>CM062569.1:15231769-16682492 GCA_031468815.1 Morus bassanus | reverse complement strand
GGTTCCCGCCCCCCGACAGGGTTCCCGCCCCCCGACAGGGTTCCCGCCCCTCGACAGGGTTCCCGCCCCTCGACAGGGTTCCCGCCCCCCGACAGGGTTCCCGCCCCGCCCACCTCTCCCTCTCTCTAGGGGCGGGGCCCCGCCTCCCGCTCGCGGTGATTGGCTGGCGCCAGCCCCGCCCCTCCATCCCCCTCCCCCCCGCCGCAAGCCCGCATCCCGAGACCGTTGCCCTTCGGCGGGCAGTTCTGCGCACGCGCGCTACAGCTCGGCCCCTTAGGGACGCGGCCAGTTGCCTGACTGAAAATTACCGCCAGCCTCAATTTGAGAGCGGCAGGCACTCGAGGAAGAGAGGCGCTCCTGCTGCTTTAGTAACGACTCGTGTATTTCGCCGGGTTCTTTTTTTCTATCCCCCTCCCTTGGCAGCTTCCCCTGCTCACCCCCCGCAGGCGCTCGTGGCGGGCGCTCCGCGAGCCGGCGGGCCCTTGCGCGTTAGGGCGTGGCAAAGAGCCGCTTGGGGTCCTTCCGCGCGAGGCGCCGGAGCTGGTGGGCCGCGCGTGCCGGTGGCCCCCACCATGTACTACAAGTTCAACGGCTTCACGCAGCGGCTGGTCGGGGCCGCCGCCTCCGCCGCCTACAACCCCCAGGTAACCGGGCCGCCCCCGCTCCCCCCGCGGCCGTGACCTTCGCCGTCCTCTTCCTCGTCCGGAGCCGGGCCCGCCGCCCCCCGCCGGGGCTGGGGGCTCTGGCCGCTGGGGGAAGCTTCCGGCGGGGCTTGGGCCGAGCCCCGCGCGCTGCCGGAGGGCAGCTGGAGTTGCCGGGTGGGGCCTTTGGGGCCTGCTGGCGTTTATCTCTGTGGGGAAGGGATCTTCCGTGTCCCCCCCCCCCCCCCCCCCCCCGTGCGCACCCTGGCCTGTCGTGTCACCTCGGGCAAGGCGAGACACTTGGTTCTGCAGCGCACCTCCTGATTCTGCTTTGGGATGTGTCGGGTGTTGCAGCAAGACGTTAACGCGCTTTCATCCTGTAGGACTGCCCCTGAACTAGAAGTGGTTGGTGGTGGTGTAAAATCGCAGCTGGCAAATCCGGACAGCAGTGCAGCTCGTCCCCCCTCTCGTGTCTGTGCATGCAGAAAAACTAATTGCTGAAAACATTAAAACCCTTATTAGAGAGGACACACATCCATAGAAGTTTGTTTAAAGCGAAATGAAAAACAGTCTTTCCTTTGTATGATGCTGACATATTTACTAAGTGTATACAGGTTAAAGGTTGCATTAAATAAATAGGCTTATACTTTCCGTACTTTATAGTTAAAGTACATGGTTAATTTCACAGGAGTGGAGAGGAGCTGAGGGAGGGAGGAATGGATCCTGATTGCATCAGCTATTTCAAGACATTAAGGAGTTGTGTATTGGTGAAAAGAAATCACAGAACTTGTTTGCTTTTTTTGTACAACAAAACATAGATTCTGAAGTAATACCAGGAAGATTTGTAATGCAATTTTATCATGGGACAGATGAAGCACGGTTGCTGTACTGTGCTCACATTCCCGAGTAAATGTTGAAAAACTTAAGTTCTTAAAGTGTAGTAATAATAAAACCCAACCTGGAGGTTAAGAATCAGAAGAATAAGTATTAAAAAGTCAGCCTTCCAAAGAACTGCCTGCAGAGAGCAAACATCTCTGATATGACTTGAGGTTTGTATGAAAAAAAAAAGAGTAGATACATGTGTACACACAGAAGTGAAATCAAAGTTATGGTTTGCCTTTTTCCTGATAAACTCGTTAATAAAAGGTAACTGAAAGACAGGACATTCCTGTAGACTAATGTGTATTGTTGTGATACACAAATAACTCTTTCTACTTCATTCTTTCTTCATCTAATTCTGTTAGCAACCTACTCTACAGTTCTGCTTTCCTGGATATCCTTGACTATACAAGTTTCACTTGGAAAATCTGGTTGTCTTCTGCAAGCAAGAATATTGTATTAAGCTTCTGTAGAATCTCAAACTGTTTCAAGGGGCCCAGACCAACTACAAAGCTTTTTAACTTAACTTCAAAAGAAATCAAAATTTAGTTTAGATGGACAATTAGAAAGGTTAAGAGAACCATATGATCAGGCTTAGCATAGTGGTTAATGGGTCATACTCTGCTGAGATACTCATAACAGGTGGAATACTGCAGGTTACTGCAGGACTTTGTCAGTTACCTGGAGCACGCAATAGCGTGCACTCCTGTAAAGTTTACAGAAGCCATCAAGGCAGTGGCTCCAAAATGTTTGAAGTACAGCTCCCATTCAGAGGGACCTGTCTAGAGTGAAGGAATGAGCTGACAGGAACACTGTGAACTTCCACAAGGAAAAAAGGCAAAGTTGTGCATGAGGGAAGGAAGAGCCCCTGGCAGGGATACACGCTGGGAACTGACAGGCTGGTGGGAGCAGCTTTGTGGTAGAGACCCCAGAGGTACAGGCAGACAGCAAGCTGGGCATGAGCCAGAAGCGTGTCCTACCTGTAAAGGAGGCCAACAGCATCCTGGGCTGATTCACCAAGTGCATAGCCAGTAGATGAAGGAAAGTGATGATCTCCCTCTACTCAGCACTCACTGGATCACATCTAGGTGCTGCATCCCCTTGCAGGCCCCCCAGTATTGGAATGTTCTTAATTAACTGGAGGAAGTTCAGCAGAGGTCACCAAGATGGTCGGGGACGGGGGGCAGAGCACTTGCCCTGTGAGGAGGGGGTGAGGAAATGGGGCTGCTTCTACCTGGAGAAGAGAAGGTGGAGGGGGGCAGGTGCAGACCTAAGACCATCCACCCAACACCTACAGGAGGTTATCAAGATGATGGAGCCAGGCTCTGCACAGTGCTGCATGGTGGGAGGGCAAAAGACAACAGGCATAAGCTGCAACAAGAGAGGTTCAAACTGGATATAAGGAAAGACATTTTCATGGTGAGAACAGTCAGGCAGTGGAGCAGGTCCCCAGGGAGGTTGTGCAGTCTCCATCCTTGGAGGCTTTCAGGGCCAGACCAGACAAAACCCACAGCAACCTGGTCTTGCCTCAGTTTGGACAAAAGAGCTCTAGAGGGCCCTTCCATCCTGAATTACCCGAATCATCATTACCTTAATCATCCTGAATTCTGATCTTAAGTAAACATTCAGGTACCAGTGACTTTCTGACATGGCACTTTCTGTCACAAGAAGATTTTTATCCTCCTCTTTCCCCATCGCTCTTTGAAAGGCTTCCTGGGTAGCTACTGGCGGGCAGGGGTGCAGGGCACAGGGAAGACAGCAGAATAAATAGTATGTTTTAGTCTAGAAGAATGTCTGTTCATTAAGAGTATGTCCCAACAGGCACCTGTGCTAGAAAAAGCTCTTGTCACTATTGCAGTGTTTGAAGCACTTCTTACCTCTTCTACGCAAAGTTATATTCACAGAATAAACATTAATTGACACTTCATTTGTGTAGAGAAAAGCAAAGGCTGGGGTTACCATTGTGGTGTGGAGGGGGAAGGGCTTCAAGCCCAAGCAGTAAGGTACCTTCTTTCTGGAAGAGTAGAGCTTAGACGTTATGTCTTAGTCTCTAGGTCATTGTGACTATTTTTCTGCAAATAAAGCATCCTTTTTAGGATCCTAAGAGAAAAGCCCCAACACAGAAATACAGAAAGCTCTGATAACCACCTAGAGTAAAGTTGTCCTAAAGACAACACTCTTGGCTTCTGGAGCCCAGGTTGCAGAGTACTGCTTACCTTTCTATTCAGTAGGCTCCATTACATTATAACAATCATTCCATTTTAAGTACATCTTTATTTTCTGGGGATTAAAAAGGCAGAAGCAAGATAAGAGGGGAATGCAGAATTCTCTGTTATCCCGTGTTCTGGTCTGTTAATGAATATTAGGTATGTATGAATATCATTGCACTAGATAAAGACGTAATAAATTCTGAATTCTTGACATCTGGATCAAAATGCTGTAGTGTAGTATATCAAAATTGGTTCGTAAAGGGTCTATGCAAAACTAGCTTCACATATAGGTATCATTGCAGATAGGAAAAAAAAAAAAGTCTAGGTAGATCTCGCTTCTGTGCTCTGCAAGGCAGGAAAGAGTGTCCAAGGAATAGAAATACTTTTCTACAACATTGTAATGATTTCTTTTTAGGTCATCATCGAGCATTGTATTTCAGTGTCAGCACTGAAATATTGAAACTTAATTTTTGAGAGAATATGGTTGAGAAGATGAGATTGTATCCAAGCAGGAGCATTTCACATAAGTCTTACAAATATCGTCTCGCTTTATAAATGTGGGTTTTTTCATACTGATGAAAGAAACACTATCTTTTGTATCTGGCTCACCATTTACGCAGCTCAGTCCTCAACTGTGGCACGCAAATGTGCTATGCAATAGAATAGCTACGGTTTAAAAAGGTACCTTCAGTCCCTTTTTAGAATGTTTTTAGGCCAGCTTTTTGGTAGTTTTTTTTTTTTTGTTTTGCTTTGTTTTGTTTTTTTTAGTTTGAGTCTACTCCCAGGTGACACATTCAGACGCATCAGTCTGATAAAATTTTTTGCAATAGAGATTAAAATAGGAATCATATGAGTAAGTAGGTGTTAATTCCAAAACAAAGTAAATTTTTTCTTACTGATTTCACTGCTGTATTTAATAAAACCATAACTCAGCATATAAATGGTTTGCTTTTTATGCTTCTGTTTATCTTGATGTTTCTGGAAAAAATGAAGACATCCAGCAATTCAAATTCTGCTTGGTCAAATATGCAGTATAGTAGTTCACTCTATCCTGTACTGTTACATTCTGATGCAGGTTTAAGTTTATTGTGTGGTTGCGAAATGTATTTCAGAAATTCTTTTGCTGACAGTAACATAACTAACAGCTTAGACTAACAAAAAGAATCTCTTAGTTTGAAAGCTGTATTGTTCTTTCCATCTCAGTCTCAGCATTCCTAGAAGACTTAATTTTGCATTTAACAAAGTTATGTAAAGTAGTATTAATAATTTAGCCAGTGTGAATAAACGGGAACTTTCTCAGCTAGTGCAGGTGAGGAGTCAAATAGGTTAAAAACTACTACTCATATTTAGGAGGATAATGACTGCCATAACCATTAAATACAATAAAAACTAATAATTCAAAGAGTTGGCCTATGTTTAAAGTACAAATAGCGGGACCAGTTTCAAATGCCATCAGGTGAAGACGACTGTATGAACTTTTCCCTAATTCTTTAAGGCGGACCATGACCCTAGCAGAAATTTAGTCACACTACCATATCTTCACTTGATAGAACTTATTTTGCTTGTAGCTATTTCAAACCCCCACAAACCAAAGATCTTTTGATTTTAGCTGTTACAAATTGCTTGGAGTTTGTTGAGAAACTGTAATGGTTAACCTTTTATGTTGTAGATGACACTTAAAATGTACACAAAATCACTTTTACTTAAGCGTGCCATCCCAATACAAAGCTTCAAGTGATCCTAGCTAAAGGCATTCTTGTGTTAGTGATAACAAATGTATTTAACCTCATATAGTGAGGTATGTTCTATTGTGAAGGACCTGCTATTTAGGTTAGAAGTGTCTAGGTTCAGCAAGTTCATAAAAGTTATTTCAATGCATGTCCTGAAATAATAATTCTCAGCTTAACTTTCTTTCCTGTGTCCTCTTTTCATTTTGGTCTTTACCTCAGTTTTCTCTACTTTCTCATTCTCTATCTGTTTGAGCAATCCCCCTAACATTAAAAAACTTAAGCATGGTGCTAGCTACATTAAAGTGTGCTCCAAATCTTTCACTGTTCTGTGCTGTCAGGAAAATGTAGATCTAGCTTGGGAATTCATGCAAGCAAGGCATAAGTTTGTTTTAACTTTGAGCATGTTGGCCAACCAACAGATAGACTGGGTCCTAAGACCATCAGTCCTCTGACACGAAAACACACTTTACAGAGGGGTAGGCAGAAAATTTTGTTTGTGTTTTTGGATTAGCTACATGTCCTGACCTTTCATTGAGAAATTCAGCATTTGACAAAGTCATTGCTGTAGCGTGCTGATGCAGTCAGCTGATGTTGACTCTTCTGCATGAGTACATCTGCTGTACTTTGTCCAAGAATTGGAACAAATTCCCGTTAATGTTCATAGAAGACTAACACCTTAGTATCAGAAGAGGAATTATCAATGTGAAACATTATCTCACGCAGCATAGGTCAAATGTGTAGAGGCATGCATTTCTCAGTACTATCTTGAGTGTAGTGAGACACTCATGTTATGAAATAAACCTGCAGCTTTAGTCCTGTTAAATACAAATGACAATTAAGGATCATTTAAGGTGTCTTAATGACTTGCTTAAAAAATCATCTGTACTGAAATTTGTATGTGTAATACTGAGGATTTCTCTTCAGCCATGCTAATCTTAGCAAGCAGCTGGGTGTGAGATAAAGCACTTGCCACTTTCTCTCACTAAACACGGACAAGTACCCAGTTGGAACAGCCACACGGTTGCACTAACTTAGCTGAGCTTGGTTGGAGCTGACCACAAGAGTCACAATTCATGGATGGAATTCAAGTGGAATTTTATGCTGGAGTGAGGGACCCTGATTAATGCAGTGTCTGTGGTAGGCAAACTGAACAGTCTCTCTTCTGCAGCATGTGTTTCATTGTACTCTTTCCTGAAGCCAATGAACCATATCAATGATTTTTATTTAAATTGCTATGTGATGTTCTTAACTGGTGCTGTGCTGCTTTGGAAGTCCATTACACCAGTATGCTGATGATTATATTAATTTTCTGAAATGGTTTTGTTTGATTTCATGATGAAGTTAGTCACCTGAGTCAGCTTTGAATCTCCTATTGCTCCAACAGACAGGGATCTTGTAACTATCTGAATAGGAATGTATTTCTAAAGACTGAAAAAGTATGTGATAACTTACAGTTGTGAATATGCCTGATTTCTCTATTCTAATAGTAATCCATAGTGTGTGTCTTGCATCCAGGTAGTATCCTGTAGAGGCAGCAGGTTTAGCGCTAATAACAAATGGTAGGGGTCGCTAGTCATATTTTTAAGCCCCCTATCTGTGAGTTTAGGAATGATGAAAGTAGTATCATTATCATGGAACTGTTTGAATTAGTTTGCAGCTTACTCCAATCCTCAGTATTTACAGTTTCTATACACTACAGATAGCTCATGAAATAAAGTAGACATGATCACAACAGGAATTGCAATGATCTAGTAAGTGCTGAAGTGTCCTCAAAGACTGTTCCTGCAAAAGTTGGGCCCTCAGGAAGGCAAAAGTGAGATTCAGAAGCGGAAGCTTAAATGAAGATGAAAGATACACATTGCTGCGATACTAAAAATCAAGAAGGCAAGAAAAGTTTTGGAGAAAAAATCACCTGCACATTTGGTATAAACATCTGTTCTATAATTCTTTCTATAGAACAAATAACCAACCCTTTTAAGAACAAATCTAATAAAGTACTTAAAGTTCTTACAGAGAAAAATGCTGGTCCAAATTGCTTTCTTCAATTTTGGCATAGCTGGTACTTAGCCTTGAATATATAGTCAGTAACTTTCCTCTGGCTAATAATAGTTTCTTAGATGCTTCTTTCTTACTGGTGTGACCAAAACTGCTTAGTCTTAAATAAATCAGTACTTTCCTTCTGTGCAAGCTTGTTCAGTAGGAAGGCACTAGTTACTGAAAGTGTCAGAGAATGCAGTTTTGGCTGCTGTCTTTCAAAACATAACCAAGAAGGTCACAAAGGAATTCTAATATTCATTCAGGCACTAGAGAAGTGGGAAGCTGGACCCATGTCTTCAGGATGGAGCCCTGATGACCATTCCATAGGCCATTTGGGGATGTTGAGAAATCTGGTCTTTCTGTTGAAGATGCTTGTTGTAGCAGAGATTTTAGAATTTACATATGGAAAAAACATGTCTGGTCTATGGCAGGCATAAGAGAAAAAGAGTGCCAGTCTGCTTCCAGCTCCAAATACTGTTCAGGTAGTTCTCTTAAATATAAAATGCATCAACTAGTCCTTTGAACAGAAACCAGAATTTCAGTGCAGCCTTAACTTGCTCATGGAGAGCAATTGCTGCTTCTGTTTATAATGAAAACCTGTTGCATTAATCTACTTGTACAATGCTTTTAATTTCTGTGGCAAGTTAGAAAAAAAAAAATTACAGCTGTTTCAGGAGCCATAATGTAAAACATCACTCCCATGTGTCCAAGCATAACTGTTAAATCTGACTATAATATTAAAGGCAAGGAGGCCACCTCATGAAGATGTGACTTTGTGCACTTAATCTTATCCGTAGAGCTGGATTATGTAGTTTTTAATTACGGCAACTGTATAGGGTACGGCTGTCTGAACTGAAAGGAAATTAAGTTACGCTGCTCATGGGGAGTACATTGCAGTGTGGGAAGTTGCAGCAGCATGTGAATTGCAGGGTGTAGTTTCACCTGCGTAAAATATCCACCATGTCAGGGCTTCCGGAGCGTCCTTGAGTACCACTTACTACTTCTGTATGAAACAAGTGGTCCTAACCCCTTTTTTTCCCCTCCTCAAACTATACACCCAAGTTATTTAAGGCCCAGTTATTTATGGCTACTGCTTGCAGCATTCAAGAGGAAGAGTTTATTGAAGTCTCCCCACTTTGTTTGACCCAAGCGTCAAGGATTCCCTGCTTCTAATCACACTACTCAGATACAGCCCTAGATAGTCTGACTATGTGTGAAAAACAAGCAGCAATTTGGACCCAGTACCAGCACAAAAAAACTTAGGATAGCTATGAATTTATGTGATAAAGGCATCAGAAAGGAGGCTTCTGTTCTCCTTGCTAAGCTCTGACCCAGAATTGTAGCTGAGAAAGGAGCGGGCCAACAGTGTGTCTTTAGCTCATTGTCACAGGTCTTCATACCAGATAAATATTCTTTGTAATGTATCCTTGTAATGACTGGCAGCATGCCTGCCTAACGTGACAATTGGTACATTTACAAGTGTTATATACCTTGATATTTTAATCTTTATTTATGCAGGGACTCAAACCAATAGTTTCCACTGAATCCCCAGCTCTGATTTTTGGGACAACAACTAAACTTGCTTCAGATTTACCAGCAACTGATTCTTTCTTGGGTAAAAACAAGGTGCCAGACCTACAGAAACTTTTTCAGGTAACGACAACTTTGAGAGTAACTTAAAGAAAACTGGATAGTAGGACATATCTTTCCTTATTTTAATGTGGCTAACTACCTTTGTCATGCTACAAATACCAAAATTTTGTGAAGTCTAGTCAAGAAAGTGTCAAGTACAGTATAACCTGTTTACTTGTACTACAAGGTATGTATGCCTTGTATAGAGAAATAAATACAGAAAGTTGAAAGTCTAGTAACACTGTTGTTTTGCTGGCTTCAAAAGATGCTTATTGATTATTTGACTATTGGAAGTACTTTCTGTCTGGGAACCCAAGCGTATGCCTTAAAGCAAATCTGGAGGAGCAAAGCAGATCATTACTGTTTTGTATATGATAATTTGAATATTACAGAATCTGTTTATAATGCAGCGTAAGAAGAGCACAGTAAAGTTTTCAAAGCCAGTTTGTTAGCTATGCAATTTCTAAGCATACTAGGACTTTTCATAGGACAAATCAGTTAAGCATTGTTTTAAAAACATCAAGAATGTGCTTTATATAATATTCCCTTTTCTCTCTTACATGCCACTTGCATTTGGGATGTGTCAGTCTGACTTGGTGAATAATTTTTTATACATATCTTTTCACGTTCTTTTGTTAGTGACACTTTTCCCATCCAGGTCCTCTTTAGAAATATTTCAAGATATATTCTTTCTGCCTGCACTTAACAGCTTTGGCTAATAAAATTAACCTGCCTTTGCACTTGTCTTGCTAAATGAAAACCACATAATACATTTGACTGTAGATAGCCTGTTTGTCAGGAGGTTTCCCTCGCGGAAGTCTCCTAGTTTACCTGAGGTAGCTTGTTCCTTATGGCCTTGGTATGGGTGTTCATTTCTTTTGTTGTTTTCTTTTTAAACTCTTCCCACAGAAAGCAGATGGACTACCAGTACACCTGAAACGAGGAGTTCCAGATAAGCTGCTTTATCGGACCACTATGGCTCTAACAATAGGCGGGACTATCTACTGTCTAGTAGCACTGTACATGGCCTCACAACCAAGAAACCAAAAGTAAATGAACCACAACTCATGGGACTCATGACACTTCTCCGAAGGACCTCCTGCATGTATCTCTTTGCACTTGCTTTAATTCTGTGATCATGTAGGGTTCATTATTCAGATCAAATTTCTTGGAGAAAATGTTTTTAAATTGGTTGCCTTATGTGTTCTAGAAATCAATATAAACAGACTTATAGACATCATTTTAACATATGGTTGTAGCTTTACATTTGTTGTCTTGCAGGAGTGTATGAACAGTTGGAGAAAGTTAAGCTTTTCCTTCCTTCCCTTCCCCAACTTAAACAATGTGAGAGATAGGACAGGACAAATACTTTGTGGGCTATGCTCCATATTCCTTCGTGGGAGGATGCTGCTGGTTTCCAGAACAGTGAAAGCAAATTATTTAATTATTATTACATACTGAGAACCTGTTTCTGTCATACACAGCTCATGTTACATAAGCAGGTGGCAATGGAACTTTTCCAAATGCTGGTGTATTATTAAATATTTGTACCTCTGGTGGTAGAACAGAGGGCTTATCTCCTTGGAGCATTTAAAGCAGATTTATTCCATAAAGTTAGCCTCACTGTATGCAGTGGAGTGCACCAGCATTGTAGCATCAGTTATACCAGTTTTTGGACTTTCATTTGTCAAACTATCTTATTGCAATAAAGATAACTACATGAATAATAAAATAGGCAACTCTTGAAAGTTTCAGACGACTTCAGCTGGCTTGGTAGTGAAGCAAACATATTGGTACACTTTTGTTTAAGTTCAACTTGTAGATCTCAAAGCAGACAATCGATTCAGCAACGTTACAGTAATCTTTTTGAGATGGTAATCCTCTTAAAACCCTCTCTCAGAACTCATTGGGTGTTTAACTGTAATTTTTGGTGAAACAGGTCACTGTTGTAGCTCAGCTGCATATTATTTTCAGTTTTCTATTTATGTACACACATACACACACATTTCCTTTGCTGTGTGGGTGGAAGAGAGAGAAACCAAAAAACCCTTTATTCATTCTCTTTCCCTTGTAATATTATACCCTTAAACTGCAAGTTTCACACAAGTCTTCACAAAAAGCATCCTCTAATTTGATAGATCCTCCTCTGTCTCTAACATTGAGTATTCACACTTGGTCACTCAGGCTCTGGATAAGCATGGATTCACTGGGCCCTTAAAGACCCAGCTCTCCCAGAACCGTGCAGAAACCACCTTGCATGTAAATAAGGAAAACAGTTGATAAAGGAACCTGAAATTCCCATTTCTTCAATCTTTTACTAAAAATATTCCGATTTTTTTTCCAGTCAAGTTATATCAAAGCCTTACAACTGTTCATAGAGAAGAAAATAGCTGCTTGTACTATGATCTCAGGTTTCAGCCAATGTTGGCAAGTCAGGATGGGAGCGATTAAATCATTGGAAAAGAAATTTGTAAGGACAGCAAGACTCAGAGTAGCAGAGAAACTTAAGTTCTCCAGGAATTGACAGCTGTGTTGCCTCTACAGATTAAATATTTTATCCTCAGTAGCCCATGCTTCCATGGCACTAAGAATCTTGTGTTGTACGCTGTTAAATCCTATTTAAAAAAAAAAAATAAAAAAGGAAAGAGGAAAAAGAGAGAAAGCGGCATGGTAGGTTACTGTCTTCCCTGCACATCACATATTAAGCACTGCCTACAAGACTCTTCCAATAAAAGATACTTTGCACACAAACTTGACAGGTAGATTTTCATGAGGATGAGTTTTGCTCAGAGAATTTCTGTGCTCTAAGTTTTTTTTTGTTTGTTTTTTGGGGGGGTTTGTTTCTTTGGTCTTTTTTTAGAAAAACAACTATTTTTAGAGTTCACATAGAAGGTAACAACTTTCTGCTTGTTGCTAAGGCAGGTGTGGATAAAGTAACTAAACTGTTATCCCATAGCTCATTAACCAGTGGAAATACTCTTCCAAGTACTTGTGGAAAGAACAACAACAGAGACTTATCCCTCAGGTCCAGCTTTCTTAAAGGGAACTCAACTAGGAGATTGCTATAAAGGCCATGGTTGGAGCTACAGTTATCAGAATTGTCTTCCTATTGCCCTGGGTCTAGATTTTTCCAGCTCTTTGTCAGCAGCTAAAAACATGTGTGCTAAAGGGAAAAAGAAAACACCATCAAATTTTGCAAATAACCAGATACTAGATAATCCATTGTTTGTTTTTGGGTTTTCTTTTTTTCAGCGTTTGGATTTTGAAAAACTATTTTCACTCTGCCCTTCTCAAAAAAGCTGACCCAGTTGAAGCAGGATGAGAATGCTGCTTCAGCTTGTCAGACCCACATCCCTGGTTCAGTTGGAGGTTAAAGAACAAAGAGGCGTTGCTTGTCTGCAGCCACTGGGCAGGGCTCCAGTCATGAGAGAAAGAGGAGACTGCATTTCTGTATTCCCACAGCAAAGTGCTCTGAAGAGCAGGGAGGCTTGCAAGTTGTAACCAGGTTAGGCTGCAGCAGCAAAATCTTGCCCCTTTTTTCAATTAGTTTTGAGATCATCATAAAGAAATTGCAACATGGTAAATTCTTTTTCTTCCTAGACAAAAAAGCTCAGTTAACTATCTATTTAAAAGTATTTCTGATGCCAGACTTCTATGAGGATTCAAGAGGGTTTAAGTGTTTTGAATTACTGTTTGCGATAGAGAGGCTTAATCTTCTTACTTTTACAGCCTCAAGAACACCCTTACCTTTAAAAGGAATAGTGTGTCCCTGGCCTGATGATAAATGAGGTCTTGAGTAAGGAGAACTAGGACACATTGCAGCATCAAGAAGGCGACTTCAGTATTCTGAGTTGTCATCCCTGGAAGTAAGAATCTGACTTGGGTACTACAACTTCATTATATGTCTGCTAGGTTCTGCTTTTTTTTTTTTAAAGACCCACTCAGTTTTGTCTTAGAAATTATGCAACCTACCAGCACCGAGAACTGAGAAAACAAGATGCATTTTTAAGTGATAGCTTATACTCTAGTCTTGTGGCTTGAATGCACAGTAGAGAATAAATTATAATAAACTCTCATACCCCAAGGTGCTGGGTTTGGAAGGGAAAGCAGCTGAGATTTACAATACTCGGGAACCAAATTATCTCATGGATAATAATCCATCCACCATGGCATTATCTTATTGAGAGTCAGTGGGTTTCCTTCTTAAATGATCTCTCTGGCAACCTGAATTCAATCATTATCATCTTTGTAATGATTTTTAAATAAGATCTCCCTCCCTACCTTTTATGTGGGAGTAGCAGAATAAATGCACTTGAGAAGATGTTGATAGTATGCACGTATGTCTTTCAGCTGCTTTAAAAATAAAAGTATGTTGAGATGATTCCTCCACAGTATTTCAGTATGACCATACCGTCTCAACAGGCTTTTGCCTCAACATTTTAAATTGTCAATAGACTGATAATTTCAATACCAAGACATTAATTGGTTGATCTTGCCTTAAAGTAAAACTTGTCAAATTAAAGGGCACTATAAGGAATAAAAGCAAAGCAAACTAGGAGAATGGGTATCTAATCTTACAGACATCAAAAAGCTGATGAGTGTTTAAGAGCTGTTTCCTTGCACATATATATAGCAGTTACTCCCTCTTTACCGTCCTTTCTCCAAATTCAAGCCTTCCAAGAGGCTTCAGAAGAGTCACAGATCAGTTTTTTTCTCCTGTCACAAACCATTACCCCTGCAGATCTTAAAATTTAAAAAATCCAAATGCTTTTACACAAAGAGAAAAAAGTGCAGGTATTTGGTAAGTTACATGTAAAATCATGCTAAACTGTTCTAAAAAAATGGTACAAACTACCTGCATTTTATGACATAGCTTAGTAACTTTTGTCCTTCTCCAGCCCTTAGCCTCAGTGAAAAGTTTCACAAGAAGCCAAAGTTTGATCGCTGTTTTAAAACGGAAAGTGGGAAGAACTTACCTGTAAACTAAGCGTTAATTTTAGCAATAGGCATGAAAAGCAACCTTATAAGTAGTTTGCATATTCAGCACTAATTACATCTTAGTTTATTAAAGATTATTAATTTGAATCAATTCCAGTTAGCTGCAATGCAAGTGACACACAGATTGCTAAGAAGTAGAAGCATATTTGCCGTGAAAGGCAGTGCAAGCATGCCTGTGGGTCAGGAAATAGAGTATATGCTATCAAGCATCAGTACGGCATCTCACTAGCACCAGATCTTATCTCCTGGTGATTCTTATATGATCCCAGACTGCTTTTGGGTTTGACACTAGCCAGAAGGAACCATTTTATTTGTACATTAATTATCTCAAAATACAAGAAAGTTAAATTCAAGGGTCTGTTCCCTCCCGCCCCCAGTCTGTTGCAGGCAGCCCGTATCTGGCCTACATGAAGGTATTCATCATCCTCTGGCTCCAAAGAGAGATGATACGCCATGCTAAAACAGTTTCCTAAATGATTTTGCCCAGTGGATCTAGTGCTGCAAAACTAGGGAGGTGGGAGGGAGGGGGAAGTACTTTGCCTCACTTCACGTCAGCTGCATACCACCATCACTTTTCTCCCTTCCTCACTCCCACATTTTTGTTCTTAAAGACCATGAAAAGTTTTCTAGTTTACTTCCTTTTTTTCCCCAGCATTTTTTAAGTATTCTGTGCCACAAAAGGAATGAAATTGTTTCTAAGTGCTTCAAGAGAACTTCTGAAATGTTCATATCAGAAGGTATACTTTTGTCACATGTATTTTTTCTCTGCAAGTTAGAACAAGCTGTGGAAGTCGCCTTTGTGAAGTACATGATCCTGTCAACCCAGCAACTCACATTCACTCCAGGTACACAGGTGAACCCCTTAGTACAGTGACAAGTCTTTGAAGAAGCTGTTCTACAAGTGTGCAAACGTAGGGGCATCAAATGCCTTGCTGCTTCTAAGCACCTGATTGTATTTCAAAGAAATATATTAAATGCTCTGCAATATTCTTACACATTGAGCCATGTTACCTTGAATGTATATTGTACCCATTTTTATATCTTCCTTGCAATTCAGTCATACACACTAATCTTGCTATTAATTGCTTTATCTGTTTATGGGGTGGTGCTACCTCAAACATCTTGGATTCCATTTCTGATTTCATCCCTGAGCCCTAATTTTGAGCACCCAAAATTAGAAATGTAGGCATTAATTATAACGTGCATCCGTTACAAAACTTTCACTTGAGGCATAGAGAGACAGCTAACAGCATCCATAGCAGAGTTCAGTATGACCTGCCACCATAAGCCCGATATTCTTCCAACCACACAAAACCATCCTTAGCATTTTGCATAGTTCTTCTCGTAACATGTAAGGAAGATCATCTGTGTAATCTTTAGTCACTCACCTACTCGCAAGAGGAGACTGAGCATTGTCTAATCCACAATACTGTGTAAGTGCAAATTGTGTCTTCCCTTACACTAAAACTGTAACAGTATGTCTTTGGAAGAAGGCAAGGAGAACATGTTTGGGGGAGTGGAGAGGTCATAAGTGTCAATTCCACCAAATTGATCCTGACTTGTAGTCAAGACAGCAAAACTAATGAAACACAGCTTTTCTGGCATAAAGAACACGTGCTACTTATTAAAGCTTATTCTTGCATAAGCCTAAGGAAAATGTATTAGTCTTCTAATTGGAACTCTGCTCATATGCAAAACAAAAACCCACACTTCAGCATACTCGTTGTTAGCAGCATGACCCCGCAGAATTAACAGGAGTCAAGACTTCAGGCTCTCATAAAGTAACAGCAGCAACAAAACTCTATGTTGCAATAAAGTAGGCTGGAGTCCACACAGGTTGACCAAGATGTGGAGAAACGAATCCAACAGCTTGTACCGCTGTGCCCTACTTACACTCTCCCTTCAGAAAAACATACTTTAAAAACAGACAGAAAGAATGATTTCTGGCAGTCTCTGAGACTTGCTGGTTTCCCAGAAGTTCACTTGGAGGCCTTTCTAAAGCTCTGTAACAGCTTCCCACAGCCAATGAAGAATGGCTTGCTAGGCAAAGGTCTAAACTTTTCGTTTAGACATGTTCCCAGCTATGCAGAGCCTAATGTATAATGCCTATCAAGTCTGCTTGCAGAGAAGCTGTTTATTTGATCCGTCTGTACTGCAATGTGTAGAAAATGTAATCATAATACAATATCCAAGTGTGACTATTAAAATGTTTCAATAATTCAGAGGCACGTGCCCTACAAGAAACTTTTCCTCTGTGTGTGTATTTTGTACTTTCACTGACCAACAGGTTGCGAGAAAAACCTATGTAATACGGATTTCCTGGATTACAGACTCAAATCCCATGTTCTCTATTTAAATTGTATGGGATAAACAGCTGAGTAAAAATAGCAAAATCTGTCAATAGCAGTATTAAGTAGAGTCTTCCCTTCTCCCTGGCTTGCTGCCCCTCCTTCCCTGGAGCAGATGTCAGTGCCTGTACTTTTCCTGCTGCTTTTTCTGGGAGCAGGAAGCAACAAGCAATCATGCACCTATTCACAGTATGATTTTTCTTGCTTCTAGAACAAGGGAGACTGGGCAGCCATAGAGTAACCAACTTGTTTCCATGACGCACATTCCTTTCATTATGGATGCAACCAAACGGCTAGACTCTGCAGTTTTCCCTGAAACTGTAGCACCTTGCATGCCTGATGGACCTAAGGAAGGGAAGGTCTTCATGAATACTCTGGCTGGTCAACAGCTGGCCCAGCTGCCACAGCTGGCACTTAGGTACAAGCAGCGAGAGAAAAAGGAAAGTGATACTCACTGTCTCTGGAAGCAAAGCCATCAGGACAATGAGGATATCAGCTGTAAAGAGCACCATCGAATGCCAGCAGGTCTAATAGGAACTCCACTTGTGACCATGTGCCAGATGGTTATTCCATATATATATGTGTACACTATTTCAACTATAAGTTTTGGGTTCCATGTTTTCAAAATTCAGCAACTTTCACCAACTAGATGACAATCCGTTGTGTGAACACTTGTATACACCTTTAGTCTTCACTTACAGTAAACTGAAATGACCATGTGGTACACACATTTCATCAGGATCACTGATCTGTGCTTATCTTTTTAGCTCTGTAAATTTTAGCTGGCTGCATAGAGTCTTCAAATGCTAGATCAAGCCCAAACTGCTCTTTTAACTTCCACTGCTTTTATTTGGTATTTCTACTAAGCGTTTGCTGGACAGGGCTATATAGTTTCTTTTCTTGTATGAACAGTTCTGCTCCTAAAACTGAGCCTGCAAGTTGCTGAACTCAGTGCATGAATGAGCAATTATGTGCTTTATTTCTCAGGACTAGCCCACAGATATGTATACATGAGGCCTGTAGGTTTAATTCTGTTTTTCAGGTGCACTTCAGGAAAAATATATTTCCAGGAGCAGCAATAAATAAGCAAAGAGAATCTAGTACCTGTAACAAATACTTTTCCTGGTTTGCACCACTGGCTTGAATTAAACTATGCAAGACCCAGCAAAACCTGTCTTCAAAAGGTAAAGGAGAAGAATATGTTTTTATCTAACCTGTTGAAATCCACTCTAGACAACTTAGAGTTTAACTATTACTGCACTGTCTACCTTTGGATTTTAACATACATTAGGCAAAAATGCACTACTACTCCTTTTTCTCATTAAATAATTTTTTCAGTTTTACACTCTGAGGGGGTGCATGACTGCTCTCCTAGAGCTGCGAATGCTGGAGACATGACGGTCCCCAACTCCACAGCTTGTGAAAGGTTTCAAAGAAGTGTTTTTCTGTTCATGCATTTTTGTGTGAAAAATTGCAAGGATCGTATATGCTATCATTTTGAGAGTCAGCTTTGCTAGTACACAGAGTGTTAGGCCAGAACTGGAAGAGCCCTGCCAGGTTGCCATATATCAGATATATCCTCTCTCCTGGGGCTGAATCAGAACAAGTCTTGTTTCTGGCAAGGTATAAACTCATTTTTAGCTTGTATTTCCATACTCTTCACCATTTTATCAGCAGAACTTATGTTGGTTAAGGTTTGCATAGCAACCTCCCCAAGTTTAATTCCTACTGGCAAAATCCAGGCCAAAGCGGGAGTGGTGCATGTGAAAGAAGAAAGTCTTTTATATTTCTCTTACAATGATCTGTTACAGAAACATTCAAGGTTAGGGTGAAGAGCATGAGTGGGGGAAAAAAGAAAAACAACAATGCAAAAAATTAAAACCAAAAGGCCCAGGAGAATCTCTGTCCATTTTTACAGCTCATGACAGGAAATCCCTACAGTTTTTTCCCCTCTCAAGATTCCTTTCACACTTCATCTCTCCTGATCAGAAAGATGAAGTAGCAGAGAACAATTTCTTTCTTATGAAGCAGTTTGTAATAGGCCACATCTCTGCAGCACCAGCCACAGGACTCATGCTGACGTCAATGGAAGTGCTGTGAATTTGTGACAGCATGTGTGACCCAGTTTGATGCTCTTTTGAGACTGAAAGCTAACGGGGCACAGAGTACAGATCAAACTAGAGAGCAATTATACTAAAATGGTCCTTTTGTTATCCAAGGTATCCCACATAAATCTGTGTTGTCACACCTGCCTGGTGGAACAAATACAGTTCTGATTGTCCCATCTGCAGAGACAATATAACCTAGAGGCTGCACGATGGGTAACACTGCTGGCTTTTAGATCTCCCCCTTGTTTTCTGTGATGAGACCACAGCATTTAATAAAAGCATTGACCCAAAGTGTCTTTTCTTATTTTTAATATATAAAGTTACAGGATCTTTCACTGAGTACCAAATAATTTATAAACCTAGGATATTAATTTGACTCTCCCTACAAGGACAAACATGCTTTGGCAGGTCCTGGTGCTACCACCTTCTTCTAATTTGTTTTATTTTTCAGACTTGATTTTCCCTGTTGGTGTGAAAATAAAGAATGCGAGAGTGGTGTGAAAAAATCTACCATTGCTTAAGTGTGCAGAAGGAGTAAGAACTAGTCTTGTACAATTAAGATGGAAAGTTCCTCAAAGTTATTTCATAATGTATTTTTATAGATATAAAGCTCCTTGAAGTTTGCATTGTATTTTGTATGTAGTACCATTTATAATTTTTTATTTTGATCGAAGACTTTTTGATTTACTGGTAGCACTCATTACAACACATCCAGCTGTGTCACTGAAGCCAAATATTACAGTCCATGTGAATTTTGGCTGGATTTTCACCTAAGTGATATATGAAAAAGGACTGCAGAATCTGAGAAGTAACCGCATATTTGCTATAATTTTTGCAACAAAGAACAACTTATGATCGGGCACACTGGAATAAATCTGAAGTGTGTTAGCTTCCCTAGGCTTACTCTGAAGCCACCTTTATCTCAAAGTCAGTTATCTGTTATAAGATACAGCAGCATTTTTAAATAGTGATGGCACTAACAATTATAAGCAACTTCACAGTTGTGTTTGTGGTGAGCAGCTGGGTTCTGTGAGCCAGAAGTGAACATCAGATCTGGCAGCCCGAATGGCCATGGAGCATCATCTTGTCACTATAAATTTTATTTTTGTAGAATTTAGGACAAGCTCTAGTATTAATTGCAATAGCTCTATTTTTAGAATAGACAAATGAAAAATGGTCCTCTATTTCTAGCTATTTGTATCATTTTGTTTACAAATCAAATGTAATTCACTCTAGTAATCCTTCATTAATAGCATTCTTTTAAGAATTAACTATACAGGATATTAATTTCAATACAGTAATAGAAAGCTTGAAATGTATTTCATGGCTTGCACAAGAGGAATGGGGGGTGGGGTGGAAAAAAGGCCTGGTTGTCACTTATCTGTTGCAATTGTTATATCTGTTCAAAGTAAACTTAGGATAATGGCGTTTTAATTCAGTGGCCAGCTAGGGGGAAGGAAAAATTCTGGGCATTTGTATTTCAAGTTGATCTTAAAGCAGTCCATTCAATTTGAAGGAAAACATACTCATCTCAGGTAATCTAACCTTCAGAATTTGTTGACTTTAAAATAAAAGAAAGTACTATTATTTCTGAAGCTTTAAATGACCGAAAAACACCCCCAAAAACCAACCAACCAACCCAAACCACAAAACACTAGACTTTCTGGAATAAATCCATCACACAAACACATACAGTATTTCTTACTGTTTTTTCCTCCTTGTACAGATGAAACTATTCACTGAATTTAACCCCAGCTTGAGTATCATTTAGCTTCCACAGAAACTGACTCCCTTAACAGAAGGTTTTAAAGAAAACAGAATAAAATTCATCTGGCTATAGTGTAAATGGCTTGATGGTGTTCTAACAAGTACATTTACCCTTCACAGGGCTAAATTACTAGAGCGCATGCACTTGAATAGAGCGTACAAAGCAGAAGAAAATAGGGAATCATGACAGAGACTAATTTTAAGGTTAATTTAGCATACTGAAGACTGGAAGAAAGAAAGTATGGAGGAAAAAATTTGAGGTTTTACAGTGAATTATTATAGATTTTAATAAAACTAGACTAATATACATGAGCTGAAACCCAGACTGCTTCATAAAGGCAAAACTGAAAGTAGTATCTACAGAACAGAAATTATATAATTTATGACACAATTTCCCTGCAATGTTTCCCCAGAATGTCTAAACTATTATGCAAAGTCATCATCCAAATAGTTTTACTTCTTGCTGTTCTATCAGGGCTAATACAAATAATCACATTTACAATGGAGACATAAGAGTGGACAGCAGAAGGCAGACCTTCCATTACAGACCATTAAGAGTTCTGCGCAAGCAGAAGCTTCTCTCAGAAGGCAACGAGTGTATTCAGACATCTCAGTGAAGAGGGTTATTTATTTACAAGTGTTTCTCAGACGAACATATGCTGAGACCATAAACCTCAAGATGAGGAGGTCTGTGAATGAACAGTTTAAAATGATTTGATTTCTACTATTTAGTGAAACTTTGATGATGCAGAACACTCCAGAATTTAATAACACAACATAAAGCAGTGTTTTCTGTCTGGTGCTTAAGACTCAATTATTAAAGGGACTATACCGCTTCTCCTAGCTAGAATGATCTGAAAATAATTTATTATTAATTGACCTCTGTGTTTTATCCTAGCTACTGAATTTTGATGTTGCACATAAATATGTTTTTCTTTTCCTTGTCAATGATCTGTCCTTCTCCATTCCAAAAATACAGAAAACTTGAGATAATCATATCTTTGAAATATTTTCATTTTAATTTGATAAATACCCGATATTAATGCAACATAAGATTATGCCAAGACTGACCACCATTTTGAAAGGAACACGTAGCTTCAGAAAAACATTTCTAAGCACCCAAAGAGGGCGTGAGGCATTAAGAATGAACAGAAATGAAAGTCTGTTTTATGCAGGGCTGTGTGGAAGGGAAACATGAAAGCCTGGCAAGATGGAATATTATTCTTGGCTTTCTTCCATTCTGACATTTTCATTTTGTAACAGGAGCTTTGCGGAGAAATCGGCAATATTTTATTTTACTATGAGCCCTATCAATGTCTCTAACCAGCTCTTAGTCATTTGCCCCAGTGAAAGACTATGGCCCCTATTAGATTATTGAACACTTGCAGTTCAGCTTCACAAAGGAAATAGTAAGTGTTCAGTGCTTGGCAGTATTACAGCATGGTGGCCATCACGGTTACTTTGCCCGAGGCTGACCTTGGGGGTTTATGTTGTTTGTAAAACATGGAGGGGGAGAGCAAATAAGCTCAGTACCGGTTTTGAACAGGCAGAACAGAAAAGTTAGGGGCCATCTGTGTGAGACAGAGACTTGTGAACACAACTTCGATCTTCAAACTTAAGAACGGATTTGTTTTGACACACAGCTGTATGGATGGTGCCTATTGGCCTTATGATCTCACTGTGCCCACTGTTTTGTTTTCTCAGGGTTCTTCTTGTGTCAAAACCAAATCCATGTGACATATTTGAATAAATCTGTATTAACTAACCACTTAGGAGAAGATATTTCCAGCCAAAGCTGAGAGGGCACACCACATTCACGGGGCAGCGTGGAAGGATGCAGGTAAGACTGAAGACAAGCTGCTCTGTGTGCAGCAGAACTATTAACACCTGCTCTTCTATGGCAGTCATGCTTTGCTCCCTTCCCTTCAAGGTAACACTTATCCTAGGTCCCCTTTAATATTTTAATCAGGTAATAGACAACACACAGATAATCTGGAGCTACCAACAGTCTGACAGGCAAGATTACACCTGGCAAATTAGCCCCAACAAATCGCAAGCAGCAGTTGAATTCTGCTGCTTTTCCTGACACTGGGAGCACAAATCTCTTAGCTTTCTACTCTGTTAAGACATCAATTTTAAGAAGTTTCCAGGAATTTAATTTTCTATAATTTGAAGATCAACAAACAGATTTAAATCATTAACAGTGGGGGACTGATAGATGGACAGTAGATTAAATCACACATTGCATAACTGACTGACTATGTTGCCAGAAACCTTATTCCTTGATAGGGTAAGACAGAGCTGCAAATGAGCCCTTTGGCCAAAGGAAAGGGGAGAGGTGGCAGTACATCAAGACACTAATACTCTGTGAGAGTGCTAGCTAGTATAACTTGTGATGGCCCATAGGACCCAAACAACATGGCTAAGTTGGTCTGTGAGCACAACTGTCCTCTTTGGGGTGCTCCGACTGCATTATGTCAGAGGTACTGCATCACTATCCTATCTGTCAGTGTACTTTAATTCAGCTGTATCTTCTGCCAGGCACAGTAGTACTACAAGGTCTACGTTTCTTTTTAAAATGAGGCATTGTAGTCAATCTGCAATTCTATCCTGCAGTGCAAATGTGCATTTCTGATAACAATATCAAATATCTGGAAGAAAAAACACAAACCTGAAAACTGGTATTTGCCCCAGGTAAATACAGGAATCCCAGATACTAAGCAGTATAAAAAGGGACCAAGAAATGGGCTTTGCCCTAAAATACTTGCTGGTTAGCCTCATCATTGTAGACAAAGGTACAAGGAGGTACAATTCACTGAGGCATGTAGCAGTTTAGTGGCAATCAGCAGCCAGAGCATTGGAGAACCCTACTCACTGCATGCTACTGCATCTAGAGTACCATTGTCAGCAACCAATATTGAAAATACCCGTGCTGCAGTAAAATGCTGTTTAACTAATCACTTAATCAGGACAAGAGACATTAACAAACACCATAAACCTCATCCAACTCTGTGGGTCAAACAGTATTTGTGTTCAATAAAAATAATAAAAAGATTTAGCAAGTTGCCATCATGCCTTAGGCATATCCTCTCCACACAGCATTCACCATGTATCATGCAGCACCATTCCCTAGCAACATGAAGCATTATTATTAGCAACTTAAGTCCCAAGGTTATTAGTGAGCTATGAACTCACAATACTCAGAAGATAAAAACCTCTAATACTTTTATTGCTCTCATTCACCAGCTGGTATTTTAATCATAATATGTTGTCTCATTAAAAATTGTTACATTAATTCTGTATATGACTAGAATTCACAAAGCCTGTTGCACATTGCCCTAAAAAAGTCAGCTTCCTATAGTCTCTCAGAACTCTTTCAGGTTTATGTTAAAGCCTTTTCAGAGTGTCGTGGTTTAATCCCAGTTGGCAACGGAGCACCACACAGCCACTCACCCATCCTCCCCCCTGGGTGGGATGGGGAGAGAATTGGAAGGGCAACTATAAGAAAACTCGTGGGTTGAGATAAAAGCAGTTTAATGATTGAACTAAAATATAGTAATAAATATAATAAATTGTAGTGAAAAGGAAAACCAAAAAAGTAACAACAACAACAAAAGAGAGAGGAACAAAACCCAGGAAAAACAAGTGATGGAACCGCTCACCACCTGCTGACTGACACCCAGCCCATCCCCAAGGAGCAACTGCTGCCCCCTGGCCAAATCCCTCCAGTTTATACTCTGAGCATGACATCATATGGTGTGGAATATCCCTTTGGCCAGTTTGGGTCAGCTGTCCCGGCTGTGCCCCCTCCCCTCCCAGCTTCTTGTGCACCTGGCAGAGCACAGGAAGCTGAAAATTACTTGACTAGTGTAAGCACTACTTAGCAACAACTAAACCATCAGTGTGTTATCAACATTATTCTCATACTAAATCCAAAACACAGCACTATACCAGCTACCAGGAAGAAAATGAACTCTATCCCTGCCAAAACCAGGACACTGAGGAAAGGGTAAAAAGGAATAGCTGTACACATTATGGTTTTCCCCTAAGGTAGAAAAAAAAACTGTGAAACCAAAGGTCTAAGCAATTAAAGTGGGCTGTGTGCTGAAACTGGCTTTCTGCAGTTGCAGGTGGAAGGCACGCAGACTGCCTAAGTTTTAGCTTTAACCACCAGGCCCTGAGCTTCCAGCACAGTGAAGCATTTTTCCCCTATTTCCCCCAGCACAGTGCTGCCTCAGCCTTATTCTCAGAAATGCCTGTTGTTGGGCTGGTATTTGCTACACAGGACCCACACATCCACCAGGAAGTTTTTAGAAGTTCATGAATTGTGTTAAAAAAAGTAAAAGCATTGCTTTAGAATAAAATCCTGCAGCCCCTGGAAACACAGTTGAGGATTGCACCCGTCTGCTCCACAAATAAATTAGGGTAAGGGAAGACCTTCAGCATTGTTGTACTCTATGTTTTGCTGGGCCAGCTAGAAGCCAGGTCCCTCTTCCTAGGTGAAACTTTAGTTTCATCTTGTTTTGTTCATCACCCTCCTTATTAGCCTGTTTCTGCTCTTATGTGAAGTACTTCTGAATCAATTTACAGGGGCTCAGGTTTCAGAAGAACTAGTTTTGCTGAGAAATTACCTTTCCTGCCCTTCAAGACTTGCTCTCGGAGCACTGATCTTGATGGAAATGGCTGCCGCACACAGCACAGGAGGAAGCAAGGAGGCTTCATTCGTTCAGACACACAGGATGTCCAAAATTTCTCCTTTCAAGCTGTTGAGCACCACAGCTCTACTTCTGCCGCACTGCTTTCAACCCTGGTGTTGATTAGATGTCCTTTCCCCCACCACAGGGCTGCTAACTCGCATCTCAACAGGGAGCACTGAATCACTTTCTATACAAAACATTATGAAACAAGTCAGAACAAGGGAGGTTTCCTAACAGCAAGGATGCCGGTGTTCAGAAGCCATGCAGTTAGGACTTCTTTTTAATACGCAAGACAATTGCTACTAAATAGAGCCTGGATTGTTTTCAAGGGGACACTCACCATGAAGGGGAAGGCAAGCCTGCAATCTGACCTTCCCCTAATTCCAATTATAGGCTATATTCACAATTCCCAGTTCATTCCATCTAATGGCAGGATTGAGAGTCCTACTGAATATTTCTCTTTTTCAGTGAATGTGGAAGGAATAGAAATTGAAACTGCGAAGGCCTTGTGTCACTCCCCCTCCTGTTGGCCACCCTTCAAAAAGAAGAACCACAGCTTCCTCCCGAAACTCTGAACAGTACCATGAGGCAAATAAGGGTGCCTCCAAAGTCTCAGGTCAGGCAGGCAGAGGAGGTAACCTCAACTCACCCCATTTGGGAACCATTTTGCCTTGAGAGATCAGTGAGTGCATGATGAGTCTCAGTCCCACCATCCCACCCCCCGGGCATGGTCCTGTTCCAGTGACAAGCTGGGACAATAGCTGGCAGACTGGTTTATAGCCAGGCTGGTAAATTCACACAAACTCCCACTTGTTGGCATAGATCAAGTAGTTGAAATACCACATCAGAGTACTGCCAGATCCCTCTCTGCCAATACAATCTCACCAAATGGTACCGATGGTATTTGTTTGCATATAGAGACGTTTTGAATCTTATCAGCCCGAACCATAGCATTTCTCACTACCAAGCCTTCCTCTCCACTCCTGACATTTAACACTTGCATTTTGTCTTCTTGAGGTAGCAAAAGTATTCACTCAGCAAAGATGTCTTTGGTTTTGCAGCTTTTCTTTCAGAGGCTCAAATTCACAGAGTGAATGTGGTTCACTGTCAATCCCTCAACAGAAACTACAGGATTATAAATTCGCTTGCAAATGGAGGATGGCTGTCCACTGGCACCAGGGGAGTTTCTAGTGCCAGGACAAGGAGGTGGTCTCCATGCAATTCAGGCTAATCCTGTGTTTCCAAGGCATCTGAAAAAGAAGGTTCTGGCTCACCCTCAATGCCAGTCTCATCCTCAGGTCCCTTCCTTTCTGTCATTAAGCCTTAAGCAGAAATCTTCTGGGGATATTCCTAAATTATCTTGCCCGTCATCCCCCTATTCAGCATGCAGCAGCAACTTTCCAATTAGAAGCTATTCTTTCACTGTAGTCTACACTCTAAGACTCATTATTCTAAATTTATCTACAAATAGAACAGCCCTCTTTCCATCTGTAATCAGGCCAGGTACTAGCATGTTCTAAATCCTTCCTCATCTGACTACATTATTGCTCATTAGTTTTCTTCCTTAGTGTTGTTATTCCAGCTTCACAGTACTGGGTTGTTGCTGACTATTGACACAAACAACTTCAGCTAAACAAATCAAACCCTGTATGTCTAGTCTTTAATATCAGTAAAATAGGCACATTTATGTTCACATCTATTTGTAAAGTTGAGTCCTGTTCATAAAAGTATTGTGCACCACTATGTAAAAATATCTGCAGAGAGGACTGTCCAAACATTTCCAGTCTCATTTCAGTTTTTAATTACTTTTTCATCCTTATTTCTTCTAGCTGGAAAATGACCAATTTCTATCTGAGGTTGCATTTAACAAACATGATTGCTAGATGGTTAAGACAAGAACTAAAGACAGAGGAAGAAAATACACCTTCTCCTAACAGGAGAATATTGAAACAACAAAAAAAACAAAGTCCAAAAATATTCCAATATGAAATATGATATATGGTTTGAACTCTGAAAAGAGACAGAGAAAGACCCCCAGTGTAGTAAGCCTCTTCACTATGTGATGAATATGAGTTGCAATTTGCAAAATTTAAAGTTAGAGAAACTGTACCCCAAAACATAAGAAACTAATATCCAAGATTGACAGAATCCAGACCTGCAGTCAGCCTGGCTTCCTCTTACTTAGTCCACTTTTCTTTCCAGTTTGACACACCTTGCATGTCCACTTCATGACCAGTTTGCGACTCTCCTCCTGGCCCCCTCCACTTCTTGTGTTTCTGCACCAGAGCCCTATGTGAGCAGAGGCACATGGGCATAGCCAGACCTTTCATGCCCAGCAACTACATTGGTTTTGGGCACACCTTTCCCTTGTGGCATCTCCATACTACCCTGGCTATGTAAACAGCAAGGGTGTACAAAAATCCAAATGCAGTGATGAAATGCAGCATGAGCTGCACAGCTACACCAGTGATTCTTCCAGTTAACACCAGATTGTGGCTTCACCTAACCTCGCCAAGCATTTTTCCCACCATCCCACCCAGTTTAAGATCCGAATTTTGTATCCAGATCTCATGTTCATCAAAGCCCTGTCATCTGCATTTTTCTCAGAAAGTCACTCCATGAAACAGAGGATGGGGCCCTGCAGTGTTCCATGCCCAGCTACCCCCTGGACTGGGACATCTGGCCACCTGCAAAAGGAAATCAAACTGAGCCCTTTTGGGCTGTGATAGTTTAATCTCCTTTTCCCAGAAGATGATGAAAGCAAGCAGGAAAACACTCTTTGTCCATGTACCATTCTCAATGGCGCTAAAAACCCTTTATGAAGGTATAATTCTTCTTTCTGAAAGCTAAATAACACTGAGAACATGGTAACACTCTGAGGTTTCTTCAGGATGACAATTTTAAATACTGTTTCCTTCAATCTTCATAGACTTCAAATTGAAGAACTGTTTATGCTTCCAGTGAAATACCATTATTTTGACTGCCTTAAAATGTTTCTTCCAGTTTTCATACTAAAATTTTCCAACTCTTATACTCTGAGCCATATAATTTATTATAGCTTTTTTCTTCACACTAACCACTTTAGGAGCAATCTGTGGATATCCTAATCCTCCCCTTTCTAACACCATAATCTCCTGATCTTTAAACAGAGAGAGAGAGATAGATTTGCAAAGCTCTTCTGTGCCTCCTGTTCCACGTTAGCAGTTGCTAAGTCACTTCGCAAAATTATTAAGCGGCCAAGTTTTTCTGCTCTCTTTGGTGTTTTCTTTTAGCTGTGCTCACTCTCTGTTGCTTCATTATGCATAATTTGTTTCTCCAATTCCTAAATTTCATAGTTCTTTATTACGCCTTGGCATAGCTTGCAACACCTTCCCTCAGTGCCACATTTACAACTGATATATGATGCTTTATTGAACTACACCAATGTAATGTGAAGGCAGAAGATGCATCTACCAACACTTCCTAAGATGTTATGTTGTTTTGTAAATGAGAGCAGATTAGAGGGAGAGGGATTATACCAGATGGGACACTTACATGAAGCAACCTTACCTAACATTGAAGTGAGCCCTGCTTGGAGAACAAAGTTAGACTACATGATTGCCAGAGGTCCCTTCCAACCTACAATTTTCTGTTTGAGATTTGAGACTTGAGAATTTATGACTCTAATTCCAATCTTCCCCTTGCTCAGTTCTGTCTAATTTACTTTTTCCTTGGAACCTTCTCCTGCCTTGCCACTGAGTCTTTCACCACAGGCGATATCAAGTCCTTCTCAATAAGAATATGTGCCACATAATGATGAAGGGCTACACTCACAATACAGCAATTCAGGTTAAAATCTTCCCTGCCTACAAACTCACCCTATTCTCTCATGTTCCGGAGAAATGCTTTAAATATCTGCCATAGGCTACTTGGTGGCTTGCTTTCGATTTCTTGATGCACTTTCACTTTGCACAGAATACAGAGCAGGTGCTGAGACTGAGGTCTACCTTCTCCCTGGTGAGTGCTCTCACCACCAAATTGTGCATCATGTTCTCAACCTCTGGTTTGCTCTTCATCCTCTTCTAGGCAAATATTGGACTACTTCACTGTGGTATATAATACATTGGAGGGGAAGAGACTATGCTGTCACATTTCCTTTGTTTTTAAATTATGAGTTACCATGATTATTGGGTTTGAATTGTGCATGCACACACACACACAACAGTCTCTGCTTAAAGGGAAAAAAGAAGTCAAGAACAACTCCCTCTCTTCCTCTTCTTCCTCCTAGTTGTTCAGATGAAGCCAAAACTTGTTTTCACAGCCGCGGCAGAGTACACACTGATCATTTCTCTTGTGTGGTTCCAAGCTAGTGAAACAACACTGGTAACTACTTTTAAACTTCATTAATGGCACAGAGAATAACACTTGGATTATCTGTCAGTTGGAAACTAGTTATAAATAATAACTTACTTCTGTGTCCAGTCAAACAGGAAAAGCTGTGACTAATGCAGAGAGGCCACCATTTTTACATCTATGGGAAAATGCCACATAGGAATAGCAATTGCTTGTACCTAAATGCTCCCCCAGGGCAACTTCTAAGGACAGACAGAAGGTCACAGACTTAGGTGTTTCTGTCCTGCTTATTAGGCCAAGTATGAACAACAGTATGTGTGGGGCAATGAAAGAGATCCTGCAAGCTTGTGTCTTCTGCTGCATCGCGTAATTCAAAGCTTTCACCTGTCCAAGAGGAGCTCATGAGAAGGCAAGAGTCATATCCCTCCACCTCTGCAGATCCTGCCCAACACTTATTCCATGTTCTTCAGAACAAAGGCTGTCTCACCCAACATGCAGGTATAAGGGTGCAGGACAACAGCCTGTTACAGCCTTAGGACACTACTGCCAAAGAAAGTTGACAACTGAAGTCATGGTGCAAAACACAGCTATGGCCTGAAAGCTTCATAGAAATATATGAAATAAGTATTAAATGCTTCTTTTTTTGGTGGATGAATTTCTACAGTACAAACAACCAGATGAAGACTTTGAAGGAGTGTGCGAGAACATAAGTGGGAAGCTAATGAGTGAGCAGGGTGGTATTACCATGCCCCAAAGTGAATGTTATCTCTGCACTATGAAAGAAGCTAAAAATGATACCTGCCAACTATGGGACTTTTGCTGTTTCAAGGAATAAGAGATTAAATAGCTTCATGAAATGCCAAAAGAGATGAGTAATTATTCAGTGAGGCACCTAGACCAGATTCATTACAGCTTGATAAGGATGTTTCTGTGAGCTGGCAGCACTGAAGGAAAAGCCTTCATATTCTAGGTAACCAACAGAATAATAAGAATATAAATAGATAAGAAAACACATCACCACCACAACAACAAAACAATAAAGAACAAACAAGTAAACAAACAACCCCCACTAAAACCTCACACTGCAGGAACCATTACTTCATGAAGAGGATCCAAGAACAATTTAGCAGTGACCACTCTCTTGCCTCTAAGCCAGGAATTCCAGCTCATATATTCTGGCGTACTTTTGAGGTACCCCAAAATATTTTGCTAGTAGAATATCAAGCTTTATTCTTGCCCTTAAAATAGTGCAACAAAATAAATCAACAACTATATAGAGTCTAAACTAAACAGAAAATTTAAATCCAGAAACTATGAAGGGGAGACATCAGGGAGATACGAAAAATACAATTCCCTTGAGATTTTAGAAGGAAAGTATTTGCATTCCTCTCTCCCTACCTTCCTTTCCATAAGATATAAAGAAATGTTAAAGAAACTGTATTCTCTTCTTCTGGGGAGAAACCCACTGTACCACAGCAGTCTCTCTGTCCAGAGATATAAAGATTGCTTAGAGACAATTACACTAATTGCAGCGACTGCCGATTGCAGTAACAGAAGCCCTACATCACCATGTATTTTGTTAAAGGATATACTGTACGCTTCAAGAGCACATGATTACCAGACTCCTGCCCTATCAAAATTAAGCATCTGGAGTTTTCATAAGCTTTTTGGTCTTATATAAGCAATATCAAAATACACCATGATACTTTCTTTCAGAATGAGCTCAACAGCCTTTTGCTTCTAATGAAAATAAATACTAAATTCAATAAGCACCCCAAGTTACTGTCATGTTAATTTATTCACGCACTCTGAGCAACTATGAGCAATTAACTTTTTTCCAGCAGCACTATATCACACAGTATGAATATCTTAAAGCTAATGCAATTTTAATACCTTTACTCAGAGATATAAAATCTGCTTTGGCTCATCCAAAAATCCCTCCCTATGCTCAGCCTCCAGACAAAATTCAGCTTTTCAGTTTTCCAAGTCTAGTTTCAGGCAACTAACAAACAGCATATCTTCCGCTGCAATGCTTTCGGAATTGTTTAGATCTGATCCTACAGACATATCATGCCCTACCTCAACAGGATTACATGTAGTTTTAAACTCTCCTTTATGAGTGAGCACTGGCAGGCCCAGGCCCTGGGAATCCCATACTGCAGTCATGTTCACATGAGGGCCTCCTCTTATGTTTTCAGGCTCTAAGGTGTAGCTGGTCACCGCCATCACCCCATGGAAATTGCCAAACTCAACTCAGAAGGTCTTCACTTACCTCTAAGAACAATCGAGCTCCCCCAGCACTGCTATTCCTGGGCTGAAGAAAGACTTGCAGCAGGGAACCAAACCAGGGAAAATTTCCTGCAAGAGCAAGGAGAGGAGCAACAGCAGCAGAAACAATCCCCAAGTAACTGGTGAGGGCAACACCCAGCTGATACTCTCCACCGTCTGCCAATTAGGCATTTATTGCCTTGTTATCTGGTCCTTCTGGTGCAATCCCCTCATCCCAGTATTACTCTACCTGCCCTTCCACTCTTCTTCCTTTCTGGTAGAAAATCCTCAAAGTCTTACCCTAAGAACTAGGAAAAAAACCTCTGAAAGCACAGTGAAGTCCTCCTTTTTCCAGGAAAGAGAAAAAACAAGTGGTCATTAGAAGAACAAGCTTACCACTGCTGCAGTCCTACTGATAGCTTTACCTACACCTTATATATGATTTTCTATCCTTTCCATTTCAAGTCTTCACTTTTTGGAAGAATAAGAATATCTAGCTGCTCTGTGTTTGCAAAATTTTTAGCTTACAGGGGCTTTGTTTCTGTCTGGCCCTTAATTCCATCATTATAAAAGCTGAACAGTCAGAAATATTACAAAAATAACAATTAGACAGAAGCCTGAATATTAGGAAACAAAAGATGGCTTAAGGTGTAAGCTGCTTTAGAGACTGATTTTCTTCCCCATCAGACAAGCTGTGAAAATCTAGACTTCGCAGAACAGTTTTGGGTATGAGAATTGCCAATGTTGTTGAGAGCAGTCTGGAAGATAATCTGGGATGCAAGACACCTGTCTTTACAAAGACAAGTGAAGTAAGCCTAGTTTTCCTTTTGAGGGCCGAGACAATCATTCATGCTTACTCAACAATCTTGCATTATAAAAGAAAACTATTAAAATGTTTTGTTATGAAAAAGGAAAGAACAGATGTTAAAGGGCATGCTATCATGTCTGATTAATAGATGAAAGAGTATTAATGGATCTTTACCTTTTCAAGTGAGAAAACAAACAAAACCCAAAGAAAAATCACAAAGTTAGTTTTTATATAAAGTTAAAAACAAATGAGCTGCAACTGACCCACATACATTCCATAGCTTGAGTTTTAGATTTATTTCAAACAGTTTTTTCTTCTTTTTCTCTCAGAAGAAGATTTTCTTTCTGCTTAGAAATCTGTAGAGAAAATCAGCTATTATAGTTGAACATTTTCCATCTTTTCTTCTAGTTAAAGAACTAAATATTAGTCTAAATGAAGATTTTTGCAGAAAAAAGGTTGACCTCCTTAGATATTCTTATAATTCTCTTAGGGAGAGAGACTGTTAATGGTTTAAAAAAAAATCCCAAACTCCAACCCCCTTCCCAAGCAATTCTCTTTTTATAACATTAAAAACCCCTATATTGATAGTCTATCTTTGTCTTCAAGGATTTTCTTATTCCAGCATCTTTTTTATCTGCCATTTCAAAATCATATTTACAGAAATACACCACATTTTGAAGTCCTCATTTAAAGACAATTCACAAATAAAGTCTCCTCATGGTTTGACACCCAGTTTCAGCTGCTTTTTCTGCTTTTCTGTGCCTATACACGTAGCTGGATTTTTGCCTTCAGCCAACTGAGCCTAGTGACAGCAATTAATTGGTCAATTAGCTGTGGGCATGCTCACAGCTTTGTCAGTTAAACTGACATTGAAAAAGGAATAATATTAGGTCAAAGGTTCACCAGTCACACTAATATTTTCATTAGATTAAAAGAAATGTCTTACTTTTCTTGTTTACAAGGATCATTAGGGCAATTTTAGGAAGAAATGGAAGATCTTCAGAGCTATTGTACTGTGGTGTAAGAAGTACCTACAGGCACAAACTAACAACTTTGGGGAATAGTATAGACAGTTTAATTGCTGAATTTGTTTGGTACTCTCTAATAACCACTTTCAGCTAAGAAGTCTAACAGGGATTTACCTGATTGCTAACCAGTTAATACGAACCTCTGAGTGACATGCTGAACAGTTCCATATAGCTCAAGCTGTATCCTTTTTGAGGTGCTATACTCCACATCTTCCTTTTCTCAGCCAATAATATTAACAAGAATTAACAGTCAACAATAACATCATACAACATTTCAAATATAAGTAATGACTGAGTGACTCAGCTAACAAGATCTGTTTGTCTTTGCTATCCTGCACTGCTGCCTAGCCACAGTGCTCTCCTGAAGTGTTCATGCTGTGTAGGCAGGTGCTAACAAACATGAATCTCTTGCAATTTCCTTTGAATAAACTGGAAATTATTAAATGAATACAATAAAAATGAAAAATGTAAGTACTACAGGAACAGCTATATTTGGCAATAAATCTACCCTTGATTATATGTTTTTTGTTAGTGCTCAGATGAGCTGGCTCTACTTTGTATTTCTAGAAAGCTTCAGCCTTGGTGAAGCTTTTCAGTGGTAGAAGCTTTTTGTATTAAGGCATCTTCTTAATCAGTTTTATTTCTGGTATCAAGTACAATTCAGAAATCAATCAGACCCAAGCAGTCTGATAAACGTTTGGTTCATTCAGTCTTATATGATTAGTTTTATGTAAAGAAAACCTCTTTACAACACATCTGGTGCAACAGACTCCATCAAAAAGCTCTTGTAAGTGCAAGCATAGCCTGGGTGTGAGCACATACTCCAAAGTCAAGCTTCAATTACTAGAGCTACACTGAGGTTGTGCTTCTTCTGTTGCCAGAATCTCTAGAGAAATATCTTACTGTTATTACCACTTCTCTAAGTCACTTTGAGATTGTTTTGTTGAAAAGACAAAAGTTCAAATCCCCCTTTGGGAGATTGTGGCCAAAACAATCTCCATTGTCATGTCTTTCAGCACTCCATGAGGTAGAAATTAATCCATATTTTAAAATTGTTTTTAGGGTATATTTTTTTCCAGATGATTTTCTGAAGGGTTAAATGTCATTGTCTTCTTGAAGAAATATCATCAATGTTCTCTTTGCAATACTAATCTGGTCCTTTTTGGTCATTTTACTTCCTGTTCTTAAAATTAAATTGATTTGCAGAGGCAGAACTCTTCAAAGATATTCCCATAAGATCTCTGGTTAGATTAAACCAGTACTTCAAACGATAATGAATCTGTTTCTGAAAAACAAATGTTTGTCTCTTCCAGATTGTGCCTGGAGTTCCCTTGAGCTTTACAATTCAGTGAGTATTGATGTTACATAGCACAAACGATGGGACTTTTCTTAGAAGACAGGATACAGCTGCTTATGCTTAATTAAAACTTACAAGATTTGGTGTCCTGCTTTGATCTCTTGCTTTTTTGTTTCTCCACCTTTTGAGCAAAGCATCTATCAAAGGCTGAATGTATGCTGCATGTTTGTCTCAGTGAAAGTCATGCATAGGACAAGCCTCTGAAGCTTTTGGAAGAAAAGGGCAATTCCCGTCAAGGTGAAAACACCGAGACGTTTAACTGTGTTTGCATTAAATTTTTAGATCCATGTTCACAATATACATGGCTTATATATTCAGATGATTGCAAGCAGATGACAGTGACATAGTCCCAACACACCAACAAATATATGTGCCAAAAGCCATAGAACAGGTGCATACACCTCATTTTAGATACTTCATTTTAGTGAACATCATTTATGCGAGAAGCCTGTACCACATAATACACAGTATGCATCACCCTACAGAACACTGATACAGACATTGGGGCAGGACAAGAATTAGTCAGAATTAGCAGCATAAGGTGCTGCTGGAATGCATGAGAGCCCATACTGCTGCATGAGCTATAGCAACAAGGATCTCATTGCTTTTGTATCTGCCCAGGGAGTAGCACAGCTCCTAACAGAAGGAGGACATTGCTTAGCATCATTTAAGGAAAAGAGGCTATGCTGTATCAAGTAAAATCAGAACAAAAGCAGAGAAACCTGCAGGTATCCCCCTCCTTTCTGTGTTTTGCAAAAGGCATAGCTAGGCTGTGCACTGGACTGTGGGGCAGAGCATCTGAGCTAGCAAAGACTAGGGAGAGAGTGAGGCGTATAAACTCAGGCACAGGCAGACATAGCAAAGCCATTTTAAACCCTGAACTGTCTATCCAATGGTGCATTGTATTGCACAGATGCAGTTGTCTAGAAGTAGCTTGGGAATCTCTGCATTCTCCATTATGCACACTGGATAAGCCCTTACTTTAACCCCTGCCAGTACTGGGGCTAGTCTATAGCCTAGGAAGCAAAGAAACCTGAATGATGTCTCCTCAGTCTCTGCATAGCACATACTACTGTGCTGCTTTTGGCTGGGACAGAGTTAATATTCTTCATAGTAGTTAGTATGGGGCTATGTTTTGGATTTGTGCTGGAAAGAGTGTTGATAACACAGGGATGTTTTAGTTACTGCTGAGCAGGGCTTACACAGAGTCAAGGCCTTTTCTGCCTCTCACCCCACCCCACCAAGCAAGTAGTCTGGGGGTGCACAATGGGTTGGGAGGGGACACAGCCGGGACAGCTGACCCCAACTGACCAAAGGGATAGCTCAGCATATAAAGCTGGGGGAAAAAGAAGGAAGGGGGGGAGGTTTGGAGTGATGGTGTTTGTCTTCCCAAGTAACTATTATGTGTGATGGAGCCCTGCTTTCCTGGAGATGGCTGAACACCTGCCTGCCCATGGGAAGCAGTGAATGAATTCCTTCTTTTGCTTTGCTTTGCTTGTGTGCACGGCTTTTGCTTTACCTATTAAACTGTCTTTATCTCAATTCACAAGTTTTCTCACTTTTACTCTTCTGATTCTCTCCCCCATCCCACCGGGGGCGGGGAATAAGTGAGCAGCATGTGTGGTGCTTAGCTGCAGGCTGGGGTTAAACCACGACAACTACTCACTAAATTTAAATTTGCCTGAGGGTGTCTCTCATCAGCTACTAGGATTAATTTTCCTCATCTTCTCAGCTGGGTCCTGGGAACCTCTCTAGTTAAAGCAAAACCAACATCATACTAATTCAGTCTTTCAACTCAGTGGTTAGACTGTCATGTTGCTGTTGCAGGCAAATACAGTCCAAAGATAGCCATGTTTTGAACATGACCATGCAGAACAAAGTGCTCAGTGGGTTGTCTTGATCAAGCGACCTGGTATGAAGAAAAAGAAAGAATGCCTTGTAATTTTAGCAGGATTTTTCTAACAACTCTCTTTAAAAGGTCAAATGTTCATTTACCGCAATCTTCAGCCACTGTTGTTGCCATGAAATATTTAATGAAAAGAATACCTATCTTCGTAACTTTTTATCTTTAAGAGTTTTTAAATGAGCAGTTATAACACAGAATAAAACATCAGATTCTGTTGATTTTGATCATTAATGATTTCCTAAATCATTGCAAACCTAACAGTCACAGAAAAATTATCTGAAGAAAGGGGAAAATCACCTCTGAAAGAATAACTAGAAACATATGACTATTTTAAAGATCTTGATTTTTTGATAGAAACATTTTAACAAAAAATAATCTGTGTGATTCATAGCCCTTTGAAGCTAATGGAAAAATGCATACTTACTCTAAAATTTTGATTGGACTCCGATATATAAAAAAAGATCTTTAGGGTTACATTTCCAAAGGTACCCACATGATTAAGGAAGTTAAGTCCCACAGTGCTTTGAAAGCATTCTTCTTGCAATGGTTTTTGACTTGAAATCTCTCTGTGTAAGAACAGTTGCCTGACTTGCGAGCTTGATCACAAATTTGTAGGAGAGACACATCAAGCAGTGTGAGACAAACTCAGCCTCGCTGCCCCATCTCCCTAGTGGTCCCTGCTCTTTACAGCCTCCACAGCTGCCTGCAGTCCCTGCCTCCCTCTCAATCCTCTTCCTCCTCTGGCCCAGCCAAGCAGAGTCAGTACAGTCAGTGGAGGCTGTTAAGAGTCCCTCCTGTCCTGCCCTTATTTTGGCTTTGTCGTCTCCTGTGACAATTCTCCCCCAACCTGCCCACGGCCCAGGACCCCATGCCAGTCCCTGCCTCAGCGATGCTGCAGCAGGGCTGGTCTCCAGCCCCCGACAGCCCTTCCCGGCTCGGCCATGGGCCCAGACAAGCTGGACCCATCCATGGGCCCATGACCTGCCTCAGTCTTGGCCTGCCCCTGTCCCCAGGGAGGTGTCTGATGCCCGGGGCTACCCCAGTGCCCTCAGCTGCCCTACTTCTGGCTGGGGTGGTGTGACACAGGAGGAGTGCTGGCTGCCAGGCCACCTGGGTGCTCTGCCCTACTCCCACTGCACCCTGACAAGGAGAGGAGCAAGGATGCTTCCCTAAAGAGGGGGCTTCAGCAACTGACTCGCTCTCTGCAAGTGGCAGGAGGCACATGAAAGCTTCTCCTAGGCAGAGGCTGATGGCTAACTTTAGTCTGCATGCAGGGGAGCTTCAGGGTCAAACCTGGAGCCACAAACCCCATTAAGACTTATATTATTAGGCATAAAAAGGTGCACAGCCTTGCTAATAAACAAAAACTTTAGCCTATCACCATCGTCCTTCAGTAGAGTGGGGTATGAGAAAATTCACTGAGAAAGGCACAGAGAAAAAATCAGTTTAGGGTGAAAACATGATCGCACGGAGGCTGCAGGAATTTGCTCTGGCATTCCCCATAACCAGGATTTCATCCTCACTGTTCTTGGAAAACAAAAAACATCTTGTAACTACTGCTAATAATTTTGTATCAATAATCCTTACAACGCAACCTCACTGTGCCCCATGTGTTTCCGTCCCATGGCACTCACCTGTACCACAGTGGAGGTGTGGTTGGTCCATACCATCAGTCACAGGCATTCAGAAGTAGCTTTACGTAGCCTTTGTACCTTATTGAAAACTGTTATATAAGAGTTTATCTTTCAAGATTTATATGGCTTAATTTTGAACACTTGCCTCTTCATTTAAATACCAAAAAGATTACTTTTCTCTCTGTCAGATCAAAAATATCTAGGGTCACAACCTAAGAAGAGGATTGAAGAGTAATAGAGAAAGCTTAACCATACATACAGTGGTATTAGTGATATGTACTGCTTAAAGCTCTTACAATAAAAGAAAAAAGTCACTCATCATCCACAATCATACCATCAAAGGTAGCATCAAGGTACTGGATGAGTGCCGCTTGTATTTCTTTACCAGTGGATAACAAGACCTTTGGCATTAGAGTTTCAGCACGTTATTATATATTTGTAAAGGCAGTCCTTTTGTTCTACTGAAAGCAAAATATGACACATACAAACAGAATTTGTGCTTCTTTTGTTGCCATCCACAAAAAATGCGATGGCATGCCCTAGGGAGCAGCATGGCTGTGCTGCCGTTGCTAGCACCTGGAAAGCCAGGCTGGCTGCTGCTGCTGTGCAAAGAGATGGTTGGGCAAGTGAGGTGGTGGCTATTTCTAGAGTAACAAGTGGTACAAACACAAATTACTTTCCAGGACTCAACTGTCCCTGACCTACTCTCAGCCACCTCCTCCCTGGAATGGCAAAACTCAGCATTACCTGTAGTGCTGGCAAACCTTGAGCCAACAGCTATGAAATCAGGACAGAAATGAATTGTACCCTTTGCTCCATCTAAGCAGCTACAAGCTTCTAAAAGTTGGAAGGTCATTAGCTGTCTTAGCAATAAATAATGCGGAAGACAGAACTTTTAAAGAGGGTATAATTTGCCTACTTGCTGCTACCAGGCTCATTACTGATTTCTACCAAAATTAAGGATGTGTCTTCATGGACGGATGCAGACAAACCCCCAATCTTGCGCTCTTGTTTTGAGCATAATTTTAGTTGGTCTTTCCAGTCTGAAAATGGCACAGATATCTTACAACTGGGTGCTTACGACTGGCAGGTTGCAACAGGAGCAGAAGAGCTCATCTATTCATCTCTCCATTTGGATTTAGCTCACCCTGCTATGGAATCTGACTCTCCCTTTCTGGATCGCTTGCCATATATTAGATTTGATTTAACCTCCATTTCAGATAATCCTCAGAAAGCTTTGAGAAACATGAATTTACCAAACCTTTCTGTAAGTAGGGCATGGTCTTGTAAATTATTATATTCCCCATCCCTCTCTGCCCTCAAATCCTGCTCAGGCATCAACTCTTTTGACTTAACACGCACAGTCCCTTCTACTGGGTAACCTATGCCACAGTACAAGAGGTGCTTGATTTATATTGAATCATTTTTAATTACAAATTGCAAACATTGTGTTAAAGGGCATGTCCTCAGCCTGCCACAGTTTACCTCCTTATTTCAAATTCTCTTTTTCCCTGACACATGAAATCTCAGGAGATTTCTAACATTGCATTTTTAAATGAAAGTTTCTGCTTTTAAAATTAGTTTTGTGTTTTCCACAAACTTGATGAGGGGGAAGGTGGCTGTGCAGAGGAGACAGCTGAACTGATATATTATAAAAGATAATTTTGCATGGTCAAGCCTATGGTTAGGATGTTAATTTGCTAAATGAGGTAACAGCATTTTAGCAACTGAAATAATTAAAGTGTTCCTCTGGCACAGAAAACTAGACATCCACTTGCAAGGTATGTGTATCACAATATAATATGCCAGACTTCTGATAGGTGAAAGTTTACAGAATTCAAGCACCATCTAATGTTTCCCTTGTAGTCTGAGCTGCTATGTCATTTTTCTAAGTTACAGATAAAAAAATAAAAGTCCTTGAACACCCTGATTTTGTTGAAACACAGCATGGAGAGAGCTTAAGAATTTTAAAAAAAAAGATTCAAGGGTTTGTGTTATTCAAGAAAAATCTGTCTTCTCTGCTGAGTGAAGCAGACGTGCTATCTAGCAAACCATTTAAAAGTATTGGTTAGGGACTTCTTGTGCTAAATGAAAGCTGTTCAACTTTCACTTTCTGCCAAAACTACTTCATTTTGATATTTTCACAGCCTTGGGAGTTGTTGTTTAAATTTGTTTCATATTACAAAACTCCTTCAAAACAAGGTGGTTACCTTTCAGACACCTGAAGCAACGCCTTCACATTTTGAGTTTCACCTTGTTTACTGTGAACTGGGAGAAATATATCAAAGCAAGTGAGCACAACTGTTTTTTCTATTTAAAAGAACAGAAAGAGATAAGCTCCTTTATGAAACAACTCATCCTTTTACTTCAAAACTCAGTCTCATGTAACAATTAAATATAAATGCATGTGCCAGGCCACTCAGGAATTTGCAGGGCATTGCGTACTACTTGTGTAGGTATGTAAATGTGGATAGATCTTGGCATTCTCTACTTTTGCAAATTTCAGATTGAAGACAGAAAACCGCAGAAGCAAACCAGACGAGCATTCTGAAAGACTCAAGACCAGCTTACAGAGAGCTTGTGCACGGAGTGCACAATCAGATAGGCTGCAAGCTGTGGTCAAAGAAGCATATGTTACTGGTTTATTCGACTGCATACAGGGAAACAAAACCTTGTACATTCTTTTCAAACAAATATGATTTTACCAAAGAAACCTCTGCTTTCATCAGGTTTGCCTCCTAAAAAGTCAAAAGCAATGTTTGCTTCATTCTCCCTGTTTAATGGTGAGGAAGTACAACATTATTCAACCCTTTACTAACTGTATTCCTATTTTAGCCCTCTTTAATAAGCTCTTTATCAGATTGAGAATCAGTCACTGCACAAAAGAGCAAAAAAGAATGGAAGGTAGAAGAAGACTCAATGCTATTCAAGAAATGTTCAAATTTACAATTCACACCTTTCATTTCGTGGGATTCACTTACAAGCATCCTTAAAACTGTATGCTTTGAAACTTGCTTCATAAATGAGGAAGAAGATTTCTGCTTGTCTCGTGACTCTTGGACCTGGACTTTACACAGAATGCTGAAACCACAGGATTTGCGATAAAAGTCTAAGAGCTGGCATCAGTAAATCACATCACCCCATTTCACAATTAAGCAGCTGAACCAGAACTTTTGCAGACCAGATTCTTAAGTTTTCAGGTCTGCATATTGAGTTCACCAATGCTGCATTAGGGTTAAGTTTTCCTGAACATCTAAGCTACCAGGTGAGACCCAGATTTCTAACAGCAATCATCTGCCGGTACTAACTGATCATACTTTCAGATGATTTTAACATTCCATATGTGGAGGTTTTTTGAATATGTACCTTCTACATCGGTGCTGAAGTGGGAGCTGACAGCAGGTGCATGTATATTAATATTTGGATCATACTGAGAGAGTGCTTTTGCAGTACATCTCCAATCCATGCCCATTTCTTGTGCTGTGGTTCACCTTCTGAAGCTGTCTCAGAGCATGCAAACACGGCTCCTTCCAGATCCACGATCAGCTGAAAGACATGCCCAGGGAACACCTCTACTGTGATTCAACCACTTAGAAGCAGCCAGCCCACAGGACCAGGCAAGAGCTGGTCTGAGCTACCCTTCCCACCCCCCTGCCTCCACGAATACGTGTAGTGTGGGTGCTGCATCCGCAGCACCAACTGTTTTGTTCTGTAGATCTGCTCCTATTGCACTGTACTACTTGCTAATATAGACATAGCAATCTTTAGAGGAATTGGCACCGTACTCCTGAAAACATGAGTTTAATGGCATATCTACAGGGGAATGGGACAGAAACACACCTCAGAGTTGTTTCATCACTGATGACACTGGGAATAATGCGGATAAAGCTTTCTCTAGCTGAGGGCATAACACCATGCTTCTCTAGTCCTAGTGCTTTCAGCATGACCTCAGTTTCAGTGCATGCTGCTGCACTGTGTCTGAAGCTGTACTGGGGTGAGGCTAGGAGGACATCTCTGCATGTTGAAGCTCCTTTGTATGCTGCACTGCCCTTTTTTACTGTGGAACATGGAGGGCACAATAATTTCCTAGGACCCAGCTCCGAGGTAGCCAGAGAAACAACCTTTTTTGTTTCTAGTGCCTCCTGAAGTTAACAAGGTAGTAGTCGTCATACACAGGTGTTTATTCTAGCTGAAAGAATGTTGAGGAATATAGAATTCAAAAGGAAAGGCAGCAGTTCCCAGTGAAGGAGGAAGGGGGGAAGTCAGACAGAATCTAAAATGCAGAAGGCAAGTAATTCAGATTTCTGTGTGCAACATACATTGATGGTAATTGCTAGTTGCACATCATGCTGAGTGCAACGTATCACAAAATTAATTTCTCTGACCTTGTGCACATTTCTTTCTCATGAACTAGATCTTTATGTTTTTTTCTTGCTTTCAAAGGCACAAGGGAAGTATAGAATATTCAATAAACCTATTGTATAAAAGCAATATGTAGGACTTACCCTCACTGTAAGATGCTAAAACACTTGTACGGAGATAGATAAATTAATTTTGTGCAAAACAGTGTTGTAATAGTTTGAGGAGAGTATGTGGGAAATATGAGAGAAAAATTACTATATAACAAGGTTTCTTATTCTGTGTCTATCACCATGGTATTTGGGCACATTCCATAGCTAATAGGACAGGTTTAGGGTTGGCAGTGGTTCTAAAACTTATTCATATGGAATTGATGAAGTATATGAAGAATGTGTCTGCATATGTACAAGGGAATTATGAATCCTGCACATTTGGGGAAAAACTCTAGCAGATCTGGTGTTTTACTCCAAGCATTAACATTTAATCTTAATGCCTTCCTTCCTTCCTGGAGAAACAGTTATAATATGAATCCAATTCAAAGCCCAAGAACATCACTACTATTTGCTCAAATACATTAACTTTTGGCCAGGTTGAGTGGCCCTATTTTTTGTGGAATTAAAACATTTAGCAGCTAGGGCAAGTTCGCTCTTACTGTACTACCAGCTCAGGACAAACTAGGACAAGTTTTAACAGATCCTGTCATATACAGGATAGGTCCCTATCCACTGTAACTCATTTCCCCTCCTGCCCCCCATGGGTTCTCCATTGCCAAAGCAACATCGTGCATGCATATTATATAGGTAGCCTAAATACCTGCATCATACACCGTAGTTATTTGAGTGACTACACGTGGACCTATGGTTAAGAGCTTTGAAAATTCTATCCAGAATGCTGTCTCTCTGTAGTCCTTGGCTTTGTTCTTATTTAATCTAAAATGAAAAACCTATTAAAACTTGAAATTACTAAAACTTCTAAAAGAAGAAAAACCACCAATCAGTCATGTAAGACTCAAAATGAGTTTTAACATTTTAATGCAGAATGAATTAACAAAGTTATCCAGATAAGTATCTAGTATCTTTTTAACATCACAGACATCTAAATCATTAAAGTCCTTATTAAAATGGCTAATACCTTTTTCCAAGTTTTTTTTTCTATGTATTAAATAAACACGTAGCAGAAGATTTAAAAAACCCCAAACACTAAAGGGGAGAAAGCTGCAGAAAATCTACTCCAAGTTAGAGGGCTTGTACTTTAAAATCGTTTGCTACTTTTGGAAAGTCTTAAGAAGTCAGCATCCGTTAAAGAATTTCCTTTTGTTTTCCTAAATTCATCCAAACTAATAGTCAAAAAGGATGGTAAGTAGAATTGCCATTTTCAAATACAATGGTAGAGCTTAACATCTGAATTTTATCGACTATAGAAGTAAAAAAGCAGTTACATAAAAATATGCCAAATTTAAAGATTCAAGGCAAGAAAACAAATCTCCAGAAACTTATGTATCCAAAAATCTGCACAGCATGTAGATTAAACACTGTTTTCTAAGGAAGTCTATGAAATGGCTAAGAACTCAAAACAGGCAAGAAGATACTTCTAGAACAGAAGAAAGATCAAAAGAAAGGATTTTTTGGGGCTGGAAGTGCACTGACATTGCAAGCTCTATTAAAAATCTGTACAAGGGGCTAACTCAGAACCATTTGTTCAGTTGAGGCCTTGGAGTAATGACCAAACTTTGCCTTTTCTGCTTTGTATTTCCCAGGTTGAAAATTCTCAGTATTCTCAGTCCTCATTTGGCACTTTCTGATGGCTCAAAGCAAAAGAGCCACCAGTCAGGCCAGACCCCATGGTTGTTAGCTCCAGTTGAGGAAAAGCATCTGCCTGAAGCCTGGCAAGAGGCACTACCACCTATCCTAATACTCCGACACTTTGCCCATCACTATAAACAATATCACATGCAATGCAGTCTAGGCTTGGCAACTCTGGCAGTCATTCAACCTGTCAGCTCCAGAGCTGGGGATGCTGCTGGCTTTTGTGACCATCCAGGATTTGTTCCTTGTATTTTGCTGAATTTGACTACTCCTTTGTATCTACAAATACAGCAACTGCAGAAAAGACACGTGTGCATGCACACAGATGACATAATATTTTAAAAAGCTCAGGATATAGCTTACTGAACTGTGAAGCTGCCTGAAGTCATGGCAAGAGATCCTGCTGAACTGCTGGAACTACACTGCCACCTATATCCCAGCTAGAAAGTCTCTATCTAGCTTAGATATACATGTGTGCTATACTTTTCACAGCTCAGTTCTTATGATGGCAATGTTTCCTTAAACTGCCAGGTTGCTTGAGAGGACTTGTCCAGGAACATTCTTTCTGCTCTTCCTTGACTTTGTTTTTTCCTTCATCTCAACCAGAAATTATTTCAATGGGAAAGGCTTTACGGCAAAGGTGGTGTTACACAGCAGAACTTGGAGGAAGAATAGAGCATTCAAAGAAGGTGGTTAATGATCGAATTATCAAAGGTCTCCATTTACTGGAAGGGGGAGAATTTGCCCTGTACTTTCACAGAAACTAGAAAGTTCAGATGATCCAGAAATAAGTGGCAGATAAAAATTTTAAAAAGAATCAGTTCCAACACCTACGAGGAAATGACCTTTTCTGTACTTTATAGTCTCCATATTAAACAGATGAAATACAGTGCAGAGTTTTTTGCCTTTTTTTTTTTTTAAAAAAAAAAAAAAACAGACTTCTTTAAATAGCTTGTTTTCAATATATTCCTGAAAGGGCACTGCTGCATGTTTTTCTGAGACGGTAGAGGGCATGTTTTGTGCGAGCCAGACAACAATGCCACTAGTCATGTGCAATTCAATTCTTCAAGAGAAGTTCTCTCCAGCATAAGGCTTATTCACGCAGTTTCATTTCAGATATGTTCTGGGAAGCATGCACCATTATCCAGTAGTAAAAAAAGTAGTATGTATGCAATAAATTATGTGAAGAAAAACTGTAATGTTCAAGAAAACTGTGCATTTTGAATTCTTGTTTCAAATACATTTCAGGCATTTCTATATAATAGACTAAGATAAGCAGGCAATTCACATGCTTTCCCTTTGTGCCTTCCTCAAATTGAAGCTTTCTTTGCTTCCTATGCATCACTGATTTCTGTTAAGGCAAACTCCTTTTGGCACAATGGTGCTGATTTTTGTTGCTTTGAACTGGTTTAGATCACAAGTACTGATACGTGCTTTGAGTCCTACAAGTGTCTTGAACAAAGATTAACCAGTAAATCCCAGTCAAAGCTACACTTATATTTTCCCTAAGCACATGATTGAGTGAGCTTTAGTTAAGTTTACTTCAGTATTGGTTTTCATTAATTTATTTTTATTTTGGAAGCATTGCTTCTTAAGAAGCTTATCATCTTTGCGCCATACTTCTCTATCAGCTACGTGGATATAAAGCCAAAATAAAACCACTAGAGTGGCTCTTGAATTTCACTGTTGTAATTTACAGAAAACTTTTCACTTACTCTACATCTGCTGGTAATGAATCATAGATCTGAACAGTATTAGTAACATACTGACACCTCATCTTCAACTTCTCTCTTCCAACTTGTCTTAGACTTGTCATAGAATATGATGATGTTCCAAGCAAAGGACATTTTGTGCCTTAGCAGATTTCATTGCTTGGATTTGAGTACAACAATGGAAAAGCACCCTGCCCTGTCTTCCTTGTGAGGGCTATTGCGCTGACATATTAAAGTCCTCCCCTTTACTGATGCTAAAGAGCAAAGTGTTAGTTCTTCCTTCGTCAGTCAACTAATGCAGACAGAGCAGTGCTTTTATTGCTCCTCACTCTAACGGTTGTACTGACATTTCCAAAGTGTAATGGTGTTATTTCTTGAAATCTTTTTAATTGTGATTTTTGCATCTGACAAGCATACTGTTCCTTATGCTGATGGTACATTATGCAACACTCCTTTAATTTCTGATGTGTTTGCTGATTCCAATATGGTGTGGGCTCTTCCCATCAGGCACAGAGGTAACCATTTTTATTAAGGAATAAAGCAAATAATTCATTGTTTGAATTCAGTTGCCCCAAGCTCACTCTCACCTCAAAATAGTGAGTCACCTGGGTTTCTGCTTTTAAATGAGAGCCAGAGCCAGTAATGAGCTACGTGCATTGACTGTATTTACATTTTTATATCAGAGCAGTTGGTGGTTACATATGAATACAAAACATAGGCTTCATATGGAAAAAAAATTCTCAATGAGATTTTCACATTTTCTCATTCCTAAGTCAACAATTTCCTAATAATTTAGTCATATACAAAAGATCACGACTGTTCTGCTAAAGGGGTATGAGCATTTTCAGAAGGTGGAAGGCAGAGGGGCAAAATTGCTTCCAGAGAAGTTAAATATCAATAATCTTTGAGAAAACGAAGAGCTGAAGCTGAATGGAACTCCAAGTAAGGGGTTTAAGATAAAAGACCATACGTTTTGACAGCACATATACTGAGTGTGCAGACTGTGCAAGAGAGCTGAGTCCCTGACAACCTGGGTTAGGTACAGGCTGCCAGTGGCACAGTGAGGCAGCTCGGATTTGATCTCCACACATGTATATTGAACACAGATCTTTCATTTCCGCCTCCTGTGTCTTGATAAACTTTTGTATATATGTTGGCTGTTTTAGAAATAAATATTTTTATTTACATCTACCTTAACTTGATGTGAACAAAGAGTCGTTCTGAAGGAGGTGATTAACAGTGACGTTCAATATGCCTGGGCACAGACAACTCTCTTCAGGGCTTTAGATCATCCTGTGTATTTCACCATGATATAAAACACTTGCAGCTGATCTGAGAACCAAGCCTAAGAGGCAAACTGTCTTCCAGTGAACAGCATTAACCTGGAAAGCTCTCTGGCAGGCAACAAAGAGTTGGGGAATATATATAAGCCCTAAGGGTCCTGCAACACCATTTTTATTGGGGAGCTGACTCTTTTACGGGCCATCACCTGATGACAGCAGAGGATTATTATGATGAAGTATTATATATTTTAGATTTTTCCATTGAAAAAATAACATTTTCACATCCTAATTTGGGAATGTGTACAGGCTACAAGACAGAAGGTAGGACACAGTGGGAAGTTCAGGTTTGGGGATAATTCAGAGCTGTCAAACAATCTTTATAACTTTCCCCACCTTTTTCCACTTTTTAAAAAAGTGGATCTGTTTGCTGCCCTGGCAGGTTGTCAAAAATGTCAGTATTTCTCTGAAAATCCCACAAAATGTGTCTTGATTTTAGGAAGGCTTCAAGAGCTTCCATAACTTGGGTGTGTGATGATCAGTGTCCTTAGCTACTTTTGCCAGCAAGTGTAAGGGGACTTTTTCAATAAGTTAAGATCTCTGGTGTAGCCAAGGAGAGAAGGAAGAATATTGGAGCTTATGCAGTCCTAATCTGAGCAACATAGGTGCACCTACTCCTTACATATGGAATTTTAGCTATTTTTTATTTACTACTATATCTACAGATTGAATAGCTCAAGTATATCCACCATTTCCTGCAGGATGGGAATTCTGTGGCAGGGAAAAGAACCAACAGAGAGGAAAAGAGCTTATAATGAATTTCCTTCAGCTTGCATTCCAGGAGAGGGTGAGCTGACAAAATAAGTACATCTCTAAAAGACACTGGTTGAACCTTGGAATAGCTTGTTAGTTAATGTCCTGCTTGGCATTTTGAGCAGAGAAAAGAGTGTGTTTGATTCATCTTTATTATTTACAATGGAGCCTGAAAATTTCAGTGTAAAGTATTAACACATAAAATTGGTTAGAACCCCAGTAAGATAGAAATAAAAGAGCTGTGAATTATTCTGCATATTGCATATTGTTCTTTTTTTTTTTTTTAACTTCTATTCCGAATTTTATTTTTGCATGGACCCTTTCTTACACCCAGCTAACCTCAGTCCTTTTACTGCCATGCCCTGGCTGTTGCAAACACCCCTGCTCTCCAGCCATGCTTCCTTTTTTCCTCTAATGAACATTTTCTTGTGTACAAGGTACCTGAGTGATGTGCAACACACTGATGTACGCTGCTCTTATGCTTACTGACTCCTTGTTTCTTCTAAGGATTCATTAAGGGGATATTAAGCAGCTCCTGGGCTTTGGTGATTAAGCCAGCAAGGGAGAAAGGTAAATGCTGATATTCAATGTATTACCACCATTATAAATTCTCGTGGTATATAGAGAACCATATTATGCCACTGACTTTTAAACATTCACATTATACTTGAGAGAAACTGCCTAGAAACCAATTAGGTTATCTTTCTAGACCCAATTTAGACCATATTCCTGCAAGACATACAAGGACCTGAGATTTTAATGCTGATTTACATAGCATATGGTTAAAACATTTCACTACCACTGCTTTTATAAAAAGGTATGCTGGTATGTCCATGCATTCATAGGAAAGGCTCATAAAATTACTGACTTTTTAAAAAATGGAATAAACTGATGCTGGTTTTTCCTTAATATTTACTCTGTCTTTTGCAAAGATATGGGTACACATAATTAAAATTTTCTACACAAACTGCAGTTAAAATTTTTGTTCATCTCCAGTCTTTTTTTTTTTTTTTTTTAAGATACTTTCAACTGCAAGATCATCTGTGGTTAGACCTGGGGGGGGGAGACACGGACACACAGACACAACTAATGCAAGGAAGACTTGTGATAAAATCTCAAGAATTGGTAATATGGCAAATATATAAATTCAAAATACAAACAACTATATAAAAACTTTTGAACAGAATGTAAAAATAAACCTATGGGTATATGCAGTACAGTAAGGATGACTGAGGTGGTCTGTGTTTTCACTTACAGATTTAAAATTGCCAGCCTGTGTCCCATCCCAGATAGTGTTGGATATTTATAAAAAGAGTATATAGAACCGGAGCGGGCATATAGAGTTTTTCCCCATGGCCAACCCAACTAGCATCTGAGAGTCAGCAGCTCAGGGGCTTTCTGATGCAGAGGCTTCAAAAAGACTGTTGTACTTAGTAGCTGCAACAGACCTATAGTCCTTCAATCCCATTTAATTCTTTTTGGAGGCTATTTACACCTTTTGTGATAGTGAGGGTATTAGAACATCTCTTTCTGATATGAGAAATGGGAATAATAATCCCTGTTCACCCTCTTCCTACCTTTCATGATATGCTATATTTCTGTATACCTTCTTCTAGCTGCCTCTTCTTCAGGCTGGAACATCCTCTTGTATTTCCATTTCTGGTTTTAACTCTGATTTAATCTCCTCTCATGTGGAAGCTGTTCCACAGAGGGACTATAATCTCAAAAGTTTTGCATACATGGGCATGATATTTCTTTTTAATTCCATTCTTTTTCTGATTGTTTCTAACATTTAGTTTACTTCTTCTACCACTGTTGATATTTTTGGCCAACAAACACTAAGATCACAGTGACTCCAGGATCTTTCCCTGACAGGTAAGAGCTAATACAGAGCCTATTACTGTGTCTGCTTATTTTAACTCAGGTACACTACTTTGCATTTATCAATATTGAAACCTACATACTGTTTTATCACTCAGCCAGTTTCATAGCTGAGAACCTACTGCAATTCCTCAAGCAGGTTTTGACTATCCTGACTATTCCTGTAGCGACTGTAAGTGGTGACACCGTGCGATTGCCCACTTTCACAGCCCACACACTAGCTATGCTCTGTAGTACCAGTCCTGAGCCATCTCAGACATATCCCTCCTCATCCTGCTCTGCCCCAGGAGAAGTGACTGCTCATCCTCACTCCTGCTCCCTGCCTTTTTAAAGGCACACTATTCCCTAAATCCTGATCAAATTTGGAAGGGGACTGAAAGATACTGCAAAAGAAATATCTTCTTGTCCACTAGAGGGAAGAACCTCAGTAATTAAGATTTTAATGCATGACCATACAGATCAAGGAAAATAATCTTTTGTGTTTCTAAATTGCAAGGTAATACTCATTTTGAACTTTAATAGTAATAATTAAATGCACAAAAGAACAACTTATTTTTGTAAGGACATTGACAAGTTAGGCAATAAATAACCTTTTAAATTGAATTGTCTTAGGCTTACCTTAATGCAGATTTCTCTGTTCAATAAAAGCTTGCTTATGGCTTAATAGATTCACAGGAAATTGCTCTAGAAGAACAATTAAAGAAAATGAAGTTTAGATTTGTATTTCTAGCAAAATCTGTATTGTATTCAACTTCCTTAGAGTAGAAATACCATTAACCTTTCATGAAACTATGTTAAATTACTTTTAAATAATTGTCACTTTTAAGATGAGTCATAAAGAGAAGTCACCTGAATAATGTTATATTTGTCTCTGCACTGACACATGTAAACCCATCCTTTTTCATTCTTCTGCTGTTTATATGGTACTATCAAAGAAAAACCAGTAAAGGTAGAGGTACCAATCTCCTGAAACATTTAAGCATATCAGTTATTTCATAAATTTGAATAGATTATGCTCACAGCTAGACACCCACTGTACATGAGTACTTTATTTTCACAAAGTTTAGGAACTTACATACAAGAGGACTAGGTCATAATACAGACACAACATGACCACATTACATTCTCATTTCATTTTTTCTTACTGAACGCTAATTGAGACTCTACCATTTTAGTACATTTTAGAAATGCATCACGAAAGTAGTACTTCAATGCCTTCAAAGACCGATCATTAAAATCCTCCAACACGCTTAGCAGCTTATAAGATTTCAGATATTAAACCCTTGTGCAATGGCTGTCTACTCAAGTTGAATGAGGTTTGAGTTCCTACTTCACTGAAACTCTCCTCTATCACTATTTTGAATTCTCATGATCAAATAATAGTCTAAGAGGAATTTAATGGGAAACCAAGTATAGCAGGGAGCTAAACTCACTACTTTGAACCAACCTGTGTTGAGACAATGTTGCAGATACCTGACCCAAATGCCTGAACTTTGTCACTTAACTGTCTCCTGGGCAAAGGAACTCTCATTTTATTATATAACAAAATTGTCTTTTTATTATAAAGGAAAAAAATTAAATAAGTGAGAAACAGGCGACAAGATGCCACAACAGTGATTCTCATTCTTCTCTGCCAGAGCTCTGCAGTCCATGATTCATGCAGAATCAGCCCACCGAAATTTTGATGGCTTCAGTACTCTGGATTTCATTTGAACCCTTTATGCTCTTCTGCAAATCTTTCTACTGTTTGCTCCTATCAGTTAAAACACTTTAATATACTACCAGGAAAGGACAACTTCTCTTATCTCATTGCATTGAACCATTTGTGATTTTTGATACTGTTATTTGGCAATTACTAGCAAAATGGAGGAAAAAAAAAAAGTTTCCAGACCATCCTAGCAATTCTCCCTTTATGTCTCCTAAGGAGAAAGCAGGGCTGTATTTGTCCTGTGTTTCATTATCTTCTCCTTCCTCTGCGATCATTTCATGCTTTAGAAGGGGTTGGGATGAGAGGCAGACAGCGGCCTGTGCCCCTGTCTGCTCGATGTTATTGTCCCAGGGAAAGCAGAGCCTCCTGACAGTGTTTCTCAAGCTGCCGCGCAGAGGCTGCCCTGGGAGCCGCTCTGAGCGGGATGGCAGTCAGGAGGACTTTCCCTGCCCAAACACACCCAGGCAAGAGGATACAGCCTTTGTACAAACACAGCCCCCCTTCAAAGTGGTTCTGGAAGAAGGGTGGGTGGCAGAGGCCCTTCTGGGGGGTTGGAACCCCCTGTGTGCAAACAGGAGTACCGAGGCCTTAGCTGGTGCATTCAGAATAGACCACAGAAAGGTAAACCTGCAGTATCAAGGTTTTTACAGACTATTTCCTTCAACTGCGTGGTAGAAATGGTTAAAAAAAAGCAAAAACATTGTGTTCGTGGGGTTTTTTTGGGTTGTTTTTTTTTTTTTAAGCTTAACACAAAATGCCAGTTGACTAAAGAGTTTTACATAAAATTTCCATTTCCATTTGAAAGGCTTACATTTTCAATAAACATCCCCTTCAGGCTCCCCTCCCAAACTCAAGCTTTGCTCTGGAGAAACCCTCAAACACTGAAATAAACATTATTTCCGAACTGCCTCCGCCACCTCACTTTCTCCTTCACAGCTCCATCTCTTAGATAGTGTTACAAGCGTCAACTTTACAAGGTGTTTTCCACTTCACACCAGCAAACATAAAAAAATTACTCACCTGCAGAGTGAACTCTGTTTAATGAGGTTTTTGCTTTAGGTTCTGTTTTGGGCACAAACTGAAAAAGAAGATGCTCACTTACCACAGAAGAGACACTGCTGAGCTTTGAGCAGCAGAATTGTGAATGAATGGTGCATAGAAGATAGTATTTAAATCACATAGCTTTCCATCAAAAAATGGAGAATTTTGACCCAGCTTTCCAAAGTCTAAAGCCTATAATTAACAGTGACTAGACTGCTTAAGGCTAATGGATTCCCTGTGTAGCCAGTCTATCATTTTATTTAAACTATAATGGAAGTGAAATGCTCCCTCTGCAATCAGCGGGTTGTGGCAGCAGAGCAGAAACGAACACAGAGAATAGGTGAGTGTTCTTTCCCTGGTTATCAAAACCTTGCTGAAGGAAACACGTTTCTTTGTAAGAATACAATGGAGATGGTGAAAAGAACGATGAAGGGTTTCAGAAATAGAGTGCAAGAACAATGTTTCACACTGAATAGGTCAGAAAGGGGTCCCTGCTGTCTGCAGACACACAAAGCTATACCTGGCTTATTATTTGCTGCACGCTGCTTTCATACTATTTCAGATATACGCACAGGCTACCCAGCGCGGAGTAGGATGGGTGATGTGTTAGACTGCTTAGGGCTGGCTTAGCCCTTAATCCTTATCTGTCTTTGTCAAGTGTCCTACAGAGTAACTAAAAGGTAAAATTTCCAGGAGTGGCCACTAATTTGGAGTCCTTCAAGTGCTTTTGTAAATACACCTAGAAAACCTAACTGGTAAAGAGAGAGGTCTGAGCAATTTGGTTCACTGATTCCAGGGGAAACTTTGCATTCCTGCACGCTTGGGAAGAGCATGGCATCAAACAAATCTAACATCCCTTTCTTGTTTTAATAACGTCATGCTTGACAACCTTTTTAAGTCCTGGTTTCCACACCTATAGTATCCATAGTAATACTGTATCTATAGTAGTATCATTAGCAATCTCTTCTACACAGTTTAGACATATGGACAAATAATATTGAATTGAAATTATTAAATACAAAGAATTGAGGTTGACTGGTAGTAGAGGTGACAGAATTTTTTAAAGGTCCATTATTGGTAGACCTATTCCTTTACCTTTAAATAAACTAAACCGCACCATACTCAGGTGACTAGACATAAGCAGAATGGACATCTGCTAACACTGCAATAATTCAGGCTACAATATTATTTCCATTATAACTATCTTTCCCGGGTGATTTTCAGTCATTCATAACTTCCTGAAAAATTAATAAGTGCTGAAATTTGTTATGCACCTAGGGCTCAGTCTTGCGATGTATGTAGCTCTGTGACCCTAAGCTGGCACTAGAATTTGTATTCACATGTTCTTCTAGCACAGAATCAAAGCAGCAGAAAACAGGGCTGGAAGGCACTTTAAGGGATCATTGAGTTCATCCCCTGGGATTTCCACCCCATGCGTGGATAACCATACTTTTTTCTAATTTATTCTTAACAACCTCCAATGACAGAGGAGGTTACTGACATCCCCATTCTCAGGCCTCTCTGTGCTCCCTACTGGGGCTTCTTCTGTTGAACCTAAGCCTTCTGCTGGCAACCCATTTTATTTTTTTGTCTTAAGTATCTTGGATGGGAAGAATAGCTAGTTCAGGCTTAAAAGGGGCTTAATATCAGCCTTTGAAGACCTGTGGGAAAGTTACTGAGAAGATGGAGCTGAGCTCTGTACTGAGGTGAATGGCAGGGGACAGAGGTCATAAACTAAAGAGAGGCAGTGGTCATAAATTGGAAGGGGGAGCTTCTGGCTGAACATCAGGACAAAATTTTCACGATGCGGATCATTATGGGCTGGAAGAGGTTGCGGACTCTCCCTCCTTGGAGGTTTTCAAGACCTGATTGTTCAAAGTGGTGAGCAACTTGGTCTGAAGTCAGCATTGACCCTGCTTTGAGGGAGAGGTTGGACTAGAGACCTCCCGAGGGCCCTCCCAACTTGGATTATTCTGGAACTCCAATTCTCTCTCTCTTTACAGAAGACTCTTACAATTAATCTGCTTTTATTTTCTCTTATCTAGAATAAATAACAGTAATGTATTCAGCCTCCCTTCAGAAGCTGTTTTCCACAAACCTGGCTGTTGTTATCTCTCCCCTTTGGACTATCTCTGGGTTTCTCCTCTCTCTCCTGAAGGGCACTGAGCTCTTGGTTTAATGTGGTGAGAACGCTTTTCCAGACTGAGGCTAGAGATATCATCAGGTGGCATAATGGAGATTTTCAGTTGCTACATAAGTGCTGAAACCTGTATTTGAGATGGCTACTTAAGAGACACAGCACAGGACAGCATATACAGCATGGCATTTTGAAATATATTCTGTAAGCAGACAGTTTGAAGCTATTTGAAGTGCACTGTATACTTCCTCAGCCATGTAAGACTTTAAAATGTAAAGACTAGAGCTACCCTGGAATTCAGCTTTTCATGCTTCTCTGAACTGTGAGATAATTTTTTTTCACTTGGAGCATTTGTGCTCTTTTCCAGGGTAGTTCCAAATACATCATTTCCCTGCAGAAACTTTCAGGTTGGCACCAACCCTTAATATTGTGCCCAAAGATGAATGTACTTGGAATCTCACTCTGGAACAGAACAGAAATGGGTTTGCAGCTTTAAATAATGGCTAATGCTTTGACAGCAGTATTTTTTATTTTTAATTTTTGTAAACAACTGTATCCCGATAGATTCAGAAAATGTCCTGCAATAAGTCCTCTTCAAGAAAATATGGAGCAAACAGTGCCTTTCAGTTGTTTATGTGAAACGAAGAGCCCTAACTGTCAATTTTGTTCCTGAAACTTTTTCTCTGAAGACTCAGAAAAACCATACAGGTACATTTGAATAATAATAATCAGAACATATACAGTATTTTCCAGGCACCATCTAAAACTATTTCAGCAGTCTGCATAAAGCTTTGCTTCTCATCCCCCTATACAGCCTCAAAGCCCAAAATAATATCTTGCAGTTTCTATTGTTCCCTTCTCCCCTGTGCTCTCCCCACTAACATATCCACTTTGCCACAGTCTGAAAGAAAAAAAAAAAAAAAAAGAGATGTTCTTTTATGCAAGGAGTTTTCCCCAGGGTCTATTTTGATGCCCTTAGTGATTTTAGGACAACGTAAAGTTTCTGCAGCTCCATGGCTCTCTTGTTCCTGGTCTGGCACACTACTTGCTTGTCTTGGCAGAACCATAATGAATTTAAATACACAGACAAATATTTTTTTTCCTGTTTTTCTTGAGCTTATTCCTTACCCCTTTCAAGGGACTGATATAGTCAAAAGAATGTCAGGCTCAGCTTGAGTACAGGAAGGTCACAGGTTACTTCTTTCCCTCCAAATTACTCAATGTATCATCTTTGCAAACACCCATATCAACATAAGATTCAAAAATCACTATTTATAATGAGGCATACTAAGGGTCTTTATTTTGATATCATCCTTTTGATTACTTATACACAATTACAAGTAATCAAACCTCAGACACTTTGATATCATGCTTAGATCTTAATAATTTCATTTATCACTTTTTTCTTCTGTTTTTCGAGAGGTGATAAACTGGCAAAATGCATATTTAATCTGTATTTGCTACAAGTAAAACTGCCTCTGAAGTAGTGGACATTTATTTCTACAGCTGGTTCTGAATTCAAATGCACTTGTTATAAATAATTTCTGAGGCCCATGTAATATTTATGCAGGAAATCTGAAACTTCACGTCATGTTTGGAAAAATTAAACATAGGAGGAGAGGTGACTTTTTCACTGAACCAGTGCAGGCTGAAGTATCTGATATGGTACTACCAGTGCGCCTACAAGAACATGGGAGTAGCGGTTGTTGCACTGCCATTGCTGAGGGACCTGAAAGTCTCCCCTTGGCAACCTATGCAGTCTGCATAATGGTTTGTAGTATCCTCTCAGTTCACCCTCTCAGCCTAGCCCTTTGCAAGACTGCTGGCTCTTATGTAGAGAAACAAACTGCATTTTCTCAGACCTATCCAAGTGTTTGCCTCCACTTCACAGGATATAGAAAATCAACTGGCTTTGATGTGTTGCTTTTTTGCTTGATTGTTTTTTGGAGGGGATGGTTAGGCAAGTATTCATTACATTGACTTGCTCCATAATAACTGCGGTCTCAGTTACTTCTATGTGGGTTAAATTTAACTGTCCATCTTTCAGGTGAGAATTACCTTACCTGACTTTAGGCATCTCCAATTTGGACAGCTATGGCTGAACTAAATTCCCCATTATAGTCAACAGTAAGAAATAGATACAAAATAGGTAACAAATCTGTAGATGACAGACAGGAAGGACTAAGGAGGATGCTGAAAGACAAAATCATAATTCAAAACAATGACAAAAAGCTGTAATGAATGCAAGCTTTTACACTCAAATGGATCTGATCAGTTGCAAAACAACAAGCTAGGCATAGGTCTCCTATGGATGACACGGGATCACAAGCTGAACATGAGTCCACATTCTGGTCAACATGACCAGGTTTTCCAGGAAAAGGCCTGGGAATATTAACCTAAGACATCCTTCCAACCACTGTGTCCTGTTTCAGGAACAGTAATGCCCCTTACACTGAAGGGTGGAGTGTGTGTGTGTGGGTAAATATCCCAAGGATGATGAGAAAACATGACCTAAAAAAGAAGTGGAATCATTTCTTCTACAGGAAAGAACATTGAAGAGGACTATGCTAACGGTCTTCAAAAAGGAATGGAGCAGCCTATTCTCCATATTTGTAGCAGAAAGGACAGGAAATTATTGACCTGATGTGAAACAAGAGCTAACTGAACTTCAGAAAGACTTTTAAATGCTAAATACTAAAGCACTGAAATAAATGGCTTTGACAGGATCACGATCTCCATCATGGGAAGTCCTTAAGAGACAGTCAGGAATGTTGTGGGAGAGCAAGAGACTGTATAACTTGCCAAGCTTTTTTTCAGCTTTATTTTCCTACAGTTTTGTGCGTAAGCAGCTGATGCAGAAGGAAATAAATGCTTGTGAGGCATACCACAAACAGCAGGTGATCTAAGCACCAAATGGCTTGCAGTTTCATGGACCTCGGGTTTATCCAGACAGCTAGTACATAACACTGCAATAAAAACAAAAGCAGCAGACTACGTTAAACTAAGCAAGAACTTCAGGTGCTTTTATTGCAGTACTCTAAAAAAACAGCTTAAATGTCAAAATTAGGCTCCAGTGAATGGAATGTTAGAAAATAACCATTCCTCATAACCGAGACCCACAAACCTCCTCGCATTACTAAAACTTGTAGCTGGGTCATTTTAGAGAACACTGTGGCTAGAAACTGTAAGTGTATTAATTGACAGAAGAGTATGGCAGTGGCAATGACTATTTTGATTCAGCAGCCCAAAAAGGTGCCAGGGGAATACTTAAGAGCACATGATATTGCTTAGGTCATGAAGTTAGAACAGCAGCAGCAAAGGAAACATAATATATCCTTTCAAATAAGAGAGGGAGCATTTCTATTCTTTCCTTCCCCTTCCTTTTTTCAGACTCCATTATTAATCTCACATTGCCCAAGCCTGATTACTTTGGAAGACTAATGCTACTGCTAAAGCAGGTGAATCTCAAGCAAACAACTAGGAAATAGGAAAATAACATCATGAGAGACAAGCTAAAAATTAAAGTGTTGGAAAAGGTGCAGAATCGGAATTGAATGTTTAGTGCAACAATAAATACAACAGAAAATCTCATTAAGGCAAACCAGAAACTGAACAGGTAGAAAAGAAAAGCTTTGACTAATGCAAGGAGAAGAGTTATGGAAAGCAAGGACTTTGAAGTGCTGACACTTCAAACATAAAAGCACTGACAAGGAAAGAGGGAGAGAACCACTAATCCAACTTTGACTGACAAGTGAAAATTATGCTACCTGACAAGGAGAGTGAATGAAAAGATCTAGAGTCTGCATCTTTTTGATCCAGACATTTTCTGATGGCAAGATTACCAGAAAAAAGTCCTTCAGCAATATTTGGAAACCATTGGGGCAGTCTGCATTTAACACAGTAGCCTCTTAAGAATAAATTAGCTCCTTTTCTGGGAAAAGGCATTTAAAAAAGGTGACAATGTTACAGATTCTGATCTTTAGGGAATTAAATTGTTGAAGTGTACTGTAACACAAGGGACTTACAGGAAAAGTAATTCTCATTCTGGTTAGCAGAGCAAAGACATGGAAGAAGGAGAATACCAAGGATGGAAAGGACAAACCAGGTCTTAGGTAAATGGGTAGAAATCGGATGCAGTGCCTTACTATGTTAATGCTATGCCCATATGTTAATGACTTGAACCAGTAAAAGACTCAAAAGCATCAAAGCTAAACTGTATTGAGTAGTGCCTCCAAGTGAAAACTAAACCCCTAGCTGGGCACCTAGCATTCCTGTATAAGACAAGAGAAATCAGAATTCTCCAAAAGATAGGGATACAAGAAAGCCACTGAGCAGGAAACACCCTGAAGCTAGCCCACAGCCAACATAATGAAACACAGGACTGCATATGAGCTTCTCCCCTCTCCACAGGTTTTATATCCAACCAAGCACTCCTTTCCCTAGTCGGGAGCAAGAACTTCCAGCAAGGCTTCTAGCAAGGAAAAAAGCCTAGGAGATGTCTTTAGCAAAAGTAATTGTCATTCCTGTTCAAACTCAGCTAAGGCAGGAACATCATTCTTTTCTTTACAGCCTTTAACAAAGCAGAGCCAAATGGGACTTGAAGCCAAACCCCAAAGGACTGCTTTAACTTCTGCCTGCAGAAACAAATTCCATCTTGCTTATCTTTAACTCTTGAATTTTATGTTCTTGCCCACATGGTGACGGTTTCAAGAATAAATGCTACGTCAAGAACAAAAATCAGCAAGAGCAAGACTTACCCTGGAATTAGGTTATTTCTGTTGAAAAAGAAAGCTGAGAAACCGATGGAAGTGAACTCAATTCTCCCATATGCACAGGCAAGCGTTCTTAGTAGCCACTGGGCTACCATGAAGGATTAAAATTGTAGTCCACAACTGCTCCACCTCAAAACTTGAGTGGAAAACGTGCAACTGCTTTCTGTGAGGATCCAAATATCTATTCCTATACAGCTGAGTAGAGCAGCTCCGAAACCTTTTTCTTGCCCTAAGGTCAAGTGCACAACTTAGTCTGTACCCACTAAATTCTCTTCAGTACAAAACTAGGAGCCTCAAAGCTGCTTAGTAGAAAAGTTCCTGACACACGCTATCCCCTGTACCCTTTCTGTGTGTTCTTTAAGAAGCAGCAGACTATCAGGGAAAATGCTAACAGTTAAGCAGGATGGATGATCCTGGTCCTGAAAATCCCTTTGGGAAGTCAGGGACACCACTCTGTTTAGCTTACAGGGCCTAGCTTTTCAGGTGGAGGCCACTAGGCCTACAGCATTTCTGGAATTGCAGACAGAAAGTGGAGGCCTCCAGAGAATTTAGGTGGTGTCAGGATCTGACTGCTGCTGGGAGGGCACAGGCAAAAGATTTGGATCACGACTCTGGACATTAATCCCTCTTTGAATCTGGCTGCTCAGTTCTCTGCTGGTTAAATGAAACTATTATTTCTTGCCCGCTTCCTGAGGCTGTTGCAAGACTAACTGCAGGACTGCGAGGCAATCAGATACTTTGGTAAGCTGCTCTTGGCACCCCTGGGGACCTTCTGCCTCTTGTAAGTAGAAATCCTGCAGGAGCTGCCAACATGCAGAGCTCTTCCTCAGACTTCCTATAACAGGCTGTTGCTTAGCCACAACACAGCCCCAGGAGGCTATATAACTCCAGATGTCAACGCGCGGTTAATCCTTGCGTGGGCAAGGGGCCAGAGGTACAAATGTCCGTATGTAATTACCATTCTCTCATGACTAAACATCAGCCGGTGCTTAGTGCCCAGCTATATGAGAAATTCTTCACAGCTTGGAGTTCTCACCGCTTCCTGCTTGGTCAAGAACTAGCTGATCTTGTGACAGTATTTTAATGACTATTTTTGTATGAAGAAGTGAAGCATGCAGTTACGGTGCTAACACCACATTTTAAATGACACTTACTTGCAAGCAGATCATGCCATGTGAACCAGGGCAGTATGCCCAATATTCTTGTTAGGGGAATATAAATTTGTTTTTTCCCCTGCAGTTTTCACAGTTCCTACTAATATAGCTCTTCAAGTGAAGAACAGGAGAGCCCTCCTGTGGCTAATTTAACACCTGTGATATCGCACAGATGCTATGTATAGCAGTAAAAAAATATATCGTATACAAGTTCTCTTTTGTCCTTACCTCTGGTCTCACTCCCTTTAAATATGGTTGATTTAATGAACCTCAGATTTGTTTTCTAGGCAGTTATATCTCAGGTTTTTTTACTTCCACTTAAAATGAACAAGCCATTCCTCATACCATATCTGTGTTTCGTTTCCCAATTTTGACAATAGGAATGTAAATTATAAAGTAACCCTCTCTGAAACGTTTCTCTTGTGGGCTGTAAGGCAGAAGAGAAACATATGGGGGATTTATTATGTACAATGACCTCATTCTTTCCAAGTTTCCTCACTCTCAGAAGACATATTTGCAATTCACACACACAGTTCAAAACTAGTAGGCTACTCGTCTGCTGTACGTACATACACACACACACACACAGAGCTTCTTACATCCTCAAAAGACAACAGCCAGCAAACTGGTGGGAGTGTTCACATTATTTTTGCATTAGGGCTCTCTCCGGAGCTAAATGAAGCCAACAGGCATCTTAAGTAAGCCTTAATTTCTGTATGAGTTTCTCAAAGGAACTGCAAAGATAAGACAGTCAGAGCATCTGGGGTCCATTTTTAACAAAAAAAATTACTCATACCTTATATGCTTTTGGTGTTAAATGGATAAGTTTGAGGTCAAAAAAAGGAATCAACTGGGCTCTAAAGTTCCATTATTTCTACTTAATATCCAATTCAGGGATAGATTAATCTAAGTCTTGTACTGATGTCAAGAGAACTTGAGTGTTTCTTATGTGTTTTCTTGTCCTTGTGTTTAACCCTTAGGAGGCACTCATGCAGGTAACATGACACAGATTAAATTGCACCTCAAAGGAAAAAATTCCCAAGCCTCTCAAAGGCACCTGTTTTCTGCTTTGTCTGTAATGCGCACATCACACTCACCTCCTCTTCCTCTATATCTATTCAGGGTTTGGGTTTTTTTATTTCCTTCCTCATTACTCCTTTTTAAACTAGCATGGACAAATGCTGCAGGGCAGATGCTGCTGGCCCAGTAGGTGGGGAATACTGGATCTTGAGAAAAATTAGGGTGGAAAACAAATATTTTCATTTGGTTGCTACATTTGTCTTTTTCTGCACATGAATTATTTCTCACATAAAATAAATGTATTGTGACTGAGAAAAGCAACTTTCCAAAATACCCGTCAGTAATAGAGGTTTTGGTGTTTCTAGCTGGCCAGACAGCAATAACACTGCAGAAAATTTTGTGAGTGAAGGCTGAATACTTTGGGAAACTCACGATCAAGGTACAATCTAGTAGCAATCAATAACAATCTAGAAGCACAACTCACAGGTTACATGTGTCTGACATACAGTTAACACAAATTTTACTGTTAAACAGAACAAAAAAGAAATCTTGAAACAACAGATCTAGAGGGTCCATGTGCAGAAACTGTCTGAACAAGCTCAGATAAAGCATGATGAAAGCTTGACCAAACTGAGATGATAAGAACATATGAAGACATAACCTGTGTTTTCAGAAGATAAGACTTTTCCCAAAGCTAGGAGGAGTGGGGCTAAAGACACTATATTGCCTTCTAAAGGGAGGACTTAGGCCAATTTTGTATAACAATATTGGATTTTAGGGTTTGCTGAGAAGTAAAATAACTGTTTTAGGTACCTATCTTTCAATCCTAACCTTGCATTCTTTTCTTAAACAATAACCTGAATTCAGTAGCATAAGTGGACATTGTTCTCAAACCAGACGAGATGGTAATATGCAAATAGAAAGTATAATAAGTAGTTTGAGCCTACTTACACTGCAATAGATCTCTGGGCAACAGATAAAAACCTCTCTAGAAGAACTTGCACCAGTCTGACCACCTTCAGCCCTGTCTTAATAATAAAGGAACATACGGACCAAACTGGTGCCTTCTAAAGATGTGGCACCACTCCATGTAGTGCACTGATACAGCCTCCTAATGACCTGCCTGTTAAATCAATACTTGGGCTATTAAACCATTTTACTTTCTGCAAATAAATGATGTTTACTTCTTAGTTTCTCTAGACAAAGACAGATTCTTTAGCTAGATGCCAGTGGCACTTGGGCAGAGGTGACAGACAGGCTTAAAATTTACAAGACACAAGTCAAACCTATTTGAGAAAGTTTAGCAGTTCATCTGAGTGCCCAGAGACCTAAGGGTTGGGCCATTTTAGTAAATCTGCTTTTAAAAAAAATAACGTGGAGAAATGCCTTCACCTTACACAACCAACCTGCTCAATAGGCAGAAAGTTACCATTTAACTCACATACTGCATTATGACATTCTTTTAAAGTGTTTTTTTTCTATGACAGGCTTTTTCCACAGTGAAGAGCCAGACTTATTTATAAATATTACATTCTTTTTCTGGTCTCTGGTTAGATGACATGTACAAGTTCTCCTTGTGTTCTGGCTACAGAACTCAGGCACAATCTTATATGTATGTATGTATACACACATATATAATGTATATTTAAGAATGTGTGAATAATTTGCCTTAGAAGAATAGCAAGAATGATTTTAATAGGCCATCCGTAAGTGTAAAATTGTATTCAGAATGAGAGAAAAGGTTAGGTCTCTATTTTGTTTGCTGAACAAATGCTTGAAAGTCTAGAGCTGAAAAAATTAGACTGAAAATGTTCTTTGAGATAAAATACAATTCATCTCAGGGATATAGGATTAAAAGGAAATTCCCATTGGTTTACAGGGATCCCTGATAGAAATGGAAAGTTATTTTTTTTTCCTCAGGTTACAAGAGCAAGACCTGAAAATTTAGGAACCTTCTGTTTCATGCATTTTATGCCACAGAGCATAATTACAAAAGGTTTGATATTGAAGTATTTTGAAATACCAATAGTTCTTGCCAGTTGCTTAAAAAATCCCTACCTCTTCACTTTAATCCATCCATTTAATCTTTAAAATCAATTTAACTTTGATGTTTTTATTATTTTGCTGTCATTTTAGTAATTCACATCTTCAAAGGTAAGAACATATTAGCCATTCAAAGCCAAAAACCAAATAAATCTACATTCCCTGCTCTCTAATCAGAGCTTTCATCTGCACATTTATGATCTCAGGAAGAAGCCAAATTAGTCTTAATTGTCTCTAACTTACCTTGGCCACTCAAATAGGATATGAGATCACATTTTATCATACTGTAGATATTTTAATCGCTAGTGTACACAGTCTGGAAAGTTTGCTGTACACTGAAAAAAGCCTATCTTACCCCAGAGAAGTTCAGCCATGTAGAAACAGACCTAATTTCATTTTCTTTTAAAACTACAGACTTTCAGCAAAATGTGTTCTCTCTTTGATGTGCATTTGAGGTTTTAGGTTGATTTACAATTGTGTGCTTGAAATAATTCTTTAACGTTTAGAGTTTTTAAGCATTAAGTGGCCGGAAGTAATTTAAATTACTTCAATATTATGCAGCTTTACATAAGGAGAAGACCTTTTGCTTAAAGACTTTAAGGAAAGGTAGGTGCTGGGAGAAGAGGCACCTCGGAGCTGCTCAGCACAGCAGCAGGTGCTCAGGTCCGGCTGCAAGGCAGGGCCGTCCTGCCATCAGCTCCCACTTCAGTAGCCACTGCAGTTTTATAGGAGACCTTGAAAATACTTGAGGGCAGTCAAAGGACTGAAGCAAGGATGTTTGCATCAATGTGCTGGATCAGCATGAATCAGAAATTCTCTAATTTCGCTTAGCATATGTTAATTTTGATTTTCTACTCCAAGTGAAATACCTAATTATTGCTTCAGTATTCTTTTCCTCTTGCTAATTATCTATCAGCTTACATCTGCTGATATTATCTTTCATTTGAAGCGAAATGATCAAATGTAGTTAAAGACTTTTTAAGAATAATCTTTCAGAATGTTTAAAGCTTTTTACTCGGCAATGTTGATACTCCTTAGAGAGCTTGTGAAAGCAGTGGCAAATTGGGAATATTCCTGACTACAAACTAGAGAGGGAGCAAATGTTACACATTTACTTTGAAGCAGAAGAGCTGGGTAAGATAAATTTTGTAATCGGAAACCCTTGAACTGGCAAGCCTATTTCTAAAAATTCTGTGTAACTAAAGAATGTGAATGCCATATAACCTCTGTATTTAATAAATGTTCAAAATTTGAATGTTTTTATTACTGGAAATTATTGGAAAATCTACAGACCAAGCATTATTCATAGCAGTTATTTGGCAAGTAGATTTGGCTAATGGAAGTGCCGAGAAGCAAAGGAATCACAGTTGTTAGTTATTGCCTATAAGTTATTTTCCTCCCCTACAAGAGCTCAAGCTATTTCACTAGCATTTGTTAAAGAGGACATTTTCAGCAATATAACATCACAGTTCAGAGCCTTATTCTGTGGGAACCTAATTCTCACCTACTTTTGGAGGAGTGCCCCTAAATCAACCCATGTCTCTACTGGGCAGTTAAACTGCTTTGGGACTGGGACAGAGAGCAACACGGGCAAATATAAGCAGAAAACTCTTCCGTCAGTCACCCCCAATTGATGACTGGTAATTCACTTCCACAGTGAGATGGAAACCTGAGCACATGGGCATGCAGGGTGGTTTTCTTTAAATAAATCAAGGAAATTTCTTCCCTCCCCACAGAGCAGAGAAATCATCTAGAACAACACAACTTTTACTTCCCCCCCCCCCCCCCCAGGGAGTGGGGAAAGTGACAAGTACTGTTAAATAATATCTACAAAAGTGTTTCTTAGATGAGATTGAACATGGCAACTTCTTGCACCAGAGGCCTTCATGCTCCTTAGCTCTCCAAAAATAAAAACAACTCCCATCTCAGTGTTGCATTTCAAAGCTCACTAATGCATGTGGCACCAGCAGTGGATATCTTTGGGTATAAATATAGCATTCCAGCACTGCACTCTCCCACCTTCATCTATGCTGTTTCAACTTTTATTTTGAATATCACCGTTTCAGACAGAGCAAAATCCCCTTGATTTTGCACTATAAGTAATAAATAAGGCAATCCAGCATTGTAAAATCCATTCTTTCAAAAAACTGCTAGAGTATGTCAGACCCGAGGCTCCCTATCTCATCTGGCGGGCACTTCCAAGAGCCTCCTGGGGGAAGGAGGCCATGCAGCTGCCATTCTGCAGCAGCCAAGTTAATCTGACGGGAGAACATTAGATAGGCATTCATGAGAAGTTTTGAGACACCATGTGAAATATCACTGCAGCATTCAGTCACCGAGTTATAGACTATCTGGACTAATATTTGGCAAGCATGCACCATCAGCATACTTTTTAAAATATCTGTATTTGCTATACACTATTTGGATCCCTTATTCATATGCACTAGGATTTAACTGGTTGTAGTTTTGATAGCAGAAGAGATTTTTCAGAGTTACAGGCAGTAACACCAGCAAGGATAAGGGAAGGAATATTCTTTAATGAAGACTAATAGTAATTGCTAGGGAAATAGATAAAAGTGTTCATTATTACAGCCTTGGATGGGTCAAGTTGGAGCTTTAATTGTGGATTGATAACTGTGGGATGAAGACGAGATGGGTCAGTCAGATCAGCCTTTTCGATGGTCGCATCTGTCAGAGAGAATATATCACGAGAAAGATGTGTCCAAGATACAGAACAACTAGTGGGAGAATGGGTTCTCCCTCCCCCAGCATTCAAATGAATAGCCAAGTGCAGGTTTCTACTCTGAGGATTCTTGGCTTACAAAAAAAAAAAAGAGATCTCGGGATGATTAACTAATGGTTTCCCTGGAGAAGTGAATGCTGGGGAAAAGGCTGAGAGAAATAGCAATCGCAGGGCTTGCAGCTCAACGTCTCCCATTTGGAGCCTACTGGATTGCAAATAGGAAGCAAAGGCATTCATCAGAACTCTTTCCAACTACTGTTTCTCATCTTATAGAATAACTCAAAAATATTCAGTGACACTAAGGACACTCTAAGCATCTTTGGTTTCCAGGTTTAAAGGAATCTGGGTTCTTGCTTTAAAAAGCAATTTACTAAGAAGAGTTTGGATGTTTCTTTGTACTTGAGAGAGAAATATCATCTTCTCATTCCAAATTATCCTGAGAATTTTGGGTATTTTGGAAGCAGAAAAATCTTCTTGCTGAACTCCTTCAGAAAAGTAGCTTTAAATCAGATTTAACACCAAGGCTCCCAGGTTCCTCATAACCAAGAAGACTCAAAATTCAGCATTTCTGCTAATGAACTAAGGCATAATTTTACATTGTTGTATAATCTTTGCATGTGTTGTCCATTTAAATATATTGAACATAATTTAGATACAGTTCTGCTGTCACATTTTTTACGGTTCTTGCTGTTTTGTGCTTTCGTCATTTCTCTATTGCAGAGGATGTGTTACCACTTGACAAGTTGTGTTGTTGCAAGTCCGAGAGCGTTTGTTTTCCCCTTATTATTTTGATTACTGCCTTGTGTGGGAAGACAATCAAGGACCAAATATGGAGACATGTCATGCATGGAGGAATGGCATAGAATAAGAGCAACAAGACTACAATTGTCCTGATCACAAGCATCTCTCTTCCCTACTTAAGAATTCAATATGCTTAAATGCTTTTCTCAGATGGAGTTTGCTGAGACTTTCCACCATATATTTCGTTTCCTAGTTGCTAGTTCTGACTGAAGGCATTACAGCTAAGTCTGTAGTAACTTGGAAAATTTCACCTCTTACTGCTCAGAGCATCAATGAACTGATTGTTAACACTGATTAGTTGCTTGCATTTTGTTTCATGAGTCATGATATACCAGTTCCTCCTGACCTGCAGCTGATGCCCTCCACAGCATGCCTGCAAGGTTGCAGTACTGACATCCTTGCTTTGCCCATAGGGACCCAAGGCATAAAGATCTGAAGGGCACTAAGTGATAATCCTGCCAGCTGAAAAAGTGCAGACCTCTGGCCTGTGTTTTTTAAGCTGAGGTCCTAAGCACTCACAGGTGGCCGGTAAAACTGATGGGAACATTATCATAATAGTCATGCCATCTGAATACTCATCAACAATTATACACGTGAATGTTTGGTTTTCAAGTTATTCGGAAATAATATATAGAAGAGCAAAGAATACTGGAACAGCACTGCCACACAGGAACATTAACACCACCATTTCTAAGGCTGTGCTCCTTTTGTTCAAAATAAGCTTGTTTTCCTAGTGAACGAGCTGACTCCCCATACCGCAGTCTACTCAAGGCTCAGGTGCTCATCCCTGCTCTTCATCCTAGGGTGGCTTTTATACACTATCTACTAAGCTGGCTCAGGTAGCTGAACCAGCTAAAAAGTTAACGGGTTTTGTTGCCTTAGTTTTTATTTGGGTTTGGGAAAAGAACCATCTGACTGTAACAGGATTTCTGCTGCATAAGGAATTCAGTGGGAAAATGTTTTCTGGTGATCTATAGAGAGAAACAGGAGCAGAGCCACCTCATGAGCTGCTTTATGAACTTCTGTCAGATTTACGCTGTTTTATAAACCTAGAACAACATAACCTAGCAGATATTGGAGTACAGGGATTCTGCATTTCTGTCTGCATGGGTGATTTTCAGAATGTTTTGATGTCCTAGCAGTAGAAATGTTTAGGATGATTTGCCCAGCGAAGCCTAGAGCATTGGCCCCATGCGGCTTTTACGAGGTCTCTTACGCAGCTATGCCCAAGTGTGACACAGCCAAGAGCTGAAACATTTCCTGTGGTCAAATCAATGTATGGTAACTGCGCTAAGAAATAGTATGACTGTCCACATGGCCAACAACCAGTGCAGGAGGTAGTGTGTCTATTCTAAAGGCAGTAGATTACTCTCCTCCTGAAAGGAGTACCTTTTTTAAGCTGTGGTAACTATACAGTCATGAGTTTTCCTACCTTACAAGGCTATGGGGAAGTTGTGACTGTTTGACCATATAAAGCTACATACGTTAATGCCCCAGATGAGCTATGTGACAAAAAATGACAGTATACCATTATCTCAATTGCATTATTCAAGGTAATTCACACCTTCTATGACTGTTTGGCAATAAAGTGTAAAATACTAATTAAAGAATTGCATGCAAAGTAAGGATGAACTCAACTGTGTTTTAAGTTTAAAGAAGAGTGATAGAAGTATAAATCATTCTTTCAAATAAGCCTGATATATAATAAGGTAAATAAAATAGCAGATACCTTTTGTTCCAAGCATTTTCTCTTTCAAAGACTGGTTTTTTATTTTTTCTCCCAACCTGTGACAAAACCTCAGGGTAAAAGACAGAAACCTCCAGGTTAAGATTCTCAGGTCCAAGGTGTTATTATTTACAGGGTTGTTTTCTGGTCAGAGTGCACCAAAATCATGCATGTGGTCACACACATGCTGGTCTCATGCCTTTTTCCTTTAAAAGAATCAAACAATTTCTTAAACTGGATCCTAGGAGAAATTGCCCTTTATAACTGCTATGATTTTAGTTTTCAGCCTTGGAAATGTATAATAAACTCTGCTCTGCTCTGGTGAGACCCCACCTGGAGTCCTGCATCTAGCTCTGGAGTCTTCAGCACAGGAAAGGCACGGACCTGTTGGAGCAGGTCCAGAGGAGGGCCACAAAAATGATCGGAAGGATGGACCGCCTCTCCTATGAGGAAAGGCTGACAGAGTTGGGGTTGTTCAGCCTGGAGAAGAGAAGGCTCCAGGAAGACCTTATTGTGGCCTTTCAATACTTAAAGGGGGCTTATAAGGAAGATGGTAACAGACTTCTTAGTAGGCCCTCTAGCGATAGGACAAGGGTTAATGGTTTTAAACTAAAAGGGGATAGATTCAGGCTGGATATGAGGAATAAATTTTTTACAATGAGGATGGTGAAACAATGGAACAGGTTGCCCAGAGAGGTGGTAGATGCCCATCCCTTGAAACATTCAAGGTCAGGCTGGATGGGGCTCTGAGCAACCTGATCTAGTTGAAAGTGTTGCTGCTCATTCCAGGGGGGTTGGACTAGAGAATCGTTAAAGGTCCCTTCCAACCCAAACTATTCTATGATTCTGTGATAAACAGACTTTAATGTTTTGCAATTACTGTCTCAAAACAAGAATTGTTTAGCTAAGGAAGAATGCATGATAGAAGTATTATGTGATTTTTTAAAAAATTTTTAAACTTCACTTGATGGTTAATTATTTCGTTATTGGATATGAATGCTTCTAAATTCCTCAGGGACTACACATGGAACTTTAACAAAGTTTTATTCATTTTCATTCTGGATTGCTTGAATTTTTTTTTTTTTTTTGCAAATTTTTAATTAATTCTTTACCTATCGCTTACAATCACTCATAGAGGAACCCGGCCAGCTGGCTCAGTAGAGAGGGCAAACTTGGGCTTCAAGCTGATGGCTTCTGAAATTCTCTGATAAGAGCTATTAGATAGAAGTTAACTGAACTGGAGCCAGTAAGCTCTGAAGTTTAGTTCTGCTGGAGGTTTTGGCCCTATATAGTTCAAAATACGTTTAAAAGTGCCATTTAATTTTTAAAATAGAAAACATTATTTCCTTGTGCTTCTCTAAAATGTTACTTTACAAATTGTGGTAAGAGAGACAAGGATCTAGGCAGGAGAGACAAAGGATCTTGTCAGAGATGTAAGAGAGAAATTCAGGACTTCAAAGGAATATAAATTTAACAGCAGCATTTTGGAAGAGACAGCATTTTTACAACAGGCTGGAGAGATAGTGAAGTCATAGGGAAGAAGATGTGGAGTTAAGCTATCTGTGTGACAGGGAAGTGATCCCAACCCTGATCTGAATGGCTATAATGAGAAAAAGGAAGGAAAACCATATAGAAATATGAACATGTTTTTGTCAGAAAAGCTAAAACATTGGTACTGACACAGAGGAGAGAGGTTCAGAGCAGTAGCCCTTCAAGTAAATTCCTGCCTGAGTATGTCAAAATTCTTAATTAAGAGAGCAAGATTTTTTTTTTAAATCCATAGTTCCTCTGTACCCCTTCTTTGGAAAGGTTTGGGTGGTCCCACATTTCTTCAATTCTACCTATTCTCCAAGAAATAGCTGATGACTAGCATTAGGTGTTGGGATTTTGTAACAGAACTGTCAAGATTGGTATGAACAAAGCATGAACGGAAACGTAAGTGTGAAAGACAGTGATATGCATTAATTGCTACAGAGCACTGTATGTGTGATTTCATTTGAATGACCAGATAGGAAGAATAAGCCAGCCTAAGGATTAAGGGACAAGATGATGAAGAACAGGTAAGGCAAAAAAGAACAAAGAAATGCAAAAGTTTGGCCCAAGACCTACAAGGGCTAAAGCAAAATAATGAGATGAAAGAAATTCAAACACCATCCACACCTAGAGGGCATAAAACACACATTCAAATTTCAGGTGATTGCTGCCAATCACAAAAGAAACGAGATATAAGGATGCCAGAGCCAGCATCCCTTGTCCTGGGCCAAACCATGTGGGCTTGTGTCTTGGCAATGAATGAAATCTATGAGTGCAAGGGAATGAGACCAGTTTTGATTAAAGTAACTATCACATTCTCCTTCCATAGGGTCTTACACTGAATTTTGTTGTGCTAATTCCCTACAGTATTAACCACAACACTGCTGTACATCCTGGGGTTTGCAGAGCAGAGGTACCACCCCAGACCGTAAGCATCTGCAGCTCCTTAATTACCGATACACCTTCTCCTCTGTGGATAGAAGGTTTGCCACCACATATTTAGTAGGGAACTAGGTCCAAGACAGTATGCATAATAAGAATAAAAGAAAAATTTTGCATCACCAGCTGCCCAATGGCATTTTTTGTTCCTCTCACCACTGAACAAATGAATAGTGAATTCTTTTTTAAAGTGTTAAGAACAACAAAATTCTGAGAGACTACCATGCCTATAACAGTACAAGGAGCTGTGAGGAGCAGTACTGTAAAAGGAATGGCTTCACAGTGGTGGAAAGAGCATAATTAATATGACTGTACCTCTTTTTATATGACAGTAGAGCTTCCACCTTATGCCACTGCTACAGTTCCAGATAGTTTTATCTGCTTTCAGTTCTGGTCCATAAAAAGTCTGTGTTAGTTCTCAAACAATAAATGAAGGCAATTGGAAAAAAGTCACCTAACTTAATTATCACCCAAGCACTATTGTAAGGGAATTTTCAAATCTATGTAAATCCCATCACACCTAACAATATAGTGAAGTGAATTTTATAGGCTAACCTGAAGCTGCGATAGAGAAGGGAATTAAAAGTGGGAAATAAAACCCTTGTATGCAGCAGAGCTACGGAATATTTCTATGCCAATTGGTGTTCACAGAGAAATAATTTGCTGAAATACTTGGCTGTAACAAACCACGCTCTTAAACCCTGCTTGTAAAGAGGTATTGCCAATTACTCTGATTTTTTTTTTAAGTGAAGCAACATCCCATCTGCACTAAGCATGTCTGAGTATGTGATTCCAAGTTTTCAAAATACCTGAAATTAAAGTCTTGATGTTATTCTAAGTGTTCCTAAGTGGAGTCAGGTGTGTGTAGATGCTGTAGGTACAGGTGCCATTTCACATCAAGTGTTTTGTCCAGAGAAAACAATTTCTTGTATGCAGATTAGCCAAACTTTTTTCCATGAAATAAACCCTACTTGATTTAAAACTATTCCTACTAGATTTTGGAATAAAAAAATTGGAATTGTTCTCTATAATCATCAGAACTGAACACATTTGTGCTACTTTTTTTAATGTGCGTGCTCTGCTTTAGAACTTTTCAGTGTGCTGAGCAACAATACTCTTAATTAATAATAACACTTTTATTTACATTTGCTCCCTGATACAGTATTGTATTGCATAATCAGCATTTCTTCACTCTATTGTGTTACCGTTGCAATGTAGGTCATCTCTCTAAACATGGTACTGATGTGACTCAACAGTTTTAATATTTTCCCAAATGTATAACCTAGTTTTGAGGGTTTTGGGTCCACCATAAAGAAAAACTGAACAAAAATTTCTTTGATGCAATTCTGCTCATTTACAAATTCTCTTTTTTTACCCCACTTTGTTCAGGGCAACAACAAGCAACAGCAGCTTGTTCACGTTTCCAGGCAGGAGCTGACGCAAAAGAGTTTTTGGACTGCTTTCTAAGTCCTGTTGAGGCTCCATTACAGACCATCCCCACAGCTCTCCCATCCTGTCTGGATCTCTCATTAATACCACAACCTTCACTGACCAGCAGTGGCTTCACCTTTAACTTACTGCATCGTTGCTTTGATCAGTAACATGTGTTTTAGATGAGGTTTCAGAAGGGAGAAGGTGACCTTTAAAAAGTTGACATCATGTTCAAATGAGGAAAATAGAAGAGAATGAACTCTGGCAGGTTAAATGTAAAAACACAACAAGGCAGGCCAAGGAGTTTAAGGAACAACTTACAAAAGGCATAAAAGAGTAATAAGAAATCCTTTTACAAAACCATCAAAAACCAAAAGCCTGCTAGAAAGCCTGTACAATAAATGATCAAGACACAAAAGAAGCACTCACAGAAGATAAGGCCAGTGCAGATAAAGTAAATTAATTTTTACACATAGTAAATGTGGAAGAGTTTAAAAAATTCTTCTACCAGAAATGTGCTTCCTCCCTGCCACACAAACACGTTCTTTTTTGTTTTAATGGATGGTACCTCAACAGTTCTGCATTCAGCTGAAGTTCAGAAGAGGCTATAAAACAGGCTCAATCAGGACCAGAGGATATTTATCCAAGAGCTCAGAAGGAACTGAAGCATGAAATAGCTTAAGAAGCAAGTGCAGCATATGATTTCTTACTTAAAAATGCCCAGGTACAAAAACAGATGTCAAATGGGATGGAATTTAAAAAAAAAGCCAACCAACAAAAAACCTACAACAAAACCCATGCTCTAGTCCTTTGTACTGTGTTAAATGTTTGCACTATAAGAACAAAGTTTGTGGACATAAGAAAATGGTACATTGAAGAACAGTCAACACAGTTTTTTGAACGAGAAGTCATGACACAAATCTCTCAGGGTTTCTGAATATGTCCTTAGGTATGTAAACAAAGGAAGTGAAGTCAACGCAGTCTCATTTGATTTTCCAACAACATCAGTGCCTCACCAAAGGCTCAAAAAATTAAACTGGGAGAAGCAGAAAGTCATCACTTGAGTAAATAACTGATTAAAAGTTAGGAAACCTGAGGTACTAATTATCTGTTAGCTTTATTGGTGGAGAAAGGTCATCTGCGGGATCCCACAAGAATTACAACTTTGAAGATACTCTTATTTTTTCTGTTCTGCAATATGTCGTCATACCATGCATGTTCTTTGTTCTTTATTATGCTTAAAGGAATTTAAGCAGTGCAGCACGGCCAGGTGGGCTGTGCTGGAAGAAGTTGCACCTTCCCCAGGACACAGCAGATCTTGTGTTGTGGCAGGCCAAAGGAGCAAGGGATCCAAAGAAGGGACATTTGTCTAGGTGAAACTTTTCTCTGACATGATCCTGATGTCCCCGTTTGTCCCTTCAGACACCATAACTTCTGCAATCCTCTCAATTCTTACAGAAGTATAACTGTTTCTCATAAGGTATCCTGAGATGTGAAAAACATTCCTTCAAACTTATACTTGGGAATGTTGTTGTTCTCCTAACAGTAGGCATGTAGTAAAAACATTACATCAACCAACCAGTTCCCTGGAAGGGCAGGTGATACTAAGCTTTTTTAAAATGAGCTCTGTTCTCTAGTTTCATAGTGGACAGCACAGATTTGGTTTGGGGTTTTTTATGTTGTTTGTTTTTTTGTTTTTGTTGGGTTGGGTTTTTTTTTTTTTTCAAGCATTCATCACCTTTGTGTTTTACAACATTTGCTATCTCATTACTACTTCTTACCAGCAAATAACCCAAAAGATGCATGGCTGTACTAAAAGCTATTTTTCCAGCCTGTTGTCGCTATAAAGAGATCATAATTTTTTGATCTATAGTGACCATAAAATCCTCTATAAGTTAGTGTTTTGCCTGTGACTCTCAGAAAAATTTTATCTGAATTGCATCTTGAAGTCCAAACTATTTACCCCTCTATAGCCAAATCTCACTGCCTTTCAGATGAGGTACGTGCAGTGCTTGCAGTTCAGCTTCAGATTCGTTTACCTTCTAGTCTTCATTTTTCCTTATTATTTGTGTAACTCTAATAGCACATTAGGCACTCCACAGACAAACATGAAAAAGTGTCAGATGTTTTTTTACAGCCTGGCACCTGTGCAGTCACTTTACATGCTCAAGATAAAGACTAAATGGGACCATATATTTAAATAGTATTTTATGCCCAGTTTACACTACTACAATCAGATTCATACCCTGAATGAGAAACACAGGAATGCAATATTGCTCAGATCTTGCTAGTATCATGAGCAAGTGATATTAATTGGTGCATCTTTCCCCCAGTCCTCTCAAATGAAGCATTTATGGACATATTTACATATCCTGAGCTACACCACCACCACAGCTGGCATAACTTGCCTGGCTCCAATACAGTAATTTGTGCCAGCTGAGTAACCAGCCAAAGTGACTGGTCAAGCTGATGTAGCAGACACTAATGTACTCTTATCACTCTGCAAATACATTACAGTTAGTGGGGAGTATTTACTAAAATGAGTCTTTGTCTTCATTAAAAATATTAAGTGGTAATTCCACATCCTGTTTGGTGTGTACAGCGTCTCAAATAAAACCAAACCAACAATTCATTGTTGCTGTTCCTCTTTACAAGCATTGTAAAGGTTGGGTGCTACTAAATAAGGATATGATTGATGGAGTTATGTGCTTAATTCATATGCTGTAAGTACATGTTACAGAGCTGAGGTGCAGCTGTGAAGGGAATGCTCAAAAAATGATAGTGTCTTTCATGAACCAAGATGAAGCACTTTCCTTACAAACCTGACTTTACTATCAGTCATAAATCACTCTTTCCTTTTCCTCCATGAGAAAACAAACAAATGTGAATGGAATTGAACCTAGAGCACCCCTCTGTTACTGGTGATACTGTGAAGTGAGGCTACACAGTTGTAGTTAAACATCACAAGAATCACTACCTCAGCTGGCAGAGCCCAAAGACTGACTCCCAGTTCGTAACTAAGGAACTCTGTGAGGGCAGCCCAGAGGGCTTTCCTGCAGTTATTCATGTTGTTTGCTCACCGGCTGGAGAAAAATGGTCATTCTCCAGGGGAGGCAAACCTTCCTGAAACCCCCTTTTGGCCAGAGCCAATATCTTTTTGCAGAACTAAGTATTCAGGAGGCTGCTTAATTGTATAACACACTTGGAGCAGTGCCGATGGCATTGCAGCTGCCAAAACATGCAGTGCTGCCCTTCTTCCCAGTGTGAAGCTCTCCAAATCAATTCTGCCAGTTTCCGGTCCTCCCTGTCATCACCCACAAGCTGTGACTGGTTATATTGTCATGCTCGAAGATTAGTAGTCTAGAGTTTGCAGTTAATGAAAAACAAAAATTCAAAAGAGACTTCAAAAGAGCCTCCTCTCAACCTGGCTCTCTCATGTTGAGCCAGGAAGGGTTAAACAGTGTTCAGCATAGCCAGTGTTCAGAGAGAACAGCAACCAGCTACAAAGTAGTCACAAAACAGAAATATCTACCTTTAGAAACCAGTGCTAGAAGTTAGAAAACCTTCCCTGAGCAGAAGGAAATTTCCTTTCTAAAAACAATGGGGTTGTTTCTGGGCCATTTCCTATAGACCAGGAGCAATCAAAGGGCAGTAGGCAAGCTGCACATCCATAAACAGCTTTCTCTCCAGTCCTCTGTTACCTAACCTGCATCTATGGGACAGGCTCAGGGGGAGGCACACAGCCAGTTTTGCAACAGAGTGGTAATGGTCTCCAGGGGACACCTGGACTCAATGAACTGAGAAGAGGCATGCTTCAGAAATCATCAGTCTGTATCCTGCTCCCTCAGTGCATCTGCCAGAACAGTTTTCAACATCTCTATCCCATAACTCTTTTAAAAAATATAAAATGTGCCAGTCCTTTGAGCGGTCAGGGGGACTTGCAAGTAAAACCACTGCTTGTGTGAGACTACAGGTTTATTTCTCTCATGCACTGAGGAGCAACAAATCTCCAAAAAAAACAGAAATTGTGACACTGTGCTGTAAACAATTTAGAGGGATGCCAAAGCTGCATGGGCCCTGCTTGAGGAGTGGATTTGACTGCCCATCTCTGGGCGCCTGCTCAGACTGCGGCACTATCGGCAGGAAGGTTTCACCCCTCCTCCAGCCACTGTGCAGAGGTTGGGCTCTCTTCCCTGAAAGGCCAGCAGCAGAGGAGTCAAAATGGATTTTGAATGGACTGAAGTAGGGGATGCTTTCATAGTAATATACATCTTAATTTTATATAGCATATTAATAACAGAAATTAAGATGTATATGTGTATGACATATAATATGTATCACAAGCATATATAGTACACATTTAAAATAATAAATTAATGGTATATAATTTAAATCCATGATCCAACTTTGATATTGGTCCTGCTTTGAGGAGTAGGCTGGACTAGATGAACTCCAGAAGTCCGTTTCACCCTAAGCTGTTCCGCAAGTGGCTCTAGAAGTCACTGCCTCAAGGTCCTTTACTCCAATTATTTGTTGGTTATATAAAAGTGTCTAGCAGAGCCATTGACCATTTAAAAAAAAAAACCCAACATTCTTATTTAGTGGAATAAAGGCTGTCATAGTAAAAGAAAACAAGTCCCAAACACTGACCCTAAGAATACATAAAAGCATCTTCACCTGTCACTTTGAATTCTCTCCTTTTGAGTGAACTCATGTCGACTCACCTGAACTTTTGCCAGGCTGGCTACCACATTTGTGAAAAGCAACTTGAATGATCAGATGACATAAGTTTGCCACAGCATATCCAAGGCATACCCTTTCCTGAGGTAGTCTATGCCAAGGATGCACAGAGCCTCTGGGCCAGTCACAATGGGGTGCTTTTGCCTGTCATTCCCAGTTAGGCTCACTTCAGCCAATACATTTAGCTGTTGGGATCCTGCTGTCACTGCAGAAATACAGGTGGGTTCTGCCCCTGTATAGCTTGATGGCATTAGGGTGCACTGTGCACCGGTGTCCACTAGAGTCTTATACTCCTGTGGGTCTGATGTGCCAGGCCTTCAAATCCACACAGTCCAGTAAACCCAGTTGTCCCCTTCCTCCAACTGGCTGGAGACAGGGCTCCTCTAGTCCTGGTCATAGTATTCATTTCTCACTTCTTGTAAATATAAATCCCTTTATTTGTAAGTCTCCTTATTAAGATCAGAAGTAAGATCAGCCCTTCTACTCTATCTGGGGAACTGCCCACTGGAAACTGGAGCAGCAATTTTCCTGGGAGAACCCTCTTTTGTGATTGTTTTTCCTTCTAACTCTTGTACCCATGCCTCTAGGATCAAGGTAGGTTTTCCATCCCACTTCCTCATGTCCTCTCCACAGTCACACAGGTGAAACCACAGGGGGACCACCCATGGTGTCTACCCACTATGTCTTCTCTCGAGCAGAGGAACGCTTACTCCTAATAGCTGAGATACTGGTCTGTCCAAGTGGAGAGCGGGACCTATCTTCTTTGAGTTGCTGGAACTCCCAGGGCAGTTTCTCCACAGCCAAGATGCAGGCCCACAGGGAGGAAGAAAGACTTTCTTCATATTTCCAGAACTGGCCAGCCAATTCATCCACTGTTTGTCCCTCTCCATCTTTCCAGGTCACTACTGCCAACGAGCCAGCATATAATGATGGTGCGAACTTCCACCACGTGGGTCGTGTGCACTTGACTTCATCTGGATCTTTGGATAACTGCTCATTGTCCAGGTGGTCATAAATCACCTCCAGCATGACTAATTCCTTCAGGTACTGGATAACTCTCTCCATGGTGGTCCACTTGCCTGGGTGACATATAACATCTTCCTTGAAGAGATACCTTTCCTTCACACCTGACAGGAGTTGCCTCCAGAGGCTGAGGGCTTGTGCCTCTTTTCCAATTGCTTTGTCAGTGTCCCCTTCTCTGGAAAGGGATCCTAGCTGCTTGTCTTTCCTACCTTCTAATTCCAGGCTACTGGTCCCATTATCCCAGCATTGGAGCAGACAGGTGACCTGGATGATGGATGAAGTCTTTTTGCATATCTCACAGCTCACTCAGGGATAGAGATTGGGTGGTTACCACCTCATTTATGAGTGCTGCCTCTTCCTCCTCCTCTTCTTGTGATGGCCCTGCTTTGGGGTAGCCTGCTTCACCCACTTCTTCCTCCTTCCCCTTCTTAGTAGCAGTTTCTTCCCTTACTAAATAAGCTGACTTTCGCATCCAATATTTCTTCTTGTGTATAGGGGTGACTGATATCGGCATGGGTTGGTTCCCTGGTTCAGCCACAGTGCCTGTTGTGGAGGTTGGAGTAGTAGCAATAATCGTAATAGTAGCAGTAGTAATAGTTTCCAAGGGATGTTTCCCGAAGTACAGAGATGATAGCAATGCTGAGTACAAATACCAGATTAGTCTCATGACCAGCAATTCTATCATATCATAAGCCAGTGTTACACAGTACAGCAAAATGAAAACCTTAATCCAGCCCCCAGAGGTGATAAACAGCACAGCAGGGAACATATACAGCAAGTAAGGTGTTACAGAACAACACAACTTGGAGAGCAAATAAATTAACATTGCGACTAGTGACTATTAACCTAAAAATGAATGTTTAGAACAAGTCTGTTTTAACACACTCTGGGAGATCTGTTGTTATTTTAACCCTTCAATCCCCACATTGGTTGCCAAAAAGGACTGTTGTGGTTTAACCCCAGCCAGCAACTGAGTACCACACAGCCACTCACTCACGCCCCCACAGTGGGATGGGGGAGAGAATCAGAAGAGTAAAAGTGAGAAAACTCGTGGGTTGAGACAAAGACATTTCAATAGGTAAAGCAAAAGCTGTGCATGCAAGCAAAGCAAAAGAAGGAATTCATTCACTGCTTCCCATGGGCAGGCAGGTGTTCAGCCATCTCCAGGAAAGCAGGGCTCCATCACACATAATAGTTACTTGGGAAGACAAACACCATCACTCCAAACCTCCCCCCCTTCCTTCTTTTTCCCCCAGCTTTATATGCTGAGCTATCCCTTTGGTCAGTTGGGGTCAGCTGTCCCGGCTGTGTCCCCTCCCAAACCCTTGAGCACTCCCAGCCTACTTGTTTGGTGGGGTGGGGTGAGAGGCAGAAAAGGCCTTGACTCTGTGTAAGCCCTGCTCAGCAGTAACTAAAACATCCCTGTGTTATCAACACTCTTTCCAGCACAAATCCAAAACATAGCCCCATACTAGCTACCATGAAGAGTATTAACTCTGTCCCAGCCAAAACCAGCATAGGATGCTACTCCGTAATTCAGGACAGGATTTGACAGCTACAGCCCATAAGAAGCCCCATCGCCAGACTACTTCGCTCCCCTGTCGCAGCCAGCTGTCACATCCACTGGCCACAGAGTTTCTGCTGTACTAATAAAACAGTAACTGGGCTAAAGTGAAACAGTCCTAATAGAACTACCTAACAGGGGTTCCTAAAGAGAGAGAGACATACACAGGAGTAGTAGAAGCAGATGAACTCACAGCATAACTAAATGACATTGCTCTACTGGCAAGGAAAGTGGGGGAATATCTATTTTGAGTCCACTTCGGTGCTGCAGGGACTTCAGGGTGACTTTGAGCCCCTGCTTCAGGCAATGTTTTTGCAGAAATGCTGTGCTCAGGGAATGCAGGCATTTGTAGAGTTCAGTAGCAGATGTTAGAGGTTGCCAAAGTCATCTAAAGGGTAGAATTTTCACCAGGAACACAAACACTGTTCAAAATCTGGGACCTGCAGGTCTGGTTTCTTTTTGAGAAGAGGTTTTAGATGAGCATACCTTGATCTTCCTTCTGTATAATGAGGATATTAAGTCTTCTTCTGTCCAACAAGATTGTAACACTTAAGACCCAAAGCAGCCCAGTTTGTACAGCGATTAGAACTCCAACATCCCTGCCCTGATTTGTGATGCAGTATGTCTGCACTGTCAGAAAATAATATTCTGCATACCAGAGAAAGAAGACATTGTGAATTCAGTGGCAGACATTTATCTTGGAAGCTCAAAGAAAAAGTAGCGCACCACCAGAGCAATTTGCTCCACAAGTGCTCATCATGCATAACGTTATCACTTGAATATAGTGATAACATCACAGTTGTACTTTTCTCTGTAGAGTAACCAAGAATAATTATAATTTAAGCAGGAGACTATGAGATTTATATTGTATGCACGTGCAACAAGGAGTTTCTAACACCATGCCTTTATGCCTGCTGCAACAACCACCACACCAACTTGCACTTGACATCTCCCCCTCAGATGCTGAGTGCTCATAGTAAGGACAGGAGCACATCTGCCACAGAGGCTGGCAGGCACGGGATTATATATGATGATAGATGATACCTCACAAGGATTAAAACTTAGAGGTGTCAGCTGGCTTAAAGAAAAATACCTGACGTCCATGGAACATTTCACAATCACTTAAAGCTTTCCTTTTGTTTGACCGTAACAAGTACAGTTTTTCCACATTAGAGAGAGGAGCAATCTGTAAAACAATCCATTTGTGTCCTTGTATTCCTGAGGCTAAGACTATTTGTTTTACATTACATTAGACAGTCTCCAAGTTGTTACCAGTCTGATAAACAGAATAGAGGATACAAGAAAGCTTTGATTTCTCTTTTGCCCCTGTGCAGACCAAATGCTTCTTCTGGTGAAGAGAATTAAAAGTTTTATAAGGAAGAGTACTGTAGATCAGATATTTGGTCACTGACATTATTAACTTAAACCAAATACTGACATGCAACAGAGGAAAAAGCAGCACATACAATGGAAATGAGCAGAGGCCTTAGAACTGGCAGTTCTAATGTTAAATTTTAGATCACTATGGAAAGCTCACATAGTAAAAGGAAGGCAATATCCCTGGGATACTACATAAAAATCCTGTGTTAACACAACATGTTAACAATATTCAAGTACATAACTACTTTCCAAGACTATAAAAATTACCAGTAGAAAGCAATTCAGAAAGAATAAGTACCTCTACGGAAAGGTTTTGAAAGACCCAGTTACTTACTTAGAAAAAAAAACAAACCAAACTTAAATACAGCAAGCTAGATACTTTGACAGCTGTTACATTACCACAAAAGTTGTAAGGTGGTTTAAGTTGATTGACTATCTGGCCACCCAATACAAATGTGATTTTACCTCTCAGCAGACTTTGATCTAGTGATCAAAGTTAGTGTTTTAAATACCTAATTTAAAAAATAGAGGAAAAACCTCAAAATGGGGTACACTATACAAACCTGCCATGAATAACAGATTATATCCAACTTCTGATAAAAGAACTAGTGAAGATTATAGAAGTGAAAGTAATATTCAAGACTGGCAAAAATTCAGGAGACTTTAGGGGAATGATACATTCAGGTCCATAGAACAGTGCTCAGGAGCTGCAAAGGACATTGTGGCCAGCAGACTCTCCTGCCTTTGAGGTTCCAAATACCCACATGGCAGTTTGATGTGACATAACAATGAAATGTGTATGAGAATTACTGTACCGTGTAATCAAAAGTGAATTATCCTAAGAAATCTCTTCTAAATGACAGCTGTACCACAGGATCTAGAAATAGTAAATTATGTGATAATTAATCACTGGACTGCCTGATGATTTCCATTATAAATTATTCTAAGGAAGTGGCTATTTAAAACATATCTATTTATTGTATATTTGCTTATGACTTTAATAGGTAGTGACTGAGATAATTTTCGGTTATTTTGTATGTAAAACTCATACGGTGTTGAAGAATAAAAGCTTAAGGAGATACCGATGAACTACCTGTAGGCCTGGTTATAAACTATTTCTTTATTCAAAAATCTATTCAAATTTTTGAATGGAGCTCACACTTTTAAATTTCTTTAACAACTTCAGCAGAACGGGGTCCTGAAATACTTGATTTTCTTCAAAGTTACACACATAGTAGCTTTCTGTGGTTGAGGTGCTGCATGACTAGCATTTATTCACTTGAAAAGAGCTTGAGTCCATACAGCTGAAAGAGCTCTTTGAAAATAAAGGTGGGATTTTCAAAGTGTCTAGTTAAACACTGGTGTGTATGGATATATTTTTGCTGATGTCATCTGAAGTGGTCCAAAAGTTGCCATGGTCAAAGGACTTTTTTTTTAAAGACACCATTTATTTATTTATTTATTAAATGTCAAGCTAATTCAAAGCTAATTTGAAATATTTTTTTTGCCCCTTTCTATAGAGACCTAATTTGAAAACCCATGAGGTTGAGGTGGAGGGTTGTGTTCTGCCTGTACCTAATGGAAACAAAAAAGAATTTGTACTTCTTAGCCAAATTACAAGCTACTACAATATATTTGCCATGAAAATCATCTTCAGGGTTGAAAGCAGGGGTCTGAAATGGAATCAGTGAAATGTATTAGTCTAATCATAATGATCTAAACTAAATGTAAATACAACACCAATCAATGCATCCAAAGACAATTTCAAAGAAAGTGGTGTGGAAATTCAGGCCCCAAGAGCTGGCAAGTGGTTGCCCTGTCCCAGCCAAACTCCGTCCTTCTCCCCACCCCACTCCAAACAGGGTGCAAACACAGTCTGCAAGTGCAAATTGTAGGAAAGCAATATCTTTCCTTTATCACAGTCAGCATCATAGACACCCGAGAGCACAGTCATTTCACAGTCAATCTTTGAGCAGAACCCTTCTGCAACCCAAAACACACAAGTCTAGAAGGAAAACCCTCTCTGGGTTTTGCAATTTTTATGCCCAAATGAACCACAGTCTTGAAAGTAAAATTCCAGAGTGCTCACTGCTACAATTTATTCTCAGTCAAAATGGCTCCATAAAGTGCAGGTGTCCAGTTTTAAGTGTAATCCTGTAGTAATTTTAGGACATATTTAAGGCTTTGACTATTTTCAAACCTTAACATTTAAAAAGGGGACAGCAACATTGCAGAAATATTAAATGCTGAGTGCTGCAGGTATAGCCCCAGGCATCAGGAACAACTATCCTTCAAGGTTAAAGTATCTTTCCAAAATGCTAAAAGAGTATCCTAGGAAATCTTTTAAAAATAGTTGTTTGTAGAAATAATGTCTATGTTAATTGTGAGACATAAAATGCTTATCTCACAGTAACAGAGCATATCAATATAACATTTATTATTCTAATTTTTAAACCTGTTTCAGTTTTATTTGTTTGCTCTAGAATTATGTCTAACTTTTGTATGTTCAGAGAGTTAATTTATGGATGCAAGATAAGTCTGAGATATTTGTATCAGAGTACAACATTTGTAAAGTCATACTATTGCCAATATTAATTTGCAATAAGCTTCTTAAAACTCCTCACAGAAACAGCAATGTGTGCTCATCTCTGAGTTCTCTCTCCTGCTCTTTTTCAAGATGGATTTTTTTTTTAACCAGACATTTCTTCTTCATTAAGTAGAGGTGAGAATATATTCACCCCCATGAGAGACAGACTCACTCTGTAATCAGGCAGAGCATGCCAAGGTGCCAGCACACGCAGAATGAGCCCACATCACCATTCTTTGTAAAACAATTTATGTAAAAAGGCAATAGCATCAGGGAATAAGCCAAAGTAAGTAAACATCTCCTCCCACAGAGAACCTAAAAAAAAAAGTGTATCTTATCGGTTCATGAACCCAGTGGAAAAATACATTAAAAAAAAACCAACAAAAAAATTCTTTCAGTTTGGCAGACCAAAGCTTAGAAATCCCAAGTCACAGCCTGTTAGGTTGCTTTGAAAATTAGCTTGAATCTCTCTTTTCCTCAGTAATTTCCACAACATTATTTGTAATTCTGTTTGTGTTTCTAAACCCTACACTGCATAATTTATAACAGCACGTTATGAATTGTGAACAGTAACACATAACTGCCTTTTACTTAATTTTTACTTGAAATCTACTTTGTACGTGCAATGAAAATGGCCATTTCCAGATATCAAAACACAGACCAAAGTAACAAAAACTCTTTTTAGCCCTCATCCAACAAGCAATCACTGTTTAAGAACAACTCCTGGAGTCCCTTACTTCCCCTGTGGGCTTTTGTACTGGTGGTGTATTGCTGTATGGGGTTACTCACTTTTTGCCAACATCCAGTGGCTGATTTCAACAAGACCTGGTCAGCAGGAAACAGGATACCATTTCCAAGCACAGGACACACCACTCATTTCCAAGACAACTGCATTCCCACGTTGCTAGCCAGGTCACGCCTATTTGTAATTTGGGGTTTTATTCAAGGGAGGAGCAAAGCAGGTGAGAGGCTGGTGGTAAAGATGATGTCTTCCACCTGCTGTATCTGTGTTTCTTCTGAGTTTTTCTCTGATGAAGAGAGGAAACTGAAGGGAAAATGGGAATTTTACTTATGTGCATGTGGTACATAGTGCTGGTTTCTCAGTAAGGGCTTGAAGGTCTTCCATGCTTATTTTAGAGAATTTTTATGGTGACTCTGAAGATGTTTGTGAGAGACAAAGCAGCATGGTAGAGATGCTCTTATAGATGTTGGCACACTTTTTCTTACTATAAACTACCTGAGGGGAAAGTCTGATATATTTCTCCCTGTGGCCAAACCTCAGGCCCTTGTAAAGAGTAAGGAACAGAGGGAACTGACAGAAACCCCATCCAATTGTTGTAAAGATAGGCTACAACAGAAACGCTGATCCTCTTTGTGATTACGGACTATGCGATCAATGGTCAAACTCCTCATTTCCTGGGCTTTTTGCCCTTCCCTTATCCTCCACCAGCTGCCCTTCTGCTGCCTACTGTAATCATTTATCTCATACTCTGCAACACTGCCTGGTAAAAATACCTCCCCACACCCTTCCATGCTTCCAGAAAGTGAATTACTGTGCTGGTTTTACACTCACCCACAAGGGTGTTCCATAATGTAGGAGCATGCATTGCATGAAATAGTTAAAAGATATTTTTCTGCCAGCACTGTGAGGAATTCAATGCTTTACTGTGCCACAGTGCCACAAGAAGTCACCTCCATTCACTTTCTTTACTCCAATGGGGAAGGTGCAGTGTTCATCTCATATTGTGCTGGCACTCCATATTTACAGGACATCTGAGAAGGCAAGATTTATTTTTCTGTGTGTATGTCTCAGAGTACAAACTACAACAATGCTGGGAAATACACACATAACTTAGAGGCATTGAAATATTCTTTTGATATCCTGACCTGAAGACAACATGTATTAATTGCTACATGAGAGAATGGAGACAGAACTGCGGTCAGCTGCAGCCCTCCACTGCCCATGCCATTCCTGTCATCTCACCCATCCACACGCCTCTAGCAAAAGGAGCTTGCTTTAAGCTCATGGATCTTTATTAAGATTTTTATTCTGAATATCTCTACAGCTGTAAACACCTATAACTGTGGAAGCATGATACAGACAGCAGCCTTTGGTATAATTAAACTCTACTCAAAATTACAGTTTATGGCTTAAATAAACATCTTCTCACAAGACCTGTTAAACAGTTACAGATTATTTGCTTATAAATGAATGTTTCAACATTTAGAAACTGTTATACAAAAACAGTATTTGAGCATTTTGTTCCATCAGATGCCTAAATTTATTCCTAGCAATTTTGATTTTTATCTATTCATTGAATCAAGAAAATACGTAGGCAGGATAATTATGTTCTAGGAAGTAACGATGTCCAAAATCAATGTAACGGCAATGGCAAAAGACAGAAATGTTACTGAATAAAGCCAAGCTGATTTACATGGTGAAAGTAATCAACTGTTAATGCAGCTTGGTTTTAATTCTCTGCTTTCTTAATCTAATCCTTTTCTTGGCAACTGAAAACTGATGCAAGTGCTCAGGGTGCAGAACTGGAACTGTCAGCATCATTCGGAAACAAAGGCAAAGCTCCAGAGTTTGATGGCTTTTTTTGGCATATGTGTGTGTGTGTGTGTTACTCTAGTATGACTATAACTTGCCTTTCAGTTTAGAAGAAAAAGCATATGAGCTTTATGTTTCCCATTAGCAATGGGTACCTGACTTTCAAATAATGTGAAACTTTATTACAATTGCCTTCTTTAGACCAGTTTTTCTGTATGTGCCCCTCTGTGGCGATAAAAATGTAAAACTAAACATGTGACTTCTGTGCACCTCATACCTGCCATACATGCAATAAAATGCAGCCAGAATGGCAGTCTCCTAGACTTCTTTGATGGTCATATGCATCCCAGAGATGCTGCCAGGTGCTTTCTGATCTCAGAGGATCTCCTCTGCCCACATCATAGAGGAAAGCCCTGTTTCTGGATGCCAGCGTGATGCTAGCACTTGCTTAGCCTGGTCACGGCTGGGTGAAACTGGGCCACTCTCATAGCCATCTGTGAATTTTAAAGTTTCTGCCAGTATCAGGCAAATGATAAGTGGGAAGACTCATGATATCCATTCTGGACTTGGGCGTCTAATTCTGCTTATGTCACAATATGCAAAGTGTATCTTAAAATAAATTAAGGCTCCTAAATAGATTGCATACCTCAGATAATTTCAACTAAAATCTCAGCAGAATTTGTGTTACACTAAATTGCAGTAATTCAATTCCTTTAGTTTAAATATATTGATTCTACATAAACCAATGGAATTACCATCGGGGTATAAAATTACATGCTCAGGCAAATGATTGTAATATTAGACATGAAAATAAAAGTATGATTTGAACAATGACAAATCTAGGTTTATGCTAAATGAGGCATGCAACACACTCACGTACATAGTCTGTACAATCAAAATGATAAATTGGTAACACACTTTGGAGATATATTTGAATAAGGAACCCCATATTGCTATAAGTTTATCTTCATGGTCAGTGAATAATTTTATACTTACTGCCACACTAAAATTAAATCCTCTATAACATTTTAACTCTCAAGTGCAGGGGTGTTGCTGTTCTTTGTATTCCATGCTGACCAATTAACAGGATTGATTGCAGCTATAAATTAATTTAACTGAAGCTATAAACTGATTTTATAGTTCAGATGACAGATCATTGCATTCCTTACAGAGTGCTCTGTACAACACAGTAGCATACAGTGTTAGCAGTAATCAGCTACAATAGTTATTTCCCGGCCATTGTACAATTCTTATTTTCTTGTTTATGTATTTCTCTCTGTTCTTGACTGTATTTAAAAGGCCTCTCAGTCACCTCTTAACTCTGTTAGAAGCTATGATGCTGTTTATATGTTATGGTTTCCTCCAAAAGCCCATAAAATAGATGAAAGACTCCCCCACAGGACTTCAGTTGACCTTGAATTTAATGAGTAGTGGCAAGAAGAGATGACTCTGATAAGAAAGCTTTATTGGAATTGTTTAACCACACTTCTTTGGCCCAGTACATTGTAAAATGACATTGAATTTGTAGTGTACCAACAGCGTAATAGCTGTTGTTTGTATCTCCTCTGTCTTGATGGAAGGATATATGGAGCTTGACACTCTTTTTTTGTTTGTTTAAACATTTTTTCAACAGCATTAACTCTACTTATCACAGAGGAAGCTAAGCCCAGAAAATCTATATCAGATTATCAATCATAAAACCTCACCATTTTAAACTCCAGTGGAGCCTGGAGGTGTGAGAAATTGCTGAATATATTACATTGTTGCTTTCCATATATTACGATAACAGTGTCAGCTCTATTCCAGACTTGGACAAGTAGCAGAAGCCTTTGTTTGAACTGAACACTAAATACTATTCCTTGTGAACAAGTTCATTTTCTTTTGTTGTGTAATATTCTTTTCATGGAATTATTGCACTGCTAAGCGGCAAGGTTTTTGTCAAAAAATACTGGCAAACCAAATAATTATCTTTCTTTTTGCATTTCTTGGTAGCTGACACATGCTCTTCAAATTCATTCCTTGCTCTGAAGGCCCAATACAAAACCATCTGAATTGGCACAAGCTCTTAAGCATCTGTTAACCTTGAGGCACTTTTAAGCGTATGTTATTGCTGTTTATATTCAAGATATTAGAAGTAATTTAGTAGACTGCCATAAAACATGGGAACATCCATCTGTTAAACAGTATCTTTACTCAAAACAGAATTAAAACAAACAAAAAATTTGTTTGATAATACAGCTTCTTTTAAAAAAATAAACCACAAGACAATTCCCTTAATCCTGCTCTCTTTACTGTAACTGTTTAAAATCAGTCTCTATTAGCTTTCTATTTTCACAGTAAAAACATCTTCTAAAAGCTTACTGTCAAAAATAAGTAGTTTCAGTAGGATACATACTGATTCATACTCCTAAGAATCCCTATTTAGCTGACTGGTGATCCTATTTCTGAGCCCTGTACTTAGCAATAGTGATAGTAAAGTATGTTCAGGCATGATTTATCTTCACATCTGATTAACCATTGCTGTACTCAGAACCTGCTAGTCTTAATCCTTACCTACTTGAACAAGAAACAGCATGTATTAAACATGTTATGAATGGTGGTATAAATGCCGCAGGTGGTATGAACATCTCTGTTGATGAGGTGCTGAACTTAGGATTTGGGGATGAAAGATTTGATTAAGGGTTATTTGCCTATTTAAAATTGTATTAAGTGGAAAAAAGTAATTTTCTAGGGACTTTATTTGCCATGTTGTCATATTATTCTTTCATTTAATAATTTAAATGTTTAGTAAAATAATAGCCTGTGTCAAAACTTTAAGTCTGACTACAGTAGATGATAACCTCAAGTCTGTCTCGGTAATGAATTAGAATGGTTTCTATGCATATAAATAAGACTTCTATGACTGTATGTGTTGCAAACACTGATTAAAACCATAATTAATGCTCGCTGGAAAAGCTGAGGTGGACTAATTTTAAGCCTGAGATAGTCTGAACACACATCATAATAATAAAAAAACTAAAAAAGGGTGAGGAATAGAAGAGTGCAGGCCATCTGAGAGATGCCATCTTCTCCCTCCTCCTTTTGCTAATGCACAAGCAAAGAGAAGGTCTCCTAGTTTTTAAAGGCTATTTCCAAACATTTTACAAACATATTCAGGAAACTTCTTTATTTTGAGATTAAAGAAAGAACAGATGGAAAATTGGCCATTTCTTAGGTGAACAGTTCTAGGCTTCAGAGCCACCCCCAAAGTACTTTCAATCCATTTGTCCTGTGGGGCTTTATAGCCACCGCAATGTAGACACCAAGGACAAGCTGAGGCGCTGATCTCTGCAGGTCCTCTCAGGAAACAGAAAGGGGCAGTTTCAGTCTCCCCTCTGCTGACAGAAGGCATTTTGGCAGTCTGACTCCTAACCCACCCCAAGCATTAGCCCACACCTGTGTGGCTCAGTGCTCTGCACTGTCTGCAGATACCGGCAGGCATCACTGCCTATTGTGTTGGTGAAGGACTTCTTTATCTTACCCTCCACTTTTTTGTCTCTACTCCCCTAAGATCAGGTGACTTATTTTTCATATGTGAAAAGCTGAAAACCTGGAGTGCAAATAGAGGAAAAAATACTGGTGCAAAGGGTTGGAAGTTGGTCCAGTCAGAAAACCCTCTGATATGTGAGTCAAGATTTGTCTTTGCTATGCATTAGACCTAAAAGCCTGTGTGCTTGCACTGCAACCCCACAAGATTTGAAAGTTGAGGAGAGGTCGGTACTTGCTCACAGTATTTCTTAGAAATCCAGTGACCATCAAGCAGGTGAAGGAAACAACCACACACTAGCAGTTAGCGCAATGAGCTTTATATATGCACTGGGAAAAAAAAAAAAAAAAAAAAAAGATACAAAACCTGCAGTCTTCATTGTGATTTTGGTAACACAGAAGCCTCGGTGGAGGAGCCAATATTCAACATTGCCTGTGGAGCACAGCAGCAAAGTGTCCGGTTTCAGTAAACATTTGAGGAGAAAAGCATGTTATCTGAGTCCAGGAGTGACTTTCAGGGAGAGAGGAAGTGAGGCTGCTGGCTCTTGTTTAGATTAAATTTCTTTTGTTACAAGGAGGAAATTTGGTGCTAATTATTTGAAAGCAATCTCTGCTGTAATTGAGTCTTTGTGAAAGCAAGAAGCTAATAATGTGCATAGCTCAGGCAAAAACCAGGCAGCCCTCCTCACATCTGTTTGCCAACCTGCGTAGGGAAAGGAGCAGCTGCATGTCAGGGCAGCCACTTCAGCACCACCATCCAGACACCTATGCCTGGCCAAACACTCCTATCTCATGGCAGAGCCGTTCCCACCAAAACCCACCTTACTGCATCAACCTGCACAGGGAAAGCCAGTAGCACTGCCTGATGCTGTGCCAGTAATGATTCTCCTCTGCCAGAGACCGCTTCTCATGCTTTGTTTAGACAGTCATCGGTAAAATATTTACTGCAGATGACTAACACCAAGAATAATGGGAAGCAGGAAGCAGCTTCACATCCTTGAGAACACATTTAATGACTTGCAAAATATTCCATCGTATTATCTCATTTTATGAGGCCATGAATCTCAGTAAACACAGTGACACTTGAGTGATACCTTTGCTCTCTAAGCTTCTCAGCACGCAGTGGTAATATTTTCTCTTTCCCAGAGATGAAGATATTGCATCGTTTGCCTTTGCACAAAACAAGATGAAGCCTGAAGTGATTTTCCACACTGCAGGATGCAGACATCTGTTATCTCATTCTTACCTCTTTCAGGGACATGTCCACTTGGATAAGAAGAATAATGCAGTCTCAAATGTGAGGGTACTATAATAACTACAGTGGAAGTAGTTACCTGCTGATCATAGCTCTTATCTTGGAGAAAAAGGATGACTGACTAAGTCTCTGAAGCACAAGCATGGTTTAAGCCAAGATGTTTTTTAACCCTTTATAAAGCTTCACATAATGAATCGTTCACAATATTTTCACTACAACATTAAGCACATTAAACCAATTTTTGCTTAATAGTGCTTAATTGTAAAAGCACACAAAAATTTGGTCTAACACCCAGTTTCTGTTGTTTTGTTCTTCTGCATTTGAACCTAGAGCTCGGAGTACATACCAAAGCTTCATACACTTAAAGGAAAAATTACAGAATATTCTTTCAGCTTTTTAAATCTTGAATATTTTGTTAATCCCACATTCTCATATATTAGAGACCTAGGTCATATCTTGTTTTATGAATCTAAACTCTAACTAAGCTATTTTATGCACATTTCAGACTACTGAATACCATGGTTTAGCTGAGACTTGTAACCTAATAAGTAGTTAGGTTACAAGGTTAGTAGTGGAAATCACTATTGTTGACTGATCTCAAAAAAGGGCGAGATTCAGTTGTGTACATTTAGAGGATTTTAGCTTAAAACATCACTTATTTAAGAACTCCTGTTTCCTGCCTTCATTAGTAACTCAATACAAGGTAAATATGCTAACCTGATAAAATGTGAGCTATCTCCTGGGGCTGGATCCTGGCCAGTTAAACCGTCACATACTGATGCTGAAGATAACGCTATGCCGGCTGAAAGAAACAGTCTTTCCCATGCTACGGAGACCTGTTTCTACTACCCATGATTTAAATAAGAGCTGATTTTCTAATCATTCACCACTGAACACCAAGAGACAATGAAGGAATTTTGACAATAGACTGGATGCATATGAAGTATGAAAAATGTCCGAAAGAAAGAATCTAATTACTTAGAAAGATGCTCCTCCTAGAATGAATGGAGCACTGGCCAGTTTCCATGCTGAGATCAAAATCAGAGCCAACATTAATGTGCTAAACATGCTTTACAAAGCTGTTGTAGGAAAAAATACTGTGCATGCAAAACAATTAGTTGTATCTTGGAGGGGGGATGTTTGGTTTTTGGGTTTGTTTTTTTTAATATTAGAAACTATCACATAGATTAATTCCTTTTGCCAAGATTCAGATTCTTTTAAAAAGTTTATTTTAAAGAAGAGAATCTAATAAAAGCATAGTTATAACTTCAGTATGAAGTCATCCTCCTTTTTCCTGGGTCAAAAATGTCTGTCTGGTGTCTTTAGAATATGAGTGTCTAGAGGTGTATAGAGATACAGGATGATTTAACTATTTGACCTCAAGTACATAAAAGATTTTCCAAACACATTTTAAACTCTCTTAATAAAGAAATTCCAGGATTAAATACTGCAAGAAAACATTGTTGTGATAGAGTAAAGCAATTATATGTTACATTACTGGTAGAACTAAAACTCCCTGAGGTTGTACAAATGTCTCTGAAATACGGTGTAGCAAAATTCATGAGGACATGTCATTTTATCAACACTTATTTAAAATTCTTTGCCCAACACACCTATGCCCTTGCTGCCTATGAATAATGTGAATATTCCTAACCTACAACAATAAAATCTTTGTATAATAATATATAATGAGCTGTCATCAGATAGTTAATATTACAAAGTTGTTATGTGAAGCCCAGAAATAAGGACACTAAGGTGACAGCAAAAGAAGTCAAATGGCTTTTTTTTTTTTGGGCCGAACTCCAGGGAAGCAGAACTTCAAAAAGCCTAGTATATCAATAATATCTCTGGGAGACACCTGCCAGCTTCAGTGAAATCCAAGATTTGCAAATCTCAGAGAAATCTGATGAAGACCTTCAATTCACTTACAAGGAGGCAGACTAGTGTAAATGTGTACATGTTGTCTTGGCAAAGCTACCCATCTGCCACCTGTCCCTTTCCAGCTCTCTGCCCACGCAGTTACGGTATGCTCTGTCTTCCTTATTTCCAGGCTGTTTTCCTTGCTAGTTTATTCTCTACAGATTTTGTTTAAATTGCCATCTAACCCCTTTCTTTTAATTTTCCATGCATATTGTCTTCTCCCCTGAATTTCTTCTTATTTTTCCACATAATTTTACTCCTCAAGACCCAGCGAAACTAGCTGTCTTTTGAGGTGCTTCCTGGGGCCTCCTGGTTTCGGCCCTCTTCTTCAAACTGTTCTTCCCTTTGCAATTTCTGTTATGTTCTTTCCCTTTTCTTTTCTCCTCTCTGTCATCCTTTGGGCTTGGTTATCGTCAAACATTTCCTGATGGGAAAGAGTTTTGGCTTGTTGCCATTTAGTTCGTTGGTCAGGAGACACATTTAACTCCTATGCAGTATGGGCCAGACAAAGGAAAAGATTCTGTTTCAGAAAGGCTTTTCCCCAGGATTGCCCTGCAGACTTGGAAACTTGTGAGGGGACAACAGACCCATAAGAATGGCAGCAGAGGAACTGGTCAGCTTGGCCAATGAGCATACAATTTCTAATACAACCTCAACTGAAAGACCCCAAACCATCCTTTCTTAAGTTCCTTTTTTGTCTCAGTTAGATTCAGCAGCCAGCACTTTTTTCAAGAAATAATGACCAAACAGCCATGGAAAGAGGATTGTTCTCACCCTAACATTCCTCCTTTCCCTTTTCCTGGCAGAGGGACCTGCCAGGTTGGCAGGTAACCTCATGCACACAGTTACATGTCCTCTCCCTCTCTGAACAAGGTTAAGATTTTTACAATCTCGCTCTACATAATAACTGTCTTACAGCTCAGCAAGATCGAATCCCACTATTCACTGCTGGGTTTCCAACAACCAGGAGGAACGTATAAGTTAATCTACAGGAGCATTATATATGTTCCCCCCAAAACCAAGAAAACTTAGTCTCTACGGTCCCTTTATGGAGGTGGAGGTTTTCAGGAATTGCAAAATGACATCTGGTAAAGATTTAGAGAGACTTTACTAATGTAAATAGAAGAAAAATAATACTTTATCTAGACAGAAGTTACAATGACTATGCTTTATTAGGCTACTCTGTAATTTTTTTGGTATTCAATAAAATGTTCATCGTGAGGCTTGCTCTTCCCAATCAGTAGTAAATTGGCACTGGACAAGTAACTTGTTCGATTTCTATGAAAAGAGGACTTTTAAAGATATCAATCACAGAAAATTGCCACTTGTAGGAGGACACAAATTTCTTCAAAACTGTTTTCTTGCAACCTCCAATGTCTCCTGTTATTTAATCAAGCTTGGTCTATTCCATTCGGAGAACTTTTAGGTTGTCCTGTGCTTTTCCACAGGATAAAAATGAAGAGGAGAAGCCCTTCCATGGAGGCTTTGTGAGAGCACTTGACATCAATCAGTGCTCTTGAGAACCAGATCTTTCTCCTAAGGACACCTTCCAGGTAGATTCTACTACAGAAATATCTGCTTATACGTAGAAATATTTTTAAAGTGTCTCTTTAGGTTATATTTTAGAGAAGTTTTCTTCCTTCCACCAATAAGAAACCACTAGAAATTAATTATAATTGTTTATGGGCCTAAGAAGCAGGTCTTCACAAACACAAGTTCCCATAGTCCCAGGTAGCCAGAACCATGGTTTTGATTAACAGTAAGTTACTAATTAAAATCAACCAATCTTAAAAACTCTTTACCATGGGTGAAATTCAGTCTGCAGAAAAGAAATCCCACATAAAAGAATTTCAGGAAATATGCAATTTCCAGACTAAATCATCCAGGCAATGTGACTAGAGACATCTTTAACCCCTTCTTATAACCCTTTACATGCCTTTCTGCTGCCTACTCAGTTCCTGTTCCTGATGTCAAACTCCAAGGAATTATGTGCAGAAACTCCATTTTCAGCCATATCAAAATATTAAAGGCAGCTGTTGATGCTAAAATAAATAATTTGCTGTTTTGTTCAAGTGATTTTTGTGACTCAGAGAACTCTGAAACAGAAATTAGGCTGATGACCTAGTGATCATCACTGAATTCAAAACAACTGTGTTACACAAGTAACACAAATATGTATTTTATTAGGTTGTAATATGAAATTTAATTTCCCCCTCAGCCTTGTTTAATGCTTCAATTTTTACATGATTGGAGGAACTTGTTCAATTTATCCTGCCCAGCAGTAGCTAGTATGGACATTTATTTAAAAAGTGTTGAAATATATCAGAGGAATCTTAGATCAAGAAGAGTGTCATCAAAGACAGAAGTTTCTATTCAGTGCACCACATACATTTAAAGCAGCATGTGTTCCCTCCAGCACTTTTCCTCCTCTTAGCTAAATAAAGTCCTTATCACTATACATTAAAGAATAAACCGGACTATTTTACAGAATTGTCACTGTTCAGATTTACTCTTGTAGAAGGTGATAATTCCTGCAGACAACAGAAATTTTAAAAAATCTAGACATTTTCACTAGTTAATATAATTTTTACAACCTAAACAGGGCTTTAGGAAAGATTTGTGCTTTCATTCTAGGCAAATAAATATAATAATTAAAAAACTCTACCAATTTAATCCTTTTATTCTCATAACTTATGTGGAATAGAATGAAAAATGTTTAGCAATAGGGTTTTAGAAGCAAGCTATAGAATTTAATTGAAAATTCAAATCCTGCCAGAAGTGTTCATGGGTAATTATATATTAAAAATAATATAATTTCATATTCTGCAGGAATAGGTCTGTTTCAGCTTCAGGTTCTCATTGGAACTATTTACATTTTGCTCTTCACCCAAAAAATGCATGCACTGAATAGTCATCTGTTCTGGTCTCAATCACTGACTTTCCCTTGGAGCAAAATGTTGCTGGAATACTGTACCTGTCATGCATTGCACAGCACCAAATCAAACAATTTATGAGTATCTGACAGTGATCTGATGCTTCCAATTTGTCAATCAAATGTGCAAGCTGTGTCAAAAATCAGACATCTTTTGGAATGTAGAAACGTACGTGGGGAAGCTCAGTCTTATTTAGTTACTTCACATACCCATCAATGAGGCAAAAACCTGTAAGGCAAGTAGAAAGACTCCTTCCTGACAGCCTATATGTTTGCCTGAAGTCCTTCTACATGACCTCTGCAGATCCCTGCTCCAGGGGCTGCAGCATGGTGTGAAGCCCCACAGGACTGGGGCTCTTCATTCCCAAACTCAGGCTGGGAAGTTTAACACTGGTACTCCTTTACAAAGGAAAAACAATGTTTCTCTGCTTCTGCAGTCAGTAAATCCATACGCTGCTTTTCTCTTAATATCTAGAAAATTCTTTTTCTTCTCCATCCTACTTTCAGAAAGAGCAAGGAAAATGGTAAAACTGATCTTTTGCCTTTGTCCTGTCTTTCTGGTACTTTTCCTGTCCTCCCTGTGGTGACTTTCCTGTATAGTAGCAATATGAGACGTTGCTTAAGCCGGGCTCTTTCGATTACTGAAGTATTTCTTTCTCTTAATGGAGAAATTGGGCATTTGTTTACCAGAAGTCCTGCCTTATTCATTTCAGACTGTGGTAAATGTTTGTCGCCTAACAGCTACTAACAGAAATAAAACATATTCCTGGGGGATCACAACGTCTTGCTATTAAGGCAAATGCTCTTTTTCTGAAATACTGTTGTTTACAAAGTGATTTCCTCTCAGCATGTTATCTATACAGCTGTAAAAGACTAAGGAAGGGTCACAATCCACTCAATTTCCATTCCATCCACAATTCCAAAAATCATGAGAAGAAAAAGAAAAGAAAATCCACATGGAAAGCAATGTCTCTGAAGATCTGCCTTGGAGCAATCATAGCTTAACCTAGAAAATAATCTTCTCTGAAGCAGCGCCTGGAACAGAAAAAGGATGGCTAGTCTGAATGGGCTTCCCCACTCCCCAAAAAGCATACCTCCTTGATGAGCCTGACAGAGCGTTTTGCACAGCCGTGGTGTACGGTCTGGCCCTAACCTTAGAGCCAGCTCTGCACTAAGAATAGAAATCTTTCCGTGCTGGTGCAAACCTACTGTGTTGATGGCTTCATGTATTCAAAATGCCTCTGTCTGAAGCTTGCATCTCTATATGTTCAGAAGAGTTTGTTTTCTAGAGTTGTTTCAATGACAGGGGGTACTTTGTCTAAAAGTTAGAACTGATTTCATAAGTTAATTCAATTTTCTACTTGCAAATAAATGTGGATTTAAAACCTCTGTACTTGATGCCAAGTGAACCAGTAGGAAACCATAAGGCTTACACTCACTAGTTCACATTAGAAAAATGGCTTTCTGAGATGCAATGCTAATGACCATTCACATTTTTCACAGGATTTTTATCTCATTTACGCAGGAGTGATGGGAGATCATTTATAAAGTAGTTAGTGATACCTAACCATACTGCTGAGGCAAACTTGCATTTGCTACTAAAAATTGTAGTGCTATAGTTTACAGCGGAAAAAGAGAACAGATACTAAAGCTTCTGTAGAGCCTCTAGAGACAAAATTATGGCTTATTTCTGATATTCTGAGTAGCTGGACTCAGTATAATTACAGTCTCACTTTAACCCCCAAACTAAGTGGATTTCTCCTTGGCACTTCCCAGCTCATGGACTCACTAATATGTAGCAATGCGCATAAAATAGTACTCAATCGAATTTCCTTTCAGACCAACATGTTCTAGAAACATAAATGTACACAAAGAATTTGCACCACTGGAGAATCAAGTTGACTTTAAGTCAGGCTGTCTAAGGCTCTGCCAGAAAAATTTTTTAGGTTCTTAATCCTTTTAAGTTGTGGAATTTAACTTTTGTGCCTTATACTTCCATGATTATCATGAGTCTTATGATAATTAGTGCATTCTTTAAAGGTCCAATGAATCCAAAATTCTCAAATTTTATTTCAGAGGAATAGAAATTCTAGTGCTTATAGCTTCAGAGAAACATGATCATAAAGGCTGAGAAAATAGCCTTTTAAGAAAAACTATGTAACTTTTTTTTTTTTAATCCTATGATTTGGAAGACAGTAAGTGAGAGTCCTGATTTCTGAAGATCAGCAACTCATCCCTTGCAATTTTTTATCATGAAGACCATTGAAACTTCCAGATTAAGTAAAGACTTCCTACTGTATCTGGAATTTGGGATTCCAAATCTGATAACAGTAATTCCATATTTCTTATGTTTCTTTAATAAAAGCAGAAATATGCCAACTTTCTAGCATTGGCATAGGTAGTGATTTAAGTTTTCTGATGAATAACTAGCTCAGGAAAAGACAGAGTAGCAAGAACACATTGATCCAAACACTAAACAGAATGCAGGCTCCTTTTTGAAAGGTACATATCAGAAGTTCCTTTGACACCTGCAGTGGGCACACGCACACAATTCTGACAATACCTCTACAAATCTGTCATCAGATCTTGCACCTTCTACTCCAACAGGATCTTGCCTTTAGTTCTTATATGTTCAGCAGGATGCTACCACCTCCACTAGTCCTTCCCACCGCTTGGGCCGGACTCTCTACACTTGGGCAATCATCCTCCACTTCTTCCCCAACTCAAGGAACCTCACACTTGGCCCCTTGGGCTATCTGGACCTTTTCCACCCTGAGCCAAAAGCCTTTACACATGCTCCTTTTTAGCAGCATATCTACAGTGTATTTCCACTTACTGCTTTTTCCCGTTGCTAAGCCTCTTCCCTTCAGCCCAACTTTAGCTTCTCTTGCTGCTTGACAGTTTCTCCCCCAGAAATTTACTAGGGCATGTATATACTCTTTTAGGACATATAGGCCTGCTTTCAACCTAAAATAACTACCTGTGGTATCACTAGCAGTCTACTTGCAGCAATGTAGAGTGCTCTCCATAGGATTATTGCCTAAATTAACTAACTTTCAAGGCATCTAATTTGTCCTATGTGATGTTCCATGTGGCTGGACTACAATAAATACTGGACCTAGCTAATAGTAAACAATACTGCCAAATCCACATGAGGTGTGTTAAGTAAAGATGGCATAGCAGTAGCCACAGTGTAGGCAGACCCTCATGATGAGGGCTTTCTTATAGGATTATCTGCCTGATACCCAGATAATTGTAAAATGCTGCAGTCATCACATCCTATATTTGTCCTGATGGCTAATGAGCCAAAGTGTGCCTTTGAGGTCAGACTGCAAGCATAAACCAAATCCAGTCATTGTTCAATCCTTGCCATATGTATGACAAACAAAAACTGGAGTCTTTCACTGGTGGAAATTGCAGATGCTCTTTCACTTTCTGCAGATTCCCCTTCGCTCTGCACGTTGTTCTAGAGAGCACTGGATGGATACTGCAGTACTTCTCGTATTTTTAACAGTGTGAGGCACTTGGCTGGGAATTCTCCACGCTCTAATGTGTGTTTGATCAAAAATTTAACTACCTCCTCTAATTTAATTGTAAAATGAACACTTCCTGCTCCTGCAAATGATGTTTCCATGGAAACTGCTCATGGTACTGTTGCTGCAAAATGAAGGGGGTTTATTAATGGGTCTTTCTATTTTTTCTGAATTTAAAAAACAGCTCTAATTCAGAGTCTTGAGGCTTCAGTATTTCTCATTTGTTGCAGAAAAGTATATTCAGAGAACGAGGTATATAAAACAAGCCATAGTACTATAATATAGTAGCCTAAATTCTTGGCTCCATAGAACTTAAGCTGAGAAGGGGTAGTTAGGTGGAGGTGGAATTACATTTTCTATTTAAAATTGTTCATGCAGAATAACGAAAGATACCTATTATGGGATGATACATTTGTGATTTCAGAAGATGATTGTAGGCTGCACTGGTCAGGGACATTTCAAGTACAATTGGAGACTCCTCAAAACCAAGTAATTTATTTCATCAATGTCATCAATATAATCCTCATTGTAGGAAACACTACTCTGGACTCTCCTCAAAAGCACTATTAGCATGAGGGAAGCATCTAAGATAACTTCCTAGCCTTCTGGTTCAGCTGGTAAGCAATTGGTATGCTTAGTAACACCTGCCTACAAATACCCATGTGAACACTCAAACCGTAGGGCAGATCCTATTTTAACATGCCAAACTAAATCACATTGTGTCCACAGACATTGGAAGTAAGTGGACTCCAAATCTTTCATACCACGAATTTCTTAGTCCTAGGCAATGGAAAGAGAGGTACCAAATGGAAGATCCCACTGTAAGAGAGCGTGCAGAGAGGCTGAACTCCACCAGTGCTTAGGAATTGAAAAAGGGACTTTCCATTCAAAAAGGCACTGCTGGGAGCCTCCAGGAATGGGTGAAGATTAGATAGCAGGTAGCCCCCTTTTCAGCTTCACCTGAGGCAAGACTTCTGGCATTTGGCCTCCAGCTAGGGAAAACGAAGTCTATATCTATTCTTTCTGGTGACATGGAAAGATAGGGTGGTCGTGATGGTACTCAGGGTCATTCACAACCAAGAAATCTGGCAAGTCTCCTCTGTTCACTGCCTCCTACTATATAAAGGAGACTTTTATACTCACCTGAAAACAAACCTCTCTGAGGTCTACACAAGGTGACCTCAGATATGGGTACTGCTCCCCATCTGAAGGCTGCCTGCAGTGGCAGCTGGCAAGGCTACATATGCTTATACTTAAACTGTGTCTCCAAGGTTTCATCTACAACTGCTAGAATTGAAGATGTATTTTCTAAAAGGAAGACCATGAAAGGGCAGGAGTTATACAATGCCAATGATCTCCTTGAAATCTGTGTAGACTTCTAGTTGGTAAGTCCTGGATGATGAGCAAAGAAAAACAGGTGTAAAACCTCTTTTGCCAATATAATTTCACATGCAGGAGAGAAACAACAAGGCCTTGTCCAGAAGTTAAACTAGTATTTAAAACAGAACTATACATATGTCGCTGAGTGTGTACATGATGATTTTACTTAGCTTTCTGCTACTGAATGCAATACAGTCTTCATCCTCCACTACCTTTGCATTTTTGCTGTTAATTAGCAGGTCTAGAGAAGAGAAAGCATATTAAAAGGAGTCAAAAGGAGGCAACTTTCTGATGATATAAGATGCCAAGGCGGTTGTTAAAGAAATCCCAACACAACTTAGCTAATTTGTTACTTTTGATCTAGGATTATATAGCTTGCTTTCCTCTTGTTAATTGACTAATTCAGAATTTCCTGAACATTATATTCTTTGATGCAGCTGCCCTTGTTCCCTTTCATCTGTTTGCAGAACTCCATTTAACAATACTAGCGAGAGTTAATGATAGTTGAAGTCTTGATATTTGTGAGCGAGAGTGCCAAAGTCTTCTCTGACACCGGCTATCAGTTGTAGCAGCTTCTGCTGAAAGATAAGGCTTCCCCAGTTGGTCTTTATGTTTTTTGGAAAATGTTGGGGATATGGTATTTCATGTTCTTTCCTGACCCTGAGAGCTGAATTCCACCAGGTAGCAAATGGTTCACAATGAAAGAACTCCCTTAGTGTGCTGTTAGGATGGGTCTAAGGTTGCTAATACTAGACGATCGGTACAAATGACTAGTGTCACCTGAATTAGATGACATGGGAAGAGCATCTTTAGATATTGCTGTCCTTGTTCTTATCTTTCAGTATGTTATCATCATATTTTCCAAGGCCTTTCCTCCTAGATTCTCTCCAGGATGATGACACTATTATGAGGTGTTTGCCATGCAAACCAGTTTTGGGTTAATTTGTTACCTGAGCATCTTGAGAGATAAAGGTTTACAACACCTGTATAATTTACTGTATATGAGAAAGTGTTACTTGACTACTGGCAAATGGTATCAAAAAGTATTGACAAATTTCAGGAAAGAGTTCTTTTTTTACGTATATTGATTTTGTTTTATGGAGCCGTTTTTTCAGCTCACCCTGCGATTTGGGAATAAGGAGAGTTAGCAGTACTTTGCCAATATCACAGACTTTAGTAATACACTTGCTAGATGAGGAGTTCATATAGCTTTCCTTTGGCTTCCTGAATTTTATAGCTTTCCCGCCTGAAGAAAAATCCACATCTGTCTGAAAAATCTATTTCTGTAACACTGTTCAACGCAGATAGGAGGAGAACTAGGATTTATAGCCCAGCAAAGGGAGATTTAAAGCTGGCCTTCCCTGCTGCTGACTTTGGACATTCACCTTTACTTCAATAAAGCTCTACTCTTCTTGCCATACAATCCTTCCCCTGCCAGGATGTAAAGCAGAACTTGCTTTTGCCATCACTAAGTATTGCCAGTCACTTGTTAAATTAAAAATTGTCACAGAGTATGTCCCATGTCCTCCCTGTCCTTTGCATTGGCCATTCCCATGCTTGCCCGTCCGTGGTGGTGGTGATGACAGGATTGAATACCCAGGTAGGTCTCATGCTGACAACTGTTATCTCCACCAGATGTGCTTTGGTAGGCCACCTGTCATCTACGGCACCAAAGTGGTTCTTTTCTGTGACCATTTACTGCAAAACCAAAAACAAGTCCACTACTATCACTGCATAGAAAACAATATTCAGAGTCAGGTACAGGGATGTGATGGATGTCCAATTAATCTAGGATTTCCAGTTTTCCTAAGAGTCTTTTGGGGGACCAGCCTGCAAGACCTAAGCTTTCATGTGTTGCTTCTGTCATCATCTTAAAGTACAATGTCATAACTTAGAGACTGACTAAAAGCTTCTAAAAGCCATTTTAAAACGAACAAAGGAAAGAAAGGTTTGTAACTCTATTCTACCTTAGCTGGACAACAGAACTCAATTAATTCTTATCTTCAAATTTTTTGTATATTATCATGGACAAATAGAGCTTGGTTTGGTTCTTTTCAGTCTTACAGGACAGTAAAAACCATCCTCCTCACACCTCCCCACACCAATTCCACTACAGACAACAAATATATTGTTAATGTAAGCAATCAGTTAATGTTTTCAGAGCTCACTAGACCCTGGATCCTCTCTGGCTCATTACACAGGATACGGTGGCAATCTGTCTCCAAGATCTTGGCAATGCAAAACTTTTAATACAGCACACAGGATCCCTGCAAGAGGCCAGGTAACAAAGGGAAAACTTCTCCTGAGCCAGCAGAAGCTGCCCCTGTGCTATTCCTTTAGGGACAGGACACAAGAACAAATAGTTTTCTGAAGCTCTAACTCTGGCAATCCTTACTCCTCCTGATGAATGGTTGTTTCCTTCAGTCCTTTCTTGTCCTTCTCTAATAGTTATCCTGTTGCTTGCCTTGCTCTTTCCACCTTAACATGCTAATTTTTTCTTTATTGGACTTGGATAAAGTATTAGGCAGATGTTAACCGAAAGTGAAGATAAAAATATGTTGAGGGATAGTGCATCGTCCCCTAAACTCTTTGTTCACTGTTAGGAATTTCCTTTTTCTTTTAACACTGTAATCACAATTAGTAATTCTGTAAATATTACTTGCAGCATCTGACTTCTCAAAAGAAGGCAAGATTAGTGAGAACAGTTTTAACAGCTTTGACAGCCTTTATGTCAACAAGGACTAAAATACATGTACAAGTGTACTTTTCACGTGTAGAACAGGAGCCGAAAATGAGGATAGAGGCTCTGCACATACAAGCAGAGCATCATGGCTCTGCCGTCCATTAGGAGGAGTGCTTCTAGCAGCAGGAACTGCAATCAGCTGTCTTATCCATAAATATTTTGTGATATACAGCCCATGTTGTTCTCTTAAAATTATGGCAGAGGCCTTCTTTAAAGAGCAAATCATCTATGACATTTCAGTGAGATCCTTTTTACTTAAAGCCTTGCTACAAAGAAGGATTTTTAAAGCAGCTAAATAAAGTAGCCACCCCATTTTGTCTAATGCACGGATGATGTGACTCAGCTCTGCTGGCAACAACTACCTTCTGAAGGCTGAGTCAATTTATAGCTTCATAAAGAGCAACTGATAATGACCAGTGCTTATACATTCTGTTTCTGATATTTTGTTGATCAGTGTAGGTGTCTGAATGGTGATTTCCCACTGCCAGTTCCATTGAGTAATAACTTGTGAGTGCTTTAAATATTAAATATAGCTGGAAGATTTGTTTTCCACAAGCAGGGGGAATCCCATTGTTTTAGCCCTTGCAGGATTATTGTATAATGAATAATTGAAGAAGCTGAATTGAAAGGTCAAGGCTGCAAGCAGGTCTCCCACAGATCTAAGAAGAGCTGGCTAAAAGCAAATGGGGAAAAAATCACCCAAAGTTTGGCTGTTTGTTTCATTACAATTTAAAAATTGGTATTATTCTCATAGCCAAATGTCCTGGTTTCAGCTGGGATAGAGTTAATTTTCTTCCTGGTAGCTGGTATACTGCTACGTTTTGGATTTATTATGAGAATAATGTTGATAACACACTGATGTTTTAGTTGTTGCTAAGTAGTGCTTATACTAAATCAAGGACTTTTAGCTTCCCATGCTCTGCCAGGTACACAAGAAGCCGGGAGGGAGCACAGCCAGGACAGCTGACCCAAACTGGCCAAAGGGATATTCCGTACAAAATGACATCAAGCTCAGTATATAAACTGAGGGGGGGAGGTGGCTGGGGGCAGCGATCACTGCTCAGGGACAGGCTGGGCATCAGTCAGCAGGTGGTGAATGGTTCCATAATTTGTTTTTCTTGGGGTTTGTTCCTCTCTCTTTTTTTTGTGGTTATTTTCCTTTCCACAATTTATTATTATCATCATCATCATCATCATCTTCATTATTATTTTATATTTCAATTATTAAACTGTTCTTATCTCAACCCATGAGTTTTCTTACTTTTACCCTTCTTATTCTCTAGCCCATCCCACCATGGGGGGCAGAGGGGTGCACGAGCGGCTGTGTGGTACTTAGTTGCTGGTTGGGGTTAAACCACGACACCAAACTATAGTGTGCAATAAACAAATCATGAAAGCTGATCTTTCATCGTATGTGGAGACAGTATGTGGAGACATATACCGATGCCATCAAGATTTCCAGTAGTCTGTTTAGTTTTCCTGGCACAAATCCTAGGAACAGAAATCGTTCTGATCATAAAGGGCAGGGGGATGGGCATGGGGAGATTGGTGAAGCAAGGTTCTGTAAGGACACAAAAACCACTTCAGAACAAGTCAGCTCTTCTAAAGCAAACAGTGAAATCAACTGGATTAGAAATAGAGACTTCCAAACATTTCCTGATTGATTTGTAGCTGTTGGCTACAAGCTCGGGTTTTCCCCAGTCTCGAATACAAGCCTGTGCTCAAAATTGTTCCACTGTAAACAAGGATGTGTTTACAATACCTTTAAAGAAATGGATCCCATGTTTAACTGACAATAAACATGTTTATCTGAAGAAACATTTCTTTTTGTTCAGGGAAGCATCAAACTGCTGAAATACAAAACCGCAAAGGTAAGGCGGTATGAAGTAGAGATGTCTGGTGGTTTGAGCTTGGCAATAGTTTATTTCCCAACACTAAAGTGGCAGAAAGTCCTCTCCTTCCTATGCCAGAAACCAAGGAGTTTTAAACTTTGAATCAGTGCTAAGAAAGCAAACACTTTTTGTTTAACACTCATGAAGCAATGCAGATCAGGCCTAATTTCACTGTAAACAGATTTTGTTCACTAGAATTGTGCTTCCTTTCTTCCAGCCAAGCTTCATTACTTACTAGAGCAAGAAAATAACATTTGCATAGCAGCCATTTCTTTAAAATAGAGTCACATTAAGAACTCATTAAATAAACCTAACACCCATAGGCACTCATCTTCTTTAAGGAACAAACAGTTAGTTATTATTTTAAAATATCTTGTTTGTGCTGATGGTACTGAATTTTAAGAGCAAGATGAGCTGTGAACTAGACAATACCAAAATCATTTCCAGTTAGGAACTTCTTATAAGGCACCATAACCATCACTGACAAGTTTTGAGCACCATTAATCGGCCAGAGCTCAAAAGATACGGAAAACACCATCCTGGAAGAAACTACAGGGTCTTGGTTTGCATAGGTTTGACATTTTTCTTTTGAGGTTGTTTGCTTTTGGTAAATTAAATGTTCATATAAATAATCATTGCTGTTGTCACCTAATGCTAGATCTTAAACTCCCAACTTGCTTATATTTTCAGCATTTCATAAGGTTTTCCCAATCCTCTGAGGAGAATATTGAGCCCAAGTAAAGCTTCATCCACAAAAATTAAATTGTGTTGCTCTGGTGATCTGTAAAACAACTTCACATCTTTCTACTAACATACTTACTATTATATCTTTTCTTTAAACATGCAGAGACTGTTCCCATAATGTTCCTCATGTTGAAAAATTCTTGTAGTGACAATAGGATATGGCAATTTCAACTGCATACAACCTGGTAAAATTCAGCAAACTATAGAAGAATTGGAATAGACTATGACACACAATTTAAACTGTAAGGAAAATTAAAGCAGACAAATAATCCTTTTTTTTTTTTTTTAATAACTAAAAGAACAAAGAACAATGCTTTTGCACCAGGCCCTTCCTGTCCACAGCTAGTTCAAGAGCAGCACTGTGACTACTGGCTAATTGCTGTCCGCTAACCCATGTTATCCTTTCTGTTTTTGTAGAATAATCAGAAACGATGCAGTGAGAAATTAATACCATCTCAAACAGAATCACTCATCCACCACTTCTGCCTTTGCAGGCCAGTTTGTACAGTCATTTTTCTTTTTCTATTTTGGAGCAAGGCTAGGTGGCTCTGCAGACTGAACCTGCATCTTATAGAACATCCCTACACTTCCTGGCTCCTCCGCAGCCACTCCTGCAAATTTGTTTCTTCCTATATGTTTGGTAACAGAGTGAAGCAGATGGGCTGCATTTACAGAGCACCTCTGTTTTTCTGTGGGTAGACCCCAGAGTACTTCAGAGATTTAACATACAACAGCAGATGAACAACCCCAGGCCACAAGAGCAAATGAGCATTACTGAATGTGATTCTATCAATTTCAGTTAATATACTGAAGTCATACAAATAATTTGCTGTGATGCTGTGAGAGCTAGTGAGTAGCTGAGGCAGGGAACAATTCTGTTTGAATAACAACTGTCTTCTTTTCATCTTAATCTCTGAAAAAATTGATGAAGTAGGCCGTGCAGGCAAACCATGGATGATAGGGTGCCCCTGAGCCTGATAGGATGCCATTAAGCTAACTCTTTGCATTAAAGTTTAAAAAGCCAATGAATCTGTTGTTTTGTTATGAACTGTTTTTCACATGACAGCTGTTGGATACTGAGATTAATTGATGGATTATCATGTGTCCTCACAGCTTCAAACATATTAACCTCGAGTAGCCTTTTACAATTAATCTCAGCTGAAAAGGAATACTGCACTAAAAATTCTGAGAAAAATCAATTTTCTTCTTCCCTAGCAGCATTTATTAGACACTAAATTAGAAAAAAATTATATTTAAAGCTTGTTTATCTGGAGTTGCAACCTTTTTTTCTTTCAATTCTTTTTACAGCTAAAGCTGACAAAGTTGTGACTAGCTTCATTTTTATCAAGAGAGATATATTTTAGGGAATACAGTAAAAACATAGACTAAGTATCCCTAAATACTGGCTCTGCTGCTAGACCACTGAATACTGGCACATCCTGTGTTTTCTTCCACATGTTGGTCCCCAGCATGGGAATATAACAAGGTCATGAAGGGCCCCACACAGGAACAGCCACAGAAATGCAGCTTGTTTTGCTGCACACATCACCACACAATTACAAATGGCAGAGAAGTAAACCAAACAGCTTCACTATGCATTACAGGAAGACAGAAGACCAAAGAAAATAATTTACCGCTTTGTAGGCTTAATGGTTTCCTCTTGCCCATCATTTTTACCCAAATGTGTAGCATGGAAAGGAACCCTAGCTTGGTGCTTTTTCTGTTTGTTTTGATATAGGGACTGAGCTATTGTAATGTTTCTGATAACAATTTTTGTATGAATTCTGCTAATGGAGTCTTAGAGTCTCTAAAAATACACTGTGTGTTCTTGATGTAGGTCTCGGGTGCTCCCCACCAGGGATTCAAGAGAGCAAAAGCTGCTAGAAGCAGGAGCAAATCTCATCAGGTTTCCCAGCACTGTGCTGAAGAGGGCTCCCCCTGTTAAATTCTGCTGCCAGGTTGGAGTTCACTTTCATGCCTTCTTTCTGTTCTCCGTCTTGGGGTCACCCTCTTTTCAGGCACTGTAAAATCATCCTTGTCAGAAGGATCCTTCCCTTTCTGTCTAGCGTGATCATAACTACACCTTTTACATGCAACAAATTTTTGATCCTTTCCTTTCTGTTTAGCACGATTGTAACTATACCTATTACTTGCAACATGATTTGTACTGGAGAGCAGAAGAATGTGCTTTAAAAGGCACATTTTTCACTTCAAGAAATAAAGACAGGAACAAGCTTTGAGCAGACTATCTGCCTCAAGCGTTCTGGGTGACAATTTTCCACCAGCCCCTTCCTCCAGACACCACCTAGTCAGTGCTGAAAAAGGTCTGAACATTTCTTGCTAGAGAATGCACTTCATTGCTTTCCCAGTTATGCTTTTCTAAACATTTCTTGCTAGAGAATACACTTCATTGCTTTCCCAGTTATGCTTTTCTTTACCATAGTGAGGCAGAAGTTTTCCTTATATAGGAAAAATGATTCTCCAAGACTGCCTTCCTTCCCTTTATAGCTTCTTTCGAGCTGTGCATGGGATTAATCACAATCTCTCCTTGTTTCTCATGACTGTCTTCCCTACAAGCATAGTCTTTTTCTTCAGTCAGGCATTTCTTTTCTGTATGTGATTTCTTCCTCTGAACTCCTTACTGAGTGTCATGGTTTTAGCTGGGATAGTTGATTTTCTTCACTGTAGCTAGCATAGTGCTGTGTTTTAGACTTAGTATGTAAATAATGTTGATAACACACTAACGTTTTAGTTGTTGCTGGGTAGTGTTTACACTAGTCAAGGACTTTCCAGCTTCCCATGCTCTGCCAGGTGCACAAGAAGCTGGGAAGGGACGGGATACAACCAGGAGAGCTGATTCGAATTGGCCAAAGGGTATTCCATATCATGTGACGTCATGCCCAGTATATTAACTGGGGGAAATTGGCCGGGGGAGGCAGCGATCGCGGCTCGGGGACCGGCAGCGTCGGTTGGCAGGTGGTGAGCGGTTGCAGCACTTGTTGTTTAGTTTTGGTTTTGTTTTTTTTTCCCCTCTTCTTCCAGGGTTTCATCTCTCTCTCGCTCACTATTTTCCTTTTCATTATATCAGTATTATTGCTGTTTTATTCTAATTATTAAACTGTTCTTATCTCAACCCACGAGTTTTCTTACTTTGGCCCTTCCGATTCTCTCCCCCATCCCACAAGGGTGGGGGAGTGAGCGAGCGGCTGTGTGGTGCTTAGTTGCTGACCGGGGCTAAACCACAACACTGAGTTGTCTGAAGACACCACAAAACTCAGATAGTTATAGAGCCACCTTAGAGCTTACATTATCATTCTCAAGCCAGTGGAATTACAGGCCCTAAAAACAAGCCAAAAATATTCTCCTTTTGGTGCTATGAAATGCCAGCAGATAATTTCTAAGTGTATGACTCTTACAATAAAAGTAGTTACTTTTTTTTTTTTTTTTTACAAAATAAAAAGTTTGCTTGACTTTTAGTGCTATGGAAGGAGAGCAGACTGCAGGACATAACTATCAAATATGAGCTGATACACATCCAGTTGTGTGGCTTCCTTGCTGTTCTTCAAGACTGTAGCTGCAGTCCTGCCCTGTTTGACACTTGATGCCCTTATCATCAAAAACAAACCCTTGGAAAGCTGTTTTCAACTGAAAATATGTCCTGCAGAATAAATAATATTTTAGGCAAGCATTTGTATTGCCCAATAACCTTCTCTAGCATACCTCAAGAACAAAAAGAGAAGCTCCTCATAAAACTTGTATGTAAGTTACGTGACAAGCATGGGTGAGAGGACATAAAGAGGTGATTTATCCACAACCCCTTCTCCCTAGGAACTCTAAGCACTTCATAAAGAGAGACAAGTACTATTTCAGAGTTGCAAAGCAAGAGAAGATGAAGTGTTTTGTCCACAATCTCATAAGTCAATGATGGAAACATAAACAGACCTTAGGTCTTCTAGGAATGCCTTCCTTGAGAAAAAGCCAGAGGACTGAAGGCTGTGGTCTCTAGGTGATCTCCTATGACTGCCTCCATACCTTGGAATTACATCTTTACACTCTGCTTACACTTCGGTGTTTCCTATAAGTTTATTTTATTTAAAAAACTTTCTGTTGTTCAGTGTTTTAGAGATAGGTGCAAGTGATTTTTAGTGTCTGCCCTTCTGTACCTATGAATTATATGCAAGTCTTGTAGGCATAGGTGAAAACGTATTGACAAGGAAATGCTGTATATCACCCTGTCTAGAAATTTAACCAGATACAATACACCCATTTCCAGCTTCAACGGGACACCTACCAACAAACAAAGAACACCCTGCTTATCAATACATTCATAAAAGTTACCTGACCATTTATTTGAAGGTAAAAATTTCAGGGAATGACAGCTCAAAACTGGCAGTAAGAGAAGAATAGAGCAGAAATCACCTGTGAATAATATTCCAAGAAAAGAGCACAAAGATGGGATACAGTATTGTGAGTGCTAGGCAACATTTAAGGACCCATCGAATAATTCACAAAATTATTTTAGCATATCCAATCATGAGTGTGGAGCCTCAGATGTTGTCAAAGTATACTGAAGCTGAAAAACAAGTGCACAAAAATACAGTAGTATTATTTTAGACCAACCAAGTTTAAAGTTATTTTTGAAAGTGTGGCTTCCTAAAAAGAGCCCAAATTTCACAGGAATAGGCCAACTGAGTAAAAATAAATTAGCTTTGTCAGGCTGGTTTACTTCTGGGAAGACTTTAGTTTTGTTTAAGATGTGTAACTCAGCAATCAGAGGTGTTTCTTTGTAAAACCAGCAATGGCAAACTTCTTGCATATAGACCACTGGGACAGTTTTGAAAAGCAGAATTTCCTTCTCTCTTTATTAGGAACCACATTTTCTTTGAACTAACAGCAAAGAGAAAAAATGAATCTCTGAACTGATTGTGATACAATCAGAGCCAGCTCCCATACTGTATCCAAACTGGCTTAGAACCTCATTTATAAAGTGCTGTTGACATTTTCCCCTGAAGACTGAATCCTCTGCCTACTAAAAACACCATTAGATAATACAAGAGAAATGCATACAGTGTCAGCACAATTCTGAGTAGTCTCTTAAATCTTTAAGAGATTGTCTCTGCAGGAGCTGAGAGGGCACAAAGATTACTGACCAAGAAATTACATCAGAATTCACTTAAAAGAAAAAGGGAAAAGAGAGATTGGTCCGCAGCCCCTTTCTACCGATTTGAGAAAGCTGATGGGGTCTTTAACTGCTATACTATAAATAATGTAGATATATTAGAGAAACATATTTTTCTTGTTTAGTAAAATTCAGAGATAATGATTTAACATCATTTTTCATATAGCCAGTTACTGACTCCAAGTTGCCATAATGCTCTTTAAATGCAATTCACTTGCATGAATAGGGTGACACAGCAGGATGGACTAAATTCAAGGATCTGGTTAACTGGACACAGCTTCCCTGCTGTAATCACCTGGGCTGTGTGGTTTGTGCCCAGCCAGCACAGAGAGGGAGTAGATGCTTTTGCTCACACATGCTTAGGTACTTCCATCTGCCACTCTGAATCTCTGGAATAGTTCAGCTTTCACAGCACCATCTGCACTGAAACATTTCTAGGAACAGGTTTGCAATTTGGGACTACTTGGCATCCCTTTGTCCTTCCCCTGCTCAAAAAGTGAATGCTATTTTAGGAGGAGAAGCACAGTTAATGAAGGCTTTTCCAGCCTACTACTCTAAAAACATCTCTCTGTTCACGTTTCTGAGCTGCAAATAAGTTAAATCAAGTGCTCCTGAGTGCTGGTCAACTACATGGCTTGAATCCATAGGGTGGGTGTTTTCAGTGACCATGACAGCTTTTTCAGGTCTTTCTGAAATGTGAAAGGTTGCTGAATTTCAGAGATAAGAAGGTTGACTGCAGAGGGTGTTATTCTGTTGTTTTTACGGAAGTATTCTGTTAAAGAAATTCTGTTTTTGTTAAAGAAATGTGGAAAATGTGTCCTAAGGACATAGTTATCAAAGGTACATCAGTACTTCTTTTTCTTTGCCCCCATGAAAATGTACCCAAAATGTGTAAGGCAGGCCCAAGAAATACCTTTTTCACAGTTACCATAGTGTCGGATGCACCCCGGAGAGGTAAATGACACTCCACCATCCGGGTGCCAACATGTCCCCATGCTGTTCATAAGTTGGGACCCCACTGGACACTGTCAGTGAGGCAGTGAGTGGGCAGCTTTTCTCAATGGATGGCAGTATCATTGTGGTTTCCTAAACTTGGTCTCACAACCTGAAAGTGTCAGTCCAGGCACAGACCCAGGGCAGGCAAGGGGATAGGGACTCCCAGAGTAGCTGCCTCCTGGGTGCTGCTGACCACCAGCTGACCACAATGACACGGTAAACTTAGTTACTTAAATTTGACCAGGTGGTTTGCTGTATCCATTTTTGGTGTACCTGTTCATGTTGCATTTTTTTAAATGTAAAATACCCATGCATAAGCTTTTCATATCAAGGTACCTGCGTGCTGTTGGTTTATAAGCAATTTAATACTGTGTAAAAAAGTCTTTCTGCCTGGCTGTGGATAGTTATGCCTTTAAATTATCCTTCAAATCTGGAAAACGTATGCTGAAGAAGTATATATTAATTACAGGAGAAATCTGCATACCACTTCAAAGAGACTACACAGCTTGTCTTACAACTGGAAAGCACAGTTTCTAAACATGCATAAACAAGGCTAATGTGAGCATGTGTTGGTGTATGACAATGATGGGTTTTTACACATGCTAAAATTAAACTCCTAGGAAACAGAAGCAAAAATCTAAAGGAAGCAAAACTTATTAAGAACTGACAAACATCATTATTTAAAGTATGCTTATTACCATGATGTAGAAATGGCACAAAGGGCTCTTGCACATGAGTAAATTGCAAAAGGGCTGATGAACATTTCAAATCCTGCTTTCTACTCCATTAAACCCATTTTATGCCCATGCAACACCACTATTTTTAATAATGAATAGTAAATAAACAAATCCATTTGAAAACAACCTGTTGATGAAAATGAGTGCAAGTCACGCAGTTAATAACCTCATTACAAATAAAACTACGTTGAAGGAAGAGCAGGGCTCTATTAAAGAGTTTTGTTCATAGAATCATAGAATCATTAAGGTTGGAAGAGACCTCTAGGATCATCAAGTCCAACCATCAACCCAACACTACCATGTCTCCTAAACCATGTCCCAAAGTGCCACCTCTACACGTTTCTTGAACACCTCCAGGGATGGTGACTCCACCACCTTTCTGGGCAGCCTGTTCCAATGCCTGACCACTCTTTCAGTAAGGAAATTTTTCCTAATATCCAATCTAAATCTCCCCTGGTGCAGCTTGAGGCCATTTCCTCTTGTCCTATCGCTAGTAACTTGGGAAAAGAGACCAACCCCCACCTCACGACAACCTCCTTTCAGGTAGTTGTAGAGAGCAATAAGGTCTCCCCTCAGCCTCCTCTTCTCTATGCTGAACAACCCCAGTTCCCTCAGCTGCTCTTCACAGGACTTGTTCTCCAGACCCTTCACCAGCTTCGTTGCCCTTCTCTGGACATGCTCCAGCACCTCAATGTCTTTTCTTGTAGTGAGGGGCCCAAAACTGAACACACTACTCGAGGTGTGGCCTCATGATGATCTCTATCACGGTTGTACCCTGAGATCCCTGCTAGATGTTGTAGATATAAAATAAGAACCCCTGCCTCAGGAAGCATGCAAGCTAAGAATGAGGATGAAACAAAGATCCATGGCAGGGAGGTGACTTGACTGAAAATGCACTGGCCACAGAGTTGCACTTGGAAAGAAGACATGCTGCCTGCCCACGCAGCTCTTTCTCCTCAGATCTGGCCACCTCCCTGGTGAATGGATCACACCAAGCACTTCAAGCTAAACTTTTTTGTATATACAGGAATATGCTTTCTTCTTCTAAATCTATGAGTCAGACCTCATGCCCCCTATTCGTTGCTATCCTGAAACAGATACCCACCAGTAAAGCTCTCCTAGTGTCTAAAGGTGATTTAAGCATCAAAAACACTTACTCATACCTGACATGGATACCACTTCATCTGGCAGGCAAAATCCAGTACAGCTTTCAGAGCTTCACAAGCACATTTGACAGAAAAGAGAAGAGAAGGAATAGGAAGCGAGCATGTGCAGCAAGGTTTCAAGTGGGGAGGTTTTTCCTGTTGCTCTTCATTTGCAGCTTTTCAGTTTAATAATAATAAGGCGATTAGCTATTCAATTACAGACAGGATGCCCACAAGTGTAAAGTGCCAAATTCACTTAAAAAATTGAGACAATCTAACAGGGTCATAAAGAACATACAATTTGCTTTGGCTTAATCAGCATATCTGAAATTTCCTTGGTAAATATTATAGTGCTGACACTTCTATCTGCATTAATGTACAAAATAATAGCTCGATCAACAAAGGACAATATGAAATATTCCAACATGTAGAAATTAATAAGATTTCTGGATGGGAGTATGATGTCTATATAACAGGCTGCTAAAGTATTTGAATTTATTTCAAAGGTATTCATTATCTCTGGGCAGACAACAGTGAACTACATTTAAACTGATTTTTATTTCACAAGCAGTAAAATGTTATGGAAAGATAATAAAATGCAGTCATTTAGACTAATATTTCAGATAAGTCCCACAAAGGCAATGAGCATTTATAAAACATTTTCTTTTGGCAAGATATTAACTTTAAGTCAAATTAATTTACTTGAATGCTTGAAAGACAGCTGAATGAAGTAATCAGGAGGGGATCCTCTATGTGCAAGTGTCTCGGAGATGAGGAAAGAGCCTATGAATCACAACTGCTCAGGTACATGTTTAGATTAAGTGCAAGAGGGGAGGGACTCACCACACAGGAACACCTGAGAAGTGCACAGGGATTCACCATCCTCTCAAAGGACAGAAGAAGAGAAATGGCAGGTTTTTTCCTATTTTCTCTTCCATTCTGTTACTATATTCCCTTCCACCTTGTAATCACAATTCAGCAGTAAAAAAGGTAAAAAAACATTCATTTGCCATCCAACTTCACCTAGGCTTATGATTTGAATTTCTGCAATATCATTTGGTTATTTTTTTTAAATTCTGCTCTCCCTCCACTGTTTTAAATATGTGATTTATGTTCTGATTTGGTATCTCCATAGTACATCTGCTCTTTTCTTCAGTTGATCTCTCTACCACACACCAGCAAAAGAAAAAAGATCTGACATAAATCAAACTGAGAGTGAACAAGAATCCACCATGTCTTAGAGAGTTCATGCATTTGACCTGAAGCTAAATCAATAGTATAGCATTTGGGCTTAGGTTGTTTCTGGCAGGAAAGAAGAAAACTTGCCTGGCAAAGGCACATGAAAACTCCTTTGGGCTTCAGAAAACAGTGACTGAGTTATATTCCGACCAGTACTAGGAGATCTTCTTAAACAGAGGATTTGCTCCGATTGCATAACCCCTCCATAAAGATGTTACTTTCAGACTATCAGCTTAAGAATTTAGAGACCCATTTTCTTCTCCACAGAATTAAAAAACCCATTTTATTTTAATGCATGGAGATTTATTATGACCACTAGACAAGCAAGATAGTTACTTTTGCTTTATTAGTCTGAAATCAGGGAATTTATTTATATATTCTTAGCAGGATGTTGGCTTCTGAGCAAATCATCAAGGTTTTGCAATATCTTTCTGGAAGACCTACTTTTTGAAGGAAACCTGTGTAACGCACTCATTTGTGTTCTAGGATAATCCTATATTAGCCTTTTTATTAGCCGCAAGATAGCCTATTCAAAATGTTGGATCTGAGAGGACATAAGTCTAATGTTTGTATTTTCAAAATTTGTTCTGTCGTCATTTTTCTAACAGATAACAAAAGCACTCAAAGGCAGGTTCGCTTAACAACCTTAATAAGGAAAGGCTAACTTGAGAGCTGCAGGAAAGGTAATATAGCAGGACACAGATGCCCCAGCTCCCCAGATTTACTTATTTATTTATGTATTTTAACTTAGAAGAAACAAATAGATGGGCAGCTATTTTTTATTCAAGCCTAACAAATAGGGAGGAAACACCTGAGATCCTAAAGGCAGAATGCATTTTGTGTTAAATACGTCATGAGCAATAGCACTCAATGCCAGGGAAGAAAGTAACGGTGGGGTGAGGAAGTGAGGTGCTGGCACTCCGGTGGAGGTGGAGAAAAGGAGACCAGAAGTTACAGGCTGCTGTGGACAGAGCAAGACCACTTAGGCAGTCTGACTGGCTCCTTTGCTGAAGGAAGACACAGCGAGCACATAACGGATGACAAGGAGAAGGCTGAGTTGCCCTTTTGCATTAGCATTCACAAAATTTGTGACAGCCGCTTAACACAATTAATATTAGCAGGTGGGTAGAAAGCAGGGCAGAACAGTTAAAGGGGATTATAGAGAATGGATAAATGGACTGTATTAAAGTCAGTGGGGCATGCTGAAATGTACCCTACAGCCAAAGGAATCTCTTCTGAATCATTATCCTTGAAAAGTCACAGAAAGCTGGTGAAAGGCAAGAACTGTACTTCCCTTAATATAGAAAGGATCCAGGGAATTATATATCAGCTTATTTCATACCCTGAAAGATACCAGAGCAAATGTTAAATGATCAATTTGTAAGTACATAGAGGATAGTAAGGTGATACAGTGGACATAGCAGTTTTCATGTATATTGAAAATGATTAAAAAGAGTACAGTGGTTAATTATTCTCCAGGGTTATTGAGGATGAAGCAAAGAATAAGTGGTTTGTTTCACAGCAGGGAAATGTTAGAGGCTAGACTGGAGTTTAGAGCAACTTTTTACTTAATAACAAGGACAGCAAAATTTTACAAGAATGCCTACAAAGGTTATGAAATTAAGCTGGAGGTTTTCAGTAGCATGTTGGGTAAATAGCTACTAAAAAGCATTTCAATGTGACCTCTCCTACCTCAGAGGAAGAAGATGAAATAGCGAAACATGAGATATCTTCCAGCTCTTTCTTTCTCAGTTTCTGTGTTTCATATATTTTAGGAGAGTATTTTCCTCACAGTTTCCAATACATCTGTATTTTTCTTACAGATTTTCACATATAGATTTCAAAGGCAGTCCCAGATGTCTATCATAACTCTTGCCAGCTCAGAACTTTATGGGGACCTTCAAGGTATTTAATGACTTCAAGACCTCAGCTCATCATTCATAAGATTTTATGAGAATACTAGTTTTTACTTAAAAAAAAAGGGGGGGCGGGGGGGAGTTACAGCTCCCCTCAAACTTTATAGTCCTTGCAGCTATAGAGGAAAATTTGACAAAACTTGGCCAAAGTGCAATCTAAGACAGAAATCAAAGAGAATGAGATTTGCTTTTTGTAACATTGATTTTCAAAAACTCGATGAATTATTTTGTAAATGTTCAGGACTGGTCATGAGACAAAGCAATAGATACTTTCTTCTAATATCAAAAAGAATTTCAATTAAAAAAAAGCCAAATTTAAATTTATTCTTCTTCGTTGGGTTTTAAAGCATCCTATTCTTGTCTTGCATTGTTTAAGGAATTTAGTATAGTTTTTGTCAGCAAGAGTAGATGCAACAAAGTAACAAGGATTTATTAAGCATACGAGTCAAGTCTTAGGCTCCTAATGAGCTACTTTTGCAATACTGAAAGAAAAAAAATACAAAACCTTTTAATTAGATCTCCTCCTCCAGGTCTCCCTGGACTACCCTTTGTCTCTTTGAACAGACTTACATGAGACCATGTAGCATAAAACAAAACTAATCCTAACACAAGCAATCACACTTTTTAAAAAACCATTATCCATGTATAAACCCAGAATAGCTGTAAGTTATGCTAGAAAGTATTCTGTATAACAGCCTGACCGGAAAAAGAGTGTCATCCATGGTTATGATGCTCTTGACATAGTGCTCGGATAATATTTACATGTTCCTCCCACCCTGACAGGCATCATTTCATACCTCATACATGACAGGAGTATAATGCAGTCACCATGCTGTTACCATAGTTATATTATTACATCCTAGCTGCTACTCAACACACGTTTTTTCTGCATTCATTAAAGTGATACAAAAACTGTAAAAATCTGAACTGATTCCACCCTTTCTGTATGTCTCTTACACTGTTTTTTACTTATTACATCACAAAGATGCATTTTCATGGTTTTTCTTCCAATTTTTTTACCTGCCATATAAATTGCAAGTATTTGAATTTCAATCTTTCAAATCCTAAGCCCAGATTTACAAAGAAACAGTCTCTCACTCCACTGGCCTTGTTTTGCATCTCTACGCACGTGTGCAATTTTATTCATCTGATCAAAATCAAGATATTCTCCTAAACATCACTTGGTTAATCCCTTATCTAGATATGCATCCTGAGTATGTATGCAAATGATGCAGAATCTGAATTTATAAATAATTGATTTAACAACACATTTGGTTTGTTGATCATCTTCAGCATGAGAATACCACTGCATGCCTAATGTCCAGCATTCTGCAGGACTATGACCTGATGAGTAATATCAGTGATAAGACTTGTATCTGCAATTATCTGTTGACACCAAAAAAAGATGCAGGCATGCAGTTAATAAGCCAAAGTAGATCTGTGAGCTGAAGGAAAATGGGCAGAGACATCTTGAAAGAATGAGGCTTGGTTCTTCATATATTTATAAAGTGTCCCTTGTCAGACCCCATATGCTTTGTAAGATATAATACTGTTTTAGTCCTAAGTCAACTCTTACTCCTAGAAAAATGTTAGTCTGAAAAATAGACTTAATTTTGCACAACAGACTGGGAAGGAACCATAGACTGCATTATTGCCCTTTTTAATTTCAACAGGCTATGTGATAGCGTTGTTTTCAACATTGTTTTGTAGGAGAGGATATTTTCATACTACATGTGGGTGAATTAATGAAATGTTCTCTGACAACTAGATAACATGGGGGATTAATTATGTTCATTTTTTCTTTGCACCATATCAGTCCCTCGGAAACAGTAACATTACATTAATTCTGTGAATACAGTTAAATTTTATCATCATCACTTTATTTCAAACATGACATTTTCCCTTCAGATAACTAATAAAGACAAGATATCGTGGTTGCTAGTACTCCACTGAGCATCATTCATGCTCTCCACCTCCTGACTCCCTTTTTAAGACTACTGTCTTCATTAATTGAAATGAAATAGAATATTTGACTTTGGGAAAGGAAGTGATGAGGACAGATTTTTTTCCCTCTTATCTTTAAAATCAATATTTTTAAGTGTTCTAGCCATTTTGGAAAAGTAGGGCTCCTACAGCAAAGTATTGATACCTGAGAAGTATCACGCAAACTGAGAAGAAGAGTCTGTATGCTGCTGAAATGTAGCTTATTAATTCACCAGCTTTCATAACACTGCAATGATGTTGAGGGACTGCTGAACTAATCAATTACTGCATGTAACGGTCTCAGAGGAACAGCTGCACAAATAGATTGAACATTATAGAGATCACAGGTGCTGGGATTTTAAGTCAATCATCTGTGCAAGCATAAACACTTAAGGCCAGCGTCTCACATAACACCCTCTCAGACAGCGTGAAAACAGGCTTATCACAGTCATTTTAGCCATTTCTTACACTAACAGCCTATACTTTCTAAAAGTCTTATCTGCAGAGCCAGAGTGTAATGCTAACAAATCTCTCTGAAAATCGGTTAGGTTAGATCCCAATACTGGAAGAATTATTTGGATAAAAAAGCAACAACTGTAAGAACAGGAAGTATTCTCGTATCGAATGCCTTCTCTTTGCTTTCTACTTTTTTTTTAACTGTGAAAATGCCCTATATAAGAAGGGCTGTATTTCTATCATGAAACTGTAGAAAATAACATGACAGGTGAATATTCAATAGCAGTATATTTCTGGTATGTGTCATAGAAATGCAAATGACCTCTTTTACATTTATAATCAGCAAACTTCTCATGTTAAATGATGAAACTAATTAAGAAATTATGATTTGTTTTTACTTAAAGCAGAAGAGTAGAAAAAAAGCAGCTCTCAGAAAAAGGAAGCCTTGAAAAGCCATTATAAGCTATAGTACCTTTCTCCTCAAACTATCAGTTCAGAGGAAGAAGTCAGCCAGGATATCAAACCCTGCCTCTTTTATACTATAACCTGCAAGAGAAATTGTACTATTTTGCGTTAGAATTGGCATAGTGATATCTATAAAATAAGCTAGAATAACATTTGGAACAAGCTGGTGTTAATCAGAATGAGACACATCAATACTTGCAAAGTAATTGGTACCCACTGAGCATCAGATCCTCCATCCCCCCATTGACTGCTGTAGCACAGAGGAGGTGGGAAATGTTGCAACAAAGGAATGGCAAAACCCTGCATATTTACCTGACCTCACTGCAGATGTCCAGATAGAATAAAGGAACACAGACTAAGGCCCTAAACAACTCACTAAAATCTAGCGGAACTGGTGTAGTTTTTAACTGTGCCTATAGAAGCAGTCAGTGAAATCTTGAGTGCCACTGCTTTTGAACACACCCTGGTGTACCCTTTGTGAACTTAACAAGTAAATTGAATATTACTGATGTTCCAGATTTTGATGAACTCTTCACAAAGGTCTGAACCTCATTTACATGTAGTTTACAAAAAACAGTTAAGATACACAGGATATATCATATTATTTTACAAGACTACCAGTAATAGGGACTAATCTGGAGCCAAGTTCTGACACCTCTGAAGTCAAAGACTGAAATCCTAATCACTTCAGTACAGGCATTATTTTATCCAGCTGTACACACAGGAGACTTCTAGAAAAGCTGCAGCACATCCCAAGAAGAGGGAACTGTGATAATTCATAGTTCTGTGTCAAGGTCAGAGTGCAACCAACCTCTCCGGAGGCACAAGGAGTATCTGTGAATGTAGAGGGGAAAGTGCTGCAAGCCAGTAATCAGGGTTTTCCTGATTGAATCTCATATGAGAGTAAGCTTAGATTTAGGTTTCTTATGACTAATTAGATAATAGGTACCATAAATGAAGGAAATGGCACAAAGGTTGTAAAAGACAAATAAGCCACAAAAGTGCTGCACTGACAGAAAATGCAGAGCTTGAGGAAGAACGCCAAATATTGCTCTCTCATGCAGTTTCTTTTGGTTAAAGCTTTTCTACCTTGTCAGCATCATAATCCTGAATTTAAACTTAATTTTTACAAGGAATAAGGATGATTTCCCCCCCTCCCATGTTTGTAGATTGCTAGAGGGGAAAACAAGACTATTTCCTCTCCTTAGTCCCGAGGCTGTACTCAAGTGTTCTTTTTTGCTGTGCTGGAGCAAGTGCTTGGGCAGCTACACTGCAAGACAAATTCATGTGGAAAAAATGATTCCCCAAGTGTATTTTTTTTCATAATCAATCTCATGCCAGCACAAGGTAGGATGTACAACTGGACTGGAAAGCCTAACAGGAGATAGGAATGAAGTGGCAACTGCTTAACCAACACTGTAGTAAAAGTTATTTGTAATACTCACATGACTCATTAAAATATGATGAGGTGAAGACTGAGCCAGATTATGTAAGTGGAATGCAATTATTAAACACAGCTTTACCTGGTCCATCTAATAACATTCAGCTCACTACATATAATCTAGAGCAACCTGAGGGCCGCCCTATATTTTATTGTTAATACTCTCAGATACCTTTTCAAATACCCATAAAGAGGAGCTCTGGGAAGCTCTTTTTCCCCAAGTTCTCTCCCACCCCAAAACAGAAAAGATGCAGCACTGGAGAAGGGGTTTTTTTATATCCATAAGAATCACTCTTGGGCAAAGGTGATTAGGATAGGACAGTAAAACCAGATTTCCAGATATTTTGTAAGTTTACTGCAAGAACAAAACTGCCAAACCACATGGGAGGATCAGGGCTTGTATGCTTTCAGAAACACTGTATGAAGTAAAACCACAGTAAATGATTCTCTGACAGTAAACTGTTGAAAATATTGAGTCATCATACCAGATGAAGAGCTGTATTTTTCCTTTAGTGCTGCTTGAGTTCTCAGTCTCACTGGATTGCTGTGGCAGGTCCATTTGTATGGCAAAATAACAATTCATCCAGTATCTGCAGGATTAGAAGCAACAAGATAAAAAAAGTAAATGGCTGGGAGGAATCGCTATGTACCTAAAAGCAGAGAATGCTAGGAAATCCAGCAGACATGGTTTGACTGATATCTCTATATGACCTGCCTGTTTACTTAGAGAGTTTAAGAAACCAGAAGAATCCCATCTAAAGTCTGAAAATACCTAGATTAAGATTTTTCTTACTGATATTCAGTAAAATCTTAATTTCTCTTTGCTATGATCAGTGAAAGATTATGCCAAACCAACCACTATATCTTCATGCTTGGATTTGTGATCATCAGCTGAGTTAGGGTAGCTCTCCGAAGATTAATCTCACTTAACCTTAGACAATTATATCTGAGCTAATCATGTAGATGCCTTTTAGACTCAGTGAAGCAGGATTCACCTTCTCTGTTTTGAACAGCTGTCCAAGATAAGACAAAGTGCACTCCAGAAACACCTGTTTCTTTCCATTGACTTTAACATGAACTTAGACAACCAGCTCAGGCGTAGGCCTTTCTAATACAGAGATCTAAATTTAGAGCAGTGAATCCCTCCCAATGAGCACTCCTAACCCATGGCACACTGGGAGTAATTTGATGCAATGAAAGAGAGTTAAATATCATTGCTTGGTATTTTATGTGTCAACCGCACACATGAACAATTGCCACAGCTCAGCTGACCCACATTGACAACTTAACTTGCTGAGTTGTGGTAACTTGATTGTGAGAGTGAGCTGTTAATTGTACAATATCTTGCAGCTCCTTGATTATGCAGGAGGACTATCAGAGACAAAACCCTTTGAGGTTTTGGTTTTTAGCATCCTGACATTGTCATGGATTTGGCAGGAGGAAATGTGGTACACTTGTCATAAAATAATCAACATTTCACAGCACCATATTATCTCTTATTTTTTTTTCAGTCACATCTGAGCAGCTCCAGCTATCCAAACTCTCAGCACTTCTTAATTTCTCTCTCATGGGTATGTGAGGAATCAAGAAGATCAGGTAGCAGACTGATGTTGATTATGGCTGAGCAGCCGAGGTTTGGATTCCCAGCCCTGAAGAGGGTATCATATGTCCAGTCTGTTTTCATCTCTCTGCTTCTCTGTGGATTTTTTTCATATGGGATTTTGCAGCTGTCTTATTGTACCAGCTTTTAAAGTATTCTGTTCTTCATGTTGCACTCTTGTACATACTGGCAAAGGGAATGACATTCCAACTGAAATTTTTTCCTCAGAAGACGCACCAGCCACTGTGAGTTCCAAAATGCCAAAGTACTTTCTTGATATCAATTTGTTCTGTGATATACGATAAGAAATACTTCCCAGAGTCTTGCTTTACCTGGCACTCTAACAGCTGGTCTTACTTAGTGTTGTCTAAGGCCACCCTTCAAAGTACAGTAGAGAGCATTGAACTTAGAATAAAACTAACATGCAAAAGGCATGCACTGCCCACTCTTAAAATCCATTCCAAAGCAGTTTTTTTTTTCTTATGAATCCTCAACTCTTAATTATTTTTCATGCTTCCACACTCATCTTTCTACTGAATTAAATCCAAAACCTTTGTAACTGAATAGATAAGGCTATAATATTTTGTTATATATACACACTGTCTATACATTTTTTAATATGTATTAGTCCTCTATGTGCCCAAGGTGATTTTTAATATGTCCTCAACTAAAAGTGCATAAATGGCCAGTCTAGTTCTGAACACTAGTTGATGTAAATGAACAGGGCTTTTCATAGCATTTTCTTTAATAACTTTTGCTGGACCAGAGCTTCACATGGCAGAGACTGAAGCAGGAGTGATATAAAATGATAAAATGGCATTTCGGTCATAGGAGCTATGTGAATATAAACCTGAAGGACGCATAGCATTTTTTCAAGTGCATCTAAAAAACCCTCAGGAGTTCTTCATGCTGAGGAAGGGGATCATAATTTACCAGGAATTATAAACCCAGCCAAAGTGGGCTTGTTCATTTGGGATATTCACAGCAAGCTGCTATCCCTAGAAACACTTAACACTTCTGCAGCTTACCTGCTTTCAGGACATGCAGTCAGAGATGATGCATTTGCAGTTTAGCTAAATGGGCAAAGCTACACTAGAGCTATACCTCTGATGCAGATCCAGAGTCACTGATACAGGTTTACTCATACCAGCATGAAAGCAGCCTAGCTAGCAGGAATTTTTTACAGTGAACAAAGCCCTTAATACAAGATCTTTGCAGGAGTTTATTTTGTCTATTCAGCCTGGTAGGAAGAGCCTAGGGCACTGAGGAGAAGGAGGGATAAGAACAACCCAGGTATTAATGTGGATGGGATAGCGAGCCAACACACCTCAGCTGTAGCACTATGCTATTTAGCAGCTCCAAGACAGGTTAGTTCCCTTCTGCTGTAAGGAACCTGCAGCTGCACTAAGCAGTGATGTGAGGGAGACCATAGTTCACAAAGCTCTATGCCTCCTCAGTAAATCCACCCAAGAGGAGGACAAAGTGTGATGGACATCAAGAAAAGCTTGATTTAATGAAAACTCAAATTCATTTAAATTTGTCTCACATGGTAAGGAAAAAAAAAAATCCCTCTGTTGCAGACCACATTTGTTTAAAGAGTTCCCAGATAAATTTCCCAGCATAACCATTAGGCAAAGTGCTCACTTCTGAGCATCAGATGGAAAGTTCAGCAACTTTCAGCTGAAGCCTGCTTCCCTTGGGCATGTCCCACATCTCTTCTGACAAGCAAGCAAAATGACTTTCTTCTACCAGCTCCCCATGTGTGTTCATCACTTTGTGCAGTTCTGCTGTCCTCCCACCACCCCTCCTGCTCTCTCTTGGGCAAAGCTATCTGTCACAGTAAAAACACAAAAGGGATGTGACAAAACTAAAATTTCCCAGGTTTCTGAAGGTGGTCTTTTGCTGCAGGTCATATGAAAAGGAACAAAGGGATATAACTGCCAAATCCTTGGCTGCTGTAAATGAACAAGATAATGGATATATTTGCTTCACCATTTTCACATAGATGCTGCAAGCTGAATCTTCAGCTGATTCAGATGGATGCAGAGGATTTTAAGGACTGAAAGTCAAAGAACAAAAAATCCCAAACATTTTTTGATATCAGATACCATCTGAAAAATTTTAAATTGAAGCACATTTCTATTTTATAACATTCATGGCTGTAAATCACTGAAAGGAATGTATTTTAAACTGGATTTGAGAGCTTTACAAGCTCATCCTTCTCTTACTCAAACAGCCAGAAATAGATTTTCAAATGTCGTGTGTCAGAAAAAGCACAGTTAACGGGGCAAAAGACATAACTCCTTTTGAAAATACTGCCACCGAATTCCAAAATCCTCTGACCTATGCTCAAAACCGTGCATGCCACTTTAGCTTAATACTGAGAGGTCCAATCCCACAGATAGCTTTAGGAAAACAGGAATTTCTGAAAATGCTAGTTCTGCTCCTCCAGGGGCTTCACAGAGATGAGCTTTTTTTGTCTCGTAGTTAACTGTCAAGTTCAATTACAGTGAAACAATTTCAGTGCTAATCGTACTCCTACTCCATGAATCTTGGTTAAGATGTTAGTGACTTGCAATTTGGGGCTACCAGGACCTGCATAAAAATTATCTTTTGTAAATCAGTTTTAAAATATTCTAAGTGTTTCAAAGTTTTTCATAATCATGCATCACATGATTTGTAGCAGAAGCCAATTAATGATTCCTGAATTACAAAAATTGCACTTCAGTTTACCTGAAGTTGGATGGTTAAATATCTGTGTGTTATATCTGAGTAATGCCAAATAGGGCTCATATCTATATCTGAATAACAAACAGAGATATGAAAATATATAGCCTTTGTACATATGTAATATCTTGATAGATTCAGTAATGGTGCTCCCATTTAGGATGTTCTTGGTCCACACATGAACAATGTTGTGATGAATCCTTAGGAGAAATTGCTTGTGTCTCAGCTTTGATGCAGTTACAGCAGAGGGGTGACAACAAAAGAAGTGCATTTGAGTGTGATTAAAGTCATCATCATTGGTGACACTTAGTGGAAAATGGGAGATTTTTGCAAGGATAGTGGAAGCATTTAAATTTATATATTAGGTATATACTGAGAACAAAACTTAGCAGCTGGCATAGATACTGACGAGTTTTAATGGTTCCCAAGAGACCATCCTGGACAACAAAATTGCTCTCTAGGTTGAAGACACGCTACCTTCATGTCTGGAGGCAAAGAAGAGCATCTGAGGCCGAGGACCTCATTATTCAACAGGGCTTCATCTGAGATGAGAGAGACCAATAAACAATATAATTACATTAAAAATAAACTAAATTTAATAACCAGAAACAATTATAAGGAGAGAAATTCTGAATATACTGCTTGCAGAAAAGGTAATAAGTAAAACCATGACAAATAAAGCAACTTAAAAGCCACACCTCTTCAACATCAAGACACCTGGGGAACACCACAGATTTGGAGGTTGCAAATAAGGGCAGTGGTAGATGTGGCCGGTGCAACCTTTTCTGAATTCCCATTCACCTGACAAATAGCTTTAACTCCACAGAGCTGTACTAAAGCACTTCAGTACTTTCAAGTTTTATGTTAAGACAGACAACCTTTAAAAAAAAAAAACAGTAGTTTTACTAAGTTTTCAGCTCAGTAAAAGGCTTATGTAGATTCCCAATCAGTTTCTATAATTTTCAAAACGTGCCACAATAAACAGGCTTTCTATCCAGATTGTGCTGCAACTATGGAACAGCAATTCTTCACGCACATTTTCTGTTCAATAGTTAAGCATTTAGTGACCTTGTAATAATGATGGATAAGCTTCTAAAAATTCAGCATATAGTTAAAAGAATTTTTCTTGCATAAGTTTTTCATATACAATATTTTTCTTTCAGCATGTTTGCACAAGTTACCCAGGTAAAGAAACTAATATACATTTCTACAACATGACAGTTTACCATCTATTGACTGACCTCTAGTGGAAAGAAGGTAAATTTTGGAATAATTTTTTAATTGGTATTGGATATTATGAGGACTACGGGATTTTGCGGTGCTAAAAATTTATTTAGCTTGTATTATATGCTTGACTGTGTAAAAATATAAAAAAATCCAAGTACATATGACTTTTCTTCTCAAAGTATATCCAAATACATTATTGGCATGGCAGGATGGAACCAGACCCCAGAACAACAGTGATTAATCACAATGACTATTATGCTGCACATTCAAAAGCCAGCTCATAAGTTCTATTCAAACTAAGTAAATCTAAAATGGCAGCATGTGAAATATACCAATAACACAGACACAGGCTAACGATGCTCTGTAACAGGGCACAGACCCAGCTACTTACTCTGTGTTGGTCAAAAACACTTAGTCATTACAAATAACCACAAAGTCTAGCTCAACAGCCTCATACATTTTCACCTTTATGCATCAGTTTCATCCATCCACCCATGCCACCTTCCCACTGGCTCCATTTTGACTCCATTCTTGGACAGGTGTTAGTTCCTCACAAGATCAGTGTTGAGGCATCACCAAAACGTAGCCCTACATGTTTTCTTTGCATTTTATTTTCTTCACTGTGTGTTCCCTAATTTCATCTCTCCTGTAACAATCACTGGTTTGTAATTAAAGAAATAAGGGGTGAATGTATATGTGTACATGAGACACAAATTTCATTCCCTTTTTTGTTGGACCTGGGAGTAATTAAAAACTTGCTCAATAGCAAGAATGCTGAGCATATTTCTTTGCTACTTCTTGGTCTCGCCTGTGTCTGTTTGCCTGATTACTAACGAAATTCCACCTCATCACTCCTGACTCTGTTGGATTCCAGACACATCCTTGCAATTAAGCCTTTGGTTCTGTAGCATATGGCTGTTGATGGTTTTGAACAAGGAGAACACAGTAGCATCTGGAGGGCTTTGATTAAAAAATATATTGAATATTAAATAAGCCAGAACAGTTTCCTGTAAAGATACTGCTTTCAGTCAAAACTCTCTGTTACTAGAGAAAATATTAATGTGCAATTTCTAAGGCTGCTGCATCTGAAAGTTTTGGGCTTGCTATCCTTTCAGCTCAGGCAGGCCTTTCTTGTTTCATTATTTGCCACCGTTTTGAAGCTTGGAGAAGCAATCTCGCACTGCTGTATGACAGGATTAGAGGAAAGCCAGGACGTCTGTGTACTGGAAACAGTTAGGAATAATAGGACAAGTCTGTAGTACGTAAACATTCGACTTAAAATAAGAGCTATTCTGGCTTCATATACATGGAGTCCTCCAGTATTATTAGCCAATGTCCTAGAATACATAACACCTTTCAGTTCAGCTGTATTTCTTTCTCTGAGCTTACCTTTCTAGCCACTACCCTTGACTATTCCCCACCTGTACTCTCCCCATAACCCCATCAGACATCCCCCACCCTAAACTGAGTCAGTGTCTCTTCTCCTCCTACCACTTTTCCTTACCGGAGAAACTCTCTCCGATTCCCATTCGTCCAAGTCCGTTTTGCCATCCTGATATCATTACTTGCATCCTCACTTCCACTAATATATTTACAGTTAAATATTTCCTTGCTTAATGCAAAAAAACGTGACAAGCTCACCATGGGAAGGAGCACGGAGCAAAACTACTGATAGATATTTTACAAATACATTCATTAAGGGTATAAAATGAAGATAGCTCCTACTTTGAAGTTGGATGAAACTCACTAAAATTTTTGCTTAATTTACCTCACATATTTTTCTTTACTATTTTTGATTACATTTATTTTGTAAGTGGAGTCTACAAAGTTCTTTTTGTTGATTCTTAAAGGAAACTTTTTGTAGCTGATGGATTTTTGCACTGACAGTAACAGAGAAATATATAGCAGCTCATTCACTGAGGGTCTTGTAAATATACATTGTACCACAGACATTGACAAATGTTGCTGTTTGATATAAGGTGAATAAACTGTCTTTGTTTTGTTGAGTTTACTAAAGAGATTTTACTCTGTTCCTGGAACTGTAATCCCATTTCTGATAGTTCCTCCACTTTTTTATATTGGCCATTCTTCTCAATCGCAATAGGGTGAAACTGTAAAGACTAGAACATCCCCATTTTTAGTAAAGATTTTTCATGAGGCAGTGAGAGGAAGGAAAGTACTGCTTTAACCCTGATTGGAGGACTATGTTTTACACAACACAATTTCATACCATTTGTTGTTCACAGATTATATAAAATTATGGGAATGAACATTCATTTAATCAGACTTTTCTGGACTTTCTTAGTTCTGATTCAGACTTTTCCCAAAATTAGACTTTCAACAACTTTCAATCTCCATTCTTTCTGCCCTTGTTTTAGTTATTGTTGTGCACTCTGCCTACTATCCTGATCTCTTAATAGTTTTTCCATTCTTTATAGTGGAATAGAGGTCAGATTTCAAGCTGCTGAGTACCTTGGATTCCTAATGACTTAAGTGAATATTAAACATTCACCTTTCAGGTCTGGAAAAAAAGGAGGTTTTAATGTTATTTCACCACTATCTATAGGATCAGTTCAGGGCTTAATAGTATAAAAGTGCTGAGTACCTCACAGAGGATGCTACAGACCTTCAGCTGAAGCTATTACATCATCACTTAGGAAAAATGCACCACCTCACAAAAGTCACCCTAATGAGTGTTGAGGAAAAAAAAAAAACATAAAAGCACTGAACATCAAGATGCAAGCTAATTCAGATCTGTCATCTTCATCTGGATGACCTTTTCCTTCTTCATTTAGCAACAATGTCATGCACAGTCTGGGAGACATGCAAAAACCCTCTGAGAACAGAGATGGGATGGTCTCCAGCAAGAGACCAGTAACCCCCTTTACTGCCAAGGTCTTGGATTTGGCCCTGACAGTCAGGGTGCCTCCTTTAGTCTTGAAATCATTATGATAGCAACAAAACACTACCAAAACACAAGAAAAGAATGTCCTGGTACTGTTTATAACAAATGCTGGGAGGGATGGATGCAAATGACTGTTACAGATAAAAACAAGGTTTTGTTTGGAAATGTTCATTTTCAAAGGAGCCCATTACATCAGAAAGAGAGGAAATATAGAAAAATGGCCTCAGGTGCATTTTCTTGAATCACATTGGTCAGAAGTTCTTTGCCTGCAGATGCAAAAGCTGCAGTATGGTCATTTAAATGATCTGTAAGAAAAATTCTGCCATGTTTAGAAGAATACCTATAAATACCTATTTAGGCAACCACACCTTTGGAGTTGTTCATGTAACACTGAGAGTTCATCAAACTTGCAGCTCTAACAGCAGAATGGCAATTTGGGATATGGAATCATGTAGGGATTTTAAGTTTCCAAAAAGTAATAGAAGCCCTGAAAATCTTCTGGGCAAAGTGATTCCTCACAGTACTTGTAGAAATTAAATGACAAACCTAGGCAAGAACAATACACAGAATGGAAAATTTGTACACTGATTTATTATAGCCTTTTTAGAAACGCTTGCTTTTTTTCCTGCAACTTCTCTCAAATATTTAAGAATTAAATTAAAACATTTCTATAATTTAGAGCAATTCTCTCCTGCTTTGATTTGCTTCTAGACAATTCTTCATAGCTTTCTAAAAATACTTTGCAAGAATTTACACAACTATGATTTCCCTAGTAGAATGTACATCATATGATCAGAAGGACTACGCCAAAATCATAGTAATTTAAGGACTTGGCAGCTAATAGTTATATTTTTTTCCTCTCTTCTTAGACTATCAAAGGCTGGCTGTCTTTAGGAAGATCTGTCCTTGTTAACACTTTGCAACCTCACGTCCACTTTGTTTCTTGTGAAAAAATGCTTATATTTTATTCATCTACAATATGAGCTACTGTTTCACACAAAAATGAAAAACTTCAGCATGTGGTTTAATACTGGTGTCAGCTTTGCCTTTCTCCAGCCTTTGACCTGCTTCCTACTCTAACTTTCCCAGCCTATGCATGAAATCAATGTATAGTTACTCTTGGGAAATTTCTTTTCCTCTTGGACCAGAATATTCTCATGATTTTCCACTGGGTCATTAGTGTCCTGATCTGGGTTCACTCAAGATTTAAAAATTAGGTTTTCTTCTGACTCACGTATAACATTTTTCACACCTTCATGGTATTGCTAAAGAATATATGGACATTTTTGCTTCACTTCAGTGTTAGGGATTGAACGGGGAAATAAGGAGAGGCAGCCCAATGCACGCTCCAGGAGGCTGTGCTGATACACTGGTTTGGGTATAATGAATACAGCATCGGATGCATAATCTCTCCTGTATGAACCCAGTTTCCTGCAATTTGAAGTACAATCATGGAAACTGCATGCAGTGAAAGCAAAAGAAAACAAAAATTCTTCCACTGAAATTAGGAGAACTGATGTTAATGAAACAGGAGATCTGTGAGATTTTAGTTTTCTGTTAAAACCTTTTCTTGGCCTCTTTTTTTTTTTAAATTCCTCATCTGAACTTTATATAGACATCTTAATCATTCTTCACAGAAAACCTGGTCTCCAATCCTATTTGGCCGAAAACCTGAAGGATTACTTGCTGCAAGATTAGCTGTCTAGAGACCATCCTTTCTTCTACTTATATGTCAGTCTTGAAAGCTGTTTAGCAGATTGTAGGCAATTTTAAGCTTGAGATTAAATACTTTTTAAAGAAAAATAAAAATGTGTAACAGTCTTTTTAGAAACATTTGGGTTTGCTAATGGGAACTCTGTTATTTTCTACAGGCAGAAAGTATCAGACTATGTTGGAGCTAAGTATAAAGAAGCTTTTGTGAGAAAACAAGGATTTTTTTTTTAACCTTTCAAATACAGTTTGCAAAATTTCTTTGATAAATAAACATTTACCTCAGGAATGTTTTAACTGGTCATATCATAAATATTGTGAGCAAATACAGTGTGTTGCTCTGTTTGTTTGCTCTGCTTTTGCTCTTTGTATTTATAACCATTAGATCCAAATTAAAGTATGGAGCACTAGGCACAACTTCAGATCTAACAAAGAAGTGAAATTCCATGAAAATTAGATTTTGCAAATATCAACACCAACAAAAGAGGTGCCTCCCCTCCTTCCCCCAACACACATGCACCCTTTGCACGTGATTAAATTACAGACCTCATTGCCTCAGAATTTATTAGTAAGTTCAAAGAGAGCTGGACATTAAACTTATATGAAAAATATCAGGCATTAACGGGACTACACACAGAGGCTGTCTGGTATGACGGGGTCCATTACAACCACTAAGGATTGCTGGCTAGGTTGCCCTGCTTCAGTTTTCTGCTGTGTTTGTTGCACCTTCCTCATATGCTGAAAGCTGGCTCCAATGACACGCAGGTTGTTAAACCAGCCAAACCACTGGCCTGAGCCACTCTGGCCGACTCTCTGACAGGCTTCTCCCATGCAAACCTACACCTTGCCTCCAACAGCTTGACTATTTTATTACATTAGCAGCAGATATTTTATTACTTTAGGTGTTCTCAAGAGACAAGACGATACAAAAGAGGGCCCTGTCTGTCTCTCATATGCATATAGCCTGTTGGATGCGATATAGCCCCGTTCAGCTGAGACAGCTGTTGAAACAGTGGTCACCTCCTGAACTGCTTATTGCACAACTTCTTTTGAACATAACCTGCCTTATTCTCCCTCTCATCTCTTCCACAAGCTCATGGTGGACATGGGAACTGCCAATGATGGTGCAGACAAGCTGGCTAGGTCTTCTCTGCTGGTCACCATCTGCTAAGCTGGATGCTATTAAAGGTCTAGTACAACTCTGGATTTACACACATGTTAATACATTCACATGCATAAAAACTATATGTTTTTTTTCCAACAGCCTTTTGAACAGAAGCGGAGGATTCAAGTCCTTATTTTTAAAAACCTGTTTTCTGAAGGTGTTCAAAAAATTCTGAAGAGAAGTATGGTCAAGAAGAACATATATAAAAAGAGTTTTATGTTAGAGACCTCATTGGATTTTTACCTTTTAGAGACAATATTTTTGTACTTTATGGCCAGACAAAAGAGAAATTTTTGGCACCTGATCCTTCCCATGTCACATATGTATGTCTGGAATTGTTTCACTGTACATTAGGGTCTCATTACATTTCAAGGGCTGCAGTTATACGTTTGAGTCTATCATAGGCTGAGCTACTCTGGAATCCCGTTGTTTCAGACAGTCGCTTCCTCAAGAAGAATCACACATTCTCAGAGAGTGGAAAAATGTTATCATATGGCTCCTGCTTGCTTTGTTCATCTTCTGCATGTGTCCCAGCTGTCGATATAATTACAGGTTGTGCGATGGCAAGGTCTACAAAAGAAAAGGAAGAATAGAATTTACTTTCTTTTCTTTTAAAATATGAACATGAGAAAGTGCATCAGTCAACTGCTGTACCATCTATCTCAGATATCAGGAAACAGACCTACAAGTCAGTAATTAACAAAGCAACTGGAGAGCTAAAGAACAGCTCAAAACAGATTCATCAGCTGCAAGATCTGAATGTCTCCAAATCCATCTTGAATCAATACAAGACTTCTGTGTGACAGTTAAGATCTACATTTTTCAAACAACAGATTTCCAGTTCCTGTTAAAAACAAGTAGTGAAAAACATGGACCTCTGTGGTCCTTTTATCCCAACTGTTACCTTGTGTCTGTTATATGCCAGGAGATTTTACCAGTGCACTGTTAATTTGTGGGTAAGGCCAAGAAAAAAATGTACATAGTCCTTTTGAATTAATTCTATTTATATTACCCTATAACACGAAGGGAAATTCTCAGACTAATTTATAAGCTCCTAGCAATCTGCTATTACATTAAGTATGATTAATTCAGTTATCTCTTCTTTATTAATTTATCCAACTACATTAATCAACTTTTTATTAATAGAAAAGGTAACCAGGATTTTTTTTTTCAGGAAAAAGGTCATCTAGACCAAAAACATAATTATGTTTACTAAGTTACTCTTTTGTTCAACAAAATATTTGGCTAGTTTAATCAAAATGCAAATTATACCACTAATGAGAAAAAAAGACAGTACTTAATAGCTAAATGTTCCAGGATTGTACAGGCCTCGCTGCTAGCAATTTATTTTGGAAGATCTCGCTCTTAAAGTTCAATCTCATAAATCATGGGTTACATTGCTATGTGCTTTTCACAAGGGCATCTCACATCTGGGAGCAAATCTTCCCAAAGCTTCAGTGCTTGGCTTGCTGAATGCACAGCTCCCATAGTTTTCCTATGCCCCCTGAGCATTGACCAAACACTAATTCTCTTGGAATTTCTCTCTCCAGTGACAGCCATAGCATAAAAATACAATAGAAGTATTAAATACAAGAAGTCTCCTTACCCAGAAGCTGCCGGCTTCTTTCCTGCAAGGGGCTGAAGTTGATATCTACCAGCCACAGAACGTAGGTTGCAATTTGTCACCCACACTTTCCTTGATGATATTGGCGCTGGAACACCACCTTATAGCTCCACATCATCTTCTCTCTACTTGTGTTATTCATTGCACAAGGCCTTGCTTTTGTCTTCCCATTGGTGTTTGATCTGCCCCATGTAACCAGACTGTGGCCTTGACAGCAGCTCAATTATGCGTGTTTCACAGTGCATTTCATCACTTGTCATGCAGGTTCCTGTCCATCAGCACATCACAGTGGCAGGATCTGGGCTCTGCTTGGGTTCCTGCAGTTATCTCAGGCCCCTCCTGCAGAAATCAGTTCCACATGATTAATTTCAACATATTTGTCATCTTTCTGTATACTTCTTACCAAAATAAATAAGAAGATCAGGGTGGAAATACATGTTTCCATGAAAGTTAGACACCCTTCTTCATTTTCTCTCCAAGCCCTTCAGGCTTTCAAATGCTTGAGAGGTGAGGTTATGCCTGACAGCAGAGCAGTGTCTTTCTGGCTTCTGGGCTCTTTCATTTTAAAACTGAACTTTGGCATCTTAAAGCAGTATAGGAAAAATCTTCACAATCTATATGGATAGTTCAAAAGAGTGGGAACACGTTAGAAAGACAACTTGCCTGCCAAATCTACAATAATATTTAGGCTAACTGCTAAGCCAGGCATCAAAGAGTAAAATTTCATTCCTCAAGCCCCATGTTCCTCTGTTTCAAGAGTCCCATGGCACTTGAAGAGTAATGCTCTGGAGAGAGGGAGAAGATAGGGTTTGCTTCTGGGCATGCACAAGTTACCTACAACATGACAAGCCAGAGCAACAAAACTTCCAGCTTGCTCTTAAGATCTACCGGGAACTATGAACTCATTATTCCTCTGGCTCATCTGTGAAGCCTGATCTGATGGACATGCTCAAAGTACATCTGCTGGGTTGGTCCCTGCAAGGAAGAGGAGCAGAGTAGTCTGCTTTTAAAGGCTGGCAACATCTCTTACGTCTCCTTGCCTCTCCATTTCTGTCCCTTCATCCTTACCATCTCCTTTTTTTCCCCTCTTGATTTATCTCCTCAGATATCAGCTCCAGCATGCCTGTCCTGAGCCACACCTGTAATCCCTTTACTACATTTATTGGTCTCTTCTTTGAAGACAGTTCAACAGACTATTTAAGTATGCCTTTGGACAGAGAATGATCCCGAGCATGATTAAATGTTGAGGAAATTTTCCTTCAGTGGAGAACCTCTCTCCCTCTCACTGCGCCAGCATCTATTTAGGTATTTTGTTAAGCATACATGGGAAAAGGAACTGAACTCCAGCCCTTCCCCTCCACAGGCCCTCCAGTTATCAGTCTGTATTTGCTCCCCCTAAGCTGCTAGGAAGTCAGTGCATGCAAGGGGAACCATGCAAGTGGAGCTTAATGACCATCGTCTCAAAAATACAAATACTCTAGGAGTTATTTCAGCCTGACAGGAACTTGGAATATGAATCCACTCAGGCAGAAGTTTGATGTCACTAGTGACCAGCTTCCATAGTACGCAGCTGGGCAAAGCTTTACAATTAATTCAGCCTCCATTGAATTTCATTGTGACTCTTTAAAATCAATAAAACTGGCCTGAATTCTGAAAGAGAGGGAGACAGAGGCGCTCTTTTATGCAGAGAAATTTTAGCTCATGTAAAGACTCTGGATGTTATAGGAATATTTGCTTTATATTATTTATTGCTTTTATATATTATTTATATAAATTATGTATACTAGGGTACTTACTGCAAGTAAAAATACATTTCATTGTGCTGGGTATTCTAAAAACAGCATAGTCAACATTTTTGGTCCTGGTGAGTCTATTTACATTTCAGTAATGTAATTTTAAACCACCATGAATTTCAGATTTCTTCAGCAAAATGCCATCTTTTGCTCTTGCAAGATTATTTGTAGCAAAACCTAGATTTTACTTAAAAAAAAGCAAAACTGACTACAATGCTTTTTCACTTGTTTGCTGCAGCACTAAAAGACTGAGGTTAAACTTGGCTACTTTCTTTTATCCCAGTGATGTTTTGTGGTGATATAGAATATATCATCTCTAATGGATGTAAACGTCACTGTCACACTTTGTGTTCTACCCCACTGGGACTGTAGCCATGTGTGGTTTAAAACTGATTACTTGAAAAAGATATCAGAAGATCCAAACTCTGAAACAATCTGATCAAATTTGTTTCAAATATCTGTGTCTGAAAGGAATAAGAAATTCTTGTCTTTGGTGTTTCAAGTTCTTCTGACTCTTTCTTCTTAGTAAATATTACTTAGTTGTACCAAAGTGTATAGAGAAAGATTAATTTACATATATATCAATTATTTTATGCTCCTGACAGCTGGTTTGTTCAAGAATGAGACCTAGTGGATCTCATATCGGTTCCAAGGGATGCATATGAACTCTCCTACTTACATCAATTAAATTTTGCCAAATCATACACAAAACCCAACTGTTTCATCACCAAATCTTTGATCATATGGATTCCCTTCTGATTTTTTTTATTTCTTTCAGTAGTTAATGCTTTAATATAAACCAACTAATTAATATTTCAGAGAATAAAGGTGCTAGAAAAGAACCTGTTCATTCAATGTTAGAAGGTAATCATGTATTTTAAGTGTTTTTTCCAATACTGAATGCAATAGAACATCAGTCCATAGCTGAGGTTCTGAGCTGCTACAGTGGTATCTCACACACACAGAGGAATAATTTGTTTCATTATATAATTATAACATTCCTAAAATTATTCATATCATTTGGGATGTAGGCTGACATTCCCCATGGCCCTGAGGACCAAGACTTCATATAAAGACCGCACAGCGAGAGCTACAAATAAAGCATCCACAAGGAGCAGCATAGGGGGAGGGTATCTGCAGTCATCATGTATTTGGGGGCATATATTCTCACCAACCACACATCGAATGTTACGATAAGTAGAAAAAAGTTAGCTGCAATATTCACACCTAAAACAGCAGTGTGGAGTACAATATCATTTTCAAGGTACAAGAATGAACAGATATGGCCATCAAAATCAATGTCTGGACATAAACTTCTACATTGGTTTGTAGGAAAGGACATTTAGACTGAACCCAGTGTAGTCTGCAAATATCTGAGCATGCCTAGGGAATCAAAATGCAACCTTTATTTGGATGTCCATTTAAAACATATTTACAAAATTTTTCATTTTGGGTGTAGTATAACATTCATCTTGGCAATTTAGCAAAACTGTTGATTTTTTTTTAAGGATGAAGACAGTTCTTTGCACTCAATACAGAATACATTCTCCTATTACACATACCGTTTTCTCCTCCTGATTTGCTCTTTTGTTTTAGCAACAGACACATCTCTATCTTAACTATCATTTATAGAATTGTAAGGGACAGAAATTGGCCTCTTTTATAAATATCCCATTACTAAAAATTCTGGATTCAGATTTAAGAAGGTTTGTTTCTCTGGCAGATTTAGCTAATTTCAGTTGAAAGCAATGGAAATTGAAAATCAGGTCCTAAATAAGGAGTGACAGACTGGAGTTGTAGGAAATGCTGACTGCATATGAACCTGGAAATGACATTGGCATATTTACCAAGTCTTCTTACTGAAATATCACATTTGTTAAGGATTATTTATGACAAATTTGTAGTATTGCTGAAACTCTCCTTTGCAACATAAGTCCAGGAAGGATAATTTAGTCAGACATAGCAATTTATGACCTATATACAATTCTGGAATATTTTGTATGTTCTGAATTTACTTTATTCTGCCATACATAAAACTTTACTCATTTAAATTAACAAACAGAAGATTTTTCATTGATTTATATGATGAACAGGTGATTTCTTATGCTAAGCAGTTGTGCTTTTTCTTTATCTTACTTTTTTTTTTCCCTGAGAAATAAAACTTTCTATTCTCCTTTAAATTCTTTCCACAATATAAAGGGGATTTTTGAGAAATTTGGCTCAGGGATTATAAGGATCTAAGAAGGATTTCTGTCTGTTCTAGAAAGAGGAGCTACACGTATCAGCCCCTCGCGCTTTTGTGGCTCAGTATAGGACAGATTAATATTTATCTAGTCCTCTGGACTCAGCTTTTTATCCCTTATTCCCAATGCTTTACATCACCATGCCATCTTCATTGCTGCTCCATCTTGCTGGCCCGAGAAGGGATTAAGCAGACTCCACCAGGGATGAGAAGCAAAAGGAAGAAATCTGTCCCAGATGAAGTTAATGGCAAAATTCCTGCTACCTTCCAGTGACAGCCAAGATTTCCCTGGCAATATTTTGCCAAGATCTCCCCGAGTTGTCAAGTACATCTGTTTTGAGTTGGCCTAAACCAACATACAGGTTGGTCTAAAATCTCAGTCCTGAGGAAAAAAAGAGCTATCATCTCAAGGCATAACATTTGATCATAAATCATTACATGCCCAAATTCTCCTCTGATTTATGCAAATATATTTCAGATATAAAGCCACAAGAGTGCTGCTTGATCCAAAATATTAGCTGTGCTGGGAAGCCCAGTGAAAAGGTTGGACTGCTTTGCACGAGTTGATTGAACTGATATTGCATTTTGCCTCCTAGACAAGCGTAAGGATCCAAGAGAAAGACATGTTGGCAAATCAAAGCAAACTTTCAGAAAGTGCACCAGGATTTCCAGCAAAATGGATTCCTAATTCTTTTTCCACCATAAGAGGACAATAATTGGTAGAGCTGACTGAAGACTGAAGCAAGAATTTTTAAAATGAACAATTTTCCTGTTTTGTTTGGAGTCTGGTAACAGCCAAGGTGGTATTATATCTCAAAATTATGAACACATATAGAATTGTTGGCATGAAACAAACTTTGTCTGTCTTTGAAAAACTGCAGGTGATATCAGTGGTCTTTCCTCATGTTGTGGCTTAACCCCAGTCAGCAACTAAGCACCACACAGCCGCTTGCTCACTCCCCCCACCCCTGTGGGATGAGAGAGAGAATCGGAAGGGCCAAAGTAAGAAAACTCGTGGGTTGAGTTAAGAACAGTTTAATAATTAAAATAAAACAGCAATAATAATAATAATAGTAGTATAATGAAAAGAAAAATAATGAGTGAGAGAGAGATGAAACCTTGGAAGAAGGGAAAAAAATACCCCAAAACTAAACAACAAGTGATGCAACCGCTCACCACCCGCCGACCGACGCTGCCAGTCCCCGAGCCGCGATCGCTGCTTCCCCCAGCCAACTCCCCCCAGTTAATACACTGGGCATGACGTCACATGATATGGAATACCCTTTGGCCAATTCGGATCAGCTTTCCTGGTTGTATCCCCTCCCCTCCCGGCTTCTTGTGCACCTGGCAGAGCATGGGAAGCTGGAAAAGTCCTTGACTAGTGTAAGCACTACCTAGCAACAACTAAAACGTTAGTGTGTTATCAACATTATTTTCATACTAAGTCTAAAACACAGCACTATACTAGCTACAGTGAAGAAAATTAACTATCCCAGCTAAAACCATGACACCTCATTTCAAGTCACAGGAAGGGTAGGGCTATCTTTTATTTTAAATCAACACTGTTACCTAAAATGTGCCACCAGTTATCTCAAGTACTCCATACTCATTGCAGAAACAAGTTAGATTATTTGTTGGCAGTAATGTTCATTGAGGTTTATCTCCCTATAATCCAACATGCAAATGGCTTTCAACAGCTTTGATTTGTGCATAACTGATTGTTTTATGTAACATTTGACAAACCTAATTGAAAACCACAGATTGATTGTAAGCCCTGTGTTGTTCAGGTGGCATTGAGTAACCCGTCTTGTCTTTTCTTTAACACTGTATTCTGGGGCCTGAAAGAATATTACTGTAAAAATTGGACAAGAAAATCTGTAATTTGAAAACATTAATGCTGCAATGCTGTTACCATCTCTCGTAGAAGTTGCATCTATGAGTTGCACTTGTGCTTTCTTCTGTGTGGCTCCCTGGCCAAACTATACCACAGATTCTTGCTTATCTTGTTTAAACATTGACCTCATTCTTGCTGCATTTGAACCTTTTTAACTTCTGGGCCAAATGAATGATTTGGGATACTGATCTATTTATGCAGATTACTCTCTATATAGCTAGTCCTTTTTCACTTAAACTTCTGCAATGTGGTAGCCTATTGAAGGCAGTTTTCTATTGATAGCCAGTTCTGAATTACTGTTCCTCCCAAGACTTAAAAACTTATTTTCATATTGCTTTCACACTTTCTGATTCATTAAAATACAAACTCAGTACCCAAAATAGAAACTTGAGCTTTCCAAAGACAATGTGTGAAGAGCCTTAAAATCTGAGTGTACCAAAATTCCTATTCATAAGGCCACTGGCAAGATTCAGCTTCAGTTCCCAAATGCTTTCTTTAATGAAGAACTTTTGAGAAAGTTCTGTTAGTACAAAATAAAATCTCTCCAGAACAGTGTATTTCATGACTAAAACTAGGCCATGCCATATTTCTGGAGACCACAGAAAAAAATACACACCTTTATTTATTCAGTGTTATTTCTTCAAAGTTTATAGGAAAATGGGAGACAGTAATAGATATGGCCCATTCCTGTGACCTGCTGGGAGGTTTCAGACCTGACCTGAGCAGTGCATGATCACAGTGTCCATGTCTCAGGCTCACTCACAGCATCCCGAAAGGATTCCTCCATACCAGTTCTGTTGCACAGACACACACTCCTCCCCACCACAGCACAGCTGAAACCTGCTCCAACACACACAGAACAAGTAGTGGTCCAATCTAGGTGAAGCCTATGGCTTGTGTCCTTGCCCTTGCTTACTTTCCTAATAACAACAACAATAATAATAAAAACCCACTCATCTTGAACATTCCAAAACCGTAAGTAAGTCATCAATTATGAAAAGTGACATTTCTTTTAAAAAAAAAAAATTCTTTTTTAAGTTTGTTTTAACCAGCCTTGCAGAGCTCAGCATAAAAAGAGAAAATGCATGTGGAAAGCCCTAGATAGGCCAACTCTCAGGGCCCATTTAGTGCAACCAAATTCCTTGTGTGTGTGTGTGTTTACAAACAGTGAAAGCCAACTTTTCTGTATGGACTTCAGAACAACAGTTTTGTCTGTTGTATTTCAAAGATGAAAAAAAACTTCCAGCCATATTTTAGAATCTGTATTACTAATGTCAATAACAAAATGTTAAGAACAGTCTCAAGTACCTGAATCTATATCAACACGAAATTCAGTTTTGCAATTCAGTGAGAAAGAAAAACTAGACCACCACATAATAACCTCTTCTTATAACCCCTACTATCCTCCTGTGGATCCATAACATTTTCCTACAGATACTCTACTGTAGTAGCTATTAGTCCATTCTATCATGTAAACCTTGCCTTCCACCCTGCATTAAGGCTTCTTTCCAAGCAGCTGATGCAGAGTTGTGTTCCAGGGCTGGTACAGCCTCAGAGTTGTTGCTGACTTAATTTGACCTCTGGAGATGCTTCTCCATGGTCTGAGGTGAACCACCACCCCTGAGGAGATGGCGTTACCAAATCTGACATAAGGTGGCTGCGGGAGAGGGAGAAAGGTTTTGTGTGGTAGCAAAGAGCTTTGGCAAACAGATTTTGAGCCCTACCAAACGAATGACAACCAGCATGCTGCACCTCATGGTCACTGAGCACAAACCACAGAGCAGTTTCCAGAAGCACTTCTGGTGATGGAGGTACCAGCTCCCAGATGCCTGCATGCACAGGAAAGAGCATAGTGGTGCGTGATAAGCATTTCCACACCACTTTCACTATGGTACATTTATCACGGGGTAGGAACCTCAACAAGTTCAACAGAGGGTCAAAGGCAACTCTATATTATGCTGACATGATGATTAATACCTGCACTGACCACAGAAGATTCACAGTTGATTAATACCTGTGTCAACAACCAGAGACAGGGCTAGCAGGATCTGATCCTACTGGAGTGTTAGCACTTTGGCAGGTTTGTACTGATGTCAGTGGGAGCATGCAGCATTCAGGTCCTGACCATTTTAATAATAATGTCTCTAAGTCCCTTGAAAGTTTGCTTAAAAAAAAAAAAAAGAAGGTGACACTGTGATATTCTCTTAGCCACCCTCACAGAGGCTAAAGCTATATTTCAACATGGAGAGAGAGAAAATAATGTGCTTTTTCAAAAACCTTGCTATTTTATTCAGCCTACTATAAATAGATAATCTACAGGAGTTGGTTGTAATCCCACTCTGTTTTTAAATAAATCCAAGAACTCAAACTTCAATAGCACACCTCCTGATTTACACACCCTCCAATGTATCCGATAACCTGCGCTTCTGATCCAGCGGTCTCTTCGGGCATTACACGCTGGGCTCTCAGCCCTGCCCTGTCCTCCTGGCTGAATTCATACCTATCTTCCACCTTCAACCTGCCACCCCAGCAGTGGCAAAATAACTGCACAGTGGAAAAACCTCTTTGTGCCTTTGTCTTTCAAATATTCACCTCTCTGTTCTTCTTTGAAGCCGTGGTATTGCTTTTGTGCTGTTTCTTCGTTGGCCCTCATCTGTTAGATCAATGCACTCATTAAGGAAAGCTTCCTTTTACTGCCCAGATGATGAACAGACATCATAAAATTGTTATTTGACAATTCTTATTACAAGTTTTATATGGTGGCTACATTTCTGCCGCAGAAAAGTCTCAGAAGACTTTTCCTGATGTACAACCTTTCCAACAGGAGGAGGAATGTAATTAAAGTGTATTTTCTAGAAGTCTCTGCTTTGTTCAGAGATGAAGCCAGACTTCATTCCTTGCATTCCCTTAGTTTTATGGTAATTGTGAATAAAGTGGAGTGGGCTGCAAATATCTTTACAATTGTTTTATATTACTTGGATAGGTAATTATCTGATTGTGCCAACAAATGCATGCTTAGCCTTCAACCACTGAAAGAAATTATATACATTTCTAGCCATAACTGTGTGCAGGTGAAAGAGCAAGAATAAAATTTTGATAGCCAAACTGCGCTCCCTTTGAAAATCAAGAGCTTAACTCTTCTCACCCTGAAGAAAAAAAAAAAGTTTCGGGATGTTTTAAGATGACGTTTTAGGATGGAAACTTTTAGGATTAAATAAATATCTTTTCATTTTCTGTGTGATTCAAGAAATTTCTGTTTGTGGCTGAGAACTCTGCAGTTAGTGCCGAAGGAAAAATTTCCCCTTTCTAGTAAGCAATGCTCAGGGCTGCACCTTAGAGCCTTAAAAACAGCATAGCTTGCCCTTGCCACAGTATGAGGTATATTGATCTTCTCCACCTTAGAAACTTCAGCCAAGTTCCTAGGAAGTGTGTAAAGAGAAAAGGATCCTTGAATGGCTGTTCTGCCTAAGCTGCTTCTGCAGCACTGATCTGAGGTCTTGCCTGGGCTGTCTGCAGGTGGGATAATTTCTCTCTATCTCATGGTAATCATTGAGGTATGTTGGAATAAGAATTCATCATACAGTTAAGTCCAGATGTCCTCATCTTAGTTTTCCATACTTTCCAATACTCATGTCTCAGCACTGCAGGGGAGGGGAAAAAAAGGTCAAAAAATCGCAGTCTCTGATGTGTTAAACATCAGCATACAGTTAAAGTACCTCCCCAGGTGCTCGTAGTTTACAAACTTAGAAATATCCCATATTGGCACCACAACAGCACAATTCTCAATACTTAAAAATAACATTGTGGCATCACAACAGGACAATTCTCAATGCTAGTCATCACTGCCCCAGTGTATCACAGAATTATACCTCCTTATGTATCTCTGCTTTATCTGTGAAAAATTGCTCCTCTAGTTATAAGAGAGTGAGGTCTACAATTCTGTCATTTAAAAAATACATGACCCAGTTTTCTCTATCATTGCAGCAAAATGCACTGTATTTCTTGAAATGAAAGTGGCCAGATGTGTAGACTTTTTTTCTGTTTGAATAATCATCATCATATCCACAAGCTCATCTATGTTTTTAATCATTAATAAAGGGCATCTTTGTAGAGAGTTTCTTATGAAATTTCTGTAGTATCTTATTTCTAAAGGGAGAGAACATCATCTCCTGCACTATCTTGACATATTCTGGTTCTGGTAAGACAAGTAAGTGCAGCAACAGAAAAAAAAACTTAGCTTAAAATATTTCAGTGACCAAATCAAACCTTAGGAGATAAATGCTTCCATGTAATGACATATGGATTTTCGTTCAAGTGGATATGATATTTGGGCGCACTAGATGCTATATGAATAACCAAAACCATATTAAAATTTTTTTTCTTGACCTGTTGCCCTCAAAAAAAGTATTTGTAATGTAAAAATTTCATTAAACTTGTAATAAAGTCTCCTAGGTGGAGAGAAGGATGCAAAAAATTCCAGCTCATTATTTGTTTGTGACAGTCAAAGAGCAGTGCTGGGTAATGAATTATTCTGCGTGAATCAGCAGAGTGAGAAAGAGCTGGGGCTCACTGCAAGGCAGGGCTGCCTAATTAACACCTCTCACCTCTGACAGTCACCACCTGGAGACCTGACATCCCCAAACTCATTTGCACGCAATCCTCTCCCATGGCTCCTTCTAACAGACATAAAGTATGCGTTGCCCCACCACCTCTGGTAAAGTGCAGATTTTCTGTGTCATTCAGTCATTCCTTCCTCCCCAAGGCCTGTGTTTCATATGTTTTGAAAATAAGAGTTCCTGCTGCATACAGGGCAGATTTATGACTAAAAATTGGGCTGCTTTCCTCCCAAGCATGGAGAAAAACCACCTTTCAAAGTCCTGATCTACAGAGCAGCAAAGCCAGGTCTAGGGAGGAGGAGAGAAATAAGCTTTACACATGGCAGTGCCTTTTCTAGTTTATGAAAGTCTTACAGCATCTGTTTTCATCTTTATATTTAACATGGAAATTATCATATAACTGCAGTAATATTAGTAATCGGAAATAAAATGTACTTGGGGCATATTTTAGGAATATCTCATTCAACCTAGTAGTTGTGGGGGTTTTTGGTTCCATTTTGTGAACTCAAGGCAAGAAATGGAGAAAGGGACAAAAAGACATAGACCATAGCTCAATAAAGGTGGAAATCACATAATTAACTCTGGAGATATATATTACCTGGCATATGATCTGGAGAGGGATAATTGGTGCCATTTGACTTCTGTGCTGGACAGTCTGGAAAAGTTAATCGTGATTACCAGATGTTACACACACAGTGTCATTTAAGTGGGTGTATATGCAAACATATATTAGTAATCATAGTTTTAAAGCACTTTAAACTGCTAAAATGTAGGATACTGGTACAAAATATGTTTCATGCAAAACAAAAGTACCATAAGTATATTGTTCAAGAGTGTGTTGTGGTTTTTTTTTAAGTTAATATAGCTTAATTAAGCAGTGGTTATGAAAGTAAATCATGAGCATTCTTGAAATATGATATCTTTGTGTAAATCCATTAAAGCACATAACCAAGGTAAAATCTGAGCATCACAAAGTAATTAGCAAATTCTGGTGTTGCAATGAATGTCCAAACCGCACAATCATCCAAACAGGAGGTTTCTTGCCCATCCCTGTCTGCAGTCAGTTTAAACAGGATGAGATTACATTGGAAAACCACCAGAGATTGCGCAATCCAGACTGTCCCACTTATTACGAAGAGTTTCACAACATGCTATGGCTGCAAACTGGCATACATGTACATCCTCCACATTGCTCCAGTCACACTGATGAAATTATGGCAAGGATGAATTAACGCTAATATGTCTAATGCAAGAGAAAGTACAAAGCATTGGAAAAAATGAAGAATGCCCATTTTAGGGACAGTATTGTTTTACTTATTAAATTATCTCTGTTAAAGCAATATCATTGACATAACAAAAAGTTAGAGTTCAGGAGTATTGCAAGGACTTCTCCTAATTCCTAATCATTGCTCTCAGCAACTGCATATAATATATCATTTTTATCCTGCGTGGGGAATCATTACCCTTTGACTCTGAATTTGCAGAACAGAATTTAAGAGCTGCAGTCTGTTTCCCACATGATAGAAAACTAAGTATTTCCATGAAGATTGCCTAGTCTGAGTGATATTTTTTTGTCACTGCATTATAAAACTTTTAAAATATTGGGAACTTTTAATGTTCCACTGTGCTGAAAGCATCCCTTCTGGATTTACTGAGGCGTCCCAGAACCTTTCATAGTCTTCCAATCACACAATGCAGAATAGTCAGTCTTCCTGTGCACATCTAAAAATATTATTCACAGCTGTGTTTGGACACACATTTTAGGAGTGCTATAGACAGGGCTGGAAGTAGCTGCCTGTGGCTGCAATGTGGGTGGGAGTCTGTGCAGTAACACTGCAACTTTTATCCGGAGATGCAGGCAACCACTGTGATAGATCTGACCCTCCCTCATCCCAGCACTTCTGTGCTCAGCCACAGAGACATTTATCACAAGAGGAAATTCTCACCCTCTCTTTGTACTTTCATTATTTTTCCCCTAGACCTATATAGGATACATGAAAGGTGCTCTAGTTAAAGCATCATTAGTTCTCAAAATCCCAGCAATACCAAGCGTGTTCCCATCTGACAGCCTCAGAAACACAGCCCAACTCCTCTGCTCAGGCTGTATTGTGCAGCACAATCTGCAACAGCTGTTTCCTTGTGTCCCTCTAACTCTTGACTGTTGGGTCATCCTCAGAAATATTTGTGAAAGATAAAAATAACTGAACATAACTGTATATAGTCTAATAGCAGACTAATCTACTAATAGATCTCTGTACTTGCTAATTTTTGAAGATTGCATGTGATCAATACCAAAATGTTGAAGGATGTTCTATACACCCATTGGGAGACCCCTATGACAAAAACTGTGTAGCATTTTGTACCTTTTTATAAAGCAATTAATTAATAACCTCTACTAGAATCCACCAGAACCATTGGACTCTGAGGTCAGATAGAGTAGCTAAGCATGACCATATACTAGGCTAGCAATTGATGCATTTAATTACCTTGAGCTGTATCTCTTTTTACTACTAGAAATACTACAAGAAATAAACTACATAATGAACCAGATCCACATGCACATACAGGTACTGCAAGCAGCAGAGCTATAGGACCCATCACACCAAACTGAGGACAAATTTGTTCAGATTTCAGGCAGGTAGCTGAGAACTGGAACAAATCTCTGGAGGAATATGCATACCAAAGATGCTACATGGCATCCTCTTAGAAACACTGGCCTTAATCAGACATCCATGACAGTCCCTTCTTGGGTGCACTTTTTTTAACAATCGTTAGCTACTTACATACAGATATCATCATTATCAGTGGAGAGATGATCATACTAGTTTGGGTTGGAAAGGACCTTTAAAGATTCTCTAGTCCAACCCCCCCTGTAATGAGCAGCAACATCTTCAACTAGATCAGGTTGCTCAGAGCCCCGTCCAACTTGACCTTGAATATTTCTAGGGATGGGGCATCTACCACCCCTCTGGGCAACCTGTTCCAGTGTTTCACCATCCTCATTGTAAAAAATTTCTTCCTTATATCTAGTCTAAATCTACCTTCTTTTAGTTTAAAACCATTAACCCTTGTCCTATCACTACAGGCCCTACTAAAAAGTCTGTCCCCATCTTTCTTATAAGCCCCCTTCAGGTACTGGAAGGCTGCTATAAGGCCTGCTCAGAGCCTTCTCTTCTTCAGGCTGAACAACCCCAACTCTGTTTACCTGTCCTCGTAAAAGAAGTGCTCCAGCCCTCTGACCATCTTTGTGGCTCTCTTCTGGACCCACTCCAACAGGTCCATGTCTTTCCTGTGCTGAGGCCTCCAGAGCTAGATGCAGTACTCCAGGTGGGGTCTCACCAGAGTGGAGTAGAGGGGCACAAATCACCTCCCTCAACCTGCTGGCCATGCTGCTTTTGATGCAGCCCAGGATACAGTTGGTTTTCTGGGCTGCGAGTGCACACTGTTGGCTCAAGTCCAGCTTTTCATCCACCAGTACCCCAAGTCCTTCTCTGCAGGGCTGCTCTCAATCCCTTCATCCCCCAGCCTATATTGATACTGGGGGTTGGCCCAATCCAGGTGCAGGACCTTGCACTTGACCTTGTTGAACCTCATGAGTTTCCCATGGGCCCACTTCTTGAACTTGTCCAGATCCCTCTGGATGGCATGCTGTCCTGTGTGTCAACCCCACCACTCAGCTTGGCATCATCTGCAAACTTGCTGAGGGTGCACTCGATCCCACTGTCCATGTCATTGATGAAGGTACTAAACAGTGCTGGTCCCAATATAGACCCCTGAAGGATACCACTCGTCACCGATCTCCATATGGATATTGAGCTGTTGACCACTATCCTCTGGATGTGACTATCCAACCAATTCCTTATCCACTGAATAGTCCATCCATCAAATCCATATCTCCAATTTAAAGAGAAGGATGTTGGGGGGGACCATATCAAAGGCCTTATAGAAGTCCAGCTAGATGACATCCGTGGCTCTTCCCTTGTCCACTGATGCAGTCACTCCATCACAGAAGGCCATTAGGTTGATCAGGCAGGACTTGCCCGTGGTGAAGCCATGCTGGCTGTCTCGAATCACCTTCCTGTCCTCCACGTGCCTTAGCATAGCTTCTAGGAGGATCTGTTCCATGATCTTCCCAGGCACAGAGGTGAGGCTGACAGGTCGGTAGTTCCCAGGGTCCTTCTTTCTACTTTTTTTAAAAATGGGTTCAAAGTTTCCCTTTTTCCAGTCATGACGGACTTCTTCACCTGACTGCCATAACTTTTCAAATATCATGGAGAGTGGCTTGGCAACTACATCAGCTACATGATCTTCAGTATCAGTAAACAATGCACTATACCAATAATGGCAGGACAGAGATGTGTCTAGTTTATATAATTTCTTCTTAAAACACAGAACTTCAAGATGTGAGTCATGGCACCTTATCAAGTCCTAACCAGTCCTACCCAGGTTCACACATAAGTGAATTACCATGCTGATTATTTAGCATTTGTTCACAGCAGGCATAGTTCCCTGATAGTTGTAACCTAGCTGCTGGCAACGATGAGTTGGGGTTTTTGGACATCTTTTGACAGCACATGAAAAGCATTCTTCCTCAAGAGAGATCTTAGGCCATAGGAGCAAACTTCATGGCTAAACAGGAAATACCAGCTGTAACATCCAAAGATCCAACTATTGTATCACTTGTAACAATGGCTAAAAACCAAAAAGAATCCAAAAACCCCCCAAAAAAGCAGCTTATTAGAAAACAAAATATGGAGGCTATTGATATAAGTTATGGCTGACCAGCCAGCTAGATTTCTACCACATCAAATTTCTTGCCTGTTTTGCTTCTTGGAAGGGAGTGAGAAAAAGCACACTGAGGTCCTAGGGAAGATCTGGGCACTCTCCAGGCAGCTCTGCTGATACATTTAAATCTTGATCTACAGAGAGGGCAAAAGAGCACCTGAAAATGAAAAGTTTAACCAGACATTCACTGTATTAGTATTTTTTCTCTTCTTCTTTGTTAAATAGCTCTGGAAAGCCATGCAAAGGAAGCAGTTCCCTCTCCCTCTGCCTGCCCAGCAGCAGCCCCTTTGGGGTGTATGCCACAAAGATGCTTCCAGCTGCAGTGTGGTTACTCCTGGATTGTCCTGCTACCTTCTGTGTCCCACAGCCTGTTTGCTCTTCAGTACCTAGTGAAGTGATTCACATGATTGGTAAACCTCCCTTTTCCATTATGAGAAGCTGCGAAACATAAAGGGACCTGGAACTTGCCTGACCAAAACAAATCAATGAATAATTGTGCTTGCACTGGAAAGGAAGCAATTAATCAGCTCCAGCATGCACATTTATTTTAAATAGGTGATTATAAAAGTAAAGTGATCTGTTAGGCTTTGCTTTCTGACTTTCTGTTGGGATGTGCCTTCAGACTTACCTGTCTGCATTTTAAAACAGTGCTGGCTGTGGTAATGAAAATAGCGAGTAAATGATGATTGAAAATAGTGTCACAGGAACATTCTTTATGAAGGAAGCACATGGGTGAAGTTATCATCTATCCAGTGCTTGGCATGTGAGTCCTTTGTGCTGGCCCTCCTCCTCCCCCATCGCTTTCAGCCTCCCTTGAACTCAGTAGGACCTGAGAAAAAACAGAGGCTCGGCTCCCTGCCGGAGAGCCCAGGATCCCCCGCTGCCCACTGACAGTGGGAGGCAGGAGACAGAGGACCCTGGGGTGTGTGAGACAACCAGTGTGAAGGGGTTTGAAGGCCCAGGGCAGATGTACTTTTCACAGCAAGGCATAACTTTGTAGAGAAAGTATTTGTTAGTTTTTCATAAATGCAAACTAGTGACAATATTAAAATCTGGTTTATGAAATTTACGTCATTTTTGTGAGCCACCTCCGTTAGGCATTACTATCAAGCAAGCAAAAAGCATTCAGTGTCTGTCCAACTGACTTTCAATAGCTAGGATGTGGTATGCTTTTTGTTGTTTTTATAAATATACTGATTTCTTTCTGCTGCCTTTTAGATTTTAATTGCAGATTAAATTATTTCCAGACATTGTCTCATAACCCTAATTGTGGACTAACATCACAATTAAGTTTATCTGTGACCTTCTTCTTTCTGACAGAAGGAAACTGTGCGGAGCTCAGACTTCCCAGAATTCAACCTCAGCCCAGAGGCTCCTTGCCAGATCCACATCTGAGACGATGAAAGATGATCTCTTCCAAAGCATCCAGCTAAGGCTGTGGAAAAACTGCAAGATACAGTACAATATGAAGGCATTTTTGATTTAAAGGCAAAAATGTAGACTAGGCGCAATTCTAACATCTCTTTACATTGATTTTATGCTCTTGTAACCTCTCTTTTTCAAAGGGTAAATGTCTTCAAAATACAGAATGCATATTTGTAAAAGCAATGATTTTTAAAAGGGTAACATGACAGAGCCTAATCTTTCCTGTTTAATCAGCAGACAGAGCAAATGGGATATAACATGAATGTCTGCATCCTCTGTGGCTTGAGCTCAGAAAGAAAACTGATACGGAACATTTTGGTGAGGGAAAAAAATGGGAAACAAGACTTTTACACACAAAGCACAGTTCTGTTATCAGGATGATTAAAGCCATTTACTGTAAAATAACAGCCTTCCAGATCCTCTCAATATCCTGAACTCATGCTGCTGTTCTGTGGTAATTAGATGGGTTTCAAATGTTGTAAAATATAAGCCTGTTTACAGAAGAATGTTCTGCTAATCAAGGTGTCTTGGAGTATTTGGTACAAGTTTTCGTCTCTACTCCTTCTAACATCCATCACATAGGAGAGGCAATGGAGCCTTGCAAAAACATAATTAGTATTTCTGCAACTCTAATTTGCTAGAGCTTAAACCAAAACATTGAAGAACAGAAAATTCTATAAGAAATAAGTAAAGCTGGAGTGGCTACCAGGGATGCAAGGGAAATGAGAGTTCTGTATGAATTCTGATTTCTGGGAGCCAAGACATGCCTCTGTGTGCGTGTCTGGGTTCAGGTTCTCTGGGACAGGTTGAGGAGTGAGGACAAATTTCCTGCACCCCAAGGAGAGTTCTGACCCAGCTTCTGGTTTAAAAAAAGGGAGATAGCAGAGCTACCAGCAGCACCAGCTTTAGAACTCTCCCTTCATTTCTTTTACTTTCCTTACAAGCCAGAGTTTGCAAAAGAAATGTTCTGGTAGCTGAACAGTTACATGGTTTTAATTTAGTTTCTTTTATCAGTTGTCTTTTCCAAGATTTTCCTCGTCCTTTGAGGCAACAACCTGTTGGTCAATGACTATTGATGACAGCTCCATTTTATTATCTCTGTCATTCATTGCACTGCTCCAAATCTCTTTGTGAAAGCAACCTGTTGCTTTCTGCAATGTGGTAAGGAGACAAGACCTCCACAGCCCCTGCTCCCCAACTCTTACCGGTTAGCTGTGCTCTCACCACAGAGCACATGGCATGACGACTCTTTGGTGCAGGGCAATGCCATCACCCCAGTCGTGTTTCAGAGTCACTTTCTCAGGTCGTCGATTCCTGCTCAGGAGATTCGGTCAGCAGCTCAGAATTACATTACAATCTTGGGGCGCAGGAAGGTTGGTTTTCCTCCTTGGGGTTTGACAATGATTTTTTATCACTAACATTTTGAGACCATTTTTAAACAAATACACGTATACCAAACGCTAAAACCCAAACTGAGGATTTTGGCACTGATATCAGGACCTGGAGGACACTAACATCCCTTCCTGTCTTTGCTCAGCCTCCCCCGGCCTCCCCCCACCCTGCCCAATGCCCAGGAGCCCCATTTTGGCTCAGCTCGGGCTGTCAGTCCCTGCCCTGGTGACAGCACAGCAGTGCTAGTCTCCTGCCCCAACTCTGGCCCTGCCTCCTGGATGGATCTAGACCACATGCCGTGGGTAGCCTGACTTCAGGATGGACTTCTTAGATGTACCCTATAGCTGTGTCTCCAGCCCTGTCCTCTTTGGCTCCTGGCTGGGTTCCCTGGGTGGACACCAGAGCCAGTTCATCACCTCACAGCATCAGTGGCTGTCACTGGACCATGTTAGTGTGGCACCCAGCTCTGCCTGTGGCACCTGGATGCCATGGGACTTCACCCCATTGGTGAGGGTCACCCTTGGCTCCTATCCCTTCAGGGAGCCCTGACAGCACACAAGCTGCAAGGGGAGAAAAGGAAAAAAAACCTGGAGGTAACTTGGCATGTACAGATGCATCACGGAAATAGTTCATCAATGGAGAATATTTAGGAAATGGAATGCATCTTTTGAAGAGGGCAAGACTTGTTTAGCAGGGTTTTCAAGCAGAAACTTTGCCAGAGGGATTTTAATGGCATTTTAATATAGATGTATGAACATATAGGGATTGTAATGGCACAATACAGGTGTACATACGTCTATGTACATAGATACATGTAGGCTGTTCATGTATCATGATATGTGATAGGTGGTTCAGCTTTCTCTAGAGGAGAGCAAAGTTATAAGCTTCAAGGAAGCATAGAGTTCTCTAAAAGCAGTTAAGGGATGAATCTTTCCCATGATAATTATGTAGTATTTTCTACAACCCAGTAGCATGATGTTAACCTGCCAGGATTGAGCGGCAGCCATCTGCTCCATAATGAAGCCTGGGTGTAGTTGGCTGCCAGGCAAAGTGAATTACCCACATTGCTAGAGCCCAATGAAACACAAACCTAGCGCCTGCAGCAGACTACACAGTGTAGATAGCTCAAGCCAGATCACCTCATCAAATCCCTTCTCGACACACAGCCGCTGATTAATAAGGGTAGCATCCTTTCACAGACAGCTCAAGGAAGGGCACTGTCATGCATCCAAGTGCCGCTGGAAGCTCTTGAGTCCAGTTACACTAGACATTTTATGAGTAAAAAAATCCATGGCATGGACATGCCAGTGGAAATATCCACACCGCATCCTAAGTTTTAAAAAGGAAAATTGTTTGCTGTGACCATTTCTGTCAAGACTGAACAGATAATAGCTGCATTGTAGTAATTCCTGCTTCTTCAGAACACTTCTCACCAAGTTAACGACACAAGGGAACAAATGGGTGCAGAAACAGTGAGAAATAGGCCAAATAACATTTTTAACACCCTAACTCAGACACACCTATAGAGGAGGTTCTACATTTAGTAAATTTGGGTCACAGTTTCAGGTCTTCTGATTTACAAAGAGTTTGTGTCCAAAGTAGATTCAGTTCATATTAATAATTATTGCCATCAACCTTGCAGGGGCTGCAGTGTTTTTTCCTACCATTAATAAAGTCAAATCCTGCTTGCATCTGAACATCAGAGTTGTTTGGAAAATTATATGCAAACCACTTACTGTTTTCTTTTAGTACTGCTGGAGATGATGTTTCTCACTAAAAAATTGAGCCAAATTCTGCAAACTACCAGTTTTGGTTTATCTACTGGGCATTAGCATGAACATGAAATCCTTGTTTGCTACAATTTCAGGAAGTTACCAGCCATATTTTCAAGGCTGAAGGGTTGATATGCCTATCACTCTGTGCCTTCCTTGTTCTTATACCTTTCCTTAAGTATTAGTTATCATTTGCAGGGTTAGATGGACCTTGGCAAGATTCATCTGTTCTAGTGTTTGAGTAACTGAAGGAAAGTGAATTTCTGAAACAGATTCAATATTCATTCAGAAACATGTCGTTTTAAACATAATTTCTGTTCAAGTGGAGCGCTGAGGTTTCTTTTTTTCCTTCTCCTTTTTTCAGAAGATTACTTACCTTGATATTTTCACTAGAACAAGTATTTTGAACGTTTCAGCATGGATTCTTGTACTGCTTTGAATTGAGACTACTGAATAACTTAGTTTAGACTATTTATTAATATATTAAAAACAGTAATCTTAATAATCAGATGTCTGAGATGGAATGAAATGAGCCAGGAAAGAACATCATAGAGGGGTGTATCAACTACATTTTCCAAAAGAAAAAAAAAGGGGGGGGGGGAGGAATAAAGCTACAATACCACATCACGGTGTCAAAAATATAAATATTGGCAACGATTTCCCAGTACGTTCCATTGTGAGGGCAAATGTCATTAGTGGAACTATTTTGGGAATGGTTACTGTTGATTTAATCAGAGAGGCTTTGCTAGACTAGTGGCAAAAGCAAGAATAATTTACACTATTTGCTTATTAACAGAAGTTCAGCTGATACACAGTATGGACTGACGTTTCAGCACATACATGCAGATGGATGGTATATTCAGAGAGAGGAAATTCAAGCACAAGAAACAGTAGGAGGGCTAGTGACATAGTGAGACAGCTTATATCAATGCTTTTTAATTTTTGATGCCAAGACACACTCTCTCCAATTTTACTGTTGCTCATATGGATAATTTCCTCTTTGAAAAAACAAAATCAATTCAAAAGAGTAGCGGCCAATTTCAGGTAACATACAATAGATCTGCATCAAGAACATCAATAGATCAATGCCGTTTATAAGTGACTGCTGGAACACAAATGACCCTGTCACATGGTTATATAGGAAGAGTCTGTCAGTGAAACAAAACTATTTGTATTTAAATGAAATTATTTCTTCTACATCTACGATGTTTGCAAGAGATGAGCAGTGATCAGATCAACTTCTGTCTGCATGGGAATTGTGAAATTTCTCCACTTTTTTGTAGATGCTCTGGTGACACCAAATGTTTAATGGACATGACATGATGTTACTTTGACTTTCTGTCAGACAAGTTTGGAACATTTATAGACCTTTTTATGTGATAAAAAGTTACCTATTTTGTTTTTGCTCTTTTATCTGGTACATTGTCATGCTGGAACCAGGGGCCTAACAACCTGTTATTTGTTCTATCACATAACTCAGCTCTTTATGCTTACATTACTTTAACTCAACCATCAGTACAAAATGTTGGATTAAAATAGACATGAGTGGGTGTGTGGCACTTAAAACAGCAATTTAAAATGGGGTTAAGAAAAATTATGTCCTTATGATTAATTGCAGTACTTTTTTTATCTGATGTGAGGTACATGCTAATGACTGATTTTAACATATTCCTGTTGCTGCTTCTTTATTTATCTGCCACAAAGGCATTTGATTGAGTAACTGCTGTGAGTGGAGCTTTATATAAACATGCTTTACAAAAACAGGAATAGGATTACAATAGGTTTCCTGAAGTGACAGATTCTGGTAGTGGCAGTCCAGCAAAAGCAATAAATTGAGTACATCAGCCTTTAATTGTTCTGCACTTTCATACCACTGATATTGGCACAAAAGCTCCATTCTCCAGACAGTGGGAATTTAAATTATCAGAGGAGGGGGTTCAGTCTGTACTGTTCATGAAAGCATTTAAGCAAGCCATTAACTAGGTCTTCCAACACCTCCTTCAATCGCCTGGCACTTTAAACTCTTCTCTCCTCTGATTGATGCACAAACTGGATTAAGAGAGAAAGATTTTTCTGTGACAGGACAACAAAGGAACTGTAGACTGCTTGCTGGCACAGGATGGCACAAGTTTTGGTCACTCCCATAAATGCAAGGGCTGTTGGCAGGTCTGATACAAGCTAGCAGAGATGCCAGGAGTGACCGCCACCAAAAGCAAAGAACATCTACTCTCCACTGCCCCCCCACACACAAATAAGCCAAAACATTATAAAAAGTATCTATATTTCACCCTTAAAAATAACAAAATTACATGAATAGCATGTAGACAAATGAAGTCGACCCAAGTGATTATTTTTCAGCCTGTGGTACACAGTCTGTTGGGAATCTTTGAAATACCTCTAAAGAGGCTACAGAAGTTAACTAAGGAAAGCAAGTTCCTTGTCCATAAACCTACATCATTTGCATGGAGTCCACACATCCACTTGAACACTTTGAGAAAAAGGTTTGAAAATCATTGATTTCAGTAACACCACCAGTCGGGGTTTCTTTTCTTTTTACAAAGACAGATCTATCAGAGAAGCAAGATATAAGAAACAAATGCCTATCAAAACAATAGCTTGTTGATTTTTACACAATTTATTTTCTTAAGTATGGGAAACTTAAAGTCAGTTTCTTAAAGCCATGAACTTCTGGTCCCAACAAACTAGTCACAGAAACCATACACAGAAGTGTAAAATAGATAATATGGTGAAAAAGAGTTTTGGAGTCACTCCTTTTTTGCAAGGAAGATGCTTTTCTTTCTTTCCAATGTGATAAAATACAATTGCAGTTCCTTCCTGAGGGTCAGTTTTGACTTCTTTCTAATGAAATTTCATGGGAGACTCCCCTCTCACAAGGTAAAACACATGCCACACAGGCCTCAGCGCTGGTTGGCAGCAAACTTCTGTCCACAAGATAGGAAAAGACAGTATACGTTCCCTTCTGAGGCACATGAGATGGAGCTGTCATGCCCTTCTCAGCTGCCACCTCACCTTAGAGGAGATTAGATTTAAGCCACGCACTTAAATGTCAAAGAATGGCCAGGACTACATCTCAGTGATGCTGGGAGTTTGGTGCCTAACTGACATACCAGCCCTGCTGAGATTCAGAGGTGTAGCTGCTGTCATGCAATCACAAATGTATACTTTACTGTTAACCCTGTAAGAAGGGCGAAATATGAGGGAGACATATTTGGGTCATTATAGCCATGCAAGTGGGACTCGATGGGCAAGTGAGTGATAGAGGAGATGTTTGCAGAACTATTGCCTCTCAATTTCCTCCCTTTGTATTTTTTGGGGTTTTTTTTCATACAATTTGATTTTAGATTCATTTCATCTTCAGGATACTATCCTGACAACCCTTCCTCAAGCTAAAAAAAGCTTCCAAGAGAACTGCATTACACCCTCTGAGAAGTGTCCTGTGCTGACCCACGTTGTGCAAATACTTTGCTGTGCACAGCGTACCAAGGCTTTAAGCTGTACCTCATAGGCACACAGCTAGACATATGCTGGTTTGCTCCAGGGAAATAGGCAAGTCAGTAGAAAATTCAGACTAGCCTCATTAACTCAGAATATGTTCAGGCCTTCTCTTTTCTTTGCTCTAGCTTCTGCAGACTTGATAACACATAACAGGACACACTGGATAGTTTCTGGATGGGAGGGAAAGACTTCCCTGCACTAAGAGCAGGGATGAGAGTTAGGAGGTATTCCAAAGAGAAAACCTGTGACCCCTGGAAGGTGAATGGCTGCATCAAGAAAATGCTTGAGGAAGGACTTCAGGCTGATCAACGTCACTTGAGTGGATTTTCCTGAATAGAAGGGAAACAAGCAGTGTGAGGTGGGGGGAGAATGTGAGATGGAATTGGTTTGGCAGGGTTTAAGATAGGTAAGCAGAGAATTAACTAGTGTAGAGAGGGAAGGAGCAAGGAGAACTGTTGAAGAGATAGAAAATATCAGCAAGTATTTGAGTAGGTAAAAGAAACAGGGGACAAGACTACAAATTATAAAAGAAAGAAAAAGGGGGACTATGAAATACAGGAGACATAATAAAGGCAGCAGCCTTCTCACCCTTCTCACTCCTTTCCTCTGCCCAGATATTTGTGTTCTGCATTAGGAACAGGAGAATCTCACCTCATTCAACTCCCACCAAAATCCTGTCTATTTGGCTTATACACCCCACAACTCTTTTTTTTTTTTTTTTTTTTTACTTTAAGTTCTGTTGAATCTCTGGTGATGGAGACACACACCTCTGCAGTACGTCTGCTAAAGCTAAATCAGAAAAGCAGCTACCTTATTTCTTTTTAGAGATTCATATTCTCTGGTGAATAAGTCTGAATCCTTTCTGAGCTCAGTTCAGTTCAATATCGTATGGCAATATCGTAAAGTTTCTGTCATCATCTGCCCTTCTGAGCAACCTCAATGTCTTTCAGGGCCTCCTTTATTCTGCATCCACTGTTAGACAGAAATCACACTTTGCAAATTGTCTTGTAAGCACCGCATGGAGCAGTAGCACAAGGACTTGCATCCACAATTTTAAAAACAATATAAGTGCTTGACCATAATCAAACATATCATGGTGTGTACCTCCTCTTGTTCACTGATTTTTTTTATTTTTTGAGTCAGAAATGAATTTACCACTCCTCAGTTTGCAAGAAAATTGCTTTGGTAGCAATTTGCCAATACAATCCTCAGCTCTTGCAATCTCCGTGTTGCAGTCATTTGCTAAATTCCTCCCTTTGCCAGCATTTTAAGCCATAGCCCTCTGTTGATAATTAAATAATTCTAAAAAATATTATCAGCTAAAATTAATCTTTGGGAGGCAGAAGAAATAGCTGCAAGACTCCATATGTTATCAGTCTTAATTTTATTCCCTCCCAGTCTCATAATCCTCCTTCCATTTGTTCCAGCAGTTCACTTATCAGCTCCCTGAGGGTACCTCAGACCAGCCACTTCTTATCTCTTTACCACAAATGTGACATTACTTAAAGTACAAGCCTGAACAATAATATCAGTCACTGTGTTTTCCTCTCCCTTTCTTTGTTAATGCACAGTACTAACTCAGCCCACTCTTTTGCACTTGATATTCACTGAAATAAACAGTTAACAAATACAGGCTGTTTTCTGTGTTTTCTTAAAAAATAACCATAATAAGTATCTCTCGCTAAAGCGTGATAAATTTGAAACTATTTGACTATGCAAGGTAGCTAATTTAAATATTTGTTTATGGTGAAAATGGCATTTTAGCAGTACACTTGAGGGCAAAGGCTGACAGCTGGAGTGATGGCAGAGTAACCTCTTGTCCTATGGGATTATTGGCAGGGCTGCTGAAGAAAGTCAAGTTAGAAAACACTCCCACACTGAATATCTACCACAAAACACTAAATCAGAACACTTACTCCTGAACATAATGCTTTCTGCCAAGATTAGACAAGATGATTTCAACTTGCAGGGTCAGGTTTGTAAGGCATCATCAGTAAAGCGTTACAGCACCGTGACTTCAAGGACCAGATGGCAAACTAGGGAAAAATATGGAATACCAGGATTATTCATCATCAAAAATGATGAGTTAAGCATTTATTTATATGATACATATGTTTTATCAAAACATTTATTCTGCAGCTTGCAAGGAAAAAGAAAAGGCTGTTTACTAAGAACCGCTGTGAATGAAGAGCAAGTTGAAAAGAGCTGACCAAAGCCATGCATCAGAGAAGACATGAGAAAAGATAAGGTCATCCAAGAGAAGAGTAGATCAAGAAGCACCAGCATATGATGGCTGATAGAAAAGCTGGTAAGGAATAGGAAGACGATTAGGAAATCTAGGCCCTTTATGGAGGCAGGAGAAGAGAAACCGAAAAGTACTGGCACAGTCAAGCTGCAGGGTTGGAAATTGGTTTTACCAGCAGAACACCAGTTAGTCTCCAGTTATTCATGTAGTGCAACCAAATGGAACAGAACAGTGGGTGGTTTGTTTGTTCATTTGTTTTCCTCCATAAAATTTCTTTTAGAAAATCCACAATAAAAAACATTAGAAATTTTTTCTGAACCTTTGCAAATGTATTTCTTTGCAAGTCTTATGTGATTTGCTGAGCAGTAGCTAACAAAATTAATTTCTAATTGCTATCAGTTTAATATTCAGCTGTTTCATCTGCAGTTCCCTAGAAAATTAGTTTGTCCAATCAATGTACTTTGAGTTATATGCTTAGAGGGCAAGTTAAAATAGCTAATCCTTAATAGATGAAATCTTCTCTACCTGCAAGCTAACCAATGTTTGCAGAGCACCTAAAGAAAAATAACTACATTCCTTCAGAGCTCCTGGTGAAGCAGGTTGTATGTATCTGGAAGATAGGTCCTTGTTTAAGTGCACTGCTCCTAGAGCAAAGAACAGAAAACACACAGAAATAAAGACCTAGTAAGTATGTTTGCACAGGAGCACATCACAGCATTTACTGAGAATAACACATTTTATGCTGAGTCTTTTGATTCTTAGCTTTTTGTGTCAGGGACAGTGCCTCATCTCTGTGGTTGTAGCAATCAGCACAGGCAAGGTACCTGCCATCAAAACTGGCTTTGAGAGCGCTAACATAAGAAAGTATTTACTATTATTGAGAAGCCTGGAAAATACAGCCACAAAATAGTAAAATCTAGTTACTGGGAGAGCAGGGGAGAAATTGCCTGCCTACAATTACTTACATCACACTTCAGAAATGATCGAATTTTTGATCCATTCTTGAATAACAGTTGAAAACAACAGTTGTCAGCTCAGATAAAGGCTTCAGCTTGCCCTGGTAATCCTCATCCAAGGCTGGTGACCCCAGATCCCCACGGATGCTGTGGGCACCCTGCCCTTACCTTACTAGCCCAAAGCACAGGTGAAGGCAGCGGTGCGCCCAATGATGAAAATTAAGGCCAATGGCAAACCCGGTGATGTACTAAAATTTAGAACTCCATGAGCTGCCTGAATTAGTCTAGGAACTCTTCCAGCTTTGAATCAGACCAGAAATTAGGATATAAAACACATGGCCTGTGTTTTCCCGCACATAACTGCGGGAGGCTAAGGGCAGCATTTGACTGTGGATTTAATATCTGAATGCCCTTCTCCGCATTTCCTTGATTGCCACCAGAGATTTGTGTTCCCCTGACAGTGCCACGCTCCTTACAGCATGCACTTTTTCTAAAAGCTTGTGTTTTATGATCTGGGATGATTTCGTTCCTACTGGGGAAAGGGAGAGCAGGTCTTTTCTGGCTGAGTGTATCCTGTGTGCATCTCTCACAAACCACTATTAGCTATTTCAGCTCATATAAGGCACCTTCTGATAAATTTGTGGCTTAGTTAACCTAGCAATTCTTAGTGCATGCTATGAAATCTCTCCTGCCAAATGAATTCTGTATTTCAGTCTAACATTTACAGCACATTATGTAAGCTATTTTAAAAAAATGTAGGTCTGTTTTGTGAATGTATGGAATATTTTATTTTAATACCAATAGTAATAATAGTTAAATACAATTTTAATGTAAAGTTAAATTTTAAATGTAAAATAAATATTAAATGTAAATATTTGAAATTTTTATTTTTTAACTCTAAGAGAGTTTAGAATTATTCAAATAAATACCCACAGCTTACCAATACAGTACAAGCAATCACCTAAGTTTGTATTTTAAATTTGTTCGCTGGGATTATATCTGGCTGGACTAAGCCCTGGCTATAATTCTCACATGATCAAGTAAGGCATACATGTCACTGCAGTTTAGCAGGCTGCCTACACTTAAACCTGATTGAAGCTTAAGTAGATCAGGAAGATGGTCAGCCTGTGACATATTCTGAAATGCCAAATATGCAAAGGAGGAGGAGAAGCCCTCAGATTTTAATAATTTATTTTTAAATTGCTTGTCTAGTCAGTCCAAACCAAACAAAGAATATGTTCTAATTAATCAAAAAATGTTTTCAGATCTATTATCTGGTAACTCAGTAAAAATTACATACTTATGTTTCTTTAGGATGGTTTAATGCTTTTAATCCTTGGTTATATAACAGTGCTTTAATCCAAGATAAATTGCAAGAGAGCAACAAACCCAAGGACCTTGAAAGTATTGATTTTCAGATCCAGTTTGGCCTAAAGGCACCCTATGCTCTTAGACTAGGTCAGCAGAAGTCTTCAGAACTCAGTGGAAGCCAGGCCTGATTTGGTACTGTTTCAGGCTCAGTCCAGAAAAGATGTGGGCTTTTAACTTTTATGCTCTGAACAGTTATGAAGTTTGATCAGTCTTTGGTGTGCATGTCCCTAGTGCTGTGCACACTTAGAGTTCAATGTCATTTTGTTCTTCAGTGGGACAGAATTTAATTCCTCACCTGCGTCTCTAGTGTCTAGTCACTCTCTTCAGAGCCGAACAGTCCTTTTACTCTACTTACATAAGCAATCAACAAAGCAGCTTTAGTCAGTAAATTGTTATTTTTCTATACTGCAAATACCAAATATCCTGCTTGTAGTTACTTTAATTCCTACAGCTGGCACAAATAATACCGAACAAATACTTAAGAAAACAAAATCCTTACCTCTAAAGAAAGACAAAGAATACAACTGGGGAATAGTCTAGGTACTCAGCACTTCTTTTGAAAAGTTAGATACGGGTAATTGCTGTCATGTTACCAATATAACGACAATGATACAGATAAGAAAATTTTTATTTCCTTCATCATTGTTATGGCAGAGGTAAGCAATGACTTAGTCAAATTCACAAAAATCAAAATTTGCTGAGGGTAGATTTCTACCTAGGAGTGAATTTTAGGCTCAAGAAAAATGAAAGCTTAAAAGCCAAAGACTGTAGGTACATAGCAGACACCAGAAATGTTAGCTTTGGGCAGGGAGCTGGTAGTGTCCCAGATCTGAGGCACTCAAATTGGGCCTGAAAGAGAACCACAGAAATAAAGAAAAAGATTCCTTGCAATTCATTCGGCCTCACCCGAGACTGCAGAAAAATGACAAGAGTGTCACGCACAGCAGTGGTTTGTGTAGTCATTCCTATTCAGAATAAAATGGGATCCATCACCCCACTACTTTGTAATGAGACCTCCAATCAATCACCATTATGTGACAAATGTAAGGCACTATTCACCTGAGCTGAACACAAATTAGAGACTGCACTATAATAAAACCTGGCTAAAATATTAAACTCAATGAAATTACATTCATTAATTCAAGAAATAAATTACCCCCTGACATGTGAAAAGCTCCAAACTGTTATGTGAGAGCAACTGAAATCTTTGGGGATGGTTAATGGAGAACAATAGAATTTTTTCGTGGAAAGAAACGTGGAAAGTCTGCCAAGTGTTTTAGAGAACGTTCTCTTAGGATACACTTCAAAATATGAATAAATACTTTTATATTCACACTTGACTGAATGATTTTAAATAAAAATAGATTCTATTTTGTGAAGTTCTATCTCCTCATAAAGAGGGGAGAATCATTTGGGCATATTGACTCCCAGGGGATATTAATGGTGTTCCCAGTAAAGGCCGCAAAACCCATTTCAAAGAGTACCTTTAGCATGGGTTCTCCTACACAATCTCTTCCCCTTTGAGTCCTGCTTCCTTGCAGCCACTCAAGAAATGTCACACTAGAGAGAAACTGGTAAGGAATTTCCCTCTCCAGTTTACTTACTCTCCAGTTCCTCACTTACAGCCCCAGGATATGTGCCAGCTGGGTATATAAGAAGATTATTTCAGCTGTAAGTTTTCTGAGTCTAAGTCCTTGCTCACAGAAAAGTGCCTGCCCACTAGCCAGCTGATGAGGTTACATATGGGGGGTGTCCAACTTTGATTTCTGCTCCTGAAACTTATCCATGTTTTACATAAAAAGGCACAGACACAGCGTACATGGCCGGGAATCCACAGTTTCCTCCTCCTAAGCAAAAGCCATGGGGTTGCAGAGCCAGGTTCTCACTTACTCTTGAAATCTTGAGTTCTTCACCAGCCACTGCTGTGCTTGAAAAGGAGACACAGAGGTTGTGTCTTCCACCTACCTTACCTTGATCAGTAGGATTTTCTGAGAAATGAAGAACAAATAGGAGAAAGATCTGTGGATTCATTCCAGCTTTCCTGCTTTGTGTGTGAGAACACTACCCACTTGGCTTCTACTTACCAAACTTCTTTGGACATGTTTTTCCCACCGAACTGACCATCTGAGCTGATTCAGCAAAGTCAGAGAAGAGGAATTTGTGTAAAACACAAGAAAAAAAGGCGAGCAGTGTGTCCAGCTGAGAAAAGGCAACACAAAGAGGCCACAATGACAGTTTCAATATTTACAAGACATATGAAAAAGGATGTAAATACTTTGTCCTCTGTAAAAACAAAAAACTGGCCAGAGAGGCATAAGTGAGATATTAGGAAACAATTCTTAATAATTAAGGTGGAGAAACATAGGAGCAAGTTACCAAAATGGTGTTTTAAAATGCCTAGTCGGGGCAGATTTTAAGGTCAGGGCATAACTCAGGCAAGGACAGGAGTAAAGAAACTAAATGAACTGGAAATGCGGGTGGTCTCTAAACACCAGTGGCCTATAAACACAGGCACACTTACCCCATGACACTCCTCACTCTTGCCAGCATTGCTGGCTCTTGCCTGGGAGAGACACTCACCCATTTGCATAGGTACATGAGGCACAGTGCAGAAAAACCGAGGGCAGCTATAAGTATCACATGCTGCTGCGTCTTGCTTTTTCATAAACAGGTGTAGTCAAGCAGTCGAATTCAGTGTGTGCATTAAAAGCTCCAGTTAAGGTCACAGCATCCAATTTGGCATTTCCTAACAGCTGCATGCCCAACACTTACTGCAGGGAGAGGAGCCTTTAAGCAACACTGCACTGTCCCTCTCAAAGCTCCATGACAAAACCTTCCTTTCCCTGTGATCCTGCACCTCTCCAGAGCCTGGGAAGGTCTGTCCACCAACAGCACAGAGCTCCCAGGTGCCTCACCACAGAGCTCTGTCCTGCATGGCTCACGGCACAGGTCATTTACCAGAAACTGAGAGCCATGGGTTCCTGTGGACTTTCATTTCCTATTTCGTAATACCTCTAGTTATCCACACTGGAATGCGTGATGAATACATCCATACGAGCTTAGTGGAAAAAACATACTGGGCATTATCCATTTTATACTTTTCAAAGGCTCAGAAAGTTGGCCAAATCAAACCCAATTTCCACTGAAACTCTCCAAAGTCCTTCCCAATGAAAGCTATAATCCCTGCCAAATGTCAGTTCTCAACTTGTAGTTGCAGAGCTATTCAAATATTAATTTTTAAATGTTTTCATAAAGGGCAAAAATATTCATTTTTTTTCTTTTTGCATTTACAAGCATCTCATCAACATTTCTTGAATGATGAGAAAGGGCTGCCTTTCCCAAGCAACATTTTAGCCTCAGAAGGGAAAGATTCTGCCTGAATGAAAAGAGGTAATTTTGACAGCTGTCTTGGCTACCTGAATCATATGAGCAGTCTTTGTTTTTGCAAGATTGCTGCTGTGAGTTCATAATCTACAACATTAACATTGATTCCTTGCCAGAATGAGGTCACACAGCTATATTATACCCTGACTAGAGCATCTCCCTGGGTGGGGGAAGCAGCAGCACTGACATCCCGAGTGCTCACCCCACACCTGCCCTCACACCTACTCAGCTCAGAAGGTCTTTTAAATTAAAGCAATAAACTGCCATATCACATAAAAAATTTAGCACTAAATCATTCAGGAAAGACAGGCCAGGAAGCACATCATGACTTATTCTCATTTATGTATTTTTGTTTGCAGACTCCTTAAAGCCTACCAAGAGTTTTTTGCATATAGAAGTATACTAAACTGCACACAAAAGGTATGCACAAACCACAATATAATTCATCTTTTTCACTGGTCTGCTGACAAAACCTTTATTAAGCCAGCAAAGTGGATCATTCACTGCATCATTTCATTAAAAGAGAATGACAAGTATTTGCTATGTTTATGTTATTTTTCCTGCAGTGAGGTACAAATTCCAAGTTATCCGTTTTCAGAAATCTCAGGCTTTAGATTAAAAGAGAAAAAATACAGCTGACTTAAGCTTACTTATTAAATCTTTCTGACTATCTCAGAGTAACTTTTCTTTAGTATTCTGGTTCAACTATAGTCTTCACCTGTTGTTTGAAGGATCTTAGATCATTAGCCTGTGGGAGAATGAGATTAACAGCTGATAATCTGAGGGAGGAAAGGGAAAATGATCATGATTCATTCTGTACCTTTTCTAAAAATGGCTTGTTATTATTTGCTATTTTTAAAGGATTCACTAGAATGTACAACAAGGGAACTTCCATCAACTTGTGCTTGATGTGTTAGTGGTTTTATGCACAAAATTAAATCCAAAAGGAAGAGGAAGAGGGAAAGAGCTGTCCTAGCAGAGAACTTGGACTAACCACTTCCTTGGTGACAAAGTTCCCGACTGACCTGCTGCATGGCTGGGAGTGGTTGCTTCTCCAGGATGCTGATATCTCCAGGAGCCAAAGGTGCACCACAAATCTCGCCTCACAAGCCCGCTCCTAAGACTGCAGTGCCATGATTTGGATGGCAGATAGTGACTCGTAGAAAGCAATCTGGAGAGGAGGAAAACACCATGTAAGAAAGTTTAGCCAATCCTAATCCCAACCCCTTCGGCTTTTCCTGATTTTTTTCACACTATGAGTAGGCAATATTTTAGTGTTCACACTCCATTATCACCTTGCGACTGAGTTTGAAATGCCCTTGATAAAAGCTCTTTCATTTGTATGTTACTTGGTTTTGACACTGACATGACATTTCCAATTCTGTCAATCCTAAAAGCCAGGGAAAAGTTATGTCCTATCTCAATTAAGACTATAGTCAGGAAAGTCCAAAGCAGCTAGCTATTTAGCTACAGGGTCATGGCCAATCTTAAAAAAAATATAATTTCTCTAGCTTGGGTTGGAGAATGATTGGAGCTGGCATCAGACTTATTTCATAGGAGATTCTCTCCAAACATGCCACCACATTGTCATCACAGTTAGCTCATGGTCTCTAGAGGAGCTGGCAAATTTGGACATGTTAAATCCTCTGATCATGGATGGACAATTCTCCCTACCTGAGCCTCCAACATCCTGTAATACATATTTCCAGTGTATTAGAAATATCTCTAGTCTAGGAATTGCTGTGCTAACTAGTGTTTAGTACAGAATCCATACTGTCAAGCATAATTATAACCAGTTGATTTGCCTTTTCCTCTCCCAAAACCTCAGAGGATTCAACTGACTATCATCTTCTCTATTTCAAGTTAGTGTTCTTCTCTACCATTTTCCCCACAGACCAAAAGCCGAGGGTTCACACTGTTCACAGAAAGCAGAGGCTGGTTCTAGACTGAATCACCATCTTGTAATAAAGAATCCTATTTTGAAAGAAAAAGTCTCTGCTGTTTATTAAGGCATCTGACAAAATTCAGTCCTGCATCAAGATTATTTTTGGCTACTGCAGAAAGTGTCTAAATAAATCCAGAATCAATTTTAATGCTAATTTATTTAAATTAATTGGATAGACATGCATATTAATTGTATTTTAATTTTTCTTTCAGATATTTTTGGTGAATGGTGAAAGCAGGAGGGAAAACATCTGTTCCAAGTGAATGACATACATAAAAGCCATCAACAGGAATATGATACAAAGGCTGGCTGAACCACTAACATTTCTCTACAAGTGACTTCTAATGCATCTTGATAGCCTAAGCCTAGAAACCATAAGAAAGCCTTTGTTTCTGAATAGTTATGCTCATCAAGGTTAAATATACATAATTGGACATGGAAGATAAACTGAGTGCACAGAAAATGAAATGGATTAGATAGGAAATTCTAATGAGGTACTTAACCAAATAAAGGCGAAGTTCTGCTTTCAGCTCTGGTGGTGCACTGGTTTCAGTGTTATCACTCCAGATTTACGGCAGCATAGCTAAGATCTGTATCTGGTCTGATCTAAGTATTGGTCAAGAATTAACTGATATCCCAGCAAAGGGTGTGTGTTGTACCTGTAATCTTTTACAAGTCCTACCTTTTTTCTACAGTTATTTCAGACCTGTCAAGAATGTGATGTAAATCATGAGAGAATTAAAAGCAGTGTGAATGAGTATTTTCCAGAAGCAAATATCATAGTAAGTAAAAGGAAAAAGTGTGTAAGTATATTATTTGAAAAATGCGCTAGCAAGTCAGGATGACAAGATATTTAAATGACTTAGTAAATGAAAAATTTTGTTATCTAAGTAAAGGTTCGTTCAACCTACTCACAAGTGATATGTGCTCACCATCATGCTTTAAAAAATTAAGGGTGCCCAACCATTTTACATGCTTTTGCACGCTGCAAGTAGGAGTGATCATTTAGAAGGGCTGCTTTATACTTGCAACCCTTTCCTAGAAGTGCAATCTTGTTAAAAGGAGAGAGCATGCACAGTGAACACGTAAAGACTTATCAGCAAGCAAAGCACTTTCTTTAGACAGTCACCCTTTTATACCAGTTTGATTTGCTTTACTTTTTATTCTGGCTTCCACTGCTTCTATTAGGTCAGATCTTAAGCCAGCACAATAGATAGGGGAATATATGTGGAGTTAATTACAGGTGCTGGAGAACAGCCAAGAAGATATACTACTATGAAACATTTACTCACATTCCAGAGGTCGTATGAACAACAGTAATGGGATTTCCAGCTTCAAGACTGCATGGAAATGAAAGTGGGGAACCTCCCACAGGAATATAAAAAAGTAAGCTAAAGATGGAAAGTCAGACAATAGCGAAGGAAGCTTTAGGACTTATTAATGCAAGGAAATGTGCCGTAATAAAGTGAACACACACCTTTGTTACTGATATGCAAAAAGTAGATTTTAAGATCCACCCTGTCAGTATGCAGTGTTAAAATAAAGGGAAAAACATGCTGCCAGCAGGTGAGCCCTCTCTCTCCAGTTTTCTGGCTTTGAGAGAAACACTTGTGTAGTAAACAGCAAATATCAGGCGGATTTGTTCCGATCTTCCTCTCTGACTTCCTTTGTGTTGATTTGATACTTAAAACTGTGCAGCCAAGATCCAGAAGATCCTGGTTTGGATTCCATGGAATGGAATCCCTGTTGGTTAAATCCCTCATTTCTGTACAGTCAAGCTGCTGACGGCAGGGGTGCTTGGCCATGCTTCCCAAAGCCTCCAGCAGGACAGACTGACGGATGCACAGGCGTGAGGAGGGTTAAGATTCCCAGATACAGTTCTGCCAAAAGGGGGAGAGAGGATAAATTGTGTGGCCTGGAGTTCCTCTGTGTTCATTTGGGTCAGGAGCAAAATTTTGAAGCAAATCTCCTGGTTGATCCCACTCACTGCCTTTTGGTTTGTATCCCAAGAATATCTCAGAGAGCACAATTAATTCCTTATGCATTAAATTCAACAGGACGATGTGCTCCAGGAGTGCACATACCGTGCTAATGGGCAGCAAGTCCACAGGATCAGACTAGAGCTATTGAAAAAATGAATTCCCCCAAGGCATATGCTGCAGACATCAGGCTCCCCAGCACTAACTGTTTTACCTTACAGATCATCTCCTACTGCAGAGCATTTTTTTGTTAATGTCAGCATAACCTTAGAGGAATAATTAGCTCATCCAAACCAATTTGAAAAGGAATCACGTGAGACCTGAAAAGATTTCTTCTGCTTTGCGCTGTCTATTCATAGACATTGTATATTCCTAACTGACCTTCTTTTGACCGTTTTTCCACCCACAACATCTCACCTACAAATATACCTCTCTCAAATATATCTCTTTTATACCTCTCAATATTTGTAATTGTCACAGTGAGTTCCATGATTGCTTTTAGAAGAGGTGGGTCTCTCAGTGTCAGTACGTGTACAAACTTAATTTCAGGAAATGTTTTCTACCACGTGTCCTCATAAAGATGCTGTCAAAGGCACAGGTGTGCTGCAGAATTCACTACCAAAACTTCTAAGGATGAGATCACCTATCTACAGATTCACATGTCTTCTTATACTTAGAAACTGTTTTGCCAACATGCAGTCAGTGTATATCCAATACAGATTACTCAAAGGCTTGTCAGCAGTCTTTGAAAACACTCAGGTTTGTTGAGATGACCACAGTTCAAGTTCTTCACTGCAACTAATAGAGAAATTGTATATAAAAAAAGAGAAGGCACATCCACAGTACAGACCAACATCTGATTCCATAATTATGCATGGAAGTGTTAGAAAAATATTTAAGTACCACAAAACAATAAGTTGCTATCAAAGTTCCCATTTGAAGGGTAAGCTTGGATCCACATCACCTAATTTGAGTAGACTCATTCTGGAGAACATTCTCTGATCCTTCAAAGAAAAAGAGGGTGTCACGAAGTGATGCACTCACTTACACGCCAGGTAGAATATGTCTTCCTCTGCTCAGCAAAATTCGGATTGGCGGGATGACAGTTCACATGTTCCTTTTTCCAGGTGTTTTTGCTTATCACTGTTTTACAGTAAATTGTTATTCCTGCTCAGGGCATAACTGACACTCTGCTCATTTTGCACATGCTTTAGCTTCTATACAATAATAATAATAATAATAATAATAATAGTAGGAAATCCTTTGTTTCCCTGTTTTTTCTTCCTGGGTCTTATCAATAGGCTCTGCATGTTGGTGTTCTCTTTGTTGGTGTTTTCCCTCAAGACTCTTTCAGAAATCAGCAACTTTTGGAAAGATCCTTGCTTTCACCTCTTGGTTACATCTTCACTTGTTTTTTAAAATAAGTTTCTAGTCCTGGTAGCTGTAAAGGAAAGCTTTAGAGTGTAATCCAAGAGCATCATTTCATTTTATGAGCCAGGAAAAAAAAGAGAGAAGACAAAATATTTAATATGAAAAATTCTCCTTATTGTAATTTAATTGGGGACGGGAGGCAGGGAGAGAAGGGATTAATGCCTAAACTGTGAATTTTTGTGGTTGCCAACTCTTTCATCCAACCCGTATGCTGACACAGCCCCATTACAGTATTTGCAAACATTTTATGCAAAGTGAGACCTGTACATTGTATGTGCAAACCACAGAGCTCTCTCTAATTGCACAAAACTCAGAAGCTGACCAGGTACCTTTTCAACAACCCCCAAAACTTGACTGGAGGCATATGGAAACCTCATCCCTTTTCAGATACCACAGACTGCAGAATAGCAACGGATTTCTCATTTTCTCAACTGCTGCATGAATTCTGGATGAGCTAAATTCTCCTCTGTGAAAACTAACAGCAGCTGGCAAGTGTAATGGCTTCTTAGGAGGTTCACAGCTTGATGTACAAAATCTCAAAGTGACATAAGAGCACGGATGTGCTTTGGTTCAAATAATTAAATATGCAGAATCTTTTCATGTGCATTACAGTACAGTAACACGACTGACTTCAACAAAGTTGCTGCTGCTTTCATATGTGAAAGATCTGAATCTAGTCTCTAACCTTAAAACCTCTGAATCTTTCTTCTGTCTTTCAGCCAACGGTATTTTAAATCTGTCTTGCTGACATCCCGTAGCCACAATGTACATCCATGCCATATCGTGCTTTCCAATCAGACTCATGTATGTGTGGGATGCAACTATATCCTTAATGCAGGCCTCCAAGAGAAATGCACAGACTATTAAAAGCATTCCTTCCAATTTTAAACAGGATTCTGCCAAAATACTTAAATATAGCTGGTCAGCAGACTGCACAGTGGTTACTGTGATGAAGTGAGACACCAGCTTAAGCTCTGTCTGCACCACAAATTTAACCAAGCTCGTAGCTGGTTAGCGGTACAGTCTGTTGATCTGGGCTCATCTCTCAGTGTAATACATCCTAAGTCATATTTGCTCCCATCAACAGAGTATCCGAATGTGTCTGTGGCTCTAGGAAGGCATGCGAGTGGGTGTGTGCTATTCACAGATGTGATGCTATAGACCTTCAGGAATGCAACAGAAGAAATTGCTGAGAGTTGTTTATCCTCTAATTTAAGACACCTTCAGGAATGCAACAGAAGAAATTGCTGAGGGCTGTTTATCCTCTAATTTAAGGCCAGGCTTCTAAAGGTGAAAAAAAGCAAAGACTGGCTCCCACCACTGCTTTGCAAATTGAGACCAGGTGAGTTTGTCTTCAAACAGTTGGAAGATTTACTTTCCAATTCATGTCCCTGGATACTATCCTCTCCTTTTTCTCGCAATGCTGACACAAAAAAATATCACTGAAACAAGACAAGAGCCAAATGATAATTAAAACTTTCCATCACATTGCACTGACTTTATCAAGCTGTGGGTGGATTCACTGACACAGTAGTGGAAGTACGAAATCAGCATTGGTTCCATTCTTTAGAGATGCAGTGCTGCTGGCACCCATACAGAAACGCCTACAAGTCTTGAGAGAATATGATAGTTGACCTAAAATGTTTGTATACACTAGGTTATTCAAACAGTTTTAAAGATATTTCTGAGAGTGAGCCTTCTTTCAGTTTGATCTCTGGCTCCATGCTCGAGAAACATCTTGCACTTAACTGAGAATTTGCTGGGAATCTAGATTATATCCCAGCACTGAATGCTTGGCCAAAGAGATCTAGGGTCTCTGCCAGCAGAAATATACACTGAAAGACAGGCTGCCTCACTGTGTTTTACCAGTACTCCACCACATATTGGACTGATTTGAAATGACCAATTGCAGTTGTATTCCACCACAAAGAACAGTTAAATCAGGCACATTTCACCGTGAACCACCTCAGAAGGATTTCAATTTACATGGAAATTTTGGTAATGTAATCATTACAGGGAGGGAAGCAATAGCTCACAGAAAGATTAAAGAAAAAAATAGCCTTTACACAAATGTGTGCAGACAGCTATTATTCTCATTTGGCTTTATCTTTCTTTGCATGCATGCCTCTAGATAGAAACACAGAAGTTTCAAGCTTTCTTTCCTCTTCGAAAAGGAGAAATATACAAAACATGCCCCCTTTTTCCATTAAAAAAAGAACAACCAAAGATCTGCTACAGAACAGAAATTTAAGTAAATTATTTGCAAGTATTTGAAGGGGAGCAAATAATAGAGGCAATCCAAAATATTAGAGCTGTCTTACAGCACAAAACAAGTTCTGGGCTAAAATTCAGGGGAAAAGAAAATGACCCAGTAAACTGACTATCGGAAGAAAACTACTTAACAAATGATATGCCCAGGAAAATGGCACCAGTCACTTGGGGCAATAAGAACTGGCCCTCACCAAGCACAAGAAGAGATACTTCAGGAAGGAGCCTTTAACATTAGGGACAGGACCCAAACCACAAAGGTTGCAGACTAGCATTAAAAAGTCAACGTTCATCAGCAAAAAACATACAGACACACACCCACTTTATACAAAACACGTTTGCTCTGTTTTGGCAAAGTCTGGCATTTAGAGGTGCCTGAAGCCTAGTCCTCCCTCCCAAGCAAATGCTCCAAGCACTGGGCTGGGCCAGGCTCTCTCCCCTTTCCCTCCATCCTCCTGCCCACCAGCAGTGCTTCAGGTGGAAGCCCTGCAGCTCCTCCAGCCAGGTGCTGTGGGCGCCATGGAGTTCTCTCCCAATGAACAGTAAATCTGGACATGCATCTCCACATGCCAAGGAAGAAAATGAGCCAAGGGTCCCCAAGCTACCTGGCTAGGAGATCTAACACCTAAAATAGTTCATAAAAAACGATGCCCTTCTCTGCCAGCCCCATTTTCAAGGATGAACAGTGGGAGCTGCTCAGCTTTATCAGAAAACGCCTTCAGCTGCCTCCACACTGGGAGGACCCCAGTCTCTGGCTCCCAAGGTGGGGAGTTTCAGCAGTCTCAGACATGCTTTTAAGCTCTTTTGAACTCAAGAAATTTCCCCACATGCCTCAGCTTAACCAACAACTCTCTCTTCTCTAGTCAGCAGCAGAATCAGCAGCAAAAATGCTTTGTTTGCCCATCTCATCCTAACTCTGCTCACATATTGGCTGCAGAGTCTCAGGTCCTAAACTCTGTGAGTTAGAGGATGAGTTAGGCTAAAGCAGCCAAGCCTTTAACTGAATCCAGCCTTCAGTGTTCATGGTCACATAGGAAGTCTGTATCATCAGACTTCAAACATCAAAGCAGTAATCCCAGGGCTGGGTTTCTGTCCTGAGCAATAGGTCACCCTTCCTCTAAAGCTGTGCAGAAATAACATTGACGTAAAATCAATGGTTGACAGTCATTTTCCAAGTCACATATTTTTCTAAATAGCATTCATGAGCTGAGTTTTTCTAACACTATCTATTTCTTCCTGATGAGCAGCACATATACAAATTCTGTCCCATCCATGAATAAGAAGTGTCTGAACATATGCAGAGAGCATATGTGGCATTTGTGCTACTCTTCCTAGGGCTGATCACTGATACTGGCTGATGGTTTATGACATGCAAGTCAGTTGCATGAGGAGGGATGGGGTAGGAGCTACCGAGAATGGTAATACCTTCCAGTGCTTTGATCACCTCCGGGGGAGGCAGGAAGCCTCCATTTCTAGATGTTGGCTGTCCTGGGGCCCAGGGCTTTTTTTCACCTAGATCAGGAGAGAACATCTAAGGAAATCTGATTGTTGGCACCTGAGTGTGCTTCAGTTCACATCCCCAAGCAGTCTCATAGGTTGCAAACCAGGTTCCTTTTGTGTGAAACCTGCTTAGAAGATGAGCCTCAAGAGGGCACCTAACATCCTCCAGCTGGTAGGGGGCACTCAGTGGGGCCAGGCTAGAGCTAGCCCAAAGTATATGCGCTTAAAATCTGTAAAGCATGGATGCTAGGAGTTCAGCTCCAAGTGTTTAAATCCACAGGTTTTCTCCTGCTGGGCCACATTACTTTTTAACATAGACACAATTTCTGTTAATTGAAATTTGGGCACCTGATTCTGTCCCTGAAATATTTGGTTGCAGAGGATTTTCACTCAATCATATTCCAGGATATTGTCTTATTGCCCATAGTTAGCCCCACGAGACAGAATTTCAGAGCTCATTCTCAGGTTTGCGGCACATGAGACACTCCTCTTCCATTTGTCACACTATTGACGTCATTAGAGGAGAACTTGAGCAGCATTTCCAGACAACACCTGGAATTAGAGCTTGGATGGATCACAATGCCTCACTCCAGAGTTTCCAGATTATTATTTATCACTAGGAAATTAGTTCCAGCACTCAAGCCCTACATCCATCGGTTTTATTTCGTCCTCTAATGATTCGCTCTGCAAACATGCCCACATCCTCCCTTCGGACCGATAGTTGGTATCGCCCAGGCAGTATTTCTCCCAAAAATCCACCTCTCTATAAACTCTTCACACACACCATACATTCAGTCCATTAAAATAGAAACACCATGGCAAAACCAAACCATGAAAATTATAAATAGCACAGCTTCCCCTCTCCTAGTCTCCATGATGCAAAATGTACTAAGAACAAATGGGGCAGAACAGCCACGCTCTTATTAGGTGTCCCACAATCCCCACTGTACTCTCTACTGACGCGGCCTTGAATTATTTCATTGTAACACTTCCCGAAAGGGCACCACATTATTTGCCCCACAAAACACCATACTGACTTCTCAACAGTAAGTACAATGAACGGCACTATTAGAATGAGCACACAGATGTAATTTCCTCCCTGCTCTCTCATCCAGTGGACATTAAAGAGGCTCAGAAAGATTTACAATCTAGTTAAAATTCCCCTTGTATCACAACATGGGTGCCTATCCTGGTAATTTACTGACGAATCTAATCTCTTCTTGTTGTTCTCATTGCTAAAATGTTTACCAAACTTCAAAACTAAGGGAGACTAATTTAGATTATAGCGGAGTGCCACCTAGTGCTAAGCAGGTTTGAATTCAAAAGGCATGCTCTTATCTGTAAGAAATTATTGACCAAAAATTCTTTCTTCAGTTGTACTGGCAGTATAACACATGCTCTCCGAGAGGGTGCAAGGAAAGCATAAGAAATAACAGAGGGGAAGATTATAAAAGAACCTGAACTAATTATGTTCTTTGTAAAGTTGACAAGGCTCTGCCGTTCATGAAGCCCCACACTTCTAGGTGAGGGCATTTAGACTGTTACATGTGCTCTAGATTTTAGCGCATGACATAATGTATGCAAATGGAAGAAGAAAATTTGACAAAAATATGTTCAAACTACTCTAGAGATGCCCAAGAATGGAGGAGGAGAAAAAAAAATAAAGAAAAAAAATTGTGTATTTCAAACTTTGCTTTATAGAATTTAATTTTTTTCCCACCAAGAGAAAATCTAAATTCCCTGCTGAAGTGAACACGTCACACAGGGCCAGGAACATCTTCTGTAGTTCAGATGAAAGGCACCTACTGACCCCAGCAAGCATAGGCTGAAATCTTTATATGCCCCACAGCTCCCTGCAGAGATATGAGGTGAAAACTCTGCTTGTGGGCTCTGCAAATGGCCTTAGACATGAACAGAGATGAGAAACAAAAGTTTTTACTCCCTAAATGCTTTAACTGATGTTCCGAGGGAGATTTTAGGCTGAGAGAGGGTGGGACAGAAAGATCTTCCCTGATAGCTCAAACAGAGATTAAGCATTTCCCAGTGTTAAGGTAGGGAAAGCAGTTCCCTGGCTAGGATGATGTTCCCATGCTGTAGATGTTGCTCTGAGACTAACAAAGGAAAAACTGAGAAATGTCAATTAAAAAAAAAAAAAAATCCCTAAATCTTCAACACACCCAACAACAGGTGTTTTGTAGAACAAGATTTCCTAGAAAATGATACCCAGACTACAGAAACCTCAGTCCCTTTTCTTGGTGAGTGCTACCCCTGGTTATGAACAACTGGCTCACACAGACTCTCGGGGTGGAGCACAGACATTCCCAGGAAAACACAGTCTGAGGTAAAGTCTATTTGCTGCTCAGTGGTGTCTTCTTCCTTGGGTGTGTTTGAGAGAAAGCTGAGATTAACTGACATTATAAAAAACACAGTCTATCTTTAGGCTAGAAGAAATGGGCAGAGTGGATCAAGAAATAAGGCAATGAATTATTCTAATTCTTGTCTCAGCAAAGCCATGAAACACCACTTTCACTGTTGGTATTTGGAGCCTATTATAATCTACAAGTATGGGCAGCAGCATAAAAGTTATCAAATTCTTCCGTTTACAGGACAAACAAGATTTCATAGCTGCTTAGTAAATGTTTCCAAATACGTCAAATAGACCCTTGCAGTGGGAGAAATTAGCACGATTCATGAGTTGCTTTTGCTTTTCTTTTTTGGTTAAAACCAGTTGAGTTTGAGAGGGATGAAACACAAAACTGTAGCAATTTGAACCCTTTGTCTGCTGTACAACTTCTGCATGAACAAAAGCAACCTGAACTACTTTCCTCACGTTGCAACAAAAGTTATCTGCTCTGACCAGTAAGTCTTACCTTGAAAGATGAGAAAGGTGCCACCCTGCTGAGACTATGCCTATTTGTAGCCATTTTTACCACAGTGGAAGAACTTGGTGCAAGTCCAGCAGCACATTAGCAGGCAGGGTGTGGAGATGCCTCTGTCAACTAGTGGTCTTGGGAAGACTTGCTCATGACCACCCTTTTGAAGCATCAAGCTGGTCCCACTACGCACCTTCCCACCCCTGCAACACTTGGGATGGGTGGCTCCAGCTAGCAAAAGTGTTGGCATACTTGCACACAGTTTCATACAGCACTCTGTGTGACACAGCTCATATCCTATAGGTAAATGAAAGTGCCTCTTTTTCAAGGCTTAAAAAGCAGAACTCCCCTCACTGGAAACCTAAAATAATAATTAAGACAAAATTGAACTTGACCTGTGGCTGATTCCAATTATTAAAAAAAAAAAAAAAAAAAAAGGAAGGATGCACTCCCACCCCCTTCCCAGGATTATCCCAGCATCCCCCAGAAAGCCTATATCTTTCATTAACCTCAGCATCCCACCATCTCTGGCATGCAGCAAGAAATGAAACCTCCACAGCTGGCTCAGCTCTCTGGTCCCACAAACCGTGCTTGAGGCAGAGAGCGATTAACTCCATCCTGGTTAGAGTAATTCACAAAAAGCTCCCTTTCCTCTTACAGGGTGCCCAGATGGAGGCAAAGGGAAGTGCTGCTGTCCCTCACATTTCCCATTTTACTGAGAAAGGTTTCTCATGCCATGTGGAATGAACCTACTTCAGCCCAAGTATAACAGGCACAACATGGTCTTTCATTATGTAAGATCCTGGCCCACATGCCAGTTTGCCATGGAGAAATTTGTGTACCTTTTCAAGTAAATATCATCACCACAACACCTATTTTTATATGTTTTAAAACATATTCTTAAATAATATTTATCTTTATATAAATATATATGCACACACGTATTTCTGGCAGGGCAGCACACCTCAGTTTTACAGAAGTGAGATGCCCTCAATTCTACACACAGTGAAACCGAGACACAAGAGTGAAGCCCTTCGGTAAAAGCCTCCCCGTTGAGTTGGGAGCAGGACTCTGATGTCTCCAGCCTTCATCCGAGGTGTCTCCACCCAGCCGCAGCTCTCCCCACTGGTACTCCTGAGGTGCCATTTGCACAAGGTCAGCCGCCTTATTTAAGCCAGGACTCCAGTTTAACACAAGGTCAGCCACCAACCCAGGACTCCGGTTTAAAAGATTGCTCTCCATTGGGAAGCTCTTGTCCCAACAAAGGACCTTTAAACCCAATCCAGCAATCAACGAGGAGTCCCGTCTTACAAAACTGCGCAGACAAAACAAAGGGGCTGAGCCCGAACAGCCTGCGTGATACCCTCTGGTGGAATCCTCCTTCTTGGGTTATTGCATTTGAACTGCTCAGTGTGAAACGCAATGCTCAGCTGTAAAATATTTTCTTTTTGGCAGCTCACAATCTTGTTCCAAAGGCACATGTGAAATACATTCCTGGGTAATCTTGGAGTGAAGTGGGCCAGATGGTAGCAGTCAGATGTGACCCAATTCTTCTTAAGCTCTCATATTTTCAAAGATGTGTGCTTAAAAACCTCATGCTTCTCTCCCACAGCATATACATATTTCAGACTGGGTTTCTGAGGCTGTCGCAGGCATGTACAGAACTGTCACCTTTCGGCACCCTGTCTCCTGGGGATAAGGAGCTGTGCACATCTGTAATGGAACAAGTCATCCCATCACAATTCTTATTCTGTTTCCCCTGGACCGAGGGGATATCAGGCAGCCTCCCGGTTTAAGGAGGGCGAGGGAGTGGAAATACTTTCTTCAGACTTTACTGAAGGGAAACAGATAAAAGAGGGACGGGGGTGGAAACGGGTTCCAGTTGTTATATCAGCTGGAGGGGAGGGAATGGCTGTCAAAATGGCTGTAGAGCATTTTAGCTTAAGGTTTAGGCTTGTTTTTCTCAGGAAGACTTTAAATGCTTGATTCTTGTTCAATTAAACATGCACGCAGGCCTTCCCCTCCTTCTGGAGTGTTTACTTTTTGTTCTTATTTTCTTTTCACGTATCTGGCACAAGCATCCGAGTCATATCCCTAGTGTTTCAACATTCATTGCAATATTGTGGAGCTCAGGGTAAGCCCATGTAGCTAATGCTGCAAAAACCCATCACCACAGGAGGGCCACCTCTGAGAGCAGGGGAAGGAAAAGCCCCGCCAGCCCAGATGGTAACTGGAGCTGACTGGCGTCAGAGCAGGGGTAGGACGGTCCCTGATCCCGCTTTGTGCGGGACTCTTCACCCACCATCATGCTCCAGCCTCATCTGGAGCTGGTGCAAACCATCACAGCTTCATGGAGGCAAATGGACATATGGATATCTCACTTGATTTAGAAAGTCTACTTCTTCCTTCAGTGAAAAAGCTGAAAGCAAGCAACTTGTGCATTAGAGGCATAATATACAAAGAAAATTTCAAACTAATACAAACATTTGGTTCCATATTATGGATTATCAGATCAAGCAGCTGAGGCTAATTTACAGGGCAGAGTTCAGCCTCTGTGATGGCGGCTGGGTGCAGCTGCTCACCGTGGAGGGGCTTGCACCCACACTGCACACACAGAAGCAGACTGCAGCAGCAAGAAGTTCCATGCAAGGATCTGACACCTGCTTTTCACCAGTGTAATGGTTCTTCATTGTCTGCAAAGAAGAGATCAATAACTTTGATTTAATATGTTGCTGAAGGCACTTTGTGGACTTCCACTTGCCCTTCACAGTTTCTTGGTGAAGCTGTTTGCAACACAGAGATTGAGCTGGAGAGAAGTGTTTGCTCACAAGCCAACATGGCAACAAAACATTGTCAGTGCTAGGAGACTACCTGTGGAAATTCTTCCCAGAAAATAAGCAGGTTAAATCTTATAGACCAGCTACATCAAAATGCAATCTGCTAATTAAAAAACAAAACAAAACAAAGAAACAAACAAACAAACAAAAAAAAAACAAAACAAAAAACCCCCACCAAAACAAAACCAAAAACTGATCTCTAAATGCTCTTGAGAGACAAACTCCTATTTCCACATGCACACAGTCTACTCCGGTGAAAAAGAGAAACAAACACCTTTTTGGCCACTGCCCAGACTAGAGATCCTGATGATTGATACCATTCACCATGGGGTCAAAGTTTTGGTAGAGACATTAAATAATTAGTTTCTACCTGCAGCAAAGAGAAATACCAGATGTTCTGCAAGTGAATGAGAAAGTAAAAATAAACAACATGAAACTTATATCCAGAACAGGGTATATTTTTGGGAAACATTCCCAAAGTTAAAAAGCAACTGTGCAGCACTGTTCAGTTTCGGTCTTAGCATAAGGCTACACAGAGCCAACTTAGATAATTGCAGCTACAACAAAGGTACTGTAAATTAATAAAAACATTCAATCAAAAAAGGGGGAAAAAATCTAAAAAAGTTATCTGAATTTTCTTTGTAGAAATTTCTGCAAAGCTGTAGGATTTCCCAAGCTATACACTAGCTTCAAGATGAGAAATAAAACAGTCTCATTGCATATCCTCCTCTCTTCATCGGGTATAGGAGTTTTAGAGTTTTAAGTTGCAAGGTATGAGCATCTTTCCACCCAGGCAGATTTTTCATCTGCTGGTAAGAAAGGCAGCAACAGAGCTGGATATCAATCAGCTCTAATTTATACTGAGGTGGTGGTCAGAGGTGATTCTTAGTGGCCCTAGGAAAAAAAGAGCACTGAGAATAATTGGTTAAAAATAAGCGTTGGGGAAAATCCTTTAGGAAAGTCTGCTTTGTAACAAATTTTGACAAAGCATTGCACAACATGCTTCCTATTGCCTTTTCTCTACTAGGATATAAAAGACTCTTTTAAAAGGTCAAATTATTGTAGTTTAGAGAATGAGAATCATAAAACCACCGTCTAGCCTGCAATGCGCTGTAGTAGTGAGCACACTCCTTTGCTAAGAAAAGTAGGATGACCCATCCACACAAATCCCCTTTTGCAGCTTTCTCCCTCCTTTCAGTTTTCAAATTACTCAAGAAATGTATCTTTATTTCCTAGAATATGTTCACTACTGAACTAACTCAGCTCCCTATACCAGTGTTTGGAGACCATTTGTCTCTTACGATTAAGAAAATTCAGTGGTGCAATCCCCTTCTTTTGTTGTATCAGTCATATGATACCACATCTTTCCTTCCTTAACCAACTCTGAGTCACCTTTCCACTTCCAAGCTTAAATTAGTACCTGTGAAATTTCTTATGTGAATATTTGTTAACGCTAGCTTAAAATTTGCCTGGTGTAAAATTTCCTTCCCATAAAGAAGCTTGCTGGGATACCCTGCGACAAAATGCAAGGTGGATGCAACACTCACAGCAGTGTGACTATTCCAAGGGAATATTCATTAGACGTTGTTCAGGTGTGTAACCTCAGTCAAGACAGACTTTGTTATTTCTAGTTTTTAAAACTGTGGCAGCAGGACCAAGTAAATTTTAGAGGCACCAAATAATTCAGACCAAACAGAATATTCAGTGTCTTCACGACAAGAAGGGAAGGATTTTTTTTTTCCAAACGAACGTCAGCAAAAAGTCACAAGTTCCTAAGCAGCACAAGTCAGGAGGCAAGAATCACCATTATCTTCATATATGGCCATCAGTTAGTGCATGAGAGCCAAGGAAAAAGAAGTATCAGTGTTACTCAGCCAAAGCAACTACTAAAGGCAAACAAGTCTATTTATCATGTCTACATACCTGTACGAAAAATAGTATGCCTTTACTGCACTTGGCTTTTATTTGCCATTACTATGTAGAATTGGCTTTTCCTCACTACTATATTCAGTAATCATGCAACCTCACTTCTGTAATGTTTTGTCAAACCATCAGCAGTAGCTTGATCAATTTTGGATCACAGGAGAAAACAATGGTGCATTTTATTGCTGTTTAAATGCAGCTCTGCCCTGAAAACGACTCTGAACTGGAACTCCTTGAGAACTACCAGGAATAAACCTGGTGGAGGGCCTTTGAACGTCTGAAGGAACAAGGGAAAACACACACATCAGGTTAAGGATTACAAAAGAGTTGCATGTTGGGCTGATCAAAAACTTGCCCATTCCTTTGCACACATGATATTCATTCTCCCCATTTCATTAAATACATATTTTCCAGAGGCACGGCATGACAGATGTGCAGCAAGAACATGTGCACAGAGCATAGTACCCCCAGGCCAAGCTCTCTACACATACAACTTCTTGCAGATGTACCTAGCCTAAACCTCGGGAGCCGATTCCCATGATTTACAGCAAGACAAGTCTCTAGAAACATTTTCAATTCAGCAAAAAAGCTGGACTGTCAAGTAAGCCGCTTATGGCAGCTCTCCCCATCTGCAGCCCTCCCCCTACACACAAAAATCCTTTCTGCTGTTTGCTGTAGGGTTATGATTTATTCCCACAGGGTGATTCTGGGGAGATAGTGCATGCAGTGGGGAGATATTGTAGTTGGCAATAATCCAGGACCCAAAAATGGGATACAGCCCATGGTTTCCCTAGTGCTTTCCTTACAGCAGAGCTAAAACAGAATGTCCTTCATGCTATCTGTGACGTTAAAATCTGTGACATTGGCCAGGGTCCAAAGTGATGGGGGAAGCGTAGGAAGAAGCTTTCCAGTCAAACCTGTGGCGGACTTTGTGACAATGCATTTCTTTGCCTGTTTCCAGTCAAACAACTTTAAATCTGTAGAAGAATTAAGAGAAAAAAAAAAGTAAAAATCAAAGCAGTAGATGGGAATGCTGCATATAAAAACCTCTTCCCCTCCTCCCTGAGAAATTAATGGGTTGTGATAGCCTGCGTGCTGCTGCTAAACTGGAAACACTCAGGGAGAAAGTAATCCGAGGAAGAGAAACTGCTCCAGGAACACCACATGGGTTGGTAGCGATGATGTGCCATAGCGCCGTGCTCACCAGAACAGGGCAGCCTTGATGGCGCTCTGTAAGCCGCCGCAGGCTGCAGAGCTCTGCACAGCTGCCTCCTGCTGACCCCTGAAGTATATGCATTTACGTACATACACAGCCAACCCTATTTAGTCTGTAACGGCAACACCAGCACAGGATGACTTTGTCTTGGCAGTTGAAGCCTCAGCCAAAATTTTCAGAAAACAGGAGGCCTACGCGAGTTGCAGCTGTAGCCCTCTTTGATAGTTAGGGAGACAGACTCTATTTAATTGCTGGAAATAACCTGGAAGGTCATCACATTCTTAAGAGACAAAAAACATTTTTAAACATTATGTATAATTGAAAAAATAATTCTATCAGAGGAAGAGGCCTACTTAAGGAAGGATGTTTCAGAGGCACAACTCTAGGAAGGCCTCCGATAGGGTAATCTGGAAGATAATTATTTGTGGAGGTGTTTTGGGTTTTTTTGGGTTTTTTTTTTTTTTTTTTGTTTGTTTTTGTTTTTTTTTTTTTTCCTCAAGAGAATTATTGAGTCTAATTCAAAATTCTCCAATATAAGCAGAACTTAATGCATACATACACACACACACACACACACAATATAACGTAAGCGGATCCGCACGGTCCTGGCAAAGGGTAGAACGGACATCTGTCCTGAAAAATCCCTCCTAGGTATGCTTTTTTGAAACTTTAAAATGCTTCACATCTGTTTCCCTCCCAGCTGGCAGAAAATCCACAGGATTGCGTATCTCCTGATTTGTGAATCAATCTAAAAAAATGCATTGCAACTTTTGACATTAGAAACACAGTTTCACAGGCTCAATCGACATTTAGTTTTCCATCTGCCAAACTTGGGGCAAATGGGATCCTTTCAAGCGCCCTGTGTGTACTACGGCCATTTCACATTAAACGTGCATGACAAATCTCTGTTTAGCATTAGCAATGTTGGATACCTGTGTATGGACAAGATGTTGACCGCTCTCTCCAGTCTTAATTCTGCATTGTCCAATTCTTCAAGGAAAAATTCTAACCAACACAATGCTGAAAACAAGGTTTTCCACTGAAATTCTGCCTATGGTAGAATCTGCAGCGTCACTAGAAAAGAGAGTGCCCACCCACAGCAGGAGCGCAGCTCATACCCACCTCTGGACCAGAAGAAATGTAGTGAGAGCGAGTTTGGCATACAGTTACCTCCTCTGCACACACAAGACTGCATAGCTCTGCTTGCTCCCTCTTCTTTTGCTGTCAACTTGAAAACTTTTTCTTGTCTGCCTTGCTAGAGCCAAAGGCTTTAGCTGTTGGGCTTTTTGTTTTTTTTTTTTTTTCTTTTGTTTTCTTGAGCTACGAGGCGAGCCTCCAGACCTCTCTGATGTAGGAATAACACCAAGTTTGCTCCAAGTTCCTTTTAACCTAGGACATAAATAGTTTTTTTGAGTTCCCAGTTCTACTGCCAGTGTTCACACAACACCAGAGACATTCATTTATAGAATACAAAATACTAGGGATTTTTTTACTTACATACTAGATAGCTTTTGAGCTGTATTGCTTGTCCAATGCAGACAGCTTATGATTTTCATTCTCTATGATTTTCCTCTATGCATTTACAGATGCATAGGTAAGTGTGAATGGACTTAAGAGAGACTAAAAGGAAAAATTACTGCCAGCGCAAGGACTGATCTCTTATTTGAGAGCTGTGGGAGGGGAAAAAGGGGACAGACATACACACAGACACTAACTGGAATGACAAGACTGCGTATTTAAAGGAAGCTGAAATAAATTCTGAAGCAGCATTAAAAGCAAATGTCACCTCTTGCTTTTAGCCTGGGAGGGCAGGGTTGTATACAGGATGAAGAGCGGGCTGTGTGACAGGGAGGATTCAGAGCAAGGTCAACTTGCGAAACAAGTGAGGAATGACAGAAACATCGAATTGCTGAAACATCCCACAATAGGGAATACAGTATCTCAAGAGCTATCTGGAGCATATATTTGGCTCACCATACAAAAGCACGTTCTAGAAATAGCAACTTAAAGGCACTTTATCAAAAAATAAAGCTGGGACAATGTAACTGACTATAATTCAGACAGTCTTTAAGAATTTATAGAAAGTGTCTTTTACAGCAGTCCCCAACCCAAAGCGTGGTGGTTATCACAGAGCAAAGTAACGTGACGTACACAGAAGTACTCAGCAGAGGCTGCTAACAAGGCAGGGACCTTGCTGACCACGCAGGACATCGCTTGTCTGGTGAGAGCTGGGAAGTGCCCAGAGGTCCCCTTCTGAAGGGATTACTGGGCTGCAAAAACTCACCACCTAAATCATAGGGACACACGTACCCCTTGAGGATGTAGACTCTTTCCAGATTTTGGTTTGTTAGTAGAACTTTTTGGAAGGAAACGAATTTTCTAGAATTGCTTATTAAAAATAAAACCCGGCCAAACTCTCCATTAACTTCTTGTTTCTCAAAACCACCCTGTAACCATCCAGTATTTCTAACAGAATTGAAAGCTCTTGTAGGTTTTAGCATACAGACAAAACCTAACAGAGGGTGATTTCATGGGTGGGGGGCAGGGAAAAGTGTTAAATTTTTTTTTTTAAATTATCCAGTGATAACATCCCCTTCTTGCCTTAAAATCAGTTCAGCCATTTTGACACAGTGCCTTAAGTACAGTATCAGGAGGGTGGGTTTTTTTGTTTTTTGTTTTGGGTGGGTTTTTTTTGTTTTGTTTTTTTTTTGTTTTTTTGTTTTTTTTTTTGGGGGGGGGGGGTGTTTGGTTTTTTTTTCCCCTCCTTTTTCAATGGCAGCAAGAATCCATCCTCTGGAGTCTCTCCTCAACTGGGCATTTCATTCATCCTCCCCACCCAGGGCTCCTGTAACATGCTCAGCCATGCCAGGAGGCAGCCGAGCTTCACCATTTGAAGTTTTTCTCTCTTTATAAAAAGGAATCTGAAGCCTACACTTAGTTTAAGGTAACTGAGCAAGTTTAAGATAATAAGGTTAGCAGATCTCCGAGGGGGCTTTTAATTTATCTGAAAGTGTCTTGCACTTGTCATATATCGCTTAGGAAACTTTAACCTTTAGAGCACGTGTCAGGAGCTTCCACTTCCAACGGAGGGGGACAGCCAGACCCACACAGGAGGGTACCAGGGTCCCAGCCTAGGAAATGCAGCTCTGGTACACCTGCCGTCCCACCTCTGTGCCTCCTCTCCCAGCCCTCTCACCTTGCCATCCTGCTGGGAATGCCTTTTTTCCCCGTGCTCCTAAACCTTCTTAATTCACTGCGGCGTGAAGCCATCCAAGTTTCTCTTTCAAACAACAAAAAAAAAATGGCCTTGAGCGGCCATATCTGTTTGATGCTTGTATACGTGTACGCACACAAGGACACCACCCTGTACATTAAATGCATTAAAAAGTGTACACTGCCCAGTCTTCTAAATTTTATAATCCTACTGTGAGCAGTTTTTCATTCTCAGTTGATTAAAGTATTAGTACATAAAACATCTGTCAGAATAAAGATTAAGCAATGGGCTCGGACTTGCTCAGACAGAAAGCAAACAATGAGCACAAATATCGCGCAAATAAAATCCATCTCATGTAATATTAATCCTTTCGTTGCCAGGAACCAACATTTTATTGGCACGACGCAGCAGAAAGGAGAATTTCTTTCTTTGTTTGGCTCTGGCCAAGCTTAAATTTCATGAGGACATTCTACTTACTTTTATTCTGATTCAACTGAAAACCTGCACTGAACTGAAGGAAATACAAGGGGGTGTAACGTATCTTATGGGGTTAAGCACAAAGCAGAAAATACAACACAGTGTTCAGTGTAGACTGCAATCAATATAACCATCAGAGTTTAATTCTTCCCTTATTTTCAGAGAGAAAGCCAGAATATATGCATTCCAGGGATGATTAAAAAAAAATAAGAGACTGGAACTTGACAGGCATCATATGCAAAAACTAGTACTTGTTATTTATAATGAGAGCTACAGTAAAATCGAACCAAATAAATGCTTGGTTCATCATTACCCATCCACACCTCCAGCCTCTTCCTCACCTATCCTGGAACTTCTACAGAGGGGAAAAAAAAACAAACCCCTTTTTTTTTGTCATATCCTGAAAAGTGCTCTTTATATGTAAAACCCAGTTAGTATCACTTTGCATGACATGCACCCAATATGGACACACAGTCCAAGAATCCATAAGCCTGGTATTTCCTAACATTCAAGTATTTTACTATGCAACCTAAACAAACATTTTAATGAAGAACTTGAATTTAAAGTTTCAGTCACGTAAAATAGGATGTCGTTATAATTTTATGCCTTCTGTGGAGCTTCCACCCTGAACTTCAGCTCCACATGGCAAATACCATCAGCGCAGCTACTTAAGCTGGCAGCAGATGCTGCTGTCCCAAATAAGGGGGGGCACCTGGCGCCCTATCCTGCCTCCACCATGAGGGAGGCTCACAGAAGACCAGCTTACAAAGCTCTTCAGGAAGACTCCTGCCTTAGAGCATCCCAGGAGAAGAGGTAGCAAAAGCCTTGTGCCAAATTTGGAGAGAAAGGGAGCAGAGCCTAGAAAAGCACACCACTGCACAGCTGCCCCCAGTGAAAAGTGTACATCATGCTGTGGGCGTGCTGGAAACAGCACAGCATGACCAACCAGGACATCTGCTTGTCGCTCGAGTTGTAACAGCACCATTCTCCTGACAATTTGGTGGAAAAGAAGAGTTGAGGCTTCCAGTGAAATTCAGCAGGTGGCAGTGATTTTTTTTGTTTGTTTTTCCTTTAAGCGAGGATAAACATGAGGTATTTGTGTGTTTTGGAGGTTCCTTTCTTCTCCACCCCACCCTCCCCTTTTGCAAAGGACAAAAACCAGCTGCAAGAAATGGAGATGATTCAAAGCCTTTTAAAAGACTGAGATTCTTTCACAAGGAATATATTAAGCATATTGTGACCTTCTGCATCTGCAATTGGACAGAGACTACCAGGAATGAGGAAGCATCATGGTATTTAACACATTATATCCAAAATAAGCTTGTACTTTTCACATGACTTCCAGAAGAAAGCTTCTGGCAGAACCCTTGAAGGTAGAGACCGTGCTTCACATCAGGACAAATACCTATTTGTAATCCCCTGCTGCCCATCAATTAGCTACAGTAGGATAATGCTAGTAGGCTATTGATCAAAAATGGAAAAGGGAAATGTCATAAAACTTTCAAAAAGTAAATAAGATTAATATTTAAGAGTGCAGCATTATTCACAACGCTGAATTAACTTATTTTTAGTCTGGGAGGTTATCAAAAAAGCAAGATTTTAAAGACATTAAAAATATTCTTCCCAAATCATAGACCCAGACATTGCAACTGCGATCACAGCATCCACTTTATGTACAGAAGGAACCAGAACAGGTATGAAGAAAGACACTGCAATATATTACTTTGATTATTTTATTTTTTTTTAATCTTCAAAATTTTCTGCCTTGAGACAGGAATGCATGATAGATAGAAATGGCTCAAACATCTTCACATGAAACACTCTTAATCATAATTCATTCACAATTATTTTTCTAAAACATCTACAGTTACATAATCCCACCCATTTCCATCCATTATCACAGATTTAATTATTTGTTAAACAGTAGTTGCCAGCAATTGAAAGCTGTAAGGCTTTTTGCATATTAGTAGAGTCTTCTGAACTACAAACACAAGAATATCACAACTATAACTCTCACTTTACATGGCAACCCCAGGTGGCAGATGTTCCAAAATGAAATGTGTTGCTTACGTGGAGTTCATAAAAATGACAGAGAGAGCTCTGTGCCTTGTTAGCTCTAAAATCCTTTCTCCTTTACTAAGATTATTTTCTAAACCTACAGCATATTCCTCATTTGGAACCAAGTACTTTGATGAGTTGACCTTTATCTTCCACTGCTGCTATTTGGCAAATTTGCAAGTCAGGCATTACTAGAGCTCTCCAGTAAAACTCTATGTACAGAGCACAGTTTAAACAGATGGGTTGCTTGGAATCCATATCTCCCTCCATCTGAAGGGAACTACTTTGAGGTTTTCTGGAACTGTTGTAAACAAGAGGATATTTTTTTTTTATATATATATGTGTGTATATATATATTTATATATTCTATATATAAATGTTCTAAATGTCCTTTGGGAGTCCATTTGTTTTTATCTTTCCAAATGATGACTAAATACCTGATCTGTAGCATTTCTCCTGAGAAGACACTAGTAAGGGAATGACAGTTTTGATGCACTTTGGAATGGCACAATCACGTAAACGCTTGCACAATTAAGACTTATGAACTCATCCAAAGTTTCTAAACATGATATTCTAACTAAGAACTAAAATACCAGCACAATGCAGCAAGTTAAAAAAGAAAATTCTATGTAATCAAAATATAAACAAGTACATAGGAAATGGATATCTGTCAGTAAATCTGTATCTTTTTAAAGTAGGAAACGTATGCACTTAAGAAAAAAATGTAGCTGACAAGCTTCGTAAAAAAAGTACTTTCCAAATGCATAACAAATGCCAAGATATCCCGTAACTGGCCAGGTATAGCCACATGAGAGCTGCATGGCTTAGAGCAACCCAGGGAGGGGTGGGGTGGAAACAAAACAAAACAAAACAAAAAAAAAAAAAATCACAAAAATAATAGATCAGCAAGTCTAGGAAAAGAACAAAAAAATCACATCATCATCATCTAAATTACTGTATGCTTATATCACAATTGCTAAAGGAGCTGGGGGCGGGGGGGGACAGACCCCATAAAGATTGCAGTTTAATGATTATTAGAATTACCTCTAAAAATTCAGAAGAAAAAAAATAAATCAACTTAACATACTAATCCTAAGCACCAATTTAATAATTTAAGTTAACTGTATTTATATTTCTCCTACTAGGGATGGAGCAAGTTCTGCTTGAAGGCTTAAAGTTTAACTCTGGAGCCCACCTGACTTCTGTGTTCTTGCCACGTTTCCTCTGCTGTTCACAAAGTCACTGTAAAGACTCTCTTAAGTTTCAAACTTCTAGGCAAGCAATTCTTTGAAGAGACAATTACATCCTACAGTTGAAATCAACTTTCAGGTCATGAAAAGTGAAACACCCAGTATTTGGTTAGTCTGTTATTAAATAGTCTGTGAAAATGGAACAGCTGATACCGTTCCTCAACAGGACTTGCCTTAGAACTAGCAGCACCCAGGGCAGACCCACTGCAAGCACATCCAGACTCCACTAGGAATTAGTAGTGTTAGAAAATTGCATATGTGTTAGATCAAGAAGGCATCGCCATACATGTGGCATCATTACATTGTTTTTCCTCTATTTTTCTCCTTAAGAAAAAACAAAGGAAAACAGCCCTACAAAGATCTTTTTGGTTGTTTTTTTTTTTTTTGCCTTCGCACCTGGAAAAAGCAGCACAGTACTCCCCAGCTGAAACAGCTCAGTGCTTCCCATCAGCTTTGTTCTTTCAGAAAGCACTTTCACATAGTTAAGGTGGTCTACTTCAGCTAATTCTCAGAGCTAACCTTTTTTCCAGTATATATTTCATGCCACATCCTGACAGCAATTTCAGAGCTGAAATGGATCTACGGTAATGTCCACTACTAACTGTGACCAGATCTTGACACAGACCATCAAGCCAGGCCCTTGGGATGGTTCCACACATTGAACTCAAGCTCAGACTAAAAATCTCACTGAAACTCAAAAGCTGGAGTGGTCATGAATCTCAGCTACTTCTCCCTATTTGAACCCTCACCCTGTAATGAAAGCACGCACACCAAGGGAAAATAACAACCGCCTGAGCTGGGAGCATTAAGACACCGGTGAGTTATCTTGCTGCTCTTCAGTGACCGTGGATTCGCTGTGCTCCTCACTCGTCTCGTTGGAGGGCTCCTCGTAGCCTGGCTCGGCAGGATCCAGGCTGCTCCCCTCACTTTGCTCCTCACTTTGCTCTTCGCTGGCCTCCGCAGACTGCTCCAAGTTGCTCTCCAAAGAAGCCGGAGAGCTGCCAGTTACACTTTCGTTTTGGTTCATTTCGTTAAAAGGCTGTGGGAGAGGTGCAGGAGACTGTACAGCATTTTCACTGGCAGGGATGGGCACTTTGGTTGCACCAATGTCTACGACAATGTCATTTTGTGGAAGAGTTACCTTCTCCACAAGTTTCCATTGAATAATACTCGTGTCTTTCCCTCCAGTTGAAATCAAGTGACCGTCGCTGTGAGTGAAGCTGACGTTTGTCACATGACTACTGTGAGCGCTGTATTTGTGACTTGGAGCCTAGCGAAAACAAGCAGAAAGATAAATCACATGCTTGACTAGAAGAGCGCATGATTCCAAAATCTAAAACTACTACTACTTTTGCTTAGCCCTTCAAAAGACCTCTTTATTCATAGAAGAATAAAGAATTATATTAGGTTTCCTCCCACCATACATCCTCTCTTCTTAAAGCTTGTAACTTGGGACAGATTTACATCTTCATGCAAAAAGTAACGGACTTAACACCAAGGCCAGCCAACAGAAAGCATCAAGCCTCTGCTCCAGAACTTAAGGATAGCTATTGCCACTTCACTTTTAGGTATATTATTTTATATTTTCTATTTTATATGTAAACTTAATGGGGAAAACCATGCTTTTGTCTCTAGCACTGTTCTCAGACATAAGAGAGCTATTTGGCTGCCAGGTTCCAAAATGACCAAGCTGGAAGCAGGTGTCTGGCAAGGAAGCTTCATGCAATGCAAACAAGCACACAGACGAGACTGGTCTAGACTTACCTTTGGCTTGGAACAGGGATACTGAAAGAGATGGACCTTACAAAAATCATCAGCAACTGCTATCACTTTTCGGTTATGGGATCTGACAAGGGCATTTATGTCTGTCCCATCTGATCCTTCCGGCCAAACTCCTAGGAGAGATTAGAGCAGGTATTTAGTGATGGTAGTTTTAGAAACAAATTAAAAGACAATCCATAAACAAAAATAAAAGCTACAAAGCTGTGAGAAAAGGCAAGCTTAACAAAAGGTAAATAAGACATTCAGCTGGAAAATGGAATATGCATTGCATTAAATGTCATTAATATTTTGCTAGTCTAATGCTTCTCCCCCATCCCCTGTCTGCCCAAACCATCAGCCTCGGCCACAATAACTTCTCAGACTTGGTATGTTTCCTGTTCAAAACCTCCATTTTGTTTAAAGCTTACCTGAATTTTGCTGCTAAAACTGGCAACTCTTAATTTAACACTTTCATTCACACACAAACATTTTAAAAGCAAGACTGATGCTAAAACATGGAACAAGCCCAGGTACTGTACATTATGCAGAGATTTCTTTTGGTTTTATTTTATATCTGGAGCAATTTTTAGTATTTGCATGATTCAAAGGAGACAACTGATTGATGATACTTTGCACAGAAACCCAGCCTGTGCGAGTTTCATAGATGTAAGTGCTGTCAAGTGCTTAAGTACAATTCAATATGCTTTTAAGTGAAAAGAAGGACACAGATATGTCTAGACAAAAGAATAACAACATTGCCTGGATGAAAAGCACTGAACAAACTGGGGAGGGGGGACGCTCTAAGTTTTAACAAAATATAAAAACCCTAGAGATTCCCATAACTAAACTAATGATTCCAATCTGCAAGAAAAGCTGAATAAAAGGTAAGCAAGGGGTTATAACATACTAATTTATGCCAAAGGTACCATGTTTTTACAGCTCAGACTTGGGTTTCTACTTAGTTCAGGAGTTAGGAGGAATTTCCCCCCTCAAATTTCAGGCCCCATCCCAAAAAAACGTGTGTCTGATGGACTGAGAGGGATTTCCATTATCAGATATGAAAATATCTTCTTCCTCCTGTACAATCACTAACTTTGGTAAAATAAAAAACGTGCTGTCTATTATTTTATACAGCACAACATGCCGACTTAGAATTGCCTTATCTTTTTCAAACTCCCACACTGTCTCTTCTTGTTTTTAAGCAAAATGGCAAATAGTGTTTAAAGTTGTTTTTTTCCATTCTTGAGTGGGTGGAGTAAGAACTTTATTTTCTCTGAAGAATAACAAAGGCAGCTTGTTAAGCTTGTTACAATGCCAATAAGCTACACTGTAGGTAATTTACTAAATAAAGATATGAAATGCTAAGAAAAGTATTCAGAAACATTTTAGTGCTCTCCCATCAACCTGAAAAACATATACTATGTAAAAATTTTCAAGTAGCTCAAAATGCATGAATTTTAACTTTCTCCTGCATTCTATATCTAAAATACTGTCATCAGGTGGGACTAGTAAATGAACTTCAAATCAGTTTCCTGAAGTTTCAGCTACTACCCTAGGCAGACTGTGCCAAACAGCTGCACTATTTCCTCTTAAAAAGACTAATATTCAAGACTGCATCTCTTATTAAACATCTTTTTTGTTCACAAATTCCTTGAGCAGCTCTAAAGGTAAGACAGCCCTTTGTCATAAGACAGCAGGATTTGCTTTCAATGCGTCAGCCAAACATGGAAAAAACAAGACATTAATATGACTAAGTTCTTCATAACTGTAAAAATAACAAAAACACAAAATAATAGGACTTGATTATTAGGTATGACAGCAGCACTTCAATTTTAATAAGTTCTGCTAGCCAGCAATAAGCCTCTCAAAAGAATCTGCTCAGATGAAGGTGTAGGAAATGTGCAGTAAACGAGAGAGTGACTTCAAGTGCTCGGGGTGCAGACTGATGACACTGCTGAGCCAGTACAGTAACATCAAGTGCCAAAAAGGAGCGATGCTGTTCTCATCCGAACCATACATTTCCATCCTCTTTCTTTTGCTGACAACAGTGCAATGCCTGAGCCTACGGACACACTATCCACAGAGGTAAATTAGTAAAACACAATCCTCAAAAGCCAAAATCCCATAAACTTAACCCTCTTTCTGAATATCAAAGTGAGTTTGGATCCCTGAGCCAGCTGACCCTCGGGTCAAAGCCAGACTTCTCCTTTGGGCAGCAAATATCTGCTAGTTTGGCTTAGCTGCACTGTCTGATTTAATGGGAAAATACTTGCCTTTGTCTGAGACCAAGCCATAATTTTAAGATTCTGCAAAGGGTGTCAGACTGCCAGACAATATAAAATTAAAGCATGATGAATCTTGGCTAGGAGGTTTAAATATATTCTGTTCTGCCCCAGAATAACATCACATTATCTGCTTTATCTACTTCACTCCCAGGTCCTCTGGCACACTGAAGATTTTGAGAGCAGTTGAGACTAACTAAAATTAATCCAGAGGCGTTGAAGTTTGTATTAATCCAAAAGGGAATGTAGACAGGATCAGCAGACTTACCCACTTTTTAAAAACAAAAAGTCAAAAGGCTTCTCAAAATAGTGGTTATGGGAGCTGCTCAGCTCCAGCCTGGCCCCAGTCACCAGTAGCTTTTATCTGACAGCTGTTAAAGAGACAAAGCCAATGGCCTAGATGTGAAACCAAACTCCTTCTGCACTCCCACACCTCATCTCCTTAGGTTAGGAGTAAAGGACACTTCTGGGAAAGCGCTGGGATTCAGACAGCTGCTCCCCTTATTCTGTCTGCTCTACCACCAAACGTAGTGGTAAAAGTTCAGTAGCACAGAGCCACTGACTGCTACCTCCAGGCTTCTGGTAGATTTAAGTACTCTGCGTAAAAAGTGAACTGGCTTCAGCTCCAAGGCTATTCCAGAAGGAATATTCAGTCCTTACAAAGTGTTTTCTTTGCTCCTGGAGAAAGACATCATATTAGTGTCAGAGTTTTGCTTTTCACTTTCTCTAGTGTTTCCTGAATCTTCTGATACTCTATTGTAAAATAAAGGCGTTTGTGTTAACACTATTTCAGTCGCACTAGCAAAGACAGTGAGGAAACGACTGCGGTGGACCAATTCCTTGCCAGCCTAGGCTTACATGCACAGACCATCAGGAGGAAATAACCATCCACTCTCTACTTCACCCAGACAGACTGAATAAAAACAAACACGTACACAACCCAGTTCACAATTCTCAGGCTAATGGGAGACAATATTTTCATCAAACTAGCAATAAGCAACAGTATTCAGCTCCAGAAACAGCATGCTCTTGTTTATTTCTGCTACTTACCTCACGCTGCAAACAACTCAAAAATATTTATGCAGTTTATCAACCAGTCAGCTTCCTTCTCTGACCCCCTTATTTTCCCTGCTCTGCCTCAGATTTTTGGTACCCAGAAAGGAAATCAAGCCTGGTTATAAAGGACTAAATGTCCTCCGCCCAACCAATATGTCACATGAGAGTGTCAGTGTTAGCCCACGAATCAACTGCAATTCTTTAAGACTACTTGCACATGAAGTGCATGACAGTCCTAAAATACACGCGATAGGTGCCAGAAGCTACAGAAAGCACTCAGACTTAACTGATTTTCTTTTACCCTGCATATAAAAACTGATATTCAAAGTTGAACTCCTAGTAGCTGTGAAGAAAAGATTCGTAGACCTAACCCTTGACTCATCTGTAAAGAATTTGCTGATTTACCTGCTTTTGATGTTTCCAACAACAAGAAGAAGAAAGGCAGGTGTCTGATCTCAGTGGTTGAAGCGAGACATTCAGCATCCTGCTCACACAACTTTGTTATAAAACACTGACAGGCTGAACCATACTTTTCAACCCCTCCCAGAGAGGCTCTTCATTTATGGCCAACAGAGCTGCCTTCAGCAAAAGCAGTTTGAGTTGTCTGGCCACAGTCTCAAACTGCATTATTAAAATTGGATCTGTCAGCTTTGTAAATTTTTTTGTACGTTTAAAAAATAAACTACTAGGTAAAGAATCTGTTTAATCTTTAAAGCATTTTCACTCTTTAGAAGCAGTGTGTATTACTCACTTTTGACTACAGGTATCAAAGTGCTGTCGTGATTTAAAGTCATGAACTATACCTACACTCACATAGTGTTGTTCCTATCCCAAAACAAGGTAAGCAAAGGAGAACGCACATGTGTGATATGACACTTTAAACTACCAGCTTTTTGCTTCAGTGCCTCCAAAATTGGTACCCCAAAATGACAGCAGAAAAATCAAATCCCAAACTTCAAGATTAAATAGAAATCAATTGTACATTGTCTACAGAGCATCCAGCACTCTGTATCACAGCCAAGTACTGTGGGCAGTCTCTTTGGTCTGTCATCTCAGCACCATCCTCAATAATCATTAACAGCATACTTCTAATGACAAATTCAAGCAAAAGAAAACACAAAAGCACAGTGTGAATAGCTTAAAAGCAAGTTAAATGGTGCTTACCAAACACCTGGAAGCCTAGCACACAAGTGTATGTCGTCCAATCTATATCCTTACAGTCAGAACGATTCCTGATCAGCTTACAGCCACTTGGAATGTCCCCTGTAAAAAAAAAAAAGTGAATGATGAGTTATGCCATATAATTTTATATTTACATACATACTCTTTGAAGGTGCTAAGACAGTAAATAAAAGTATCTTAAAACCAATCTGGAATCACATTGTAGAGGCAAAGACAGACCGGTACCTTTATCAAATTCCAGATATCTGAAGCTTCGCTTAGTATTTACTTCTCATTTCCCTCTTCAGATCAGTGTACCTCGAAAACACTTCCCTGCAGCTTGGGTCCCCTGCTACCTACCCTACAAAATGCTTTAACAGAGTCTGTAATAGAATAATTTCTCCATCCTACCAGATCCACTGATGTGCTATAATTCAATCATTCAGGAAGCTCTGCTTTTAAAACCATGAGAAACTACTGCCAGAGGAGCCTTAGACTGCTTTTCAACTTCTAACTAGGAAAGGAAAGATTGTTTCCCAAAAGAATGTCCATCTTTCAATACACCAGCCCAGTACCAATGGGTCACAGCTCTTTGCTTCCCTATACAGGCAATTACAAACACCAACAAGTTCTTTTGGTAGATTGAGATATCGCACTACCCAGATTTGAAACCTAAGTCACGACAGGCAGAAAGAACATGTTAAGGTGACAGATATTTAAACTGATGGCTCTTCTTGCCCATACAGGAAGAGAGCTACAATCCTCTTGGATCTTGTTAAAGCCACAGGAAGACAAGAATACAAAAAAACAATTTAAAAACAAACTGATGTGCCCTATGCAGGTTGAAGTTTTCACGTAACCACTATATATTAAATTCATATTTTCACATATTAAAAAAAAGACAAACACAAAAAACCATTATTACCACTAACTCATTAAAGTAGTGTTATTGTTTTGCTTAGTTTTCAACACCACCAGCCAGGTTCAAGTTTCAAAAAAAGAAACCCCAGAACAGAGGAGTGGCACAGACCCACTGATTTTATTCCCCCAAAATAACTGATACAGTTGATGCTAATTAGACAGCTGTATATACTATTTTCAATCTACAGAACTTTCGGCCAACATCAAAACATAGTGCCACTTGTTCTGTAAATTCTATGCTGTTAAACTGATTTATGACCTTGTAAAGAAGTAAGCTATATTTGGCATTGCCATTAGGTAATACACAGCTCTGAATAACATCAAGGTATCAGGTTACACAAGTTCAAATTGGTTCCTTTGTCAGTAAGCCTTTTGTACAGTCCTGATCAAACACACTCTTCTAAATATTCTGACAGCTAATAGATACTTCTGTTTCCAGTGTATTTATTTAATTTCATACTTACAGTATAGTATTTCATAGTCTCCTGAGTTTGACATTATATACTTGTTGTCCGGGGACCAGTCAAGGTGTGTAATATAGCTGGAATGTCCCTGCAGAAGAATGCAGTAACACCAATGTGAAACATGTATTTTAATTCAAACAGAAGCAGAAGTTGCATCCACAGATGGGACAGCTAACAGCAAAAAAACCACCTCCGCAATTCACTTGTGCTCCTTTAAAGGCTCCTTACTCCCCAGCGCCACACTCCCTAACAGCTAAACAAACACAGGCTGGGCATCATGCCTCTCTCACCCCACGGTGGATTCTTCACTTGTAAACGGTGCTGTCCCTTCTGGACGCCAGAATGATTTATTCCTAGAAGGTATGTTGCTAAAATATGGATGAACTCACACTTGTACTTGAATTAAGAAAGTATACATTGCTACTGATTAGGAAAGGCAAGTAACTTACACGGGATCATTTTTAGATCCCATCAGAAAAGTGACAGATAGGACTGTGTTTTATTTCTCTGTCCATTCAAAATAATTTCCATTAAATGCACGCACATTCAAATAATGTGCATCCTAAAAACTTATGACTCCTTGGTCAACAACCACCATGTAAAACTACAAGATCAAGGACTAGTGTTACAAGAATACCCTCGTAAGCTTTTTGAAAGTTTCTCCTGTGCTTCTCACACTGCCTGCATGTTAGCACCAGCTTTGAAAGGAGTCTTCCCTATAGGCACAGGGTCATCTATGTAAGAAGCAAAACACTTTGGCCTAATAGCTTAGTTATCACCACCAAGAGCACACTGAGGGTTAAACACCCATCTTTGTTTTTGAGGGAGAAGCTAAATGCAGCTGTCAATATTTTTCCTGTGCATGAACTTTTTTGTCGGTATTAATAATAATACTAAAGATATGGAACGTTCCAGAGAAGCCACAAATTTGTGTCAGGTAGGAATAAGTTATTTCCTTGTAAAGAAAAGGGAGGGAAGTGAATAAAAGTGATATCCATCGCACTCTTTTCTTCTTCCACCCTTCCATTTCATCTTACTGCTCCTCTTCCCCTTGTAAGACCATCCATTTTCTCCCCTTCCTAGTCATTCTGCCAGGCAACAAAATGCCACTTTCTTGACTTGATGCCAGTTCATCTCCCTGTCTCAGTGGGCATTATGAAGGTGGCATCTCTTGGCCCCCAATGAAAGGTCTCTTGGCCCAGCCTACACCCGTGTGCCAGGACCATGCTGGAGCACTGCCCTGGCTGCCGTGCCACCCACCGCACCAACTTCCTCTATAGAGAACTCAGAGATGCTGATCGCTTCCAGAATTACATGTAGAAATACACCCGTGTCTGTCTCCCTGTCCCCAGGTTCTCTGTGAGAGACTGCAAAAACATTTAGGAGAAAAGCTAGCCTTTGATATTTATTTACTTATGAACTAGTCTCTGCCTCAAGCAGAGGAACTGTGTATTGACATAACTACTTTGTAGTCGTGGGTAGGATATATGATATCGACATGCAAACTTTGTATTTTGGAAAAAAAAAAAAAAAAAAAAAAGCCCCGTATTTTCCAAGTCTTCAAATTTGCAAGCAAACTCCAACATGGAAAAGAATTGGTCAGTCGTTTACTAAATCCTGCCAGACATTTGGCAGCTGTTAAAATTCCTGGGGGCGGTGGGGGAGGGAACAAAGCAATTGGCCAGGGGGCTCCATGCTGCAAAATCCCTTCAGGCAAGCGATCACCCTAAAGATGAGCTGGAACATAATTGTCGTAATACTTTCAATAGGACGATCCCATTTTCTATTAAAATCTTTCTTTGGTAGCTGCCCACTGATAAGGCAACATTTTACTCTTTCGTTTTCTGTACCTTTATATACAATGAACTATCACTGGCTAGTAAAACTATCTGACTAAATGGCAACTCTCTCCTTCATTGGCAATGTTTATCTGTTTCAGACTTAAGTGGTGCAAGGGCCGAAATGCCCACAGCCTATAGGACAGGCATACTGATTATTTCCGTTTACGTCCTGTATCAAATACTTCAGCGTGGCTGCCCGCATGGCTTTCACCCCACAGCCCTCTCAGTAAATGCACAGCACTTGCCTCTCCTTTGCCAACAGATATATCTCTGATGTAAGACAAACAGAGACAGCGCCAGCTACCTTGGAGCTGCTGGCACGCTGGAGGTTCATAACCCAGCCCATACCTTCACATTGCTGCCTGCATAGCTGGAGCCCTCAAAAAACAGCTGCACAAGTCAAAACTGTTGTTTCAGCTCATCTGAAATCCTTCCTGATCACAACCAACACCATCCCTCACTGTGGAAACACGCTCACAGGTCAGAGACTTGCCTCTCTAGCAGCAGCAGCAGAAAGCCCGGTCGCGACTGAAAGGGGATTTAAATGTAACAGTGGGCATACAGCCCTTATGCACAAGCTGATGCTGGTTCAGTAGATAAAATCCTTCTGAAAGCATTCAAACAATGTATTCAAGTTGGAAGAAACAACCAGAAGCTGACTACCAGCAGGACTGAGTCATAATACTTGGAGGTCACCCGCAGGGCTACTGAATGACAGAAGAACACCAGAAGGATGAGATGTCAGCACCCAAGCACCAGCCAGGAGAGCACTCTGGGTCCCGAGCATGCCTGGGTGTCTCCCTGCTTAGCATCAAGCTGGTATTGACCCGCCAGCATGCTGGCAGGCAGCAAAGGGGAGGCGCAGGGCACATGAAACCCGATCAGCAGTGTTAGCTCTGGTCAGCTAACACGCTGCTGCCTTCTGCACAAGCTGACGGGTCAGGGAAGCTCAGCCCCGACAGAAACCAGGTTGCTAATTTTGGCTTCTACACGCAGTCACTCAGACTGAAAAAAATGGTTAACAGAAATCTGCTTTGAAGCCTTAACACTTCTGCCTGAGTATAACAATGCTTATTTCTTCCATCCCAATTTTTACGAACCTCTTCCCTGCCAAGGCAGAGGGACAGACAGACATACAGATGCTGGTTTAAATAACAATATGCTCTCTCCTGATATATAATACATACGACATACAGAAATAAATGATCTCATACATCTTCAAAGAGCTCACAGAGACCTTGAAGTACAGAGCAAGCCAAATGTTATGTACGTTAAGATTAGCCATCTCTGAGTGATTTTATCTTTCATGGTTAAAAAATAAGTGATGGGGTGAAATGCAGTACTGACGCGCAGCCATCTGCTGTTGTCCCCACCAGCCCCATTGGGCCCTGGGTCTGACCTCCCTGTAGGCTCAGTCCTTTCCCCACTGCCTGAGCTCCCCAGGAAGGCTGCAGACCTGATTTCTCATCTCGCAGCCATCGTGCTGTCGGCTAACCCCATCACCACCCTGCTCGGGGGCTGCAGGATGCCCTGGCTCATGCTGCACCACAATCCTACCATCGAGGAGTCTCCAACACACCCAACAGCCTTCCCTCCCAGCCGCATCCCATGCCAGCGCCAAGCCCTCCCTGCCAGCCTGCACACCACAAGGATGGAGCAAACCCACCGCTGCTGACCACCCTGGCAGCCCCGTGACCCCAGCAGCAGCTGGACCCAGGCTGCTCTGGTCTCACACGCTCTAGCAGTGTGGGGCGTCCTCAGAGCCAAACAATGGGTAGAAAACTCTCAAAGGCAACATACATGGCACTAAAGGACTGGCTAATGCCTGTTTGTTTCCCCCTAACTAACAGCTTCCACTGCAAGTCTTGCATCAAAGGCTGTAGGAAAAAAAAAAAATCTTAGGAATAAAAAAAAGAAATACCCCCCCCCCCCCAATTTAGCCTTATTGGTCCCCTTACCTCCCATTTACAAATTAGTAAAGCAGCTTTATTAAGAGAAGTTCTCTTATTTTTAAAACTAAAGGAATGCAATTGGTGACAAACATGTAAAGTGTTTTGAGCAGGGGATGCATTCCCAAAAAACAAAAACAAAAACAAAAACATTTCACATGTCAAATGTGAACCTATTCTTATATCATCATTTGCAAATCCCATTAAGGTTCAGATGTTCTTTATGTAAATATTCCCACTAACCTAAAGAGACATCTGAACCTAATGCCAGGATGTTAGATAACTAAACACTTAAGGAAAATAAAGGACGTCTTTTTAGCACTGGGACACCCTCATTTAAGTGTAAGGACTAATATAAACTCCACCACTTGTGCTACACTGACATCTATTTACCCTGTGCCAAATATTTATTGTTAACCTATCCCCCAATTCCAAATTCTGTAGTAACAATTACAGCTGAAAATAGTCCGCATTTGCAACCTCCAAAATTACATATTCTAACAAAATCCTACCACCTAATGCTATGTTGGTCCAAGGAATACTTTACCAATAGGTGGAAAATACCCCCAAATGAGTGTAATATTTTCCCCAAAAGAGTTTCAGCGTACAGGTACAAGGCGTTTCTCCATCTTACTGCTAATTTCCCATTTCAAAGAAAAAGTCAATACTATCGAGAAATTAGTCATATTTGATGCAAAAGTGTTCAGCTAACACTAATGGTCGCAGTACCCATCAGACTGAAGTTTAAAATCAATCAAATGCTGAAAAAACCCCACCCCATAAAACTTATAACCAAAACTAAAAATGGAAAAGCATCAACCCAGAAAGAGTTCCACTGTTTAACATCTTAGTGTATGTAAAACATCAAAATGCAAGAACTGCTGATTATATTTGCTCCACAACTTACAGTGCATTTTCCATATCTGCTATACTTCCTTCCATTTTCTGTTACTACGTAGAGGTAAATAAAGTTGTCATGGGATCCAACTGCAAGTAAGGTGCCATCTACAATGCAAAATATTTGATATATATTAACAGAATGTTTTCCAGATTTTAATGATTTCAGATTTATCACTAAGACAACAGTCTCAATTATACTACTGCTTACGAATTTTATTTAAGGATGCATAACTGTTTACGTTATGCTGGTTTTCAGTCAATATCTGTTTACTTTGTGGGTATGTTTTTTGGGCAAGTTCTTTCACTTCTGCTTTTTTTAGTAAGTGTCCAATGGACAGGGTATAAATCCTCAGAATGCACTGGATTTCTGGAAATTGTCAACAGCAGGCAGGCTTGAGTTTTCTGCATCACAAAAAATGCAGAACAGTATTTACTTTAAAGTTAGCTTAGCTTTGGAAGGGGGGATTGCATATAAATCAGCACTAAAAGTCTAAAGAAGTGGAACATTCAAACATTACAAGCAGTTTTCTAATGTGTGTTGTCTCCATTTAAAAAAAAGGTAAGTGGACAAGAGTTGCCTTGAATCACAATCAAATGCCTCTAGTGTCAATGAACATCAGTGCTTTAAAATAAATTGCTGTGCTTGGCAGATGAGGCAGCAGCAGAGGAACATTTTTGCCCACTGACATGGCATGTTATCCAAAAGCAAACAAGAAACAGATTTATGAGAGTGTTCCCCCATCCAGTTCTAACAGAGAGGAGTTCAGCTTCTGATGATCTGTCATGTCACAACTGAAGAGGAGACTCTTGGACTCCATGTAAGCCCATAGCAAATACTTGACAAACACCTTTGAGTTTCAGACAGACCTGAGCTTAGTTTTATGGTTTTGTATTAATAAACTTGAAAATTAACTAAGTAGTATATTAAAATACCACTGAAATACTAAGCTTTTTACAAGCTTTTCTGTTAACCTGTCAACTATTTAGCTGAGAACTTTTGATTTTTCTGGGAGCAAAGCTAACATTTATTATAACAGCACAGTTCAATGTGAAGGAAAGGCTGGGAAAGGCAACTGTTATGTTTGCAGTTACAAAACTCCAAGATTTAGCATACACAAACAAATCTGTAACCAAGTATTCAGTTATACATTAAGCATCTTAAACGATTCTTTTCAAAGCTTTGCCTTTTCAGGTGACTGGGGAGTAGTTTAACACCATTTAATAGAACAGACATTCTCATTTATCAGCAATTATTCTGAATGTACAAGTCTGCCTACCTACTGAGTAGCGCATCACTGAGAGCTGTTCATTGCCGTCAGTGTGTATTGAAACCAGATCCCTCGTTTCCGCATCCAAAACAAACCACCTAGAGAGAGGAGAATTCCAATGAGTATCACTTCCACTAAAAAAATAAAAAACCAAACAAAAGGCAAGCAAAAGAGCAATAATCACTGCCTGCCTTCATCTTCTCATGCTAGCCCCTCAAGGGCAGCACAGCGAACATCTATTTTTAATGGAATGCTTTTCTGATTCATAAAGTGATACAAGTTTAGTGAAGAATATACAAAAGATTCTAAATACAGCCCAATTTTTCCCCCCTCCCTTGAACACTGTAGTGATCACCAAAGTGTCTACTGGATGATAAACATGTTACCAGATAGCTAATATGACTGCACCTTATCATCCTGAAGCCTTAAGGCTACAGCTGAATTTTAATCTAGCACTTCTTCCCCATTTTGAAGAACAGCTTTGATATAAAAACTGATCTTTCAATTTGTATGAAGCAAAGCTAAAAAAAATAAAAATAGAAGTACTAGGAGGGAGTAGAAAACATTTCCATACTCATTTTAAACACAAAGTATATTCTAATTCGATATTTTACCCTCAGTCCTTTCCATTACTATGAATAATTTTATCAAAGTAAGAAGGAATAACCATTTACTGAAATTTGATGGTTCATAACCTAGCTTTTTTTTTTATTTCCTGCTTGGATGATTCCTGCAGGTAATTAACTACATTTTTGTACTATTTAACAATACATTTTAACCTGCAGTATTATTTACGAGCCAAATGTAAAAAGCTCAGAGAAGCTTACAAAAACTCAGTGGCCCACACACTGAAATGGCCACTGACAGTAAGGCGGGCAAGATCAACAGAACCCGAGCATTTTGCAATGATTCTGATGCCCGTCTAACTCCTAAATACAGCGAACATTACCAAAACAAAGACCATGAAAATGTAATAAATATATATATACACATGTTTATCATAAAAACTTAAGTTCTCAACATGGCTAAACACATTAAAGCTGTACGCAGAATTTAATTTCTTTGCTCCGAACTTCTGATCTCACAACCATGTACGTACACTGCAGCCAGGTTTCCGTCCCTAACAGCAAACAGCAAGTTCATGCACTGTGGAAATGAGTACAGCAATTCCACCCGTCATCTCACACAGATACCTAATAGGGGACTCAGTGGAACAAACACACCGCAACAGCTAGGACCCTCTCTTTCAAAACAAACATATAAACTAGAATAAACTCCAGGAACAACAGCGTACATCACTGCTTTCTAGGGGTGGAGATGAGATTCCAGTTCATGCTGATCCAGTGTCCAGTAGCTAGGTATCTGGAAAGTGGCCTGGTCCCAACAGCCTAAAACCAGCTTGTGGTTAGAGCACCACATAAAAGAAATTAAATGACATACACATAGAGAGACCCCTCAGACCCACATGCCATAGACTGTTGAATAACCTGTGTGCAAGACACATGGACCAGTGCAAAACAGCTAGTATGTTTGCACTGGACAGCAGTAGAAAGCACACTCAGAGTTCCTCTGCTGAAAGTGGACTTCTCATTTCTTCCCATCTACAAACTGAAGCTTTGAAGGTTTTCTGAATGCATCAGGAGTTACAAGTTGCTATTCTGCTTTTAGTTCAAACTATGCCTCACACTGGCCCTGCCAAATGCTTTACTAAAACGTCACCTGGCTGATAACCCTGATGGGGTGTGGATATTAAAGAATAAACCAAAATAAATTAAAATAAAAAACCAAAAAGAACCCCCCAAAAAACCAAAGCAAACCCACAAAAAGGTTTGGCAAGGGGGAAGAGAGAGGGTACCTGTGCCATTTTGCCACCATAGAAAGAAAAACAATCACTCCATCATGACAGCAAAACTGCTCTAGAAGTACATCCTGATGGGAGAACAACAGAAGTGTGAAGAACACACATGGAAGCATAACTGAGTTGAAGTCATCTGGTTTTCAAACAACACAAGAAGCTGGTCTGAAAGCCAATGCCCCACTGTCTCATTCTTATTCGTGTTTTCCTGAATCCAGCACAGGGTGGAGGCTCCTCACCGCTTTAGCCCAGGTCAGCAACATGCCTCTTGTGCACAGACAGCAAAACAGGAGATAGGAAGACCTTTTGCTTTACCAGAAAACTTAGGCACTATACTGTAAAACCTATTTATCTAGCAAGATGACACAGCATGATGCCTGTTTGTTTATTTTGAGCAGCATAATTGCAGTGTCTGGATATAAAAACTGATTATTGGCACAGTAACAACCAAAAGCAGCTTTCTTCCACAAAGTGGACAGGTATCCCCTTCCCACGCCCTCCCGTGGGTGACTGTGCTGCACAGTGCTTTTGCCAGACATCCAACGGGAGGGCTGAGCCCTCTGTGTCCCAAAATACACAACCAGGGAACGGCAGGGAGGCTGCTGCAGCAGAGACATGCCTCTTGACGCTGGCCCTGAGACCAGCTCTTTATGTTGGTCCTTTGAGGCTGTTACCTGAACCAGGTAATCCTCCATTTAATATTATGCAAAATGAAAAATACCCAAAGCCTAAAATGCAACCAGAAAAACATGCAAAACCTCTCTATTTTACTGAAAGCACAGAGGTGGTATTGTGTGGTATCAAAAACAATGCAAAACTGCTGCTGCTCTTAAGAGTGCATGGTGAACTTCATTTGGCATTGGGAGACAACGTTTTGTGACACTAGTCCTCCAAAATTTTTCTGAGCAAGAGATCTTAGAGCCCAATCTTAGCTGACCAAGGAAACAGTCAGTGCACCATGACAAGTTTGATATTAATTTAAGAAAGGAAGCATTGGTCACATCTAGTTCAGCTGTTTCTTGATGCTTCCACATGCTGTAATCAGACATGCTCTCTTCAGTCCTCCAAACTCTCCCAATGCTGTGGCAAACATTTCAACTGCCAGCAAGAAAGCCTGTCTCCATGAAACGCGTCTCCAGCCTAGCAGCTACAGCAGTTCATTGGCATGCCCCACAGAGGCCCTTCTTGCAAACAGCTGGGGTCCACCTTGAGACTATGCTTCTGGAGAGGATCTTCCTTCCAACAAAGGTATGCAACATGCAAATGGCAGCTGACCCTGAAAAAGTCCTACTGGGCCGTGAAATGCAAAGCTTGGCTGCCAAGTGAACTTGTGATCCGTAGGTCGGATGAAATAAATGGATGAATGGTATCCCAGCTGGAAGATAGTAGCCCTTTTGCTTTTTCTGGTTTTTATTGATTTTCTCCCAATTGTTACCGAAGATAATATGCTTAACTTGTTTGTACGTAAACAAGACAGAACTTTTGCCATTTTCATCCATTTCTTGTCTTCCCATTCCTTTGATTTTAAAAAATACTAATAACCTGTCTAAAAAAAAATATGTTTTTGGAAACAAAACCCCTTAAACTACTCTCTTTTGGAAAACAAATTCTGACCCATGACAGACATTTATTACTGATAATTCACATATGTGAATGCAGAATTTTTCTGATGAAATCACTGAGGAAACAGTATTCCAAAGTAGTAATATATTTTTGCACTTACACTTGCAATTCCCATGTTTAGTTAATACTGATTGTTGAACCTGCAAGGCATTAATCAGAGTGAACAAACCAACCCATCTTACAAGACAGTTTCCCTGGGATATTTAGGCTTCTTCATCTTAATACCACAGCAGATGCTGAACCGGCATAAATCTCAATAGCTCTATTGACTGATTTACCTCCTCGTGGCTCTGGCTTACACTGGTCTTGTCCTCCAACCCTCAGTTTTCTTAATAACGTTAGAATTTTTGTAAGAATCTTATTAGTCTTTTTTTCTGCAGTGCACAGCACTCAAGATTTTCTACATGATAAGTCACAGAAAAGTCTACTTCTCTGCAAATACCACCACTGGCAGCATGGCAAAAGGATCTGTATAGTGCCTTTCTTCTGTGTAGTGCCACTTTTCTGGTAGGATTTCTGATTATCAGCCCTTCAGGTTTTTCCACTGTGCATTTCCAGGATCCACAAAAAGTATTAGTTCTCTCCAAACCAGGCTTAATCTCAGACAACTGATGATCAGGCACACAGAAGGTATTTAAAGAAGCGAGTAACAAAACCTGTAACAGACAATTTGCAGACAGCCCAAAAAGGGAAATGACACCAAAACACTCATCATGGCAAGTAGTATGTGAAAAGCACCCCAAAACCGTGACATGTTGGCCTGATAAAAACACACTGCTGTGAAACAACAGACAGAATGGGAAGAGAGGTAGAAAATTCAGTTTTCTTCAGGTGTCACAATTTTAACCATCAAACCCAACTTTCTCAATGCTCCATTCCCTACCCCTGCCTTACTGATCTTCGTACTGGAAGCAGAACAGCACTAGAACGACAACAGACAGACACATCCAAGGTTTATTGAATTCTAAACAAATTAGACTCATTTAATATTGAATTTATGCATTATGGGCTATTAATCAAGCAAGTTATTAAATAACTTGTTAAGGACCTGAGAATATTTTCTCTCTACGTTAAGATACATCATGCAGCCCTCATTCCTTGGGAAATAACTCCCTTGGACTGGATTATCTGGCGCAGAAAGCACGGTGTGATGCCTCTGGTCAGGCAGTAAATTTAAAACTGTTCTGTTTATCTTGATTCACAACTTCACTTACTTCTCATACACTTGCACGCTTACCAGGCCTCATTTCAATTCAGTTTCATTTGTATATATCAAACCTACCATTGAATCATGCAATTTCAGAATGCAATGAAATACAATGGTGAAAATATAACTGCTCAGTTCCAAGAAGAACAGGGTTAAAACCAACCAAACAAAAAAACTCCCACAAGGCCATCATCATAAATTTATCCAACACGGTATAAACCAGTTGCCTCAAGTAATTAAAAAATATGAATAAACTGGTAAGTGCTGAACTGAAAAAGTAATGTTAAAACACTCTGGGAGAAAAAAAAAAGTCAAAAGCAAACACAAGACTGAATGCTTCAGCCGCTTCACATGCCTTCATTGTGCTTTGATGTAATTTCAAAACATAATAACTCTCAAGAAATGTAGCCTGACCTCCTTTTCAGTGTTTTGAGTACTATTATGCCAGTATCTTCTGCTCTGTTTAATGAAGGTAGAAACACTTGTTCAATTTAATGCTATACTTAGAAAGAGATGAAAAAATGGAAACGTACAACGTGGAAACCAAATATACAAGAGCTCAGCAAGATTTTTTTAGGAGGGTAAACTAGGTTTTCTAGCCTGATGTTATATCTAATGAATTTAGTACAGGCTGCATCTTCATCTTGGAGAAGGAAACTCCTTAAAAAGTGTTTAACATTTCATTTTTCCAGGGAAGTTTAAGGGTGTTGCACAGGCTCAGCAGTTTCTAAAATCCAAACTTTAAATGGTTTTTAGGCATGAGGTTAGGTATAAAGAAATTTCTAGGGGGGTGAATTAAACACAAAAAAATTTCCAATTTTCTTACATGCGCTATGCATTATCGAGTTGTCAACCATGAGGTATAACAGAAAAACAGAATAAAAATGCTAATAAATTTAATATCTGCTCCTCTCACCTTTCTAATGCTATGAATATCCTGTTTTTTCTTTTAATTGGTACTTGCTAAAAATCCATTGCATGAGACGCCTTTCTTGGGAGATGATACCAAGCCAGAGTTTGACTATGAATTAAAACAAATTTTATCCACCACTGAAAGAAGCCTGAGTTAAAAGATACAGTTTGTGTTTTGATAGATTTCAAATACGCAGCGATTTCAGGAAGAATATGAACAGCTCGATAGCACTTCATTGCAGCACTATGCCATGTTGAACTTTGTCTTACACAAAAATCAAAATCCCAGCCTATTCACTTGCCTCTCCACGTCAGTTTAAAAGGTTGCAAGTGTTTGATTTGTGAAAGAGAAAGATCTGTACTGTACTGGTCTTATAAACTAATGTAACATACACACACAATATTAAAATATATGATACTTGGTAAAGCCAATAAGAAGTGCTCAGGGAATCCCCTGCAAAAAAAAACAGTTTAAAAAAAAAAATCAAGGTCTGGGCTTTAATGAAGGAGCAGTTAAAAAAACAAAACAGCCTAACAACAGTCAAATAATCCTTCTGTCTTCATCTAACCCATGTAAGAAAGATCTGTCCTCTTCCCCCAGGTTTTTTAGGCTACTTAACCTCAAGCAAAAAGAATAAAAAACAAATGAATTCCAATATATAAGACGCGTAGTATCAAATTGTCTACTTTAAACTTTTAATCATCACAACTCAGTTGAAAGGCGTTTACCTGCCCGAGTGCGTTCCTATCGCGACCACTGCTCCACTGGGATGGAAGTCAGCACAGTGCCCCGGTTCCTGAATGGAGAGGCACAGACACGTCATTCACCCGCCCGCTTCCTGACCGTCAAACACCAATCCTTATGCCAAAGCTACCCTAAAAGTCTGAGGTGAACTGACACAGGGAAGACCAGTTACAAGCATGCTTAAAATCCTCAGACAGATTTTCTTTTAATCTATCAGTGACGTGCACTACATGACCTTCTTGAAAGTAAAAAGCCTGAATTTCTGTGTAAAAAGATACTTTTGCTTGGGTATTAGGACAGAACTAGCCAAAATATCAAATGAACAATAACAGTAAGGAAGGACATCTAAAGGCAGACCTTACACAACTATATGATATCCTCTTCACACTGAATAATTGGGAAAAAAGCTAAACTGTAACAAGAACAAAGGACTAAGTTTTATTCAACTTGGATTGTCAGAATGGCATCAGACAATGGTAATCAGATTACAGTCTATACAATGTCTGATGAGCCTGGTTAAGTTTATCGAAGCTTCTGAACAGCTGTTTTTAAAACCATAACTACAGGATTTTTGCTTCTCTTGCAATCAGATGGGACAAGGGTGTTGCAGAAAACTAATGCTTTTTCTTATTTTCCAGCTTTATATTTAACGTTAAAGGGTTGACGTACATCTAGCAGCCTGGTCCATTCCAGTGTGTGGTCCACAGAGTTCCACATACAAACTTGCCTATCTTGGGCACATGTTAAAAATAAGTCTTTGAAAGGATGGGATGCCAGTCCCCAGAGTTCATCTGTATGTCCCTGGAAAGAAAACACATATGATATAACAATGAATAAAATAAAGACTCTCTTAAAATAACACACCAGCAGGGAAAGCCTTTACATTTCTGGGTTATAGTTTTTAAAAAAAAAGAAAAAAAAAAAAGTTGTGCTCACCTGTACCTCTACTAGGAAACCATCATTAAACGTTCCCCGCAAAACAAAGTTTCGTGAAGTACCCACTAAAAATTGATCTGCTTTTCCTTCAGCTACTGCTCTGATTGTTCCATACTGGTCAGGAACCTAGGAAAAGAAATATCTGTAAAACCACATCACGCATCTTGATATGTGCACAACAACAGTACCAGAACTACAGTTCTCCCAAGAAAAAGGAACAATCTAATCATATATACACTAGATCAGAACTTGACCCAAAACATACCTCATTTATTTTTTCAATATAGGCATGCAAGACGATCTCACTCCAAAACAATCACAATTATGCCTTTTTAGTAAGTCTCAGTAGAAAAAATTACAAATTAAATTACATGGATTTTTGAGTGTCAAATACACTAAACAAATGCACTCCACAACCTTACAACTCATAAGAATAGGAATAATGCATAGCTACTGTTTACTTTTCAAAACACATTGTGAAAAATAAGAAAAGTCTTGTAGCACACAGTAAATGCTTCCTGATTTCCTTAATGCTTCCTGATTAGCCTTAAGTTAATGTTCATATGCCTTATGTCAGCAATGACTCTGAATTTTACTGAGTTTGTTGACTGCACGATTGAATTCTAATACACTTATTTTACAGCGTGCATTTGTTTGGTTTTCTAAATTATTTATCTTTAGAAAATACACTAACTTTAATATTAGCCACACAAGATAGAAAATCAATAAAATAATTCAGAAAGTTGCCTGTCAGGGTTCTGGTAATATTTCTCAACATAAAACATCAGCTTTAACGTAACATTATTAACAAAAGGAAGAGAGAGACACTGATATGAATAGAGTGTGTTACTTAAGCTTAAGAGTTGTATATGATAGTCAATGCTTACTTACTCTCAGCCACGTTTTCTAAAGGTCAATATTAGATTCAAAGTAATAACAAACTCTAGATGGAACTAAACATACATGTTAAGTAAAGAATGTTGCTATAAATGGACACTAGGTAAGTGCAACAAACCATTATTAGAACAACTGTTTAAGAAGAACGCATTATTTCAAGAGGTCATCTTATTGTCAGGGAAAAAGAAGTATTTTAAAATCCATAATGTACAATTTTTTTCCTGTTCATCCCCATTTACCTAGCATTACTATATAGCCAAATCACAAAGACATACATATTCACTAAACAACTGTTTTAGAATAAAGTTAAAAGAAGTTCCTTAACATAGCTTATTAATCATTAATTCTTACAGAATGCCCATATGTATCCTACCGATTGTTCGCCTTATGTCAAAAATTCTATTCAAACACTGAAATCCTGGTAACACTGTCTTTCTCCAGACAGGCAAACTTAACAGAAACACAGGTGATACTAAAGAATATCCTCAAAAAAGGGATGAATAAAAGAAATTAAGGAAGGGCCTGGAGGAAAGAAAAATCTTAACTTCTACATAAACAGAGGAGAACGGAAACCTCATATAGGCTCATTTATAGGCTGAAAATTTAAATACTTCTATTATAAAACATTGTTAACCACTTAAAAAGACCACAACCAGAAAATTTTCTAACTACCGATCCTCCAAAGGATGGGGAGGGCTCTGTCTTGGTAATCAATACCTTGCTCAAGGCAATTTCCTTGTCACTCTTGCTTTCTTACCTCAATTTCCCTTTCGGGATTCAAATCATGATCCCACAAGATGATCTTTCGGTCCTTCCCACCTCCAGTTAGCAGCATCCCATTCCTCATTTGGCAGAGTGTGAACACACTGCCATCGTGAGCTTTGATTTGTCTGCTTATCTGATATACTCCTACACACACAAAAAGAAAATAATAAAGAACACTATCCCTTTTTTCACCTGCGGTTTACAAGAAGCTGTGCCTTTTGGCAGAAGAATAAAGTAACAGCGTATAATAAATAATTACATTTGGACTGTCAGGCTATTAGTATTGCATTAGTATTGCAAACACAAGGTGGTAGTGTTTTCTTACAGGATAAAAAGATAAAACAAAGGACCCGCCTTTCTGAACAGAAACTTTTTTGAGATTGACTGTCCTACAACTTGTGAAGGCAATAACAACTATTTGCAAAATGCTTTCATTTCTCTGCTATCCAAGGGAACACAGTTTTTCCAGATGCAAGAGAAACTGTCCTTTAGAGTCAATAAATATTTAGCACGTCATTATTAGAAAAGAATTAGAGCTATTTTAATAAAAGAAACTCAAAGACTTGTTGTCTGTAGTCTTATGGGAATAAAAGCCAATTTTATTTTAAACAAATAAATAGCAAAGTTTCCAGGATGCATGACCCTAATATCTAATGCTGGATGTTGCCTGACTTAAAAATAGTACAACCAGCATTTGGCATCTGTCAATATAGCAGTCTATCCAAAGGAAAAAACACTAGGAAGAAAGAAAGAGATGAGAAAATTAAACAAAGGTAGCAAAGGAAGCCTTTTGCATCCTAATTCAGTACTTAAGTCAAAAGAACTGCTGTAGGAAAGTATATTTTTAAAAAAGCAAGATTCTGGTGCTTTGATTGAAAATTGATTGAAAGTGAAAAAATTGCATATTTTCAAATAGGAATCACAGAAAAAGCCTAAACCACCACGCAAATAAATACCAGCTTAACTTTGCTGACTCTGCCTATGGCTCAAAGTCAGTTCGAGTCAGCATGCTCTCACTGTGAAAAAGAGTTTGAGATCAAGTCTTGTGACCAATCTAATGTGATAAACCAACTGAAAGGTCCTATATTTAATTAAGCCAATGTAAATAAACATTCTACTCCATATCTTTTAAGAGTATACTGGGAAAAGGTTATTTTTGCGCAAAGAACTTAAAAATTAAACATCAGATAATTTGTTCAATTACTTTTCCATTACAGTTAGCTGAAAAGACAAGGAAAGATTTACCTACAAAACCAGACTTACCGTTAAAAATTTAGTTTTTACATGAATGTTTTCCTGGCATACCAATTTAAACCGGAGTGTTTGAAATAACTGCCAAGTAAAATAAATTATCCTTGAATTTATAAGTTACCTTAGGGCTCAACTGTGCCAGGTCTGCATATGTTGGGTAACAAATAACTTTCCTTTCTTTTTTACAAAAGCTTTGCCCTAAAGAGTAGGTTTAACCCGAATTTCAAATAGGATGGGTTTTAAAGTATGTTTTACAGCCAAGACTTGAGTATCTGCTAAATCAGATACTGTTACTTGCGTAACTGGTACAAACACGCATTATATTTTTCTGTCACATACAAGTCCTATCAACGTCGGTTTCAACAACTGATATTCCTCTGAGACTAAGCATGGTACAACATAACCTTTAAAAGGCAAAGGTAGCTTGCAGAATCCTCAAACTGATCCAACAGCCTTATTCAAATCTCAGGATGAAAGGAAAACTGATTAACTGCACATTTTTTAAATGCAAAACTTTTAGATAAAGTAGTTTTCATTTATTTCTGGCACAGCCCCATTAATTATTGAGAAACTCTACATTGCTCTTAAGTCAGCAAATTCACGAGACTTGAAGGAGTTTAGTACCACCTGTTAACAACAGGAAATGTACACCTTTAGTCAGGCCTGTTTCCCTAGTCCTTTTCTAATGCATTCCTTTGTGTTTGCCTTCTACAAACTATCTAAAAGCTTTGATTAACTGTGAATGTATCCTACCTTTAGGTCCTTTTCCTGGAGTAGATTCTACAGTAGTTTTGCCCCATATAAGAATTATCCCACCTGAGTCTCCAGTGAGCACATCACCATTTCCCAAAAAAGCCAAACACTGAACAAATTTGGGTTTTTCATATTTCTGAAACAAAATAAGCAAAAGAAAGGGATAACTGCTTGTACTCTTTATGTAATTAGTATAACACCTTGCATACATGTAAGCAAAATTTAACCTTTTTTGTTTGTTTACCCCTCTGCTCAAACAGTACATGGTAACAACAGAGCAAATTTCTAGAAAGCATGAGCAGATCATTCCATTGATTTAAAAATGACCTGATGTCAAGACATTCTTACCCCAAATATCCCTTGCTTCCTTGATAACGAATTGCCACTCCAGGTCCAGAAAAATATATGAGATTTGCCACATGTAATTATGGTATTTGCATCCGTTGGATGGAATTCTACAGCAAGAACAACTTCATTTGTGGTCTGCAATAATAACCGAAGTAATATTTATTCAGATGGGGCATTAACTACTAGAAACACATGTCAAATCCCAAGTTTCAGAACAAAGATATGAGGAAGTAGACAGCTCATTATATGCTTGAAAGAATCTGTAAGTGTTCTGTGCTAAATCAACTGTCTGAATGACCGCACGCATAATTTTATATATATATTGATTTTTTACATTTATAAGAGATCTTTATAAAACTTCAGTAGAAAAGTCAGGGGTTTACATTCACTTTTTATATCACAAAAGCTTCTGCCCTCTAGAATAGCTAAGACTTCTGCCATGAAAAGTGAATGATGTATAAAAGACAATTTTTTGGGCTGAAAACCTGCTTAGTTTCTACACAGACTAGTTTGCTATTCTGGATAACAAAGCTGTGACAGAGGCAACTGAGACAATGGTAACATAGTAAGATTATATTCATCATTGTCTTTCTGAAATTCCGTAAAAATCCCTTTGGGTTCTTTCTTCCTCTCCTTTCCTCCTCACAAAAAAAGAAAAAAACAAACCTGCCTAACTCAGAACTCCGGAACGTAGAGTCCCACCTTTGTATTTTTACTGGCTGCATATACTGTTACTGAATTACTAATACCTCAGCAAATATTTCATCCTTTACCAATAGATTTTACAAACATAACAACCTGACTGGTCATTTAACTTCTAATGTATATTCAACCAAACTGTCTTTGAAGACAATCTCCTGGAGGCAATGACTCTACAAAACACTTAAGTAAATGCATCAATGCGTTTACTTCTACAGGATTTAAGCCCATACTTTAAAGGAGTATATGTAACAGTGCTGCTGAAGAAGCACCTGTGGGAGTACCCTTTCCCACCTCACCAGTTTTGGCTCACTTTAGGAAAACAACCTTCCTAAATTTCATTTTTTGTTGATGATGGTATTTATTGAATTATGCTTCTCACACACGGTTTCCTCCACGTGAGCGGATCTACTATATTCACAAATCGTATGGAAGCTAAGGACTGAAAAAATTAATGGAGTTCAGCTGAGAAAAGGCTTCCGTTTTGCACCCTAGCTCAAGGGATGAAACTCTGCTCACACCACCTATTGTGGAAGGTGCTTAAGATGCGGCAAAATCAAGCCCTGAACGTGAATAAGTTCTGAAGGGCAAGCTGTCCCTGCCAAATTGTTTTTAGGCAATTCTGAAATACCAGGGAACTCCCTGGAGAGTGAAAATAGTCTAAACATAACATCAATAAAATGGGAAATACAAGGCATATACCATAGCTTCACATTAAATATCAACAAGGAAGTGAAAATACTGACATAGAATGACATTGAAACTTACAGGATAGAATATAATTAGTATTGGTCAACACAGTTTAAAGAAAATATGTCAAACCAACCTGACTTTGTTATCTGAAATTGCAACTTCGCAATCATAGAGACATATATGCTTGTAGAGTATTCCACTTGCTGACTCATGTTTAAAAAAAATTAAAGAAATACTCAGTTCTACATCCATGTAATATCTCCTTGCTTGATATTGTATAATGCAAAGCAAGATCTCAAAATATGGACTTCAATAGCAAGTTATTATTGGATTGGCTGTTTCCAGTGGAATCAACTTTACACAAACATTGAGTGCAACACCTCTGAACGCTTCTCATTGATCAGAAATTTAGAAGGTTACGAAAGAAACAGGAAAGCAAACAAGATTGCAAACTACAAAAGTACTAAAGGACTTCAAATGAGAAGAGACATCTACTGAGAATCCATGTCTGCAACTCAATTCAGACAAAAATGAAAATAAAGAATGTCTAAATGTTCTTTTTATTTTTTTAAATAAACAACTACAGACTGAATCATCACTTCAGTTTCTTGAAGTTCCCAGGATTTATTTTTTTTAAATTAGGAAAAATATTAGAGAACTGCTTTATTTGGATTGGCTCTTAGGGATGAGTAAAATGTAATCATAAGCGCTCCAATATTCAAAACCCTTCCAATATACAAGTTAAGAATACATTTATATTATGTGCCCTTACACAAGCCAGCAGTATTACACAGTTGCAGTTTCCAAGTGAGATCAAATGCGTGTCTCAAACTGCTGTATTTACGGGAATGAAAATGCCTGTATTTCAGAATATGAATTTGTGCAATAATTACCTTTATTTCTGCTATTTTTGATTTCCTCTGCCAATCCCACACAGTGAGCATATGCTCATTAGAGTCATCAATTACACACAAATGAGCACCAGAATCCTAAAGGAAAAAGAAAAAAAAGAAGTGCTGACAAAGTACTATCATACCCCATTTAGAAACAGGGCAGGGCAGTAGCATTTTAAAAAACCACAAAGGTACAAATATAAATTAAGCAAGTCCTTTTAACATAATTATAAGCTTGATGTATCTGGTAATTTCCCTTTTCTATTAGAGACTGCATAATCTCACAAACAATGACCACGCTTCAAATTATATTCTGAGAAAGGTTTAAAAGTATCTTACCAAGTCTTTCCCTTTTAGTTTGTTTTTGCTGCTGTTGTCTTTTTTTTTTTTGCTTTCTGGTTTGCAATATCAAGCTAGTAGCAAAGAAGTTTCTCCCTTTTTCTGTTTGGCAAATATTTTGTTTTTCCTCAGGTCTCAGAGGACAGACTCACCGCTCCACTTGTGGTTTCTTCTTAAATGTTGCCATCACATGCACACAACTTTACGTTATCAAATTTTGCAAGCACATCTCATTTTTTCCTCATGGAGCATTAAGTACCAGCAGTTTAACCATGCAGTTGGTAAAACTGCAGCAATAACATCTTCTGAATAAAGTGATGCTTACAGAGCAGAAAGATTGGCATTTACAGAATTAAATAACTGAAATGGCTTATTTTGAACAATTTTACAACAAAGTGGTAAATATGGCTACACAGGATTAAAAGAGCAGACAGAAAATCTTAGAACAAAAACATACTTATTCACAGCAACACACACTTGCACAAACCAGTTGTTTCAAGCACACGTGTAGAAAGATTTGGAGGAGGCCTTATTTATTTTAAAGTTGATTCTTGCAGTTCAACTGCATTCTCTAATAAATTATGAAAACAGAGGTGGCTGAAATTTTTATTCCCAAACGCTAACACTGTTATGAGCAGTAATATGCAAATATACATGTCAATTAAGTGGAAAGACACCCCGAAAACGGCATTGGCAATACACACAGGTCTTGTGCGCATTAATGGCATTATGTAGTAAACACACAGTTCTAGATACTGTGCATTCAATGTTTCAGTCCAGTGAGTAATCATATGAGACTGTAATAAGGTATCAAAATCAGTTTCTGCCACAAAACAAACAAAAAAAACCTAAAACCTAGTCCTCAGACTAGTGGGGTTTTTGTTCATTTGTTTTGTTCTTAGAATGATGGAACATTTATTCACCTTGAAAAAAAATGTATCCGAGTTTAAAAGTTTTATTGATTTGTTAGAGTGACAGGAATGACAGTATTCCTCTCACATTATACTATTTTATTTATGCTACCTCCATTTGTAAACAAAGCAAAACAAAAAAATCTTTTATTTACCAAAAGACAAAACCTAGACATAACTACTTTAGCAACATTTCAACGTGTAAGCATTTCTTTTCAACAGGTCACCCAATGAGACTGCTGAGTCTCCATCCTTGGAGATACTCAGAACGCAGCCAGACCACAGGCCTGAGCAGCCTGCTCAGGCTGAGCGGGCTGTGAGCAGGACAGTGGATGAGGCGATCTCCAGCCATCCCCTCCCACCTCAGCTGTCCTGTCTTTCTCTTCCTCTATTAGCAAAATACAGCAGACATTCTTCTTCTGCATTTTTTATTTTCTTACACGTATTAATTCTTCTTGCTGGAATGCAAGAATCACAGCTTGGGTTTTCAGGAGGTCTGGTATGTCTTAGTGTTTTGGAAAAAATACAAAGGCAGCTTGAAAATTAAAATATACACATATTTTACAAAAAATAAACTCAGTGCCAATTTTTAAATGACACCTTTATCAATGCCAAGTAGAACATCTCCGTTTGCTACTGATTTTTCTGATAAATTCTGTGGGCCCTGTTACAAGACTTCTATCTTTTTTTTTCTATGTAAAAGTAGAGCACAAATTGAACAAATTATTCCTCGGGGAAAAAACAGCACAAGATAATGTGCGTGTTTTTTTTAATTTCCTGTTGCTGGATAAAAACTTACTCCAGCTGTGCAAGCAGAAAAGTTACCCTTTCTATCAGAGCTCACTAAAATTTGTCTTCACAAACCTCACTAACAAACTTGTTTTTAAAATCCAAACAATAAACCAAGCCCCTCACAAACAAAACCAAACCACCAAACCCATCAGACTTCAATTTCTAGTTAAGGTTTCTCCTGCCCACTGTTTATTCACTGTGCTAGTTTGTTACTGCAATTTTACATGTGCAATTTCCTGTTTTTCCAGCTAGCTCACTGTCACCTGGTTTTATAAAGTGTATGTAAACCTTACTGACACATTTTTAATACCAAAATGAATAAGCTAGACAACCACATACAAATATCTCCAGAGATGTCCTTCCCGTTTATAAAGGACTGGATAAATTATTTAACACACCAAATAACTGCACCCATCTTACCGCTTTTGAAAAATCCAAACACCCCACTCCACGTTCAAAAGTCCCGAGGCCGATAACCTGCAGCGTCACCAGGCTCACCGAGTCCCATACTCTAACATGGGGCTGCAGAGGCTGTGTGAAAAAGCAACGGGACAAACAGCGTCATCAACAGTGAAAGCATCATATGCAGGCATCAAGTTTTGTTAAGCAGATGCTACCTGAATTACAAATTCAAGACTGAAATGCAGGATGACCTGTGCTAACAATGCCGCTGGATGTATCTTGAAGCTCAAAAGGTGAGAGTCAAGACAATCTCGCTCCCTATGTCTGGGCTACAAACATGGCAGTGGCGCTGTCAAGGCAAGAAATTAAGTATGGTGGCATTTGGTAGTTGTGAAAAATACATCTTTGCCCGATTTAAGTCATTGAACAAATAATGGAAGAGTCATCTTGCATTTCAGACCCCAGACCTAGCAATCTTATGCAACAACTGAAAATAATGATCAAACCTTGTTTTTTTATTTTATATAAAGTAGGAAATAAATAAATAAATAAATAAATATTAAAAAAAAAACCAACACCCTGGTGCACTAAGTCCCCTAACAATCACCAACCACTCCATGAAAATCTCCATGGTTATATTTCATACAAGTACTATCCCAAACCAGCCTAGCTTTATAAATGTGAAACAATCACAAATAAAGTGGGAATTAAGTTGGCTTAAGGACAGCATTCACCATACAAAGTGACAATAAATCATCCCACTGATGGGAGAACAAACCAACCTGCCCTAATAAGAGATTCAACAAGTGTTCAGTGGAGATCATAACAATATCTATACAAAAAACCCCCACATCAATTTCTTACAAAATCTAAGAAATTAAGTTGAACATCTGAATAAGGGTTGTATTTAATGTGCTTCTACACCTCTCAGTATCTGACTCCCCCCCACTCCCCCCCCGCTTTTTTTTATTCTGTCTATAACTTCATGAAGATAATCCAATTGCTGAAATTCTGACAGAGTTCGCCAACAGCCAGGGACAAGAGCATTTAAACACACTTGCTCTCAAATGAGGAAGTTAGTAGGAAAGCTTGACACACCTTCCATGAGTTCTTAAAGTTGGTTTCCTCTTCTATGAAGCCTTAAGAGTACACTGACCCACAGAACTGGGTACTTGTTCTCTGGGAGAAACTTATTGAAAGAAATGTGACAGAAATGATGTGGCCTTATAAATCAATTACAAGCTTCACATTTGCTTGCAGAATTAAGTTTCCTACGCCACAGATAAAGGACTTTATGAACTTCGGCTCTTTTTGATATACAGTTGAGTGTTTAGTTGTTACTGTCTTTTGCTAGAGATATAGGCTGTTACCTTAGAAACAGCAAAATATCTCAGTAAATGCAGTGCATAAAATAAACTGCAAACAGAAGGTGATGATGAGATTAAAAAAAAAAACCACTTTTTCCTGATTTTGAAAACAAGATACTACTGCTCAACAGCTCTATTACTTACCCTTCCATCTTTATCCACTCCAGCTAACTGTCCTGTTGCAATTCTAATTTTGTCTGGATGAACTGCAAGACTAAGACAGACAGAAATATGACTTGCTTTTGCTGTCATAGGTCTTCAAAACTGAGAGGTTTCTTGTAAATTTTTTTTTCTTTCTCAACAGAAGCCCATGAAGACACTTATGATCCTAAATCCCACTTCTAATGAGACAGCTTGAATGTTTTTCATCAGACTATTTCATTACACACTGTACTAATGGGACGATGAGGCTCTTGCAGTGGCTGCTGGCACAAAACCAAGAATGCCAAAAGAGCCACCTCAACATGTGCTCTGACAAATCTAGTGTTTGCACTGTATTGGGAGTCCACTGTAACAAAATATACATTGTCTCATGGTGAACTTTCTAAACGTAGTTATATGTGATATTTATAAACACTATAGGCGTAAAATATGCTGAACCTACAGATAGCATGAACGTGGGGAAAAAACAGCTGAAAAGTTGGCTGTGGGCTTGTGCACCCAGGAGTCATGGACTACTGCCACTTGAAGTGAGTTATTGATGTAATTGTACTAATGAAATTCTCCAGTATGGTGCACTATTAGCGTAAGTAAAAATCTGCTTTTGCTTATCACAGTTTGCTTTGGAGCTGATGTGGAAAAACAGATAGAGCAATTTCAGAGTATACATCCTCTTAGTCCCAGTGATTTTTTGACCGACCTTCTTATTTGCTTTCTCTGTAAAGTTACAAAGCTGAAGAAAGCCATTGAAATAGGAAAGGGGAAGCAGGGGGGACCCTGAAGAAGTCAGTGTGATGGACACCAGAAACATTTACAATTCAGTCTAGTTTTCTGAATGAAAGTGAAGAACACAAGACCGACAGCATTCCTCCCACAGGAAGCAATTACAATTATCAAAGCACAGCCAGGAGAAAAGAGGTTTAGGCAACCCTTCTCCATTCAGGTACAGCAGAGAGTTTATGTTCACCATTACATTATGTGTACTACTCTTCAAACTAACGGTGTAAAGTCATCAATTGCCTTTGCACCCACAATGACGTTGGCTTCAGTTTCCCTGCTTCTCTGTTTTGTTTTGCAAACATCTTTCTGATTTCCCAGACAGTCTTAATACTTGGATGGGGCAGCTATTAAAAAATGAGAAAATTATTGCTCTGTTTTCCATTTGGTTTCTAATTCTCCTTTAAGACTACACCTTTGCTATACTGCCTGTAAATCACTGATTTAAAATTAGGCTTACAACAACTTTTAATTTCTGGGACATCTATTTAGAATAACTTATGCAAAGATCCTTTCTCTAATCTGGCACTCTTAGATTGTCTACATATCCTGTTGTTTTACATTTAAGCCAGAAACCCTAAGCTAACATGGACTGCTCTAGCAGTCCATTTGTGCAGTGTTTACTACAGTGAAATCTACCAGGACTGATGAAACAGAAAATAACTACAATTATGATGACATTAATGTGCTCATACATACAGAAGGAAAGAATAAAAAAAATACATTTCCGCATTATTACACACATACTTACATGCAAATGTTATATACTAACCATTTAACGCAGTCTGTATGACCCAAGTAATGTCGCTGAGTTCTCTCCTCGTAGTTAAATAGTACCACCACTGATGCTATGAAATATACAATTTCTCCGGTAGGAAGGAGGTAAACATTGGCTCGACAGTCTCTTCCACGATACCCATATCTATACATATTTTTTTTTAAGTCAAGGTTTTCATAATCACTGTATACCAGAAAAAAAAAATACCAACTTTTTTTTTTTCTTGAAGGATTCCTGAGGAGCTCTCATGTCAGCAAATGCCCCTTACGTTTTTCCTCTGGAACTATAGCACAATTTCAGTAACACAGTTTAAAACAAAACAAACCAAAAGAAACCCCATACAATTGGACTTCAGGAAACCAAATCCCTTAAAAAGTGATGCTCGTTGATGTTAAAATATAGAAGGCACACTGACATAAAACAAGTACAGCGTTGTCATTTTATAAAAACCTCCATGTGAAGTTTCATTAGGTAACAGGAGGACTGACTGTACTGGTGTAACATTTTTTTACAGCAACAGAGCTGTGCATCTGCACCCTGGGCACCAGATTATTACTTCCATTTGGCCTTTTAAAACAAACGTGTGAAAGCTCCTAATGCCCTTCAGAAAAAGGCAAGCTTCTGCACAGCAGCTGCCAAGTTCAGGAAATACTTCTTCAGACTGTTTTAGAGTATTTTGAAAACAAACAAAATTCAAAAGGAACTGATGCAGTGAAAAATATTCTATCTGAATCTACCCAAAATATATAAAAGGGATGATTTTTGACTCCTAATAACATTCAGAAGTTTTACACGCTGCAAACTAGCCTTGGTTAGCACTGATCAAACGTTACTACAACTCATTATTTCTTTGAAACAGGTGCAATTTTCTTCACCTAGACTATTAATGTGGCTGTCAGCTAGTATTTCAGTTCCCAGGGTCACTATGTACAAATAACATCACAATTCAGACTTTAACAGTAGCTCTGTAGCCAAAAAAAAAAAAAAAAACAACCAAAAAAACACATTTCTTGTTATGTCCTGCATTTCAGAGATCTCTCCACTTCAGTGCCAACACAAGGAAACAGCAAGGAAAATATGGGAAATACATTAAGCAACTTTAGCTAAAGGATTCCAGCCTTAGGTCCTTGGTTAATCAGGTAAATAAAAGGAATTCAAAGACCCACAAGGAGAAAGCCAGATGGATGAAGCTGGCCCTTTCTCATAAATGAAAGCAGGTGCAGTAGTCTACGTTTGGGAGTATCTAAACTGACATCTCAAGCTGACAGCCCGGGCTTTGTTGTTCTTGGAAAAGGGCTACCCTTCTATGAAAAATACCACCACACTCCTTCCAGTGCCACCCCTCACACCCAAAAATCCCCCACCACACTACTGTTCCTCTTTTGCAGTCCCATCAAACCACAGGACTGCTATACCACAGGAACACTTGTAAAATTAAACACATGCTGTAACTAAATAATGGTTCAAAGAGGGATACTGCATTCAGTTGTCAATTAAATCTCTTACGAATAAGGAAGACAAAACAGATTTATATCTTGGCTGTCTTCCGTTTATTACAGAAGAACACAATGGCTCCTCTGAAGCAGAGACTATTCACTGGCTTGCTTAGCAAATGATATCAAGAGAAAGGCTGATACAACACAATGCTGAGGGCAGAAAGAAAAGGATGCCTCTGTTTCTCCTCCATTGCTATTTACTTTCCCACTAAATTCTCCTCTTTCTTCTTCTTTAAAACGCTGACGGAACAAAAAGAAACTCCAGAATGGCCTTTTATAAAGAAACCAAACCAAACCAAACGAACCAGACCACTGAACTTTCAAAAACTATGGGCTACAACAAACCAATGAAAATATTTTTTCTGTCCTGAAGTATGAAAAACACTATTCTAAATACCTTCTCTGAGGAGGAAGCCAGATCTTGTTAATCTGCTGTATACAATAGGGAGTGTATTGATAAGGATTTATTAAGACTGACATCTTTGAACATTCATCTAGAAAAGTATTAATGATTTACACAAACATGCCCTTCCACAGCAGAAGTCCACCATGCAAAGCTAAGGTTAAATATTTTGGCACCCACCATTGAGCTCTGGCATTCATGAGGTCGCAAAAAATGATTACGTTTTCTCAGTCCATTCCTTTCCTTTACCCCTCCTACATAATAAAGTACCAAAGAGTGGCTGCATTTTCTAGGAGTGTGGTTTGTAGGAGCATGTAAAGGAACAACCTGTTCTGAGGGAGAAATTTTTTGCTTTCTTCATTCCCTATCCCAGACTATCTTGAGAGAAAATGAGAGGGGTTGTCGCTCCACGGCAGTTCTTTCCTTCTCCACACGCTCGGAACAAAGCAGCAGGTATGTTAATACAATAATTGACTGTCTCTCTCTACAGAAAAAGGGGTGCCACAACTTTGATGCTTAATTTCCACTAAATTTCAATGTTAATCTTTCAATGAGACTGATGTTTCAACCAGGGGAATTCAGAGATAGTTGACCTCATATTGTGAGTGTTTCTCACCAATTACAAGGACTCTTTTGTCATAACATTTGATATGCTTAACAGCTTTTAGTCAGGGTTTTTTTTTGTTTTTAATTGGCTAAGAATAGCCATGGCCCTCATGAAGAGTGATCCACTGTACACCAGAGTTCAATAGTATATTTATCGCTAAATTCAATTATTCTTAGAAAGAAGAGCACCAGTGCTAAAAATAATCTTATAAAACAGAGTCAGAAATACCCTCCAGAAACTGAGCTACCATACATTGGGAGAAAGAGTCTGTAAAGTCATTGCCTGTCAACAGCAGCACTGACTGTGACCTCTGTAGCTGCTAAATAAACCCATTTCGCTATTACCAGGAATGCCAGATATCCTTTAACCAGTTCTGAAGTGCAGTAGGAAAGACTGCACTACAAAGCAGGGATACCCAAACAAAATTATTAAATTTAAATAAAATCACTCAGGAACCAGATACAGTCAAGAGCTCAGACTTCCCCACGAGCTACTTTATGTTGCCAAGCAGCTTAGGTTTTTCTTCAGTTGACAGTAATCTGCAGGGCAGACAAAAGCTAAGTGTGATGAGTCTACAGTACTGCATAGCAGTAGTTGAATACAGCTGCAGGACACAGTTCATCTGAAAAATGACAGCCCTCTCCCAAACGAACCAACCAACCAAAAGAACCCCCAAACAAAAAACCCACCCCAAAAACCCTTCAGTTCCTGCGTTGACATTGTTCAGGGTTGATCGGCATCTTCCAAAACAGTAACAATCATCCAGAAGGCAGGAGAATTAAAGGTGTTCAAAACAAAACTTACAGATAGAACAATTCAACACTTAATTGACCTTTTAGTTGCAAAACACTGACATTAACAAAATATCCTGTGAATCACTGTCCCCATGCCTTTTTAATAAGGTGTACAGGCTTCAAATTGCCATCATATCTGGAAGCCACAACTGGCTTGCAGATTTCTTCCCCTTGCTAAACCTCTGCATGAAGTACAAGATTTTCTGCTGCTACATCTTCCTGACTCCAAAACTGAAGAGCAATTTTGTGCAACTTCAAAGAGACTAATATTAAGCCCTCATAAATTTTACTGCCTTTTCCTCATTGTCTTCTTCACCATCATGTCCAAAAGGTACCCTAGACTCATAAATATGCTGGTCTGATTTAGGATGACATTTCCTTAAACAGATTCGAAGAACATATGGACAGTCTGTTTAGGCTAGATTTATTTCACTTTAATTAGCCCTCAGCAGGAAACTGGTTTAACCTGAACTTAAGGTCCTTGGAGATTAAATAAGTGTGTCCACACTGGGATTTGCACCTACTTAACTGAGGGTATGATTTCATGATCAGTTTTCATCAATCCAGACTGCTCACTGCTGCTGGAAAAGTAGATCTGGTCTTCCTCCAGTATGCCAGTTCTAGCCCTTGGATGTTTGTAGGGCAAAGCAAATTAATGAGTTGATCCTGCTGAAAGTTAACTCCACAAAAAAAGATTACATTTCAGCCAGATCAGTGACTGACCCAATTCACTCCACAGTCATATGAGTGCCAGCATCAGTGCCCAAGAGCTGTGAGAGTAGGAAAGCTGGGCACCACAGCTTTGCAAAGGATGAAAAAGAGCTCCAATTTCCTTCCAGTCAGACTTTTAATCCAAAACTTTTCTCCTTTATGGTCTAAGCTTCCACAGCCTCACTGACAAGTTCAGAGCACGAGCTCCACTGAACTTCATAATGAAGTATCCAACATTATCTGTTTCAAATATCTATTAGTTAATAAAGGCAGGAAAAATAATAGAGCTATCTTCTTTCCTAAAGTGAGTAACAAGGGGTGGCTTAAAATATATGTATGCCTTAATCACTAACAGATATGCTGAGGGGGGTTTGGGCAGTCTCTGTCTGTACATATCCTGACATATGACAGTATCATCAACATTCCTAAAAATGTTCCTGCTTTCAGCAACATCAGAAGGATCAAACTTGAGATTATTACACCAACTCAAGTGCTGCCTAGACATGTTATTTTACTGAAGTACTAAGAAATTTACTTATACAATCACAGCTTACTGGAAGAGTCTGCAGAGATGGGGTTGACAGGAAGACCCAACGTGTGCAAAAGCACTTCTCTTATAATGAATTTAACGTCTGATCTACTAAGCCTGGAGAATTGTCGTCAGCCACACACCAACTCCATTCTTCAAATGAGAAATTTATTTAGTGCATTTAATGCAAACTAGTCTCCAAAAAATTAACCCCTGCACTTTCGAGCTGAAACACAGAAGCAGTGCAAAAGATAGCTGCTTCTGCAATCCTCGCTCCGTAGGTAAGGACAACAAGAAATTCAAGGTCTTCCATAGTTTTCAAATTTCTTGAGGTTTTAGAGCTAACAATATTCCTGAATGCAAAGCCTACATTAATATAATGGGGGGCAATAGGGGACATTTTTGAAACTCTGTAACTCTCCAAAGACACTTTCTTTCATGCTAAGAATGAACTGCAATTAGCTTCAACAGCAAAACAAAGAAAAAGTACGGCTTTTCTGTGCCTACATATTTTTGTGGATTAAAGTCATACTCTACAGTAGCTACAAGTCATTTCAATTGTTATATTAAATTGAACTTTTTCCCCCCACTTTTAAGTGTTTTTTTATCTCTGAACAGAGAAGACGCAAGACCAGATTCTAAAGGGGGAAAAAAAAAGACAAAACAAAAAGGGAACAGCAAGTAGTTACTAATATCAAGGATACACCCACTCCAGTTTTAACTTTTCAGGAGGCAGCTCTGTCCTAATATCATCATAGTTTTCTACATCAGAAGGAATGAACATTGTGATTGGTCGACCTCGCATGAACATCTTGATATATTCTCCCTCTGTTGAAACAAAAAAGTGTATTAATCATGTGGTAAGTTTACACAAGAAGTAAGCACAAAAGAAACCAGTAATAAGCACAGAGATGCAAATAACACTTGTGATAGTAAGCACAAAAGAAACCAGTAATAAGCACAGAGATACAAATAACACTTGTGATACAACAATTCTTCTTGAAATGCGAGCTTGGTAAAGGCCCAGATTATTTTTTTTTTAAACAGAACGCTAAAACACACACGTACATACGCAGAGAGTGTTACTTGAATTCGTGATAGAACAGACTGAGCTTGTAACATTTTAGACATGCAAATTAAATTACAAAGGCAAATTTCAAATTCAAATTAAAATCTGAAATTGAATAAATCAGTCATCACAGAATCACAGGATAAGGTATTTCAGGTTGAAAGGGACCTCAGGAAGTCTTCAAGTCCAACCTCTGGCTGAAAGCAGACTCAGCCATGAGGTCAGACTAGGTTGCTCAGGGTTTTGCCTAGTCCAGTCTTGAAAACCTCCAAGGACAGAGACGGCACAACCTCTCTTGGCATCTGGCTGTCTGCCAGCACCCCTAGGGCCTTTCCTGCAGAGCTGCTCCCTGCAGTGCCTCTGTCCCCAGCTTGTATCCCTGCCAGGGGCTCTTCCTTCCCCCAAGTGCAGGACTTGGCATTTGTCCTTGCTTAATTTTGTAAGGTTCTAGCAGGCCTATGCCTCCCACCTGCCCAGGTACCCCTGGTTGGCAGCTCTACCCTCCAGCATATCAACTGGGCCCCCTGGTCTGCTGTCATTTGCAAACTTAAGGGTGTACTGTGTTGCCTGCTCCAGGTCATCGCTAAAGATGTTAAACAGGACGGGTCCAGAACCGACCCCTGCAGACTCCACTTGTTACCTATTGGCCACCAGGTAGAGTATGACACATTAACCACAGCCCTCTGAGGCCAACCATCCAACTGGTTCTTTTACCCACCCAGCTGCCCACCTATCCAAACCATAACAGCCAAGCTAAGACACAAGGATACTGCAGGAAAACGTGTCAAAAGCTTTGCTGAGGAATATAATCTGAAATTATAGATCATCACAAACTAATACACTAATATGAATTATTAATTTATTGAAATAATTCCAATTGCATATTGCATCATATCCTGAAAAACTGAAAGAAGCAGCAGCTCCTAATGACTGCAGCTCTAACACTGTCTACAGGTGTTACAAACTACATGCATTTCTCTGTTGCGGCATCTGAGCACTTCACAAGCCTTTAGGAGTTCCTTTTCAAGGAACATGAGATTATTTTCCACCTGAGGAAACTAATTACAGAGTAGCTGAGTGGCTTGGTAAAACACACTAGCTAGTCGTTAGAAGGTAAGTCATCTGGATTTAAGGAATACGTGATTGCGACTAGTATATTAGGTGACCTACAGGAGTCTTCCTTCCACACTATGACAATAAACATTTTCTAACTTCAGAAGACCAGAAAAGCCCTTGGAGACTCTTAAAAACCTTTATGCCCTACCCACACAGCAAAACCAGCACTGTAGCACTGTTTAATCATGGTTAAATCAGGCCTCAAATCCACAAGAATTAATGCCCACCTCCAAGGCTGCTGACAAAAGAGTTTCATTTTGAAAAGCACTGATGACAGAGCCAAGTATTTCACTAATTTTGCATCAGTGAAATGGTAACTTTTTATCACTCTTCAACTTCTTTAGTAATTAATATCCATTGTTAATGTAACTAATATCACAAAACCAAAGTAATATAATATTCTGCTGTGAATCTTGAACTCCAATTTTTTTATCAGTAGGGATTTGAAAATCACAGCAGACAGCAGGCACTCAGAGTGTGAAACCAAAGTGTAAATATTTGAGTAGGACTGGAGCAGAAGAATAGTTGTGAATTAGCAATACAGTATTAAGAAATCTCTAATCACATTTTATGCAACCAATATTGAGCTCTAAAATTAAGATCTTTAAACAATTACTTTTGTATTTCTTTCAGAAGACAAGCATGAGGACAGACTTCCCGTAAATGCCCAGGGAACGCTTGTAAATATCTCCCCAGTTAAGCATAAGATTATTACTCGGACTGCATCAATGTGCAATCTATGTTTTGCATTCCCTATAACATCCAAAACTGAAATTACAAGAAACTCAGGCTTATTCCCACAGAATTATAGCTTAACAACTCAAGTCAAACTTAGAGATCTAAAAAGGCAAGAGAAAGCAGATAATTTCAGTGACAGTAGAAGCAATGTAAACACCAAAATAGTCTCTTGCTTACAGAAACATTTCAGAAGATGCAAATATCGAGAAATAATCAAAGTTGTGAGCAAGACCAACCTTAAGCCAGCATCTCTAGCCTTCTCTGAATTTGAAAGACCTCTACTATACAGACTGCAGAAAGATACTGTCTTACTGCAGTCAGAAGACAATAAGAGAGGAAAAACCCGTAACTATTTTCATCCAAAGATATAAAGCAGTCTTACACAGAGTCTGGAAATTAATTCTTGACGCTCAAGATCTTTCTTCTACAGCTAGATGAGATAGAAGACCGAGAATCATCAGCCTGATGAAAAAATGTGGTGAATATTCTAGGTTATCTAAAAGAAGTATTTCTGATCATAGAGGATTTTATCAGAGTTGTGTGAAATTCTGTGGAATACCACCCCTGCTCTGAAAACACTGGAAAGCACTAGCTTTGAATACAGCAGTGATGATCCCAGCACACACCAACGCCTTGGACAGCACTGGCACATACAGGAAAAATCTGTGGTGACCAAATCACATAACATATTCAGTAACTCCTAGCCAGAGAAAGAACTACCCATGAGCTTGAGTGGTTTTAACATCACTTGTCACAGCATTGCTTAAACTTAACTAGGTCAATGAATCCACATACCTGAACATAAGCTAGTTAGAAGTATTCTACTTACATGCATGATACTCACTTTGAAGGTTTCAACAACACATATGGCTTAAACTTCCCAAAAACTTTTGTTTTTCCTCTTAACACACTGTAGTTCGATTTCTTGATGCTTAACAGTTTTAACAATTGTTTTGAATTGTTTGATGAAACAGATCACAGTTTCTCAAATTTACTGTGTTCCCAGACTTAAAAGATATGGTTAGTGTGACTCCTTTTCTACTTTCAGTGTGCTCAAGTCAACCTTCTGAGACCAAGAATTCATTTTACTTGAATTCTGTTATTGCTTTTGACCCTGATAGTAGGTTTACTCTGCGCTGGCAGCAAGAGAAGGGAATTTTCATATGACAGTCCACACAGAAATGAAAGCTAGTGAAAAAAAACCACAGGCTCAAAAAGTAATTCCTGAACAGCAATCGTAATAATTGAGCAATGTAAAACTAACACATGCATAAAGGTTTTTTCTTATTTAGAATATTAATACAATGGAAGTTGAGCCATTTAAGTCCAGTATCAAAGGAACAAATACCAAGTTGAAAAATAGCTGTCTCCTTTCTAAGAACAAATACAGCTCCTTTGAATGAGAATCCTGTGAGTCCATCCACTGACAACAGTAGAAAACTTGCCTCAGAACAACTATCAAAGAACAAAGAAAATCACTTCCCAGGAGCTAAATTAGAAACAATAGTTGTTTTACCAAATGTGCATTGCTTAACTGTATTGCTGAGAAAAGCTGAAGATCGGTGTTGTCACTAGTTTGATACAAATGTTTAGATAATTACTCCAAACTAGTAACATGTCTCATTTTTCCAACAAAATATTTTTTATAGTATGTATTTTACAGAGATAAAATAACACTAGCCAAAACCAAGAGTAACATATTAATAATGACCTTTCTATTAAAATCTGGCGCTCACACTCTTATAAATTAAAGCACAATGTAGCTTGAGGTTATTTAGAAAAGACCATTCGTTTGTGCAAGTCAAATACTTGATTTAACACTGAGCTTGGCACTTCTGGTTCCACAAGATCAGTGCACAATGACACCACAAATTTAGGATCAAATTTCTTATTGCTGCTTAGAACAGTGGAGACAAGCTGCAGCTGAAATTCATACGGATGGAGGCAGTTGCATCTGTAGGCCTCTGCAGATGAGAGAGATGAAGAGTCCAAGAGAAATTCAGTCAGGTCTTTGGCCAGAAGAGAAGAGGCTCTCCTAGAGCTCAGGGAAAAGATTATCTGCAGGGCATTCAAATACAAACAAGCTCTCTGAACTTTGCCATTAAAGAAAAAATATTTTTTGCTTTTATTAGCTAGCTGCATGTTATACTAGATTACCTTTGAAGATATATATTTAACACACTCATTAGAGAGACATAGGCTAGGTATAACTTGATTAAGCCTCTCCCTACTGAAGAGGAAGGATTTTTTAAAAAAAAAAAAAAAAAAAAAAGAGACAATCCACGGAAAGATTTTTGTCTAAGACTGTAAATTTCCTTTCGTCAGAATAACCTGTAGGGCAGATATAATATTAATGTAGAAATCTTTTGAAATACTAGAGAGGATGGCAGCATATCAACAAAACCATTCTCAAACAGCAACTAATTGCCTGAGGCCAAATTCTTGTATTTACAAGTTAAGAAAAACAGTGATTTAACTCTTTCTTAGCATACTGGCTCAACTGAATGCTCAAGAGCATTAGACTATCTGCTTCTTTCCTGCATTCTCACTATTTCCAGGTACAAAGCAGTATGTCAAGACTTTTTTTTTTTTTTTTTGTCACTTGATCTTTTGGAAGAGAAGAGCCTTGGTCATCTCATAACAGATATGTATGTTAAGGGGGTATGAGGGAGATAAAGTCAGAAGTTTTAAAGCAGGGAGGGGGGAACCCCAACAAACAAAAATTCCTCAACAATTCTGGTATCTACCCGCCTGAAAACAGTACATATGAAAGTAAAAATTCTCTACCCCATATAAAGAGATGTTCAGACCCTGCTACCCACTGTGGAGAAGCATTTGGGGGGAGGAGGGAGACAGGAGGGCATTCCTCAAAGGAGCTTGGCACTTGCTAAGTGAATTAATCTACAACTGCAGACGTCCTATAAATCCTTTCAAACATGGATCAAACCAACCTAGAAGTACAATTGAAGCTCTGTAGATAGCACACCCAGGTGCTGTGGATTATCCACAGCATACAAAAAGGAATAGCTCAGGCCCAGGACTGCTACAAAAGGCAGCATCAAGTGGATGCAGCACTCTGGATTCAGGGGCCAGCTCTTTGCTGTGAACAGCTATAGCTGCTTTTGTGCAGCTTTGAGCTCAAATTCACAGCCCTTGCCAAACTCTGCTTGGCTCCACAATAATTTCACCTCTGGAGTCTCAACAATCTCTTTGCACAAGTGCCAGGGGACAGAGGACCAGCACTCCCAATTTTTGCTCTCAGGATCAGCTCAGGCTTATTAGCCTCGCATGGGAGCCCTCTGAGTGTGCTGGACCCAAGCAAACTCCACCCAGGTCTCAGCTCCCTGTGGGATCCCCAGAGGTCTGGGGAAATTATTAATTCAGACCCAAAGATGCAAAAACACTTGACATGACTACACCATGGCCCCAGTCAGCTGAAGGGACACAAAACATCACTCAGGAAGAGTGAAACAAAGATGGAGCCCAGCTACTTGGCAAGGGCCCACCTAAAGGTGGATCTGAGCACCAATTAGCCACAAGGCTGTGCAAACCCCTGTCATGAGCTGGGCCAAGCTCAGCCTAGACCAGCCTGATGTATGCACAGCATGCCCCCCAGTACCCTCTCTCTGCATGCAGCACTCAGGTTTTTTTACTCAGATCAGGGTACTGCAGCGCTTGCTTTGGACAGCAGAGACTTGGCTGTCACTGGGATACACACAAACACACTCTGTTGAGTTCGAAATACCATCCAAAAACCTCCTTCTCCTAATAGATGGGAACCTCTCAATTTCCAGGCAACAACTGAGCATGGCCAGGTTGTTTACTTTTTGTGCGTGTGACAGCAATGGCTGTTAACTTCAGCACAGGTCTGCCCATCTGCTGTCTGAAAGTGCATCAGGTGAGCATGAAAACAGCAATCATGCCCTTCCTCCTCCCAGCTGTCATTTTGCAAAAATAAAAACATCCAGATATTTAACTCTCTTTTTGCGTGATAAGGTTTAAGGATGTCTCCACACCACCACAAAATTTACCTTTTACGATCGTGGGTGGCTATAACTGCATGCAGTGTTACAGAGGAGAACCTACCAAGGTCTCCATTCATTAACATTTTCCGTAAGGCTGCATATCTCCGTTAGAATTATTGCTGACACAACCTGGGGTTACATTTGTGTTTTCATAAGTGAGTGGCTCAATCATTGTATGATTAAGTAACATGTTAGAGCCCTTTTCCTCACCATTTGATTCTGGCAGACAACCTGTTTACAGCTCAAACATTGCTAGCAACTCCTGTATGCGTGATCTTTCACTTTGAATAATTTAATTTTGTCTAATACTACTCCAGGCCTCAGGAACATCTAGGTCTTACTGTATTAAAATCTCAGCTTCCACTATATCAGTTTGGTCTCTCAGCTTCATGTCATCAGTGAAATTTCATCAGTGCTCCTACTTCCCTGTGTTAAGTTCATTAGTGTAAACACTAAGCCAAATAGGTCCCAACAGGCTGTAGGCAGATGTTAGCAACCAGAGTATCTACTGTGGGTTCTTTGAAAGTTCATAGCCTGCTAGAGAAGAGAGGAATAAATATGTTGGTGAAACAAGGTGCTGCTACTGAGAGGGAACCCTAGAAGCCTGCCCGATCTGCAAGGAAACAAGTGCATCTTCTTCACTGACAGTCACTGTAAGCCAGCATACTTCCCTCGCATGCAAAGGAACTGTCGGTAAAGCATGCAACACCAAAAATCCAGGACTAAAACTAGGGGCAAATAAAAAATTGTAGACAAACAGTAGACAATGGCTGAAAATTTTCTGCAAAGCCTTCTTGTATCAAAAGGAGATTCCCATTGACATAAATAAGCTTTTAATCAGGCCTTATACAAGAAAAAGAAAAACCAAAAAAGAAAAAGCAGCACAAGGTAACAGTAAAATTCAACTTCAAACAATGCCTATTCACTCGCTCTTGGAAGAAAGTTTAAACCCCACCAATTCAGGGAAAGCAACCTGGAAGGTAAGGCCAATGAGAAGCACTGCAGGTGATAACAGACAGCAAAGATATGGCAATAGAAACCGTCTCAAATTAGTGCTTCCATGAAGTTAGCACAGAAAAACTCATGCAATGACACTTAAGCAATTTATTACTTTCTGTAAATCATATTCTTAGGGGAATGTGGAAGGTTTTCAGAGGAAAATAATAGGAACTGAAAGGAGGAGAAAAAGAAGATCAAAGAAGTCTTTGTAGATTAACTCAGAAGTATCTACAGAGAAGAGCAAATCAGGAGACATGAAAGCTACTGTTTAGATCCTTAAGAAATTTGAAGACAGTGACATAACAAAACCAAAATCCTCCTAGTTTCCAAAAAACATGCCTCAAAATGAAATCATCAAGGAATACACAGTAGTTTCCTAGAAGAATGTGAGATGCCCTCATCCTCAATTACCGATTTCTTAAAAAAAACTGGACAAAATATTAGAAGAATGTATTTTATATCACACTATTCCTCATTATTTAGACAGACCCTGAGGTAGCCCCGCAAGTCTCTGCTGTGGTTAACTGCTCTTCAGCTAGCAAGTCTATGTGTAGTGGGAAGTCTAATGAGCATACAGTAGATTTTATATGTAGCATATACACATGCTCACACAGAGTAAATAATAGTGAATAAATAACAAAATTACCTGTTTTTCTACATGGTTATAAGTTTAATTCTTAAGGATTCATTGCAATAATCTTATCTTGCAAATTTTTAGTGACTATTTTTCACTAGGTCCCACCCAATCTAGTTTGAAAGAGCAACATGGACTGATGCATCAAAACCCTCAGCCCAGTTCTACTTGTGTTTAACATCTGAATCTTACTCTTCAAGTGAATTACAAGCAAACGAAAAACCCCAAAAGGCTCCAGCTAGCTTGGCCAAGCAGAACTCTCTAATAATATACAATAAACTACCACATCCAGAGTACATTTATTAATCTGTCTTCACCTTCTAGTTGCCTGACCAGTGAAGTTATGCTTTTTAATACTACAAATAGCTTCTTTCCCACAAGCTTTCTGCTTTCAGGCCTGTGTCCAAGAACGCTGTAGGACCACTAACCTGAGGGACAAAGGCTTAGAAGCCTGTTTCTAATTTAAACCAGTGCTAACAGCACAGAGACGAATACAACCAAATTCAGCCACCATGCCCAGACCATTACATTTTAAGTTACAGTGGAATTAAAATGTGGCTGCAGGTCTGCCATCTCCCACCCTTAGCTATGTGTCAATGCTTGCTGAACCTGACAAGACGACATGCACTGTCGCTGTTGAGCACTGGAGCAATGTAAACCAAACAGTCGCAAAAACCAGATGAGACGAGAGATTTGCCTCGGTTTGCAATGATTTTACAGCTTTGCCTTGTGATTTCTTAATAGATCTTTGGTTATTAGTTTTATACAACTTGATAAGTAAATCATAGTTTAAACCCTGTTTTTGCATGTACCAGGTGGCATTAAGAATGTAGGTATTAACAACAGTTACCATTTGCATTGAAATAATTCGAGTTTAATATTAAACTCTAGCTTTTTATTTAAAAAAAAGGACTCAAAAAGGAGTACTGGACACAAGCTCAATAAGACTGTATCTAAATGCTTCCTGCCTAAATAATAAAATCCTGACTTCACCAAGAATCAATGATAAAAACTCCCAAATACCAATTTGTTTTTCTGACAGTATCTGTGGGTTTTAGTAATATGCGCTGTGCCTGAGTGACAGCAAGCCTCCCAATAATAATGAGATAGACTGCATCTCCATTTGCCCTCAGGTACATGAGCACCTTCTGTAAGCAACTGACAGAAAATGTGTCTGATGAAAAAACTGATCTGAGGTAGTTACCGAATTTTGCACTCTCAGTGGACAGGACATACTTTCAGCAGGGTAAATTTTTCCATTGTGTGCTTCACGATTGCCCCGTTCTGTGAAACTAGAACTATAGCACAGTTAAACTAACAGAAGAAAAAGTACTGGAAACTAATAAAGCACAATCTAAAAAGAAACAAACTTAGGAATGCAGTGAATGTTTTTCATTAATTCTTTCACATATGGTTTTTATTGCCATCCAAAAAACGTCTAAGTGTCTCCTTATTACTTTATAATAAGTGAAGTGATTCATATACAGAGCTGCTATCACTGAAAACCAAACTCAAACATGGAATCTCAGTGAAAAAAAATTACCTTTTATCTTAAAATAAGCCAGGTCTTTAACTTCTGGGTATAAAAATATGAATGCTTTATGATTAATACTTTAGCAATGTCTCTGCTGAAATGAAAAGCAAGATGGGTTTTATAGACAATTATAAACACCTGCTAGTAAAGAATTTAAAAGAATAACTTTAGCTAGTGTCCTTTTAAGGCTGTAGTAAGCACCTGTTCATTTCACCCATAGCTTTATTGGATTTTCACAGAATTTTAATACCTCCTTAGTGCTGGATTTTATTCTTAAAAAGTTTTCCTGGTTTACAAGGATAAACAAACATGTTCAAAAATAAGCTGAAAAACCTAAACCCAAAAATCTCTTCCACAAATGTATGGAAGCATGTATAATACTTCCCTCATCGGACTGGCATCACGAAAGTGTTCCTGTCTGTATTACCTCTGCTTCAGCATATACCCACATGCGTAAAGCTCAGGACCAACCTTAACGTGGAATAGATGCAACTCAACCCAAGCGGGAGAGACAAAGGCACTGAGGGAACAAAACTGGGTACTGAGATAGAAGGTACATGATGAACACTGGTAACACCCATGGCCTCAGCATAGAGCTAAACAGAGGAAACTCAAGTGACTGCCTGCAAGGCAGCTGCAGGCTACGGCTCCCCATGCTGCTGCTGCTGGCAGGAGGAGAGAATTGCCTAGGCATTGCTGACATTTACATGCAACACCTGCAACACGCTCTCTGGGGGGCTCCATACCAAAGTCAATTCAGACATCGAGGCCAATGCCTTTCACTATTAAAGCTCATCTAGCAAGTGATTCTCACTTGCTAAAAGTCTTCCACTTTTATAGCTAATTCACAGTATCAACAGAAATCACAATGAATCTGCACAGGTGGTCACAGCACAGATAATATTGCAGTAAATTCTGCTGTTAGAAAAATAAGATTCTGAGAACTAAACATGCAAAAACATATTTCTCTATGTTTTGTGGTACTGTACTATACCGACGTTTCAAAGCAGTTTCTTTAACAGCTGAATCAAAGAAAGGAAACAAAGTGATTCCAGGATGTTCAAAGCCACACAGAACTGTCACCTTCCATCCTATTATCCCATGCAAACACCTTCTGCTATGATAATTTGCAATTTCACTGTGTTTCCAAACTTATTTTAAGCGTGCATAAAGACACTGAAGTATTTTTTGCGTGGATTTGTTTCAAAGCTTGACAGTTTGTACACCAGCAGTCTTCCCAAGAGTCTCCTTCACACAATTTCTAGGAAGCGCACTGACACAATCGTTAGCGTGGGAGGTGTGTGCCAGGGGCATACACAGTGTTTCACATACCGCCTAGGGAAATGAGCAGCTCAAGGGAGCTGCTGTAACTTAATTAAGACCATGCTAGAGACTGCTCACCTCTAAAGGCAAAGGCTGGCAAACCACAAGGGAGGGTTAAAGCAGCTATAACTTTTCATGCCTTTGGGCTGCTGAACAGGAAGGTCCTGCACAAACAGCATGAGCAAAGGCCCATGCTTCACCCCACCCAGCCCAAGACAACTCTGTCCAGCTGCACAGGATTTACCTTCAGAAACCACATTAACTCTCTGCAACTCTTCAACTTCCTGACCAGCTGGGTCACGGTGCCAACTGGAAATTAGCTTATTTATGTGGCAGTGATCAAGTACGAAACAGGCTAGAGTCACCTGCCCTAAACAGGACGTTGCGCTACAGACAATTCACTGAGTATTGCTAAGCTTGTACTGGAAAGAATGGGGGGACCCTCTGCAACTACAGCAACCAACAGGTGGTTACTTCTGTGGCAGTAAACACAACACAATACCTAACACAGCCTTACAGCCACACAGACACATACGCTAAAAGCTGTCAAAAAATACACTCATTGGTCCATATTAAAAAAAAAAAAAAATCTTCAGAGGCTGAATCCTGCTAATCACAAACTTCATCCATGTTAAAGGCAGAATGATGTTTTGCCACCATATGTGTTTAAAATGTTAGTAAATGTATTTTCTCTGACAAAACTTTCTATCCATCTTCCATATACGTGGGGCCACTGTCATCTGCATCATATTTCTCAGTTGGGCTTTGAACAGACTATGGCACGACACACATGGAAGTTATTCATTGTTCAGTGAGAGCTCACATCATCTGCAGAGTAACGCAACAGATAGCAGGGTACACATCGAGGCCACGTAAATTATAGCTACCAGGATAAGCGAACTGAAGGACGGCCCATTCTTGGCAGAACACGTAGAATTGTAGAAGTGCATTGTAAGGAAAGAATTAGTATTGAAGGTATTTTACCTGTATGCAACTTGGTTTTGTGAAAAGTTGTGTTTGGTATAAAGGGTATTTTTAATATAACAGTTTTATTCCATTCTTGCAAAGCTAAACTGCAGCTGGTCTGGACACTACTGATTGGTTTTCTTTTTACAGTAACCATTGCTGCACACATATGCTGTTCCACAGATGGTGTTAAGCAACCTGGCATAAGGAAACATTTCTTCTTTGTTCCTGATGCTTATGCACCCTGTTTCACCCCTCTTGTCTTTGAAGGATGCTTTTGGTAAGCATCAATTTAAAATATTTTTAAATCTGTAATTTCTCTATGAATTAGAAAAAGATAAAGCAATTAGATTCAAGTTGATTTTGCTTTCATTACAACAATTCATATATTAACTTCGAAAAAAATTGAGCGTTGTTCTATTTTTGAAAGAAAATCCAGAGGAGACCAGAAGTGATCAAACTGCGTATAATGTAATCTTGCTTACAGCGCAGAATTTGGAGACTACAGATTTGTTAATTAGCAGCAAAAAAGCATGAGACAGAACCTCTGTACATAGATATATGTTGTGTACAGCATGCGCTTGGGTTACATGCTTTAGTTTTGAAACTGCATGCTTCAGTACAGTTTGCAGGACATCAAAGCAGAGTAGTTTTGCGACACAAGAAGTGGATTTCTTTTGTTGTCACGTCCCACCACGTTCAGATAGACAGCTCCTTTTCCTGTCTGAACAAGCCAGCAGCAGCAGGTAGCCACAGAACACAAGATTCATCAGTGCAAAGACATACGCTTTAGAAGAGACTCATTTTTCATTTTAGGAGACTATATTAAAACCTTCAGTCTCTGTTCTTGTCTAATCAGCGTGTATATGTTTTAATATTGGCAAGGCAGAAAGCTGAGATAAAACAAATCTTTTAGTTGGCAGTTCTTAATATTCTGGTATCTTAGGCAACAATGCAAGACTTCTAGAACCTTATTTGAACACACATTCCTCTATGAAGAAATGATGCATGTAGTAATTTATTTTAGACTACCCCCAAATAATCCCCACATAGACTGCAATGTGCATATGCATATATATTTCCATAATAAGAAAGTTGAAATATTTATTTAAATGCTCAAAGTTTTTAAGAGATCATGCACTGATGCTCTTTGACGGTGAAAAGCCAACAAAAGATTTGTGAAAGCACTAAATTAGAAAGCAACCAAAGGGCATAGCTTAATTCTTACCTTGGCTGTTTTTTTCACGAGTTGACATTTTTGCTGGTTATGGGACAGAAATAAAATATCTTAAAACTATTTCTAAAGTCTCACTCACACCTGCTTGGATTAAGACTGCCACATAGGTCAAAAGTTTAGATTTTTGTTTTCATAAACTCTATTTATGCACATACACACAGAGAAAATAATTTTAAAAGGTTTTTTGTTTCAAAAAAGTAAAATGAATCCTCCCACCACCCACCAAAAATTTCTGTCTTTCCTAAAGATCCAATTTGATGAAGCATTTCTCCATAATTTCAAAGATCTTTATACAGGTGTTGAGTAACATTTAGTCAGATGAATTCTTGGAGTAATTATTAATGCTATTTTAACTCTATATCCCGGTTTCATAAGCGTATGTCCCAATGTATTTATTTACAGGAAATACTGTTCAGTCAAAAGCAAATCTTTTCAACTTCATCCAGTATTTAAAAATAAATGTTTTTATTTACCTTGGCTGATGATGACATCTTTGTGCCTGGGGAAAAATTCAAAATAATATCATTAATAATATGTGAAATGCTTATCAGCCAATACCATCTAGTTCTTATACATTGCATTTGGCAATCTTATCAGATTCTGTGTACAGTGTAACTGTAGTATAGGATGCTGAATAACTATCTTGGTCATCATAGTGCATTTTTACCCATATATTCTTTTATGCAATTCACTGTATCTTTCAAGTATCTTAAAGTCTTTGGCCCTATGGCAAGGGTTCCTAAGAATTACTGTGATAACAACAACATACAAAAGCTCTTAAAAATTAAATTATGGAGGGCATATTCCTTGTGCATGGAAAATTCCATTTTGAGAGAGCAAACTTGTAATAACCAAATGTTTTAAGCTGCCAAACACCCTCAGGCCTGCATGCAAAGCATTTAACACCTGTCAAAATAAGCTGTCAGCACAGAACAACACAAATTTGTCTAGGAATTAACCCTAATGGACACACGGATTAAATGTAAGCAAGTTGCAGTTTAATTTAAACCAGATCCATGCAGCATTACTGGATGTACAACACGAAGTCTTCAAAGGAGTGCAGTTGAGATTTCTCTCCTCTCCAGAACCAGGAATGAACTACTCACAAAAACTTCAATCTTTTTTTGAGAAGACGGAAGAAATACTGATTTCCAGCATCAGAGCTACTTCTTACTGGAAAAACACTCCTTGACAGGAGAATGTATTGCATAAAAAAACCCTCTTGACTTCATTTGAAATTCAGCATGAAGGTATGAGTGGCATCCAGTATTTTTAGCTGGATGGAGGTCAAATTTTTGTAACAGTGACAAAGGGTCAAGCATATGCAAAAGGAAAGTCATCTCTGGCTGTTGGTAGAATCACCCTTCACCACACTGCCAACTGAAAAATTAAAACTGGATTCCCAGTCTTGCCTGAAAAACACTGAATGATGAGCTGCCATGGGAACCCTCTTACTTCTTATGGCTTTATCAGACTGATTTACAGCTCAGCACTGGCTTAAAGACTAAGCTTACTAAACAAAGTTCACATCCTGGACTGGTAGCGCAAAGCATATGTAAAACATTTCTATCCTGGGGCCCACATTAGGGGCTGAATTCTATTCCCTTGCACAAGACTCGGGTAACTTCAGGCAGATTAGGCCAACATTTCTTAATTGAGAACGATAAATGCAATATAACAATATCCCTTTGCACAATACCAACCAATTCTTTTAGAAATTGATTATTTCTAGATTCATCCATTAGAAAAGGACGTAAGAAATAAGTATTAATGTGTGCTCTTGAATGGAAATAGTGCATTTATTATAAATCTGAGCATAAGAACAAGGTACACAAACAATACAACACCCAGTCTTCAATCAGATGATGGCCTACAATTGATAATGTTTGAAGCTTTTTTTTTTTGCCAAACATTTTAAGATACAACAGCTTCAAGTTATGACCAACTTCCTCTAACAATAATTCATCCTAATCTTTCCTTGCCTGCTCTTTTGTTAGATATCTGATTTTTTTTTCTACATTAGAGACTGCAGAAGGGCATCAATTAAAGTCTTTTAGAAAACAAGGAGAAGCACAAGAAAATGAAATAAGATACTCTATTTTGACCATACCTGAACCAATGTACAAAATGTCAATAAAAGTAAAATATATTTTTTATTATTAGCAAATTTCAAGTATATACCACATTGTGAAAGATGCTTTAGTAGCATAGCAAAATCCAAGAAAAGAAACTTGATAAGTAGAAATCAAGACAGAGGGTTTTTTCATTCCAAAATATTATCTAGCAGTACCCTGCTGTAATCTAAATTGCCAAAGGGCTTTTAAAATTCCAACAGTGCAAACCAATTATAAAAGGAAAAGAAATACTTGCAAAATATGTAACCCATAATCCCTCACACACAGCACTTGACTGCTCTGCAGAACTCTTCAGGCTAAGCATAGAGCTTTTAGTAAACGTGCTGATATACACACCCAAGATTAATTTAAGATGTTTTTGTTCTTCCCATTCCTAGGAAAGAAGGAATGCACTTGCACTGCTCTTGACTCTAAGTATGTATTTGACAGTCCTATATGCAAGTTAAAGAGAGCACTACAGACACGATCATGAAAAGACTGGAAATTACTCTGAAAGGTCTGAAGAGATTTACTGGTCATGGTGGGAGGTGTTTTCAGGTAGTTCTGCCTCAGACCAGTTAATGGCTATTTGAATGAAGATTAATGAGCAGATGTATGAAATGTGCCGATGATGACATCAAGCTGGGAGAAGCTGCCAGCATGCTGGGGAGACCTCGGCAAATAGGAGAGGGGTCAGTCAGAAAGCCAACACAACAGTTTCAACAAATTGACCGAGCAAAATTTCAACAAAGGCAAAAAAAGAAACTAAGTGTGGGAATGTGAAGTGGGAAGCCCAACTGGCAAAGAGTATTGAGGACAAGAAGTGGGTCACAATAAGGTCCAACAACATGGAGTCAGAGCAAAAAACAAACTTTTGTCCCTGTGCTGACAGGAGTAGAAGTAACTACTTTGTGCTATTCATCCCTGGCGGGGCCTCCACTGGAGGCCACAAAGTGAGAAAACCTGCTGCTGAAGAAGAGCATGAGAGGAATGGTGGGCTACAGCACATCACCTACTGAAGGTGAAGCTGAAAAGAACATCTCTGCCTATTATTTAGAACCTGCAATCAGGAACCTGTGAAACAGTTAATTTGAGAGACCTACCTGAAATCATAAACGTATATTCTTATTATTACAGTCTACTTTAGGAACACATATACTATGTCAAATCCAGCAAATTAACTTCAAGGAAATACGCTTGCATTTTCAAATCAGTTTTACTTGGGAAAAAACTGGTCGGAAGCTTCACAACAGTGTCATTAAGCCATAAATCTTAACTCATAGTGCATAATTCCGCTAACTGAAATGGGCAATGTTAAAATACATTTACACTCAAATCCTGCATTCACATTTTATAATAATTTTAAGACTCCACAAGCACCTGGAGCGCCACGTTGGCAGGTTATGCAAGTAATTACTCCTGGTAAAAACAAAGAGGCAAATGGTCTTAGCAAATACATAAATAAGTTCACTAAAATTATGCAATTGCATAGTATTTTGACTCGAAAGTTCACTTGCTTTTATGTACCAAACTGATACATACTTGTCAGCATTCTTTGCCACTTTTGATATTAATTTAGATGTTGATGCTACTCTCAGCAGCTTGTTACGATTGTCATCTGAACTCTCCCAAGCACTGTGAGGCTTTTCAGCAGTCAAGGATTTCTTTATGCTAGAAGAAACAAAAATATATTTTAAAATTACAAGATAATAAGATAACAATAACTGGAACTGGTATGCAACGGACAGATCAAGCAGCAGTAGACAAAAGCAGAGCTAGGTCTTCCTTCAAGCTGAAGCATGAAACAGGAAAAAAGATTAGTCAAAAAGTTCTAACTGGATGAATGAAAACAATTGAGCAAGACAGTTGCCAAATGTTTTGTCCATTCCTTTCCACTTCCAAATGTTCCCACATAAAGACTTGACCAAAATAACTCTATACTTCATTACTATACTGCTAACAATTACATAAGTGGAAAAAAAATGAGGCTACAGTATATTAGCCTTAAAGAATAAATTATATTAAAAAAAATCACTTAAGAAGGTAACAAAGAAAAGCAGAAATTTTCTCCCTGATTAACTGTTCACCAGCTTTAACACACTGATTTCTGAGGCAGAACAGTTCTATCAGATTACAGTTTCATATGCCTGTTTAGCAGATAGCACATTCTAAACCACATTAATGGCTTTAATCTTTTTGAAACAAATGTCTGCAAACTTCTTGCATGAATAAGGCAAGTTAGCTTTTGCCCAATACTACAGATTAAATCCATGAATTCTGATAAAATTTTTCAGCAATCTTATTGTAGCCAATTTACACTAACAGGAACCTGCAAGTTTTGCAGTCACTAGTTCATTAGTTTCACACGCATCTTAATAATGGAAAGTATGTTCAAAAGTGATCTAGCTCAAATTATTCTTCAACCCGCTGATTTTGAGTCTGGATATGTCCTGCTAACAGTATTATACTTCATCCTGTCAGAAATGCTTTTTGCAGGAGTAAGTCCTGAACTCAACCTTAGAAATGGCAAGCTCCTTCCACAGCACCCCAAGAGGCTGAAAGGTCCTGTGACAAACAAGTTAATCAAATCAAGTTAAACCATTAGGAGACTAAAAAAGGTATTTATTTTTTACCCCACACTGCAAAAGATTAGTAAGCGAGACTTCAGACAAACATTTTTACAGTGAGATACCAGGCAGAACAACAGGCCGTGAGTTCAGCTTCAGACAACTTAGAAGTTTGTGCAAGACATGGAGACAGAACCTTTATGGAGTGTTATAACATGCATCAGTCAAGTGAAAGTTTAAATATTTATTAGAGCTGTGAATTCGAGCAATGAAAGACAACATAATCTTGTGAACTACAGTAAAGTTCAGAAGTATAAATTTCATTTATTTAAGAGCTTGTTTCAGTCTCCTAAATGCCAAACAGTAAAAGAAAATTTCATACCTTGCAAAACAGTAAGGTGACAATGAACCAAAAAAAGAAAAAAGAAAAAGAAACCACACCAAGTGATCTGTATAGTTTTGAAAAATAAAAAATAATCACCCAAATCTCAAATTCCATTTCCTTGACTTTAAAAAGCCATTAAAAAAAAGTGCCATTTTTTCTGTGCCTAATTCCCACTAAAATGAGTGGGAACTTTGAGGCAATCCTAAATAAACTTCTACGTTCACTCAAGTCAAGCAGTTCTATCATTTGGGTGTAAAACCAGAACTTCACTCATGTAAAGAATCAGAATAAAAGTGAAGTGAACCACCCTGCAACCTAGCAGGAATTGAAAAGGGAAGGGACGCAAAAAAAATCCAAACTGCAGTCACTTTATAGAATAATTTGAGAAGAAAAACTCCCGAAGGAAGAGTTGCAATGATACTAGTACTTAAAAAATGCTGTTACAAGATGCAGTAAATGGCTATGTGCAAAACACACTCCACAATTCAGCTATGCCAGACAAAACCTATGAAGTGTATTTTAAGAAGGATCAAGTCAGAGTCATAGTTAAATATTTTATAATAATGACTGATGAGAGGTAATCTGCCTTATTAGGATTTCAATCACAGAGAACCAAAAAAACTGGGTAATTTTAAAAATTTACTCAAAGAAAAATTTCATTTTTACATATATGCTCTGTTGCAATGCATGTTGAATGCATCTTCTCTAGCACAAAAAATATCAAACATTAACTTGATCATGAGATTGGAACTATTTCACAGGACTTGTTGTCAAATATGAACTCAGTATCATTATAATCATTTTCTAGTTCTGTACTGTGGTACTGTGAAAACCTTTTAGCTGGAGCAGAACTCTTGCTTTCTTGAGTTTGCCTGTGTGTTTGGAGAGTCTGTGAGGAGGGCTGGGGAGAAGGTGATGCTTGAGTTTGTGGACTTTGATCATTAGAATGAGATTCATCTTTTTTTTCTTTCTGTCCTGGAGGTTTTTCCTTCTTTTTTTCTGTACCGCTGTAAAATAAAGTATAACATAGGAGGGGAAAAAAAAAGAGAACAAGCAAATAAATTAAAAAGGTGGGAGAAAATGCCCTCTGTGAAAAGATGGGAGAAGCATGTAATAACTTACTATATATAATCACTGAAAGAACGCTTTGATTATTTACTCACTCTCTTCAGGTTAGCGTTTTGCTAAAATAAGATTTATTCACAAGCTCCAAAAATAAAAAAAGGTGAGAGAGGCATGGAAGATTATTTACTTACTTTTACTGGGTGTTGTACTAAGTTTATTCTGATTTTCAAATGAATACAACTTTGATTTGAATATGTCCTTCATTCACGGGTGCTTCTACAGCATTCAAAGCAGACAGAGATTGATGCACCACAAGTCTGCCGTCCCTCAGAAAAAAAAAAATCATCCTCTTGTTCAGCTCACTGACTACCTTACCGTGCTGCCAGCTAAGGCTCAGTGCAATCAAAAGGCAGGAGTGTGACTTGCACTATCTCCGATTAGCTTAAGCTCGCCATGAAACTATACCTCTCTATTTCTGGATGTGTATGGTACTGCTTATCTTTGCGCTGTCACCGAAAGAGTGAAATGCTGTTGCTGGTCCCTTGACTCTCCCTGGCTGCACCAGAGTTCAAAGGAAATCATCCCTGAAAACTCATCGCTGGTTTGATCTGTAGTTGACTAGCATCAGACTGTCTTGCCACTTCTTTAATGCCTTCAGTAAACGAAAGCTAAGAATACATCTTTATTTTCCTAGTGCTGTATTTATTAGGTTAACATTTGAAACAGCTTTAAATACATGTCATTAACAAACCTTACATTCATTAAGAACCTAACCAAAGGTCCACTAAGTAAACAGGAAGATTAATTAAAAGGCTCTTTATAAAGAATAGCATGCTTTGCAATATACTGAATCACACAAACAATAGCAGGACCTGAAAGAGAAGATTATTCTGTAGTACATGGCCTATATTTATTTTTTTTAAGATTAAAAAGAAACATCTTCCAAGATCAATTTCTCAGCGACCAAACAATGCAAGATACAAACACCAGCGAAAAAGGAAAAAGAAAGGTTTTTCTCTTAGGTTCAAAGTAACCGGCAAAGTAAAAAAGAAATAGTATCTTTTTGAAGAGAAGAATCCAGATTTCTATTCCCTCACACCAACTCCCCCGCCAAACCCTTGTAGAGTCTTGATTATTTGTGTTTCCATTTACCTTTCCCCATAAAACAATGAAAAACAGTAAGACAATATAGAAAATAAATGAATAAAAATGGGGCCCCAATTTTAATATAACATTCATAGGACCCTCTTTTTGTTTCATTTGTTATTTGAATTAAAGTATATCATCTACCACTGAGACAAAGCCCTCAACGCTTATATGAGTTCAACTTTTCTAAATGCTTCCAAAGAAGCATTGAAGAACAGGTCAAAACATGAAAAATATAAAACCCAAAATATATTTATAAGGATCTCTCAGGATTTCCTCTGTAAACCATATTAACTAGTTAAAAATGTCAATATAATCCATCAAAGTTACACTTTATTTTCAGAAAAACAGATGAAAACAAAACAGAAAGAGCTTTCACATATCTTGAGGGCATATATGTGATCATAGAGAACAAAGCTTTAAGAACTGTGGGGTTTTGGTTAATAATTTATAGCCAGAAGTCCTTAATTAACTAGAAGCATAAAAATTAATATTTTTTAATCGAAGACCTGATGGATGCAAAAGCACACTACGTAATCTTAATCTTTTTGCAGTCTGTGGCAAGAAATGCAGTACAGCGAAATAAATTCTCGGAATCTCTTATCACTAAAAAAAACAAGAGTCTCTCTACTTCTGCTCTGACTGGTATACTCGTAGACCTCTGCATTCATTCTCCCATAAATGCAGGATTTCCTCACAACGAAGTCCATCTACTAGGACAGACTTCTAAAAAAAAATCATCTTTCAGGAAGACATGCTTCCAATTTTCCCTTTCCCACTACTCACAGATTTCAAAATACAGTCTAATAATAGTAAAAGAGATGAGGGATGCAGGAGGAGGCAGAACACACAAACATAATGACTTCCATAACTCCAGCTCGCAAGTCTACAAAGAATGGTCCTCCTTGGTTAGGACAATGACTCACCTGGCACCATACTGTGTCTCTGATGGTGGCAAAAAAGAGCTCATCAGTGAGGTCATTACCTGCAGCCCCTTTCCCCATACTTTTTCTAATATTATGTTTACAATGACACAGCAGCAATCCTGCAATTCACCTCTGTGTTCCTCCAGCATGCTCAGGTGAATGCCACCTGCTGACAGCAGCATATTATCTAACTTATCAATTCGGTCTCACATTTTCTGTGTTCTTACCCAAACTCATTTAGTTCATCTGATCCATCTCCTAGAAACCACAGGTTCAGTGTGGGAATTTCTTCAATGACTTCACCGAGCTTGTCAGCTGTGGACTATCCATTTCACATCTCTGCCGTTAGGTTCATACTGGGCCATGAGAGTCACTGGACCACTCTGGTTTCCCTGAATTGCAGCACAAGGTATACCTTGTGTTCCAACACAGTGTTTTTATCTACTACCAGGTTGCAAGTGGACTTCTTTTTTTGACTGCCATTTTAATGTGAAAGTAAATTATGTAGATATGTGACAGTCTTAGTATCGAATATCTCTGTGCTGAATTTATTTGATTTGCTCTTCCCTGCTAAAATCTTCAGCTTAATTGTATTATGACTGCTATTACAGAGCGGCTCTCCCACTAATACCTCTTGAACTAGGTCTTGTGCAACAACTGAAACCAAACCAAGAACAGCACCTTTTCTTGTGGGTTTCTAAAGACTAGTTGTTCTGGGAAGCAGTCATTTAATTCATCCAAAAATTCTTTCCAAATCCCAACTCAATGGAGCATTTCTTCAGTCTACATGTGAGTAGCTGAGATCTATTACTATCCGTCCTAATTTCGCAGATCCTCTAATTTCACTTAACACAATGTTTCATCCTTTGGATCACAACACATTGGCAGCTATTGTGGAGGGTGGTCATTCTGAAACACAAAGACTATTATTACCAGAAGCTGTTTTCAGAAGAACGTTTAGTCCTAAGGAAAATGATCGAGCAGGTCTTTGTGACAGTCATCTGCAGTACGAAGTACAAACCTGTTCCCAACTCCAGTGATAATACAAGGTACACAGCATGTGTTTTGTTCTAAAGCGTTTCGACACCTCTATCACAAGTCAGCTCCAGACTACAGGGCTGAAATTTTCCCAACACATACATGACTTCATCTCTCTCAATTGGACATCATCTACCTGTTATTTGTGGTATATTCCTGGGCTCTCTTTTTAGCGACAGCTGATATTTTAGCATGCCTTTGCTGAAATGAGATGTACTGCTGCTGTGCAGCTACTGAGCCATCAGATCATCTCCATGATCTCAGTCTTCAAGTTGGTAAAACAAGGATTAAACAGTCCAGGAAATTAAACAGAAGAAATTTTCAGAGATGGCAGGTTGACTACAGAGGCCAGAGCCCCAGAAATGTACAATATTAAGACCACACAAAATACAGACACTAAACTTCAACAACAGTAGCATTTTGGACACAAGCAGGCCTTCTGTTATTTGTGACTAGATGTATGGCTACACATATTTAGAACATGAAAAGCTATAGGCAGGTTATGGGGGCTGTTTGGTAACTAAAGTGTAATTCTACATCAATGGATGATCATGTCCACCTGCTGCACCAGTTCAACATCCAGCCTGAAGAAAAGCCTGGACAAGTTGGGGTGAAGCATCCCATGACCAGCTGATATTCTCCTTTGGCCTCCCTCCTTTTCAAATCTGACATGAATGTTAGAAATAGACACATTTACCCTAACTTTAAGGAAATGGGACTACTATTGACATTCCCTTATGTCTCTTACTAGGAACACTATTTGGTACTGAACAGTTTTGCTGTTGTTAAAAAAACCAGAACCACAAAGTCTGAGATTTAACATTTTCTTTCACCTTTCTTGAGCTAGTAATTTTACAAAAGGGCAAGTCTATTTTCTTCCAAATACCAAACAAATTTCATGGAAGACTGTATAAAGACAGGAGAGTAAAAGGAACTGCTGAAAACTGAAGAGGGGGCTTAAGCCTTCCTAAAACAAGCCTTGAAGAAGGGAGTTACGCATCTTCAGATGTACTGGAAGCACCAAAACCTCCCCTGGACACTTATTTGGGTGCCTGAAGAGAGCTGCATATTAATGCTTTCCTCTTTTGGCCTATCCAGGTCTCCTTTTAAAGACCTGAACTCAAATGAAAGGGATGCCAGCCACGCCACTCTGCTCTTCTGTAGTCAAGTGTTGAGCAGCCAATGAATCAAGAAGGTGATTCAGCACAAATGCAAGCTGAACACCACGGGAACCAGACTGGCTCTCATCAAAGTGCCAAAAGCCACAGTGGTAAGATTAATGGAAAAGTGCTAATAAGAAATACCTTCTTGCAGGAATGTCTTTTGTCCCAGAGCCTGCCACTAGCAGATAGACACATACAGTGATCACTTCCTGGTTTATTGTTGAAAAGTAAACATAAGGATTCAATAAAAAAAGAAAGCTACGCAATGCTACACAACAGAGAAAAGCAAAGAGCAGGGCATTACCCTTGCTTTCCAAATTCCAAAGGGCACTAAAGCTTCTTCTGGTTCCTTCTCATATAGTTTATATTTGCATACAGCATTTTTATTCCCTGAAGAATATAAATTTCCCTGTCTTGTTGTATAGCACAGTATTTACATCCACACTAGAAGATAAACCAGCCACTGGAGTTACCAGAGTACTCTACAGAGGCCAAGAATTTGTTCACATCATTTACCACAGTTATACATTAGAGTACTCTCTGTCCTGTGGCTGTATCTGGCAGCCTGTTCTTCCCAACAAATAGGAATAGGTACAAAACCTATTGATTAAAGAAGCCATGTAGTCACTATAACAGACCCACAGAAGAAAGTAGTTATACAAACACTTTGCTTACTGTATGCAGCTGAAACCATTACATGGAGGGAAAAAAGCTATTGTTTGGTGCTTAGCTCATTTAACTTACAAATACTCCAGCAGTGTTATTTCTACGTATTTGAGATCTGACACAGATATTCTTCATAAAGACTAAGTAGCCATATTTTGGGTTAAGATTTTCTACACAAAAATGTAAACTTTTATCTTACACAATTCACTATTGTTTCAGAGCTATTTTGCTATTGCCTACTATTTACACTCCAGACAATGGAGTCAGTTTCGTCCTTTTTTTTTTCCAAGAAAATTAAAGATGCAGATGAATACCAGAAAGAAAAATTTTCCATTTCTATTGGAAATACATTTGCCCTTTCTGTCCCTTAGTGAGAATGCATTTTGGACACTATACACTATAGAAATACTCTCCATTTCTGAATTCTTTTCAGAACCCTGCTGTAAGCAGCCCAACAACATGGTACATCTCCAGAGTTTATTTTTGCCTTCCTAGACTTCAGGAAGCTCTGCTGAGGGTCATGCAGAGGCAAAAATCGAACTCTTGCTCAGTTTGTGTCGGAGATTTTTTTTTTTTACATATAATTTCAATTTTAATAACAAGTTGGTACCTTTTTGCAGCTGATGAAAGAGTTTCTTTTCTGGCAACAGAAACAGAGGAACTGTGGCTTGTTTTCCTGCTTCCTGTACTCCCATTAGTTATACAGGACATCGAGATAGCTTCTCGGAGGCTTGGCTGACCTAGAAAAACAATATTGAAGAACACAAGATTTTACAGCTGTATCCAAAGATCCATTTAAAAACCAGAAGCTCTCAGATGTGGAACTGGTATCACACAGCAGCAGCCCCAGCATTCAGGACAACCATCTAGCTTATATCCAGCGACATACGTTCATGAAAGCCTTAGCCTAGGCAGCTGGAGACGGGAGACCTGGGACACTAAGGCAAGAATATGCTCTGATAGGGGTCAGCTTCTCTACTGCCACGCTGCCAGCAAATATTTTAATTCAGCAACGTGCCACATCTCTTTCCAGTTGTGATCCACAAGGAGAATTATAGATTATGGCTAGCCTTGGGAAGCTGGTAGCTCCAACAGCTGTAGGACAGCAGATCTGATTATTTCAACTCTGTTGTTCAAAACCATCACAGCTCAGATAATACCACGAGTTTTGTTGCTTTCAATTTGTTTTTTTCCTAAAGTTCAAAGAAGTTGCAGACAGAAGCCCTCTCTATACTGAAAGAATTATTACATTATTCAAGGGTTGTGATTCTAAAGATTCAAAAATCAAGTTTTTCAGCTTGTTTTCAGCTGCCCCTTCCATCTTAAAAAGCTATTAACCTTTGAGTATACGCACTATGGTATAGTTATTAAATTTCTGATATAGTTTACTCTGTAGAACATCTGCCACATCCAGTGAACGTTACAGACTCCTCCAGGGATGAATTATGACTGTATATGTGAAGAAGGCTGTCGTCTGTCAGATGCCCACTTCACTCATTGCAGAAGTTTGAAACTATGCAGTGAATGTGGGAGAGGATTGCAAGGAAGACAGGGGGAGCGAAGGCTCTTCTATTTAAAGAGATGAACACTAGCCTGGCAATCGGCTCCCAGACCTGCCACTGCCACAGACCGTCAGTGAAATACACAGCATTTTACTTGAACCTGACATTTCACCCTTTCCCACTAATTGTGTGTCTCTCCTTTTCTGCGTGCCTGTCTTATTTCTAAGGTCTTACTCAGAAAAGAGTTTTGCTCCCTCCTCCCGCGAGTGCTAAACTTGCGCTTTTCCCCTCCAAAGCATAACATGCCCTGAAAAAAATCTCTGGGCTAATCTCACATGAAGCATTCAAAAATCAGCAGTCACTTTTGACCCCATCTCCATGCCACATTCCCATTTCACAAACAGCAAGTTGTTACTGCATCTCATGGATTCGTTATGTCCAGCCGCTGACTTCAGCAACAAGCATGAAGGACACGGCTGACAGGAAAATAACAGGTCTGTGTTCGTGGCAGGCTTGGAATAGTGTGAGATAGATAAGGCATGAGGCCATACATTGAAGATAAAAGTGAGGAGTAAAAAAGCACTCGGGGAGAATCAACTACTCTGCGCACTGAGGGCTAACTCACACAGATGCATCATTTGAACAATAGCAGCATTTGGTCCATTTGTCACATTGCAGCTCTGTCAGGCAGGCTGAGAGGCAAATTAATTCTTATTTGAAACAAACACTTTATATACGAGAGATACCCATCAAGGGAATATTAGATTTCAGAACTATTTGGATGGAGGCAGAAATGCCTGCGCTAACCATATACTGCTTCAAGCACACCAAGCAGCACGTGACCACATCTGAAATTCAGATCAGGAAAGCCAAAAGGAGCATGCAGAATATCCCAGGTAGAAATGAGAATAAAGTAAATCTGAAAAAATAAAGACACACCAAAATACAGAAACACTGCAAAGATCATTATTGCTCTTCCTAGATACTGCATAAATCAACTCAGCGTGATTCCTTCCAACCGGTACTTCTTAGAGACTTTTATGTGCAACATATGCATTTGGAATACAGATTTTATTTTAAAAGTTAATACACGGTACAAAACCTCTAAAGCTCAAGAGATTTTTACCCCTCTGTGTAACTTAGATGCAAGAATAAAAGCGCATGAGCTTAAAAAGCACTTTTAGTATTAGAAGCCTATAAATTAGCTTATTTTATTTTCAGTGACAAAGTAAATAATTTTCTTTGTAGAGATGCAAAATATCAAGGCCTATGATTCACTCTTGAACTGCATATGACCTTAACATCTCCGTCTGCTGATCATAATAGATCAATGGCTCTCCAACCAGCACTAGCATGGCTTTCCATACATGTGGATCAGGAGACATAATAGCAGTAATTCTCAGCACGGTGGGGAAACCATTCAGTGGAAAGCATAAAGAACAGCAGTGCTACAGACAGGATACAGGAACTTAATAAGATGGGGGAAAAAAATTGCTCTGTTTTCTCAAGCAAGGAGCACATTGCTATCTTGTTCACTGATGGTATCTAGAAGAATTCCCCCTACTAAGTACGAAAAGCATTAGTTCCTGCTTACGTCCAAGGACTAAACTGATGACAAAAAAAACTGTACATCAGTGTATACTCATGACAGGAATATGCTGTGCTCCATGCAATGATGCATGCAAGAATAATAAAAAAAAAGGATCTGTACGGCAGGTTTTGGGTTGTTTGTTTTTCAGTAAAGTGGATGTTGATGGTAGATCTGCAGAGTACTTCCTAATTTCAACAAGTGGCATGCAAAATTAAGTTTAAGATTAAGATTGTTCAATCAAAGTAAAAACAATTTTTGTAAAATGACTAACAATTACACATAACCCAGACCTCTTGAATCATTCACTTCTTGAAAAAGTGACCGAAACATCTGGACACAGAATGAAACATCCAAAGATCTAGGAAAAACTGCATTGACAGATTTTTTCAAGGGTGAAAAATATATCAGGCTTTCTTATACTCCAGAACAAAATCTTGGTCAGTCACAGTTGAGTGTGCCACACTCAATGTGCAATAAAATGTAAAAAACAACAATTAAAAAAACCCCCACCCAAAACAAAAACCCCCAAACCCAACACCCTTAAGAAACAAGCCCCCTTCCAGGCTCTCTATATATTCCATTTTAACTACATAGTCAAAAGTGACCTTTAGAATAGTTATTTTTAAAGGGAAAAAAAAATTTAAAATTCAATTCATCTGCAATTATACATTTAAAAAAAAAGCATTAAAATGTTAAGCCATGTGAAGGAAGGACAAGTTTAAGCCCTGTGCACATCCCAGGCAGTGGAACAGTGAAGCCTGGCTGCCCACGGGGTCAGAGGCACACACCAGGATCTTCCCAGCCAGGTCAGAAGCCCAGGGAAGCCAACACACCAGTCCCAAACCACACAGCTCTCTTAATGACTTTTATCCAGGGTATTTTTACAGTCAAGAGGTGTCAAAAAATTAACAGTGCTATAACCTTCTTCATTGCAGAGATAGTCCTTCATAGCAGTCAAGCAACTTTGCTTCAGAGACCTGGGAAATAACAAAACAGCACAGGAGAACACAAATTCCAGATCAATAGACTAAATCAATTGAGTTCTCCCAGCACTTGGGTTGCACATCTCTGCTAATATCGTGTCATACATCACCTGCTAGCATAAACAGTCTGAAATTTTTCAGACTGAATAGCACTCAGTTTTATCTGTTAGTTTGGAACAAAAGCCAGACATAAACTGAACATAAAATGAAAGCCAGTATATGGTGACCAGGATTAAAGCCAAATTGTCAGCATCAAAGTGGTAAAAAAAAAAAAGTCTTTTATGGATAATGGATTCATCTCTGTTCTGATAATTTTCATAGAATAGTATCTGTTGAGTTCAAAAGAAGTATGTCATTAACATCTGTCAAGTATACAAGTGTGTGAATGAAAGATAAGTAGGATTAGAAAAAACAGACCACAATAAACCAAGAATCTATTTCCAACTCTTTATCAGCCTTGATTAGCTAACTGGGGAAAAACTGAAGCCAGGCTGTAAGAGACAGTGGTAAGTTTTGAAAATGTGTGTCCTGTGATAACATGATAGCTTTCCTTTCCAAATACACATATAAGGTACTAGAGCTGAGGAACAGTTAATAATTCACCTTTTTCCAAACCCAAAAGTTACAGGTTTTTTTGTTAAAATATAGTTTATTATGTTATTACTTGTGTTAACTGGAACAATGATTTGCTTAATATCTTTGTATTTGCTGATATCCTGAAAGGTAAACTGCCTTTTTTCCAAAGAAAAACCAAACCCTTCTTTCTCTTCTTCAGGTAATTTCAATTTAAAGTAAGTAGCTACAGCTACATTAAAATAACTTCTCTGGACACTTCATTCAAGCGGATTTAAAACAAAAAGCTCAACAAATTACGTGTAACAAAAAAAAAAGATTTACTTCTACTGTTTTTCTTTAAGCTTGCCCTTTTATTTTTTTTACAATAAGGCATTCAATACCCAACTCCTTCAACAACCTTAGAATACTTCATTCTCAGCAAAACTTGACGAAGATTTCTATATTTCAAATATATTACATGCCTAGGGGTTTTGTACAAATAAAACTGATGGCTTGAAGGAGATGAAACCCAATTTAGTACTCTTACTAAAGAGGCGTACAGTGTGTGTTCAACCACACTATTAGTCACCAGAGAACCCACACAGGTGAGCCACAGAAAAACAGACTGAAATAGTTCTAAGTGCAGCAGAACATAAGATTTTATCTGCACTTCCTTCCTAAAATAAAGGCATCAAAAACAAACTAAAGTTTAGACAAATCCTAAACTTACTTCAAGATGTTATAATAAATTGTACCAAAGCCGTTTCAAAGAATGTAAAGTCCCTCAGCTCATGGAAGATGCTGGCAAAGAAATAGCTTGGGAGCACTAAACTCTTTCGGAAAAGAATGCTGTATTCTGAAGGGTATGGGAATATTTTCCTCAGCATATTGTTTTACTCAACTACTTCACTTACATAGTAAGAATCAAATTCTGATGGAGACTTAAGTAGAAAAAACGTTCTCTTCTATCACATGAATAAATGTTACAGGTCAGGGTGAGACACTAGTTCTCAAATAATGACCAACATTAATAAGGAAAAAATAATTCAGTTCACTACCTATGGGTTATACTTCATCTTGTTTAATAATCCCATTTTAAGACAAAATTATGTTTTGAAAAACTTTATTACTCTTGCAACAATTATATGTAGCTGAAAAAATCAGATGCTTTTTATATTTTTTTTATTGAAGCCCAATTTCACAAATCTCAACGGACAATTGGCTATTAAACATACATTATTTGTCATTTCCTATTAAAAGGAAAAAAACTATCTGAATAGAGGTATGTTAATATGCAACAGTTCGAGAACGTATAGCTAATGCATAAATCTCTTGAGATGCAAGTGAATCTCTCCCAATAGGTAGATAAATTAACTACAATGTTAAGAATAATTAAATATTTATTTAGAGATTCCCTATAAGATTTTTATAGCTAGTGACTTCACCTGTCAACACATACATTTCTAACTATAACTGATCCTCCCAGAGACATAAAACTAGTTTTTCAGGTGTTATGCTCTTAAGAGTCTAGGGGAGCCATGCCCCTGCTCTGACACTTGGCTCTTTGGGCAGGCATTTTAAAATCTACTACCTAGGGAAACTGAAGACTTTTTTTGGCACATGACAGGCAATTGTTTACACAAACCACACAGACCTTTTCCTCCTCCCTCCCTACCATTTCATTATTTTGCTGTACTTTCCCAGAGGCACCATCTACTTCCTCAACCAATTGCCAAGTGAGCTATACCCAAGCTGAGGAAATAAAATTTTAACTATGGCAATCCAAAACAATTTGATATACTCTGGCAAACAGTGATGAAAGAGCTACTCAAGCAGATTTTATTTGAAAAAGTTAGTGGCATCATTTAAATCTTCCAACATTGCAATTCTTAGTTTGAGAAGCATCATGGAGAACAGCAGAGTACCGCTCAGGAGAATTTGCCCACATCGTTCTGAAAAAAGCACACAAATGTACAAAACATATCCAAAACTGTAAGAAGCATATGAAAAAAGAATAAGGACACTTATCACCACAACTGAAAAACACTCCTCTACAATGCTCTGAATATCTTCTCCAATGAACAAGATTATTAGGTTACAGAACTTAAAAAAATTGAACTTTCTGATCCTTAGTTCATAAATGCCCTCTAGATCCAAATTCTTTGAATAAAGAAAAATATATGAAGAACATCAAGAATAGTAAGTATAACAGAAGAAAAAGAAAATATTAAAGAAGACAGAAGAGAAGATAGGAAAAAATGGGGAAGAAATGCAGAAAAAATAATTTTAATGCAGAAGGAACAGATGGCACTAAGAGCAATACCTGGAAAATCCATTAAGACCTCAAGAGCATCATTATGTGTTATGTGAGCATACAGCCTGCAGACTTCAATTGGACTATTCCCATGAGTAAAATGACACACGTACAAGCTTGCCAGGTTAGTTTTAATATCGTGGATAAGAGCCTATATCCTACCTCTACCATAAGCATTTTTCTATCCACACTTCTACTTTCTGTTCCTTTAACATTTACTGATTAGACAACATAAACATGTACCCTGTTATTAGAACAATTCTGCACATTAAAACCACAAATGCAAGTCTATCTTATGCTTTCGTTACTGAAGCTTGCTCAACACCTGAAGTCAATTTTTGTTAATATAAAACAAAATGACTTAACATTATTGAAATGAAACCATTGCTGAGATAAGGTAAAAATTACATCTGAAGTACTTTGTTTACATTAGTGCAATGAGATGGAATTTGATGCAGGATAGTACTTAGAATTTTTCCTATTGAAGAGACACACTATTTCACATTACAGAAGGGAGCAGGAAAGCAAGGAAAACTGACTGGGTTCCTATTATAAAAATCCACTGCACAAAGGGAAGAAAAAAAAAAGTCTTCATTTCCAGTACATAGCTGCTATTATACCTCTCAGTCTGCCAGCCTGCACTGTCATGGGAGACCCTCTCTGCAAACTGCCATCCATTGCTTCAATTTCACTTTGTGAGTTGAATTTGCATATGAGTTACTTGATATCAGTTCTTGTCCAAGCAATAGGAAATGTTCCTCCAAAGGTTTAACCTGCAAGAAGCCTCCTCATTACTTCCGAGTCCAGAAAAAGGACATGAACTCTGTTTCTCTATGGGCAGACATCAGATGTACTTTCTGGTAGATGGCCACTTTTTCAGTCAAGAGCTCATACCCTAGTGATATGATTAGTCTGAGATATTTTACTGGTGCCATTGTGTGCCACAAACTTGTCTCCACACCCAGAGCCTGAGGGATGAATTCTCCTGTTACACACATTTTGACACCCTGGAAGATTTTAATAGGTTTACCAGGCACCAGCTGTGAGCCAATCTATCTTGCTGGCAGCCGCAAGTACCAGACTGCTTTATGCTTTCCTTTTCTTCAGTGTCCAGGTAATCTTTGTTTTTGGAACTTTTTGTGAATGTTAACAGCATCAATCATGCATCAGAGACATGTGGCAACAAGAGCGCAGAGCTGCCAAAAGCAAAGAACTCAAAGAAATTCTTCTTACTAAGCCATCTATTAAAAAAGAATAGAGAGAGAGAAAGAAAGAGAGAAAGAAAGGAAAACAAAACCCCGTATGCTACAGTGCCCCCAAACCCTGTAGCTGCTGGGGACCTGTTCCCTAATCAAGTCCTTTCGCATTTCTAATCCTCAACACTGTCTATGCACCTCATAATTTCTGCTTTGTGTAGTTATTCTTAGCTGTATGCAGAGATGAAGGAGTACTATCGTAGCCTTTTTATTTTGAAAATATTTTCTCTATTTAGAATGACTGTGCATTGAGAAATACTAAAGAGGAAAACAAGCCACATGTAAACACACTCCCGGTCTTTTCACTGTGCGATAACAGACAAGTGCTAATTCTGTTGCAATCCCTACTAGAGGTATTTCCCTCATACAGTATCTTCACTTCATGCTTTACTAGGAGGCACTAAGGTGGCTAAAAAATCTCACCCTTTAGCTTTTCTCAGTTCACAAATCACCTACCCCTGTATGAAGTGCAGCTTGCTTCTGAGGCGGAGCTAAATGGACAAAATCATAGGTAGCGACCTCCTGACCCCCTAGCCCATGGGTTAGAATTAAAAATTTACCCATACCCATGTGATTTTTTTCACTGAAGACTGGACTAAATTCAAAATAAGCATGCAACACAGAAGTGTAGGAAAAAAGAAATGCAGAGTCTACAAGGATAATGCAAAAAAATTTTAGCTTCAGCCACGGTTGATTCAATCTGTCAATCTAAAAGGGATAAGAAAAGTAAGAACAGAATTAGCTCACCAGATATGCAATGCAGACAAACTAACAAAAAGGATGAGGAGAGCTCTTTTTGCACTAAATTGGGCCATCAACTTCTGAATGAGAAAAATCAGTGAAAAAGTGATCGGGATTTGCCCCTTTCAGCATAATTCACAGCCTGTTCTCAACACTTATTTTTAGCCTATAAAAAATCTCTCTTCAAAAACAAGAAAAAAATTGGCAACAAGAAAAAAAATTGAGAGGTTTTAGAAAACTCATTTCAGCAACAAGCAGGAAAGACTCCTTCAAATTAGGTTAGATATTGCCTCTTACTCAGATTAAAACTCTTTTGTTTGATGGAAAGATTCAAGTTAGCTCTTTCCGGTACTACGATTCTTGTAAGTTCAGTTTATTTTAAAAGTATTTATCTCACTGTGTTGCCATACTTCAGATTAAACATATCTCTCTCAGTGTATTCAGAAATATATACACATCTATTCTCTTTGCTCATTATTTATGTCAGCATATATTTAAGGGCTGCTGTAGAGACAAATACTTCTGTGAATCAAAGCCTCAGCATTTTTTTAAAATAAAACCTACCCATAATATTTACCATGAAACTGCAATTGTTGTAATGTAGAAATCCAGATTCTTGACAGGATCACGAACACCAAGAATAGTTTTGGAGGAATACAATTACCTTTACAGCAACCATGACTTGACTAGTAAGAGCCTGTTATGTACCCATAAAATACTTCAAAGAAAAATTAGCAATGACTTCCTTGAGTATTATTTTTGTACGGCAATTCAGATCCTCTGCCAATCCTACTCATTCACAAAAATAATACATTTTTCTCTATTAAAACATTTCAAGAGTTCTTTATCTAATGAATGAATTTAAAATACAGAAATCAGAAGTAGAACCTAAGGTACTGCAAAAAGCTGTGTACGAACTTGTTCTGAAATATTTATTAAAATATTGATGTTTAAGTTTAAATAAATATAAATCTCAAGCCCATTCTTCAAATCTAATTTCAGACTTGTACAAATTCCAGTGACTGTACGTGAACCTCTTCTTTTGTGACATCTTTTTACCATCTATATGCAGCTGATTTCATGATAAACAGTGAAGTTAATGTGTCGCCTGGTGGTAATAGGCAACTGAACACAATAGGGACACATCCACCACAAACTAAATACAGTGCCAATTAGTCATAACTCATTTAAATTCAATGTATTAGCTCATATATGAACATCTCTGTCCCCACCCCCATCTCTTTCTTCACAGTTACATGCTGTTGTCATTAACTGGTAGAGATGTAATAGCATAAAGCTGAAGATATTTAGATATTCCACCCTCCCCCCTCCCCCAAGAAATAATTAATTTATTTTTCACTGAACAAATTCACCTGAAGAACTCGGTATGGCCCCAGGACCCCCAGAGTCCCAGTAAGGAGATGGGCCCAAGGCATTTTGCCGAACACAGCAAGTTTGCTCTGCCTGTGCGTGGAGTTTGCGGGGTATTAGACAGCTCCAAGCCAAAGGTCTCTAGCCATGCGTGTGCATATCCCAGCTCATCTGCATTTAAATGGGAAGAATAAGGTCCTGTGTTGCACACATTTTGCCCACAGTTTTCCAGTTGGACATTTTCTTTTTGTCACAATGGACAGCAGACAGCAAAAACTGATTTAGTCAAAATATCTGCAAGAGCTCTACTTACACAGAGTTAGAAAAGGAAGTCTCAATCTTGATGAGACCAGAGATGCATATTGGGTGGATAAAAGCTGCATTTATAAGCAGGGATGACAACAGCCTACCATTTAGCAAGCAAGAGAGAATGGCAGGATTCAGAGCCCAAGCCAATTAAGCATCATCGCTTCCTTCCATCTGGCAGAGAGACTGCAAAAACACTTAATTAAGGAGTTTGATCTCTCTGCCACATTTAAAGTAATTCAAACTTTCAGCATTTTCAGCTTTTGCATTTTCAGCCTGTATAATGCAGCCACCCAAACAAACATAGGCTATGATGTGTCAGTTCAGTGTTACAATGGTATCGGTGTAATGGGTGTACTTCAAGGCTGAAATACAGGGATTGAGCCCAGAAAATTCTGCGCTGCACGGTTTGATGGGGATACATGAATTTATGGTGAATGAGAACGGTGAATTATCTGAAATATGACCTAAACTTTTATTTAATCAGAAGCTTAATATGTATCATAAACGTACGTAGCCATAGTTCTCTCTAAATACACAATGTTAAGTTGGAGTAAATTCAAGTAACTTGATTCAAATAGTTCTCCAGAATAGAAAAGGAAATGTTCACAGAAAAAAAAAGTATGTAAAAATTAGTGCAAACAGCATCTAGTTTCTTTACTTTTAAACAATCCTGTATATTTCAAAGTCACAGCGTAGAAGTTACTAGCCACTAGGCAAAAGAGAGATTGCTGAGTGGCTACATGGCCACTTCTAACAAGAAACGTACTGGTGATGAGTTATCTCTGTAGACGAACAAAAATTAACTATATTCAGAAAACTTCCTTATTTGGTGGCAAAGTGTTCTGGGTTTTTTGTTTAGTCTTGTTTCATTCTTTAATTTAGGAGTAGAGGGAAGAGTAGCCTCTAATACACCCCTTCAGCGAACAACTAGGTGAAGCCAAAGCTGAGACCCAGAGCTGCTCATAAGCCCCAGAACCCCCAGTACCAGGTTAAAGACTGCAGCTGTAAAGCATTTCACCATTTAAATTAAAACAGGAACCTTTTCACAAGAAGTAAGGTAAATTTTCAGGGGTGTTAAGTACATAAAAACATCAGTAAACAGCAAAATTAAAAAACATATTTCAGATATCTATTAGCGATACACTATAAAGCCACTCTTAGTAAACTAACCCTTCCAGCTCAAAATATACCTGCCTTTCCAAATGAGACAGAAAAGGAAAAAAGAAAAAAAAAAGTGATCAATGGAGAGCATTTTAAATGACAACATTCTGACTGTAGAAGAAATTTACCAAATATGGGCTTACCTTTACTTGGTGCTGATTTTCTCACAGAAGCTACATGGTCTTCAGAGATAGCAAGACGCCTTAGCACATCAGCCAAGGCTGCTTTTAGCACAGTGATTTCATCCTCTTGTTGCTGTACTCTCAGCTCCAGGGCTGAAAGACGGTCCTGGACATCAGATGTGCTCGCAGCTGAGATGCTGTCATCTGTACAGGGGGAAAACAGAGTAGAAAGAGGCATTTAACTGTTTTGTTCTAAACTAAAAGCCATAGGAAGAAGCATATACAGCACGAGTATGTCAGTCTCATCATTCTGAAATACTGAAGATGTTCAAACACGTTCAGGCAAAGAAGGAATGGATATTATGTTAAACATATCAAATTAATGCTTCAAGACAGAAACATTACTAATCATTAGCTAAGACAGAAGGCTTAAGGAGTGTGGCCCTATTACAATCAAGAGAGGAAATTGTTTTCTGTTAAAATACTGTAGAAAGAAAAACATGCTTACCAGTAGAAGGAAAACTGACATTAAGCTTATTTGAAGTAGCCAACTGAATTAACTAAAAAGGTATAAATTGCAGTCAAATTTCGCAATATATTCTTTTGGAACTGTTGAAGAATTTTAAATGTGATCCTAAATTTTAAAGCAGGATAGAAAGTTAAAAAAAAAAAAAACAAACAAATCCGCAGTTGAACATACAAGTATTGCTAGCCATGACCTAATTGCATCAAGTGGCAATCTCAATTTAAACGGTCGAGATCAGACTTCTTAACTCCAATTCCTTCTAACTTTTTTCACATCACCACCCTGCATGTGCCAAAAAAATATATGACATTGTAATATTTGGCCTGAAGCGAACAGAAAATAAATACACTACAAGAAGGTTCCAAAAATCTGTTTGGCCACACAGAGATAGATTAGCATTGAAGGCATAATCCAGCCAAATCTATTCTTCAGTGGTAAAAGGAAATTACAGCTTCTGCATAGTCTTTGCCTTTGACAGTTCTTTGCATTCTTTCTGCCAAGCCAAAATAACACATAACAGATTTTTGTATTTGGCTGTTCCAACAAATCACAGGCCAACCACTAAAAAAGACCCATAAAAGAATATATTGCTCAGTCACAAGGTACTGAATTCCTTAACCATCCTAATTTAAGATCCCTAAAAACTCAGGAAGGAACTTCTAATACAGGTTTACAAAATTTATCTGTATTATACAAACACACAGTATGGGACCATATTCTGTGAAATATATACAAACAGCAAATTTACACGAGGTTAAATAGCTGCATAGCATTACTGCAATTATATACAATCTAAACTTTAGTTCAGTAATCTTATGAAGACATACCAAGGGGAAAAAAGAAGTTAATATAAGCCACAATCCTAAACCTCTATTTTTCACTAAAAGAAGCCTCAATCTTTTAAATACTTGCATAAGGGCACTTTTAAAATAAATGTAAGCAAAAGATGCACTGGGCCAAACCCCTCCAATGAATTAAATACGAAAGAAATTAAGGAGTTTAATGCCAACTTCCATTTATTTAAAACATGATACTCACTACTGAAGGAACAAGAATCACAGTAATACTTACACAACAGCAAGAAAATTCCTACAAGGAATTAGTAAAACAAACTAATATTAGTAGTGAAATGTATTCACAACTATTATTAAGCTGAAAGGAAGAGTTAAAATTACATTGATAAAACAACTCCTACAAGCAGACAGTTTTGCTTACTGATTTAATTCACAATTTGGTTAAACCAAAAGCAGAAGTGAATCACTTCATGATTAATACTGTACCCACTGAGGCTAATAAATAAAAGAACTGCAGGGGAATTAATAAGGCAGGTAATGAGACTGAGACCTGTAGACAACAGATCAGAACAACTCTGAACAAAATGCCTTTAATATCACCAGCCATAACTGCACCTCCTATACGCAGAAAAGTTATTTTAATGACTCTACAGCCCAGCATATCCGATGCTCTCTCACTAGTACTTTACAAATCCAGACCAGTGACAGCCACCCCAGGTTGGGAAGGACTGTGTAAGATTCTTTTATCAAAACCCCCATTTTCAAAACATAAACCTCCATCTGTTTTAAGGAGCTAGTAGAAGTTCCTACAAGCACATGTACTTTCGCAGCATGTAAAAAAGAACTAAGGTAAATTTACATAAATTAATTCACGAAGAAAAGTTTTTACTTCAGTGAAGCAAATGGACTGAAAGAAGTACCATATAATTCACACTTTTGCTACCCTTACAATATCAGCCTTTAAATATGTGCAGTACACCAGTCAAAATGAACACTGCGGAAAACAGTGACAATTATTTTCAAAATATTATGATCTTTATATCTCATCTTACACTGGAGTAGCAGTCCAAACACAGAAAAAAAAAAAAGAAAGCATAATTTTTTCCTTTTTTGTCTGCCAAAGCCTTCAATTAATGAACGATTAAAAGGTCTTATAATGGATAAATTATGGATAAACTCCCAGGCCATATAAATATTCAGATTACTATAAAATATTTGTAAAAGGATTAAGTAGCTATGTTAAATCATCATTTTAGAAGCCAGACATTATTGTGTTCCCTGTGTGGAGTCCAAATAATAGTAATTACCAAACCATGAAAGGCTGAACTGTTGGTCAGTGTCTCTCCAACGAGCACAGATGCAAGCACTCTACCAGAGCGCTGGCTGCCTGACATGGGCATCTTTTTTCCCACTGACTACTAACTTTGACTAGACTGCTTCTTTCTGCTGAACCCCAGCACCCCAGAAGAGGGACACATTAGATGGCTCCTGCAGCTCCCAAAGCCATGGTTATGTCACTAACTTCAAAGGGGAACAAGGACAACAAATCTTTCTGCCCTGTAAGGGTGAGCTGCAATGCTTTTACCTCCTCAACATATCAAATGAGATGATAGAGGAGTTGGCCAATGTTCACCTCTGTGACCTGTGCTATGGAGGCTTAACCCCTAGACGTGGCATGGAGAGGCAGAAGGACCCTCAAACTCAACCTCATAGCAACAGCTTGTCAGAGTTCGTAGCTATATAAATGGGGCATAACTAGGAAACCAAGAAGGTTAAGCCATTTAGCCGATTCAAAAATGGGCAAAGCAATGGGCAACGTGCATGCAATGGGAGAAAAGGTTTCAGACCACCGGTGGCTGCTTTGCATTGCTGAGAGGGCACAGGAGACACAGCAACCGAAAGAAGTTGTATAGCAAGAAGATCACTAGGAAGTCAAGAATATTTTGGTTGATCAAAGAACACAGTAGCACACTGGGAAGACATTTTATTTTTCTTTATCACTCTACAGAAGCAGCATCTGTTTCAAGTGATGACAATCATATATTACCCTGGCAACTATTAGAGAATTAAAATGAACGATTCCCAACCCAAATACCTCACCCATGACAGCAAATATTCAACTGAACTCCAACATGCCCTACTTGGCAGTGTCTTGAAAAGTAAGTCAACTAGGGATTAGCTTAAAAGAAGATGCCTTGAAAGTAAACTCAACTGCAATCCTTGAGATCATTTTGATAAATCTGCACAATGCAAAACTATACTTTTTTTCTCATAGCAGTTTTCAAAATCTCTTCCAGATTTTTTCTTCCATTAAAAACACATTCTTATAATCTAAATAACTACTTCCAAACAAATTTATACAAAAAGCTTCCTTCAAGGGCATGCCTTTCCCCGTTCAGAGGGGAAAGAGCTCTTACGCAAGTACAAAGTCAGTCACTTACAAAAGAGAAGTCCATCTCCTCCCTTCCTCTTCTCCCACTCCTAAACACCTGGCCTTTCCCTTGTGCTGTCTCAGACATCTATCCAGGCCTTCCATGAGCCATGCAATTTACTAAACCAGAGGAAGATTTATTGAGGGAAAACAGGTTAGGAAATATAGCAAGAAATTTGTAAGTGCAATTGACTACTGATTCATTCACTTAATTCATTTTAAAAGGCCTTTTTAGTTATCTGCTTATTTTTATTATAACCAAATAGCATCATTCCTGATGTGTTGGTCATGTTTCCCAAGCTGTCCATGACCTATGCCATCAAGAAGGCCAGTGGGAACAAGATCCATTGTGAAAAAAGCACCATCTCCAGTGCTCACTGGTAGTAGTGAGGAGACATCCACGCAGGTGTGGGTCTAAGGTCCTTCAATCTTAAAAACTGGTTTAAGATAAGAATATTGGAACTCAAATTACAGCAAAAACATGCTAGGTCTAAACATATGGTACTGTCACTTTCAAAATAATGTGTCTTGTTATTTTATCGTAGTTCACTAGTTTGATATTTAATTTTAGCCGTTAAACATTAGTTCTTCCCCTCCTTTTGGAGTAAGCAGGGATGTATGGGATGTTTGTATTCAGTACTCATGAGACACCTGAATGACCCTAAAAATTAGGGTTTGTTTTTCATAGCCAACGAACAACACTAAACAGATGCATTACACTGCATGGGACTCCTCACAGTCACATGCATCAAACCACTCCCAGCAGACTGAACAAAGCAGCAGCTCAAACCCCCTTTAGACTTTAGCCAGGAACTTGGAAAGGGGTATCCAGTACGTAGCGATGGTACCTAACAAACTTCCCAACCCCACGTATCACTCCTCTCCTCATATGTCACCAACCAGGCAGGTGAGAAGAACAGCATTTGAAAAGTATCACCCTTCATCACTGACTGCCTAGGAGAAATTTGAACTGGCTACATTAAAAAAAAAAAAAAAAAAAAAAAAGGTATCTTACAACTGAACCATCTATTCTGGGGCCCCTCAACAATTCAGAGCATCCATTATCACTTCTCTGAGTTCCTCCCAGCCCCGACTAAACATAAGTAAGGGCTTCATTTTAGACATAATCAACATTTCAGAAAAACAAATTCTACAAACGCCAGCACATGGAAATTTAAACCACAGGGTGGAAAATCCTACATTTTATCCAATAAAGCCACACAAACCACAGATATTTTTAAGCCCCCGCCTGCCAAGGCACCCACACAGTTTTCTATGTTTTCCCCAGAGTGGTACAAGTCTTTTATTACAGAAACGCAACAAAAATAACTTGGACTGGTGTAAAGATCTGGCTGACAATTTCAGGAGGTAATTGGCCCAAAAGACCCCTTTCTCACTAGGACTGTTATCTGTCCAAGTGTGCAGGAAGGTACATATTTACACAACTTGCAATTTTGATTCTGAAGAGCAGAGCATAATTTGACTCTGGTTGAGGCTCACATTTCCAGAGAGATAACTGACAAATTTGTTTTTCCTACCATCTTAAGTGAAAGAAAATTCTCTGCAGTTTTCTGCAGACTAGCTTATAAAAGACCAGGAAATCTGTTCCTTATATCTAATACATAACTCTCTTAAAAAAAAAGTAGAATTAGACTCTACACTTTTGCCCACAGTTATCTCCTTCAGCTCCTCCAGAAGTCAGCACACACACAAATTACCTCAGTTTTGTAAAGGACGCAAGTCATGGAAGGAACATGAGAATGGGAGTTAAAACACACAAATGTGGAAGATTAAAAAAAGCTCCCCACTCCTTCCCCTCTGCAAACAATACTGTATTAACTTCTGATGTGTCCCTAGAAGCTAGATCGAGTGGTGTGGAAGTGGGGTGGGAAGCTGTCCCCAAGTTTTCCCTTCCTGCAAATGCAAGACTCTGGCCTTTAATACTACAGATTACTCCACATATTTTTTACTTTCTTTCCTACTTTTTCATTCTCTTTCCCTGATTTCCCAATTTTTCTATTCAGAATTAAAAACAATGCACTGCTTGATCTCACATTAATTACTGGAGACAAAGGTAAAATCTCTTTCTGTACTTTCTTGTAGAACAATAATGCAGATGCTTTGAGATGGGTACAGATTAAGTCATTGACTACAGACAGTGGTCCCCAACTCACAGCTCTCAAATATGTAGCATTGTTAGTACTTCCAACACTAGCTAAGCCTCATATTTTTCTCTTCTACAGACATTTCAGGTTTTCAGGAAGAACACGTGTTGTCACGCACCACTCATTTGCTCAGGGTTGATGCTGCACAAGGACCATCATGTTGAAAAAACTGTCTTCCTTGTGCAGCTCATTAGCTTCTTTAATGTTTCATACCCCAATCTTATTTTAGTCCCCTACATGCTAGTTAATAAAAAAAAAAAGTATTGCTCTCCACTAGCCTTTCACAAGCCACTTGAAACACAAGTCCACAGTAAGCAGTAAATTCATTTGCACAGATCCTACTGCAGAATCAGACCATAAAATGAGTGTGCAGTGTCTAGTGGATAGTGCCTTAAACATCAGAAGTAATCATCCCAATGGCTAATTTGCATTTGTAATCATAAACCATGTAAAATGATTGCTTATTATTCACTTTAATATATAGCAGTGAAATCCACCATGTTAACTGATGGATACAGAACCTGGCCATAAAAAATCCAACAAATCAACAACAAAAAAAAACCCAACCCTCACTCAAGTCTGAAAATCTAGACTGTGCCTAAAAACCTCAGTCACAACCCTGAAAGGAATATATTTATGCCGTTAAGAATTTATGCATGACTTGAATAAATGTAAACTGGCCCATCTGGAATAGATCTATAGAGATCTGTATGTATCTGTATAGATAATCATACACCCCAAAACTCAATAAAAAAAACCAACCATAAACTATTAATTTGAATCATTAAAGCACTGCATTAAATTTTAAAAGAACAACAAAGATATCTAACTACACTGGACAAAGTTTCCTTAGGAATTTTTCAACTAAGCACAACATATATACACTACACAACTGCAGTGTTTTGTCTGTAGATGATCCATGAGAAGATTTTATCCTAGCACATGAATATTCTGCAATGCAATAGTCACTACTGATCTTTGCTATTTGTTGACTGCTTTACGGTTTATCTGAAGCAAGTTCATGTCTGTGAGCCTACTACTGCACCATTACATTATAGAGAACATCACCCATGTTTTCAGGCAACCTCATTTTAATAGGTTGGTCTGACACATAAAATGATCTATCACTTTATCCTTAATAATTAGTAGTTCTACTTGTGTATGCTAAAACAGGTTTGTGCACATGGGCTTTCATAGTTTTTTTTTTTACATGAAAAAGCAAGGGAAAGAGAAAGATTAAAAGATGATACAAAAACATCCTGAAAAAATAACTTCATAATAACCACAAATTAGAGCTGTTATGACAAAAATATTTTTGTAATAATCCCATGCATCTGCTGCTGTAAACACTCGTATTATTTTTAATACAGATAATCTATACATATACCAGCACGAGATTCACCGGGCGTGACTCCACCCATGCTGTATTTGACCAACATGAGCGTTCAGCTTGCCTAAGTTTCCAGTAATTGTATTGTTTGTTGGGCACACGAGTTTTAAGAAGAAACAGATCAGACTTTATACTTGCCGATACTAGTTTTGATGGGTAGACTGAGAAAACAAAACAAAGCCAACACTTACACACACGTCTCATATTTGACACTGGCATCCATATAATTACTTGAAGAGCCAGATAATTACGCTGGCTTTCTCATGTATCCTTCCCCAACTGCACACTTCATATCAGCTCCACCTCCATTAAAATGCACCTCAACAGTAAGACCATTCAAGGGATTTTCACCACCCACTACTTAAAAAGCCTTATGGCTTTTAAGTATTTTTCTTCCCCTAGCATTAGTTAGCTCTTGATGCTCCCAATACTGTTCTGACGCTCAGGACCCTTCAATGTTTGACCTTCAACCACCAAGACGTGACCTTACTTTCCAAAATAGTGCTTCTGCTAAACAGATGAGCAAGCTCTACACACCATAGACAGAATTCATGGTGGCTATAAGCACCTGCTTGGGATGCCCCGTGGTACTCGGGGTGACTGGGATTGCCACTGAACAAGCTCTTTTTAATATCTGATGCCACCCTATTTTCATGTGACAGCAAGAGAAAGAGAGGGGCAGAGAGCATCTTTTCCTGTTATCTAACACATATGCTTGGAAGTTCACACAGCACCAAAAACACTGCTGCAGTGAACTGCTCTACCCTAAGTTACAGGTGCATTAAAAATAACACTTTAGCACACGTGCATTAGTATTCCTTTGTCAAAAATATTTCATGTTGTGCTAAGAAGAGTTAGCATTATTAACATGTATGATTATTTCCATGATAAAATGCTAATTTAAAACTTACAAATTAATAACTTTGCCAAGCATCAAACTACATAGGCTAAAAATTTCAGTGCCTGGAGTTCCCCTATCCTCCCCTATGCCCAAACTGATCCAGTTACAATTTCCTGAGACAACAACTTTTCTCATGCTGAAGAGGGACCAAATCTCTGAGGTCTTCCTCTTCACCAAGGGCTCTGCCACCGCTCACCTCCCAGCACCACAAGCGGATGGCACCCCAGCCACCCCATGGAGAAACTCAACCATCTCCAGCTTTCCAGAGCAGAGGCAAAGCCAGACACTGCCTGGGGCTCCAGGGTGGCCAGAACAGGACGCTGAGAGCAGGAAAGCATCCCTCCCGCACTCCCATGGCCACTCGGAGGAAGAACCTGCATGTTCTGCCCAACCTGAAACAGGACATCGGCGTGGAAAAGTGCTGAGCTCTCACAGGTACCTTGCACCCGTAGCAATCAGGCTTTTGATGCGCATAGGGCTGTCCTACCTATGCACTTTGACAATCAAGTCTTCAGAGTTTCAAATTGAGCAATTAGTTAATTAGATAATTGGGTAATTAGCAGATGCTTTTGACCTTAATCTCTTTTTAACTTCACTCTTCATCTGTTAAATGTAAGCATCATCCCACACCACAAAAAGATTAACACTTGTGGGCTACTGAGGCACTACTGTAAATGCTGTAGCAAAGTCAATGTTGAAATTCATGCATTTCTTTGAAAAGGAAGATTAAAAGCCTTGACATAAAAATAACTTAAGGAGCCACGCAAAGAAAATGAAGGCAACACAAAACACTGAGCAACTGCTTTTTAGGCAGAATCACCTTTTCTGAGTACTGACTTGTGGGAGACCACGATCAAGTAATTAAAAGCTGCATCTTAATACCTATATCATCCAGAAGAATAAATATAGGCTTGAAGGACTACATTTAAGCCCCGATTCTGGCTTTTATGTTCAGTCTTTGACTTCCCACTCATAACACTTTTCTTTAACCGTATTTCATTACTGCATAAATTTACAAAAGACAGCAGTGTTAATTGTCACTGATCTGCTCAACACAATGAATGATATTAATAACCATATTCAGGCTCGGACAAAACATCACAAAGTCCGGCAAATGTCGCAGAGAGTTCACCAAGGAAAAAGGGATCATCTGAAACACTCTGCTTTTCCCGGACTATTTTGCAAACTCATTTACACAGACAGATACCCATCAGTTATCTGGTGGACAAGTAAGCTGGTGTGAAGGTTTGTAAATGGAAAAAAGGGGGTGGGGGGTGGGTGGAGAGTGCAGAGGGAGGCGGCGGGGGAGAGGGGGTGGGGGAAGGAAGAAAGAAAAAAAGAAAGAGCACTCACACTAATCTCAGATTCTCCACCTCTCTCCGCACCCCTCTGTCCCCCCAGGGCCGCTTATTTTTTAACTGCTCTTACCAGAGTGATGGTGCTAACTCCTGCTCAGAGAAGGGTCTGTATATTTAGGGTGTCTTTTTTCAGAATTTAAGCCCCGGTTCATACAGGTTACCTCTGATTTTCCAAGCTATACTTCCAAAATATATTTCAAGTACTTTTTTTCCAGTAACATGCAAATAAAATCCAAGTTTGCAAAACATTCAATCTTTAGATTGCAACAACACAGGGAAAGTCCAACATTCCCCATCACTGCAGTGCACCTCCTCTGCTGCAAAACATTTTAATTCAGTAGTACCAACATACTTTTAATCTGAAACTTATGGAAACCTTCCAACATCTTAAATATTTATTGCTTATTCGGGCAACAAACTTATCTGAGTTTTTGCTTCTGGTGTGCTTTTAACAAGTATGTTTTTACCCAGGAGGAAAGCTGTTTCTACTCTTTAAGCTTGCTATATTCTCATCAGTTCTAGGGTATAATTTCAGCAGCAAAACAGCACTGAAATCATTAAGTGAGATAACATCAGGCAAAGCAACATACCCTCTTCTTTTATGGATACAGTTTGTTTTGTACCGTGCAATGTTTATTTGCAAAATTTTACTAATCTCAAATCCTGAAACACAAATGAATAATCTCCAGCTTTTGTTATCTAGCAATCAAGTTAGACATTATCTCTGTACATAGAAGTGTTGGAACATTTCTGAAATTTGTTGTACTGGCTGCTTCATTGTGCTGCTCTTTCTTCCTTCCCCCAGGACTCATAAATAACTTTCTAATTTGTAACATCAAAAATACCACTGTACACACTAAGGTTCTTTGATCTCATTCTGTGCTATTCTAAGCCACTCTATCATAAATGCCACTTTGCAAAACTCCATCAAGTCAGGAAAAATAGAGTCCTGGCCTATTTTATTAATTTCCTTTCACAAAGAAATATGTTTTTGTCCATACTGTCTGCTTATGAATCTGGGTTGTAGAGCTGTCAGCAGTTGCTTGTGATTCACAGGCAATAGGATGTTTTCTTGTAGATGTAGTATTACGTTTACGCAACAAGAATAGTCTCCTATTGAAATGATGGACACACACGTATAAAAACATCAGCATTAGTGTATTGTCACATTGAAGAGATTCATTTCTTGATACTGATATCAAACACAGCATAGCACATGCTGTTCTCACTCATCTTCATCTTCCTTCATGCTTAAGGGCAAGCTGCTCAAGCCTGTCCTTTGCAGCATCATTTCAGGTCCAAAATTCATTCTTAAGGTGCAGACACCCCTACTCATCAGCACACCCTCAAATTCACAGCGAACCTCTCGTGGGTGCCTAGACAGCAGGGCAGGCAGGGTGCCAGGTTCCTCCCATGGGAAAGCACTCGCGCCCCCTCCCAGAGAGGCTGGTGGCTCCCCACAGGCCACCAACCCGCTGCAATTTGGCTTCGTGGTGCTGGCAACCCCCTGGGCACTCGGAGCTCCCTCTCCCAAAACACTCCTCTCCCCGACGGGGGAAGACTTCCCTTTCCACTCTGCTGAGAAGAGCGAGATCTGGCGGGGTTTTGTGCTCAGCAGAAATGCACTTACACCAGAAGAGGGGAGAGGCACCAGGGGTGGTATACACAGTAGGGTATTTGACAGCCTCTTATCTCTCCAAGTCACAGGACACAGTGATTTCAGATAAAGGTAAAATCTGTTTGGAAAGAGACTTAGCAACTCACCACCTTATCTTAGTTTTCTGGCATTTCAGGTATACCAATTCCTTCCACTTACTCACAGCCCTACGGGGCCACTGCTTTACTACCCCTCAACACCAGAGCCCATTTAGTAAAATGCCAACTTTCTCTCCAACAAGCAGAAGTGGCCTTGAAAAGTTATTGTCCTTCTTTGCTTTTTCTTATCCAAAAGCTAAGGATGACAATACGCTCCCTCCCTTGTAAAAAATAAGCTTTATTAAGAGACAAGCTTTCTGGAGGGAGTATTAATTCCAGTGTTAAGTTTTCTCCCCTGACCACCCACCACAGCTGAGGTGCTGCTGCAGTGGGGCCAGGGTGATCGGTTGTGCTTGCATACCCGTCATGCTCCATCCCAGCAGGCAGCGACTCCTGCAGAAGGCACCCCTTGCCCCAGCTCTGCATTGAAAACATTACACCCACTGTTGCAGCAGGGGATATCATCTCACAGTCATAAAGATAGAGCTCTCCTGTATCTTGTAGGCAAGAACAGACGTAAGGTTTGCTTTTGGTATTTTAAAAAGTTCATTGTTTCTTGGGAGTGTGAGACTAAATCTCTCTAATCACAAACTAGATCCAACATGACGCTTCCAGCAGCAGCAGTCAAAAATCACACTTTTGTTTACTTCCACCAAGGCGCTTCCTCAACTTGTGCAACAGCTTGCAGCTTTGGTACTAGAGGAACACCTCTACAACAGCTATAATGCTTACTCCAGGTGGAACAAAACCAACAGTGGGTTTGGGGTTTTTTGCACAGAAAAACTAAAACTTCTCTGTACAGACTAGTCATAGTAGAGACGCTGCTAAGCTGTCTGCTTCCTTTCAAGAACAGAGCACAAGCTGCATGACTCCCACACAGCCAACCTGTAAGGTGGTATCTGCAACTACTCATTGCACGTTAGTCACAATCTCCATTTCAGTTACTACAGAGGAGCAGGTATTGAGAAACAGAGCGAATATTTGCACATTGTATGTCACAGAAAACATTTCAGACCAGAGAGCAAGCAGAAATATCTATACTGGTGTAAGTCAACAGCCACCCTCAAAAAGGGGAACCAAGCAGAAATACAATTAAAAAACTGACTAGTTCTTTAGTTAAGCTCATTTTGTTTTATTATGTTAGCAATTAAACAGTTCCAGCAAAGCTTTGAAGTTAACACCTATAAACAAGGTGTGGGTGGAAAGCATTGCTCACACCTTTCCTGCCGCTGTGGCTGCTGCTGCCTGACAGGAGGCTGACTGCCCGGTCATCGATCCTGCCATTCTGCAACATGCTGTATCTGAACAGCTGTAGAAATAGTTAATATTAACATTTATTATTTTCTAAAGACAGACACTCTTTTGAACATTCAGACTGCAGATCTACCATCAAGTGTTGCCATTTTTCCTTAGTAAGGACACTACCAACAATAAGTTTCCACAAGTGCTCTACAAACAAGGCAACAGTGAAATTAAACTAACTTAATTAACGAAGAGGAAGAACTCTTGAACAGCATGATGGACTTCTATATGTGTGACTAGACATATATTTTAAAAAGCTATAGTTAGGCTGCTTCCACAGAAATGAATACATACAAACGAAGCCAGCTTCAATGATCATTTCATTTGCTAATCCTGCCACTATTATGCCTAAAATGGAAAATTCCACTGGAAAGAGAGGAATTAGGTCTCATCTTTATTTAGGCTAAGCTACCAAGCAGGCTTCAGAATCGATTCACCTGCAAGAAGACACAAACACATGGAAACAGCGTTATGTGACACTACAGCTTCTCAGAGAAAAATCAATCACTGAACAGAACATTTTGGACGACGTAGGCAGGCCAAGACCTTCTAAAATTTCACCTTGAACATATTTTGTGTAGAAGTCCTACACAAAATTGAAGTGTCATAATCGCTACTGATAAATCATACAAAACCATCACGAATGTGTGCATGGAATTCGCCTCTACGGGAAAAACATTGCCTTTTCACAGGGATACCTCTTCCTTCCTTCTCAAAGGATCCTTTAGGAAAACACATATATTTCTTATGTGGAATGTTTGACAAATTTTGTAAACATAAAAGGGACCATATTTCTATCAAAGTTTCTTAAATACATCATATTTTTTATCATAAACAAACAGAGTACTTGTAACCTGTTCTTTCCATGGATGAAGCCTCTGAAGCGGAAAAAGGCTTCAGGTTTCTTTTCCCACTATTTGCTATAAAGTAACAGTTAGTTTTAGGTACAGAAAACATCCCTACAAATAGCAAGGGATATGGGACTGATCAAGGATCTGCCTGGTATTGAAAATTATCAAGTACTACAAATACTTGATAGGGAAACAAGAATTAAATCTGGTTGTGACTAAGTAACAGCAGCGTTCTTCTCTCCCAAAATCAAGGGATTAATTAATCAAGAACCGACACCAACCAAAGTCTCCTCAGAAATGGGAATCTTTATGTGCTAAAATCCACAAGTTAAAAAAAAGCAGGAACATCGTGCTGCAGACGTACACTAGCATTGCTGCCAGGGGACAGCCTCTCCCTTGCTGCTCAACCTGCCAGCGCCGTGTCGGCTATCGCTCCCTCGCAGACCTACCTCTAAGCTCTTCTCTTCAATACACAGGGTATCACTTCCAGCTTTCTATAACACATCAGGAACAGCAATGCTAGGTAAAGCCTGCTTGCAACCCACAGAAAGAAAGTCTACAGTTTCATACTAATAGACTTCAAACTAATGAAGTGAAAAATATACTGAAAAAAGCTATATATTGTAGCTCTCCAGTGTTTGCAATTCAGTTCTCTTCCCTTTTTAAAATCCTGGATATTTCTGTAACTTTGTTTGATATCTGTGGGGAGAACAATCTCAAGCCAAAAACTAATAGTTATCCTGAAAGCAGCTACCATCTTAAACAACAGATTATCCAGTTTATTCCTTTAATGCTTCTGTTTTAAGATTGATTAATTCCACATACACTTATTAAGCATTAGCTATACTAATTCATCTATTTATACGTATAAAAGAACCATCCAGGAGCATGCTATCTCTGCATAATACTTGCCAGCCAAAATAACAGGATCCTTCATGCATGAAAAGCATGCCCCCCGCCCCTCCACAACAGAATACATCAATAAAAACAAAATTGTTTTACACATTTTCAGCATCTTCTAACCTTTCCAATTATCTAATTTTACAAATGTTGTTGTATTTTTAGCATTACCAGGAAAGAATTAAAACCTGAAGGACCAACTCAGTCAGCTTCTCATGGAAGGGAACGCTCCCTTCGATGCACTTCATAGGTATTAGAAATCTGACTGCAGGTATTCTCATGGTTTTAAATGCTTCTGAAGAGCATCACAAGCAAACAATGGCAAAACTCAACAAACTCCCGCATCTTTAGAGCATACAAAGAACAAAAAAGGTGTCGTGAGAGAAGAGCAAAAGCAGAAGACATAGAACCTAAATTCTGTCTGTTTTATGATACATCAGAGCATCTTCTCATCACGCAATAAACAACTGTGACTAACAAATGTCACATCTGGTCATTCTTTCTCCTTCCCCGCTCATAGGGTGGGTTCTGCATGTCCAGCAGTTTTTCTATGTTTCTTTTCAAGTTCTGCTCTCAGAGCCACTCCATCTCACTGCAGAACGAGCAGGTTGAAAAGGCACTTCAGTTTTGCATGCTGCAAAAGGGAGGTTTCCAATGCTGCTGTTTTCCCGATTAATTTACTCATCTGTGTGAAGAAGGGGTGTGATGTAGAGCTCCAAAAGATACTTTCTTAGGTTTCTTAATCTGGGCATTACTCAAAATTTGAGAGCAAAGACTCAGTGCTGAGAAAGCATGTGCAGTATGAACCTTTTTATCTGATCTTTAATGACAAGTCTGCTGTGTCAACTGCACCTTTGGTATTTTACCAATTTTGGTACTTCAGCAACTTTGAGTGTGGCTTGCAATTACTTCACCTTGCAATTACTTTCTGTGACTGCTAAGAAACTGCTAACCGTTACCCTGCACAAGTCATTATTATCTTCTCAACTCCCCTTTGATGACTAATACGTATGCCTAGAACTGTTAGAAGTGAGATAGACACCCGAACAGGCAAAGCAGAAGAAATATTACCAAAAAAATGTAACCACATTTTTGAAGGTTAACTATCAAGTTAAAGAAATGAGACTTTTCCACTGAGTCAGGGTAAGTATTAACCTTCTAAACAGCGCTGAGATGAAAACCCCTAGAGACCTTTATGATATTTGTAATTTTGTCGTATCTACACAGCACTGCTGTTACAATGCAATATTGCAGATATTTAGTCGCATGCCTAATAATGCAAATATTTACCAAAGTATGTACCAGATATACTTTTTTTTTGTTTGTTTCTCAGTCAAGAAATATATTGAAAGATTTTTTAACGAGCTGTGTACATGCAAACATTTACAGCACGTCCCCATGTTTGACCTGGCAGAGGGATCCCCACGGCTCTGCACGATGCCACTGCACCAGCCCGTCCTGTGCACAGCCAGGTCAGACCAGGCACGTCCCTTCTCTCAAGTTACCTGTAAAGGGGGTAGTATCTGAAGAGGAAATGGCACTTTGACAATAAATGTAACGTAACGAAGCCTGGGAAAAGCTAGCCCATCCAGCTTACAGCTCACTTGATTAAGCATAGACTCAGCTAACTCAAGAAGCAAGTAAATACTGCTCAGTCCAACTGTGCCTGTAATTACTCAATATAACCACTCAATAAAAGCTTCATTTAACTCTGCCAAGTTAGTAGAAGGTGGTTAGTAAAACTATACTAACGTGATAAGGAAGTAGAACTTAAAAACAAGTATTCATTATTGTGCAAAATCTTCTAGACTTACGGCTGCGTAACAGACAGTCATGGTACTTCCATGACCTATAATGAGATGGGATTTCACCTCCAGACCTAAGCCGAGGATCCTAGCTGATGACGTCGAGCTGATGTGGAAAATTATGCCAGTCAAGAGCGGCAGCTGTCATAATTTCCTTCTATAAAGTACAGTATAATAAGCAAAGAAGCATACAAAAGGAGAGTAATAGCCCATCTGCTCTTACATTCGGAAAGCCCCATTTCCAGGCATTTAAGCCTGTTAAAAGGGAGTGCCAGTTCTTCACTGCTGAATTAGGAATTTAGCTTTGGCAAGAAATGAGTAATTGGACATATGTACAATGATACCTGTGCACAAAAAAAAAAAAAAAAAAAAAAAAAAATCACAATTAAAGACAGAGATGTTCCTATAGAAAAGCATATCACTATAGGATACTTATTAAAATAAACTTGTTATCCTCCAAAACCTCACCTGAAATGCCCTAGTGTTAGTACAAAGCCTTAATCTCCTTCAAATAAAGCAAGAATGAGCATGTATGGCCAAAAAAAAAAAATTTTAAATTCTTTCTGCAGCTTAATCTCAGGCTTTTTCCTACTTGTTACCACTGCAAAGTTGCTAAAAGCCCTCAAGGCAAGGAGCTCTCAGGGATGAGGTTAGAAATTTCATATGAACAAAGCACTTGTTGATTCTCCATCATACCAGTTTCTTATCGCTGTAAGCTTACTTGCCAGCCAACACACATTCCTCAGAAAACTTTATATAAAGGTACATTAGGTATAATGACGTAAGTAGGAATCAAGTTTTAAATCAGCAGAATATATTACACTGCTAAGAGTATCCAAAGCCACATTTTCTTTTAGTTACAAATGCTGTCTGTAACTCTTATTCAGCAAAATCCTCAGTCTTGTATCAAGATTTTAGTCAAAATTATTTTCTAAGATGCAGAAAAAAATTAAAGTAGAATGTATGCATTGAGAAAAATATATTTCTTGCACCTTATTCTGCTGGATTTCTAGACAAATCTCAAAGGTAAGTCCATCATGCCACACTCACTTCTGAAATTCAAGATACGCCTCAAGCTCAAGTCTCAGACATTGCTCTATTTTTTAGAGACAATCACAGAAACTCTTGCTAAAAACTATTAAAGTCAATGGAAATGTCTTAACATAAACTTCTACTCATCAGTAACAAAGTTGCAAGTTATAGCCATAAAAAATGCTGTCCTTTTCAATTTTGTTCTGAAGATAAACAGTTAAACGTTAACCTTTCTTTTCTACTGTAAAAATCCTTGCAAGCCTGCAAGACTGTGTGAAGCACTTGTAATTTTAAAATTTCCAATTCACCCTCCCTTTTTCCCAAGCGTTGCAACATCTTGAATTCTAAAACGAATGCTTTGAATTCTGAAGCAGATAAAGGACAGTGTGTTGCTCGCTTTAAGAAAGTACACTGTAGCAAGGTCATTCCTTTCTCCCAGTAAATACACACAGAAATCCAATGCATTAAATACCTGCTCTCTCTCCTTTTTTTTTTTTTTTTTTAAACAAACTTCCCTGTCAACCACCAGATGTTAGGCCAGAAGTGTAAGTTTTTTCTATGCAAGATGCTGCGTTCGTATCAAAGCCACACTGCATGAATCAGCAAACAAAGAAGAGCTGCTCGGCGACGTTTCTTTCGTTCGCAGTAACAAACTTCCCCACCGTGTAGAAGAGCAACACATTTTACCTCTGATCTGATTTGTTGGTGGGGGGGAAGGTTATTTGTTTGGTTGGTCTTTTTTAAGACCCAACTCATATACTTTTGGTTGCTACAGCTAGGATGCTGCGATTTATTACCCGATTTAGACTTAGGAGAGGCTGGTTTCACAGCAGCTGTTTAAAGAAAGGAAATACATGTTGAAATATTTCATTTTTACGACGGCGCTAGTAAAAATAAAGTGGGGAGTGTGTGTGTGGGGGGAACTTAGTTCTGAAAGGCGGGTGCACGCCTCGCTCACACAAAAAGCAGAGCAAGGCGCACGAAGCCGCAGCAGATGCAGCAGCGAGGTACCGGCTTGGGACGAGCCTTTGCTGCCTCCTGCCTGAGGGGCCCGCGGGCTGCCCACGCTCCCCGGCGGGGGCTCCCTCGGAGCTTTTCCTTTGCAAAGCATAAACGCGAGGGGTGGAAAGGAAAGACGGGGCACGCAGGGGCACCCACGCCCCAGGGGCACCCACGCCCCAGGGGCACCCACGCCCCAGGGGCCTTCCGTCCACCAAGGATGAACTTTGTCATTATCTTCCTGTCGTCTTCTCCGCTATCCGCACACAGGAAAATTTTATTTAACCTCTCTTTTTTTTTTTTTTTATTTTTTATTTTCTCAAGGTTGGGATGCTGCCCGGCAGCCGGCCACCTCAGTCTTTGGGTAAGCGCACCTTGCCGGCTGCTAATGCAGGCGCGGAGTTAATTTAATCACACAGATAAATATTTACCGCGGTGTTTACTTCACAGGTTTCCCTTTCTCCCCGGCAGGGAAGGGAACCGCTGAGGGAAGAGAGCCGGCGGTCGCACCGAGAGCGCCCTGACAGGCTCGCCGCGCGGGGCGGGCAGCCGTACTTTACCCGTGCAGAAGCCGACGAGCGCCGAGGGGTCGCAGGCGGCGGCCAGGCAGGGCGAGCTGTCTTCCATTCCTGTGACGGCGGCGGGCAGCGCCGCCCGGCCGGGCCCCGCCGCCCCTCAGGGCGAGCCCCCGCGCCCCGGCCCGGCCGGCATGCCGCGGGGCTCCGAGGAGAGCCTCCCGGGCCGGCTGGCCCGCCGCAAAGCCCCGCCGCGGCCCCGGCGAGAGCGGGCGGCTGCGGGGGGCGGCAGCGGGACAGGGCTCGGCGCTGCCGCAGGGAGGGGCCAGCCCGCAGACGTCAGCCCGGCGCTCGCGGGGCGCGCGGGAGGCGGCCGCCCCCCGAGCGGCCCTGCTGCAGGGGAGCGGCGCTCCCCGGCCCGCCCGCCCGCACGCACGCGGGGCGGGGGCGGGGGCGGGGGCGGGGCGGCCGCGCGCGCGGGCGGACAGCGTCTCGCAGCCTTCCCGCCTGCAGCCGCGGTGACGGGGCTGCCGCGCGGGCAAGGCGCCGCAGCGCGGGGCACCCGCGGCCCGTCTTAAAATGGTGCCGTGAGGCGCAGAAAGCCGACGGGCACCCCATCTGCCCTCGGTCTGGGCACAAAGGAGAACCACAACTGACGGCTGAAAAGGATTTTTAAACTCGGTCAATTCAGGCGAACCATCACCGTCCCGAAGCGTGTCTGTCTGTCAGAAACACCACCGATCTTAATGTCAGTCAAAGCACAACGTGACATGAAGAGTTCACACGGGGGTGGGGGGGTGGGGGGGAGGAAGGGGGTGGCTGTTTGTTTAGCATTATATTTGAATATTTTTCACATGACATCTTTCGAGATGAAAAAGCAATGACATCACTGGCAATACACTCGTATCCATTACATTAAAATGAAGCAAAATATCGTGCCTTAAAAGCAGCAGCTTTGCAAAGCTATGGTCATATTCAGCAGAAGGGAACCCGTCTTACAAATGCATTACAATCTCTTTAGCGTGATCGTGATTTTGTCTGTCTTGCAAGACGAAGCACAGCCAGATGAGAGCTAATGAATGCAACATGTGTTCATTCTTTTGGTAGCCGTGCCTGAAGCCAATTGGCAGAATGACTACAGCAAGATAAATATCAAAACAAAACTATTTGCAAATATGTAACTGCATATATTTTGCCTCATCTCTCTATCATACTTCAAATAGTTTATTATTTTCAAGCTTTGCAAGCACATTAAATAACTTTGGATTCAAGTTTTGATTTCCAGACAACGGGGGGGGGGGCGGGGGGAAGAAAATACGCGGGGGAAGTCCATGTCTCCATTCAAAAAACAAGGAGGGGCAGCCCTTTCCACCGTTGCAAACTAATGGTTGATAAGAAGGTTCGTAACAACACATATAGTTAAGACAGCACACAAAGGGGTTTGTATGTTTTCCCCAGAATTATCAGTCTACGTAATTTCAGCTGTATCTTCCTTTTCCAGCAGCTCCTGACACACTGGAGGAATTGACCTCTGCGGTGATTTAAAAAAAGAGAAAGGCAGTCAGCTGAACACAGCTCTGCAGCATGAAGCCAGCCAGACAACTACCATGATTAATAAAAGGAAGGGACTAAGAAACTGAACGGTGGAAGATGAGAGAGGGTAAAAGGCAAGGGCACACAACTAAGGAAAGGACCCTAACTAAAGCCAAGGGCCTCACCACACAGCCACGGCACCAGGACTGACCAAGAACCCGTGCTTCCAACTCGTCCCAACCACCATGTTGCATCACGTCATTAAATTAAACAATCTGCACTGCAAGACGAGACATTGAGTCTTATCTTGGGTGGGTTGGACACACAGAATTATTTGATGTGTACAGACATACATTTTGGTATCCCTTAAAACTCAACATCATTCCTGACACAACTGTAAAGCCTTGAAAGAAATTGTGGGCGAAAATCCTCCATGAGGCCAAACAGACATTGTACGTGCTGGTAAAGATGGGCACAGAGAGCAGAGAGAGGCTTCATTTGCCATTTTAAGTGGCCATTAGTGCTCCGAACGATGACAGATTACATACAACTGGCAGGAAGCATCCAATGTAGATCAAACTAATAACATTTTTTAGAATGTCTCATTTTTAGAGTACGTAAAACACTTTGTGTAAAAAAAAGTTAGGATCTCCTACTGTATTAAAAGGGTATGAGATACTGATTATTTCCAGATATCTATGACCCTGATTTTTAGCTCTAAAAAGAATGGATTTCCTCAGCAGAGGAAAAAAAAAGGTTCCATTAGGGCAGTATTTTAAACAGAGCTTAATGCCTGCCGAATCAAGAGCATGCAGGGTGAGGCAGACGGAACCAAAGCAAATGTTAGAGCACCTTCAGAAGGATCCTCTGAACACTAACATTTGAAATAAGATTTCAGATGGCTCACTGTATACAGCTCACCCTGAAGAAGGCAGAAGCAGTTTCCATCCACCCATCACCTCTTCCCTGCTCGGCTGAGGGCTGGGATCAAAATTCCTTGACTTGCCTTTAGATCTCTCATGAAAGCCTTAACTCCTCATTAGGATTTTTCACTCTTCTAACTCTGGCCCATATCTGGCCTTCAAAGCAATCTCTGTCTACCTCTAACCTTTTCAGGTTAAACAGCATCTCAGGCTCCTCTTCCCTGCTGTTATTTAACCTGAATCGTGGGCAGTGAGGAGGGACTCCTCTTAGGTATTTTAGGTAAGCACAAACGATGAAACAAGTACTTAAAATATGGCACAGACCAAAATAAAACATGTATGACGTAGACAAGTAGCCTTCGCCCAGAAAGAAAACCTCTCAGAAGTGGTGCAAAGTACAAAGTACAATGTCACACGATGGCGGGGGGGAACCCAACCCTCTTCAATTTAACATAGTAAAGCAAGTTAAAGATCAAGAATAGAGCCACGCACGTTCTACAAGCACAGAATATTTTGTTTGTCCCCAGCATACCGATATTTAGGAACAACACACACGTGGTAAGAACCGAAGATGTCTCAAAGACTGCAGCAGCAGCAGTCAGTGTGAACCTATGAAAGCAGTAATTTTAGACACTTCAGGTTTTCACGCACCAAAAAGCACTCCAACCTACATTTTTTTCAGGGGTGGGAACAAACAGTTCCTCCAGCTTTTGAAAAGAGCTGCAGGAAGGCATGAAATCTTTGGAGTCATCACTTCCACGTGAAGAGGAGAAAGAAGCAGGTCCCCTGCCCCATAACCCAACCACTGCCTTTCAGTGACCCAGACACAGCCAAGGAAACTGGGGGTGACCCCACCAAAGCCACCGCACCCTCAGCTGCACCGACTGCAGAACAGACACCTTGTCCCCAGGATGCCTTTAGTAATTAAAAACCAAAGAGGAAGATTATCTATTGAGTTTCGTTGGCAAGTGACCCTGTTACCAATAAAATACCTGCAGTTACCTGAAATTTGGAAAAAGTCTAAGCCTCCTTTCACAGAACAAGGGTCTCTTCATCTCCTTCAAATTTAGGCGATTGCAGATCCAAGAGCTGCTCCATGAGGCAATCACCTTATCTTCCCTTCAAAGCATTACTGGAAACCCTCCCTACCGACCTTTCCTTTGGAAAACCTGTAGCCATAACTGTACCTAAACAATATAAAGTAATAACTGTACTGAGACTAGTTTAATGACTCTCTTGCTATTGAACTGCAAGAGGGCAGCACTAGTTAATTCTGTTTCTTCATATGTATAAAACTAATCATGTTTCCACTGGCAAACAATCCTTCAATTACTTTGCTTTCCTCTTTCTGAAAAGAAACTCCAGCAATGTTTCAGTTGGCAAACAACCTCATGGCCAAACAGTATCACCTTTCACCAGCTGCATGCATCTCTGTTCCAGTATTACCTTCACCCCACGGAAGAGAGAGTAACAATGATTTCTTCAATAACTACCCAATTCCTAAAGACCTAAAACCTTTTATTCCTTTTTCCTTAGAGGAGAAAAAAGAATCCTTTCTGAAGTCAAAAGACTGTTTTTAAAACCATGTTTTATCTGCAACCACCTAACTAGCACAACAAATCAAAACCATTTCATCAGATGAGACAAAAACAGTTAAGCACAGTTTTAAAATACACACTTTGGTTAAGGATGCTCGTTGCATCAGGCCTGTTCCCAGCAAGAGATGTACAGAGGTTAGTAAGCTATGCAGGACAAGGGCAGCCTTGCAGGATCCAGCGCTCCCATTATGATCTGTGGGATGCAGCAGCCACTGCTCGCTCCTCCTCTTCCCTCCAAGTGCTGACACTGTAAGAAAACCTACTGAAGTCCCATCCTCTGAAGCATTAATACCAAGACTGACAGAAGGCAGGACCTTTGGCTACGATTAAGGTCACTTAAAATTGGCATACAGCAGCACTACTGCTAAAATAAGAATCCCTACCCTTCTCCTGCATCCTTCCCATCCTCATCCTGCACCTGCCACAACCGCTCGCAGGGCTGCGCAGGGAAGCACCCTGGGAGAATGAACAGGCGGAAAACTAACCCATCAACACCAAAACAGGAGAAGTCACCAGGCCAGTTGTATGGCGTATGGCACAATGAACCACGCTGCAGCCGGAGGGAGGTGGCAGCACCCGCTGGAGAGAGAGGCAGGAACCATGCCCGTCAAGAGCAGCTCTGCCTGTGGGTGACTTCAGGCGATTGTGAAACAGCTACACTTGCAAATCACCTTTCATTGCCAGAAAACTGAGTGAAACAAGAACGGATACAGATGAGAGTGAAGTCCCCAAGCGAGCAGTGCCAGGGCAGGACCTGGCAGAGAGCACACAGCGGTGCCAGAGGCCCTTCCCTAATCACCCCTCCCAGACTCTAAATGGAGCTTCTTCGTTCTACAGGCGCTTTTCTCAAACAGAGCTAGCATGCAGAAAACATGAGAAACAATAGGTGTAGATCAGAACTTAAAAGCTGTCCTGAGGCTGTCCTCCAGAACTAAACTATACTCATGTCCATGCAGTCAACCATCCCACGAAAGGGATCTGAATGGGGAAATTTTTTTTTCCCCCAAAACCACATTGCCTAACTCAAAAAAGAAAACCCGCAAACAACACAAAGCCCTCCAAATGCACATGCATATTTTAAGAATAACCACCTGAATGTTTTTTTGCCAGGTGGGTTTTCTGCGGCATCAGCTGCTTACTCAAGTTTGCAGAGGCAGCTGCACCAATGCGACTGAGGTGGCAGCAGGCTGATGTGGAGAGTAGGAAGGGTGGCAATGTTTAAGGCCAGTATTTCACGGAGCATAACATCAAACCACAGCTGTAGCATGCCTTCCGCTGCCTGCTTGGAGCATTTGCACAGCAGACTGCTTGCAGCTGATTTCCTGCCTACCCATCAAATGTAATATGGAAACAGCCAGCAAACAAGATGTAAACATATTAAATCTAGAACACAGCCACAAAAAGGTTCATCCTGCAAATTTTATTTTGGGCATATGTTCCAGACCACAGTCCAGACCATGTATATACTACATGGTGGCCCACAAAAATGTGCAACCCTGCTCCTGAGAAAAGGAAGAGTCTGAACGGCAGCATCCTTGTTAGGCGCAGTCTGTATTTTTGTGGAGATAATCACACTTTCGTCTCTGGTCAGGAACCTACCCAGCTTCAAACACATCAGTTTTGCATAAGTGATATTTTTAAAACTACAGGTAAGTCACACAAGGTTGTTAAATATGAAGCATTTCCATCTTCTAAAAGCAATCCGCAAAAGTTTGATTCTTATTAAAGACAACCAACTGGTAGTCTTAAGTCATACCAAAGCTATAGTTATGGACTAGCTATGGCTAAGTGACTGCTGTCTAATCATTTAGCTCACGCCAACAGAAAGAAAAAAGTTGCTTTTGTGACACAGAAGGGGGGAAACAGCGGGGGAGAGACCAGCTGCAAACGTGTTTTCTAACAAAGCACTTTCAAGATAAATTATCTACTTCCAGAAATATTACTCAGCTTAAGAGTTGCATATTCTTTCAAAAAAAGATTAAATGTCATTCTTGCATATTAAAACATCTTCAAATGTTGGCTGTTTCCACTAACATACTTCTGCAAAGTTGACCATTTTTACTACGTTTAGAAGTAGCAAAAAATAAATGAAGTGTAGAAAACCCATCAGAATTTGAAAGAGCCCACTATTCATGACAGAGACCAGAGAGTTTCTCATTTACCATCCACTTTGAGGTGCTGCATAAGTAGAAAGCCTTTACAAAAACACCACCAGCAAAAAGGGGCAACCCTTCACACAAAACTAATTCTTATTGAGGATGTCCAGCACGGGACTCGTGGATGCACCGAGGGCTTGCACAGCGGGTGACCGGCTCAGCAGCACACTGGGACAACGCAATCCCTGTTGTGCACAGAAAGCTACCCTGTGGGCAGCAGATCGAGACGGGAGAAACATCCTGGAGGGTGGCTCAGATGTAACTACGCGTCTTGGTATGGCATATAAATGAGGGGAAAAAAACCACAGACACTAGCCTGACTTACTCTAGATGGCTAAGAACACCTTTCGGCTTCCAGAGTTCTGCATACGCCAGCAGAATCCAGATCTTCCACCTGAGGGGTGGGGTGATCATCTCCATTTGTGACTATGCAGCACAAACACAGTATCTCCAATTTAAAATATTTATCTAGTACATGCAGATGTGATGTAGGTGTCAGACCTTAAACTATTACAACACTTCAGAGTTTGACCTTATCAAAAGAACATTTACAGCCACAGTTTTGACATATTATATAACAGCTGTACAGTCCATAAATCAATTACCCTTCTGATAGCACAGACTACTAAACAAACCGGTTTAAAGGGAATCTGTAGAGACAGTTTTATATCCGTGTCATTCCTTTAAACTTAGTTGACAGCAGATTTTGTACTCTCAGTAAAATGGGTCACACTAATAAACATCACAGGTTGTTTACAAATATAGGATTGAATTGTTGTGAAATCCTCAGGCAGGGTTTATAACCTATGCTGTTGGAAGAACATAAAAGATATTCATCTTTTAAAAAAAATATGGAAACTCCTATTTACTTTTCTTGTTTTTCAGTAGTGTTCTCAGTATTATATTTCAGCTTCACTTTAAAACTTGGTAAATATGAAATGGGATGAACGAGCCACACTATTTCCATGAATTGTTTGGTAAAAAATTATCATTAGAAGGAACCAGTTTGGTTCACACACAAGAGGTCAAAAGAGACCTTTCAACTAAGTCAACAAATGAAATCTGCCAGACTAGAAGTCACACTTACTTGAAAGTCTAAGTAACATTATTGACACTAAATTAGGTATTGATTTCCAATTTATTCTTCCTGTAGGAATAGTAATGTCACAAAAAACTGACACAACTGATACCTTCGCCAGCCTCTCTGGAGAAAAACCAGAGGACAGTAAGAGACAACAAGCAACCCACCATTTTAATTGGTAGCTCTTTCACAGGTCAAGACCGAGGTCAACTTTTGACTACAGAAATGTGTGTTGATATTGCCAGAAAAACCATTCTATAGGTCAGGAAAAATAATTTCTTCCTCTGGATCATCAATCCTATTATGACAGCTAAAGGTCAAAGCAAAGAAGAAAAAGGCTAATTAGAAAGAGGGAGAGAGAGGGTGGGGGAAACTCTGGTGTGCAGCGGTAGAGGTCTAACTGAATTGATGGATTCGACAGCTATGGTGCAGACAAGGACACACCACGCTACAGGGGAAAAACACCACACAAGAAAAACGGAGAAGGTCCTTGGTGGCTTTAAGAAATGGAGTTGTATCTTCTAAGAGCCCAGCTTACGAAAGCTTCAGAGACCTACTAAGGTCAGAAGCGGCAGCAATCTGATGGCATCATATTACGTAAGAGGCGTTTTCATACACTGCAAAAACCCACCGGCCCTAGGAGATGGACTGGTTATGGCAGTATATGATCAAGCTCGCTATGTCCTTACTTCACCATGAGAAGCTACTGCACGCCAGATCTACCTAGTCATCTTCAAGTACTAAGAGCTGGAAAACAAGAGAACAATCCAAAACACACTGAAGTTGCAACTTTAACAGTAATTTAATCAAGTCTCAAATGAAGAGTTTACCCATCTGTTCTCCGAGAAGGATGAAAGTCCGTGGTCTAAGTGAATAAAACACCAGGGGCGATGGGACTACAATTAAAAGCAACTTCTTCACTAACAGAAGAGACAACAGAACTGACTGCTCAAAATCCCAAAGGCTTAGGATAAGGAATAATCTACATATATTTGCATAGGAACTAAACTAAAAGAATAAAAACTATTTCCCCCCCCCCCCTTTTTTTTTTTTGAAATACAGACTATGACAGCATTTGTATTGTTTCTTAATACAGGAGGGTATCGTCAATCCATGAAGTCAGTAGGTTTCATGTAACTAGCTCCTTATGTGCAAGTTTATACGATCAGGACTGATACAAACACAATTCCACCACAGGATTTTTAGACAGTAACTTGACAAATAGCTTTACACATAGCTTTTTTTAATCCAAGTTTTGGGGATTTTTTTTTTTTTTGTGTGTATGTGTGTGTTTCTCTTTTAACACAAAGTTCTAACCTACAGACAACCTGAACATAAAACTTTGATTTCAATTATGTATTCACTATGAAGTGGACTGTAAACACTTTTTCTCATATCAGCTTGTACGATGTTTAAAGCACTCCACAAAGCCAAATGGAGGATCACAGCATTGTAACTGCACATGGCTACACAGCTTTTAAATTATGGACATAATAAAGCATCATTATATTTACAGTCATGATATTAACATCATTATATTTACAGTCCCCCTTTCAGTACTTAAAAGGAAAGATGGAGACAATCTCTTTAGCAAGGTGTGTTGTGACAGGACAAGGGGTAATGGTTTTAAACTAAAGGAGGGTAGATTTAGACTGGATATAAGGAAGAAATTTTTTACAATGAGGGTGGTGAAGCGTGGAATGGGTTGCCCAGAGAGGTTGTGGAGGCCCCAACCCTAGAAATATTCAAGGTCAGGCTGGACGGGGCTCTGAGCAACCTGATCTAGCTGAAGATGTCCCTGGCTCACTGCAGGGGGGTTGGACTAGATGACTTCTAAAGGTCCCCTCCAACCCAAAGCATTCTATGATTGTATGACAGTCTACGTTTTTCTTTTGTATTCCAAATTTTTAAAGTAAGACTTGATCTCAAGACAGTCTTGAGATATAAGAGATGTCCAAACCTTAGTAAAGTGCTCTAAATTAGTTAACAAAAATAACATTTTTTTTTTTATCACGTATACCATAGGTCACATCTCATCATTGAAATACTCAGTCCAGATACAAGCCCCAAACCCCCCACATTCTTCCTTTTTCTATCCCCAAGCCAAAAGAATTTCACTGTTCTTAAAGTTTTTGTCAAAACAAAGCTTCAGAAGACAGACCATAACAGTGATTTATTTATCAACAAGTTTGTAATCGAGACAGGAGCTTACAGGACACTGAGCAACTGACAAAATTATGTTTTCAGCCTAAGTTTTATTTAGTAGAAATGTTTTGCCTGCTATCTCTATAAACAGGAAGACTCAGCTATTTCCTTCAAACAAGTGTGAGAGACTTACTAACACAACAGAGCCTGCAGCAACGTCTACTTGAAAGTAACAAACCTGTAATGCTGGACATTTTATTATATTTCTCCATTGGCTGTATTTACAGCATGAATATGCTTTTTCTATTTCCAACATAAATGAAAATCCTTCTACAGGAAAGCATACACTACCAAATTATATCGCAGGACACCAGAATTAAAGGAATGGCATTAGGCAGCAATGAGAAGACAGGCTAAAATACCAAGGAAAAGAAAATTCCAGTCCCTTTTTCTGAAGTTTTCACTAAATGCTGTGTGTTTCTTTGGGCATCACTTGACGATGCATTCAGTTGGCAAGGTAAGAGATTTGAAGCAACCTTAGAGGCATCATCCAATCAAAAATACAGGTTTTCACTCTTCTGTCAAATCACTCAATATCCTGCCACCCCATAGGAAAATAAAGTGTAAAATTATACCACAGCCATCAGGAATTAATGAATTATTGCGAGTTACCTGTGCAGTTTTCCTACACTTGAATAGCTAGGATATTTACATTTTAACATAAACACATATGTATCTCAAAAGTAATCCCTGAAATAACTGCTTTGCTTTTTTTTTCCTGTCACTATACACCTAACTCCTTGTTGAAAAGTGTATATCACCCTGCAAGGTGGCTCACAAGGAGGCAGCCCCTCCCAGGCCCTTTAAAACAAGGTCAGGAGAGAGCAGTTGTGGACTGCAAATGACTATACTTCATACCTTTCAAGATTTTCTCAGCAGAGGATTTATACCTCAGTATTTTTCTTTGCCAGTCTCTTGACAGAATTCAAATCAGTCATTTTGTTTCACCAAAGGAGGAGTATTTGATTTAATGATTAACTCATTTGATGGGTAATCAGGCAACCGATTTTATCTGCTTCACTGCTATCAAGTGGTCAGCATTACCTTCCATTAAGGCAAATTACAGCTTTTAAAGCATACCTGCAATCAGAGGAAATCAGTTTATTCTTGCAGCATCCTCAAAAGCCACGGAGGATACATGCATTGGAGGGAGGTTGGGAGAAGTGGAGAGAAGATGATTAAATTAAACAACAATTTGGGGGAAGCATCTTCTTGTTTTCTGTCTCCACTGATGAAATCAGGTCTATGGCATTAAAACCTACATGAAAGAACACGGCTCATTTGCATTGTCTCCCTCCTTTTCTCATTTAAAAATCAGTTGCTATCCTTAAGCACGATAGACATTGGAAGGAACAAACTAGCAAAACAGTAAACTGAATTTGCAGTCCGATCCTCATTGCCCACCCCAAGAGCCATACAAAATGGTCCAGAGGTAGACTGCATCTGAGACCACTGAGCACGGGCATCACATGCCAACGTCAATGCGTGATGAGCATTTGGTCTACAGAAAACTTGGATGTTTATTTTCTTTAAAAACAAAAGCTGCCTGAATCTGTAGTGGCAATAATTTTGAAATGTTAGTTAGCAAAGTCCTCCACTCTACAAGAACACATTACACCTTTTCAAACCCAAAGCCCCACCTTGGGCTGTCTGTATCACACACACATATACATGGTGTGGAGCACCTTAGTGCAGGTGGAGAGAGTGCGGTGGCTTTCCAGCACAGGTCCACTCTCCTACAGACAGGATGGAGCCAGGTACCGGCTGTAGGAATGAACCCAGCCATCCCTGAAAACACACCAGAAAATGCTTGCAGATAACTGCTTTCAAGGTACCATTCTTCAGTAAAAGGATTAGAGTGGAAGTAACCCATACTTGGCACGAACCTCTTGAGTCAGGAGTTTGGTTTAGATCATTAGCAAATTAGCAGTTTGAACTAGATTCACTGTTGGAAGATTTGATTTGGTAAGAAATTTTTAGATCCTGCTGCACAATTTTGCAGGAAGGAGTTTGCCTGGCAGCTGCAGCACTGGGCAGAAGGGGGACACAGCTCTGAACACAGATCATCTCCTAAGTGAGGTGCTGGACAGGCTAAAAATCAGTGAGAAACTCCAGCTGACTGAAAAGGGAACCAGGACTCACCTCAAGACTATTATACCCTTTACTCTGACACAATTTAACGTAACATGGCAATTCCAACAAGTTAAAACAAGGCATCCTTGGAGATCCAAAAGTCTTTTGAAAAACAACATTTTAATAAAACTATACCTAAATAGGCTTTGGACAACTTGGACTATAGTTAATATTACACGATATGGCCATTCCTTCTTTTATAGAATCATGTTCCCAGTGATGGAGTATCAGAGATACTTTTCGTAAAAAGAATGGCTTCTAATATTATTACTCCATCAGTTAAAAAAAATTGCTTTTGCAAATTATTCAAGTACTTCGATTTCTCACACTTGTTTTGCTAGAAAAGATAGATGTTTAACAAAATCATAAAGATGACAAAACCAAAAAAATTCTGACTTAATAGAATTCCATAGAAAATCTGTTTTAGAGTACCCCATGAAGTAGGACCAGCACAGGTTTTACTGACTTGCTTCTTCACCAGATGAATTCCACTAATGGGTATTAAAATGCTAGGTAAGTGAGTCTATGTACTAAAATTATTTTGTATTATATAGTAAGATGTTAAGGACAGTTTTGCCTCCTAGGAGACTGTAAACCTGAAAATTGGTCCACATCAGTTAATTCATTATTAAAATCTGAAACACTAATTACTACCAGAGACATTTTCCTTAGAGAGAAAATGTCACTGATTTGTCATTTATGTTTTAGCTCTGTCTTAAACAGAGAAAGTAAGATGGTGTAATTGAAGTCTGAAAATTAAGTATCTTTGTAGTTAATAATAGAAAGTCATCTTTTCCCCCTATAGCTTGCTGCCCTAGTACTGTTGTAGATACCACCCCTCATGTTATGGAATAATATAAACTAACTCCTCAAACAAGGCATTCCATTTTTCAATACATTTTTTTTTTTCAAATGTTCCATTGCTTTGGGTTTCTTCACAATCTAACCTAAGCAGCAAAAGTAAAACAGTGCACCGTCCTACACAAGGCATTAACTTACTCAAAGCGTTCTGCTGGCTTCACAAAACATTAAAGAGGTACAGGAGAATCAGTGTTTCAAGTTCACCTGAACTGAACACAGCTGACATAAAACACCGATGCATCGAGTACTCTGTTTTTGCCTTTGATATGATCTGATGCTTCCAGAGAAAGGGGAGGGAAGGAATATCAGCCTCCGGAGGGGTGGGGGGTTCTTCTACAATTGCAAAAATATTTTTCAATTTATGGGGTAGCCAGAGCAGAGTGAAGCCCCCCATAGGTGAGTGAGGTTGCCTGCTGGGCATAGCCACCAGATAGCAGGATGTGTTCAGTGAGATAGCAGCTTGAACAGAACAGCTATAAACAGGTTATTAAATATGTTTAAAACATGTTATATGCCAGGTATCTGCCACTTCCATGTTTTTAGAATTTATGAAGCAGATCTTAAATACAAGGCAAATTTCAGAACGCTGAATTATTGGGAGAGGGGCAATGTTTTTTTGGTCATCTTATGTTTGTTAATTCAGGATTATTTTTTTTTCCTTAACACTGCATCCCTGAGATATCTGCTTCTCAAGCTTTTTCCTTTTGCAACCTTGAGGGCTGCTAACTTCCCAGCTTTATTAAACGCAGAAATCCTCTTCTTTGTACTTCACAGCTTCATCAAGAGTGGCTTTAAAGAAAATCAAACTTCTGAAACATTCACAACAAAGTCATACCCATTAGCAATAGAAATGATGATCAAAAAAACAAACAAACAAACAAAAAAAAACCCAAACAAAAACCCACATCAGAACCTACAGAAGGCCTCCCTAACAGGATTGCTGGTGTTCAGTCCCTGAATACTCAGCTCTTGGTAAAGCTGACTTCAGTTTGGCTTACTAGAACATTCACAACAAAAATGAACTCTACTCTTACTTTTATGGGTCATAACAATTGTCCCAATGCATGCTGGTCGGATCTTCTACAAACAGAGCCAGGATTTAATTGCACTGGAGCATTAAGCAGAGAGCCTTTAAAATTCTGTTTAACCTATCTGAATTGCAAGTGGCTGTATCAGAAAGGACCAAAGTATGTGCCATTCTGCAAAATAACCCGTAATCGTATACATGGACAGGTACATTTCCAAAGTAATTTCAAAACACATAACCGATAAGGAACAATTATGAGTTTGCCTTTCTAACCTTCTCACAGATTAACACAATTTCAGGTTCCTAAAAAATAACCGCATACCTTGCTCTAGGCATTGCTGACATGGCTGATTATGCCCAGCACAGTTAGGAGGGGCTGCATATTAACAGCAAATCCACACATCTGAATTATCAGTGCAAAATTCTTAAAGTTTCAGTTTAAGCCAGACAAGACTATGTTTTTTGCTTCTATTCATTCTTCTAGATGCATGCCAAAATTTTGTGCTCGTTATGATTTTATAATTCCTTTGTAGATCATGAAAACAAAGCAGTAAAGCATATTGATGAAAACAAACTCATCATTTTTCCATATTAAGTAAACAGTCAAATTTCCATTCCACTGTAAAATCTAGCAAAATAGTAATTTATTAGCTATGCCCAACAACTCAGAGGTATACTGCAGTATTCCAGATGCATAAAAACCGAAACACAAGCCACATGAACACAGATCACCCCACAAACATTCCTATACACTCTTAGTGATAGGATGGATTTCTCTACTTCAGCCAGTATTTTGTTTCCCAAACCTCGCACTGAATAAGGCCCTTCCTAAGGTGAACACTTGGCTGCACTGCTTTTCTAGCAACTAGAAGACAAGGACTGTTTCCAGCTCTGGGACAGATGTAACACACACTAGCCCTTACAGCCTTCTCCAAAGCAATGACAATCTCTTGGGAGCACCACGGAAGAAGACGCCACAAACTCCCAGCAGCACTCGCACCAAGGGTCTGTCTCCATTTCCAAATTCCTCCAGGGACTGCCTTTAAATAAGGCCACTAAAACTGTTTGCTCCTCTCTGTCAACATGCATGAAGGTCGTAACTCCACAGCTCTGGGAACAGAAAAAGTGTAAAATGGGCACATTCGACATTAAGCACCAAGCAGGAAATAATTTATGAGGGACACTGGCAATGAGGGGAGAACAGAGGGCCAACAAAATACCTTTATTTCCTTTAAATGTTTCCTCTTAGCCTATTTTTGCTTTTCTTGCCTACTTAAAGTATAAATATTGATGATGGGAACTGTTCTGAAACTCTTATTATGCTAAAAGAGGTGCTTACATATTTTGAAAGGATTTTTTTTCCTTAATCTAGAAAATTTCTCTTAGTATTTCTGGCTTAGAAACATATAGCTTTAGTCCAGGGTTTCTCATAACATACACAACTCCAGCTCCCTCTGAACATCAAAAGGACAGGCAGAGAAAAGAGATTCAACATTTACACTTCATTCTACTCCCCAAAGGACTTTGATAAAAATGAAACTTACACCTGGATTAGCAAACATTAACAAGATTTATTTTGAATGCCTATTTCTTGGTTTTTGCCCTTCTCCCTAGCTCAAATGCAGAGTTGAAAGACCTGGCACTAACCCTTCTTTTGTCAAGTGGCAACTAACAGAACTCAACCCTCAGTAACATTTGCACTTCCCCAAATAAAGATGAAAGGCTCCCTTTCTTGACAAAGTAGGACTTGGCTATAATGGTTCCTAGATCTCCATGAAGTTATCTTAAAAATAACCTGCTTATGGGTTAAACAGGTTCCTTAGCAACAGGAACAAGCAAGATCCCACCCACATAGAGGACAAAAAAAAAGTGGCCTTCAAGATTATCACCTCAAGGTATCCCAGATGAAGTGAGCTCTCACCAGGGCAAATCAGCTGCACGGACGATGACCAACACCAACACCGAGCAACATACCGTGCCAGCTCAATAGCACCTTAAACCACCACAGCTCTGAAGCAACTTAACCCCAAATTTAGTTTAAAACAGCTTGCAAGTCCAGTTTGCATAACCATGTATGCATGCATGCATCTGTGACCTACAAAATCAGGTATCTATCTGGCCCCCCAGAGCAGCTCGCTTAGGGCGCATAAAGGACAAACCTAGCACCAAGGTAGAGAGTGCTTACTGTAAAATGCAGCTGAGTTTTAAGAGGTGCTGCACCTGTTCAGTGACCATAAGGGAGAGGAATGAAGTACTGTGTCAAGTGAGAAAACACAATTATATTAATAAATGAGTCGTTTCTGGGTTCAAAAGGTTTGAGACCCTTTTTCTGGTATGAGTCACTGGTCAAGGCAAGATTACACTAACATCTCTATAGATCTCTCACCCTGCCCCTTCTGAATCAGGGCATCCTTCCCTGTATCTGATGGCATTAATATTAAAAACACACTCACCTGTTAAAAGAGCAGCAACAATATGCCTGGGGCTCCTTGGCGACAAAGGTCTACAGAGAAGAATCAAGCCTGGAATTGTCCCCCAGCACCAACAATATTAGGCAGAAGTCTCAACAGTTGACAATACTGAACATTTTTCACATAGAAAATAATATGAACAATGTTACTGCACATGGTGCAAAGATAAATCATAGAGCATTACAAGAAGTTGTTAGGCAGGATGTGTCCCACTTCCTCATCAAAAACTAAACAACATAAAACACAACTAGTTATTTCAAATGTAATCAAACCCTGCCAGACATCAAAGCTTGCTAATGCTTTCCCTCTGCCCATCTCTCCTCACCATTAACTCAGAAAAATAAAACAAACAAACAAACTCCTACACCCTCTGCACACCCATACCTACAGACCCACAAACAACAGACCTGATGATGTCTTCCCCTTCTGGAGCTTAAGTAAAGCTATGCAAAACAAACAAAGGTGGGGGGGCCAAGAGAAAAGGGAAAAAAACCCAAACACACACACAGACAGTAAAGCCACAAAACCCCAGCAAGTACAGGAGAGGGTCTGGGCACCTCCTCAGTGAAGGGGGCATTCAGAAATGGTACACCAACATACACAGCAGGTCCAGATGTACAAGTAAACTTTAACCATTCAAAGCTTACACAATTTCACAGCATGATTAACAACTATCTCCCCAGTTTTAGAGAGGATCCACTAACAACTGCATAGACAGTATGCGCAGCTTCAAGCAGATGCATTACGGGGCACACGGAATTAGAAAAAAAATAAGTCAATTATTGGTGTGATTAGACAGTTTCTATGAGTCTTTCCATTCCTAAACCTTCTCATATCCTAAAATTGCAATCAAAGGGACCACGTCTGGAAAAAGAATCATACAACTTCTTGGTTTTAGACAGCCACATTTCTTGTACGGCAGTTAAAAAACCTGCCAGAATTTCTCCTACGAACATGTTTCCAGCAATTTCAGCTCTCCCACAGTCTGTGGTCCTAAAGTAATAGTCTCCTGCAGAAAACTTTTTTTAAACACAAAAAAAAATAATTCAGCCACACGTTTCTCTTGCATGATGAATCGTTTTCCACATTAAGATGACAACACAAGCACTGGAGTGTCCTGCCACAGCAGGCAATTAAGAGATGCAAAAGAAGAAGTGTTAGGCTTGCAAAAGATGAGCCATCACCACGTTATGAAATACACAAAGTCGATTAAGAGAAACATAACCTCTCGGAGGTAACCAATACTTACACAAAGGCTAAAATTGCCAGGTAGGATAGTCAATGGGGGAGGAGAAAAAAATAACGAGAAGTACTAACACACACAAATCTTCATCAGTGGATTCATTCATCCATCAAAACTGACTAGTGTAGAAAGACTGAGCAATCGACCGTATCAGCGAGTTTAAGAGCTCGACTGGCTATGTTTTACTGCCAAGGAGGATCGGACTGACTGCAGAATGCAGAGCCGGCTGCTGTACAGCACATGGGCAACATCTATCCTCTACACACCAACAGCAATCTCAACACAGGCACCGAGGGTTTCAAGATATTCAAGCTGGGTAAAAAAAATAAAGGAATGAGGAAGCACTGCATGCCAATGCAATGGTTAAGAAATAAAGAACAGCTGAAACATAACAGACTTCTGGCAATTATCACTTTGGAGAGCAACTGGGATTTGACAGAGTTTTACACCTGAACACAGACCGCAGTCCACAGATTAACCCTCATACACTGTCGACGGAAAGTGTGAACTCCTGGGAAAACAACATATTTAAAAAAAAAAAAAACCCACACCAAAAAAAAAATCAAAAACTCCATGAATGTTAGCAATGGCATGGACATGATAGCTGAAGGATTCCTTTGGTCAACAGTCATCATCAGTCACAGGTCAACAGGCACGCTGTCTCAGAGTCAGTTCATGCTGTTGGACAGGAGAGATGACTGGTAGCTCAATCACAAGCCAGTTTGGCCATTTCCAATCACTTCCCAGGAACACCTCAAACAGTCTGGAATTTGGGAACAGCAAAGCTCAAGAAACGACTGGAATTTGTTAATGGGGCTGATGAAGTAGACAGGTTTCAGAGGGTATTTGCACTCCAACTGGAATGAAAGCCGTTTCCAGTCATTGGGTTTGTTTTCCAAGCTAAAGAACAAATTCCGTGAGGAAGACTCCAGACTACCTGGATGAATAAAAACCTGACCTGTAATGCTAAAAATAAGCAGGAAACCTTTTTTTGACAGTGGAAAAAAGCTTAAGAAAAGCATGTTTCAGAGGCTACAGGGTACAAACGGAAGAGTAAAACCAACTGTGAGCTTGCTTGAGCTGAACCACCCAAAGGAAATTATGGGGACATCACTGTTACTATGCACTGCAGCTTCAAAAGAGGGAGTGAAAGGCAGCTACCTACACACTGAGGTTTAACAGGATGTTTAGGAAAAAATAAGCAGGAACAAACACCGAAGCAAATACTTTGCCTTCTGTTCCAAGAAAGATAATAAATGACACACTGAAAATGAGGATAGGATAATGGTTATTACCACATACAGTGTGGAAACAAAATTAGACCATTTACAATAAAGAAATAAAGGGTTCTGGATAATCTCCATCCCATTACACTGAAATAATTGGCACACACAACAATGACAGATACACCAAATATCTTTACAAGAGGGAGGGGGAAAGGAAGTAGTTTGGGAGAGAAGGAAAAGCAATCTTGGTGCTACAAGCACACAAGCATGACCTTGATGATACAAGATCTGAGCAAAAGAAATCAAGGAAACATAACTGAACAGTGAAATGAAGACAAGGCAAATTTGATTTTAACTGGGTAATTTATTCCTCAGCAAAGGATAATACAGTGAACTTAATCCAGAATTAAAGCAAGAACTGATGTGATACCTCATGGAATAATATTTAAGGTACAGACGTTTAACATTTTAAAGATGAACAAAACACTGGCTTAAAGACAGACAATAAAAAGATAAGATATCCAGACAAAGAGAAGACACTGTGACACTGTGTTCCTTAGGTTTTGTGAGATCAGGGCTATTAAATTAAGTCATATAGTGAGCATACAAAAAAAGCAGGTATCCACTAATGACTTCTGGGAGACCAAAGTTTGGAGAATTCACTGTTCCTGAAAGCATCTCACAGAAATTATATAGTCTTTTGGGCTAGCTGGAGCAACACAAATACAACAAAATTCAAGCATACAAAGTGAAAGACAATTATGAATAATGACTTCTGCTGTGATCTGGAACCCATTAACAGGAGATGAAGGGGGGAGAAGGGAGCTGTCAGAGCATCAAAAGATCACAGGATCCTATTAGCCCTTTTAACAGCTGTTTGATACCGATGCTTTGAGTAGTCCTAGACACACACGGGGGGGGGGGGGGGGGGGGAGGAGGTATTTTTAGTAGAAAACCAGGATTGATCAATTATATTAAGTGTTGATAAGCCACTATTTGTAATTTTATATATATAGTTGTAGCTACCTAGTCCAAAGCAAAACAAAACCATATGCCTTCCCCCAAACCCTATTTAACTGAAACAGGTGCAGAGAAGACTACTCTGAAGATACAGGATGGAGAAAACCTATTTTATAAGGGGAGCTAAAGCTCTTGGGATGCTCTAGCCTTGCAACTAAGGTGCTGAAAGCAACACAGCTCTATAGATGTGTCTTGTGTAAAGCAGGGTAGACCTCACAGGAGAAGGCATGCATGTTTAGGGGGGAAAGCAGAGGCTGGTCCCAGCACACAGGGTGGGAGTGCCTGTCAAACTGGATGGGGCAGATAAGGAGCGAGAACTGTTTCAAGACAGAATCTCAATTAGTGAGGAACAAAGGCAACCCAAGCACTCCTGGTTTGAGGCTTCAGATGTTCAATCTGACCAACTTCCTAAGAGGCAGTTCCAAGAAGGTTCATTAATTCATTAATGCACCACATACTATATTATAGTAATTTAAATTCTGGACTGATATCTTCTGCTGATTATCTGAGAGACAGAAAAAAAACGTTTCTCCAAGAACCCACTCTCTGGCTCAGGAGTGGAAGGGCTCTCACTGCCCTAAAGCAAGAGGTGTTACTCCACCTGGAAAGATGAAGGGCAAGCTGTACTTCAGCATGAAAACAAACTTCAGTAGGGGCTGCATGGCACCTCATTCATATTTTTACTGCTGTCTGAGTGAATCTTTCCTGGGTCAGACTTCTGTAGTTCAGGTATGGTCTATTCCCCCACTCATCTAGACATTTACATTCAGTACATTCCTTGTTGTAACAGGGATGTAGGAAAAACGCCTCTGATCTTTTTTGCTGTCTCCCTAGGGCACGCTACAGTTTATTCACTCTTTCAGTCTTTTTATTAAGGCTTTAAATTTGTTAGAACATGTGGGAAGAGGGAGCAACAGGCCCATTTAGGTTTAAAACTTTTCTTTTTTACATGACTGTTTGGGGAAATTGTCCCCTTCAGCCCTCCATTCCCAAGTCAGCTGTACTTTAATAGTCCATTACAAGGGGAGAAACAAATCTTAATATTTACTTTTCGTTGAACTATCAGATAAACGCTGAGTCTATTTCTGTTCTATTCATATTCTCCCACAATTTCCATTACAAGGTACACACTAAGCACTTTGACAAGAAGTTCCCCACTGCTAAAAGTCTCTGTGCTACAAGAAAAAGGAAATATTTATTTAGGTTTTGGTTTCAAACCGAAATAAGTTTTCCAGATTAAACTGAAATTCCCCCCAACTTACACCGCTGCAAAGCGGGCTCACAGAGTCTAGCAGCTCAGACACAAACTCGAGATGTTGCAAAGTGAATCTGAACCCCATTTTACTGGGAACATTTCTGGTTTGTTTAACTGTCCTGGACTACCCATGAAACCTACACGTATGCCTAATACTTTTGGTTAGAAATGCCTCATGGTAACTTTTGTTCTCTTTCCAAGTTTGCACAGCGTCCAGCTAACAGGGCTACCTGCACTGGGTATAATATACAAAATACAGCAGCATCTAAAATTAATTCTTAATCATTAAATTGTAAAGATATACATATATACATGTTACTTGTTTTCCATATTCTTGGTAAGTAAGGCATAAGGCCTAAAAAGGATATCTGTATGATACTTCAGTAGAAATCATATGCAAGCCCAAAAATGATTGGTTTTCAGCAAATTTATGTATTACTTTGCACATACTATACCTCCAGTCTTACCCTCTACTTGAAAGCATGACAGTATACTCCTAGCAAACTAGACATCTTCCTCCCCCCGCTTTCTGCTACTCTTGTTTTCCCCTTTTTTTTATTTTAAGATTACTTCAGCTTGCCATACTCTATAATACTTTGGAGTAGTTAGCTTTGAAAAATGTTCCCTTCTCCAACTTGCAAACATGTTTGCACCCTATTTAAAAATGAACTTCAGCTCTCCATCCTTAGTTGTTTTGATTTTTTTTTTTATTGCGAAGGGAGCGGGTAGGAGTGGTGTTTGGTTTGTTTTTAATAAATTATATAATGGTAAGCTGTGAAAAATGGTCTATAGTTGTCTGAAAGCAGAAGGCTACTGTCAAGTACAAAGCAGTAAGAACTATGAAAGAAAGAAAGTGCGTAACTGATTCTGATTTTATCCCTCCTCAATGGTAACTTTACAGTCAATAAAAGAAAAAAAAAGAAAACAAAGGAAGAATAAACAGCAGAAGTTATATTAAGCCTACTTCAGCATTTTTTAATTTTCTTATTCTTTTCTATGTATAAATGGCGAGGTCCAAACCTCATTGAAAAGCCTGGTATATAAGGAAAGATATAACACGCATATAAGGACCTGAAACTACAGTCCTAGAGTTAACATCCTGTTTTATTTCAGTTTATATTCAAGTGTTGCTGTTTGCAGGTCATCAACCTGTATGTCCTGTTTCTACTGTTCAAAACCTGATACAGTAAGCAAGGATACAAAAAAAAGCAGTTGGGTAGGACAAGTAGCTTAAAAAAAAAATCAAGACTTTCCAACTGCAGATGAATTACTTTTCCTTTTTTCTTTAGTTTTAGCAAAAGCACTAGAAATGTTTCACAAACCTTTCTTTACAGAGCAGCAGTGGCTATTTTGATGGTTTTGGTTAAGGAAAAGCATAAGAAAAGACAGTATACAACCTATTCAGAACCGTTCAGAGTATTTAATATTTCTCTCTCGCCACCTTTCTCTGCCTTATAAGAACATAGTTAGTCCCACTTACAAGAACTCTGTCTTTTCCTTTCCTTCCCTCCTCCATAGGAACACATGGTTATTTTTGACAGCATGTTAACACATTTGGTCTGCTATAAATTGATTTTTAAAATATACTACATCACATTAATTCTTTTGAGGGATTATATGCAGGCAAAAGCAAACATGACAACGACACACATACACCAAAAAGCAAAACACTCTTCCTGAACAAAGCTGGTGGTTTCACATAGCGGTAAGAAGAGAAGGAAAATTCACTTGATACCCTGAAAATGTTCATAGAAAAAAATATTTATAAATTTTGTTCAGATGCAAGGGGCTAAATATGGGATTTATTACCACCAGCGGTTCAGTATCAGTGCCATCTGAAACTCACTCAAGCAAGCGTTCCCATAATTCCTTCCACCAACATAATGAAGTATCCTTCAATTTATACCCATCTGGCACCCGTATGAACGGCAGACACATCTCATGCGTAAGAAACCATTTATATCCTTAGCCTTTTAATAATACAGGAAACTACTGTTCAGAGAGATGGTAAGTTGGAATTTCATCACCACGCTTAACGTGGATCTTGGTTCGACTCTTTGGAAAAAGGCTGAAGGACAACGTAGGGATTGCAGGGAGAAGTGAAAGGAAGCATGGCACTGTGCGTCAGTCACAGCCTGGTGCACCAAACTGTCACCATCCCTACGGGAACTCTCCCACAGCTGTTACACCTTCACACCACTGGAAGAAATGATTAACGCGCAGTTCAGAGGAGGTTTCAAACTGGCACTGGTATTTAACTGCTTGCGTTAAACTAATGCACAGCACGTTTTTAACACACGTATGAAACGCCTAGTTGTCACCAATAGCTCTTCCACATAATGTTGTGATTAGCAGTCATATTAGCTCCAGGAGCTACTGCCACCCCACCGCGTTGCTAGCCCCATCATCTCCTGTGCACAGGCTTATACCAGCTGGTGGTACCCCTCACTTCTGCACTAGTCAACTGCTAGAGAGCTTGACATCAGGAGAAAGGCACAGAATCTCCTTTTCTAGCACAGAATCTCCTTTTCTAGCTCAAGCTAGCACCTTGGTGAAAACAGGCCTGCTCATGGAAGTGCACTGGAGTTACCAGTAGAAAGGAACTCGTTTGGAAAACTATGATACTGTTTAGGAGCAGGGGGGATCTTTTAGGCAACAAGCATTTTATCCTTCTGGGAACCTCAGATGTCCCACACTTCAGAGGCACAACTCACAGGTGTTCTTGGCCTGATCCAATTCTGAACTGTATTCATTCCCAGGCAGTAAAAGAGAGGTCCTAGGGGAAGATCACTATGGATGGTGGAAAGACCCATTAACATATGGGGTTGGGAGCCAAGACCCTCCCTGCTGAATCTGGGCACTGCCTGCTGCTCCTAGCTCTGGGGGAGCCAGCAGGACCTGGTGTCAGCACATTCAGTCCTCTAGAAAACAGTCTTCTGCTAGAGGCAAAAGGTGGCCTGGACACATAGTAAAGGAAAATTAGTTTCAAAAACCACCGCCTAAAATCCAGAAGCCTCACTGAGGATGCTCTGCCTTCCAGCCTGACCCTGGTGGATGCACAGGTCCTTGCCTTGTGCCAGTAAAGGCAGCCACACCAAAAAACCCTCCAAAAAACTAAAAAACAGAAATAAACCAGTCAGATGGAGCTCTCATGTGCCATCTAGGACAGTAAAATAAAGCCAGGAAGCCCACTGTTACTGGACTTAGGAAACAGTATCAACAAAAGAATCAACAACCTGTTATTGAACTTGCTGAGCATCTACCCTCTCAGTTTCACTTGATTAGTGTCACCATTTTAACTAAATTATTCTCTGCAACAAGGTTTTCTGGAGCCAAGCCCATAAACCAATGATCCATGAAAAACGATTAGGACTATTTCCTTTTCACAAATTATATAAGCAATAGAGATCCTATCAGTCAGGGCTGGAAGAAACCCATCATACCTTTTCTTTCCTTTTTCTCTCCCCGCTTTTACGTACATAACCCCTTAGTAATAAAGAGCAGTTTTCTTGCTTTTATGTATTTGGCACATATCAGCCTTTGACTATGCTAAACAGAGCGCTTCCTCATGCATAAAGCATCTATTCTCTCCTCCTCGTGCTCATATGAGCTCTATCCAAACAACCTGAAGAAAGAGGATGTTTAAATTAAAAAAAAAAAAAAAATATCACTCTTCGGAAGGCATGAAGAAGGAGGTTTTTAAAGAGTGTCATCTGTTCCTGAAAAGCAGCCTAAAGCCTTGTGCTAGCTTTGCCTACCTTTCATGGTCCAGTGTAGCATTTCATTATAGCACACATCCCAAGCAGTTTTAATTTAGGGCTGCAGTGATAACACAGTAATCCCTCAGAAAAGTTCTTCTAGAAAATACTTCTGACAGCAACAAAATATTAAGACATCCAAGATGCGCATAATTCTAGCTTTATGTTTGATAGTAGTGTTTCCCTCTTCCCTGTGCACTGCTCAGCCTGTGCTCCCTATGGCTGCTTCCTCAAAGGTACAGAGGCAACCCTAATGCTCCTTCTCTTCGGGTTTTACAAAAATGGTTTAACTCCAGTAACCAGTCATATTACTAACTGTTACTGAAGCCAGATGACAAAAAAAAAATTTTATATATATACACACATATATAATATATAAAAATAAATATATGCTTATATATCTATGTATTAATAGATAATGTATACATATTTTATATGTCTGTGTATATAATATATATAAAAATAAATAAGTATGTATACCTTTTATATATATAAATAAATACCAGGTCTCACTTTAAAATATTCCTTTCCTATTCTTGCCACAAACTTGTGGTTTTTTGGAAGTTCAAGATTTTTCTCAAGTGCAAGGTGTTTACATGGGATGCAATAGTCAAGAGGGTAAAAGCATTTGTAAAAGGGAAGCATACAATTGTGATTAAAGCACAGAACCTATAGTTAAGTAACAAATAGTCTGTTCCCAGCTCTACTTTTTTATTTTCATTGTGCAAGTAATGGACAAATGACATTTTCCAGAAGCCCTACAGTAGGGAGCTACACATCTAGTACCTGAATTCATAAGAACTGGGCATTAATCTGTTTGAGCCTTCAAAAGCCTGAGCCCATAGATACATATTAGGGGGAAAAAAAAAAAAAAAAAAAAAACCACCACCCACCAAACCACGACCAAAACAAACCCCAAGAAACAAACAAAAAAAACCCATGAAAACAATGCCCCAAAAACCCCAGGATATAAAACGGCACTTGACTCATAACCTACATGATTCTATAAGTCAGCTTATCACGGTCAGGGCCCTCCTCCTCCTCTTCTATCCTCACCTTCCAGCTAAAAATATGATAAAAAGATTCTGTTCACCCAAATATTACATTCAACCCACAGCCAGGTTTTTAAGTTCAGTAAAGAATATTTTGCATCTTTGAAGTGTAATGTAAGCAGACAGGTCCCTCAACAGATATCTGCCCCAACAGATCTTTCTGTCGGGCACTTTAGGCCATGATAAAATACAGCTCTTCAGAACTGTCTACTAAAACTTTAATAAAAGGCCAATTTTCTACTGACACTCATGCTGACAGAGCTACACACTCAGGTACTTGAACACCCATAGCCTGAGTGGAGATCTCTAAAGGATTTTTAAAGTCTCATAAATGCAGACTTATGTGTTATTAACAAAAATATATATACTGGGAATTATTGACATATGTATATAAAGTATTTCTTTAGTATTAAGTCTTGTATATGCCTGAGCAACAAGCCTCAATGTATCCTGGCACAGAGTATATTTCTCTGTTTTATGCACATTGCACAATGACCCACCTCTTTTGACCACAATAAAAAGGTGACTACTTAAATTATTAGATGTTTAGCATTTCCCTAGCAGCCCAAACAAACACCACCATGATTTTAATCTAAACACACATAGAGATATTACTTTATGGAAATTTTTACTTTCTAGACTTGTTCACAAGACAGACTCCTCCAAATTTATACACACACACGCATGATCTCAAGCAGCCTGTACTCCCCACTAGAACAGGCTGAGAAGATGCTCCTAAAAAAGGTGTGTCTTTGTCATGAGTTTTACACATCAAAATGTACATGCTGAAGTAAATGCCTCTTTCACTGGAAAAAATAGAAAACAGTTGTGTTAATTCAGTACCCTTAGAAATCTGTTCACTAACAGCAAAACAGAATAAAATTAGTTCTTCATCCCGGATCAGGCAGCAAAAAAAAGCTTTATTTAAAGGCCAGATATATTGTTCCAGCTAAGTGCAAGCCATAAGACTTCAACTGACATTTACTTTGGCAACCTCACACAAATCAAGATCAAACATTCTGCCTTCAAAAAGGGATTTAGTTAATGGGATATTGTTCATTTCTAAGTATGCCAATTCACACAAACTTGGTTTTCAATAGAAAAAGTCACAGACAAAAGCTATTTCAATCCCCCTTGGAAGAAAAGAAGCTTTTTGTGAAAGTTGGCAATGTCCCTTGCCTTTTGTCCAATTAAGAGGACAAAGTCCATGCAGGAGAGGTGGAACTAGCTATACCAGAAAAACCCTGAGAGCACAGAACAATCTGTGCTGTAACCTGTAACTGCAAGGGCCAAACAACCTTTTTTAACCAAAGCACAATGAAATGGGCAAAGCCACAACTAAAAAGTAAGGGTGTCTAAGCGTTGCACAGAAAAAAACCAAGACAAAACAAAACTAAAAAGCTCTCAATTCCCCCACCCCAGAGATAAAAAGGAGAAAGACTGTATAAAGCGCATAGAGAAAACTGCTGCTAAAGAGAAAAAGCAACAAACATCAGCATTGCTCTCCCATCCATAAGAGAAGAGTGAGTTAGGACGAGCGAGGCAGCACCTTTCCCGGCCATTATGTCTGATGCGTCCTGGCATCCCGCAGCAGTGACTGACAGCTCCAGCACACATCATGCACTTGCCACAGATGGCTCTTTGAAATCCTTCCTGGTTTCCAAGCCGTAAACGCTTTTTGCTGCACTTCTCCGTTTCTTAGGAGCTATCCCACAACTGATGACAACTCTGAGTCTCTGGATTAGAAACGTTTCAAAGGCAGTTGTGTTAAATCTTCCTATCTTCTCCTATTTAAAAATCAGCACTTATAACATGCAGAGTAAACTTTGCTAATCTTCATGCAAATGTATCTGGGTGTTTAATTCTCGGGGCAGGGTAAGAAATGGATGTTCTTTCCATGACTAGAGAACTTTCCTTGAGCTAACTGAAAACAGGCATATTTTGAGTAACGTACACTACTGCCAATAGTCTTGCAGGGAGGCAATGCAAGAATGATTTATGGGCTGTGAATATCATGTAAATCTGTCTTCAAGTAAAAGGATCATCTCTGCATAGAATAAATTTAAGTACTCAATTATCAACACTCTTAATTTTACATATTTCCTAATTAAGCAAAAAAAAACCTCACAGTATACCCCAGCCCTTCTCAGAGGTTGTCACACACCAAGTAAATGGATATCACTATTTCTAAACACAGCCAGAAAACCAATGCTCAATTAAAACATTCTTAAAATTAGTTTATTTCATGCTTTTTCCAAGTCTTTTACCATCCCATTTTCACATCACCTTAGCATTCACTACTTTGTGGCCCAAGGGGAAGACAATAGTCAATCTCCTGGAAGCTAGAAGAGGTTTTTCCATCTACAGCAGCTGTTGTATACCTCCCCTTTTTCACTGCCTTTTCCAGCAAGCATTTTTTATTTCATTTTAATTTGAGGCCTGCAATTTCTGACTATTACAAAGACGGGGAAAAAAAAAAAAAAATCGATTTTTTCAAGGAAACATTCAATAAACATCAAACATTTGAACAACTATCCTGATTCCTGGTGGAAGTACATTCCCCAAACTACTTCTGAGGCACACAGAGTTTTCTTTTGCTTACCATTTGGGAGATATCACTCTTGAGCATTGGGATCTCGTTCCACATATCTTGTATCTATCACATAAGAGGTTTACTTCAGGTAAAGCTGAAGCTATTCTCTCTGCAGATACTCACTGTCTCCTAGAGAGATGCAAGCTCTGACCACACTGAGCGCAGTAGATGCCTATTTGCATTGCAGCAGGCAAGTCAACATATATCAATGACTGGGAATACATTCAATGACAAAACTGATTTTTTTTTTTTCTCTAATGGAAAACCACACAAATACTAGGGTAATCATATTAAAATCTTTTTTTAAAAGAAAAAAAAAAGAAAATTTCTGAATCTGGTGATTGAGTTAGTTGGACAGTGCTGCACATGTAAAAACCCTGGGTTTGTAAGTTCCTTTTCCTAGTCCATGCCTAGCAGAAACTACCGTTTAGTCCCTCAATGTACAGAATACGCTTGTATCCTTGACCAGCTCCTCCAAAGGACTTAGGAAAGGAGTAGTGTTGAGTAGCTCTGGAAGAAGTCAAGTCAGAAAGCAGGAACATAAGAGAAAGAAACATGGCATTCTTGGCAAGTTAGAGAAAAAAAGTCTATTTTTGTAAATGACAAATTTTGCATGCCCATTTTAACTCAGTGAGAGTGGACTGTGCTGATGAACATCACATTAAATATGTCACCTGTTTTCAGTGAGGGTCTTTGGCAGCTGTCCCATAATCTGGCAGTAAATTGGGGCAGTAGGAAGATGAGGCATAGCTGAACACTATAGAGGCTCCACACACTACTACTATCACTTCTTCAGAAGTCATTTGTAAAGAGACTGCTTTCCTTATTTACTTCTGCTGTAAACAAGGGTTTGACCCCTGGCATTGCATCTCACTGGCGAGAAGTATTAACAATGCACTGAACGTTCTCTGTGATCACAACTCTTGATTTCAGCCCCCTATGTTCAGCAAATATTCAAAAAAGACGCTTAAAGCACTTATGGGCTTGATGAATTAGCATTTGCACCTGAGGGGCAAATTTCAGAAGTCTCAGTACAAAACTTTGTTACTTGGTAATTAAAAGCCACACATGTATGCACGCGCATAAATATGGATGGCTCCAGGCAGAAATGGATGGATCCGCTTTTGAAATGCTGATCCTTCAGGACTCGATTTCAAAACTCTGGTTTTCCCCCAAAGCAATTAGAACAGCTAATTTGTAATTACATGCTCACTTTCAGTTTGATAATGGTGAGAAGATACGCTAATCAGAGACCCAGTCCTGTACTCACCAGAGCACATACAGCACAGGAACAGAGGTCCATATATGCAGGTACTGCACAGGCAAAGGGACCAACCCAGCAGCTCTGCACACTAATAGTGAAATATACTTCAGAACTGTAATTGCTGTCCAAAAATTATTAATTTTGAAGGTATTCTTAAAATCCATAACTACAGAAAAGCAAATCGTCATAAAGCAGTGAAAACTACATTCACACAGTCCTAGAGGGAGCACTTTCAGCAGCATGGCTCATTAGAAAGGTATTCTTGCATTAAACACCAATACCAAAGACAAATGCTAATGCAATACCCCGGAGCCATGCTGAAAACTGTATTATGCCAGTGAAGACGTACCTACTTAATTTGATCCAATATCCCTGTGCAATGGAATGCAATTGAAGCATAGTGATAGCATTCTGCGTCGTTTTTCAGATATCAAGCATAGCTTATTATGAAACCCTATTCTACAAAACCCACACCATCCACACCATTCAACACTTCTGAATATTGAGCATTATCCTTACCACAATGATTGGGAAGAGAATCCATTTATCCTTCCGCCGTCCGGTTACCTTAACACAGAACTACTGCAAACCTCAACAGTACTTGCTGCTGCTTTTTCTTCTGAAGCTCTGCATTTGTTTACCACAGCTCCATTGCAGAAGGAAGAAAGAAAACTGCCTCGTGTTTTGCTGGAAAAGGAATATAGCTATGAACAAAGGTTAAAACTGAAGACTTGAAACTGCTTAGCAGAGGTGTGGCTGCTGAAACCTGACATAGTTGCGTCACCAAGATTTTACTTTGGCAAACACGGCTTCCTGAATTCAAACAAATATTAGACAGAACTATCTTTTGTTCCAGCAATAAGCAATTATTGCACAGACGTGCTTTCAAGGTCACTAGCGGGAAGAGTAAACTACACCAGGATGTGTCAGTCATAAGCAATGTTTTAAAAAAGTTAACACCAAGCAATACATATTTAAAGCCTTCCACACTTAGCAGGATGCAAAGTGCTTACTTCCTTCCAACTGACCACAAATAAACATGAACAAAAAGATCCATAAAAAAAAGCAATAAATATTTTATAGGTTCTCTATTACACCTCATTTAACTTTGTTAAAATTCACATTAACATGTTAACATTAATATACAAAATTATTTTTGTAATACTTTGGCAAAATAAAACAAAATTACATGTCTTGTTTTAATGATTTATTAAAGAAGAAAACGTTGCCTTCAAAACAATTTTAAGAACAGGAAAAAATATTTACTGAGGACTTTGTTCTCCATTATATTAGGAACTCTATTGCAAATGTATATTTGGAAAAGAAGCATTTTCTTATGTATTAATAAAGTGCTACATAACCTATATCAATAGTCTAACCTATATCAATAGTCTCCCTAAAAGTAGAATATCACTCTAATTACATGTATTGTTCTATTAATAAAAACACTTATATTTAACAAATGCAAAGTCAAAAGTTGCAACCATTCCTACACCACTTACTTCAGGAGTGCAATAAATGCATTCAGATTACTATTGACAAAAGCAGGCATAAAAAAAACGAGAAAGAAAAGCCAGTTTTTAAAACAGACATTACAGGCAAAATTATTAAAAGAGGGAAAAAAAAAAACACCACAAGGGCTTTAGAAGAGATATAAAAAGCACCCTTCATAAGTATTTAAAACAACTTCTATTAAGAATAAGGAGGAAGATGATCCCACATTTGTCTGGCAGGGAGCTTTTGCACCTTCTTGAAATCAGCCGATGATCCCTGAAGTTAAACACAAGACACTGGACTAGACAGACCACAATACGTTCTCATAATGAAGGTCATCAGGTGTGTGAAAGTATCACTATGGGCTTTCCTACACAATTTTTAAAAACAGCAGTTTCTTTTAATTCACCTCCGTGTTCCTCCTTCAGTTAGTCCGAACTGAATATTGCCAACTGAATACTGAGCGATAATGAAGAAAACTCTGTGATTGCTGGTTTGCCTTTTTTTTTTTTTTTTTTTTTTTTTGCATTTGACAAATGTACGAGTTGTCATGTCTACTGCTTCAGTACATTTAGTTATACTTCAAGATGCACAACTACATTTCAGCTTTACTGTCTTTCAGAATATACAACACTACACAAACTTTACAAGAGCATTTTTGGTAAGACACTGTTCGCCAGTGGTTACTGGATTTAAAAATGCTTTCAAAGCACCTAACAGGAAAATCATACTGATAGATCTCACCGGGCACAGAGCACCGAAGAAAACAACTTGAACTGGTAGATTTACTGCTTTCAATAAACACATTCTCTCTCCACACACATACACACACAAGCAATGATTAACTCCTGTAATTCAATCCAAACAGTAATAAAAGGGTTTTTTTCCCCCTAAGCAGAAAAGTTCAAGCACCTTCCTTTTGCAAGCCTCAGAAACATGTATTGAGATAACACTTGGACAGGAGGCCTCCTCACGCCCAAGAAAGTACTTTACATCTGTAGCATACAGACTTTGAAGTGTGGGGTTTCTACTTGAACACATCTGCAGAAGTAATTCACACCTCAAGGATCCAGACACACATACTTGTGTAAAAAAAAAAAAAAAACCAAAACATAACAAATCCAGTATAAATGCATCAAGCATGTAAACTGCCTTAATGATGTGCTCTGTAACACACAGCGAATGAGAGAATACTTATTAAATACATAATAAAGTTTAAAGCCCCTCTGAAAAATATTTCATTCCATTTGATGCTCTCAAATGGCAATTGGTTAGGATTTAACCTGACCACCAAAGAAAAGGTTATTTCATAATCACAAACTCTCTGTACCACAGAGCTCTCTGTTCCACAACAAGAGGGCATGGCCAGCCCACGTCCTGTGAAGTCAGCTTATAATTTCTACATCACATTTTGAAACTTCACAAAAAATCTCAGAATTCTCAAGGAGTGACAAGATCCCACATGCCTAACCTACATCAACTAATTTCTACTTAATAAAAGTCAAGAGTTGTATTTGACAACTTCAGGATTGACTCTATTGTACCAGTCTTTGCTGAGCCCTCAGATTTTTATTTGCATACCTGAGATTGAAATTTATGTGCTACAGGGCAGATCTCAACTCCTCACAGCCTCTTCCTTGGTGACAGCGGTGGCTGCAAAGTAGCTGGAATTGGGCAGACAAAGGCAACGTGGCTCTAGCAGTCACTAGTGCTTGAAAAGCACTTGAACTGCTAAGACAGCTCAGTTTCCAGCCAGAGCAACTCTTGTTTAAATCTGTTTATATTCACAGAGCTAAGAGCCCACGACATCTCCATCAATACTACAGCCTTGTACCAACTTTCTAAAAGTGGAAGAGAAGACACTTGTATGTTCAAAAGACAAGTTGTTCTTGGTGGTCTTCCCAAGCAAAAAAAAGAAGCTGAGCAACATACAAATCAAAGCATTTAATTTTCTGGGAGTTTTGTTTGTTTGTTTGTTTGTTTTTAAAAAAAGTAAACAAATGCGCCTCCCATCTCAGGATGACCCAACACACATGTGGGTCACGAGCTGCCCATGCGGTAGGGCTGTACTTCAGAAAAAAAAATTTCAATCTGGTGAGACTACTGGTGAATCTAACCTGCTCCATGTTTCTAAAAATGGACAGCATTTGCTGCTCCATTTATGTTAATAACACATTCAGAGATGCTTTCTTCTGGAGGGGAAAAATAAAACCTCGGAACACCTCTGAAATGTGCTTATGCCCAAAACCATAATTCTACAGTTTTCTAAAAACAAATTATTTACTGTAACACCTCCTACTTGATGTTCATACGAATGTCTAAATCACCTCAGTTCTCAGGAGAGTTCTCAGCTTCAGTAGCCTGTGAAGGAGATGTGTTTTTCAATGTAAACACTACTTCTGTGAGAACAAGGATAAGGAAAAAAGAGTGGGTGGGAGTTATTTCCTTTTCCTCGGATTTAGTTCCGCTGAGTGTTCATTGTTCACAGGAGATGTTCTACCTTTCCATTGTCTCATATGCTTCCCCCAGCACTTTTTTTTTTTTTTGATCCATTGCAGACAAGCACTAAGATAAAGCAATCTATTTTCTTCCATGTACTTAAAATTTGGTTGCCTGATTCTGAATTTAGAATCTACATCACGGTCCTCTTATCTGTAACCTCAGGTTTGTCCTACCCCTTTCTTTCACAAATTAAGACAATAATTAAGCCTCTGTAAATCCTCTTAGTCCAATGTGCTGTCCTTGTCTCCTCGTTGCTGCTTCATCAGCTTACTCTGTATTTTCTCATAAACCTGCCTAGTCTTAACCAAATTAAATAACTGACTGCTCTTACACAATTTTTGTCATTTCTGCATGTTGCTCACACTGACAGTAAAACACGTTTGGAACAGAGCAACCCCATCATCCTTAAATTCTACCAGAATTCTTTGGCATATCCAACTGGTCACGACAGTTTGCTGTGCTTCAATGCACTAGCTTGAGCATCTTTTTATTTAACATCCTAAAGCCTGATAGTAATTCATTCTTAAGACAAAAAACCCAAAACCCCACAGAACTAGAGTACTTACCACCACAGTCCCAACTGATTTTTTCCTTTAACTATCTATTGGAAAACTTCCTATTTTTGTAAGGTGACACATTATAGAGTAGACCATCTACTTCATAGACTTACCACTCTTCTGATTTCCTTCTCATATGTTTGTGTGATGTATTTTATGGCTTTCTGTATTGGTTTCGCTAGGGTTGAATTCCCCTTTTCTGAAGGGCCTCTGTTGACTCAACCTTGGTGTACCACTCTGCCTTCCTGCTTCCCTTTTCTCTTTTTTTTTTCCCCTCCAGACATACGTATCCTTTCTGAGACCGGATGTTACTTAAACTTTTATGACTTAAATTTAACTATTGAAGTTTCTTTGCTTCCCGAGTCAAATTTTTGATGACACACTTCTGTCTGAAGGGGTAGGGGGACAGGAATTGAATCCTCCCTCCACAAGATTCACTGGGATTGTCTGAGCATAGCATTAGTTACCAGTTCAGGGTTACCACTTCAGCAGTACTCTTGCATATTATATTTAGGAAAATATCTAGAAAAACCTCTCATATGTAAAAAAGAATAATATCATGGCTTAGTTTCCTTTGTCTATCAAAGTTTTTCAGAATATTTTTGACTCTGAGCTAATCTACTTTCATTTTAAAGAAGTAAAGGGGTGAAGATAGAGGCAAAAGATCTTTCTAAAAAAAAATTTTTTTTTTTTAAATCACAGTTGGCATGTCTAAGTTTAAATAATTACGACTGATGTAGCAGAACTTGGCCAACCCCAGTCAGCTGCCTCTGTACTTACTGCATATAAAAGGCAGGCATTCAAAACTGCAGGAACCTGTTAAAGCACGTTGCACAGCTGAGCTCATCTTTCCAGACCAGTAAGTACTACCAAAATCCAGTAAATACCTTTTAATGCAAAATTGTATAAAAGTTCTTATACCAGAAAAAAAATCATCCTCCTTCATGCTCAGGGTGGTAAGAAACACAGAGTAGCAAAACACAAAAAGGACAAGTGTCATTCAAAAGTAAGGGATTTAAAATCCTACACCTAACCAGAATGAAGTATGAGAAAATGTTCCTTTAACCATAAGAAAAAAAAAAAAAAACACACCACCCTAAGGTACACAACTCTCAATTGTACCTCCAACACTATCTACATCAGTAATTAGTTAAGGTTAGGAACATTCATTGTGTACAAAGAGGTTATTTATTCATTCTTAAAAGACCTTGCACTCTACGTAAAAAAAACAGAGGTAAAGAGCAATGGGCTCATGATTAAGCCCCTTATAATTTGATATAAAAATTCAAGCCACAAAAAAAAAATCAAATGTTGATTTATATTTATTTAATTTTAACTGTATACTAGTGAAGTTCAGAAAAAAAATCAATAGACAGGTACAGTATCATTTCTAATCTGCACATTTACATGGATTTGGGTTTTGTTAATACCGCAGTATTTTAATACAGTGTAGCAGAGTACTAATTGTAATGTCAGGCTCCCATATGTCGCAATATCTGGAAACCTTTAATTTTTAGAGACTAAAATCAATTTTGCACTTTTAATTCTATTCTGTGAACTGCACTCAAGTTCAAATTTTGATTCAAGTAGAGAAAATATTTATCATAAAACAGCCTTGATTTATTGTCTCAGTTACTTTGTTAGACTTGCTAGAGTGTTTTACAAATGCTCGAACAGAAATGTCAGCTCTTTTTGCAAGTTTTGAAAACATACACACATCCACTTAAAAAAAAAAATCACCTTATTCAGGATGAGTTTTTTTAACATTTTAGAGGCTAAAGACCTTCTGTTTCATGCCTACCTATTCCCTGGTTCTAAGACCATGAATAAACCACCTGGGTAAAAGCACAATTTTCTGCACCATGCCTCCTCTATAGTATTATAATCATATTCTAAAACATTTTATTCAGCTTCCTCATTTTTCTCTTCCAAGTTAAATGTAATCCTGCTTTTTCAAGCACACATATCATACAATTCAGTACCTCCCCAACAAAGTAACATACAGTAAAGGCTACCACTACTACCCACTGATGCTTTTTAAATCTAATCCTATATTGCAACATGCAGTTGCAGTGTATTTCCAACAGACCAGTCACTCAAGTCAGATGGGTTTAGATATTTGTATGCATTGCTATTTCCACTGCTGTTGTCCCAAGAAGTGCCAGATGAAGATCAGTGCGATAAGCACTGGACAGACAAAAGGACCTGCTGAGTTTACAGATGAGGTTTAACAGCCAGCTGCCAGCCATTTTAGAAGAAACAGGAGAAGCACTGGAGTGAGCAGTGATGTACCATGCTAAGCGAGGTCCAGCTGAGGGGATGGATGCCTCAGAAGGTAAGTACCTGCTTGGAAACAGCATACGCAAACTTGTGTGTGTAAGTGACTATCTTAACAGATGTGAATTACATTTTCATTGCTTTTTCTTCTTAATGATGCCATTATTTTTACTTTATACGTAAAAGAAAATCACAGTGAGAAATAAAGCAGAAAATAAACAAAAGTTTCAAACATTGGAGCTGACAGTTCATTTATGGAAGTTATACTTTAATTTCACATCTCCAAGCTAAGCTTTAAACGTTTAGGTCAATAGCTACTTAGCCTACTGGAACAACCATTTATGCTCTTTTTTTAAGTATCAACTATATTGAAGCAAAACACAAAACTCACCAAAGCAGAGAACAAAAATATTATTCTACAACTAAAGCAAAACAGAAAAGATGAATGTGCAGTTATTTTTAAGCACCTCTGTGGAAGTTGTACAAGATATTTCATACTATGGTTCTTTTAGTCAACCTATGAGCAAGTACATGCAGTAATCAGTAAAACCAGAATTTGAGGAAGGATGCGTTTATTTCTGAATCTCCAAGAGTTGCAGTTAAGAGATTCTGGCTCTAGCACACAGAATTAGAGAGCCATATTATTTCAGATCAGTCCTGTTACAGCAAGTCAAAATAAAAAAAAGCTCACAGTTGAGTCTTTCCATGAAATGGGTTCATTTTGCTCCACTGCCAATATAAAAAGATATTAGAAGCTGTACTTCAGTACTGACTCAAACATCAACAAGTACAACAATTTGTTCAACTTGTAAAAAAGATGTTACTGTAATTTTTCCAAGTTTTCTCTTCCTAAACAGCAAGCTATGGGATAGAAGTACTTCAGTGCCAAGAGTGATCTCCCCCATCCTGTACCAAATTCCTTAACTTTTTTTTATCCTGCCCTGTAAACAGGCAATAAGACTGCATCATTTCCAAAGTAAGCAATGCAATAAGCCTTGACTTCCCAGAACTCCAAAACTGCCAAAACACCCATATATGATTTCACTTGTAAAAAACCCAACCAAACAAAAAAACCCACCAACCCTCACCCACCACCAAATTCCCCAAAAAACCTTTTCACATTACACATCCATTTTCCAATTCTCTTCCCTGAGGAACAAAGAAACTGAAGAAAGTACACGGACGCCTAACAAGCTTTTCAGAAAGCACTTATTTAATTAGACCAGGGCTCATGCCAAATCAAGCAAAATACTGTATTTTAGTTAAAGCTAACACTACCTCTTCTTTTCTACGTAAACAAACCACTAGCCTCTTCATTCAGTGAGAAACTGCAGACAATCTTATTTTGCCCAAGACAGTTAAAGTCACCCCTTACTTGCACCATTCGATAATATTTACAGATTCTTTCCTTTCCTTAGCGCAATTTAATCTGCACCTGAAGTGCAGACACTCCTTAATTTAGAACAACACATAAAAATGGATGAGTTATTTTATAACCTGACTGGTGAACAGTTTTCTCCACATGAACTATTTCTGTGTATGTACGGGGGGAGTGGTTGTGTGTGGATGGTTGTTCACAGAAGTTAAACTTGTCAATAGTCTTTAGAGAATCAGCTGAAGGAGGCATGTTCTTGCACAATACGTTATTTTAAGCTTGCTGAAAACTGATGCAACACACAAATGCGCATCTTCCTTTATTATTTTTAGCATGGGGATCCACCTTCCTGCTGCCCCAAGCTACACCAAGGGAATATTAAAATAATCTTCCAGTAAGGAAGAATTCTGCATGCTTACTAGACAGGATAATTACCACTGCCCTTACAGTACATGCTAATTGGACTTGGCTACAGATGGTTAAACAAATATATTCAGGCAGACTCGCCATCTGACTTTCAAGCCACATACAGTGAAATTCACATTTTATAAATATTTAACTGGAAGTAAAAATGGTAAGGCTTATCATAACTGTCACAGCTTCATGCAACAGAATCAATTCACAATAGAAAACCTTAAGACAATACAGATCTGGGAAGCTTGCGATTACTCACAAACACCTAACTGGAACAGGTTGCAACGCAATTTCCCAGCTCTCCTGGAGCAAGTACCCATGTGATCTCACCAAATCCCGCCAAACAGAGAGGAAACCCTGTCGGTCCCTGCCAGCAAGTTGTTTTAAGCACCTGCCTGCACCTGGGGGAAATAAGAAAATGCAGCAGCAGAGCCAGGGGAGCAGAGAGATGGAGTACAGCAAGAGATGGTGGGGGAGAAAAGGCAGTGCATCATCAAGGGAGATTTCCAATTCTTCAATTCTGATGCTACAAAGTATTTGCAGTCTGAATTTTACTTATATGGAGACACACATATATACACGCACAGAGCAGATCAAACTTCAGTCAGCACTTTAAATCTGCAAGGGGAAACAAAAACATTTAGGAAAGTAGTGAGAACTTCTGCATTTTTCTTTTGCTTTGTGGTAAAAGTGGCTGAACTGTCTAATTAGATGAATCTTGGGGACTGATCATACAGCAGCAGGGATCACATTTCTTAAATTGCCTTTAATTTCAGCTCCAACCTTGTTTTTAATTCCATTTACTCTTTCATTTTAACTCTAACTATGCTCCCATTTCTTCTGACAATTTCTGGGCATCCCTTCACGTAACCCACAGAAACAAAGAAAATAATATTTTTCCATTGTAGCTTTCTGCGCCCTGCAGAAATGAAGTTTCTTCTTCCTGTTCTACCACAATGTTCACTGAATGTAATATGTAATGCAGTTATGAACTGAACACCAGCTCCAGATCTGCTGCATCCATACAAGAGAAAACCCCAAGAGCTTCTGCATTACAGAATTGGCTTTAGGCAATCTTGGGTAAGACCACTGCGTAACAGGAAAGCAGCAAATCTCAGTTCCAAAACAACACACAAACTTTTCCTTTCTGTTTCAGCAGCTCATAAGAAAAACAAGCTCAAAATTAATATTAGATTCATCACCAGCTTTCTTCCTGACAAGGTATTATAGTCTGATGTTTTCAGAGTTCAAGTGCTTTAGTTAGAATCCACTGCCTTATACCTGCCTAAACCACAGAATCCACTGAAATTATGCAAAGCTTTGAATTAAAAAAAAAAAACCCACCCCCAAAAAACCCAACCTCTTATCTAGAAGAACACCAGCTACTAAAAAAAAACCACGCCCCCAAAAAAAACCAAACACACACCACCACCCCCAAAAAAAAAACAACCCCAAATAGAAAGCTACATCACAGCCTCAAAAAATAAAGCCATAGGTAATCAGAACCATGCATTTAAGGCTCAGTATCCTGTGAGATACTAGGGTGTTTTGGAGGATCAAAATAAAAGCTTCTAGCAATTATCTTTCTCAAAACTGCTACTAAGATTTAAAGCTATGGAATTGACAAAAAGGGTACAATATTTATACCATGTTGTTTATTGCATCAGGGTGAAAAATATCAAAAAGGTCGGTGAAAGAGCAGAACTTTAACATCATTATCTCATAACGTGTTCTACATAGTATCATATGCACAAGTTGCAGGTATATTTTCACACCTAAACTGGTTTTTGATTAAAGACCTCTATTTAGCATGAATGTGATGCTGTCAGTAAAAAAACTAAGCTCTCAAGCTAACAGTGCCCTCTTAACTATACTTCTGTCTTAAAAAAAATAGCGTGTAAAACCCCACAGGCAACCTGATAAAGTTTCTTCCTCTAGAATTTCTTACAAAGCTGTGTGATGAAAAATTGCGAGTTTTGGATCCCATCACCACCGTTGGTTCATGCAAACTGCTCAGTCCATACTCAACCCCACTAGCTCCGTCCAACAAACTTACAGAGCAGGGTCAGATTTTTATCACAAGTTTTTTTATGCTTATTTCTAGCAGCGCAAAAGACAAATTAACCAAAAGCTCAACACGAGTGTTCCTCAAACTGATGCAGCTGCAAAGTAATTATGAGATTACTAGTAATTATTAGAATAGCAATTATATTCTCCAAAATTAACTTGATTTTTAAATTTCAATCAGATTGACAGACCAAGATATTTTAAACACCTTTATAACTGCAAATGAAGGGTTATACCCAGGGCCACATGCACTCAATGATCAACAGAACTGCTTAGAAGTCAGTAGTCTTCTCCAAACTACAGTTACGCACTTGTGTCAGAAACTTATTTGCACATGATCTTGACTAAGTCACTACACAGACCAAGATCTCCAGTGATTACATATAGTGAAAACAGAATAAACTATTTCTGCCTGCAGCATCATAAGGCAATTCCCAACTGTACACGTGCTTTTCCCTCTCAAAACCCTGACCCATTTTCCCCAACACCAAAGTCCTCTCTTGCTGCAACAGCTGTTGAAAGTGAACTTGCAGCTCCTTCCAGCAGCTACAGCTCGCTGCCCAATTCCACATTCAACCACAGCAAGATGAGCTTCAGGCAACATGTAGAGAGGGGAAAGAAAAAAAAAGAAAGAAAAGAAAAGAAACAAAACAAAACAAAAAAACCAACAACAAAAAAACAAACCACTCACTTTCCACTGTCAAAAATGAAAAGAAAAAATTAAAAAAAAAAACAAAACCAAACAAATGCCACACATCTTCCATTAGGTAAACTAGGCTGCAAGCTGATAGCTCTCACTTTTTCCCTGTATTTGACAGCAGATTATTTTTAGGAGAGTGACTACTCCTCAAGGTATGGCGAACAGGCTTCCACCCAAAACTGAAGGCATTCTCTTTATTATAAGTACTCATGTTGGCATCAATCTGTACCTCCAGCACCTGAAGCAATAGATCATGATCTTATTCTGTGCTTCCAGCAAACTTGAGTGTTTAAGAATAAAAGGTTAATGCATCTCCAGCCTCCTTTATATTTGACAAGTCAATATCTCTAGTACCATGCACAGCTGTATAAAGTCATACCTGGAATGGAATTTCTTCCAAATTCATTGCAAGAATTCTTAGGATTTTGGGTTTGTTTTGTTAAACATAAAAAAAAAAGCAGCTATTTGGAGGGAAAGCGTTACACAGTTTTACTATAACCTTCAAAGAAATTGTATCAACACTTAGGACAAAAAAATTCACATGTAAATTTTCTATAACAATTTTTTGCTCATTTCCAGAACACTAGTTCTGATGTCTGCCACCAAATTTTCTTTTGTGGGTGATGTTCTGACCATTAAATTTGATAATACAAGTCAGTTGTGGCATAATGAAAATTAATGTTCATTCATCAAGATGCCTCATAGAAGAGATTTTTCCATGGATCCATCTAATTTATCTGCCAAATGCTTGTCCGCTTGCAAAGTCAACATACTTGTGTATCTTTTAACAATCAAAGCTCCTTGGTTTAATTAAAAGGCATTCAAATACACCTTTGTTACTATGCAAACTTTTCCAAGTCCAGATTAAACAAAGAAAAAAATGGGTAAGTAATAATGGATCTAGTGAGGATAGCAAAATGAATGTACCAAGGCATGACGGCAAGATTTACCTTAATTATGCACAGCTATGTGTATATATTTGATACTCGTGTGGACACACACGGCAGATTGTGGTGGGTGCTGCTTAGTTTGCCAAGGGGTGGAGGGGATGGAGAAGGAGGTGTCAAGGAGGGAAAGCAGAAACAGAGGTATAAAATCCCTGCAACCAACACAACACAGGACTTTCATATGAATCTTCCCTTAAAACAGGACTGATGGACTGAAGTCTTCCAGCATTAAGCTGCTGTGCAACGTTGGAAACCCTGCCTCTGCCCAGAGAACTTTCTCCCCTATTTGCAACTCCATTCCTCACATTCATATGGTAAGAAAATGCTCCACAAAGCTCACGGACATCAGCTGTTCCTGAGCTGGAAACATGTCCTCCCATCCCCGTTGTCTCCCTAGCAAGTTCACAGCTCCATGGTGTTCAGCTGTGACTTCCAAACACCCACTAAGGTTGTCTCACCATGCGGGAAAACAATCCCCCTGCACCATGCCTCAGCCAAACTCTGCTCACTGTCGCATTTCACTGCTCAGATGAGCCCAAGTGTTTCAGGACAGCCACACTCATAGACCCTGGGGTTATCGAAGCCAAACCCAAGTTCATTTTCAGATGAAAAATGATCTACCAAACAAATTCTGACTAATGATAATTTGCAGAAGATTTGCAATATTGCAAAAAGCAATTTTTGCAAAAGCAAAAAGAAATTTTGCAATAATCTGCTACCACCTCCAGAAAAGTTTCCCAAATATTAAAGAAAAAGAGAAAGAAAAAAGTCATCTTTATGACTTTAAAACTTCAGTAATTTTAAAGCAAAAATGATTTAAAAATAATCCCAATATGCTGAACCCTCCTGGTACTTTGTGGTTTTACTGTCACATATTTCCCTTAAAACCATTCTTCCTCAATTGCTTTTCCTTTAAAGGTCCTCCACATGCAGCCAGTGCAATGAAGCTCAAACAATGTAAATTCGTACCAAAAAAAAAACCCCGAACTCAAAACAACGGCAATTCTCCATTTAATTTCTTTCTAGTTCAAATCACTTTGAATGTACCATCAACATGAATATAAACTGGTTAAAAAAAAAAAAAAAACACCACACAAAACCATTCATCTGCTGGACTCTGTCCTTTTCACAAACAATTCCCAATTCCTTCTTAAAGCAATGATGCATGTTCAGGAGTCTACAATACATTTTCTGTTCCAGTGTTCAGCTTTCCACTAATCTGTTTATTAAATTTGCATTTCTGAAATGTAAGGACTGGGTGAGAGAAGAAGATACATGATCATTTTTAGAAGTTGGGTAAAAATCTGGCTGGGTCATCAGGCTTCAAATGCAGTGGTTGTGGTCTAATGGTCCACCTGGCAGTTGATTTCAAGTGGTGTTCCTCATGGGTCAGTACCAAGGTCAGTACTACTTCATCTGGTCAATAGGATGGACACACCCTCATCCTCTTTGTGGATGACATCAAACTGGGGGAGGATCAAAATGGCAGAGCAGAGGGATGCCACTCCCCAGCATCAGGACAAACTGGAAGACCAGCTTGACAGAAGTATCACAATACTCAGCAAAGACAAATTCGAAGACTTGCAGCAGTGCCAAGATAAGCCTGTGCAGCAGTGCGGGCTGAGGTGACCAGCAGAAAGGAGCTGGGGATGCAAGTGGACAAACTGAACAGGGGTCAGCAGGGCACCCTTGCAGCAACCAAGGCTGACCACGCACTGGGCTGTATGAGCAAAAGTGCAGCCAGCAGGTTGGCAGAAATTATTATGCCCTTCTGGGGGGCAGCCAGACATATGTCCAGTTTGGTGTCCCCTAGTAGAGTAGAGATTGACCAACCGGAGAGAGCACAGTGGAGGGCCACAAGATGGTAAGGAGGCTGCAGCACATCACGTATGAGCAGAGACTGTGAGAACTGGGATCCAACTCTACTCTTCACTACCTTGATGGGTAGGGGCTATTAAGAAGAGCATGCCAAACCCTCTTCAGAAGTGCACAGAGAAAGGGCATGCAGGAGGCAACTGTCACAGGTTGCAACAAAGGAAACTCCAACTCAGCAACCTGTTTTAGCTCTTAACCACCCTCACTGAAGATTTTTTTCCTTTGTATCCAGAGTTGCAGCCTTTCCATCCCTAGAGATATTCAAAACTCAGATGGAGCAAGACCCCAAGTAACGTGATCTGTCTTTGAAGCCAGCGCTGCCGGGGCTGGGGCGTGTTGCACTAGATGACCTCCAGAGGTTCCAACCTACATTTTTCAGTGATTCTATGATCTATTCTAGGAGGGCATGCATGGTATAGGATTACAAATGTAATATACCAGCAAGCCAAAATACACTGCCAGCCAAAATGCAAGAATAGAAGATCTACTCTACAGTCTTTTGACATACCCTTGTCAGCAGATGCTCCAAAACGCTCATAGGAATTCACAGGAAAATGCAGGGGGAAGGAAAAGAAAAAATCCAGAAATGCAAACACACAGTTTTTCCGACATATCTGTACATAAAGACTTCCACCTTATCTACCTTTTTGTGGCTTACCCTTGAGCAACAGACAGAGGTAGCACACATGCTGGTAGTATGGACTTGACTTGAAGGGGAACAAACAGCTGGGATGAAAAATAAATGTTACGGAATGGAAATTTACTTTTTTAAGATGCCCTCCACTGTTTTATTCCCACTAGGTCCTACTCTAAAGTCACAATTCAATGATTCATTTATCAATCTGTTTGAACAAATCCTGATGTCACTAAATATGTACGTATCGCCCATTTTGTCTCAGCCAGAGGTACTTCATTGCAGAACATGTCCAGAAAAACTTAGGGAAGAAATTTGTTTGTTTAAATAGAAGCACCTGATATCTAGCCAAAGTCACAATAAAAAAAAATCTTTAACAAACAGCCCAGTGAAAGCAGATTTTCTGTACCACAGCTGATACAACAAACTTTCCTCCAATATAAATGTCCTCCTGGTGTCTCACAGAGCCAGTACAGCTATGTTTGGGAATTGACAGCACTGGACATGCTGGGCCAGAAATTCAGCTGATCTTAATCAACAGAACCCCATCAAGGAGAGTGGATCTGGCCTGCTGTGCTTTTGTTGTGCATGTTGAAAAAACTTTGGTGAAGTCTGTTGTGATAACTTTGATTTACATTGGTGGACAGTCCTCACAACAGAAAGTCTGCTAAAAAGAACAGGCTAAGAGATTGGTTGTTTCAGCGTCTGATAGTTTCAGTTGGGAGTGGATGGAAGTATACCACCTTTTTGAAGAATGTGAAACCAGTGCACTGTACACAGACTATAGAAGTAATTATTGCTTTTTGCTAATAAGTATAATTAAGATGCTGTGTGTCTAAGGTCCATTTAGGGGAGATACTGAAATTTACTCTGAAGACTGGAATCTGGCCATAATTTGGGTTTCCTAGCAAGGTGAAACAAGTAAGAGGAACCTACACTGGTGAAATAATTTGGTGCCAGTAGAACCCGAAGACAAGATGAGAGCCAGTAATAAGCTTTTATATATTCGTATATGTATAAAAACACACACACACACACAGATCATCCTGCTTCCTGTAATTACAAGGACATGCCTCACCTACACTATGGAAAATGCTACTTTCATTTTAAAACTACTATTTTGAAGAATTTTGTTTTCACTTGGGGACTGCGAATTTCATGGGGCTAACAGCATGCTGTTAACTGCAGAGTCTAAATCTTATCCTTTCTCTGGAATAGGAAATGCTGATAGCCTGGGGGGCAGAAGGGAGGGAGATAAAAGAAAAGCAGGCTTATCCAGCACTACAACTCCAACAAAAATATTCACTCACTCCATGTTGCTTAAAGTTATGGGCATTTGCAAACAAGAAGCCCACAAGCAAATCAAGTAGACTGAGGTGACCAAGCTTGGGTGAAAATCACTTTAAAAGTTAAAATACTGGAGAATTTATGCACTAAAAGGTCTGTAATAAAAAAAATGGAGGTCGAGACATGTTGCAGAGAAACTCAACCATTAGTAAGAATGTCAATTCTTACATTTGGAAAACATAGCCTCTATTTTAAGAGTTTCTGCATGAGCTGTACAAAAAGTTACTGAGCTGGGTGCAATTTATGAACATACATGTAAGAAAAGGCAAAGGAAAAAAACACACAAAAAGAATGGAAAAGGAGGGGAAAATTCTTTTCAGTATTAGGAAGATTCCCCGTTTTGCCGGCCAAAACCCTAAGAGACATCTGATGAAAGGAGTACATTCAAATGTGTTGAATAGGTAGTGCAGGAATGCTGTCAAAAACATGGGAAAGATGTTAAATGCTAAACTCCTCACCATTCCTGCTGAGTTGCAAATTAACACTTTGAGCCTGTGTTACACTGATGCAAAGTAAAACCACCTACACCGATAACTAAGCGATGTGCAAATACACATTAATTCCAACAGGTTTTGCTAGCTCCCTGGTTGCAAAGAAATAAACACAAAAATAACCCAACTAACATATGCCTGCAAGTCAGCTAACAGGCAAATAATACACCCTATACGAACAGATAGAAGGGGAGGAAAAAAAACCCTCAGAAAACTAAAACCCTTTGAGAGAGCAAGTGTGGGAGAGTTTACTCAGTGACTGAAGATGCCAACACTTACCAGTTTCTAAATTCCTGTCTGCTGGATTGTCAAGTGTCATTTACAAAAATGCAGTCTGAGTGAATGAGTCACACTTCATGACTCAAGATAGTGTGGCATCAGAAATTCAGGATTTAAATAGATTCATCTGGTTAATTCATTCAGAAAATAGAGAAAAATGGAATAACCACTTAGACATTTGAAGAAAGTATGCAATCACATCTGATATTGATATCATGGTTCATTAAACTAGGAAGCTTATACAGATTATAGGTTTACATGTGTCTACTAAAAATATCAAGAAAACGTAATTGTGCAATTGCACTCTTGTCCCCAGTGGTCTTCTTGTGTCACTAAAGATTTTTTTATTTGAACAAGTAATCAGATTAGACCAGCAAAAAAAGTTGGAGAAACCGTTGTCTAATCCAGTTAGAGAAACAAAAACCTGAAATATTTCACAGTACATTTCTATATATTGAAGAATTTTAACCTGAGAACACCCGCCTGCAAGTAATTTTTAAAGTTACAACAACTCCTGTTAGCCATTTTACTCAGGTGCATCAACTTTTTGCAGAATCAAGAACATACCTACCATTTTCCTCTAAAGAGGTCTCAAACCAAAAATTTCAAAACACACCCATACAGAAAGAGCAAATTAATCAAAAGGTGCCGTCCAGACCAAATATTATCCATTTATAAACATATCTGTGTCAAAAGCCATAGCACGTTTTCTAAGTAACCCAGAGGAACTCCTCTATGAAGAAATTAACTGTTTCACAAAATTTTGTCATTCAACAATACTCTAGATGTCTATGCAATGCATCACCTTATCTTTCAACACATTTTGGTTATCGCAATCCCCTGTGGCAACCCAGACTATAAAGAAATGAGACTACACACGATCTGCATAGCATAAAAATTACTACGTATTAAAAGAATCCATACTTACATAACAAATTTTGCTCTGCAGGAGAGGAGCGCATGGATGTCATATTGGTAATAGTATTTGGTATTCCATCAATTAATCTTTACTTAAAGTAAATAAAAGTCACCTCTGCCATTTCCCTTTAGGAATGCATTGACAATGCTTTGTAATAGCTCCTAATGCATCCTCTCCTCGACACATCTTCAGTTTTACGTAGATTAATGTAGTATATTAATTAAATGTTTAAGTGTTTTCTTAGAGATATAATGATGCCTTTTGTCTTCTTGCTAGCCCGCATTTCACCTGAAGGAACACCATTTGTTTGCGTGGAAGGGTATGCTGGGGGAGGCAACCGTGCCTCCCGTTACAGCATCGCCTTTCCTTTTTCCAAATTCTAATTCCTCATCGCTCCAGCAAATTACTTCCACATGAGCGTGTGCTCTTCATGCCCGATTCCTACTCAAAGGCAATTTCTGTAGAAAGACTGAACGTAACTGGTTCAGCCATCTTTTGTTTAAGATGTCTATGCACCCACCCCACAGCATCTTCCTCATGCTTGGGACAGAAAATTGGTGCTGACATAACTGAACGATCTACATAGCTGTGCTCCAAAACACAGTTTCTATCGTAAGTTACTCCAAGATCTTAGGTGCACAACCCCCACCACCACCACCAGCCCCCCATCCCCTGCAAGGGCACACATTGGCAGATTTTGTCAGCTTGCAAGTTTTGCTCAAGAGCTTACAACTCTCGAGCAAAATCCTGTCACCTCTTAGAACAAGTCAAACAAATGCTTCTGAACAGCTGAATCCCTCAGACACTGTAGGAAATACAAGGAAAAGGAGCCCCAGAGAAGAAGGAGCTGCTGGTGGGTGTGGTGACAGTGTCTTCCTGAAACTCTGATGCAGAGGAATGATCACAGAGCTTAAAAAACACCAGACGGTGCTTCACTGCTGCTATATAAGCTGCTTAAAATTAAAAAATGCATGCAAAGAACACTGCACTGTACAGGTTAACCAGCCTTACATGTCACAGCAAGTCTTGCAGGTTAACTGCTCACCAAGTAAGTCATCCTTAATTTTAGAATGAATTGAACAGTAAGTAGGATTTAATTTGCAAAGAAGCATCTCTGAGGGAGTTCTTAGAACAGCGACCTTGCAAGCAAGTCTAGTATTGCAAAAGCTCATTCATTCCTTGGTTTCTCAAAACTGCATGGAAATACTCTTCTCCTTATATGCAAGGGCTTGTGAACATATTTAAACTTAGACACCGAGTGAGATAACAAGCCAGTCAACAGGAATATCTAGCTGCACAGAACTGTTTTCATCTAAGATGTTGAAGGGCCAGGGCAAAAGTTTCATAGAAAAGTGACAAAACCCTTTAAAATATAGAATTTGAGCCAAAAAAAAGTCTAAGCCACAGATAAAGATGACCACAAAAGTACTTGAGCCCAAAAAGGCATATCATGTTATGCCTCTTCTGAACATTTTAAAAGACTGCTGCATAAAAACGGTACAGTAACAAGCATGAGAAAATGCTTACCGTTAGCAATCTTAGTCCTCCATACTGCTAAATTTTGCTTTCCTTCTAATCCTGGCCTCTTTCCTAGTGGTATTTCAGAAATAGCACTGTACAGTAGGTTCTGTACTCCAGAAACTATTTTACTCAAGTTGCACTCTTCCACAAAGATGATACAAAATATGATGCTTCTTGAGAAATCAAGATGATTTCTCTCTTAAATCGCACATACTTGTAACATTGGTTGAAACTGATCTGACTAAAAAAAATGCTCACTTTTTTCACATTTACATTTATTGTAAAAAGGACATCACAAAACTCTGTTTTCTTATATTACACAAAGAAAATCCACATTTTACAGACACAAACAGCTAACACCTCACCAAAGCGTATGAGAAACCTCTTTACTTAATGACCAGTTGAAAGTCATGGAGCAAGCTTATAAAGGCTTAAAAGCTACAAGGATCTGAAAGCACTCTTTTATACTTCACATGACTCCTGAATAATCAATAAACAATATTTTTAGCCCCAAGAAATAATAAAAGAAGGATAAAGTTCTCAGCCATGAAAATGAGTTTTCCAGATATTCTCACTTTGTAATTGCCATGGCCAAGACTAAATCCTATACCTTCCTCTGCTATGAAGTAAATACAGTACATAGCCTTTCTTAAACTCCAGAAATTTGACTGTGGCAGCAGAAAAAAAATAAGGGAGAATGAAGAGGAAAAAGCAACTTAGAACAGGCGCTTTTGATGCCAAGCCCATCATCTGTGTTATTAAGAGGTCATGCATGGACCCCATGTGATGCTCTGAGTGAAATTAAAAATAAAGAGTCTACTGACATGGGTACAGTTATTGTTTTCTACAATACAGACTCATAAAATACTGTTAAAACTGGGTTTTTTTATTTACTACTTCCTCATACAAGTAAAACACAGACACACATAGTAAGAACTGCAGTGATCTTCCTGAATTACCTTGGGATATCCTAGTGCCTTATCACAAAGAATAAGCAAACAAGGAGTAATAAGGACCTGAAATGTGATTCAGGCATTCCCCGTGGGGATCAAGCGATTAAGTTGCCCAGGGCAGGAGGGTGAGAGCACTGGAGGATTTCTGCAAAGCACTCCTGAAGCAAGGGAGTCCCAAGCGACCTCAGATACAGGAACAATCAAGACTTCCTTAACTATAACCTAAAATTGCATTTTTCTCACTTTAGCAGGGAAGTGCAGCTACAATTACTGAGACGGGTTATTTAACCATATTTGACAACATGAACCAAGCTTATGCCTATTTCTAAGGTTCATTTTGTAACAAAAGTGTCTTTAAAATTATCTGATAAATACAAAATACTTTTTTTTTTTAGAAGGGAATCATGAGAGAGAGTAAGCTGGCAAGCTCTCAGAGTATGTTTCTTTCAAAAGCAGTTGCAGGGTGCACTAGTGTTGGCAGCCAGAGCCAAGGTTGCAGAACAATTTCCATTATAATATTGTTTTCACAGGTTTGTAACTTTCTCAAATATTTACCTTTTTATTTGAGAGGTTTCACATTCACTCTGGGAACGCTCTCAATAAGCATCTCAATATGCTTCTTAAATATACATATAAAAAAATAATCATACTGTAAAATGTGATCACTTAGGGACTACATAATGATAATATACATAAAGGTCTATACAACCAATCTAAATCTGACACAACCCTGATAGCTCAGCTATGCAACCAAAATGTTGGGGGCTGGGAGGGCAGAATGAATAGGTGAAAAGTTTAGATTTATACACCTAGCAAACCAAATATATTCCTTTATTTTCTTCTGTTTGTAATATACTTATGGATTGGCTTGTTTTTAAAAAAAAAAAAAAAGAATTCTGAAGAAATAAAATCCAAAACAACAAATTATAAATCAGCAGCCTTCCATCTGGAATTATTCAAAGGCACATATGGTCATATTTTTACTGTAGAAAAATTCTGTAATCTGATACTTATTCACCTTTCTTGTGATTGCTGCTCCACAACATACTAGCTTTAGAATATGGGGCCTGCAATCTGGTCTCGTAAAAGAAATATTAAGTTGAAGTTATTAATTCATTAATTTGAGCCTATTTCCATAAAACATGCTAAGAGACTGAATTAGATTGGCTTCTTTTTTTCTTTTAGCACACAGCAACAGTAAAACCAAATTAAAATACAATTTCTCATCTGGAATGTATGCATAACTGCCTTAACAAGGACAGCTAGACAAATAATGACAATCAAGTGAGATAATTATTTCATTAGCTGCATTCAAAGTTGGGGTTTGTTTGGTTCAAAAAACAGTAATACTTTTGTTTTTATATGATTTTTGAGATTACACGATGACATAGCTTAATGCTACATAACCAGTTTTTCAGAAGGCTTTGGAAAGGAAAATCCATTCCCAAGATGGGAGCACCTGGTCTCTCTTTTCACACACCTTTTTTTAAGGATGGCATGACAAGGAGAAGGAAGGGAAGAAGTGGAGGAAAAGGAGGAGAGGGAGAAGCCAGCTGCTAGGTTTTAGAGAGAGGAACAGGGATGTTCAACAGCACCCGACTAGCTCCCCAACTGCTCTACCACCATATCAAGTAGTTCTTCCTCCCTTGCAGCATCAGCCCTGCAGCCATACCTCAAGGAGGCATTTTCCCCTTTGGGGTGAGAAGTGAACCAACTTCACCATGTTGGTAGACAGGAGCTCCGCAACAGAGAGAGACGGGTCTTTGCAAAGGGGGACCAGACCACAGGCTGGCCGTACCGGGCGGCACACAACAGCTCAGCGCCACCTTCTAATTTCTTTCCCCCAACTCAAGAGCTCTTCAAAAGGACAAAGGCACGACGTTATCTCTACGCTTTCCAAACCAAGGTTTCAGACCACCATCTGCCCGCGCACTTCTAAAGCCCACATCTTCTGTCCTCCAGAGATAAGATGACAAACTTACCCTCCCGGTAACCTCCTATACAGCCACTAACAGCGATCTAGCGAAGTCAAAGGCAGTGCTGACACAACACCAGCGCTGCCCTCCTGCACCTGGGCTCCTTGTGGAGGGTAAAGCTGAGCCTACAAGGCTCAAAATCTCAAAACTCCTCAAAGGCTGGAGGGCTTCTCCAGCATGACTGAAAGCATAGAAGAGTCACCACTGCTGCCCCTGGACATGCAAGACAGCAGTTACCACAAGGTAAACTGTCCAGCCTGGCAACCCAAATCATTAACTAGCCAATTTTCTGCAGAAATGTACCTATTATCATGCTGGGCACACAGCTAATCCTAAACATTTTGTACAAGGCATCACTTGGGCTTCAAGCACTCACCTTTCATTTTTTCTCATCCCTCTGCCCTCAAATGCAGCCACTACTCAGTCTTCACCTGAAGAGGGTTTATAAGAGCTAACTAGTTAAAATAAAAAAATAAACACCCTTTGTTTTCCAGGGCAGAAGAGCCATGCTCAGGAGCCCTCTCCTTGAACAGCACTGGGCAGCCTGTTGTCCTCTGCCACCAGAGCCGCCTCTCACCAACCCTCTGAGGTCCTCCAACACAGCCTCACACATGACACGGTTTGAGCCACAAGTTTTGGAGAAAACCTCCAAACTGGGTTCAGTATGACATGGTATCACGCAGATGAGCTTACATACATGAAGCAAAGCACAGTCCCGAAGGTAGCAGCATATCACCTGTGGTCCAAGGAGGGAACGTACTGAGAACGCAACCAGAACTCAAGTCCATCTGGTTTGCCCTTGCCGACACTCTTAGTAATGCTTTCATACAAACAGGAACAACAACCTACTGAAGGACTATAAATACTGCCTCAAAACTAAAACTGAGCTTTTTCTGGCAGGTAGAAAGTAGCTGAACTGCTCAATACACAGCCCTTCTCTAAGGCTTACTCAAAAGGGAGCAGAAAGAAATGCAAAATGACTGGAAGAACACATACGGCAATAAAAATTTCACAATATGTAGCAGAAGAGCTGCACCACCCCTTGATAATTTTAACTATTCTATATGGCTACTACAGGTCACTCCCTAGATCAACAAAAGCAGCAGCACTAGAAAGCACTTACGTACAACTGTGTGTTCAATTACAAAAGCAAAGATAAGTTTCCTACTAATTATGTTGACACATATGGGTTCAGAAAAATATTCTCAGTGATAAAGCAGATACAATATGCACTATGCATGTGAAACAAAATAGGCACAGCAAGAAATCATTAACTTTAGCACCACAAAACATAAAAGTCAGCTGTAAAAGCAGCAGAGAATCTTCAGTGATCTGATGTTGCACATCCTTCTAGGCTTCCTGTTGTATGTGTGTAATTGCTGCAATAAAAGTCCCTGGAAAAATGAGTCACATCAAACAAAATAATCAAACCATAATGATCAACAAAGAAGTGGAACACACCTTACAGTATAAAAAAATGCTTCTCCAATACAAATTCTTTTAAAATAAGATATGTCATATGTTAAAAAAACCGCACAGTTCTATTTTGTAAAACCAAGCTGTATCATATTTCCATAGTTAAAAGTCATCTTAAAATGCATTAACCACTGGGGGGGGGGGGGAATCTAAACATCAAAACAACCCCACAAGTGTAAGAACTTTCAGGAACTCTAGGAGTATAGCTTACAAACATGAACAAAACATTTTCTTGATTCACTAAACTGCGAGTAAACTGTCCCTAAAAACAAGTAGAAACTTACCTACTTTCAGTGTTATAATAGTATAGAAAATGGTCTTCCTAATGTTTTTACTACATGAATGCACATGCAGAATTAAAAGAATGGAAGAGGGGAAAGAAGAAAGCCATATGGCAGCCATCATCTTATTTAATAAGAAGGATGGTTCTTGTTAGAGGAGAACTGAAGAGAAGATCGTTGTTGGATGAAACAGCCAGCACACAAAGCAGCAGCAGCACCCTCTTTTTCTAAGCTCCCTGGAAATGGCCCAGCAGCACATCAAGTTCTTGGAGCATCAACATGATTCAGTTTTCCATTTCAAGAATATTGATGGTTAACATAGCACAAAAGTTAAATTCCTAAAACCTATTCTAACAGCTGCTTCCAGGAGGCAGAAAATTGCTTTTGTAATGCTGAAACCATTCAAAGTCAGCTTCTGAGGGCAGCACAGGTTAGAAAAAGAGTGACATGACATAAGATAGCTGATGACAACGAAGAGCATAGCAGGAGAACACGTTGTGCACCACCAGATTTGGACAAACAGAAACATTTGCAGAGCAGGGCTGTGGTAGCCCTGCTGCCTGCATGCAACAGCAGCCACCAGATTTGAGGGATGACTTGATTCTGTCACCACCACAAGGTCGGAAACATGCTGCCGGGGAGCCCAAGCCAGGGCAGTGACAGTAGTGTAGCCAGCAGCTGGGGCTAAGGAATCCACAGGCCTCCCCATTTCACAATTTATTTATTTTTAATGTAAAAAAAGAAAAATAAAGTGCATGTCACCTCCAGTTCCCTTCATTCTCCTTAGTGCATTCTCCCTAGTGAAGGAAGACTGCAGAAACATCTTTCTCTGCTGTCAAGTGTGCTGGCAGGATGATTATCAGCTTTCCTTGCCTCCTCTTCAAAGATTAGAGTGTAGCCTCGCAGCTAACAGCAAGAATAGTCAGGACCCACCTCAAGAATTTTTCAGCAAAAACTTGAAGTTAAATGGCAGTCAGTAAAAAGAAAAACAAAACAGAAAATAATATTCCCCAAGGAGCAAAAGTTTAAAAAAGCCCACCACACACCAAAACATCCATACACATACTATGTGGGGGGGAAGTTCTACAAAACTCTATAGTGTTGGAAATCTAGGTATTTATAGTGAGGAGCACATGTTATGGCAGCCTAAGACAACAGGAAGAAATAGGAGTTGCTCTGCAGAGCACCACTCCAGCCAGCTGCAGCTTGTCAGCATCCCAGTGACACTTCCCAGAGAGCAGCCCAGGGTGCCTTCCACAGCCTCTGATTAGAGGCCTTTCTTCCATGGGTGGACATTTGCCTTTCCCTTCCCTACTACAACGCAGCTTGTTCACAGCCAGACAAAGCTACATTTAATATCTGATGATTAACATTACCCCTATTTTATGCAAGCACACAGAAGTCTCTGCTTATGCACAACCCATCTCCAGCTTCCCTAGACACCACTTAGGACCACATGTGCAGTGGGATTAGCGAACAGCCACACGGATGGTTTTCATATTGAGCAACACCTCAAGGGCTTTCCTCCAGATGGATTATCCCAAACCCCAGCGGGGACCCAGCTCTGCTTCCCAGCACAACAGTGCCCACTGGCAGCACGTGGCTCAGGGCCACCTACCAGCCACTCCACATGGAGCTTAGAGGAAAACACTGTATACAACATGTACTATGCACTGCACAGAAGAGGGGACATTAACACATACACATCAAAGCTGATGAAACAGACGATGAAAATCGCTCTGAAAGGGATCTTTCTACACCCCTATTCCACAACACAGAATTATGCAGATCAAGAGCAGAAGCCGGTCCAGGAGGCTGTTCAACCAGTACTGCAACTCAAGGGTCTGTAACAACCCAGGATAATTAAACTGATGAAGAAGAGTTAAGAGTGAACAGGCAACTCTTAGATGAGATCAACCCTACCCATTTTTCTACTAAAAATACATACACAAAGATCATATGATAGTACAGAAGAGTTGTTTGCCAAAACGTAGCTTCTTGTTCGTCTTAGGCAAGTCAATTCTTTCTAGTAAAGATTTGTATCTTCTTTTACCTGCCAATTAGTTTAGCTTTGAAGATATTTGAGTTTTAATCTGTGCAATGTATGCGAAAGACTTGTAAATAGCAATACGGCAAAGAGGGGAAAAAAGCTACTTCGGAGTTAGCTTAAAGTTCTGCAAAACCAAAATACATACTGCAATGCATAAGATAATCAAGACCCAATAATATTGAAAAGAAACAAAAATATGTATTAATCATACATGCAAAAAGTACCTGAAAATAGGGCTATATAATATAATAGAAATGTTTCAATGGAAGAATGCATGTATACTTTAATGAAGTTATCGGAGTACTATGTAATGATTTTATGTAGTTTTTGTAGAAGTCAAAAAGACCTGTTCTAGATGCTGCTGAAAATATAAGATATTACCAAGTCCAGAACAAACTGTAATGGCATTCTTTGAAATGTTCAGTTATGAACTAAAAAAGGCCATACTTCAGTCCCTTTAAATAAAACCTGGCAGGGGGAGGTGGTGGTGGTGGTACGTATACGCGCACACACACACACACCCCGCAGAGTCTGGAGACTTCCCAGTTAGTTCTGGAAGCAAAAATAAGAACTATTCAAATTTTATCTGTTTAAATTAACTTCAACTAAAGGCTGAAAGGCAGATAAAATTGACCCTAATCGAACAGAAATCCACACCTAAAGATAAATACAATACATGCTATATGCCACAAATACTCTACACGCTTTATTGTCAATTCCCTTTTGCTTTCTGACAATTCCCTTTGTCCTTTTATCTATAGCTTTGAAAAAAGTCCTTTTGTGGTCTATAAAAAGCAAACAGCAAATGTTGCCATTAATTCACAAAAGCAGCGGCCAAGTTAGAGCCCTTTTGCTGGTAAAGCTGCTATAGCTATAGGAACAGGAAACTGAAATTTCTACTGCAAATAATAATTACGTAAATGCAGATAATTAAAAGCGTGTTAGCAAGAACTCCTACACACATACCTGTATTATTTAGCTAGGCAATAACTGAACCAACATCCAGAGAGCATACAAACAGTAGTTCTCATTTTCATATTTCCGAAGGTTTCAAATCACCGTGTTTAGATATGCTGGGGGGGCAGACGGGGAGGATGACCGAATAAGTCAAGTCCCACCTGGGGTTCAAATCTCACCTGCACAGACAGCACCTCCCCTCTTTACCTTTCCCCAGCCCTTACCCCGAATTTGTAAGGCTTAGGGGAAGCGAGCTGCATCCGGCTCTGCCGGTGCAGGGGCCAACAGGGACTCCCTGCATGGAGACAAGGAAAGTCAGAGAACTGGAGCAGGACAAGGACAGGAATGGGGCCTCCTTCAGGGGAGGGAAACAAAAGGTAAAAATCTCTGTTCTGTCAAAAACAACAGGAAATTTTTTATTATTGACTTCAGCATAGACAGAATTTCAAATGCCTAGTTTACAACCCATAAATATCTGAGTTAAAGGACAGACATTTAACTCTTTGATGGCCCACACTTTCAGTACCATTTAAAATACCTGACAAATAAATGGGACGAAACAGACCGAATATAGGGGCATCAAAGGTCCAAGCCCCCTGTGAAAGCAACAGGAAAAAAATGCTGAGCAATCCCTGTCTGTAGGGAAGCTGCATGTTTGCACTTCACTTAGAGAGACTCTCTTGCTCAATGCAGTAAGCAACTTCCTCCCTCTCACAAAACAACTCCTTGCTGGTCCCATGCGAGCACCCGAGGTTCAGAGCACACATGTGTAGCAGTGCTCATCCAGCAGCTCAGAGCCTCCCCTCCTTCCTCACAGCTCCAGCTGTATTTGGGAACAAGTCACATATTAAGCTGTAAGGCTTTGCACAGGTACAGAGAAAGAGACACTGCTTGGTGCTTGCTCAGCTGGCAAGCTTTACGTGCATGTGTTCTGAAATACCTTAACACAGTAGTAAACAGCTTACACTCTTCATTGTTGAGACGGATGACCACTTCAACATTTGACTAGTAAAATTTAAATTAAGTACTCTCCCAACCCCGTACATTCCTCTAAGAGAAGAGCGCAATACACACATACACACGCTTTTTTGTAGCAGAACCACAAGCTTGGCACACTCATACAAAACGAATGATCAAAAATCTGTTCAAAACTCAGGTGACTTGATATAAAAAAACCCTGTCTCATCCCAGAAAATAGGATGTGAGATTTAAGTCCCGCCCAATACCATAAAACTCACTAACAAATTATCCCAATGAAAAAGCAACATAAGGTTCCTTCAAGCGAACCATAATTTCTGCGTTTGCTAATGCACACCAGGATATTTAACCCACAAGAAACCATTCTGCAGTACACCAAGCTCAGAGATTGGTAACAACTGCCAATCGGATGCCCACAGCTTGAATACCTTCGCCCCAAAGTTACCTTGGTAATACATCTACACAGAACAGACCCTGCATGTGCCTTTCATTCTTCCAGCCAGCATCCTCACCCCTTAGAAGTTCGCAAGTGCCTTTCGCAGGTTCCACAGCAGAAGGATTGCAGCATCCTCTACGAATTCGAGCCAGCCTCCGCCTTGCCTCTCTCCGGGCTGGAATTCAGGTTCCCACCGAGGCACAAAGCAACACAGCCACCCGGACCACAGCTCTGAGCTCCCACTTTAGGAAAGGGTCAGCAGTTTTACTGCGAAAGGGCGCACAAAATCAGGTAAGCAGCAACTAGCATGTTAATACCATAGAAGGCATTGCTGGCCTGGCATAGAAAAAGAAGCAAAAAAGCCAAGTAGGGTTAGGATTTAGGTTGGAAATATTTTTTAAATAGAACTTTCAGTAGGATGTTTACTGATGCACCAAAGCACGGGATCCCATTTCTCTACTTAAACAGCAACAGAGTGAAAAGTAGAACACACGTCAAATTATCCTCAAAAATATTGTCCACAACACACACCAAATAATTGCAAGACCCACAGTGACAAAGCTGTTTGGCCTACAAGCCCAGAAGGGCATGCAACAGCATAACAAGAGCTATCCCCTCTTACAGGTAGGATTCTTGCAAATATTAAATCTAAATGTCTTAAACTGTCACGCTCAAAAGACCAGGACAGGAGGGTTTTTTCCCCTCCTGTGCCATACACTGTACATACCTAACAGGTCTAAAGAAGTAACTGATGCAGATTACCTGGAATATTTAACTCCGTTAACCTACATCAGTATCTTTCCAACTTCCTCTCTCCAATGCTAGCTCATATAATCATTAAGACTTTTATTACACTGATATCTTTAAGGAACTAATTGGGTGAATTCGCACTGTTACCAACTGCAAATAGGTACTTTCCATATAGTGCATCGTAAAACAAAGGGTTGCATCCGCAACAGAATTTAAATAACTAACAACTATTAACATCTACAAGTCTGGCATCTAAAAACGAAAAATGGAAGTCTATTTTAGAATTAAATTTGTCATTAAATAATAACTTCTAGTATATATTTTTCCACATGAATAAAGTTGGACTGTTTTTCAGTTCTTGGCTGCAGTTGTTCTAAACATCAGAGTTTATAAATATGCAGATCGCAAGCTTAGATCTATTTTCTTTGCATCTTGATCATTTAGGTATCTGTGTTCCTCCATGGTACTGTAGCCTCTGGAGAAGGCACATCGCTGACACTCCTTGGCTTATGATCCACAGAGCATCCCAGTCACCCAGCTGTACCTGTACCATGTGGTGAGCACGTTCACCTCCAGAACTGAAGAGGAGACCTCCAGTGCCCTCGCTGGCACTCAAACAGTAATGGATGTGGATGCGCTCCCGTTCGATGCTTGTACCTGACCACTCAGGTTAGCTGTATTAGCAAACAGCACAGGAATAGCACCGGAATAGCACCATACTGGACCATCATTTCTAATGAAACACTAGTAAGCCAGATCAAGTGCTCAGAAAAAAGAGGTTTTTTCCAAGAATCTGAATTGTTCACCGTTTTCCATTACTATACTGAATTCTAAGCTTCTCTATGTTTAACAGGAAAAACAAACAACTTTTTAAAAAAGCTATTCTGAAAATATTTAATTAAAATATTTTTTCCCCTCAAATCACCCACTTCTTTCTCTATGGAGCCACTAAACACTTTGTAGCTATAGCTTTCATTAACTTCACAATACCAATAAAACATGAATGTTCATAGGGTTAGGTGGGGTTTTTCCCCATTTTAAAATCAAACAGAACTGAAACAAGAAGTATAAATTAAGGCTAAATACTTCGGGGGGTGGGGGGGTGGGGTGTATTTAAAAATTTTTTTTAAAAAATCGGGACAACCCAGCTCCATTAGCATCCCAAAGTCAATAACACAGGTTTAGTTGTAGAATTAAAGAGTATTATGCTGTTATCCAGAACCTGAAGTCATGAGGAATCCTATAATACCTATATTACCCTGCCTTACAGGATTTGTGCTCATCACCACTGGGCACACTCCACCTTCAGCCTACCACATATTTTACCGTGAATCCTGCAACAACATGGTATCTCTGTGCGGTTCCTATTCCCTGTAATCAGGTCTGCCATAAATTGGTTCCTCAGCCACGCCAGCTACAACAGATTTCTGATACAAGGTGAGAAACAAAAAGAAAACAACCCAGGGAGGATGCTGCAGAAAAGGCATATATCCTCCAGGAAGCTTTTCCTGGAAGACAAATGCACGTACCAAATTCAGAACAACATTTCAGGTATTTCTTAGCTTTATGCTAAATACTTGTCCAAGCTACAGTAGTTTCTGCAGATCAAGCCAATTTAAGAGAAGTTAAAACAATTTAAATTAAAAGTGTTAACATAGAAACAGCATCCCCTGACTAACACAGTTCTAATTCAAAAAATAATATTTTTCAAAAAAAAAAAAATTAAAAAAAATCACATTTACGTCAGGAATATCACCATCAAGTCTACACTGGCTAAATAAATGGCCTTGTTACTCTGGTTCTTTCGTGTAAAGAATAAACTCAAAGAAATCAAGCTCTTAAGCATTTCACCACATCTACCTCCAAAAGCAACTTATATATTCACATTAATTATACATTCATTCCTCTAAAAAGGATTCAGCCCAAGAACTGCTGCCTTATCCATGCTGACCAACCCTTCACCCCTCTAAGCACCTTTCAAAAAATACTATGGTCACAGATCACTGAAAATACAACACGAAATCCAAATCTGGAGAATAGCATTGCCAACAAGTCATTTATTTCATTTTCACAGAAAAATGCCATGTTAAGCGTTTAGCAAACAGACACACAGAAATCCTTCCCATCACCCCTATCCCAATGCTTGCAAGTCTGAAAACAAGAGGGATCTCAAAGCAGTGCTTATTACAGCTATTGCAAACCCATCAATAGGGACTCAGAGCTCTTTTATGCTTATCCTATGCAAAAAAAGGCAAAAAGTTTGGACTGCTTGTTGTTGTTGTCCCCCTTGCCTCATGACTTTAACGGACATGTCTAGAGTTCAGAAAGGAAGCATTTCAGCCACACAAACCACTGATTTCCTGCTACATCTCTCTGATGGCATTTGCACAGCACATGCTGGAAAAGGAGGTGACAGCAGTTCAATGCAGAATTTCAGAGCTAAACAAAGTTGTAATTTTCTCCTTGTTAGAGATCTTGTTTAAAAAAGCTATGTGATACTACACAGACATGAGAATTGCCATGTCTCTGAATCTTGCAGCTGAAAGAGTTTAATTTACGGTTCCTACCACTGAAGGTTCCTCCTTTCCACACCTCTCTGAAAACACTGGGAAGCACGTTTTTAGGAATGCTCTCCTGAAACTCCATTCAATCAGACTGCATCCAAAAACAACCCTGAACCATAACAGTTGTAACGCATGTTAACACACCTGACGTGGACCTTTCTCCCAGAGAAGCCCAGACGTACGTGTGCAGCAGTCATCTCGGAACTGCTCTGACTCAACGCATGATTTCACCACAGCTACATCAAACCAGAGATGCGCAGGAAAATCTCTGACAGCAACACTTTTCCTTCCATTGCACATGGTCAGGTTTCCAATATCTACTGCTCCTGAAAAGGCATTAGGTCAACTGTGCCCTACCTAAATGATTACAAGGTCTACAATTACAATTACAAGGACTACAATTCCAAGCCACTCCAAAATTTGTCTATTAGTTATAAAAGCCAGAGGTACTGCAAGATGCATAACAGTCTAAAAAACATGGTTAGTTTTCGGAGGTGACGTCCATCCTCAAAAACTGAGCCTGCAAGAAAAACCTTCGGCTTTATTCTGCCATTTTTAATCAGAACTTGCCAATGAAATTCAGTGATCTAATTAACTAAAGATCCATATAATGCACACAACAGGAAACCTCTTAAGAAAATGGCACGGTCTGCTTGTGACCATGAACAAGGGGGAAGGAAACAAACTGCAGCCCACCCTGCTGTTGTTTTGTACAGCGATGGGCGCAAAGCTCGTCAGAACCCTGATGTAAAAGCGACACTTTTCTTTTGTTCTCCAAGGAGGAAAAAAAATGTACCATACAGTAAACCATAAGCAAACTAATAGTTCTACCATTCATTTTACGTATATTTGGGATTGTTAACTCAGTTATGCTTGTGAGTGCTTGCTTACCTCAGCAGCTGACTGAAATTACGCATTTTAAAACAATTTCTATTACCCTTATGTCATAATTTCATTAAAACCCATAAAAAGTGGTGAAATCATTACCTCTTGTGTTTGGACAACAAATATAAATTTCTCTTGTTAATAGGCATTTTCTTGCTTTTGTGTCCTCAACTCAGAATGAAGAAATCCAACTCTTCTGTCTTTAAAATTATGAAGTTCTCATGAAAAAGCATTTTCATTTACTTTAACTAAACCACATTTCTAGGCCTAGCTAATTTACAGCGTCCCTTTAGGGAGCCAAATACGGGGCTTAGAAGCATTTGTGACTTTAATTTATCCACTGGGTTTCAAACTCCCAATTTTCCCAGAGGATTACAAAAGCCTGCCAATTTAGCTTGATGCATTAAAACTGTTTACACAAATCCAAAATACATTCAAACATAAAACAGTTTGGTTTCAGGCCCCCCCCCCCTCTTTTTTTTTTTAAGCCCAAAGAAACTGGCAGGAGAAGTGGGAACCAACTCCAGGCTGGAACACTGCATTCACAGCTACGAGCTGAGTTTCAGCAAAACAAGAGAGAATCGGGTGAGAGACAACAGTGACTATTTTTCTTTAATTTAATACAACATCTGAAATCCCTGGCAGTTGTACCTCTCCAAAATATATCTTAACTGTTTATAGAGCATATCTATGTTGCACCCCCTCTCGCCCCTTCCACTGCACTTTTATTATGTGTAAGAGTAATAATACAAGCAGCTCCAGAAAGCTAAAGAAAATGTATATAAAAAGAGTAAGCCTCCTTCTACAATAAGACAGATTTGCACTCAAGAGCATCCTGCCTAAAAGCTGTGAGACCATGCAATCCACGCCATTAGACAAGGCAAAAAGACAGTGTAGATCATCACCAAAGAAAGAAACTGGATTTTCCAATGCTTACCAAAAAAAAAAAATCATCCTTCCCAATGAACAGCACTGTCACGCAAAGTAGAACAGTACAGACACTAAAAAGTCAGGAGAGTAGTCGGGAAACCAGCAGTTAAAGAACATCAAGACACAGCTATATTTAGTAAACAAGTTAGGCTGAAACTATTGAGGATGAGCAGAAGAGGCAACCCACTGAGAAGCAAAACAATCAAAAAAAACTAACAAAAAACCCTAGTTCATCCAACCCATTAAGAAGTCTTAGGGCAGGAAGCTTAGGAATAATATTGTAATGTTCACTGATGGTATGTAGCATGAATACTCACAACACGGAGCAAAAAGAAAAAACAATATTAAATAAAAGTAAGAAGTAAAGTGGATCAGGAAGGAGAAAGGAAAGAAAAATAAAAACCATTAAAAAAAAAAGAGCAAAACCAGAAGAGAAAAACATTTTGTATGTTCCAAGATTTAGCAATAAACTGAGGCCTTTAATGTCTCTGGTGTCTCTCCTCACATCCCACCCCTCCAGCAGCACCACCCATTTACTGCCCCTGACTGTCTGAATTATCAGCTCAGACTGCAAGCTTGCCCACAAACACAACCTTCTCAAATCTGAGTGCACACGTGTGTTTCCTCAAGATGACTCCAAACTCTCAGAAGAGCTTGCACATCACCACGTGGTGTTTCCAGGTATCCATCCTTCAGCACCTGATGAAAGAAAACCCCAGAAAACCAAAATTCTGCATCCATTTCAACAAGCAGATGAAAGAAAAAAGCCTAACAATTCCTCTTAAAGCGTTTGGTGCCTGTGCTCACTTGTTTACAGAGAGGAAAAACCAGGCAAGCAGTGGCTCCACCTGAGCTCATTAAGTAACAGTAGAAAGATTTCTTGAAATGGAAGTTAGTGAAGCTTACACAAAGTTGTTTATCAGGTGATTCTCATGTCCTAAACAGAAGAATGTCCCTACTAGAAACACTCAACACCAGCAAGAGCAGAGACTTGCACTGTCATCGTACATGCCATGTGCTGTAAAATTAATTATGCTCTAACACCCTTCCTATTACATTACGTGTGGGTAAACCAGGAACAACATTCTTGGCCTTAAAATCGCGTTCATTAAGGATTAGATTTAGCAAGGACCTAAAGAGAGAAGGGAAAAATAAACCTCAATAATTGATAGAAACCACACAAAGAAGGAAAGCAGCTACTCGGAAGAGCAAGGAGTGACATACAGATCCCCCCGTGCGTTACCAACAGCACAATTAGCAAAATAATGCTGCTTACAAAACAAAACGATGCTTCAGAGGATTTGTAAGAGCACTGTTCTTGACCAATTTTTTCCTTCTGACATACCTCATGATATAAAGCACAGGAAAAAAAAAAATCCTTTCAGAGTTGGTTCTTCAGACAAGAGAAAATTCTGTCAGATAACTGTACTTCCCATACCAAAAATATTCTGTTAAAGAGTATGAAAACACACTGTGAGGCCAAAAATTCTTCTCAGCACCCCAGGCATTAAAAGCCTTTCTAAAGGAAAGAGAAGAAAGTCTTTCTAATAGAGACTCCTGTGTTTGGGATTCTGCTTCTTTTCTTGTTTTTAAAAGAGAGAAGTGTTACTCACAACCAGGCCAAATATTGCCAATTGCTCTGTGCAAAAAAAAGGATTGTTTTTTAAACACAAGATCCTTTGCTCCTCAGCTGGCTACAGAGCGAAGGGTTCCTCCTCGCTGCCCATTAACTAAAGCCCCTTTTAGCAAAAGATGGGCCACCACTGAGTTTCTAAAGCAAACAGCCCGTCTTCCTTGCTGCTTTAGTTTAATCACCGCTGGCACAACCAAGGCCATCCTTCTCAGGCAGGACAGACTAACGTCCTGCCAAAGTTTTTATTTTTAAGACGACTAGCACACTGACAATAGCACAGAGCAATCCCACGAACAAAGCCCCATGAGTTAAGCTGAGCTCGCTGTTGCTATGAGCAATTGCACTGCAGCACCACGGCCACTTTCGCAGTCTAGACAGGCAAACGTAAAACTTCATATTCTAGCCCAAATAAATGACAAATACCCCAACTTGCTGTAGTCATTCCACATGCTCATTTTCTCGGTACTGAACCCAGCCAGAGATGAATCATGATGCACACACACTCCCCAGGCTCAGGGCACCGGCGACCACAAGATCCTCCCCGCTTGAGCTCTCCGGACCCCTCTAGCATACCTGCCCACACACCACCGGGGGCTATAGAGAAGATGACTTACTGGGTTTTAGCAAAGCCACAGGTTCAACAGACACTGTTGGCTCTTCAGACACAGAGGAGCAGCACATACTCACGTCACTGCCTCAGTAGCTACCCGATGCAGACCTGACATACTCATGAAACAGGAATGTTTTCTAATGACTTTTATACAATACCCAGTTTAAGAAATGAAGAAAAAAAACTTAGGAACCAACCTACATGCCATCCCTCCAGTAAGTAGTTAGTACACATTCTGCAGTTAGTAGCAGTACATACAGTGACAGAACAATATGCAGATCCTACCTAAAATGAAGTGAATCTTTCCTATTTCTCCAGCTCTCCCTCCAATAACATCAACAGCAGTGCAAAACATTGGTCTCTACTTAGTCGCTATAGCTCTACTTTGCCTTCTCTTTCTCTGAAAAAAAAAATTAATAAGCTAAACTATTCTTTTTTTTCTTTAAAAGAAATCCTAAATTATTCTACTTGCCTGAGACTTCAAGAGAAGATCAATTTTAATTTCTCTGTGAAAATATTTTCAATCATAGAGAATTTCTCAGTAAAGATTACTTCGAAGCTTCAGGGCATCCTGCACAGCTGCACAAAAACCACGGTTTGAATACAGAAGTTGAGACTTCTTCATTTATTTTTATGAGTTACTATTCTGCCACAGACCTCATCGCTGGAGAGAGTCCTATTGAAATGCTTTATACCATGTTATCATCACAGGCTGGTGACAAACTTGGAAACGGCCGTAGTCATTTTTTATAATGTAATCTGATGAATGCTTCCATATCTGTGTTTACAGTGAGTTATTGTTACAGAGCTCAATTAGCAGAAGCTTTCTTAGAAGGGAGAGCAATGCAACAGCTAAAAGCCATAGAAGACTGTCCACCAAATAACACCCCGCGCCAGCCCCAGGCAGCTGGTCATGGGTTACTCTTCCTAAGACTAAATCTAGTAGATCTCACACCTTAGCCAATTAACCCTACAGAAAGTAAGATAAATGAACAGCTTAAGACGTGCCACGGAGAAGTGACGGAGTGACAAATGCTTCATATTAAGACAGCACTCCGAGACACCTCTCAGCTGAAGGTGGGCATCAGCTGTACCAGTGAAAATACCAGCTGCAGAAAGTTAAGTTTTAGGCCCAAGAAAGGCATCGCCCTGCAGGCTGCAATAGGTTCACAACATAGCAGAGCCAACCTAAGAGCTGCCAACTACACAGTGCCACCACGTCCCACCCACCCTCAGCTGAGGGCTCCTACCACTCCCCTCCCACCACCCGTCACGCTTCTCCTACCCTCTAACAAGCCGGTTTAGGGAGAAACCCACCAAAACACCTGGGGCGAGCAGAAAGGCTGTAAATGAATATAATCCATGATGACATGTAAAAATCAAAGTTATTCCTGGCAAAACTGTTGGCCTTCTACAGTCCTACAGCTCTCTGATGGGCATCTCCAAACCAGTTCACCATGGGCTCGCAGGCACCGGTGTGAGGGTAGATGAGAGGCAAGGCAGTAGTTTGCAGCACAAGGAGTTGGTTTGGGGTTTTTTTGGTAGAACTCTCTTGCTTAATGCTTTTGGTGCTTTCTTTTCCCTGAAAATGCCATCTTCAGGTTGCTTTGATCAGGATCCCAAGTCGCGAGAGAACTTGGCAGAGCCAGACACCCATGCTGTGCTCCTGTCTCGGCAAGGGTGCAAGGCAGGAGCCCAGGTGCTCGGTCCAAGTTCCCAGACTTCTTGCTCCTATTCAGAAGCATATTCTTTCACTTCAAGGGATGCATCTGAAAAAGCAGATGGCCAAAATCCACTGAGCCCTCTGATGACCAACGTGTTAGACATGCTCAAATATGTGGTATGACTGTCCTACTTGTGACAATAAATGGGATTCAATAACCACTTTGCCACTGGTGATTTTCAAAAGGTACTGAAGTCCCAGTAAATGTGAAATAACTCAGTGTTTTATCAAAAGAGTAAATCAATACCTATTTCAGCTGTGCAAGTTAACTCATAATAGATATTTTTCTTACTTTATACAGTACTCGCACACTCTTAAGGAGAGTGCTACATAAGCATTTACTAAACCAATAACCAAACCAATTTTCTAAATTACATATGAAATGGTTTCTTTCATCTGTTTATTCTCATAAAAATTTCAATGTGGAAGCCAAAAGAAAACAGCTGCGTAAAGTATTTTCAACTGCAAAAGACATGTAAGACGGTATTTCTGCCTGTGCTGGAGGGCACAATCTGTAATAACATTTTGCCTTCCAGATAATGACAGGAGGCATTAAAAGGACAACTTGCTCTCTAATAAGCTCGCTCGACTGGTTGAGCACGCACGTACATAGACAGCGCAGTTTTGCCAACAATAATTTTAATTAATTTTTACATTTCAGTCTAAATTACATTAATTTAAGGCCTTCCTAAAAGACATTTAGCAGACAGCTAATTAAATTCAAGCCATTAGATTTTAATTAGAGGTGTTTAAAAAAAAAATCTCAGAACAATTCACACATCTTTGTGAACACTACATGCTCGTTAGCAGCTAGAGCAATCAACAAGTGATTATAAATACAGAGGAGGACCAAGGAGCACAATTCAAACCTGAAAACAAGAAAGTTGCATAAAGTTTCATGCTTCAAAGCTAAAGATCCTAGGAATGCCCTCTCCTCAGCCCAAGTCCAGAAAACCACCGTGCACGTGCATCAGTGCTTGCCATCAAAGCTAAATCAAAGGCCAACTAACAACAAATATCGTGATATACAGTTTACAAGGTTGAGCTGAGCTTAATCCTCATTAAATTCTAATAAAATCACAGTGCCTTCCTGGCCAAACAGTGAAACAAATTATAGGTCCGGATGGACCCTCTCATAACGAGGCAAGCGGGATGCTCCGAGGAGCCGACCGCTGCTCCAGCGCAAGGTGCTGGGCCACCCAACCAGCCCGCGCCACTGCTCCGTGAGCAACCTCCGCACAAGAAAATGACGCTTTATTACTTCAAAATAATTGGGTTTTTTCCACTTACAACCCATAACAGTTATTTCTAAATATCAACCTCAGGGGGGCCAGTACTCCATGAGTTAAAAGCAATATCGGTGCCCTTTGAGATGGTGATCAGTTCCACTACTGGGTAAAGAGGTTCATAAATATTAACCACGACACATTTGCATGTGTCACCCACAGGCACAATCTTCGCTCTGAAAAACTGAAAAACGGGGACAGAACCCCGTACAATTCCTCCTGTGTGTCACTTTCTGATCGTCAGATATAAAATGACCATGGAAGTTACTTGAGCAAAGAGAGCGTATCAGGCAAAGAGCCAAACTGCCCAAGTGTACTGGTAATTATGGCGCACCAGTTTGCTTTGGACAGGTGCCCAAAATGCTGGAGTTGACATTTCAAAAACCTGACAGGTTAGGATCACGCTCAGAAGTATTTAAATGAGTCACTTTTTCCAGAAAATTGAGAACTATTCACTATTATTACAAACTTCACAGGAGTGCTGTAAAAATAAATTAATCTAATTTTTAGAGGCACAGATTTATTCTTTGACAAAAGATGGAGCGGGCTCGAACACGAGATGCCCGCAATAGATGCGGCGGCGCTGAAAGCGAACAGCAGGCGTAGGAAGAGGGCGGCAGGTAGGCACCACACGTAACGCCACCGCAAAGCAAACGGTCAGACCTACGCGACCCTTATAATTTGCAGAAAATACACAGGAACGTGCGCGCTTCATAATCCTTACGTTTGGACACGTTTTCAGTTCACACTTTTAACCGGGACGTCTTCACGCTACGTGCGATCTGCCCTCCAAATCATTCAGAAAGCGGGCTGCTGAAGTATTTTTTTTTTTCTTAAAGAAACTGATGACAATTTGCCGCAGCCTTAACAAAACCGATGAGAACGCTGCCTGGTGGTTTTCTGGGAATATGTGGATAAACAAGCAGTAAATACTTTCGATCCCAGCACAGCTCCAGGCAGAGGGACCTGAGGCTCTGGGAGCCGGGAGCGCTCCCCGGGCGCAGGGAGGGATGCGCGGCCGCCGGGAAGGCGCGGACTCACCCCCCCAACGCCACCTCCGACATCTCCACGGACACGGCCCCCACGGCTCCCAACTTTTCAGGCGTGGGAGCGAGCACGGCAGCCGGGCCAGGGGGAGAGCTGCGCCCGCCGCCCCCCCCCCCGGCGCGCCCCGCCGCAGGGGCGCTCCCGCCGCGACGCCCGGGGACCCTCCCGCCCCGGAGCAAAAGGGAGGGACCAAACATAAAATATTAAAAACAAAGCAAAACAAAGAAAAAAAAAAAAAAAAACAGCAAAAACCAGCCCAAACGCAAACAACTAACTCTGGGGAAGCGCAAGCCCACGGCGAGGGAAGAACAAAGGAGGCAAGTGCAGCCGGAGCTCTCGCAACAGATGGTTTGAAGCTGAGCAGATTTCGCGCTGGCATCCCCTCCCCTCCCCTCCCCTCCCCTCCCTCCCGCCGCGGCACGGGCGGTGTCTGCACGCACCGGCCCGCCCGGCACCGCCTCGCCCCCGGCCGCCCCGGGCCGCCGCGCAGGGCAGCCCCCCCCCCAGCCCGCCTCCGCCGGGCCGGTCCTGGCCGCCGGCGCAGCCCCCGCGGCGCGGCACGGCACGGCACGGCTCAGCCCAGCCCGGCTCAGCCCAGCGCAGCCCGGCTCGGCACCCGGGCCGGCCGCAGGTGCGCGCCCCCGGCGCCGCGGCAGGGCGGGCGGGCTGCCGGCACGCTCCTGCCCCGTCCCGTCCCGCCCTCTCCCTCACGCTTCCCGCCGCTCACCCAAACTCCCGGCGAAACCGTCCATTTTGTGTAGGGGGAGGCCGGCGCCGCAAGGTGAGGCGAAGCCGCTGTCGCCGGCCGGGACAGGTTCATTCACCCGCGGAGCGGCGGCGGCAGGCGGCGGCGCCGCAGCCCGGCGCTCATGAGCCGCCCGAGGCAGCGGCTCCCGCGGCTCCCCGCGCTCGGCGGCGGCGGGAGGCGGCTCCGGCGGCTCCTGCTCCTCCTCCTGCTGCTGCTGCTGCTGCTGCTGCGGGGCCGGCGGCGGCGCTGCCCGGCTCCGTCCTGCGCCGCGACCCCAGCACGGCAGCTAGTGCCGAGCTCCTCCCGCCGCCGCCGGCAGCGCCGCCCCAGCGCCCCGTGCTGTCGTGCTTCCGACTCCGCCCGCGCTGGCAGCCGCCGCTTCCCCTGCGGGCCGGCCCCGGCCCCGGCCCCGGCCCCGGCCGGCGGGCAGCCCCGGGCCGCCTCCGGCGGTGCGGTACCCCCCCCCCGCCCCGGGAGCACGGGCGGCTGCTGCCGCTCCGCCGGGAGCGCGGGTCGCGAAGGGCCCCCCGGGGGGGGGGGGGGGGGGGGGCTGCTCGCCGCGGGCGGGGTGCCGGTGGCAGGCCCCCGTGCTTGGCAGCACACCTTCTCCGGGATAAGCCGTGTAGGAGTAACGTCTCCATTTACGTTCAGAAGTTTGTGCTATCGGGCAGCTTGTGGGAGGGTTAGCTGGGCGGTTGGCTACGATGATCCCAGCAATCAAAACCAGGGATTTTCTTAGATTAATCTAAAAACTTTCGTTCAGACTAGTTTGGGGAAGTTCTTCCTCACTGGACATTAACCCAGAGGAACTGTGGCTTCTGTAACCTTGGCGTTTCTTACAGCCGCATATAGGCGATCTCTCCCTCCGCTTCCAGCCAGCCACCCTCCCGGCTGCCTCCTGTAACTTCCAGCCATGTGCTTGATGACGAGGGAAAATAGAAATTAGAACCAGAAATTCAGGTCAGCCATGCTGCGTACCACCTAATCGCTTAGCCCAGAGTGTTTCGTACGTTAAGCAACATCATCAAGTTGTGCGAGGCATTGCTGTCTCCTTGGTCAGGAAAAGCTACGTACCCATTGCAACATCCTGTTTTGCTATAAGTATTTTCCTGTAATGCACTCAAGTGCTAGCGCTGCGGTCGTACAGAGAAATGGATAATTGCCTCGTGAGCGTGTCCCTGGCATTTGCAGCCATCTCCTCTATTGACATGTGTCTGCGGATGCCGTTGAACGGCACTGGAACAGAACTAAAAAACACATTTTTTATTTGAGATTGCATTACATTACTGAAACATATTCTTTCAGTTACCTCAAAGAAAACATAAAATCATTCTTCATAAAGCTGAGCAACTACAACTACAAACGTGGTGCTGGAGAGCAGCACAGACCTGATGGTAGCAGCACCCGTTTCCCCAGCACCTTCCACCCACTCAGGCAGAAGCGTTGTTATCTTGCCGGTCTGCGATATAAAAATAAACCTGAGAGGTTTATGCTTGTTCACATTAGGGGAAAACGCCTTGAAATTTTTCATCAAAACCTAATCTCCACCAGATTTTCCAGCAAATTTTACTGAACAGCTGCCACAGCAATGAATTTGAGTGTGGCTGCCTGCAAACTACATAAATAGCCAGTCTTCATACATCCTGTAGTCTTGTCAAAAGAAATGCCTTTCAATCGATCTGCTATGAATGGGACACCATTAGCCACTAAGTTCTGGTCTTAATTACTAGCAGGTATTAGACCCTACCTGCTCATGGCGTCTGTTGCTTTAGAATGGCTCTGTACAGGCTACTTCCATGGTCTTTTACCTCTGGCAAAAGAGTGCTGCAGTCAGCCCAGCCCGGTAAATTAAATTAAATTCCTCTTAACATGCTTCATTTTACAAACAAAAGCAAGAAAAGAAGGCACTACAGCTCCAGTCCCATCCCCCATCCCCTCCCCATTTATTATTTGCCTCAGGCCAGATTTTCAAGATACTTAAAGCATTGGGAGTGGAGAGAGAGACATCTCTCTTCCTCCAGCTAGGAAAAGTGCCTTGGGAATTCAGAGCCTGTGGGCAGTTTCCTTCAGAAAAGGGCCCCTTCCCCCCGAGGCAGAGCCTTATGTAAATCCTTCAGGTGGGACTCCCGTGCCTCAATATGCTGTTTGGTTAAACAAACAAAAAGCACGCCCAGCTGCCTCCTTGAGCTGTCAGCAGAACCATCCTTCCGACGCACCAGTGAGTGAGTTATGGCAAACATCTTTAGGTTTGTAAGTAAAGAAGCGTTGCCTCTATTTTGTAGACTGGAAACTGAAGCACAGAGATGAAGATGACAGCATGGATCCTTATCTAGATGTTTAATTCCTACTGAAATTGGTTAGGAGCACGAATGAATACCTTTGATTATCTGGGTCCTGCAGAGCTTGTACAAAAGTACATAGAAAGCTTAAGAGCTGCAAAGAAAGCTAGTTCTCCATAGTCTTATCTTAAACCCAGGATGAGTTTGTTACTCGAGTACTGCTGAAAACCCACACTTTGATACCAAGATTTTAAAAATAAAGCTCTATCACTGCAGAGTTAAGGAAATGAACAAAACTAAGGAAATTAAAAAGCAAGGAAGTTTACCTCTGTGTGACTTGTTAATTAGGAATTTCTGACGAGCAACTGCTATGGAGGGGTCAACAAAATATGGCAAACTCCAGCTTTTAAATTCTTATGTTACCGTCTTCAATCTAAGCCAAGTTTTGAATGCTACCTGAATTTAGGTGGGGCTTCTTTGGGGTGCTAATTTATTTATTGGTCGTGTTTATGGTGTAGACAACAGATGTCATTGCAGTATAGACAACACAGAATCAGAGTTTTAGCAAAAAAAAAAAAATCAGCTGTAAATACGTATGTGTGTGCGTGTTTATCATCTTTAACAATTTTACTTGGCTGTTGAGCAGAATAACTTATGATTAAAGCAAAAATAACTTTTTTTATGTAGGTTTCAGACAGGTACTGGCAAATTAGTCAATATAGCCTGTAGACTGATGAACAGTATGACTGTTCCAGGTGCAAACCCTAAGGACAAGGTGATTTCTTACCTCTGGTGTAGTACCTAATGCTTAAGTTGGAAGAGGGAGGAGTTGTATAGTGCTTTAAGGTGTTTAACTTCTGAGTTGACAATGATTCAAAAACATGAACCAAAGAGTTGTTACAAAGTATTAACAAGCTCAGTGATTGTCTCCTTTTTGTTTATGTTTTGATGCTAAAGAAAGATTACATTATTCAGGGTTGGAGTAAACTTAGAATATCTCACCTCAATTTTCAAATCAGCTAAACATCCAGTGCTTTATTGCACAGATAGACAGTAAATAGGGAAAGACAACTGCGATACCCCAGGGCAGGAATTTTACATCAGTTTGACAGATTCAGAGTTTAAGAAATATAAATTCTTGTTTGCAGCCGCCCCTCCTCCTGCAGTGCAGCGTGTCCCTTTGCAAGTCCCACTGGTGCAGGAGGTGGCTGGACCGGTGCTGGGGTAAGGCAAACCCTGTACTACGCTTCTCAGAGTAGCTGGTGAGCAACGAGCCGGTGCCTTAGCTGTTTGGTGTTACCCACTTCACTGGACAATGCTGACATACCCCAGCTGAGGACCTGGACATATGTGTGCAGTCTCCCTCTTACTAGAAGGAAGCTATGGAAAATATGAACCACAGAAAGAGGTCACCCTGAAATACACAGTGGAGGCTACACACATTCCAGAGATTTTTACCCAGCCCTTGAAGGAAATAGGCTATTTTTCCCCTATTGTTTCATTTCTCTGGCACATTTTCCTTAGACTACAGGTTGTTGAACAGTACTTCTTGTAAGAATACCTCTGTTTGTTTTGTTTGGATTCTTAAAATTGACATAGTTTGGCAACATTCAGCCTGGGAATTGTTTATAACTTTTTGGTGGCTTGAATGTAAATTGTGTTTAAGCATTTTTCCACTAAGGAAACATAAAAATGATTAACAACTGAAAATGATATTGCTGAGATTCTTGTACGTAAAGTTGGGAATCTAAACCTTTGAGCCACTTCATCTTACCCAGCAGAAAGAGGATTCTGCTTCCCACCATACTCATCTCCTGTTACTTACAATGGTGTCTAGTTTCCTGGACTAAAGTGGAAACATCTGAAGGAGATCTTCTCCCTCTTGCAGTTTTTCTGGTGCACCTCTTCAGGGTGAGTGGTGAGAGCCTGGATGCCTGGCAAGGAGCAGCCAGGGAGCCCCAGCCCCGCAGGTCCACTCCTGCCTCTCCCCTGCTCCCACCTGCAGACCTGGGAAGGGGGTGGAAGAGGTGCTGCTATTTGTAACCAGCTGTGCCCCACAGCTGGTGTTGTAATCAGCATAGGATCACTCCCTGTGCTGTGGTGGTGCTTGTTTGAGATGTTGTCCCTTTGCAGATATGTGGGGTTCTTTATGGTGCCTTGTTTTGAAGAGGAACAACTTTATTGGTTTGCCATAAGGCATGGGATAGTGTTAATTCTCCCGCGTGAAGCTTGAGTTATAAGAAGCTCCCAGGGGTCACTGATGTAAGGGAAAAAATTTGATGCCTGACCTAGAGTTAGATTAAATTACTCCTTCCTGATTTATAGAGGGTACTCCTCTTGCCTCCAACACAGAGTCTCCGAGGTTTTTCTTTCTGGGCTGGAGTTTTGCCTCCCCACAGAAGCAGCCTAAGGTTCAGTGCCTCTAAATTACCCAAGGGCATGAATCAGCACTTGTAATGCTGAATGGGCTAGAAGGCACTAGGAGCCTTGCCAGGGACTTGAGGAGAACTAGAGCGCTTCGGTTAAAGCTTTTAATTATGTATTTAACTAAAATATGACATAGGGTTTTCAAAATGGAGCTGAATTTGTTAACTGCTGTGTCTATCCTCATTAATTTTGATAAAGACACCTATCTGCTACTGTGTAATACGTGTTAGAAGCCAGTTTTCTTGATGTTGCTGTGTACCGGTTTTTGTACGTTATTCCTAGAGGTCTGCATACCTAAGCATCTCCTGGTCTTCATCCATTGTCGCATAAAGTAGGAACAGAAATTGTCTTTCAAAACAAAAATATCAAAGTTTGCCAGAAGGTTTCAAGTGGCTAAACTCCACTTAGGTGGACTTTTTTGTAGTGGGATGGATGATAGTCTTACTTCTGCTACTACTTTTCTGTTGATTAGCATGAAAAAATCTCATAAACAGTTAGGGTTGACTTTTGCAGCTATATATAGCTGATATTTAATTAACTTCTGCATGTTTAGTTTTCCAGTTTATTGCAAATAGATTTTGATCACAGTTTGCAAAGTCATTCCCAAATGTTCAGAAATGTCTTTGTTTAATACGGTAGATATAATTTACTGACAGAAAAAAAAAGCATATTTTTTACCAATACTAATGATTTGTAAGGGTCTCCATAATGGAGACTCAATAGAAATGGTTTTATTTTGCGGAAGTGCTGAGCACCCACTTCCTGAAAAACCAAGCTTACGGTTGCTGCTTTTTATTGATTATCCCAAAATTGCAATTCCAAGCCATTAATGAAACTTTGGCAAGAACTGCACAATTTCCTGGAGTCCTCATTAAATGCACATTTTGGTTCAAGTGCAGAACCTACAAACCCCTGTTAGCTTAAGCTGAATTTCACACCATAGTATTAATGTATCTAGAAAATGGCAGTCTCCTAGAAATGTGACTACCAAGTAAGAGAGAGAAATAGCAGAGCTCTAGAGCTAATTCATTCACCAGCCCTGGTGGGGAGTGAGGAGATTCAGTGTGATTCTGAGCATTTGAAAATTGGCAGAATTCGAGCAGAGATAGTTGAATCTGTATGCACAGTATTTTTTTTTTCTCAGGAAGGGAAAGGCTTAGCATTTTCACTAGAGAGCAGGTTAAAAATTTTATACTGAAACTTTGTTGTTATCAAGCTTATATTAAATGAGGAAATCTGAAAAACATTTCACAGAGCTGGAAAAATAGAATCTTATCTTCTTTCATCTCTCCCCAATGGATAAGTGGTCTGGTTTGTCATACCAAAGAGCACACTCAGTTGTTTTCTCAAATTAGTGAGCTCCTCATGAAACTCGTACCTTGGTCCAAGCCCTATAAAAGTCTAATGTCTTACATAAGTGCTAAGTTAAGGATTTAGCTGAAGCATAAACTGGTGCATTGGCTTTGTATCAGCCATGTACATTAGGGTGCAGTTTATTCTCTGCCTCAGGAAAAAATGTGCTTCAGCGTGTACTCGGGAACACTATGATGAGCTTTAGAGTGATCCCTTTTCCGTTCTCCCTACTTAGAAAAATTAGGAGAAGGTAAAGCTAGCAGGTTAGCAATGTTAAGTAGGGGTGCTAACTAGTAAGTGTTAAAACTGCTGGAAAAGGAGCTGATTTTCAGAGTGACGAGCTTATGGAGATCCCCCTTGGGGACAGAATAAATTAGCATTACGTGTGGAATTGGTTTTTTTCCCCGACTGTTAAAACATCTCCTGTAGCTTTGCATTTTATACAGATCATTATCCAGAATAAGAAGCTGATCCACACAATAGCCTGTGTGCATGTGTATGTATCTGTAAATACATACACTCATATAGATCCTTCTTCATCAGTGCCGTTCCCCCCTCTGCAATTCTGTTTAAGCTATTACTCCACTTGGACCATTTGTCACTGGAAGGAAGTGCATGCAGAGAAGTGATACATTACTGTATAGTTTCTTGCTGTGAAGTGTTGATTTTAAAACAGGTCAGGCAGTCTGCAGCTGACCCCATAATAAAAATGAACAGACATGGTTTAGGAGGTTTTGTTTTTCTTTTGTCCTGTTGTTATGCCCAGTTTAAGGAATCTTTTATTGTCTCTCAGCTATGCCATACTCAGCAATAAATTTCTCTCTTATGTTTGGCCTTTTCCCCTCTGGGAGTTTGGGATTCTTTCCCATTTCCATTTCTACATTTTTAAGCTGTGACAACCATCCTATTGCCTGGTTATTAGCTAGCAGGGCAGGTGTGCAATATTTTCTTTTAGAAAGGATAATGTTAGCACCCAAATTCAGTGAGCAGCACAGTGATCGTCCTCCATTTTACAAACTGAGAACACCAACAAGGATGTTAATTAAGACCACAGGCTGGAGCATGAAGACCAAAAACAGGTCAGCATAGGCTAAACTGAAATAAAGTGGAAAGAAACTCTATTTGCATTAAAAAATATTAATCCTGCAATAATATCTAGATGTAGATAACTTGGATTAAGAGCAAGCCTGCTCTCTGTATGCCAGCAGTGCACAACTGAGTTTTTTAGGCATTGATATCTTCCATGCCTGCGGTATCAGACATTTACTTAACTACTCCATGAGAAAATGTGTATCTAGGAAGGAGGCTTCTGCTAGGCTCTTGGACACACTTACACCATTACTGCATTTGCAGGATGGGTCATACAGAAATGGTGTATCACTTGTGAAGTCTAATGAGATATCTGATTGCATCTTTGCTGAATGAATATTACCAGGACCATCACTATCAATCAAGAAAATAAAAAATTTAATCTTGGTTTCTTAACACTCATCAAAACTTATGTCTCAGCTTAGTACCTCCTGCTTTCAGAGGGCCTTCAAATTCCTTTAGGCAGATAGCACGATGGGGGTGATGGTTGATCTTTCTTTGGACCAAATCTGTGAAGACTCCAAGATGAAGCTTCACACCTGTCTTGTACCATGATTCCTGGATGTGGGTCCCTAACAGACGTAGCCAGAGGAGTTAGATTTTCTGCAGTCAAAGGCAGTAGATTATTAACTTATTCATAATAAGGCTGTCTTAGGCACGCAGTGTGTAGCTGGGGTGAAGGAACTCATTTTCAAATAGATTTACCTGTGCCTGAAGAATTAGTTAATAAAGCACTTTTGTTTTAATTTCCATTACCTACCCTACATTTACAAATTATAGTTCCTGATTAATGACATCAGGAGTTGAACTTTGGCTTTTAAAGCACCAGACCCATGCTGTGCGGTAGGCACATTTACATTCCATTTATGCAAGTCGTCCAATTAAAATTTACTCATAGAAATTATATAATACACCAGAATGAATACATTATTTCCCTTATTAATCTGCTTTCTTTGCTTTTAAGCAGAAGTGACCAATCTTTCCCTTTGCCCCAAATGGGAATTCATGTAAAAAAAAAAATCCCTGAAATAGGCAGCAAAAGTAAAGGAAAATTTTCCAGATCAAATTAGTAAATTACAGTTCTTAAATAAAGAATTGGGAAAATGAAAGCTTTCCCTTTAATATTGCTTATATGTTTGCATTTAAAAATTGAATAAACATGGTCTGATCCTACAAAATACCAATTCCCCCTCATGTCAAGAGAGGGACATGTCATGTCATGAGCTACTTCAGGTTTTCCTTTTAAAGATAACGAGCAAAATTTACCAGGCACTTTCCAAACAAAGACACATAAAAATTACTTCCAACAGAGCGGTTCCGGTGTGCAGCCAGTGTTTGTCTTTCCTCAGGTTGGTTTACTTGCCGGTGCTTACAAGCAAAGCCAATCTGAGCCCAGCATTTTCAATAATAGCAGCTACTGTCAGTAACTCTGCAAATGAAAGAGCTGTGCTTGCTGGTTTCTGGAACCACGGAGTGAACGAATCAGTGTGCATGATACCTCCCGCCGTGGCCCATGAAATTTTGCCAAACTGTAGGTGGGGTTAATGCAGTAGGTAGAGGGAAAAATCAAGGCATAGTATTTGAAATTTTCCATGCTTCCACACGACAACAGCAGATGGCAGTAAGAGAGACAATGTGCATCCACTGGGGTTTGCCTTCCTCACTTTGGTGGGTAGGCTTTGAATCATTTCTTGGCTAACATCTCTTCTAGTTGGTCATGAAAATATAAGAAAGTTGAGAATTCCCTTTTCTTTTAGGCATGTGATCTCAACATCTGTGACCTTCATCCTGGAAAGGTATTTCTTGGCTCAAGTCTCTCTGGCCTGGCACTGAAGTATCCTTTGTCCTTTTATGTGGTTTATAATGCTTGAGAAATCATGCTGAAGGCAAAGGTGAGTGCCCAGAGCAACCTGATCTTTTTATTTTGTTTTAAATATAGTATTGGTGAACAGGAACATTTCTCCTTCTAAAACATGCTTCTTAGACAAAATCCTTCATGTGTCAGGGCCACAACAACCAGGGTTTACTGCTGGATGCAGAGAATGTATTAGACTGGAGACAAGATAGGAGAAAATTTCTGCCTGAGCATCCTGTGATAAATAAATGGAGTCAGAGGCAATGCTTTTCAAAAGAGAAAGAAAAATGCCATTCAAAAACTAATATTGCTGAAGTTGTGAGACAGAGATTAAAGGCAAAAGTTTCATTTAATATCCAGGTACTCATGAATTCATCCTTTAAACAGCAGCCTGTGGGGGTGAGATTTCCACAGGTAGTTCAGGGCATCGACATTAGACTCTGCAGCTCCATCTCTGCAGGGGTATAATATGTTTTAAGGAAATAAAGCTTGAACTGTGAGAAGGGCAAGTTTCCTTTAGAGCTTCATAGTGGAGGAAAGCAAGTGCATTGGGACAGTATGGAGTAAAATTTAGTGAAAATGTCTCAAATTAACCATTCCTGTGACATTATGAATACTCTCTCTTCTTTTTTTTTTTTTTTTTTTTTATCAACTTCCCTGATCCCATTGTTTTGATGGACATTGTTATGTGAATTTTTTTCTTACTCTTCCTGCACATTATATGCTGGCTACACAGATGTCTCATGCTCTGTCACATTTTGGATCAGGCAACCCAGTCATCTTCAGAGCCATATATTTCTAAATGTTTTTTCTCTTTACTCTGCTAATTCTTTCACCATGTTTTTTTGTGCTGTGGGATATAAGAGGTTTTTTTGGCTCAGACAGCCCTGCCAGGTTGACTGCTTATACAGTCCCATTTCACAACTGATAGTGATTTTCTGAAGGTTCTTTGTTTCAGATTTAAACAAGAAAATGTCTTATGGTCTCCTAGTGACTTCAAAGTTACAGTGCTCTTCCTTTTCCTATGTAAGCCTTTTAAAGGTTTCCTTCTCTTTCTGTATCTCTGCATGCTTTGGTTGAAGTATGCATGATAGTGAATGACATTTTCTTTCTGAATAAAAGATGCACCAGACAGACACTATTGGCTATACATACTATTTTTCTCTGCCAAATCAAAGGATTTAGAGATGTCTCCAGCATTTCTTCATACGGAAAACCACTGTAAGCTGTTTTATATTTTGCTGTTCCAGCTGTTACAATTTATGGAGATCAAAATCTGACTTAAATGTTCTTTCTACAAAGACTGTCAAACCAGAATCTTGCTGGAGGGGACAGGTGGTGGCATAGGAAAGGGGGAATTGATCTATTTCTCTTATTTTTCTTACTTCAATATGATTGCTGCTATACTTTGTGCTTAAGGTAATGTCCTGAAGCCCAAGAGATGTGCACTGAATGTTTTCTTGTCATGTCCCTCCCTGCCTTCCAGCATCCTTCAGAGCTCGGAGTACCAGAGGGGTTACCTGTACTGACCATATACCTGGATAAGACCATTTCCACCCATTCTGCCGTGGCACACCACACCAGTAGAGTAGATGAAAGGATGGAGTCTGCCCAGATCTTTTAGTGACATGGGCAAAGGGGATGAACAAACAGTCCTCTGGTTTATGAGGAGACTATAAAGATAACAGCTAAGTGGAAAAGGCAAAAAGCACCATCAGGTGCTAGTAGACCTTAGTTAGTAGTCCAAATGAAAGTATCACTATTTAGACTGTCAGGGTTTCAGGTAAATGAAACAGTACAAGTTTGGTTGTGATGACAGGCATTTGGAAGGGCTTTTAAATTATTCTAGCTGGTTCCACATCAGTAGAAAAGAGTGACTGATCTTGAGGACTGCAAAGGTAGATTAAAGCTAATAAACATGAATAAAATGGCAAAAAAAAAAAAAGGACAAGACTGCAGCAACTGGGAAAAAAAACATGGAGGAGAACTTATTAATTATTCCTGATAATGGGAGGAATGGAGCAGCCTTTCTTTAACAGACCTGGAGTCAAGTTAGTCATCTTTTTCTTGTTTTCTGTGCCTTATGCGTTTAGGTTCATAGGAGGAATACTGCTGAAAACATGCTGTGTACTTCAGGCATTTAAAGTACATTTAAAGTACATTTAGTACTTTATAAAGTAGTGCTTTTTAAAGTACATAAAGTACATTTAAATAATCTTTGTATGTAGCCAAAACAATGACTCGAAGGCATATCAAAGGCTACTGTCTTTCCCCAAGGTCCAGAGAGGAGTTGGTGACAGGTACCAGTTTCTCACTCTGCTCATCTGTCCATTGCCTGGACAATTGCACCAAGCAAGATCAAAACACTACCCTACTCTAGCAGCAGTGCTTTATACCCATTCCCACTCAGCTAGGTCTCACTTAAATAAATGTAGGATAGTGAAAAGCCTGACTCAAGAATATGCATCTCACAAGTGGAGAACTACATGATGAATAAAGGGACTTCTGCTAAAAACTGGCATTTGTTATCAGAACTAAATTCCTTTCAATAAAGCAGCTTTTTAAAAAAATACAAAATGCTATCTGTAAGTGTTACTGAAACCACATTATAGCTGGAATGTGAGAGTATGGAATAAGCACAGTTTGAATGTTATATGAATGTACAATATGAATAAAATGCTTTTGGTGTCCTTGGAATTGGCTGCGTTTTATTTTTTCTCAGCATTCTTCCTGTGTTCAGTTCCTGCGTTGTTATACTGGTTAACTAAACAAATTTGGTCTGGATTTCATCTGAAAAAAGCAAGGCGGGCCATATATGCTTTTTAAGAGAAAATTCATGTTTCCTTTTCAGTATTCCTACAGCTTGCTATATGATTGCAAGTACAGTTTATCCTCTAAGTTCATTTCAGCAGAAGAATTTGAATCACCACTGGAATGCATGTGGCAAGCAGAGAAACTCTATCAGCAATGAAGCCCCTCATCAAAGAGCGCCTAGTAGTTTTAAGACTGCATTATGGCTTGGATTGATTTTGTAGTGACTTTGGTTTCTTGCCATTATTCCAGAAAATACAAAGATCAAAGAAAGAAAGTCATATTGATTGGCTCAGGTCTGGTCAAAAACTAGATTTGTGTCTTCTAATGTAACTAACATTTTACAGATGGCTTGGTTAATGTTAAAGCTAGGGATGCATGTAGATTGAATTATCAGAGGATTAGAACCAGCTGCATTTAGTTTGAAAATATTTTTGTGCATATTCTGTCCAGCAAAATGCACAGAGCAGACTCTTGCAGTATGAATTCTAGCAAATGCCTAAAAAAAAAACTCCAGAGACTAATTGAGGGTCTGCCTCTGTTTACTGCTGGTTACCTTTTCTTCAAAGAAACCACATTGTACGTGAGAGCGCTCATAAGTTCAGGTCCATAAATCTCATCTTTGACTGTGAATTAAGGGTAAAAAAGATCAGATCTGAATAATTTACTTGAATAAAACTAGAATCCAGCCCAGTATCAGTAGAAGATCCACAAGACACTGTGAGTGACTTTCCAGTTTCCTGCCTTGCATTTTGTGCACCTTCATAAAGGGATTTGGAACAATGTGATCCTAATTTTGTAATGTTTTGCACTGACTCTGCACATCTCTAAATGACTAGACCAGATGCAAACTGATGAAGAGTCAGCACCAGTGAATAGTGGATTGATCTGCTAGCAGAAGTATCCTTAATTATTTACTTCTTCAGATTCTGAGTATCAAAATCCTCTCATGATGTCTCAGGACACACAGAAATATAAAACACAGTATTAAAACAGACCATCAAGATTTTCACTGTTAAACTAGATTTACCACAATTGATCAAATTTATTTAAAGCTCTTTGAAGTCACTAATAAAAAAATACTTGAATTATAAAAGTGTTCCAAGTATACTTTTTCTTATTATTAATATTTAAAATACCAGCATTCACACTTGCAGCAATGTTATTACCATTAACTAGATAAAACAGAACTAGTTTTCCTAGTGTTAGTATTACGTAGTTTATTCTATTCTAGGTTCTTAGGTTCATTACCCATGATGTATTATGAAAACCAAGGATAAATTCTCGCTTAGTATCCATGAAGTCTTCTGTTATTGATGTCCACTTATACTGGAATGATTCCGTATGCTCATCTGCTGCAAAATTCAGAATTCTTTTGCTAAATTAATTTCTCTTTGCATATATGTCTTAGATTTAAAATACATTATTAGTGATGCTTAGTAAGACCAGTTAATTTTTTAAGGGACAATTCTTGCCAAATTTATTGCATGGGATAATCTCACCAGAAGAAGTTCAGGCTTACTAGGAATAAGCACTTTATATCTTTATTAAGTTATTGCAGAACTTTTTTCCTGAAGCAGATCACTTATGGTAAAGTCAGCATGCTTCTGCGATGCATGTTTTTCCCATAAAGTTGACGTCCCTTTACAGTATATGCTGATGCTTCTGAGAAGTAAGACTTTGTCTTGAATACAGAGCCAAATCAATTATTAACTTCTCATACATAAAGTTTATGATGTGGGCCAGGCCTCTAAAGCTGAGTGCTCTTTTGCATCGAGTATTATAGCTATATGATTTTACTAAAAATGTAGCTTTAATCTTGTGCGGGTTTATTTGTATATCAAAAGAAAATATGAAGCAAAGTCTTAACTCTGTATTCATCTTGTCTTGGCAGTCTTTGTGGATTGCATTGGATCTGTACAGCTTCACCCGGCTAGGCATCTCTCCCTGGTTTTTTGCTAATTACCTCTTTAATTCCCAGCAGTACTGAGTGCAAACTGACTTGCTGCAGCAAACTCTAGTGAAAAGCATTATTCAACTCCCAGGAGATTATCTTCCGGAAGTCCTATTTTATTTTTTTCTTTTGTATATTATTTTAAAAGGAAGATGTGGCTCTTAAAATTTCTCGGCCATACCGGAGAAGGCTGGAAAGCATTCAGGCCCAGAGTTCACTAAGAGCCTGGATACTTGTGCAAAGAATTATTTCAGTTTTTGCTTGCTAGCAATTTTTTCTATTTTTAATCAGGTGCCTAATCAACTTTTACCAGGCTTCTACTTGCAGAATGAAATCAGCTTAAGGAAGGCTTTAACAAATATGTGTATTTTTCTTCTCTTTTGGTCTGTTCGGTTTGCATTCAACTTAGGTTTTTGAACTTTATTCACACCAGGGGATATGGAAATTGCTTTTAACTGATACCTGAAATTCTCTTGTAATCAGATTTTGTATTTTCAGGACTGCAGAAAACCTTCTAATTTCATCACCAATTTTAGCATATTAATATTTTATGGCAAGAATAATGATATGATACCTATATATAATAATGTATTGGCTATTGTATTTTAATGCAATGTGTATTCTATGATATACACTGTATTTTAATGCAATAAATTGCAATAGAAATCTATAATTAGGTTTTGTAGTCTTTTATGAAATATTGATGTCTGTCTCAAAAAATGGTGAGTAAATCATTAGGCATCCACAGAGCTGCAACAATTTTCAGAAGCAGAAAATGCTGTACAGTATTTCTGTGCCAAAATAACCACAGCACAATTACTATTGTTGGGGCAGTGCAGCCCTAATATTTTCAAAAAATACATCTATCAAGGGAATACATCTGATCGTAGATTTGCTTGTACAACACTTAGCAAGAGAGTACTGCATGAAAAGTAGTCAGCAGCAAGCAAATGCAGCTTGATTCACCAATGTGATATTAAGAGAAGATATTTCAAACTTTCTGTTCCGGCCTTGAAGAAGTGAATAATCTTCCTGATTATTTTCTTTTCTAGCGCCAGACCATTGACTGCTACTGACGAGTCGCATAAGTAGGTCTACAATAACAGCTACTGCAAATTACAGTATTACAGAGAGGAAAACTACCTGTAAAATTTTAGCTTAGTCTGCTAATGTAAGTATAAAGTAGGAATGAAAAAAATTAAACAAGTAAAGACATATTAAAGAAAAAAAGTCTAGGCCAGCTCTTCTTCCATTTACTTGCCAAGACTGGAAGACCGATTTCATGTTGTTTTGTGCACGCTAGCCACCTGAGACACCCTCACCTAATCATATACATGAACCTCCCGAAACCTGGCTGACAAGGATCTCCATCCCAAGGGACTCACTCCAGAGAAAATAATTTTGCAGAGAGGTGTCAGTGAACATAGGTTCATTTTTTAAATGCAAACCACATTTCTACCGCCTCAGTTTCAAGACTAGCCAACATCTTCAATGTAAATACCAGACAGTAATAAAAAAGAGATAAGCCTGATGCTGATTAACTAGAGGTTTTGTTATAAAATAAGGCATGAGATTTAATGTTTCTGAGTAGCCATGCAGTGTTGAGTTCAAGAAATTGCTTCACTGATTGTTTCACTAGGAGGGAAAATGAAATATAGAGAAGGCCAAGTTTCATGATTTGATGTCTTACATCGTTAAATGTATTATTAAGTGATATAAAGTATATTATGTGATACAGTTCCAGATTTATAAAATGGATCCTGAAACTCACTGGAAACTGGTAATACTTGATACTTTGTACATCTGGTTATCTACAGAGTTGTTGAATGATGCCCATGGGAACTCACCTCTAGGTATTCCTTTCTTCTTTTGCAAATCTTGACCCCTGTATGTGAAATTTTCTGGAGCTTTCAGAGATTATAGGTATTTTCCTGATAAGTTTATATTTGAGGGCTGTTATTCTGCCTGTGGATTTACTGATTAACTATGCCTGTAGGATACCATATGGCCTTACTTGGGTACAAAGGCATTAGAGAGAAAACCATCAGATGTAAACTGGTAAGATAAGAGTCAAAGAGAAGAGCAGGTAGAAAGCAACAAGCATCAGAGGAAGTGTCAAAGTGGTGGTCTGAAGGAGGAGCACTCATTTCTGTGGCAGCAAGGCTTCATCTGCTTTATGGGCAATGTTGTGCTGCAGATGAAGCAGATCTGGAGAGAGTGTGAAAGCTGACCTGGGAAGGTCCGAAGGCTGAAGTGAGGTGGGAGCCATCAGCAGAGCAACACCAATCTCTGCTGACTGGGTCTGCAGCTCTGAATCATCCATTGACTTTGTGGTTCTGCAGAGATACCTACTGGAATAATTTAACAGGAGCACAGGTTTATTTTTAAAAACTGCCTGGAAATAAGAACAGCACAGAATCTGTAAGTGCCTTGCACAAAGAATGAGTGTTTTTTTAATCTAGGCCCTGCTCTTGTAAGGTCAAAACTGAGAACCTATAATATAAATATGCTAGTGAAACTGCTCCTTATGGCTTGATCCCAGTTTCCTGCGATCACTGACAACTTCTTTTGTGTTAACTTAAATGGACTTCGGATAGGACCTGGTAATAATTAGAGTACAAAATGTCTGGCACTCTCAGGAAAACAGGTGGATGAATCCATAACTAAGCAAAAAATGAACTTATGCATATTTATTGTGGACAGCTGCAGGCAAAATCCCAATGTTTTAACCCTACACAGCCTTTGTTATGTGCCTGCATTCCTTTGCACTAGCCACCTGTTATTTATCAGTTGCACCACACCAGCATTGCCATATGAGGAAGAATTGGCTGTGATTGATACGGACACCATCCCTGGCACATGGCCTTGCCCGAGGGACTCCCAGAGAAGTCAGGGACATCCAGTGTGGGAAAGGACTACAGGCTGGCTGCTGAGTTTGGATCTTATTTGGAATAAATACAAGTGGCTCTTCATCACCTCTTTGAAAAGGACAAATTTGCATAGTAAGAGCAAGAAAAGAAAAGATATCAAATCTGGTACAACACCCTCCACCCATGAATGTGCTTTTCCAACCTTTCTTGGACTAATTAAAACTATGAGTTGCGTGATTAATGAAATGTGGCTTAATATTATTTATCAATAATCATTTCAGAGATAAGGAGATTCTGTGATAAACTACATAAAAAAGAAGCAAGGGCTCTGTCTAGCAGACACTAGGCACACAAGAGCAATTTTCATTAAAAAAGCCTGCCTCAGCAATACCGTGTTGTTGATTCACTTCATGATCTGCTCTGCTTTGCTGCTCTGGAAAGGACTAGGACTGTGTCCAATAAAAATGAGAGACAAACCTTCATTGACTCCAACAGGAGTAGGCTCAAAATTTTAAACACTCCTTTTGTTTCACCCACACTTACTGATATATGTTTGAATAACTATATACAGTATGGAACTTGAAACAGGCATTCTAGAAGATTTGGGAAATATTCTTGCATATTTTCAGTAGCTCCTTTATACGTTGTTAATTTACCACTTACTCCCACTAAATCCACTGACATGAGCCACAGTCTTTTGTTGTTAGCTTCAGAAAGTTTTGCCCCATAATTTCACTTGAAAAATATAATTAAGTATGAAATCCTGATTTCTTTGAAGTCAATGACAAAACTTCAATTTTATTTAAGTGTTAATGCTGGCAATTGCAAAGATAACCTTTCACCAGGAATTTAATTCAATTTATGTAATTATGTTTTCATGTATGGAATGACTAATGTTTTCCCATTATTGTTTAAAAGATATCTCAAAGTCTGTACAGCTATGTTTGCTTGCCTACAGAAAAGGGAAATACTTAAGAAAAACTTCCTAGGACACTGTATGTCTTAATGAGATTATTTTTTACTTTCACTGTTTAAAATCAGCTGTTGTCTTTTCTGCTTTTTTTTTTTTTTCATCTTCCTGAATCTGCCAGGGTAGTGCAGAGGTGTCCATCAGTTGTCAAGATGATCTGAATCTGAGGCTGGTAAACACAGATGTAGTTTCATATTTCAGGCACTGATTGTTGTGAACATGCAAAAAGAAATATCAAGAAAAGATTCTAACGTCCACCTCCTAATCTGTGTTAGCTTAATTTATTTCTCTAGGTGTTTACCTGTATTGGAAAATCACTGTGAGATAGCCTATGCCCTTTCACTGTCTGCATAAATGACTTGGTCTTCAAACTTCCAAACTCCTATTTCCCATTACAGCTGTAACCGTATTTGGTGGGATATGTAGTACAGGATTGAAACAACACCATGGGAACCTTAAAGTTTCTTATTCTTCCTTCTTTCCGTTGAAGGGGTCATGATTGAACTCACAAATAAATAGCAGGTATAAATTTCCAGTGCCTGCTTGTTTGTATTAATATCCACGGTAATTCTTGCTGTCTTTTTGGTGGTATTATCTTGGGAGGAAGAGTGCTCCTTTTTGTCTGTTGGCTGTCAAATCAATTTTTCCTATCTTCTTTAGAAAGAGTACTTTATTCCTCACCAAGCACTATCAGTCAAAATCTAAGATATATTTTTAAACCCCATAGAGTTTGAGACTTAGAGACAATTTTTTATTTTGGAATAATGTCGAACTAGGTCAAGAAGTTGCATAAAGAAGACATGCATGACTCTGCTGAAAGCTATTGCTGGACTAATTCTGCATTGAATAAGAAGTTTTGAAGTTTTACTGGTCTCTGGAAAAACTCTGTCCCATTTCATAATCTAGAGCTTTATGTTCCTACTAGTTCACATTATTTGGTCCTTTCTCTTCACTGCCCCAAGGATGGTTTCTACAGTGTGGGGTTGTTATAACACCGTAAAATATCAGTGAAGAAAAGGCACCAGCTGGTTTTGTTGTCTTTTTTTTTTTTTTTTTTTTTAAAGACAAGAACAGGCTGACAGCATATCTACTAATAGTTAACTTTACCTCTTTCACCCTTCCAGTATATCTTCAGTGCTTTGCCCCACAAATGTCATGCAAGGGAAGTCAAACACACAGCAAAAATATGTCTTTCTAACACTAGAGATGAAGCATTGGTCTCTTTCTATTGCACAGTAGCTTTCTCATTTTGAAAATAAAATGGAGTTACACACCTGTGCATCTGCTGCTGGACAATGTCAGCACAGGTACATGGTATTGTACTGAACCCTCCTCAGTACCTGTTATGAACACTCCAGATGCCTTGTTTTCATCTAGGACATAGGGTAAGATAACAGTTTACAGTAGTGGGCATTTCTCTGCAAACTGCCTCTTCCCCCCAGCCCATCACTGTCATGGAACACAAAGTCTTGGATTTACGTATTCACAGGAAAGCTACCACTTTTACTTTAAAAAATGGAATAAGGTACCTCACATCCATTATGCATTAGGGGTGTCTGGGAAGGAAGCTAGTGCTGGATAATTGGTGCTCTATAAATTCACACGCTCTGTTACTGCACCATATCTTCCCTTTGTAGTGAAGCCGTAAGTATGAAATCTCCATAAGCATTTTTCATTACAAAATCCTCTGTCTAGATATAATAACAGCTTTTTGCTTGGCCATATCTTATATATTTAACATTTCCCTAAAGCTCCCATTCCCAAGATTTCCTTTTAAATATAGATGTCTTCCAAATTCTCCTAAATATAGCTGTTATCCTTAATCTCATATTAAGGCAGGTCTATCTATGATGAAAAAAGTGCTATACAGTTACAAAGAGACAAACAGATAATGTTACCTGGCATACAAAAATGTTACCTGGCAGAAAAAGCTAGGAAGATAATGGTTAGCTAAAAATCTCTCTTCTGCTTTTGCCATTTTAATGCCTCAATCACATCAATGGATTCCCTGCAACAGCCACCCTGACAGCAGCCTGATCTTTATTCCTAATCCACTGCAGAAAGGGTGGCTGAACAATAGATTTCTTGGGCTTGCTCTGAATGGGCAAATAGATGGGAACTCCATCAGATCTGCTACTCCAGTTAATATTAAGTAGCATTAAAAATCGCTGGAACCTGGATCCACCTCTGGTGCATGCGAATCTAGGCATATTTCAGCAGCACATAGTGTCAAACCAAAGCTATGTGTTTTATGTGTACTTGCAATGTAGTTCTTATTTTCCCCATAGACTGTGAATGTTTGGTTTGTTCTAATTATCTATGATGAACATATTTTGCAAGACCTATTTCTATGCTAACAAAATAACTGCAGCTATTATTTAAATGATGTGATCTGGAGTTTTGATCTGGATGCACCAGCCACACCATTTATTTCTGTTTCATGATTCATTAGGCACAATTCTTGGAATAATTTTTTATTTTAATAGTCTTTTAAATTGTCCCTTTATTACAATTTTAAAGTCTAATGTTGGGATTTGGTGAGCTTCCTAGAAAATAACCTTCAGTCCTGCTCACTTCCATGCTGGCATCCTTTGGAGAATTCAGTGTTCTCTCCTGCGAGCCCTTGGAGAGCGGTATAATGTGTTTAGCACGACAGAGCGTTTTCCTTTTCCTGTGCTCTGCTTGTCAACAGTACATTACCTTTGAGTTTCCATGTCTCCAAACTGTTCCTCAAGCAGATTGCATATGTAATTTAGTGCTCTCCCCTCTTCATAGTTTTCCACTTATTATGCAGAGGAGGTAACAAATCCTTCCCTCATCATGAAATACCTCTCTTGCCAGTCATGGTCTTACGGTAACAGTGTTACTCATAGCCTGAAAGGGCTGTTAGTTTTCCTGAGAGGCAATGGAGTTAATTATTTATGTTTGGCTCAGACTCTGTTCCTTTTCCATACAGTCATCCCATGTTTTTAGTCCACTGCAGGTGCAGGAGGTGGACTTCTGCATAGGCAGACCCCCAGTGAAAGAGTGACACCTGAGTTACGGCTCCTGGTGGTACCTTTTTAGCAGTGCCAGCCTGACACCGAGCTCCTGACCCAGGACACCATTTTGTCTCAGCCTACCCCTTAGTCTCTGCAAGTCTGTGATTTCAAACCCCCACATAGTCTCTTTATGAATTTCTACAACATTTGTTCTTTCAAGATGAGCAGTCTTGAGATGTTTTTAGCAGGATGTTTTCAGAAAAAGGATCCAAAAAGGATGTGAATATAAATTAAGCAAATTTGATTACTCTTTGGAAAGTACATTTCGGTACAGTTTGTGGCTGTTCTTATCCAGCAGTGCCGTGCACAGATGGAGGGAAATCATATGTATTTACAGAGGGAGAGAAAGATTTGGCTCCCTCCAGTGCCGTCAGCTGACTCTTAGGTACATTAGCTAAGAGAATGTCATATTCCTATCCAGTTTTTAAAAATTATTTCAGAATCCCTCTGTGGACCATAACTGCCACTTCCTCACCATTTCATGGGTGGCTGAGTTGTGCCACAGGCAGGAGGTCCCTCTTCCCATCGCTGCCTGCGGAGGCAGAGGTGGTGGTGGCAGTGGGGGGTCCCCACGGTGCCCTGGGGCTCCCCTCTGTCGGAGGACCTGCAGAGCCAGGGGCTCTCCCATGCTTCCCCAGATGCCCACATGTTGCTCATCCTCAGGGAACAGGCTGGCTCTGGCAAGGGTGTCCCAGGTCTCTACTGGCGCTGTCTCCATCATGCCCATTGCTGCTGGAGCCCTCGGGTTCTGGGGACAAAATGTGTGCCTGCAGAACCTGGTGTCAACGAGCAACTGAGATGAGAAGGACACTTCCCACCCCTCCAACCCAAAGCTTTTACAATCAGATTTTGCTCATATTCCAAAGCTGTTTTTTCCCCGGTTTTATTTTCCCCCTGTCTCTGATGTCTGTCAGGGCTGAAACATCAGCTGAGACCCCGCACAGTCACAGGGATCTCAGGGCTGGACCTTCAGGACATGGAGCCTGCAGCCTCTTGACCCCACCATTTTGCAGAGACTTCAGCTCCCTCACAAGAGACATGCAAACAGAGGAAATGGTCCTTATTCCTTCCCTCCGTGGTGCGCACACACTCCAGAGCAGCCAGACTGTGGCCTTCTGGTTTTCATTATGACTAAACGTTGGAAATGTGGTGTGCATTTTCCAGAAGGGGCATGTTATGTATTTAATTTATGAAAGTAAAGAAGAGAGGAAGAGTCTTCTAGATCCCTTTTGGTTCAGCGTTTGTATGAATGCAAGAACTGGGGTAGTATTGTGCCATGTCTTCCAATGATTATTAGCCAGATGTCCATGTATACACTGTTAAAAAATACAAAATTACAAAAAAGATGTGTGGTACTGTTTTATTTGTAATGTGGTTGTGTACAGGAGTCTTATTAACATTTCTTGATAAGAAGGACGTATACCTAGAGGGAAAAAAGCTGCACTATGTGATGCTATTTCAGTTCTGAAGCCTAGATATTTTTAGTGCCTTCATTTTTGGAATAACTTCTACCGTAGCTGCACAAAACATAGAGATATACAATACGTGCAGAGAATGCAGGAAAAGACTTATTTTACTTCAACTATGCATATGTACTGGGCTGCACAGTACAGCGTGTGTATTGGGAACTGGCTTAGAGCTGAGACTTGGCAGTACGCGGGTGTCCACGGGACAGATAAATGAGCAGTTTGCACTCACAGGCCCTGGTCTGTGCCTACAGAATTGTAACAAGACCTCACTAGTAAAAAAAACTCAGGAGAAATGTAGGATGTCATAAACCTGATTCTTTCCTACCTTGTAAAGATGTAAATCAGCAGTAAGGTTTTTTTGATCCAGTGAGGTTAAGACCTAAATTGAAGAAATGGGCTATCCTTGTCTGATAAGTAAAAACTCCCGTCTGCTCTGTGCAGGCTTTTTGCAGAGCAAAGGCAGTACACCTCATCATGTGGGGTTTCTGCTGGAAGGTAATGCTTGAGAGAGCACAGGAAGCACCAGCAGAAAATTAATAAATAAAAATTCACCTTTAATTACTGATGGAAAAGAGAACATCTCCCTTCCTTCAGCTAGAGCTGCTGTGGCCCAGTATTTGATCCTTTCTTTACGGGACATGGGCAGCATCCCGAACTACATGGCAGAGTTACTTCCCAAGAAAAGGTTTCTTCCCTAAGAAGTGCCAGAATTTCAGCATGTGAACAGCATGTACTCTCAACGTAACAGGGACTGAAGCAGATGCACAAGCCCTATGCATCCAAAAGTCGAAAGACAGATCACAAAAGCCACTAGATTGGTCTAAAAATCATGAGATAGAAAAATACTAGCTGTGCAATTCTTTCCATTTGCTTTGGATTGCTAGAAGTTTTCAATTTTGTTTCAACTTTTCTCTGCAATCCCAGGGGCAAATTAATTTTTAAATGAAACCTACAGGACTCTAGAAACCAGAGTTTAAAAAAAACAAACCAACAAACCTTCAAATGGTGAGAGTTAGAAATATTACACTCAAAATATTACATGAGTAGCTGGGAAGGACTGGTTTATTACAATTAGAATGAAGAAAGAGGACATCAAATTATTTCCAGAACTTGATACTGATGACATGATGAGGGAAGGTAAAGGACAATATAACTTACTAATACAATGCATATGTTTGCAGTGAATCTATTGTAGTGATGGGAGGTTGCCAAAGACTTTAAAAAGCATACGCATGCACACAAAAGCCCTTCTATGAGAGGAGACCTAAACATCTCTCTGCAAATTCTGGAACTAATCATGAAGACTGTATTTCTCTCTTCCCTAGTCTCATAGTGAAGCACATTGGGTGTTAGCTTGGGAAGGAAAGCCTTGCTGCCACCATGAAACAGTCTTGGGCTTCCCTTAGTACTTTACCTCACTCTTCCCCTTTCATTGAAGAAGCCATAGATACAGACAATATTTTTTCTTCCTCACTCTTTCTTCCTACGGCTTTGTTCTTAAGATTTTACATGCACATTCAGGGATGTTGAAGGTATGTTTTGTAACTAGGGGTGAAAGCTCGTTGAGGACAGAAGCCAAGCAACAGCAGGGCAGATATTGGTGGGAGTCTGTAATCTCAGTTATGTTTTGGAGGATAGGAGGGAGGGGCAGTTGTTGTGCCCAGGTGGGCTTACCTCTGGTCTATGCTCCCATGAAGCCTACCTGCTTGTCATTTTAATGGTGAAAGCAATTAAATACATTCAAGTTGGGGCACTGATGTTCTTCAAAGCAAAGGGACCATACACGTATAGAGCTGGGGGTTTCCTCCATGCCAGCAGACACCTCTGCAGAGCACAGCTGTACCTGTGCCAGCTACGTCACATCCTGAGTCTTGCTGCAGTGAGCTGATGGCACCAAGCGTCGCTTACTGGGTATCGTAAGGGTACATGGGAGCAGGAAATGCTGGCTTCAAGGAGCAGGATAACCATGTATTCACACCTCCAGGAATGCTTCTCAGCTAGCAGGGCTTTGCTGAAGGTAGCTTGGGTACCTTGGCAGGATACTGCCCCGGGCAGCTGGCAGACCCTGCAAGGGGCCACTGCAATCACTGTTTTCCCGTTTATGAGCAGCCTGTGGACGGCTCTGCAGGATCCCAGATCTCCTCCTCAGGCGAGAGGAGCTTTAGCGAGAGCAGAAAAGAAACATATTTTCACAGCAGGGAGGAAAAGAGAAAGATGAGCAGTGTGGCACTAAACAAGGAAGAAAATCTGATGGGGAAAAAGAAGAGTTGGCAGCAGGGAAAGCCAAGTCCAAGTACTAGCCTGTGGGTTGCACGAATTATCTGTGCAATTAGGATAATAGCTTCCAGGGCAGTTACTGTGGAAGAAGTCCCATAAGACTCCAAGAGAAATTGTTAAAAAAAAAATCCAACTACAGAAAAGAAAACAAAATGATACGCAGATGAGAGATCCCATTTTCTAGTCTTCAACAAACCATGCCCTAGAATATGTGATGATTTTTTATGTCTTCAGTATTTTTCTTTCCCCTTCTGATCGAGAGTTTTCTTTCAACTGTTTTTTTTTTCCCTTTTGGTTCTGTGTCCATAAATCATCATGGCTGGCACCTTCTTGTTGACCTCATCTGCACTAAGAAGTCTCGTGCAAAGTAGTTCATGATATGGTGGCAACATCTGAACCATATTTCACATGAATGCTCATATATCATTGTTTGTAACACTGTAAGTGCACGATTGCTGGAGACAAGTACAAATTACCCTGCTGGAAGGATAGCTGGTGAGATTTATGTCGTATTGTTGCCTGTTCTTCCAATAGGAAGTTCTTTTTACTGGTACAAGTATGACCCCTCCGTTGAGCAATATACTACATCGCCAGACATATGGAGTCTAGCCTTTCTGTCTTTATGGTGCAATACCAAAATATGCTACAATACCTGACCTAGCTCCAACTGAACCAGGTCCAGAACTGGGAACAGTTTAGCTGCATCAGCACAGTGGTATGCCCAGGCTAATTAAAATAGGGCAGAGGCTGCACTGATACAGCTATATTGTTCCTGAAACCAAGATATTATCTCAGCAAAGAGCTGCACTGTGCAATACAGATATACTCTTTCAGACTGATGAGAGATATATGGATATATCCTTCAAGACTCAGAGATGAGCATCCATGTAATAGTTTTCATCTTACCTACCTGTTTTAAATATTGGCACAATCCTAATGATTTTCATCTCTCTTCCCAGGTTTTCCCCTACATTCCAACAGCTGCTGAAGAAAAACAAAAACCCACAACCAAAAATGACTCAAGGAGGGAATTCAGAAAAGTCCTCAGCCAGTTCTTGTAAAATTCTTGAATAGAAGTTGTCCAAGCTTTCCCACTAATATCAGACATTCTCAATTTTTTATTACTGTTGAAAATTTGGCCATTTTCTCAAAGTTGACCATTTGTTCTAATACATGCACTGAATGACTTGGTCCTTTCACTCCTAATCTTTTAAAGATCTCTTCTCACTGTTCTTAACCGTGCTGGCCTTAAGTTTTTTGGTTCCCTTTTCAAGTTTTTACAATCCTTTGTAAAAGGCATTTCTGATGCATATTTTTATCATAAACTTCCTTTTTTCTTCCACTTGCTGTTTTTAAAATTTCAAGGCTGCTTTCTACATTCTCTGTGCTACTGACACTCCTCAAGTCTTCCAGCTAAGTAGAATTTTACCCAGTTCTTTTCCCTTTCATGGTCATGGCTTGCTGGCCATTTTCTGCCTTCCACCAAGTGAAGAGTAGGCTCATCCTCTTCCATGTCCTAGATGTAAATGGTTGAGCCTCCCAGCCAATTTCTTGTTGGCCAGTTCTTTCTACATTGAACTGGAGCAAGTGATGCTTTCTGAATATGTTTTCTCAAGACCCCATCAGTTTCTCCGTTGGTCTCAGGTAGTGTTGGAGCTTTCCTGTGGATCCAGACTGGGCAGACTCAGCAGAACCGCCAGCAACTGGCTTCAGGGAAGAAAACACATCAGGCCAAAAGCACTGTTACTGGGTGTTGTATGACTGCATAGAGAGGTCACTTGAGAAATTTAAAGTGAATTAAAATACCCGTAGAACTTTCTTATTGCATCTGTTGATAAAAAAAGAGGACAAGGGATAACCAAAGATTGTATAGCCACACTCTGTCCTCCCACAGACAGTGGCCAATAGCAGATCCTGGGGAGGAGCTTGAGAACTTCCATGGAGTGTCTCCTCCAACTCCAGAGAAGTTTGGCTTGGAGTCTTCCTGTCCTAGAGGTAATGTTTTTGGTTTTTACAGCCCCAAACGTTTACTTACATATCTTAATCTACCCACTTTATGAAATCATGTCATCCTTTAGGAACTGCAGTGCCCTGTGAGAAAGAGTTCCACAGCTCAGCTGGGCACTGTGTAAAAGATTTATGTAGACAAGGGCTGAAACTTTGCCAGTCAGTTCAGTTTTATGTGAGACTTCCATCCTGAGCTCTATTGTTTTACCAAAATGCAGATAGACAAATAGAGAAACACCATCATCTTGGTTGTAGGGATCTGCAAGTTAAACCAGTAAGAAGCACATGCAAATGTAGATGTCTGTTCATGAAGCCTCGAACATTCGCTAATTAATTGATGATATTTTACAAAGAGCTGAAGAACCTTTCTTGGGATGGCATGGAAAGAGGAGTTGTTGGAAACATCTGCATGGTGTGCAGGGCAATATAGTCCAGAGCCTCAGCTACTGCAGAACCTCTTCAGCTGGTGGATGGTTTCGTTCAAACATTAAATGAGACACCAGAGTGCCTATTCAAAATAGCTGATATTTCTAACAAATCTAATTAGGATCAATAGCTGTAAGTCTCAGGGGAAAGTTGTCATTAAGGACTGTCAGGAGGAGGTACACAGGAAAAATTCAAAGGCAAAACCAACCCTCTCCTATCCACTCCAAATTTGTTTATCTGTACCAAAAGTCCTTTCCCTTTATTTGGGCTCAGTAAATAAACAACCAAGAAATTCTGTTTCCAGATTTGCTTTTTGCAACACACTAACAGCGAGGATTTACCAATGTTAAGATTTGAACATTTCAAAGAAATGAGCTTGTTTCTAGAACCTGACTTAATCATGCTAATTTTCTTTTGAAGCTTAACCATCTCCTAGAGCCAGCAAATAGAAATGACGCCTTCTGTGCTGCCCCACACAACTCTGTCCGGGCAGCTCCACAAGCATTGCACCAAGTATGAAATCAGAGAGATACTGAGTAAATTTGTCAATAAAACACAGTGGAAAAACTGACATCTGCAAATTGATAGTGTTTAGGCTAAAGAAGTATAAAGTGTATTTAATAAGGTATGGTTTAATTTACTCATCTTCACCTGTCTCCCTGTTATACATTTCTAGGCAAAAATTGTGCAAGTGGGGACTATCACAACAATGTGGAATGAAGGAAGGGAAATACATTTCTGACTCAGATGGAGAATGTATCTTATAATCATTAGCCTATTTAAGGGGAGTACTCATACAATTGTCTGATTGGGGAAACCCCTCAAATTTGCAGCTGTACCCTGGCAGCAGACCAGGTCTCCTGGGCCATGCCTTGCTTGCATGTGTATTCGCATATTTTCAAATTTAAAAGTAGCATAGGGAATTGCATCTGCCTTGCGTCTGCAACTTTCTTGATAAAAAGTTAGATAGTGACACCCTGTGCATTAGAAGGTAGGTCCAGAAGGGCATCCTTTGCCACATCAGTCACTACGTCAGACTCTCCTAGCACATCCTGGATGTCACCTGCACCCATGGGAGCAGGAAGAGCCAACCCAGTGCTGGAGACCTGCTCTCACAGCTTGTCAGCTGAGGTGCCATGGGGGGTGGTCAGTGTGCAGTGTCACTCTTCAGATGATCCCACCCATACAAATCTCCTGAGATAAGCTCTCAGGAAGTAACACAAAACAGGAACATGCATATGTGTAGCTTCATAAGAAGGAATTTCTTGTTGCTTGACTTGCCTTGTCTCCACCATCACTCGAGGCAGGGAGCTGTCTTTCTACCTGGATTATAGCTGAAATTGTAATTGTTCCCTTATTTCTTCTTGGATGGTCCTTTTTATTGGCTTTGTTGAATTGCTCATGTCCTCATCATTTACTTCTTTGCACATGAAATAAAATCAGGCATTTTCATCAATTCTCATAAGGAAGGCCCACAGGTCTGTAAAAAATTTCATTGACCTAGTCTGAACATTTTTCTTTTGTGTCCTTTGATTAGATTAAATATACTTCATTAACAACAATAACACACCAGCACAAAAGAATGACATCTCCTGTCATGCATAATAACTCCTGTGGTCATTTCCAAGAAGTAATTTTTCCTTCCCTTTATTTCCTTTTTTTACTTTTTGCTTTACCTCTTAATATTTTTTCAAAACTTAATTGGATTTATTTTTTGGGCATTTTTTTGTCTCACACCAAATGACATTTTTCCAATACAGATCTACATTTAGAGAGAAAGAAAAAGGCTGCCCAAGAACAGCTTTGCAGCTATATTTGACCCACTTTGTACAATAGCCACTGCCAAAAGTAACCTGTGCTGTGTAGCTCAGTAATCACACTAGCACTGCAGAGTGTTTAAATTGCTCTGCAGATGATGGGTAAAAATAAGTGAGCTAGACAAAAAAGCAGAGGGTGAGTGAAAGAGCAGGCAAGAGAAAGATGTCCTCAAATAGATTACATGGGTCAAGTCATGCAGTGCTTTTATTACTGCTGATTAATTCTGTCAGCTGTTATGTTAATGTGCTGCATGGCATAAGCGGGCACCCAGCAAAAGTACAAGGAGGCTGAAACTATTCTCTAAATAAGGATGTGGCCCAGACTGCTTGAAGCGGTGTGTGTGTGTGTCTGTGCCTGGCAGAGTGATGATGGATGATAACAGGATGAGAATGAAATCTCTATTGCTGTGCTTTTGCAACACAGATATATCTCTCTCCAGACTCAAGGAATTAAATGCAGGTTTTGTATTGCCAACTCCAAGCCTTCAGAAATCTTGAGACAGTCTGACATCATGTATTTTTTAAAATAATAACTATGGATTCTGGTTTTGGTTGCCCTTTATTTTCTACACTGACAGCATTTCATTTTCAAACCTCTGACTTCCGTAAGGGCTAGAACTGTACTCAATAAAACAGAAAGCCAAAACCTTGCTGTGTGCCAAGAGCTGGGATCTTGGGAAAGTTACAAATTGCATGAGCTTCTGATGACCTTATGCAAGCTAACCTGTCTGTATGGTCAGACCTCAGGATGGGAAGTACAGTGAGAAAGATGTGTGCAAGCTGTGACAGGCTTAATTCATGAAGATTCAGCACTCAGGAAAAAAGCACCTGAAAGGCTTTGGGAGGTGGCTGCAACATGAGCCTGGTGTTTAAACCAAGATGGTGTTTAAGAGAAGGTGAGGTCTACTAAAGGCATAGGTAGAGCAGTGCACAGTCTGATGGAGGCAGCTGCCAGCTCCCACATGAGAAAAATACGTGTAGACTGTGTTCTGCAGACTGTGACAGCTTGCCAGAGTGGCCTCTTCCCCGGTGTGCTGGGTAAGCAATGGCTTTGTTCGCCGTGAGCTGCATCCCTCACTGGGGAGGCGGGCTGGGAGTGAGGCTGAGTCCTTCTGGCACTGCAGCATCTGCCCCAGGCCGTCACCCGCTGCCATTGTCGCATGCGTCCTCCACTCCTCTTGTCAAAAACAAGGCATGGGGATTGCTGCAATGATGGGAGCTCTTCCACTGCTACAAACAGTTGGGTTTTTTGTCCTTAAGGAAGCACTTTTTCCCATTATGGAGTTGACAGCAGTAAGCCCGCACAGCCTACCTGGCCTTGCTGTGATACGCGATCCCGCCGCAACCATCTAGAAAAATTCCCCCCTTCAGATGTGTGATGGGGACTTGAAGTGCTGCCTGCAGGGCCCTGAAGGAGTTGAACCTCAGGAGAATTATGGCATGACCAAGAAGGGACAGTTACTCAGGGCTAGGGCAGGGTGAGGGGTGGGTTTTCCTGGGAGCAGGAGGAGGGTGGTGCTCTGCCTCTGGTTTGAGAGGCTGCATGCAGGGGGCTGTGAGTGGGGGCACAAAGGAAAGCCCCTGCCACTTTTTACCTGTGCTGCACCACTGTGCATGACAGTCCCACGGGAGCCCCAGAGGAAGACCTGGGGGTAACAGCAGGGGAAGGGCACAGGACATGGCTTTTCCGTGGGCTCCTGGGCCAGGGGACCCCCTTGTCACACCACTATCACCCGTCCCCTGTCCCCATGGGTGCCCCACTCGTGCTGCAGCCTGGGGGGTGCTCACTGCCATGGCAAGGCCACACTCCCAGCAGCCCACGGCTGGGAACATGTGTGTGGCAGTAGCCCAGCTGGGACTCTGCCCTGAGCAGCAGGCTGGGCTGGAGACCTCCCTCCCAGCTGCTAATCCTCTCACCTACAGTGTTCATCCTAATGTGCATAGCTAATACAATAATAATCTTTAAAAAATCACTAAAGCCAGGAAGTTGATGTCTTTTTATACCAAAACTTTCACCATCAGTTTCCTCTGGGCTTATGCCCTCTTATATAGTTCCTCTGATCCCTGCATTGGCAGACGTCATGGCTACATGATACAAATAACGTTTGTGGCGTAAACTCAGTCTGCCAGAACAAAATCCAGTGAAAGGGTAACTTGTTTAATGATCTTCTAAACTTTCCTGAACAACAGAAGTCCTCTCTGGGGGGTGAGGAGTGGCTGGGGAAAGAATGGGCTGAAAATGGTTTCAGATGGTGCCTTGAAGAAGAGTTCGTGTTCCTCAAAGCTTGTTTGTGTCTTCCAAATAAGCCAACTAATCTAATAAAAGAAGTTGTCTTTCCCTAGAAGCCTTGCCTTGCCTTGCTTATAGCTATAGTGATAACCATCTGCTATTGAGAGATACTATTGTGATGAATAATGTAGTGTTATTGGAGAGTGTCCGCTCTCAGAGCACTTTGTTGCTGCAGGAGAATTCTCTCTTGCTTTTAGTAGTAGTTTGCATGGGCTTATGGGTTTGCAAGGGAAACTCAACACTGGCTAAGGCCTTGCTACCATTTCAATTGCTGTTTGCCTAATAAAAGATGCCCTGTGTCCAGCATGCTACTTATCAACCCAGAGGAAATACATCTGGTCAAGTGGTGCAGGATGGAAATCTTGACAGTCTCAGCTGTAATCGGTACAACTGTGTGCTGCTGTAATGAGCAACAGACAATGCAAACGTCAAGTCACCAGAATCTGTTTTCATCAACACTGGCACTATTCAATAGGTTCAATAGACAATCTTTTTTTCCTTTCCCTGTGGCTGTTAGGAAATTGTCATCTTTTTTTTTTTTTTTTTTTTTCATGATTGTAGATCAAATAAGAATGATGCTATTTTATATATTGATTGCACTAAATTTCTCTGCAGGAAAAAAAAGAATGAATATACAGCAGCAAGTGCAGATGTTGCAAAAAGGTCCCTTCTTTCTGAATTTCTCTGAGATAATATACACTGCTGCTCAGTGTGCAAATAAAAATGTGTCCTAGTAGTTTTGGTGCCTGACATTTGGCAGATGAGTTTATTCTTTGTGAATTTGTGAAAGGATATTAGGATAGTTTTATTTTCTCTTTTTCCTTCTTGGAAAATGGGGACTGGATTTGAGTGGCAGGAAATGAAAAGCGGGCTGGAGGGGAGAAGGGTAGAGACTGAGCAGCTAAGAAAATGGGCAGAAGAGTGAATGCTGACAAAAATGGGAAGTAACCCTATGTGCTGGCAGACACCTGAAGAATTAATTTAGCAGCTTTCAGTGCAGCTAAGAAGATAGTCAGAAATACCTGAAAGTGAAAGGAAGTTGAAACATGTTTTGCCTGCGACAACCAAAAATCATCTCACTGCTGATCAGTTTTGTAACTAAAAATAGGCTCTGAATATGTGATAGCATCAAAACTCTTTTTAATAGATACCATGCTCTCTCTGGGTACCTGAACCCTTTCTTTTGGCAGACTATTCCAGTTTTTCTTATGTCCCTTTTGTAGCCCCATTTTTAAGGCACAAGACTCGGCTAACCTCAGATCTCACACGTGTAGGAGAAAAGCCTTGAAATCTGACCTGCTGAAAGAAAACATACCTTAACTCTGGAAATTAATTTCAGAATATGGACTTTGGGACCTGCCAGTGAAAGAATAACAGAAGCAGAAGGGAAAATGCATGTTTTAAACTGACAGCTTGTATATTTTATTCCTGGTGAAAAAAGACAAATTGCTACATGAGTGAGCATGCACCAGAATGTTATTAAATCTAAACCCAGCATACTGACCTTCTCCACAGCAGGGGCTTGCACAGAGTTCTTTTCTGGGTGTTTCTGTCTGTTCGTGGAAAAAAATAGGTGGTATCTTGTCAGAAAGCCAGGCCAGGCAACATATGCACAGCTTTTTACCCAGCTATCTATTTGTGTAAGTCCTCTGAAATATAAAATTTGAACTTATAATGAAACAGACACAAAAGCATCCTGAAAATATTTGGGACCACACTTAGCAAAAAAAGAACCTTTTTCTTTACACAGCTGCAGAAACAGCAAGCGTAGTGCCGCTGCGCAGTTTAATTAGCTTGGAAATGGGTACAATGGCTCTGACACTTTGTCTTCTCAAGTAAAGACTCTTTCAAGTTGATCTAAATGAGATTTGTTATCTCATGCAAAGGAAAATAAGATTTTGGAATCACTAATGAAAATTGTGAGAGAGAATGCTATTTCCACTAAATGCAATGGATTTTGGAAAGGCTTCATTTTAGGTTCACGGTCATGTAACAAAGTACAGTTTGGCTCACCAGCTGTCAAAAAAAGGCTTCCAGTTTCTGCTGTAAGCAATATAAATAATAATACAGATAAACAAAATAAATGGAGCTGTTAAAAATTAACACTAATGTAAACGAGCAGAATCTGGCACAAAAAAAGAGATACAGTAATTTACCTCTGCAGACAGAGGTAAAAGAACAGCATCGTAAAAAAAATCAGTCTTTAGAACTCTTTCACTATTCATCATTAAGGGCTGTTTAGTGATCGAAAGCTTCTACAATATGTACGGAAGGAAGCTGACCCTAGATAGCTACAAATCTGGGGAAGACGTCCACTGAAGCTTATGTATACAAATCACAGAGGCTCTGTTTGTGGGAATGGCCATTAGCAGAATGATCCCATAAACCTGAAACTAATATTATTTCACTGGAAAATCGCGGTTTGTTTTGCACAGTACTGCATAGCAGCACCATAAAAGTTCCTCTCAGGCAAAATTTTCTCTGACATCTACGGCAGCTTAGCTGAGTAAAAACTGAAGTCTAAACCGTATAAAGCAAAGAGAGAAAGTCCAGTAAGCAGATCCAATTTCTCATTCTGTGTGATGACTCTTGTCTTGCTTGATCCCTTACCCGTAAATCATTGAAGCCCTGTGTGAATTTTTGAATAGGAGTTTTCAGGGAAAATCCCGGGTGCTGCAAGAGTCAGTAGGTGGCATGTTTTCCTCTGAGTCAGCCCTCAATCACACCTCCAGAAGGTTTGGAGGATTGCTGATAGCCCCATCTTTCAACCAGCGCTGGCCCAAAGCCTGACCACGAGGACCAGGACCTGAGTCACTGCCGGTGCTGGTGGTGCACAGAAGGGCGCCCTTCTCCGGGTCTGCGTCCCCGGGGCCAGCGAGGGGGTGAGGCTCTGGCCTGCTGCCAGATTAAGACATTTTCCTGCATGAACAGTGATGGCAATGCTGGTACCCTGGCAAAAGCTCTGATTCACCCGCTGTGGTTTTGTTTGTGGAAAGTTTTAGATCAAGCTGTAAATTACAGTTCAGTGATCACTGTATTTGTCCATACTGCCTTCAGCTGCCCGTTCAAGAGAGTAAGGCTGCGCCTTTTTCACCCACTCCAGATTATTATTATTATTATGATTATGCATTGCTGAACTGGCTTTTAAATAAACAATGGCCAGGCAAGAATTTCAATCTATTATTTTTGCGGTATCCTTCAAGTTTCCTTGGTATTAGCAGAGGTAAAGGTCTTGGCAAAGTTGAAAGAAATAATGTGAGATTCAGTTACCACTGTGCTTTGGTATCTTGAAATAAATCCTCTCCTTTTACATCTCTGCTTGTATATGGTTCAGAAATAGAATTAGAGAAATCATCTAGACTTACAGATTGATCCCAAGCAAGAATCTAAATATTTCACATTTGTGATTGCAATTTTGATGTTCTGCAGTTAAAATGCTTTGGAGAATAGATTTTTACTAAGATTTAAACAATGACATAAGATATGCTTGGAAAAAATAGAACAAGCAGGAAAGGATCTGCTTTGTGCATGTGTGGCACAAATACATAGTTTGGCAAGGAGCTTCTGAGCTACTTCATTTTGACAAAAATGATAGCAATAAGTTAGAAATATGGGCTGGGCCGTATTTCAAATGATAAGACCTGAGGTGGAGTAAACTGACTGCTTGAATCCAGGATTTTACTTAACATGTTAACATTTGAAAAATAGTATATATAATTTTTTATTTCTGATGAACCCAACTTTTCTTATTTATACCTGTGGTTTCTTTAACCTTCCTCTATTACATAAGATGTAAGAGGTTTGTAGAGAGGGAAAAGTAAACAAAAGATATTCCGAAGACATTCAGTGCACACAAGGCCAGAGTTTATTTGTTTCGTCCTGTAACATCACCAAGTCTAATAAAATGTATTGCTTCTGCTTACAGACCTTGCTTCAACTGCTGCATAATTGCTGCTTTCTAAATACCACATTCTGTGCTCTGTTAACGTCATGGCCATTTGAAGCTGTAATCACTAAAAATGGAGCTAAGTTATCTCAAAAGTAGGAAACATACATATAGTTGTCAGATCACACACAGTTTTTTTCAGGCTGGTCTTGGCATATGCATGTATTTTTGAAGTACTTAATGCCAGATGTGCAGATAAATCTGAATTTTGTCAAGGTGCCATGAAAAAATCAGTAAGGCGAGATGCTGAAATCAATACCACCCAGGAAGAGACAGAGTTTTCCATCTTAGATATTTGTACCGAGGCACGGCGAGTTCTCCACCCTGCATATCTTTGCATGGGTGCACAAGTCACCTCCTGCTGAGGACAATCAACCCAAGTAATAGTCCTGGAGGAGAAAAATGAATTCGCATTAGTCTACAAGTGCTATACAACTGTCTAAGATCATGGGTTTTGGTGCTCTGATGGTTAAAAGTAAGTTGCCCTCAGACCTAGACATTTATGTTTCATTATTAGCCTGAATAACAGCAGGTTTCATGCAAAGTTGGACTGCAGGGGGCATTCCACCTTGCTCAGCCTCTTAGATCAGCCTGGTGTTATCCACCTCCTGCAGATGTTATTCTGTTAATCCCCCCTTCACCCTACTGCAGTTCAGCTTCACTCTTGCTGCGGTGGCGCTGTCAGCTTGGTCACCGCTCACCTGAGGTTTCTCTCTGCCTCCTTGGAGGGGACAGCACTGACCTGGGACAGAAACCAAGGCTCAGACGCAGACTTACACAGTGTCAATGTGTTTCTCCTCCCTGATCATGCCTGTAGCAGGTACAGGCTTGTAGGCTGGATGCAGGGCACAGTGGTGGGACGAGGCCAGTGTATGCTGGGCTTCACTGGGGAGAGAATCCCCAAGGAAAAGGGCTATGATGGGAACCCAGAGAGTCACTGGTGCTGCAGCATAGGGGGAGGTTTCTGGAGAGGTCAGCAGCTGGGCAATAGCTCTCTAGTGCCTTGGGCAGGATTGCGGAGGGGCAGTGGTGGCAGAAAGCAAGCAAGGAACACAACCTCCAAAAAAGATTTTTTAATAAAAGGAGAAGCTAAGGAAATCTGTAAGATGGCTGAGACAAAGGCCTGCAAAAAAGATGAAGTGGTGTATTCAAGAGTTGGGGTGGGGAAACGATCAGCCATACGATGTTTTGATCAATGTACTCCTTGAGGTAGAAACTGGAGGAGGAGGAGGTGGTGTTGGCTCATGAGCTGTTTCCCTTGAAGGGGTGAAGGGGTAAAGTACATAGCTGACCATATGGGGCCAGAAGAAAGTCCTGATGTGAAAGAGTTGTGGAGAGACCCCGACCAATGAATGAAAACTCTCTTCATAAGAGTCAGCACTTCATCACCCTCTAGGCAGGAAGGTCCTCTGTGGCGTCCCTGGAGACCATTAGGGCAACCCACAGAAAATCTGTAGACTAAAAACAAGACATTTGACCTAAGTTGTGTGCTCAGACTTTTCCTTTCTTTTGAAAGGGAAATTCAGGACAAATCAACCCCAGGGGATATATTTTCAGAAAGGCAAATGTACACATCCGTGCTGTATAATTACTAAGTGAAACTGATGACCCAGCCGTTTGACTGAATGAAACACTTGAGTGTTGAATGAGACATAGTTACAGTGCTGCTAGGTTGGTACACCAGTACACCAGTCTGAAAACTGGCTTAATATTGTGTGTGGGGCTGTGAACTGGAACTGCAGAACTGTGGAAGGTGATAACTGCTAATGCCCACCTTCCTTCTTCTTCAGGACTCGAGAGAAAAGTCTTTGAACAGTCCCTCAAGGTTTTATTTTCTTAGATGTTTGGAGGACAGTGTGTGCTGCTATCTTTCTCTCTTTCCAGAGAGGAAATCCACTTGATACTGGCCATAACTGCAGCTACAAATCTACTTCATAAACCTGCTGTCACTAGACAGGACTTTTTTAAAAAGTAGCAGTAATCAATTTTCAGAGTGTTTAAGCTTGAGAGATTTTTGCGGTCAATGTGATCTTATGGGAGCTGATGTTTCCCGGATGTTATTACTGGAATGCTGCAGCTGCATTTTTAACTGTTAGTGGGCTGGAAGCACTTTATCTTCCTGTTCCTCCCCATGTAGCTTTCACATGTGACTTGATAACCAAGGTGTTGCAGAACCCTCTGCTTAAAGATCCAGCAGAGCTCTTAAGCTTGGTGTTTAATTGCTTCATTGGATTAAGATAATGTCTAATAACCCCTTGGAGAAATATACCTTATCTGCCCAAAGTTTCTTAGATGATAAACAGCAGTTCAAGAAAGTGAAGATTTCCACTCAGTATCTGCCTTTTAACAAGACTTTGGAAGGTTGCTATGCACCAACGTATTCATGCATCCTGAAAATACCACAGGCTGGGGGGTCAGACCATAGACAACTGTACCATAAATGCACTAGTCATTAGTCATTCTATGTTATCAGTTTATCTTTCTTTTTCCTAAAAGCTGTAGTCGTCCAGTTGGGCAGCAGAGGTAGTACCATGACAGTTATGCAAAGACAAGTCACCTACAGGAAAAGCAGCATCTTGCCAAAGTTAACAGGTCTTGGATCTCTCTGAGTTTACAGCTCACCAAACCAAAAGTGCAGGTGTTTCTTTGTGTAAAAATGAATGCAACTTTCTGTTATCGTTGGTACCTGGGATGGAGCCTTGGAAAAAGCAGGCTCCATTTGTAACACATTTCTCTAAGGGAATGTGCTTGGTCTTGCTTTTCATAGAATCGTAGAATTTTGGTAAGTTTCAAGTCATTACAGATCTACAGAAACGGAATGATTCCTTACCAAACCAGGAGACATTCTTATCATTTAATTGCATCTTGAACTCTGCCTTAGAAACCTGAATCAGGAATAGAAAAGTGATATGAAATGTCATAGAAAGGCTTGTAATTTAAAACAAAGCCAAGCACTCTCTTGTACCAGCTCCTCTTACAGCTCCTTCCCCTTTAGCGACACTAATGTCATAGAATTATTTCTCCCATTTTTTGTTAGCAAAAAAGACAACCTTGTTTGAAGGGCTATTTATTTAGGGCTTGTCAACAAATCATATATTTAGAAAGTGAGGTTGAATTTAATTAAAGGACTGAATTCCAAAAGGAATTAATTAAACTGAGTTCAACTGCCCTGTGGACACTGTTAAACACACCCACTGTGGCGCCCAGTGTTTATTCCTTTTGGAAGAGTAAAAGCTTCTATATGGGAGTTTAATTTAGTTTAACCAATCAACTTTAAAGACTAAAAAGGATTGACTTTCCTGGGTGTCCTCCTCATTTGTACAAGCACACAGCCTTCTCAGAGGTTAGCCTGAACTTAAATAACATTTCTCTCATAGTGACTGTTGGCTAATTGGGCTGATACTCCGCTTCTCTGTGAAGTTGGTGAGATTTTTTTCCCTCTCAGTAAGACTACTGTAGAAAGAAGGAGTAAGGGAGAGATTCGAACAAGGTTTAATTGGGGTGCACAGCGTACCAGCTGGGAGGCAATGCCAGTCCATGTGGTGCCCCTCCAAGGACCCTCACCAGTCGCCTCAAAGAAAGACGGCAGAGTGAGCATCTCCTCCTTGAGATCTTACAGATGAAGAAGTAGATGAGGAGATGGCTCTGCGTACAGCTTTTTTGCCTTTTTATGAAGAACCTTCCCCCAGTATCATGGCTTAGCCGTTTCACTCCCCCTTTTTTAAGAAGCCCCCCTTTTGAAGGCTTTTTAGCCTTCCTGTAATAGGATTTTTATTTGTCCCTTCAGATAATCCTTGTTCTAATCACTGATATAGGGGAAATAAGGCCAACTGTAATGGTAGTAGAAAGGGAATAGGAGTTACTCCTAGGGAAGGATTTGCTGCACAAGCATGCTTCAGGGGGGGAATTTGACAGGAGCAAGGAAGAAAGGGAACAGATTTTAACCCTTGTATACAGAAAGGCTCATTCAAACAGATTTATTTTCTCCTTCCTTGTTGTATACTATCTTCACTTGAGGAAGACTACCCTGTTGTGGGACAGCTCTTACACTGTTCAGATCCTGCCCAGCCCCTTCCAACATGGAGAAAGCCTGTTCCACAGTTATGTATAAACATTGCAAAATGTGAGCAGTGCTGGGATTTTTTTGTATGCGCAAAGCATAATGTTGAAAGCTATTCTACCTGCCTGTGGTAGAGTTCAGGGTGGGGAGGAGTGTGCAGATTCCCTGAGCAGCCCAGGAAGCACGGAAATTAAGCGTTAAAGGCCACTTCAGCCTTCCAAAAACGAGTTTCAGTAATCTGTGAGACATCACGGAAGAATGAAAGGGAGTTTCAAAATAGCCTTACTTTAAATAAAAACATACTTTGGCAATGCTACGTGAAATGAAAACTGACGTGCTTGACCATCGTATTGACATGTTCGTCAAACCACTCGACAGACTGCAAATATCCATGCAGATTCAGTGCCAAAAGCCAGAGCAGCCAACCAGATGTGGAGCAGACTGCGGCTGAGCCTGTCGGCTCCCCCAGCAGGGACGGAGAGAGGCTGCTCGTTGGGGCTGCGATCCATCAGGACCACCCTGGACATCCCCAGCAGCAGAGACACCAGCATCCCTTCCCCTTGTCAGATGTTTCGGGGGGGAGGTTTTGGGGGACTTGGCTGATGGGAAGACCAATAGGGAGAGTGTTGAAGTGGGAGCACAAGAAATTTTAAGATGGGGAGTGGCGCTACAAAATATCAGTTCTCTGCAAGTGTTTAATATCATACAAAAGCATGAAGCTGAGCGTGTGTTTGCTGGATGTGAGTGTTCCAGCACATTCCTTGATCAGATGTCTATACCTCAGGGAACTGGGCTCCTACTGAGATTTTGCACGATACCAGTTCAAAATAGACTTCTATAAGAGCCACTTCAGACTTGTTTTAACTGATGAGTATTTATGCCAATAAACTTGCTTGCTAAGATACTGCCAGGAAGCAATAGCTAGTCCAGTCCTGAGCAGCCTAAAAATCTGCTACGTATATATTTATACAATGTCTGCATACAGGTGCCAAGACATAGCTCAGGGCTCACAAGCTCCACCAGCACAGGAATAATAGACATGATTTCTATAAACACACTGCAAGCAAACATGCTTAAAAATCTTCAGAGAAACATTACAAAGGCCCCATTCTTCGCAATGTTTTCTGAATGTAGCAGATGTTGGGGACTAAGCACCATGATGCAGATCACCAGGTATCCAAGACCCACAATGAATGTGCTATTAATCACTGGCTGCACTTGTTCAGCTCTGAGTAACGATGAAATGCTACAAGAAATACTTCAATCACCCAGTTACAGTAAAATAGAGGCTAACATCAAAACAAAGGGACCGTTGAGAAGTAATAATTTCTTGAGGACATAGTGATATAACCTGCTTAATTCTTGGGCAGCTAATGGTGTGTAACAATGATGGCTAGCTCTGCAAACAGTGCATGCCCCAAGCCAGAGCTCTGGGGAAGCTGCACCATCAGCCAAGCAGTCAAACCCTTCCACCTACCCCCTTTCTTAAAACCCACGAATCCATCAATCCAGTTTGTATGAGAGTTGAATTGTGGTAGGTCAATGACTTTCTTTTTAAATCAGGTTTGAAAAGTAAAGGGAATGCGAACAGGCCTAGGAGAAAGGAAAAAAAGAACTCAAAGTGCCGATTCTGAGGGGAAAAGTAACCATTCTGAGTAACAATGATTTTGTGATTGTTAAGAGAAGTGTATAGTCTTCTGTAAATATTAGTAAGCACTGATATAAGATTCCGGTGCTGAAACACACAGTCATATGAACATATTGTGTTTAATGAATCAGAAATATCTATCTTACCACACACTTAAGGAGGGGGAAGTTTGACCCAAACAGTAAAAACTAAGTTGGAGAATTGCTATTTGTGAAGACTCACTCCTCAGCCACTAAAAAGCAGCACAGGGGACTGTGACACATGGTTTTATAGCTAGAGAAACAGAGTGAGATTCAACTTTGACTTCAGAAAGCTGTACTGTCCTCACCAGCTCCCTGTGCGATGCTGAGTGAGATATGTGCTCTCCTTATGTCTCACTGTCTCACCCTTCTTGTCTGCTTACACTGAAAACTCTTCTGTGCGGTCTGTCTTTCCGTGCAGTTTATATTAATCTCTTCCTTAACTTTATTTAGCTGCTGCTTGGAATCATTTGGTTTTGATTACTCTTAAAGTTGCATAATAACAGAAAATATCCCAATGGAAACAAAAGGAGAGAGCTTTTTGGACCACAGCTGCTGTTCTGCTTCAACCCTTTTCCAAGTACAGAAGTGCTTTGCCCCGTCTCAGACCAAAAGCAACCTTGCGCACATTAGCTGCACACTCCCATCATAAAACGGGATTTACTGGTCCGGTAGGCAGCAAGCCGAATCAAGAGCCAGCACAGGGACAACAATGCTAATAATAATTTAATTGTAAACATAATGCCATTCTGCGATGGGCCTCCACATCCCTGACAGCCTGGGATGGAGCCGACCTGGAGCGCAGGGAGCTCCCACACATGCTGCATGTCCCTCCCCACCATGGGCGACACATTGCTGCTTCTCCGGGACTGAAGAGCAAGCGTGGGCTTCCCGGAGGAGCTGGGTTTTACAGCTTGCCGACTCCCAGAGCCACCTCGTCACCCCCGGGAAATGCTGTTCTGGGTAAATGAACTCCACCAGACTTTGAAGACTGATTCTCAGTAATTCATGGAAGAATAAAATGTTGCCCCAGCTCTGCAGATGGTGTGTGGCTGAGGTCCAGACAAAGGGAGCAAAAATCACTCTTTCAGAAAGCTGCAGGCTTTCTTCTTGCCCATGAAATCACAGGCTCAGCCCAGCTATGAAGGAACCCAATGTAATGGATGTATTTTCGTACACTGTATTGTAAAGGGACAGCCAAGGGTGCAGATTTAATAGTGAAAAGAAGTGACATCCTGCTGCACTCTGCTCTCTACCAAACAGCTCCCGTACTCTATCACTGTTTGAAGGGTTATAGAAAAACATTTTAACAAGGAAATGCTACTCATACACAGTTTGTCTGCATGTGGAGGTGGGGGCTGACTTTTTAAAGTTAAAATGGATTGCTCACCTCCTGATTTGCAGTGGGAGTTAGATGCCAGATAACACACTTTTTCTCTCTGCATCTAAAGTGTCTTATCTACATCCTTTCTGTTTTAAAAAATCTGACCCAGGGCTCTAGTGTGCTATTTAGACTTAATTTCCAAATGACAAAAATAGCACACAAGAGCTATTTCTCCTTTTGCAAAGCAATTCTAGTATTAGCTTGAATCCTCAGGCACGTTTTCCTTTCTCTCCTTCCCTGCTCCTTCCCCCCCGACAGGATTCACACCATTAACTCTGTGTTCTGCAACTGCATTTTTCTTCCTCTCAGATTATTCTTATCTGTTGTACCAAAGGAAAAAAAAAAATCCCTTTAACTGCTCTCCAGTCTTTCAGTCTCATCTCAGTGGGCATATTTGCATAAATGTTACTGCAGTGGTACAGGATTCTTTACAAGGGAATTGGATTGCAGAGGCCAGGTGATTAGTTTCAAAATTTGTAAAAGATTTTGCATTTTCTTGCAAATATGCCAACTATATCATTCACAAAGCAGCACAAAGCTATATTTTCAATATAGCAAACAGTTAAGCCAAGGCAAATCAGTCTTTAGAATTATTTTCCTCCCTTTGTGTTGAAGACATGCTATATTAAAATAGATTAAAAATTAAAATACAGAGCTATGTACATTTGCACATGCTAAATATATATATTTGCAAGGTTCTTTCAAGTGACTATAATAACATTTTTCAAAAATTACAGCTAAAATGCAAAATGTCAAGTATTGATCATAAAAAGTATATTAACTTTATAACAAACTTGTCAGGAAAAATAATACAAAATAAAGACAATGCAGAGCTAAAAAAATATAAGAAATATACCATTTCTATGTTGCAAAATGAAAAATCTGCTCTCCTCTTCTTCAGTTTTATATCCTACTGTTCCACCATAAATTATAAGTGGTAAAAGGTAGCGTCTGCAATGCCCATAATTCATTATATCATCATATAATGTCCAATAGGGAATATTCTAACACCTTCTTTGGTTGTCTTTTTCTGAGCACAGCATAATAGAGACCAAGAGGCGAGCTGTTTTCACTGCAGATTAAAGTCAAGCTTGGAGGTAAAGGAGGTCAGAACGACCCTTCTTTTTTCCTGTTGAAACTTCCCTAGGGAAACCTCTTTCAAAAAAATTCAAGTAAAGGGAAAATGGAGTTCTTTATGGCACTTTTTAAAACAGAATGTTTTGGTACAAAATGACAATATTCAAACTTACATCAATTTTTAAAATGCAAAACCAAAATGAAACATCTGTTTTGACTTAATGCCATTGAATTTTGGCATTTGGAAATTTAAAGATTTTGACTTTTGGATTCCCATGCTTTTTAGAAAAACACACCCCTCCTTTTCCTCCCCCCACCCTGAAACCTCAAATCTGGAAAATATTTAAAGCAGCATGTAAATATTCTCTTTTTCCCCTGCTTCCCTTCCACCCCCATTTTCCTGCTGTTTTCTAAGCATTTCCAGTTGTTCAGGAAGATGTGCTGATAAAACAGAATGGAAAGAAAAATCATCATATACAATAAACCGAAAACAGCATACAGGTGTTTAGGCTTGTGTGTCTGTGAGAAAGATCTTCTCTAATCTTCATATGTCCTCTAGAAATACAGACTTTGAAATAAAATGCTTCAAGCCATGTGTTCATCTCTCTTGTGTGTGTTGGTCCAAATGCACCACTGGGCTGATTCTCTTTATAGCTAGAACTGAACCAAGGAAGCATTACTGCTGTCTGAGGGGACTGTGTGGTATGGTAACAACATCTGTGAAATAGGAAACATCCACTTTAAATAGGAATAGCAATATTCCTCCTCCTTTGTAAAGTACTTTGAGATTCATGGAGGAAACAGAGCCATAGGGCATGATTACATTACATGTTTTCTTTGCAATTACTGGTGCTTACAGTACAGAGAGGTTTAGCACTCACAATAAGGTGCAAAGAAAGAATGAGTGAAAAAGCATGGTTTTTTTCTAAGTAGGACTGTTTCTGAAGAAGTCCTGTCACTGTTCCCCATGTGCCCCTTGTTAGCCTGTTGCCTTGCGTCTGAGAATAAGGTGACTCCATTTGAAACTCTGTGTTGGTTTAGGATAGTCCAAAGTCACCAGTAACCAGCCGTGGTCACCTGGAAAGTAACTGAGGCTTGAAATGTTCTACCTCCTCTCTCCTGGCTTGAGTATGTTCACCCAAGTATTTTTTGCTTTCCCAAAAGGAAAGCACTGCTAGGTGTTGTAATGGACATGGATGCGTGTGCAGGTACAAAGGCGTAAGCAGCCTTCAGGTGTTTCGGACACCATTGAATTACCCAGGATGAGTGCATGGGGGTAGGAGCCAGGGCTGCTCTTCATGTCATGCCTACTTCTGAAATGGTCTGACAGGACTGGTAAAATAAGAGTTTGGTCAAAATGCATGACAGGAGTACATGTTGTTCCATAAATTACTGATTACAGGTTTGTGAGTAATTGCTTTTGATTTTTCTTAGTCCTCTGGCTATCTTCTTACTCTCTCTAAACCAAGAAACCTCTTGCCAGTTGCCTATGCTGGTATCAGAGCTCAGATGAGATGCTTTGTGCTGGATCTGGATGGGCACTGACTCCCTGCCTCCCATTCTGCATCCCTAGAGAAGACTGTTTTGAGTAATGCTGAAGCTGGGAGGACTGGTAGGTCAATGGGGGTCACTGTGCCGTCTGGAGTACTTGAAGGAAATTGCTGCCATGTGTCTTTTGGCCAAACAAACTGTCAATGTCTTCTTCCAGGAGAGAGCTCATTCTTGTTAGCAGCAAAACACTAAATGTAAATGTGTTGCATTAAACATTTCCTACTGAGCAAAGAGCTTGAAAAGTTAGTCTCTTACTTAGCTTCCTGGTCATTACCATGTGGGTCTTCATACTATGTATAACTGATTTGAGAACAGCAGAATCCCATATGCCCCGCTTGGAGGAGCATTTTAGTGGTAATACTCCAGGGCTCTTTGTTTGTCTTGAACTATACTTGGGTATATTCATCACACATTTTGCTTCAAATAAAAGAACATTCTTCTGCATTGCATATTCTATTAGTATTGAACTTTTCTTGACTAAGTCGGCAGCACCAGGGGAGGATGAGCAGAGGTAGCGCAGACTGTAGTTTTCCTTCCTCCAGTGGGATGGTTGTTTTTCTTTTGGTATAGCTGAGATAATCCTGACTTTGGCTCTAGCCTGTGCTGGCAACCAACAGGTACAGAAGGACAATCTGGTGCCTAGTGACTGGTGGACTGCAGAGAGGCATTAATCATGTTTTCTTTCTTTTTCATGGGTCCACAGGGCTGATAGTGAGGAAAATATGTGACATGGCTTACTGTGATAGCCTAAACTCCTTCCCAGTAGGTTCTGTTTGTTTGCTTTACTATTACATAGACTTCATGGTTGGTTTCACTGGAGTGGTGTTTAGAAGTTAATTGGTTTTTATTCAAAGTAACTTTATTGTTCCATGACAGCCATTCATAAGCTAAGATGGATGGATATATTAATGGATATCCTGTTCCAGGGAAGTTTGTGAATTACAGTTCAATTCAATGAGTCAAGATTCAATCCACTATTGCATGAATATTCATCACAGTATGGGCTGCAAATGCACACAAAGGAAAACATCCACCCTAATGGCAGCTGAGTACATAATACTGTGGAAATGGCCAGTTTTCTCTGTAAGTTAATAGCAGGTAGTAGTGACTTTTATTGTCTGTAACTTTCCTTTGGAAGTTAAACTGCTGCCTGATGCTGGTTGACAGCAGCATCTAAAGCAAAAGTGTCAATCTATGTTACTCTTTAATAGTTCTGAAATATAATTATATTCCAAAAATAGTAAATAGATTCAAACAAACTTTTGCCCTCTGTCCACTGGAGTCAATGGCGTTCCAGAGAGAGAGACCGAGGTCAGGATTTTGCCCAGTCATGATCTACCTTAAAATGTCACTTACTGTGCCTGGTAACTGTCAATAAAGGCTGCTGTTGAACTAGCTCTATATTTAATAAGACTTGCTACAGTAGACAAGGGCAAATTATTCCAGGAAGAGTGGTTAAAACATGCTCCTGGGGGTTTATGGTTGCATGGTGTAATCCAGCCCTCGGCAAATCTGTTGTCCTACCAGTATTTTTCCAGTTGGCAGTTCCTATATAGATTTGTTCCAGCTCTGAACAAAGGTGAACAAAGACTGGAAATATCATATTGCATGTATATCTTTAAATCTGAAAAGGTAATTCTGCTGGATTAATAGCCTGATGTAGAAAAAGGTAGAGCGTTTTTCTGTAATGTTCTAGCTGATGGTGAAACAAATGTAGTAGAACTACTCTGGAGATTAAAGGTCTTTTAAAGACCATTATAATTGACAGAAATTGCAAAAAATGGCTTTCTAATTTTAGATTGCAAAATATGGAATTACATATTTAGGACCTCCAAAATCTTGGTACAGCCAGATACACGCCATTTGTGGAAATGCACAGACTGATGCATGGTATACGGGCCTTGGTATATGTGTTCAGTGAACTCCAATTGTGTATGTCAATCTTCACAGCATTTGAGTGTCTGCTTTGCAAAAGCCAGAAGCAGGAATTGAGGATGTGGAGAGCCTGTACTTTCTATTCATAGGGCTTTTTAAAGTTGAGTGCTTGGAAATCATGAAAAGCTGAAGCTTGGAATCTCAGGTATGCCTTTTTGTGCCACTGGTGGGTTGGAAAATACTAGATCCCAGGCTGTGTGAGCAGCTGGGTTTTTTTTATATTTTCTCATTACAGATTAAACTGTGTGTGTATTAAAACTTTGTGAACTGTCTCGTTTCTAATCAAATATTCAACCTACATTTTGAAAAAAAAAATAAAACCCCATGGTATAATTTTAAATAGTTTGTAAAGCTTGTAGGAAATAGCTGCTGAACCACTATTGCAATGAAGCTATAAAAATTATCATTAAAATAAAGTCAAAGTAATCAACAAGTTTAAATGAACCTGTTAAATACCTTTGTTTCAATATACCACCTTTTAAGACATAAAGTATCAATCTAGCATATATTTATAAGTTTGCTTTACACTCATTATTCTCTTTCTGACAGTGACCGAATGGAACTGCTCCTTGTGGTAAAATTAGGCAGTCCTACAGGGGCTTGTAGGAGCCTGTAGGATCAGTGTCTTAAATTTGAGGTGTTATATTTTGTTTCAGTGACAGCTGAGTGAATAAATTGTAACAACTTAGTTAATTTGCTTGGCTTGTAAGCAAGAACCTAGATATTTCACAGTTCTTGATTACTAATGATTTGGAGGAGGTAGATGGTCTATAAAGAAGCGTGAAGATTTGCAGTAACCACAATCATGCTAGAAATGTGTTTAGAAATTTTGAGGTGTTTATTAACATTTCATAAATGCCTGGTACTGGGGTATATCCATTGTATTACCAATATTGATCCTGAACCTACAGTTAACTACATGCCATTAATAACTCTACCAGGCACTTCAATACTGATTTAGTTCAAACTCTGTGAGCTGACTAGTTTTTCCCTGTGGCGTGACGCACTTGTTCCTGATCAGAAAATGGCATAGTATGGTTTGCACTTGATTGAAAAGGCAAAGTTTATGATCCTTTAACCTGTGTAGTACTTTTCATATCCATTTAAAATTCATTGTATGCAGTAATTACTTAAATTTATGATCAAAACCCAATCACTCTCAGGTAAAAGAAAAAGGGAGAAGAAGACACCAAAACTAACTTTCTCCACTTATGGCTCCATTTTCCACTACTTGCAAGCAAAAAGTACTCAGTAAGGAACAGTGCAGCAGATAATCAAAATGAGAAATAAAATGAACACGATAGATTTTCTCAGGAATTAAAAAAATCCTCACACACTATTAATGAGATTTCACATGTGAATGTTGACTTAAAATATGTGTGCACTAATTCTTTAAACCCACCATGAACTCATTATTGGTGCTTTCTAGAATATACAGTGTACCGGAGAATAAAACCACTTTTGAAAGCAATTTGTGGAGTTTCATGAATGTCAGCGATGAAGATCTGTGCTGTTCCTGTGTTCATCTAAAAAATTTTACATCAGCAATATCTGAAGAGAAGCAACACAGGAAATTAATAAAACCCCATGAAAACCTTTTCAGGGTATATTACTTAAGCTGTGAATCAGATGAGGAACTTGTCTAAACAGATTAATTTCAACAGTACATAGCTTGTACAAAGTCATTATGATGTACACACACCTTACCACAGCCAAAGTACTTTTGTTCTTTGAAAGGCTCTCTTAGAGGTAAAAATCTGTAGAGACAAGTTGGTGAGCAGCCCTTAGTGCCCAGGATATTGCAAACACTGCTGACTGCTGCTACCAACCTTTGAGTGCCACACATGTCCACGCTGGCTGGCGAAAGGCATAGCCTATTCTCAAAACATCCCATCTGAAAGGAGAAAGTGCTTGCTTGCTGCTTCTTTTGATGGAGATTTGGATGATTCAAACTCCAGACATTTGAAGAAAATAAAAATGTTTGAATGCCTTATGAATGAGTCACAACGCAATTTTGGATCCGTCTGTTGGCATGACAAAGTATCCATTGTAGAGAAAGGATTTCCTGATCTTGAAAATGCTACTGAATTATTGGCTTATAAGAGAAAACTTTTTGCAAAATCTCTGCCATTAAAAAAATGTCTTTTTAAGCCTTCCATTGGAGACATGGCTTGTTTTTCTGTCAAGCACTCTCAGGAGTATGTACTCCGCATTTTCACTGTTGTAAATTCCTGTTGTCAGACTGCTTGGAAAGGAGAAAGAAGCAACAACTAACTTTTCATGGAGGGCAGGCAGAAAGATTTGGAATTTGCTACCTGGAGACCATTACTCTAACCCTCTTGGGTTTCTGACTTAAAACAGCCTGCATTTATTTTCGGATAGGTCTTATTTTTATGATGGTCTACATTGCCTAGTGTTAAAAAAAAAAAAAAAGAAAAAAAATGTAGAATGCTTACCTATTAACAAATGAAATGTGGAAGTAGTAAAAGAAAACAAAAGTAGTAAAAGAAAACAACAATAACCAAGTAAGCAGAGCAAAAATTCATGAAACATTGTTCATATATTTTAGGATAAATGGAAAAATGTCAGGGATCTTGATCTCCCTTCTCCTAAAATTGCCCAGAGGCTGCACAGTGTGTCATGCATTAATTTTGTGCTCTATTTTTACACTTAAGAACATCTATGTGTGCATGCATGCATGCATTTTAATTCTAACATTCAGAAGTTTGGTATGTTCAAAACATTAGCACCAGATAGTTTTAAAAATGTCATTCTTGTTGCCTGTTGTTCATTCTCAGATGGGACATGGGAATAACAAGAAAATAATTCTACCATGCTGGGAAACACTTTGCCAACATTTTTACTTAGTAAGAGACTGGCCAGTCCTCTCCTGAGATACCTGAGATAGGTTTTCTGTTTGTCTTCTCCACCATAAAAATCACTGGTGTCTACTCAAACGAAAACTGCGGTATACCCCACCCCCTAGTTTTCTGCTTTAAAAGGCAGTCAGTGTGCAATGTTTGCAAAACATTTTAAACATTAGCTGAACTTTATTTCTGCGAAGTGATTAGCTGAAACACATGCCGTTTTCTGGTTTTTTCTTGATACTTTTATGCTACTTAATAACATGGCATTTTTTAAAAATCCTAACACCTGTCTTTATACATTTAACATAAAACAATTACTTGATTTACTTGTGACACAGGAAATCAGTCTCATGGGGCCAACACTTGTACTTCAGGGAAATCTGAGTTGCAAGTGCATTCATAGTTGTCAACAGAAATTTGCTACCCCGTTGCAAGAGCTGAACATTGCTTCTTGAGTAAGAAAATACTGAGCAGTATGTGAACCTTAAAAGGTCATTACAGAGAGTCATGCTTACTACCTATATACATGCTGTATCTAAGTGTTTCCTAGTTTGGACTAATTTCCAGATTCTAGACTATGAGAAAAACAGCTTTGAGAGATCCATGGCTCACTACGTATTTTTGGTTCAGTGAGTATCTACACAGACTACCTTTTCAAATATATAGGAGACAGTGATCAAGTCAAGGTATGTTTATTTTAACTCACACTTTTAGTTGTAAAAAAGTCTGTGCCACAAACTCAGAAATCTTAATAAGGACAATGTTGTCGTTTCATTGCAAAATTAATTGGTGAGGCAGAAAGAAGGGGAGACATGTTTGTTCCTTACACAAGTTCGACACATATTACATTCATCCATGAAAGAGTTCAAGAATGTTACCTTCCTACATCAAAGGAAGAATATTAAAGGCAAAGCCATGACATGTAAGTTTTTCTTTAAATCAATGAAAACATGATATAACAGCATTCCATCTTTTCCTCCCCAAGTAATTATAAATCTGAGTGTCTTAAAGGTGTGGAGGAGCCATAGCAATTCTTCAGAACGGGAAAAGAAACGTGACTTTTATCTAGGCTCAGTGATATCCTAAACCTAAAGCAACCTTGTATTTACTTAATCATGTCCCAGCAGTACTGGTAGGCATGGACTGGCTCATGGGTGCTGCTGGACAGACTGCAGGAAGGTTTGTTGAGGACTATCCTAACCTGAGTCTTCTTTGGCTGCAAAGACATGATCTCACTCACACATCAAGGTGAGGGCAAATAAACTGATGTCAGCATTAAATAAAGCCAGCCCCAGGAAGAACAGATACGTGGTATGCCAGACATACGCTGTGGACCCTATAAAGAGTCTATGAACTGTAAGGACCACTTGTTCACCACTCTGCCTCCTCCCTCAGCAAGGGGCAGAAGTCACCAAACAAAAGGATACTGACAGAGCGAGAAAGCCTTCAGAAGGTGATATGTCCACTCCCAGTAGATGCTCGTAGCTGTGCCCCAGTGGGCAGGTTTTCCATGTAGTCCACCACCTTCAGCAACCATGCCACTTCTAACTGACCTGAGAAAGACGCACTTAAATTCCTCACATTTCCCAATGGTTCTCACACTCTGGTGTTTTATGATAAACCACTGAAATCAGTAGGGAAGCTTAATTGCAGACAGTTTGTTGTAACCACATGTGGATGGATGCTAGGGAAATGGGTCACGCAGCTAGGGCAGATCTGAGTGCAGATTCCAGCTGTTGAGGGTGCAGCAATGAGTTTATCCTTAGCTGTGGAGGAACACCTGTGTAAAATATGCTGTAAAATATGATGCAGTGTAGCTTTTCTGCATTTCAAAGATGAAATGCCAAATTTGAAAGATACCCTATTTGAACAGCTTAACAAGTGGCAATGAGGGGGCCCGTGGGCTTGCAGCCGGTGCCCCACAGGTCTCCATGGAGGAGCCCCATGGCCAGCGTATCTCTCACTTTGCTGAGCAACCCTCCACACGCACTGAGACTACATCAGCAGCGTTCTGTTCAATGCACATCGTTCAGGTATAGCATTACCGAACAATGTGCACAGTGTGTTGTGCCTGTAGAAGTCAGAACAACAGAATTAACTATGGGGCAAGCGCTACGCACAGCTTGTGTTTCCTGGCGGTATTTATGTTGGCAACAGTGTTTGGAAGCCAGTGTGGTTTAGCCAGTGTTTACCCTTCCACGCATAAAAGGAGTAGACACTAGATTTGTTTTCAGTGAAGGTGGAATATTATATTTCATGCTCTGTTTTTTTAAACAGCATTTTCCTTGTTTATTTTTTTTTCCCATTTGTTTTAGCTATTTCCCTTTACTGCATTTCTCCTAAACTCTTCTTTCCTATATTCTTTTCCACTGCATACTTTCACTAAAGCTTCATTTACTTTTGAGTATTTCAGTTTGCTCTCCTTACCTTGGTCATAGTATTATGCTATTGCCAATCCTTATAATTTTTGGACAAAGTTAGCTATATTTTTTTGTTCACATAAAGACTGTCTTCCTCTAGTTTATTTTTGATTCAGTTGTTTATAATTAGATAAATGTGGGCTTCAATAGAGGAATATTGGAAATAAGAGTGAACTGTTATAACGTGAAGTTAATGTATTTATTGACATTTATTTTTCTTACTATTTCTCAGTTACAGCTGTTTGTTAGTCTAACCACAAAACCGTGGTTATCATTCCTTTTTAAGCTGAATGATAATTACTGAAGGAGCAGTAAAAAGATATTGGAGCTGTTGTCGGTATTTCAAATTCATAACTGCAGTGAAAACACTTCCCCATTTTTAAAATTTTTATTCTTCAATTGATGAACAGAAAGTAACTGAGATACAAAGGCCTTTTCTCCATTCAGATTACTTGAAATACATGATTTTACAGTGCTGTGTTGACAAACTTGAACGTGACATTCACCTTTTTTCTAGTGCTCCAAGCGCCTTCCTTTCTAGACAGCAATATTATCCTGATATGTTCAGACTGGCTCCTGAGATAGATGAATGAGCATCTTCTGTCCTTTAAAAATACTGCTTCCCTCCTGTAGCAATCTCACATTCCTGAGCTGACTAGCAGATGTTACAGTATTCCAGTGATTATAAAATAGAAATGCTCCTAATGAACATGCTGCAATGAATGCTTGTATTTCCATAGTAATTCTTACAAAATAATAGGCTTCTGGGCCTTAGAATTGCTGCTGTCATTCGAGCTCTATTCCATATCCCTTGGGGTTTCATTAATAAGACATTCAGTGCTGCATATTATATAAGCCCTTCAAAGACTTTCTTTTTTTTGGCTCAAGAGAGAAAATAGTACTTTCAGTGTGTTGCTGTTTGAGGAAGCCATTTGAAAGCATTTATAGCCAAGTTCTTCAAACTTATTATACTAATAAGCTGTATATAAGATGTTAGGGAAAACAAACATACAGGAGGCGTTGCTGAACTTTCACCGTCTTTCTGCAAAATGGCTAAAAAACCCAAAACAGCATAAGGAAGGTATAAAATTTTGAATTCTCCAAGTGTTCTGTTCACCACTGAGCTGTGTCAGAGGGGTAAGTTTTCAAGGGTGCCGAGTGGGCTTTCACCTTCTAGCCAGTGCCGCTGGGTAGAGCACCGTGTCCCCATGAGTCATGTGTACTCTTCCTTGCTCCACCTTTTGTTTCCTACATCAGTTGGGTTGCTCCCAAGTGATGCTCATTGGTTTGGTAATCTTTCTTCATAAATATTTTCTTTCTCTTTGCTGTTATTCAGCAGTGTTATGACAGAAAACACTGATTGGTTTTGCCTGAACACCCCCTGTTCCTTGCGTATTAGAAAGTTTATTAGCACTGATGGAGTCAGGGGAATGATTGTTTAAGTACTGACACAATCACTGCAGTTTATTTTGGAAATAAATCACTGAGAAGGAGGCTGTAAGGAAAATGTTTGCTGATGCTGCATATAGCTCCTACAAAACCTGACCTCGTAGTTCCTACAAAAACTGACCTTTCCTTTTGTTTTATAGCAACCTTGTGAAGTCAGCTTGCATTATCTGGTGGCAAATTCCAAACTCAAGAAATCATACACAAAAGGTGAATAAATTTGGGTTGTTGCCCTAATTTCTGTCAGGGGTCTGCACAATATTTCCTGTGAAGCGGACACTTTATAGAAGAATGCTTTCCTCCAACAGCTCTGGCAAACTACCACTGTCCATGGCATGAAGACTAAGTGGGCAGCCCTAGGGTTTGCACTGTCCATCCTGATGGGGAAATAAAACAAAAGAAAACATTGCAGAGAGAGAGGGGAAGGGTAGATGGAGCCACGTGGAAGTTTTTAAAGTAAATTATTGAGCAATGTAGGGTGACCTAAAGTCCTTCTTAATGCCTCAGAGTGAACCACTTCTAATTCCTAAGTATCGCATCTTTTTCTTGACCTTGAGAGACCACAGAATGCTCTTAAGCATGATTTCCAAGCCGTTATTAATCAAGGGAAAAGAAACTGTGTTCCTTGGACTGTATCCTTTGCCGTGATGTACTTAGGCTAAATGATGCATCAAGTTTACAATGAGCATTTTGACAGTCTAAACAGATGCATTAGTCATTCTGCATTAACTCAGTTTCTAGGGGAGTGGGAAAATGTGCTATCTGTTCTGATGGTATGGGAAAATATGCCTACACACTGTCCACATGATGCTAGAAGAATCATGGACTTCATTTTCCAAGGCACTCTTCCAAAGCACTGAATGAATTTGATGTGGAAAAATCACTGCAAGGTTTTCAAAGACGTGGTCCAGGTGGGTCACCTGAATCTTCTGATTATTAAATCCATAATGCGATGAGGATTTCTTCTCTGAATGTTTCTCTCCAGATTATAGGGTGATCTTTGGTTTAGCCAAATCCTTTTATTAAACCTGAGAAAAGGAATTTGTGAAACTAATCATAGAATCATAGAATCATTAAGGTTGGAAAAGACCTCTAGGATCATCAAGTCCAACCATCAACCCAACACCACCATGTCTCCTAAACCACATCCTGAAGAGCCACGTCTACATGTTTTTCGAACACCTCCAGGGATGGTTACTCCACAACCTCTCTGGGCAGCCTGTTCCAATGCCTGACCACTCTTGCAGTGAAGAATTTTTTCCTAATATCCAATCTAAGCCTCCCCTGGTGCAGCTTGAGGCCATTTCCTCTTGTCCTATCACTAGTAACTTGGGAGAAGAGACCAACACCCACCTCGCTACAATCTCCTTTCAGGTAGTTCTAGAGAGCGATAAGGTCTCCCCTCAGCCTCCTCTTCTCTACGCTAAACAACCCCAGTTCCCTCAGCTGCGCCTCATAAGACCTGCTCTCCAGACCCTTCACCAGCTTCGTTGCCCTTCTCTGGACACGCTCCAGCACCTCAATGTCCTTCTTGTACTGAGGGGCCCAAAACTGAACACAATATTCAAGATGTGGCCTCACCAGTGCCAAGTACAGGGGCACGATCACCTCCCTGCTCCTGCTGGCCACATTATTCCTGATACAAGCCAGGATGCCGTTGGCCTTCTTGGCCACCTGGGCACACTGCTGGCTCATGTTCAGCCAGCTGTCCACCAGCACCCCCAGGTCCTTCTCTGTCGGGCAGCTTTCCAGCCACTCTTCCCCAAGCCTGTAGCGTTGCATGGGGTTGTTGTGATCCAAGTGCAAGACCCGGCACTTGGCCTTGTTAAACTTCATACAATTGGCCTCGGCCCATCGATCCAGCCTGTCCAGATCCCTCTGTAGAGCCTTCCTACCCTTGAGCAGATCAACACTCTTGCCCAATTTGGTGTCACCTGCAAACTTACTGAGGGTACACTCGATCCCCTCATCCAGATCATTGATAAAGATATTAAACAAAACTGGCCCCAACACTGAGCCCTGGGGAACACCAGTCATGACCAGCCACCAACTGGATTTAGCTCCGTTCACCACAACTCTCTGGGCTCAGCCATCCAGCCAGTTTTTTACCCAGTGAAGAGTACACCTGTCTAAGCCATGAGCCGCCAGGTTCTCTAGGAGGATGCTGTGGGAGACTGTGTCAAAGGCCTTGCTAAAGTCCAGGTAGACAACATCCATAGCCTTTCCCTCATCCACCAGGTGGGTCACCTGCAATCCGTACAGCCACCTTTGAGAATCAGATGCCATGGCACAGAACATGAAGTGCAGCTGCCCTGATGTGTTAGTTCGGTCCCTGGGCTGCTGCAGAGGACCCATGACCATCTCATCTCCATTTCACTGTGTGCAGAATTGAGAGGTTTTACAATCATTTGACTTGCCTGGGGAATCTATCAGCATAACTTCAAGGGATATGACTGCGGTGGGATTTAACTCTACCCAGTAAGGCTGGATTTTGCCTTGGTCTTGTTCATGTTTATGTGAACATGAGTTTGACCTTGTAACAGTTCATGGGAAAGACACCGGGGCAGTTTTAAATCTATCAGGGTAGAGTCTAAATAGCTGCAAAGTTGCCCATTAATTAAAGATACTTCTGCTTATGATCCCAGGCAACCAACACGGCTGCAGTGCTGCTAACCTCAGTTTTGCTCTAGAGTTGTAACATACGTGATATCATCTGGTGCACCACATCAGGTGTATCTTCACTGAAGTGATAAAAATATTGCACAATAGAATGTACCTTTATGAATGTGTATTTTAAATTTGTTGTCTCTGCATGGCAGCGTGTTGGTGAGGGAGTGAGGGAGTCATTTATCTGCTGCTTGCCTCCAGAGATCTGTGCAAAGGCACGTATATCTGGAACAGCCTGAGTTGTAGGATTGAGTTAATACCAAAACGACTAATGTTTACAAAAACCAAAGCTGTTTTATTTTTTTGTCTCTGCCCAAAATGAAACCTAGAGCCATGTTGCATGCTTCAGCTCACGGTACTCTAGTTAAACTGTCACTGTGAAACATATTTTCCAGACCTGAGAACATAAAGGGAGCTGTAAAACATATTTGAGGATGATTTTATATAATCTTGGTATGTTTTCTCATGCAGAATATGACTGTTCATCTTTATCAGCCATGCTACTGAAGATCTCATTAACATTGGTCTAATTTAAAAAGCAAAAGCCCAAAACTCAAGAACTTGTTATGCTGACCCCTTCCAAAACTCAGGTAAGTAAAGCTGAGATTTAAATCATCCATGAGTTTAGGCAGATTGGGCTGCACAATTTTGGTTTATGTTCGACTTCTTTAGGGACCATGTTGTAGTTTGGAGCTTTGACCTGGTCAGGATTTTGCACTGTGATATATTCACAGGTGTACAGAGCCAGCTTTAGTAATGCATTTCCTATCTGCCTAGTATAGCTAAATGATCTAAAATCCTGTTGGTATTAGTGAACTGTGTGAAATATTTTGCCATTTTGTGGTAATCCGCAGCAAATCTATGACTGGCTTCATTAGTCTTTACACTTACATTGCACTTCCACAGTATTTCCCACAGGCAGCAGCCCAGCCCTTCACCTGGTGCGAGGGGATGTGGCTCCTTTTGTGACATCCATTGAGGCTTGGGCCTGATGGGCAGATCTCTTAAGTTTTCATGCAATCACACTTTACTTAGCAGATGAACAAACAGGAAAACCAATAAATTAATGCCCTTTTCCCAGATTCTAATACACCATTCTGTGCATGTGTAATAATAATAAACCATAAACAAGCACAATAATGCATTTTCATTTATTCTCTATCAGAAAAAAAAAAGTGTATCTAAGTGTATTATTCAGCATAATGCAGGTTTTTCATAGCTTTCACAGTTTTCTTGTGGTGACTGATCTATATTTCCGCTCTTATCAGCTAAGGCTGAATTCAGCAACACTGTGAATGGGCAAGACAAGAATCAGTGAAGGTACATTGACCCAAGCAGTGATGATGGGAGACACAGGAAAGAGATAAGTACAGTTCACTTAGTCTCCCTTCACTGTCTTCAGAAAATCCACACAAGATAAAGTAAAATCTAGGCATGACTCTTGGAAAGGGCTTTGCCAAATAACTTTTATCTTTCAACCACTTATTTTTCTACAAAGGAAATACAACAGCACTTCCATCCAGCTAAACTTTTTTAAGTGCCAAAGAATTCATTTTCTTTCAGGTTTGTTGCTGATAAGTGCTGTAGAAATAGAAAGCAATAGTAATTAGAACTGGTCTAAAATAGTATCAGTTCTGCAGCTCAATTCAGTATTTTGTTTTGTTTCCAATGGGCCCCAAACTGCTGCTGAAAAAATTAAACTTTCCAGAATATCTGATTTAGACATTATCTGAGTGTTCCCCCGTGGATAAGACTAAAATATTTGGTTTTAACTCGGCCATGTAGAAGGCTGAAATTAATATTTTGATAACACATTTCACAGAGAAAAAATGTGGAAAAATTAATACATCCCTGTAAAATGTTTCCTGTAATCCTCTCAGCCACGTGGGTAAACAGCTCATTTAACAATTCTGACTGCTCCTCACTGTCACGACAGAAATAAAAATATTAAAAGAAAATAAGTCACCCAAAAAGAAGTTTTTTTTTTTAAAAAAAGAAAGCCTACTATTTGAGGGACTCGATGTCTTTGACCCACCAATTTCTCTGATGAACAAAATGAATCTTAGCCATCTGTTTCCAGTTATCTGGCACAAGTACGTATTTCTTGTAGTTTAATCTTTGATTAAGTGGAGAAGGGAAATGAATAATTTAACTGAATTGCATTTCTATTTGGAAGATTTATTCATGGGATTAGAAGTTGTCTACCCTCCCAGGTCACAAGTGTAGATGAACTCTGTGTCCTTAGTCTACTCCTCTGTGGATGTTTGCCTGCATCATGAAGGATGCACATAATCTGATACCACCGATGTTATTACATCAGAAAAAGGATCAGGGCTGGAAAAGCTTAGAGAGCAAAATGTACTCAGAGCTGCATGGGATACTCAAAGATAACTTGCTTGCTTGTAGTTCAGTCTGGCTCTAGCTGAGCATGGCCAGTTCTCTTTTTCAAGCTCACTAAATTTTTCGCTAAGTTGAAGAAGAAAATTTCTTCTCTTTTTTAACTTGTAATCTTTCTAAAGCTGCTGGAAGGGTGCAGAGTTTCTCAGATAACCAAGTACACATGAGAAATTCTGGGCATGCCAAAATCCCTCTACTAAACAAAATTATTAGAGATTTCTCTACAGATAACACTGATAATTTAAAATGTGGTTGGATTTACTCACTATTGCTGCAAGGTAATTGAAAATGGTCTCTAGACCACGGATAAACCTTTGGACACTACAGCTGTTTCTTCTTCATAGCACATGATGGAAGAATCGCTCTGGAAACACTCCAGATCACTCAAATACATGTCATTTTCTCAGCTTCTAGGGCAAGAACAGCAGAAAATTGTTTTTATCTTTCCAGGTAACATAGTTATGCAACTTCAGATTTTATGAACATGCATTCCTTCCAACTGAAAGTACAATTTAATTAAACTTAGGAGAGGGCTGATAACATTAATCAAGGGTACATGAAAATTACTCATTTGTCTCTGTTTCTTAAGCAATAATTCAGATGAACAGATGAAGAATGCCACCTACAGTTAAGGTCAGGAATCTTGGTCTCTCCCGGGGTACCTGTTTCGGGTTTCTACCCTGTGACCAGAATACAAATGAACAGTTGCTAAGGCACAGCAACTGCATCATACTGAGCAGGGTAATTAGTTGCTGAAGCTGGATGATATTGCCATAAATAAAATTTAAAAGCTTTAGAAAGTCATTGCCCTGTAGGCATGGGCATTCAGCTCATTACTTCCTTGAAGAGCATATGCAAGTTCTGTGAGCATATATGGTTTTTTTAAAAGCAAAGTACTCAGTGTGCTGGGGTCCAGGCTGGCCACATGGAAACTTACAGCAAGGACAGCGAGAAGTTGAAATACCGAGAGGTACTTTACAGCCTTTTCCACCATTATGCTACAATGCAGTGAGAGTTAAAAGGAATGTAATTTAAGCTGAATGCAGTATGCTAGAAAAGTAGGATTCTTTTTCTAGCTAGAGAATTATTAGACTATGCCAAGTGTCTTAATACAAAGCATTCACTACTTTTGAGATACTCTGCAATAGTGACAATAGCTGAAAGCACAGTTTTGAGTGTTGATCATACTATTGGGGTTAGAAAAAGAAACACTAGAGCTAAATGAAATCTAAAGGGAAGCATTTTAGTCATTCCTCTTGTCTGTTACGAAGATCTCCTGCTAGGACAGCAGCCTTGCTGGCTGTTTCAATTTAATTACTCAAGCGCAGTGGGTGTGATTCAGTTGTTCAGATGCAGATTTCTTGCCTTTCTGACACTGTCCAGCTCTTAGTCCTCTGTAACTCTGCTTTGCTTTCCAGGCAGAATGATGCATATGCTGCTTCAAAAAGATGGGTCACACAAAGAGTATCCAAGACTGCTCTGGGCAAATGAACACAGAGTCTGAAGTTTCAGTCTGTAAGATATTTTCCAACTTTTAACAGCAGAACACTTCTGCACAGAGTTTGCACAAACAACAGTCCCTTAAATCCCAAGGCTGACCAAGCTATGAATTCTTTGGACATTATTAAGGAGACTGAACTTGTGTTACACACCAGCACCAGGTTGATCAGTCTTTCTGAAACAGCTGAAGTTAATGAAACTGCAATTTTACTCTCTGTTTGGGTTACAACTTTGGTTTTAGTTTAACTGTTGGTAACCTAGAACCCTCTTCCCAACTGCATAGAGAACTGCGCCTTCCAAGCAGCCTCTGGCTGAAGCTTGAAATGCTGCCCTCCAGGCCTGCCACAATGGACCACTGTCCACCAAAGACCATCCCTGCCTGGGGCTGAGCAACACAATGAGGTCCTAATCATGAGTCAGACATCGACTCCCTGGCCTTGGCTGGGGCAACCCCATTTACTTCCCTCTCGCTCTCCAACAGAGAGATAAAGCCTGCGGTTTTAGGTTTATCAGAACTAGAACTAGGAAGTGTAATGCAATGATTTGATAGATTTCCCCATAGCCCGTAAAAGTCTTTGAAAGTAAATCTGTCCCAAATTATAAAAACAAGACAAAATGCAAAAAGAATAAAAAGAAACAGTAGTTATTTTGGGGGTCATTGATACTTCTTTTTGTGAGAGGGCCTTCACTGACTGCGGTGAAGTGGGGGGTGTTCAGCGCCCACTGAGCAGCGCTTTGCAAGTGGTTTCATTGCCATGAGTCAGGTAGCTGTCGCAGAGAGCTGGCTTCCTGTTTTGCTTTGAAAGGTTGGCTTTTTGTAATTTGGGTGTTGCAAAACCAGCTCTTTTCGTCTATGAGTCTTTACATTACAACTCAGCAAAGACAGTAAGGCTATTGCATGGTAGGCAGCGCTCTCACGCTTATCAAGAGTATTGTGAAAGTTGTGACTTTTTTCTTTAAAGCTTCATTTTCTGGAGTCTTGGCATTCAATCTCTTTCTTTCTTTTACTACAACAGAAAAGCTCATATTAGCTTAAATGTCTTTAGGGGAAAGCTGAAAATAACACCAACAGTTTCAAGATCAAGGGCAAACAGAGCCCAGGATGCGTTTTATATTTTGACAGCAAAACGCTCCTGAGCAGGGCCTGGACAAACCGCAATCCCTCAAATCGTTAACACTGATTTGATTGCTGATTACACAGAGAAATTGGGAAAAGCCTTGTGTTTGCATTTGCTTCCTTCAGAGCCCAAGGGAAGAGGATCGGGCGAGAGGTGAGGCTGCCTGAATACAGAGATGAGGCAATAAGCTTACACTGGAAACTGTGAGCACCTCTTGCTGGCTGGTATCAGCTAGCAGGTATGTGTATTTGTTGCCTGCCAAGCTGGAGTCGGATGGACAGTTCTGTCTGTCTCTCCCTTACATTTTTTTCTCAAAATACTGTACACCAGTTACATGCAAAGTCAAGCCTCTTGTGTTTATAATTTCATTTGTCAGGAGCTGTGGCAGAGGCTTGAACTGTAAGAATTACTTTGCAGCAGGCCAAGAAATTTCCCTAAACTTGTCTGGCTTCTGTTTCCTTTAGTGCAAGAATTGAGAGAAAAGGTAACATCAGCTGTACACCCGCTACTGCCTCTGCAAAGCTGCAGCTGCTGTTTTGTCTGCGACCTTGCCCCCTTATAGGCAAGGCCATTTCCTTCCTCAGGCGGCCAACCATGCCAATACCTGCTTGCTTGAGACAGGCTTCGGGAAGGAGCTGTGTGCTGCATCATGCAGCACTCTGTGAAGTGGGTGTGTTAGGCTCTTCTTGGAAGCTGGAGGAGCCGAGCGTTTCCTACCACACTGTCAGCGTGGCTATATGTGTTCATCTTGATTAGAACTGAGTCATATTTCAATGGGCGATCGTAATGCTAAGGCATCAGGATTTCCCCCCTTCCTACTTCTTTTAACAGGTTTTCTGTAACTCAAAATGTGTGTTTTGTTTTAAGCAAGGCAAGAGTTCTGGGGAAAGGTAACAACATCTCTGGGACTTTTTTGTCTCATTGCAAGCCAGCAGCAAAACACCCACGCTCTGGAATTCAGTCTGAGAGCAGGCACCAAAGGTTGCTTTGTGGTTCCTGAGGAGGGGAGAGAGACGAGGGCTGGTGAAACAGGGGGGAAAACCAATGCTACCTTTTGGCAAAAATTTAGGTTGTTATTACATGTGTATGTTTCTGACTGAAGTTTTTGGGAGATGGTGAAAAAAGATTATAAATGTATCTATATCAACATAGGAAATACAGGTTGACATTTCTTATACAGATTTTTACCCTATGTCAGTTTTCATTTAGTCAGGGTTGTGGTCTAACATGTATTAAAAGGTACCTTCAAGGGATACTTCTGAAAGTGAAATTATTTTTTATTTGGTGTTTTTTTGTTTGGGTTTTTTTGTTGGTGGTTTTTTTTTTTTTTTTAGAATTGGTGCTTATTATTCCAAAAACCTTTGAGCTGGTGAATAAATGCATTCAGTTTGGATGTTCATAACCTTCCTGTGAAAATGAGGGAGCTTCCACAGAGAAAAATAAGAGTTAAATGTGGAAATGATTAGTATAAGACCATAGGAGCACTCATGTCTTCAGGAAACCATGTGGCCATTTGCATTAACATCCCCTCCAACACATTCATTGTTGAAGCCTAGAATCTGTCAACAGCATAAATCAATCCCCTGCACATATCAGTAAGTTCAAGTTTATTATACCATCAAGGTGGAGCTCAGCTATCCCTGCTGTCATGCTGCTTTAAATAAGCAAATAGATGAAGCTAATTTAAATATCATCTGGTTTTGGAGAGGACTGTGCTCTGTGCTTGCTTATATTGCAAAGAATTTGTGTTGGATTGGATTGGAAATAACAGATCTGAGTGGGGAATTTTTTAAGTGAGGCAGAACTGAAGGGGAGTGAAAACTGATACTGAGTTTTTATATAACGCATCAAAGCCCTGGCACGGTTATTGGCTTTACGAGTGTGTAACTCTATCTCCTAATGTGAATTAGTTTCACCCGCATGACAGAGCAGCAAGTATTTTGCTGCACAGCTAGGCATTATCTTTTGGACCCTGATGCAATGAGCCCAAACTGGTATGACAGACATATCCTAACTGTTGGTTTTGCTTATTCTTTCCCTAGAAGAGAGAATGGGCCAGGTATTCATCTTGTGGTGAGATTATATAAAAAGAATTACACAATTCAGGTAGGGATAAAACTAATGAAATGTCATGAAGACAATTTTAGTATAGTTCATACTTACCTCTATGCCCGCTAGAAACTTTTGTAATTCTTCCCCTCATTTCATAAAGAGTTCTCCTAAAATGTCAGGTGGATATGAATGTTTGACTTAGAAGTTGCTGCACTTCTGAACACAGAAACAGTTTTGATTTTTTCCAATTTCTGTGGATCAATGTCCCAACGTTCCTGCTACGCAGATGGAAAAGTTTCCATTCCTTTTTAGACACACCATGAAACAACAGAACTAAGGAAAAGGAAAAGATAAATTTTTTTATTCTGTTTTATCAATTCAACATTAATTTACAGGGCAGACCTGCTTTTAAATGATCCAAATAAAACTTTGTGATTCCAGCTAAGTGTAGTTCTCCATTTTAACTTGATGTTAAATTTAAAAATACCTTTAATCACCTTCATCCCATTGTTCTTGGGCTGTGATGAATAAGTCTGTCCCTCTTGGCTGTTCACGTGTCTCAGATGCTCATGGCAGGGTCTGATTCTAGAATCTCAGTACAGTTAACTATTTACATTGAAGGGGTAAGAATGAGTCCATAGCTCCATGTCCAGGACAGTCACCTGGGAGACCTCAATCACTGCCCAACCTGCAATTTGTATCTAAAACTTGTCTACAAACAAAAAAATATTCAGCAAAGAGTTTAATAGTGATTGCCTGCCGCCTGATATAGACAAGAGGGAGAAGCATTTTCTCTTAAATGGGAGATCTAAGTTTGATGTCCTGTTCTGAAAGAGCTGGTGGAAAAGGGATTTTAGTTGAGATCACCCACAGCATAGCTGATTGCTGGAGAGGGAGAAGAGGGGAAAACACCCTCCCCTTCTCTCCCAGAGGTATATTGTGTTCACTGGCTATTCTCAGAACATGCATAACAAGGAAACAGGCATAATTGTCCTGGTGGGAGATCCCCAAAGCATTTGGATGTGTAACAGGGCTTCAACAAGCTAAGGACTCGGGCCTTGGGTACTTCTTCTGTTGGACATTGCAGCCACAAACCGGTGCTGACAGAATAGGGCTATTTGTAGAGTTTGGGAAGCAGGAGAATCAGCAAAGTGGGACTTTAGCACCTGAACTCAAAGCCACATGTCTGAGTGCTCTTAAAGGGCACGGCCCATAGTGACTAGTGTAGCTATTCTGTGGCAATGACACATTCCTCACCATCAACAAAACCAGGTGTGCCATGCTCAGTGTCCAGCGACCGATCACCTCACAAACGCTGTAATAGGAAAAGCTCATCATAAGCACCGATAAAAAGTATAATGACAGGCTGGGCAGTAGCTGAGCGGATGGATGCACAATGATGCAAGCTTCATTTTTGTTTTCGTTGCAGATCTTTAGCTCTGGCCTCTGTCAGGGGTAACCGAAAGTTATCGCTTTTGGCATGTGCGGATTTGCTGCCGCAGACATCTGTGCTCACCAGAGCTCCCCATCAGGAATGGCAATAATTAGCACTTTGGCAGCCCCAAAGAGGACGCCAGAGCTGAGCGAGCAGTCGGAGGCGCAGCAGCTGGGCACCGTGGGGCTATTCCATGACTTATGTAGGGCAAAACTTTGCTGGGAGGCAGAGTTGGTAAATGAGGGCACATGCTGGGCTGACTGGCTCAGCTGACTTTCAGCCCCGAGCTGCTTGTGTTTGGTGTGGGACGTGGGAAAGGCTCTAAGCTGCACCTATGCATGCACACAGAGGAGCAGTGGTCCATCCGCGACTGCCTGCCTATGTTATTAAACACTTGCTAATGCGGTGTGCTTTCTTAAATTAGTACCAAAAATAAAAACGAGACAATGACTGATTGAAAAAGGATTTTCTTTGTCCCTGATGGGCCGCATGGAAGAAAACCTCCTGAATAATTTATCAACTGGCTAATGACTGAAGTAGCTTTTATAATGCTGACGAAACGGTGCTAAATTTGTCCCTGATACACTCCATGGAATTGCAGCAGGGAGCACTTTGGCCCAGTCAATCTTTTTCAGACATTTTTAACTGTTTCAGTATCAAAGGGACAGTGAGTAGGTAGAAGCAATAGATAGAGTCTGAAGGGCCCTTCAGATTGTTTAAAATAAGTGGGGTTTTTTGTTGTTTTGTTCATTTGTGATGTTGGTTCTGCAACTGATACCATAAAAACTAAAGCAGCCACTCATTTAGGTAATATTCTATGTAGTACTTTATTCCACATAAACTGCAGTCAGAGGGAATAAATAACCAACAAATCTTTAAAAAAATTACACATGGTGTTGAAGTATAGCTCTTTCCTGCTGAATTACCTTTATCTTCTAAAAATAATTATTTACTGTCATTTCCCTTTCAAGCACAGGGAATGCAACTTGTCATCTATCAGAAATTATTCATGACAAGGAATTATTTTGTTGATTATAAACTTGCCAGAAAAAATACTAACATTTAGTGATATAATACAAGAAAATGAAGTAAGAAGCAAAACCTCTTTTTGATTCTTATCCCCTCAAGATCCTGGTCCAAATCCTGTGGTAACTTCTTTTTTCGATGAACAAAAAATGTATTTGAAGAAAATAAGTGTCCCTAAGAAAAAAAGAATTGAGTCAATTCTGCTGCTTTTTACCAATGTAGGAATAAGAGCCAGGCAGGATTTAGGGAGGAAGGTGTGGATTTGACTGCACAAGAAAAATGGCAATGGCAAAGAGAGGTGGCTTTGCCTAGCTGGGGAACAGTGAGAAGTCTAATGACTGGGTTTTGCAGTAGTAGGTATTGACTGCATAATAATTTCAAATTTAAAATTAATTTTCTGGTAGTTTGGTCTTAATAAATACAAAAGTCACAGCATGGGGAAAAAAGAGGGAGAGGCCAAACTTCATCTTCTGAGCAGTTAGGATGTTTCCATCACTATTGTGTCACGTCGCTTGTGTCTTGAAGTGTTGCCGTATACCAAGTACAAATTCTGGAAATCAACTGAGTGCTTTGGAAGGTGATGGATGTTTCTGCTGCAAACTTTCACTGCCACAGTACGTCTGCCTAGTTATTGGCGTGCACTAAAAATAAAGGTCGAATTTAACGTTACACTAAAATAGCGCATTTTCTGAGTTGAGAGTGAACAGAGCAAAACCACTGTCATGTTACAGAGTTTTGCAAGCACTTTGGAACTGGCATTTATGGGATCAGAAATGACGCTTAGCCCATAAATTCAGTGTGAAACAGACAGCAGGTCTGGCTCACCAAACAGTTGTTTTACGAAAGCTCCAAATCCTCTGAGTTTACAACGATAGTAAATTTCTAAAATATACTAGTTACTAAGCCAAAGAATTAGACATTTACAACTTTTGTTTCCCCATGGATATTCTCCTGAGAACATAAATCTCGGTGTGTGTCACGGCTGCTTTCCTCACAGAAACCTTTCCTTGCATATATATATGTATGTGCAAATACAAAGCAACAGCAGACGCTTCATGAGCTTAATGCATTCCTATCTTGTATCACTTTAACATGCCACAAGCGTGATTTAATCGGAGACACCTCGTTGCCTTGCGCTACCCCTACGCCTTCCACTGCCTCGCCTCTTGCTTTCAGTGAAAAAAACTTAGGGTTTCAGCTCTTCGCTTGAATTTGCGGTTCAGGTTTTATACACCTCCTGAGCAACCAACTTCACTGCCCCCCTCCCCGTCGTTGCTTTCTTACTTGTCTCTGAATTAAGGCCTCGATCCCGGGAAGAAACAGGTGCCCGCTCAGCACCCGCAGCCGTCGAGCAACTTGTTGGCCCGCGCGGGAAGGCGCCGAGCCCCGCTCCCGCACCGCCAGCCGCCGCCGCCGCCCTCCGGCAGCGCGGCACGGCCAGCCGGGGCTGCGGGGGGCGCCGGGCCGCCAGCACCTCACCCCGGCCCGGCCCGGCCCCGGCCCCGGCCCGGGCCCCGGTGCTGCCCGGCCCCGGCGCGGCGCGGCGCGGCGCTGCCCCCTGGCGGCCTCGCGCTTCCCGCCCGGCGCCGCCGCCTCAGGGCGCCGCCGCCTCAGGGCCCCGCGTGGCGCCCGTCCCCTCAGCCGGGCCGAGCTCCCGCGGGGGGCGGCGGGGGTTCCTTTCCGGCAAGGACGATCCCACCGATTCTTTTTGGTTGTTTCTTTTCTTTTCTTTTTGTAATTTTTAGCTACAGAGTCCGTTTTTACAAATCAGAAACGAGAGATGCCAAGCTAATGAGCAGAGCTCACACCCCCCCCCCCCCCCCCGCTCTCCCGTTTTTACCCTGGGTCTCGTGTCCGCGTGTTCGCGCACTGGCTTTGCACTACCTCGAGGTTAGCCTGGAGGATTTATATGTATGTCAACCACAGCTCTCATGTGGCGAGCTCACTCGATGGCGTGGCTTAACGGCCGGTGGGTGTCCAGAGGGAGCGCCCCGTTAGCCGTAGGCCCTCACAGCCCCCAGGGGCTGGCAGCAGGGTCCTGTGCAACGTGCTCACCTCCTGGTTTGGGGGGGAAAGGGGGGCTGTAGGCAGAGTTTGTGTGGTTAGTGGCTGCCCTGGGTGCAGGGTGCAAGCGATACGGCAGTGGTGTTAGCGCCGCTGCGCAAACACTGATGCTGTTTGCAGCGGGTGCTGGAATTTCTCTTCTGTTCTTGCACAGAGCGACTGGAGCTGAGGGAAGGGATTCCTAGATCCACGGAGAGATTTTTGAGGCCAAAAGGGACCAATAGATCATGTAGCCTGATCTTTTGTGTGGCACAGTCTGCTGAGTTTCACTCAGACCTGCACTGAGCTTTTAATTTGCTTACCGAAATCATCTTCCCCAGAAAAGCATCTACCCTTGATATGACAAATAGTAAGAGGTGGGGAAACTCACCACTTCCTTTGAAGTTTTGCCACTGTAGTTAATCACCATCACAATTAAAATGTGCTCCTGCAATCTAATTTGATTATTGTCTGGTTCCAGTGGCTGCATACACGTCTCAATCATTCTGTCCTTTGAAGTGAAGAGCCCCTGAATCCCTGGTGTTGTCTTTTCTGAGAGTTTTTATGTGACAATCAGCTTGTATTCACTTTTTTGTTTGATAACCTGCATAGATTGAGCTCGTGGGCTCTCGCTGTATTGTGTTTTCCCCAGCACGCGTATCACATTTGCAGCCTCTTCAATTTATTGACATGCTTTTGAAATTGCCTCTGCTGAGCAGTGAATATACAGACCCCAGAGGACAGGCATACAGGTCTTATCAAGATACCCTTAAGGAGCTGGAATTTTTTTACCAGATGCTGCACTTTGTAGTAGCATCAGCTATGACTAGGCTGGTAGTAGTTTTCTGGGCTTGAATTATAAAGCTTGCAGGTTTAAAAGCCAATATGTAGGAGAAAAGCTTTCCACCCAGGCTTGGACTAAGTATGTTGGAGAGCCCTGCAGGTGTCTCATTGAGAGGCTTGCAGACAAAGAGTTTTTCCCAAGGGACCACAGACTTTGGGCTACACTTCAGACCTGCTACTTGTGCCTGAAATAGCTCAAAGCAGATGTCTGATATGCTTGGCAAGGGTTTTTTAGGACTGAACAGAACCAGCAAACTATGCGCTTGGAGTCGGGAGGAGTTCTCCATTGCAGTCAGATCTAGGGGAGTTGCTCTGCTTGGTTTTGGTGGGGTGGTGTTTAAAACTTGTGTCAAGTGCCAGTAGCGTTCAGGGATAAGGTTTGTCTTACAATTCATTGGAGTACAAGACCACAATTTGCTGTATAAGCTTTAAAGATTCAATTTGCTTGCTTTCCCCCACTCCTCCTGACCCACCTTTTCCTTCAGATTTGCTCTCCCCTTTCTGGGGTTAGGTTTTGTCTTTGGCAGTGATGTTCTGGGAGCATATTTGCCACTTCTTGTCCCAATTTAATTTCCTCCTCTGTTGTGCTTTCTGTTTTTTACCCTCCTTGCTGATCCATGGGTGTTCCTCCTCTTTCACACATTGCTCAGTGTGTGTCATTCTTTTTCTTTCTCCTTACTGATCTGTTTCCCATTCAGCTATGGTGCTTATTGGGCTCAGCCTGAGATGACTGTCCAAGCCTATTCATCCTTCTTGTTCAGATTCAAGTACTTAGCTTGCTCTTGTTTGAAAGTTCATTCATCCCTTTAAGGCAGAAGCTCCAGATACTCCCTAGCTCCAAGACATTAACTGCACAGTGGCCCATTCAGGCCCCTGGATGCCAATAGCAGAATTGGTGTCCACAGACCACCAGGAATAGAAAAGCATGTACGCAAAATTTTGGTGGTTGAGTAGTTGCGAGACTTTGCTGGAAATCTAAAGAGGCTGAGTAGCAATTTCAAAACGTATCTTTGGAGCACTTAATTGTTGAAAATTCCCACTTGAACTCCTCTCTGTGATCAGATCAATGAAAGCAATACAGCCCTCCAGGATATTTGTCCGACTGGATTAAGCAATTTGTCTCCAAGCTGTTTCTGCTGGTTTGGGTCAGTATATTAAGGGTGGAACATCTGAGAACCTGCTCACTTCTGAGTTTCATGCAGTCATATCCAAAGATTTGTAAAGAAAAGGAATCGGCCCCCTCCTTTATACAGCATTAAAAGTCGGATGATAATGTGATTCTGGTTAAAATACCTGCCTAGATAACTGCCTGATAACACTGAACCAGCTGTTGGTTTCAGCCAGAGCTGACTTGTTGGTTTCAGCAGTGCTTTCTGACGTGGCGCTATTTGTGCCTAATTACATGTTGGCTCGTGGCTTGGGTCCAAGCTCTCCCACCATCCTCACTTCCTGTTATTGGCTCATGTTTCGGCTTGGCCGCAGGCAAATCAACTCTGTTTTCTCAGGCAGGAAAAATCAAGCCCCACATGGGGAGTAGCTTGACCTTGAACCATGCCCCACCAAGCAGGAGGAACTCATGGCAGGTTGGGCCGATGACTTGAGGCCACACTTGGCCATGGCTAACAAAGGTGATCTGGGATCTAGCCTGTGCAACTTTGGTGCAAAGCCATCTCCTAGCCAAGCAATTTCCTGAGCTGTTTCACATCTATTTAGCAGTGTCATCTCTTTCCACAAGAATTTCCAAAGTTTAGATAATCCCTTCTACACTGGAAAAACGCAGTGGAGCAGGAGTGAAAAGCTGTCCTTTCATAGCCTTCTTATGCTTTTATGTGTTACTTTTTATACCATTTCAGAGAATTCTTTCATTCTGGCATTTCAGTGAAACATAGAAAATCAAATTGAATAATGTCACATCCTAGGGATTTCAGGTGATAAATAGCTGAGGCATAATTTTTATGATTTATAAAGTCAGTAGCCGCTTGATATTTGTAACATACATGTGATTAACATCAATACTTTAAATATCCAGATATCCTATACCCTAATACATATGATCTATAGATTGCTCTTATGTCAGCTGACTTATACTACTCTACACGTACCAGTCATTAATTACTCCTCAGTCTGTGCATAAAACTAAACATAATGCGTAAAAGTGCAGGCCCAGCTTCTGATTATGTGAAAGGCATGGATGAAGTCTAGATATCATGTGTATGTGGGCCCTTGCGTGGGGGACAGGCAAAAGAGATTATAGAGGGCTGCTGTGTGGCTGTCATACAAAGACGGGTAGGAAGGTTGTTGTGTTTGCTGCTTACACAGCAGCTGCATCCTGATGCTGGGGACCGGATACTGAACAGGAACCTGTTGCTTGGTCTTCCCCCTTTAGCCCTGGTTTTCCACTAAGGAGATGGGTATCGTGATGGAAGTATACTAGCATTACAAATGAAGTGTGACACAGCTAGAAGCACAGCCGCAGTTAATAAATAGTGGTAAAATTATTTTACCAGGGGTCCCCACACTTTTGGGGCAGCAGCAAGTCCCCTGGGGTGACAGGGCTGAGGGGGGTGCAGGGCAGTGGCAGGAGTCTGGAGATGCAGAAGGAGGCTGAGGTGAAAAGTGTTGAAGGGAAAATCAGAAGTGCAGATCCAGGCTTCTGCTTGCCAGGTGTGCCTACACCCTTGTACTGGTAAGAGGGGCAGTACAGTGAAGGTCCATTCATTTACTTAGCGTGAACAAAAATCAGATGTCAAATGGCAGGAGTGTTTAAAAACCCTGTGCTTTTAACTGCTTACCTGCTAAACTGATTTTACCCTGGGTAGACCTTTAGCGTAGCTTTTCTCTCCCCACCCGCTCAGTGCACTCCCACCTACATGCAATGACTGTAAAGTCTTCGGGGTGAGCACCTGTTTGTACTGAATACTGAGGATCCAGGTCTGTGCTTCAGGCTGCTGCATGGTCAGCATTGGAAGGGTGTTGATATTCTTGGTAACTTGTTTTTGATTGAATCGAGAATAGATGAGTCAGATAAATATACACAAAATGTTACTGGAATGTGCAGGACACAGGAGAATTTTTCAGTAAGGTCAAGCAATCCAATGTCATATTACCAGTTAAATGTAGAATCAGTGATTATCTGAACAAAAAAATATTTTAAAAAGAGACTGATAATGGTGCCAAATCACTGGAAACCCAACAACAACAAGAAGGAAAATTACAAAACCCAAAAAAGAGCTGGCTGAGGGATCTGGGGCCCAAGGCAAGCTGCGATTGTTTCCCCTTTTCTGGAGATAGAAATACCTTTGTCTCAGAGGAAATAGAGCAGACATTCTTTGTAGCTGATTTCCTTCTGACTTCCTCTGTGCTAGAAATGCATGTTTTCCTAGATCTTTTTTAGAAACTAAATCTTTCTGCTGTGATTTCACACTTCAGCAACTTAAGTCCATCTAGTTTTCAGTGATATCAAATTTTGCTTATGTTAAGGAAAAAAAACTACCTAAACTTCACTTTGCTTTCCCTAGCAGACCATTTCACCCACTTCAGAATATTCATATGCTCCAGCTTGTGCTTTCCTTTATGATCAAGCTGAGTACTTAGGTTGCTGGTGGCAAAGTTCATGTTTGCATTGTTTTCTCCACTGTTTAGTCTGGCATCTGTTTCAATATCACTGCTTTGTGTTAGAATTAGCAGGGAAAAAAAGAAGCATATTTATGCAGTACAATAGTTTTTCGTAATCATTTCCAGATGTCAGATCCCATCCTTCCTTTTCTTATGATTCACTGAAACTCAAAACACTGTGTAGAGTGTTCTGAAGGTAAAGAAATAGGAAGAAAAATCATCTCAGGGAAAGGCTGGTATGACTTGCTTTTCATGAAAATCTGTCAAAGGAAAAGAAACTTAAAAAATAGGATGTGAATTGGTAGTCACTGAGGGAGGAATTTATTAGTCACATTGAGTGCAGAAAATGGCCTAGTAAACAGTATAATGGTAAGGTCATCATCACAATATCATGAAAATGGGCCAAATCCATAATCTTTTCTTCAGTCCTTGCCCAGATGAACCATTTAAAATCAAACGTACTAACGTGCTTGTCCAATGTCCTTTTCTCTCTCTGTCAAGGAAAATACAGGATTTGTTGAGTTCACGGCAGAAAGTTTACTGGGGCTAAGTTAGCCAGCTTGGAGAGCAGCAGATCCTGTAAGATCCAGGGAGGTGGGCTCTGTTCCCTTGTGTGAGGACTCGTCCACAGTGTGCTGTTGCTCTTTGGATGGTGTCTTTTCACTAGGCTCAAAGTTGCCTCACTGAGAAGTCGGTAAAAATCCCCTTCCAGGCATGGGAGATGCTGAGATTCCCAACTACCTGACCCGCCTGCTTCCCCAAGGACTGCATTTGGTTTTAACCTTGTTTGATTTTAACCTCCTCTGGTCTCTGGCTCTTTTAAGGGGTAGATGGCTACCTTTTGCCTTGTTGAGAGCAGGAAGATGTGAGCCCTTCGTGGACATGAAGGAGATTAGAAAGCTGTATAATACTAGAGGCATTCAGCAGAGTGGCATATCTGGGTGGGAAGAGAGACACAAGTAACAATTCTGTCTGATAAAAGCCACTCAAGAAAAAGTGTATTTCCTGAATTCCAGATGTTAAAGAAATACTATCTCTTGGCTGTTCTTGTAGCTCTTGGCCTCTGACTTTCAATCATTGATACCATAAGTTCATTTGTATTGGCTAATATAGTGCCAAGAAATCAAGCTGAAAGAGGCTTTGTGACAAAGTTGATTTATTTTTCCAATTAATGTCATCTCCATCAGCTTCGGAGATGATAAAATGACATACAGTTGCCATCCTACTTTTCACAGACTTTGGCAAGGGCTTTCTTCCTGATGCTATGAAGAGGGAAAATGTATTTATTTGTACATGTGAGATTTATTTATTCCCTTTCACTTCCATCTCCCATTCATTTATCAGTCCACAAAAGGAGCATGTCAGTTTAAAACAAACAAAATACCTGAAACGTGGGTGGCTCCAGATTCACTGCAGATCCCTACAGAAGCTTTCATTGTGAAATATGCCTGTTTGGATGTGGTGGAAGCTGAGAGTTTTGTGGATTCCTGCTCCCCTCCATTTGGGTGGCAGTGCTGTACTCTTTAATTGACGAGCATGATTCAGTACATTTTGGTTTCTGTCTTGTTTCTTTTCGTACCTTCCATATTCTCAGTAACACTATGCTCTCCCAATCTAAAATCTTCCATTAGTGGAATATCCAGAGAAATTAAAGGCCTCATTTTTTAACTCTTTCATAATATCTCTTTTGCACAAGACGCATCATAAAGAGCTTTGCATGCATCAATATAGATCAATAGTTTTAAAGAAAAATAAACTCGGTTAGTGAAGCCTGATTTGGTGACTTTGTGGCTGCTTGTGAACTGGCCATTTGCAGGGCACAAACAGAACTACAAGCCTGGAAGGAAAAGAAAAATAAAAAGAAATGCAAATTCTTCATCATATTTTGTTGTGGAAGAGATGATTTGCAACATAGACATGGTTGTCGCCCAAGAAAGACTCATTGTTTCTAACTTCTTGAAAGATACTTACTTGATAAATTTCTGGACTGTGTGTGGGCTCTTTTTTTTTTTTTTCCTGGCACAGATCCTGCTAAATACACAGAGGGTCAAATGCTTCTCTTGGTCTTCCTTTGTGGAGGCCAGCTGGAGAGCTTTAGCGTAACAAAGCGCGCTTTTCCCTTCTGCGATTTACCTCTGTGTGAACTGGCAGTGGGCACTTGAGACCTGATCTTGTCCTCTCTGACTGCAATCCCTATCTCTTTCCTTCAACACACTGCCAAATGGAGGCCTTTCTGAGTGAGCAAAGAAGATATATTATTGAATGTGTCTGTCTTTGCTGTGGTAGAGTTATTTTCATGTCTGTGATATAAGGCACTGCTGTGTTTCGATGTTATTTCAAGTTAGGTTGCTTTGGGGTATTTCAAGTACATGAGCTAGTAGAATAATTTAGTGAAAGGAAGCCTTTCCTGAAAGTAGATGGGGAAAAGGCATCCAGTAGTCAGCAGTTCTCGGATGTTCTGGGATATATGTAAGGATATCAGAAAATAAAGGGAGAAACTAGGGGAGAATAGGGGAGCACTTTTATAAGAGACTGGGTCAGCTGGGAAGATGCTACTGAATGGTTTGCAGGGACCTGCTGTCACTGCATGATACCCAAGTGTAGTTTGAGGGTGTAGCTGGTATTTACCAGTATTTAATCTTATAATTGCAGCAAGAAGTCTATCTTTCTGTGATTGCACTCTTTGCTAGCAACTGTGAATTTGCCTCAGAAGTGCAAAATATGTATCAAAATGAGGGCAAAGAGGAGCTTAACTGAAATGTTAAATGTGCTAAAAAATTTTATTTGCACAAATACCAAGATTTCTGTTGTATGTTCTCATCATCTGTGAACATGCACCTTTCTATTCTAGATATTTGGTGGGTTTTTTTGAAGAATGGCTGGCCATTGACAGCCAATTTCTCAGTATCTATCTTTCAAATGAAAAATGGCATCAGGAATTAAAGAAGTATCCCTAGAACATATTTGTTGCAGCTCACACTGATTTCACAAAGAAAGGGGATCATCTCTTAGCGGTGCCTGTATAGACACATCTCAAAATGCAGTCGTACAGGCACCTCTTCTCCTTGGGGCATGCTGGGGTTGAAGTGTGTTGAAACAGAAGCATCTAAGATCTTTTGCTGCAGCTGATTGTTGTTACTTTTTTAGCAGAAGAATCTCTGAACCCCAGATTTAAAACTTCAGTGATGCAAGGCAGAAGAAATGTAAATATTCTCTATTAAATAAAGAATTCCCTAAAGCCTGCTGTGAATAACAATTGTGTAGGAAGAGACTATCAAAGCGTGAGAGGGATAAGTGCTTCTGAGGAAACCAGAAGGCTTTACGGTTTGAGACTGCTTCAACAATAAATATGCAATCAGTTCAAATTATATGGCAAACTTAAATAACGTCAGTGTATTTTGGCATGATGGTTGAGTTTAAATGCATTAAGCTTTTCAGTGAGTAGTAATAATATGGCATTAGAGCATTAAGAACGGGATGAGCTTTGCCAAACTTTTGCTTTAGCCCTGTGCCTAAAGGCATGTTTAAAAGGTAATTTCAATGTGGTTTTAACTGGCTGCAGGACTAACCCAGGAAGGGCGAGGGAAAATCTGGCAAGGGCTGATGAAGTTTTGAGGTCTTAGATTTTTGGATTACTGTCATAGTGGGATGCAGCTGAATTATTACAAGAGCAGAGCTTTGTTGCAGCTTGCATGGCTGTAAAGTGAACACTGTTTCACAAGCAAAGGAAAAGCAACAAAATAATGTATAGTACTGGTGTAGGTATGCATGGGCCAGACCTTTCATAGCAGCAAAAGATAGCCCTTGCGCTCCAGTACCTGCTAATGCCCCAGCTGTGACTCTGCCACATGAGGCCCTCTTCATTTTTAGAAAATACCCTTTTAGTTATTAGTTGCAGGCAGGATCCAAATAACCTCTGGATCTGATAGTGGGATAAAAGCTATCATTCATCAGATAGTTATATATATATATATATTCACCTAGTGAATAGAGGCAGAAAACGGGGCTTTGCTGGGGGAAGGAGGTCTGGCCTTCATGGCACTGTGTCTAGTCGGTGTTGAAGGAAGACAGTTTGCAAGATGTTTTGTAGCTGGAGCCTACCAGAGCCTGAGGCTGAGATGGTGATTCAGGAAGGCCAGCGCTAGCCTTGGGAACACCCCCTCAAAAAATTCTTAAACTGGAAAACCAAACCCCCAATCTGAACATGTTTTGGATGCCAAATGAAGTTTCACCCCCTTTTTTTTTTCAAGTATTCCTATTTGAAAGCACAGGAAAACAGGCTTTTTGTCAGATTCTGAAGTGCTATAAGGGTGATTGCATCTGATTTTGTGCAAAATTTCAAACTGATACTCTGCTTTTTAAAATTTCATCAGGTTCAGGCTGTGTTTTGGTTGATTTGCAGAGTGAACCGTTTCATGACCAATGCAATTGCTGACTGCTTTCCATCACGGTACCGGTGGATGCAGTACTGCTGTTGTTCAATGTCATTTTAATGGTCTGGTACTCACAAAACTACACTCAAAACAACTTCTCCAAGAAACATTTTCAGAAGCTCAAGGTCAATCTGTAGTTTTTTTCTAGCTTAATGAAAATTTTGTAAACTTTTTGGTTAATGATCCCACACAGGATATCTGCACTCAGCATTTGCAGCTGGCTGTAATGTGACCTGAAGCGTTTGTACTAATTTGCAACTTCTTTGGGTATCATTTTTCAGCTGACCTCAACGAACTAGTCTACCAGGGCTATGAAATGTTGGAGAGTGACCTAATGGCCACCTCTACAGGATCAAATCAGTCTACCAGCCTGCACACTCAGCAAAGAGAGTGCCAACACCTCCAGTCTATCCATTTAGATCAATATAATTCAATTTAAAAGAAGAAAATCTGTTGCCAGGATAATTTTGCCTGTTGTGTTACCCAAATTTCCATATGGGCTATTGTACTGAGTGTTGTATTCTTCCTAGTTTTTCAACAGGACATGATATTCTTGTATTATCTTGAGGAGTTTTCCTGTGTGTGTAACCTCACAAATAGCCAGCTTTCACATGGGTTACTTTAGGCTTGTGGCTAGACTAAATGCTAAATAACATTGGCAAAAAGGTCCTCAGGCCAAAGAGTCAAGAATTTCCCATAATTTCTAAAATTATTTTGGACTCTTCCAGGATGTAAAATCCTATAGAAATATAGGCCACTTAACTGCGGAGGCCATGTTGCACATTTAACCCATTTTCAGATACTTTGGAATTTTTAGAAAATTTTCCATTATCTGGAGCCAAAATAATGTGGAATTCTTGCATAAAATACTTGATGGCTATTTTTATAAGGTCCAAATTAGTGCCAAATACTTTTTTTAAGCAAGCTGTTTTACCTGAGAGACCTCAAGCCTTAGCCAGTGCCTGTGCAGTCTACAACATATTCACTCTGAATTCTAATCCAGAGAATAAAACATCTGTGGCTTTTGCAGTGTCCTTTTATTGGACAGGGCGGCATTTTGAATTACTCCTTCTTTAGTGGGAAGTACCTTGAAACATGTCTGTAGAGTCCCACAGCATATGAGAATAAAATAAGATAATAATGAAAAATATAGATTAAATGATGTTGCTCTGTCTATCTATGTATCTGTCTGTCTGTCTGTCTGTCTATCTATCTATCTGTGTATCATGACTGGTAAATCAAGTGTACAAACACTTGATCTGAAAAGAGACTACTTAGATATTTCATTGCCTATTTAGTACAGCTGTAAGGGCATTTCATATGAGAACATATTCTTCAAAGCTGTGAAAGGAATAACGTATATCGCAAAAATGACAGAATAAGGACATTACTGCTGATTCGACAACACAAAGAACTAGTAGGAAAACATGCCAGAGATGATTTACAGATACCGGAACACTGCTGTAACTGGAAGGTTTTTTGCCTGCTGAACACCTTATGGAATTTTCTTCCCCAAGGTCTGAATTACATTATTTTTTTTAACACAGCATCTGGGTAGAAAACTTTATTATAGACAGGATATTTTCTGAGAAAAATTGCTTCTTTCTGTTGGAAAAGCATCCGATATTTTATGCTACAACCAAACTTCTGTGGATATACATCTTTTGTGACTGCGAGCTTTTTGGGGCAAGGTTTCTTATCTCTTTCAATGTGTAAGATATACCTTACACAGAAGGGCTCTGTTCATTGTTGGTCATCTTTTGGTTTGTCTACATTGAGCCCTTTAATGAAATATGGAGTCTGCTTGTTTGGTATGCTGCGCAACAGAGCTGAGACAGCCTGTCCCAAAAGAAATGTGTGACATGAACTCCCTCTTGGGGCCTTTGACATTTATCCTTTCTCACATGCTGCCTTTCATCTAAAATAAGTCATCTGGAGTGCAAGTACATGGTGGCTCTTTGTGCATAAAGAAATTGGTAACTTTCTGGATTTTACCTTCAATGAACAGAGATTTTTGCACCCTCTTTTGTCTTGCAAATGAAGCAAAAGTAATCGCCATATCATTCTCAGAACACATAGTTGAGCACCCAAATCCCACCCTGTAATGACCTGGAAGCTATTGTACAGGTGGAATAACCCATCTGAAATGTCTGAGATAATGATGGCCAAAACAGAAAAGGATGGGTTTTGCAGGTATGCAGCATATCTGGAAAAACGTGGCAAGTTCCAAGTTTTCCATGACACTTTTATGATCAAGTCTTTTAAAAAATGTCCTTTCAATCAGTTTTTCTCTGGTATTGTCTTTAGCTCTTCATCAGCAATTATTTTCTACTTTCCCCCAATTAACCTGAATTGATTGAAGGCAGTTCCTGTTTAGGCTGTCTGAATCTGTACTTTCTCCTCAGGAAGAATAGCACCTTTTCACAGTTTGCCACTCAAGTTTTGGCAAAAGGTAAAACTGCAGCCATGAGAAGATTTTTGTTCTTTTTTTCCCACAGTTTTGTTCAAGCTACGTGATTCTGCAGGAGGACACTTGCAGAAGTTACTGAACAGCAAATGGTGCATCAGCTGATTCAAACCTAGAGATACAATAAGTGAGACAACAGTTTTTGTAAACAGATGATATTTGGGTAGTACTCTGTGGTGTGTAACAGATAAGAAATCAAAACAGACATTAAGGAGATTCCAGCAACACTCAGGCTCAACCAGCTATAATAGTGACTGTAGCAAGCAGCCAAGCTCAAGGCAAGGGAGAAAGATAAACAATGGCCTGGTGGTGATGGGTGAAGTTAGTATGATGCCTATTTAAATAATATGCTATCATAGAAAGTTTAAGATCAGAAGAAGTAAGGAAACAAACTTTAAAAGCAGAGGTCACTATGAGATGTTGAAACGCTCCCTGCAAATACCCCAGTTTTCTTTCTGGACCTTCAGTGCTTCCATTGTAGGTGGTAGCAATGATTGCAAAATGGCAGAAAAGCAAGAAAATTTTGACTTCTGCACAGCGTTGCTCTGCTCTGCTTTATCCTCTTGCTACTTCCAGTACTAGAGAGGCCAATTCCCCTTCTGAACGTGTTGGCAGAAATTTTTTCCTCCCATTCCTTCCAATATGAATCTTCTCTGAATACAACAGAAGTAACTTCTGGAGGAGGGGAGAGAGAGACAAATGAAAATGCACATTTGGAAAATTCTTCACAATTTTCATGAAGATATTCTTAAAGAAAGGACAAAGTAGTGAAAGAGAAAAGTGTGAGAACCTCATGTGGACTTGAAGCAAGCAGCACTCAGACCCACTCCTGCGAGGAATTTCCAGGTGGATGTTGAAGCGCTGCACGATATAGAGGATATCTGCAAGTGATTTGATACCTCGTATGCAGAATTGAGCTTTAATCCACTTGGTGATGTATGGATAAGGACACCTGGCCAACATCTGGAAAAACTTAAAACAGGAGGGGGTCTGGTGCATTCTTTCAGATAGTTTTTGCCTATTACTCTTTCCCCAAAAATTGTTTCCTGTGTGTGCTTCGTTTTCAAGTGCATGAAAATAACAATTCACTTTCCAGATCTCCATTTTGGCAGTTCAGAGAGAGGAAAAAGGTGTACAAGAGTAGATGAATAAGAGTCAACTCTGAATCTGCCCTTCAAAGCTTCTCAAGTGCCGAGCAAAGCACAGTGACATGAACTGACAAGAGGGCACGAATGAAATAAGGATGCTGGCACTCACAAGACTGGGGTAACTGCCCCATTAAGATTAGATGAAGTTGTCTTAACTGAGGGTATCAATGACAAATCGCTGCAGAGTGTGGAAACTTATTATGTTCCTCTAGAAGTAACATAACGCAGCTTTGGAAGGCTATTGTGTATGTGGTTGGTGAGGTTTTTTTAAAGATGCTGAGTTTTCTGATGCAGTTAATGTGATATTACCCTGCAGAGAGTCGGAGAGGAAATAAATCTCTCCAGGTGGTATTCAGGAGAGCTTGCTCCTGGTGACATTGCTGCCTCTGAACTGGGAGCTGCTGTGGCAGTGGAACGGCAGGATGGTGAAAATCTAATCAAAAAGGCACAGTTTGTCCAGAGAAAAAGTCTTCTTTAGTGTTGAGATTTGCAAGGCATGAGGCTTGTCCATTCTTCATTTCACCAAACTGGATATAGGACATGTGCAGCACTTTGTCCAAAAAGCCGGCCTGAGACACAGAGTGGCTTTTGTGTTAACCCCAAGTTTGTTGGCAGTACATGGGTTTTAAGAGTAAAAAGACTGGTGTAGGGCAAGAAACTTTTTAAATAAATGTATTTGGTCTCTGAAGCAATTTTTCTGTGATTGCCTGGCAAGGACATCTCTGCCAGAGCTTTCCACTGGAAGGCAGAATCAGCTGTGATGTGAGTGGTAAGTACCTCACTGGTAAAAGACTTGCCTTTTGCTCAGTTTTCAGGGATCCTGTGCTTTTTAACTAAGGCAATCTGTCTTTAATAATGTTATGACACACAGAAGTACTGGGAACAAAATGATCTTTATTTTCTGGCCATAGTAATGTGACATGGGCCTGAGGTTACAGCTAGTTACACTTTATCCAGTGGCTCTTATGGTTATTGTTATAAAGCTTTATCCTTGTTATCATCAGGATGGTCTTGAATTCATTTTTTCCTATTCTCACAGTGTTGCCGCCAACATGGCCCGTACCATTCTGTCCGACATACTGGAATTGTATCATGTGGTTTAAAGCAGATCTGGGAGAAGCTTCAGCCCACATAGAAAATCTTTTGACTGCTTAGCCTTATTCCAGTCTAAACCAGCAGCAGTGTTTAAAAAAACAAAAGTGAGTATGCAGCTGCATGTTTGCAAATGGAGCACAATGTACACGTGTTTTCAGAGTGTAAAAAAAAAATCCCATCTATTTTACTAGGCTATATTTACAAGCCACCAGGCACTTTCCTCTCTCCTGGGAGTTTGGAGATAGTCTTCAAATGATCCTTAGCTTTACAAGGCATGAAAATAAATTTGGCGCTAAAACAGGCAGATTCTTGGCAGGGTTTTTCTTTCACTCTGCCCTATGCAACTATCAGTGCAAACCAGGGCCAATGTCTTTGGCTGCGAAAAAGAAAGAGCTTATAAAAATAGTACGACAATGTTTTGTGCAGGGTGTGTGGCCATAGTCATGTTAAAAGAATAGGACAAGTATTATTACAATAAGCTGTCTATACAAAGAATTTGCTGAAGTCAAATGATCGATTTTTAAGAGTCAACATTTACGTTGGCCCATATGTTCAAGAATAATTGTTGCATTAGATGAGAAAATGAAAGATCAACTGCTTCTAAGGATTTCTGAAATGTTACAGTCAAATTCCCATCTCTGTTTGTGTACAAACTGGCTCTGATGAAGGAGAGCAAGGCGAGATTGCTCTTTTGCGGTTAACAGCAGAGCTGCTTCCTGGAGACCAAGGCATTATCCCACCTGAACCTCCATGCATCAGGATCTGGCAAGCACACCCTTGCAGCCACACCCATGCCAGTCCCCTTCCCCAAGAGTCTGCTGCAGTAAGATGGTGCAAAGCAGTGCCCGAGTTGCACCCTTTCCGAAAACAGTGAGAAAAGAACCGAGAAAGGAAAGGTCCCATCTTCCCCCAGGGGAATTGCGACAGCTCACTTCAGGCCTTCTTCGAATGTCGGCAGTTTAAGCAAATGACTTGCTCTTCCACAATTAATCCAGTCCTCTAAACTACCTATTTAAAATCAGGTGGATAACTGTTATTTTACAATACAGGGGACTTCAGGGAAAACAAAGAAATTGGGTAAAAAAATTATCCTTAATAGTACCGTTCAGAGAGAATGAAGAATTGGAATACAGCCCGATATACCCTACATTCATCAGTAGTGAAGAACAGAGTTTATTTTCTGTCACAATGATATCCTGCACCAAGAAATGCTGTCTCCTGAAGCAACAATTAGTTACAGTGGGGTAAAAGTTGCACATACATTTCAAGAGTTCTCTCAGTGGTTTGCACTGAATTATTTGCTAGGGTGGGTAATAAAATATTATGCTACTTCTCATCCTGTCTGAACACTTCTTGTCCTGTCTGAACACATGTTTTCATTCTTCTTGGAAACATCTAAATTTCATTCAATATGAATTCTTTGTTATCCACCATAAGACCTTCTGGCACTAGAAATTTATTTTAAAGAATGATTAATAAGGTTGAATGTTCCAATTCTTCCACATAGCAAAAGGCAATACTCAACTTTGCTTCAAGGTGCACAGGATCAGATGGTGGGTAATTTCTGCAGTTTCAGTTATTCTGGGCTGGCTGCTGCTAGACCATCAAAGCAGCAGGGTGATGTTGATTAGACACTTTTCATCTGCCCACCTGAGGACAGACACCCCAATGCTTCCCTAGAACCAATGACATTCGGATATCTGACAAATGTAAATGCTTTGAAGAAATGTAGCATACTGCCCTTCATACAGGGAGCAGCACAGTTTTACTGATATCAGTCTTTAAGCCCCCCCTGGACTTTTGCAGCAGTTGCAGAAACACAGCATGAAGTAACGCACCAGGCTGAAAGCAAGGATAGGGAGTAGCAGCTCTCCTGGGCCCTTGGAGGCAGGGAGGAAACAAGGAGACAGCAGGCAGCCAGGGATCTGGGCATGCTGACTCTAGCTGTTGTGTAGCCCAGAGTGGGCTTCCCTTCACCAGGACTGTCCCCAGCTTCTTTCAGCAATGACGGCTTACAGAAGGGTGTTGCACAAAACCCATCCTTGTATCAAGTTAACTTTTCTCATTGCTACCCATGGCAGTAAAGCTGTAGCTGAGGAAGATCTGGGGAAAAAAAAAATCATGAGATCCCACTCTCAAAGGATCATACCAAACATGTCTTAATTCACGGGACTGCCATGGGGATCCTGGTGGGACTAATGATATTTGTTTGGCCAAATGCTTGATTATGGGAGAAAAACAGATTCAGAATTGGTTACTTTTTGAAATAAACCAAGAATGTCTGTCTCTTTCAAACAAAACCAAAGCTCTTTGAAACACAGCTTTCAAAAGTCAAAACAAGGTTTTCTACAATTTCTTCTGTTGCTTCATTTGAAGGCAATGTTTCAGTTAGTTTAAGTGCAGTTGGTGCTTGTGTGGCTCGGCGCCAACTGCCAAGAGGCTGTAAAGATTGACAGAAATTGGAGAGAAAATTGGAGAGGAAAAAAAGGACCACGCCTCTTCAACCTTTTTAATGAGGTGCAGCAAATTTAGAATGGCAAATACATGTAGAGACTTGTTATTCAAAAGCCTACATTGACTAATTAATGGAAAAATCATGATTTATTTAAAGAGAAGAGGGAAGACTGGGAGATAAATTACTGCTCAATATCCACTTGTACATTGTGCTTTCTGTTCAGTGGGAATTGTTTCTATCAGCAGTAAGAATTAGGTTTAATTAGAGAATTACCTCTTGCGATCATTTGAGTCCTGTTTTATTAAAAAAAAACCAAGATGCTTTTGGCATCTGCAGGTGCTCTCAGTGCGGAAGAATCCTGGCCTGGTTAGTCCCTGCCATTGCCCTGTTACCAGATGCCTTTTATCAAAACGGCAATATCCTTGAGGGAGTGCATGGTCTGAGGACTAGTCAATGAATGCACCAAGATAAGCATGTGTGAAATGAGTAGTGTGGTGCCAGCTCCAAAGTAATCATGATGCCGTGAGCAGTCTCCTGAGGTGTATCTTTACTAGATATCGTCTTGTGAAAAAGATCAGCACCCTTCGCACAGCTATACAGACCAACAGCAGTTGCTCTAGCTGCTAAAATCCTATGTTTTGGTTTACACTTGGCTATTCTGGACAAAAAGGGAAAGTGCATTTACCCTCTCTCTCAGTATTATATTGTTTTTGCAGATTTTAAACATGAAGAGCTTTCCTGGAAGAGGTTGTCAGTCTCATGGAGGCTGTGGAGGTGACAAAGGCGCTGCATTCATCATCTCAGGGATGTAGCTCCTCATCTCTGCTGTGGTGAAGCCAGCCCTTCGAGTAACCCCACACCTGGATGGGCCCCTGCTTCTTGGCTGGGAGAAGGGCTGCACCACATCTGTGGCTTCTCATACATTCTTGTGTACAAGCATTACAAAATGCAAAGAGAAAAAATGCAACGTGTTCAAAATGACCTTTTGAATTGTGAAGGTAAGCAGCTCACTATCATTCGGTCAGAAAACAGTTTCTTTGTATGCTCGGGGCTTTCTGTGTCCGTATTGGTTTGCACTTCAAGGGCTTGAGTCCGGTCCCAAAAGAAGCAGAGGGAAGCACCCATTTATAGCTACTTCAGTGGAATGGGGACAACTGGGAATTTGTTAATTACCAAAGGAAAGTGGGGGGGAATGAAAACCAGGAAAATATTATAACTGTTCACTCACCTCTACCTGGACTGTTTGTGCAACTACAGACTGAAAAAAAAACGACCAAACCACATTTACAAATGCAACCAATGAAGTTATTCTATTGACATTTCATACCATATCAAAAGAACTTTTTCTGCATTTTCACAGGCATTTGTTTTTTAAAGGAAATATTAATGAAATATATTACAGACATAAGGCCTGCTTCTGCTTGTACTTTTCCTGTTAGCATGGAGCTGTTCCAATACTGTTAAAGTCAATGGGAGGAGTATCACAGTGACAGGACTGGTCTGGACCCACAGGAAAATACAGCGAGTGCTGGCAAGGTGACAGAGGAACTGTGCTTAGTAAGGTCATTTGTAACCTCTCCATGATGTGAGCAGCTGTGTAGTAGCTCTGTTGCAGAATCAGATCTATAAACCAGACATTGTAACTACAGTATCCTGTTAGGCCATTGCTGGGAGAAGGTTCTTTTGAAGTTTCTGGATTTGATAATTTATAGTAGCACTTAAAATGATTGCACTTTATTTTCCAAAAAGAAATGCCCCAACCTGTAAAAGTGTAAATTATATTATTTTAGAGTTATTATCATGTTTTCTGTAGTTCTTCTTCTGGTTACTTAGCATAGCCATGATACAAGGGAGCATTTAGAGATGTTCTTTAGTGTCTGCCTTTCAAGAGTACTATTTAAACTTACTTTTCAATGTTTTTTTTCTAATTAGAGATGCAGATATGAATTAGGGCATATGGGCTGAGTCCAATGCTATTGAATTCAAGAGTAAGACTCTGACTGCAGGGGATGTTAAATCAGTCACTTTGGCCAAACACTGAAATTTCAGTGTTTTCTTGTGAAGTGTTGAAATGCAGGAATCAGTCTTAGATCAGATCCAGCTTTCTTGACTGTTTTTCATCCTTGGCTAAGCCTTCAAACAGCTTCTGTTGAAAATACAATGCTTGTTACCGTCTCCAACATGAACAGAGTTGGTTAATTTCTGAGGAGTCATAGTACGAACAGTCTACAAAATGAAACTCAGAAGTGAATATCCTTCTCGTGTTGACAGTCTGCTTACAAAAACGCAGCCTTGTGTGAAGATGTGGTGCTCCATAAAAATAAGCATATACACTATGAACTATGGTTGGCAACATATAATAAATGCTGCAGTTTAGGCATGGATCATATGTTTTATGTGAGTGATTTTCCTTTGGTCCTAAACTAAATGATGCTATTTCTTATAAACTTTCAATAAGAAATCCCTGAAGGGTTAAAACATTCAATTGATTGCTATCTTTTTTTTTCTGTTTTCCCTGCAGAATGAGCTTCAGAGTGCATAATTGTCACTCCTGGACAAATTAAGAAGGGAAAAAAAAATGCCCTTTTTATAAAAAATATTTTGTAGCACAACAAATATGCACACAATAGAAGTATCAGCTAAAAGAGCTGGGAAATTTGACCCAAATATCTGCTGAGAGGTGAGCAATGGTAATCAACTAGCACATTATCTGAAAAGTAAATTATGCATTCAGCCAGACTAACTATGCTAAAATGAGTGACAGGAGAAGATGTCAAGATTTTTTTCTTTATGACCTCCATTGGTATGTGTTGATTTTTTTTGGCACTGCCCCAGGCCCCAAGTGTATACAGTTGAACAAGGGGAAAAGGCAGCAGATTTTATTGATTCATAATATGCCTTGCTGTAATGTTCTGAGGGAAAACAAAGGGCTTATGTTAGCTATAAGGTACTGTAATATATATTTAACTGGTATAAATTATAAGGTTGTTTCTCCATAAGGGTATAAAATATAAGGTTGTTTCAGAGAGGGTCTGAAGTAAAAAATGATTAAAGCACTGTCCAAAGTAGACAAATTCATCAAACAAACTCCGTTATTAAAAGAACACAAACTTATGTATGAATTATTTGCTCCTGCTCAGTTTTACCAAAGGCTGCTAACCATTCCCAGTCCGAGATGAAGGATAATTTTGTACTGAAGACAGCACCATGGCACATGATGTATTGCAGAATGGATCAGGTAACTTGACTCAGTTTTTTTCCTCAATGCTGTTTCCAGCCAAACTTCCTTAGAGTGGGAAGCATCATTTTCTCTAAAAGTTGGGTTCCTTTTGACTTAATACAATGTGGGATTTGTATAGATCCAAATAACTTCCAGAGATCCTTGCCTCTGTCTCTGTGTGCTGTCCTGAAATGTATCTATTAATGTCCTTCAGTACCAGCAGAGCTCGATGCAGTGGATGCACCGAACTGTCACGGTGCACGACGAGGTTTGTGTATGGGCAGGTCATTGTGGCAGATCTATTTTTGATATTCATCAAAATGTAAAATTGTTGTCAGAGGGAAGTTACAGCGTCATTTCTGGGATTCAGTGGGTCTTTACAGCACCTTCAGAAGCAGACGCAATGAAGGCTAAAGACTGGAGTGGATGCTGCCATGTAGTCACACCGATCCAGGGTCTTGGTGTGTCAGGGACCCGCTACATGGGGCAATCAGTGGGTTGCTCTGGGATAGGCATAGGGCAATTGACAACCCAAGACAAGACAGAAGCCCTTGGTTGTGTAACGTTCTTGATGAGCCTGGGGTACCAACATCTTAAACTGTTTGTAGCCATCCCAAAACCTATGCTACTTATTTTAAGCATCAGGAAGATAGTATTCTGTAATTTGTCACATGCACAAATAATTTTTAGGCTGGAATTGATATGCAACCAAAGTAAAAGGGCTCCAAACCTGATCAATTGAATATAAATCCTGAAGTTATACACACAGCATGAAGCACCGTAGAATTTGCCAAACTAGCTATCTAAAATGTAGCTAAAAAGGGTTATGAATATCTAGGGTGAAATTTTGGCTCAGTGAAAAGAGTGGGAATTCTGCCATTGATCTGAACAAGGCTAGAATTTCTTTCTCCTTAGACTCCTTCCCCTGCATCTTTTCATTTTATTAGCCATTCTGCTTGCTGTTTGCATGCATTTTTATTTTACATGGAGAGATTATATTATGTCAGAATATAATATTTCACAATTGGCAAGACACCCCCCATCCTGCAACTGCAGTTGTAGTTGCCCGTAGGGAAGGAGTGAGTGGCTAACGGCCAGCAAACTGCAGTATCGAGGAGGGGTTACAAGGGAAGCAGAGCAGCGATGGAGCAGAGGAGGAAAGGGGCCCCTGCCTTGCATTCTTCTATGTGAGAGTCAGGGAGAAGCTGCAGCCATCTGTGCTCTTAGACACTTCCTTTATGTACTCTGCAATGGTAAAACTGGCTGCTGCAGTGGTCATTCAGGCTCTTTTTTTCCCCAGTCATTATCCAGCATGAACTGCAGCAGTTTGAATCTTCCTCCAACCCACTCATTGCATGTGCTAACTGTGGAGCTAGAGAGCCTGCTCCTAAAGCTGAGAGGTAGGTGATCTGTGCTCCTTCTGCTGACATCTTTTACAAGGGATGTTTCATGCACAGTGTCTGATACTTCACTGGTAACTGGGGAAACACAGGTACCAGCTGCACACAAAACACTACTTCTCTGGACCAAGTCCAGCTTTCTGACTTGGTGGAGAAAGACCCCATTCTTCCTTTGTCAACTCTTCCGACCCATCCACCCCAATTCTTATTTCTTTATAAGGGAAATGTTGCCTTTAGTAAAAGAAAAAATTGTGTGAAAAATGCACTTGGTACGTTTACTACTCATGTTTCTCTGCTAGCTTTTGTTAACAGTTTCAAGAAAGATTTCTCTGAGTACAGAAGGCTTTTGGGAGGCAGGCCAGCCCTCCAAAGGCACCGGCTAGAATGCTTTGTGCACCCCTTTGCTCACAGCTGTGGTCCCAACAAAGCTGCAGTCCTCAGTGGCATTGCACTGTATCATGTTATATTTGCAGTCCTTCTGGAATGCTTTTTTTCCATATACTTTATCCAGAGTTTGGTCATATATTATCTGCCTGACAACTCGACACCTATAAAAATTTATGAATTTGTATTAAAACCAATACTTGATTATGTCAGTGTTTATGAGGCTTCCCATGAGCCCTATATTCTTCAGTTGAATCTAGCTATAGCCCCTCATAATAATAATAAACCAGGCCATATTTCACTATTTCTCTGTTAACATGACTCACTGCTAGCAATTACAGTAGCTACCAGCTCACACTTTTGTTGATTTTAAGGATTTGCTGCCTTGTAAGGGTCTTTGCTGATCTAAACACACATAGACATATATTCAGTGGGCCTCCTTAACTGGGCTAGAAACAGCTGTGGGTGCATTTTTCAGTTTTCAGAGAACAACGTCTATCTACAGTTATTCATGCAGAAGTGTGCAGTGACTCATAATGAATGCGTAATTGTGGGTTTATGTACTGATAATAAGAAAAAATTGACATCACTAGGTCCATTGTGTTTGCAAATGCTCTGGATATGGAGACCGACAAAAAAAATATAGAAGAAAAAGCAAATAAGCTTCTTCCTCCCATCATAACCCTCTTATTTCCATCCCTTACTTGTCTGGATCAGCCTTAAGTACTTCATTCTGGGGCTTGATAGAGAACGTGTGTGGAGTGCCAGCTGCAGCCCATATACTTAAGCAATATAAGAGTCGTCTTCTGGCTTCTGCAAGGGAGGGTGTTTCACCTAATGTTAATATTTTACAGTCTGGTTTTGGTATTGTGCAATTCTTCTATCTTCATTATCCGATTTGTAAAGTCAAACCAATGTATACAGTAAGACCCTAAAGGAGAAGTAAGAATCTAGCATTTTAAATTAGAAGTCAGTGAGTCTGGGCGATTTCTAAGCTTTAATACTATCAATGGTAACATACTACTGCTGTTAGGCTAACCATAAGCTGTACAACATGCTTGCAATATAAAGATTCTTGCATCCTAAGAGTGATAAAGTTGTTTTGAAAAATGAATCAGGGAAATCACTTTTTATATAGATAAATATATACATATAATATAAAATACACATCCACATTATACCAATTCAGGGCACCCTAATTACTACAGAGGAAGAACATGGAGGGGCACAAATAGTATATGTGAAACACAGGAGCAAATTTCTTTTAATTTCCATTTCTTTACTTCCCATAACACATAATGTTTCTGTAATATGAGAACTCCACAGGGATAATTTTTGCTGGTTTGAAGGATGAACTTGATAGAAGTTGGCTCCAGAAGTTATAGCTGTACATAAATTTAAAGCTCTTAGCAATGAACATGTAACATATATACAACTTTTAGCCAACAGTTATATAGCGTTGTAACATATTTTATGGAGACGTAGAACTATGATGATTCTTGAACTCTTTAGTTCCTTCTGTATCAGATTGTATCTCCAGAAAAAGAACAGATAACTTATGCCTAAGTTTAAATGATTTTGAAGTTTTAAATTTAACAGATGTAGATAACACCAGTGCTACTCCCCAAAGATTTTTTTCATGTCTCAAAATATCTTGTACGACTTAATCGTCTCAAGATAGCGGTGTAAAAACCCTTCAGGATGATAGGTCATACTTTTCCAAGTCAGATTAAGTTCCACTCCTATAGAAAGCATTTATTGTATTTGCAAACCTTGAGATTGCTGGCAACAGTAGTACGTTGCATTTTGGAAGGTCCTGCAGGACATATCCCTGTAGCCTATAAAAAAGCAGGGATTTAGAAAATGGAGCAGACCATAGAAATTGGTAGACCATTCTATGGGTATAGAAAACCCTATCACTCCTAGAATCTCTGGTGTTCTAGAGCAATCCTATAAACCTCTTCTGATACTTGTACTGCCAAAAATGTGGGCAGTGAAAGATCGATGTTTTTGAAAATTATAAAGATGAATCATTCAAAAGTTGGTTTCTAGATTCACAAAAGCAGTTAAAAATCACGTAGGTCAGGAGAAGGTGGTGGTTGCTCCTTTACACCTATTCCAGTAGAAGAATTAGACAACCTTCTTCTTTTATTCAAAGCAGAGTTTGGAATCTGTGTCTTCCATTTTGTAAGAATATTTCCTAACTGGTCGCATGGTCAGGATGTTGTCGTCAAATTTCTACTTTAAAGATTTCAGAAAAGGAGCTGTATGCACATTTTCCTTGCCTACGTAGTACTCTGGCTACTGGGTAGAGAATATAAAAATGCCAGGGTTATTTCTTTCTCTTCCTTATGCTTGTGAATGTGATTGATCGATTGTGAATTTTGCCTTTTACTTCTGAAAATTTCCTCAGCTTGATGCAATTCTTACCCGCAGTTCCTATGGTGTGGATATGGCAAAAGGTGGTGGCATTCACTCGTACAGATGTATGCATCAAAGCTGAAACACAGCATACTCGAGCTTGTGCTCTCACTCTCTCTCTGCTACTCTCCCTCCTACAGTTAAAGTCAAGATAGTTTTGGCATGGCCGTGTGAAGGTCTTAAGGGATATTTAGATGACTGTGCAAAGTTGACTTGCAGTCTAGCTATATAAATAGCAAATACACAATTTATTTTGCTAACATAAATCATGTTCCTTCATAGAAAAAAATAATCAAGTTAGTAATCATTAAATTTTATAAAATATAAGGAACTAATTTCAAGGTCAAGAGAGAAATGGCCTTCCTTTTAATTATTTTGCTATTACAGACTTCCTTTACTTTTATTGCACTATAATTGTTAACTAGAGACAATTGCAATTTAAAATACGATCCTATTTCCCTACATAAAAACTAGAAAAATCAGTATTAGGCACTATGCTTTATATTTGCTAGTAAGAGCTTGTAACATCTCCACCTTGTGGTTGTTTCTCTGAGTAACGAGCCTAGACTGCTGCATCTCAAATGGTAGGTTATTTTGGCTCTGAGACTCCAGGTTCTCTGAGCACAAATACCATACATGGAGGGATTTTAGCTAAGAGATTCATGTATAAAAAATGCCTGTTGTACTGACTTTAGATTACAATCATTTAAATGACTTTAAATTACAATTTTTTCATGCTTTTATCAGACATTGGTAAAATTTTATATTTTAGACAACATCAATTATTAAAGTCAGGGATAAGTGATTAAAGAAGAAATAAACATATAGGATGACTGAAACTGTCCAATTTGAAAAGACGTGTTTCTTACATAAAAAATGCCATCAAATCAAATAATAAGATGACCCAAGAGTTGGGTCAAGAAGATGAATTCTCTTTTACTTATAAAAATATTTACGAGTATCCTCATATTTGATGAAAAGAATGCACATTACACACAATAATATTCACTCTGTTGAGTGGGAAAGTGTTATTGTTCCTGTCTCACAAGGGGAAAGCTAAATGAAGAGAGAAAGTGCCCTTTCACAAGGTCACAGAGAGAGACAATGATGGAAAAGAAGAGTAACCCAGACTTTCTGTTTTACAGTCCCTGGTTTTACTGTTAGATCTGCCACCTCTCTTCTTGATTTGCTATATTAATAACATCAGAAAATTGTCTACTCAGCTCTAAGAAACCTCAGATCACAGGTATTAACTCAGCACTAGTTGCAGAGGTTGAGCTGCTTTTTTTTTTTCCTTTTTCAATTTACAAATGTAAGAAAAATGTCCCATGATATTTCTGGTATTTCCCTGATCACAATCAGCCAGAAAAATTAGAACATAAGCTCTTTTGTGGTATTTTGTCATTTCCTGCACACACCAGAATTTTAAAATGCCAGAATAGGCAAATAAATAAGTATAATTATGTTATCTAGGCTTTCTAAAATGTCAGAAATACTTTAGCTTGATATTTTAGATGAAGGTGTCCCACCTCTTATTTCCAAGTTCCAGTTCTCATTGTAAGCATGATTTTATTTTCTCTGTATTTATTATTTACATCTACTTCACCTTTCTCTATAGAAATCTTTCCTGGTTTTATTGTAGTCATTGTAACTTCCTCTATACCATATCATTTGCGAAAAGCTACTCAGGAGCCTTTTGTAATGCATCATATAAAGGGAGTATGAGAAAGTAATTTGACACAATGGCATGAATATAAGCAGCATCAGTCTTTCTTTCTCCATTTGTAGAGATACTTTACAGCCAGAAAAGCTGTATTAGCTCTGGTCATTGACCTTCTATTTTTTGGGGGGATGTGGGGTTGTCCTTCTCACCCCACTAAAAGCAGTACCTTTCTTTAAAGAAAAAGTGCAGATCCTGTAACTGCTGTGGTAGGATCTGAGGCCCAGGATGCCCCTTCACACTCTGCTGATGTTTCTTTCCACCTCTGTGACTCATCCTGAGGCAGACAGCGGTACCCAAAGCACCCTTTCTGTTCCCCATTCCTACCGGGCTCTGTCCAGTCCCCGAACTGAGAGGAACCATGAGTGAAACCATGAGTGAAAACGTGTACTTGCCTATTAGTAGAAAGAATGAGACTTTTTTTTTCTGTCAGAGCTCTTTTTTCTGTCCTTAGTGTCCTATTGAATATTTACCCAAAGAAGGTCTAACCTAGGAGACCTCAAAGACTCAAATACATCTCTTCTAGCTCCAGGCACCACAGGTAGCAACAAAACTACCTCTAGTCAAAAGTCTAGAAATTGAGATTTTTTTTCCTATCTGAATAGCCTTCTGTAGGCACCAAAGCTTACATGGTGTGATTCTTTGTGGCAGCCTTGCAAAAGCATCAGTTTGGGTACAACTGTGGTTGTATACTCTGAGAACTGATTACAAAAAAAAGATATTTTGTTCTCCTGTCAGAAATTACTTGTCCCAGTGAGTGTGTGAATAAGATTTTGAATAGCTAAAAAAATGATCAGTAATGACAGTCCGAAGTAGTCCAAAGTGTTAGAAGAAATGGCACTCCATAGGGAATGAGACTGACAAAAGATGAAGTCTTGGAAAGCTTTTGTTAAATTCAGAGATCAGCTGAGATAAATCCCACAGAGGAGGAAAGGAAGAGGTTTTGACAACAATAACAAGGGGTATATCATGTGCATATGTAGTCTGTGCAGGAGCTAGAGCTTTGAGGTGGGGAAAAAAGCTGGAAAGAGGAGCTGCAAGGATGGTGGATGATGAAGAAAAGTGGTGAATGTGGCCAGACATGAAACAGATTAATCTAGCTAAATATAGATGTCTTCACTGTACATGTCAATATCTGAGCTAGTCATCCCAACCTCCTTAACGGGGTATTCTCAAAAGATTACTCAGAGAGGATGTATTCCTCACTCATAACTACACACAACTGTTTTCTAGTTATCAGCATGTGAACTGGTCATTGACTTTACAGTCAGTACAGAAGAGGAGGCACTCTGAGGGCATGGTTAGTGCCCCCATGAAGTAGCCATGTAAAATAAATCATAGGCAAATCATGCTAAAGTTTCTTTTTTCTTTATTGACTACAGGGAGAATGCAGATGGATAGCTCAGATACAACATCTGAAGAATGGTCTGTGATTTAGGCTAGAGAAACCATGTTCTGCACAACTAATCTCCAGAGGATTCAAATTATGCTCTCTTCTCACCAGTGAGAAAGACCTAGAACTTGCTGAAGGACTTCAACTCCAGAGCTGCAGTGCCACCCGCCCTGGCCACCCCTCTCCCCAGGTGCTGGCTGCGTAGCACGGTGTAACCCCAACTCTGGTGTTCAGAGCTGTCCAGACTATTTAATAGTTTTAAGATTAGATACTGATGATAGGAGACTGAGCTCAGTGACACAGTTTGATTTCTGAAACAGAATACCCCAAATAGAAAATGTGGTTCTAGTGTGTGTTTCTTCATGTGCAGTACAGTTTTCATCACCATGTGGCGACTAAGCCATACTGCCCTGTTTCATCGGCTTGATTTCAGAACGCCACTGTATTAAATAACCATGGAGCTTTGAAGAGCAGATCAGTTGAGGGATGAGTGGGCAAACTTTAAAAGGCTAAAAAAGTTTGTTCAAATAACACATTCAGATGCTTACTGGGAAATAATTGGTCTGGAAATCAAGCTTCAGTGCCTCCTTGTCTCAGATGTTTGCAATGGTGAAGGAAAACTGCACCTTCCAAACTTGTACTCTGCCGAAGTTCAGTGAGGCTCCAAAGAGTTTTTGAAATGTTAAACTTTTCAGCCTTTTTTCTGAGAGGGAAAATTTCACCCTGTTCTGTTTGAAGAAGTCTGCCTGTGACTAATTAAAAGCAGCGTGCAGCACACGTTGCAACAGGGCTGTTGTCGCCGAACCCCCTAGGAACCCCCTGAAGACCACAGGCATTTGCCTACTGCGGGCTCCAGCAGGCGAGGACTAGTGACAATGCTCCGATGAACAAGAACGCCCCAGCAGCCCTGACTCAGGCAGGACTGCTGATGAAGCCAGCTGGAGCCGTGCCTCAGCGAGGGCTGCAGGGTTTGGCCCTGAGCACTTCCAAACAGGACGGATGCTTCAGCCCAGGAAACACTCTGCGCAACAGGCTGTCGCCCCCAGATCTGCTTGATGTTAGTGGTATGCGGATACCGTGTTAATCTACTGCCACAGGGTAGAAAAAAGTTGACGTTAGTGCCAACTGTACTTGCTTAGCCAAACCCTGCTCAAGTCTTACTCATCCTGTAGACTGAGAAATGCTTAGAATAGTCAAAACCTAAAATGTTTATTTTTAATCAGTGAAAGCATCTTAATTAGGTTTTAGGGGGTCGTGGACTGTGTATACATGCACACAAAATTCTGTTACCCAGAGCATGAGTTAAGGAAATAAGAAAAGTCAACTCTGTGGTGTTCAGTATGATCTGATGGAGAGCATAAAGGGATATAGCTTGTTCTCTGACTCCATTCAGCTGTCTGTAAAGTAGTAACAGCAGCATTTCCCTTCCAAGCTGTTCCAAGGTTTAGCTGGTCACCTTCTATAGCACAGCTTGCAATACTCATGGTGGGCAATATTAACTGGGGTAAAGCAATATCATTACAAAAATTTGAAAACAGGCTTTTTCTTTGGAGTTGAAGGAAATTCCACTTAAAACAATTGCTAGCATGACGTGCAACCATGCTGATTATGGAGATTTAGATTATTATCCTAGTTTTTACTGAAAGCCACTCCCTGCAGCAAAGAAAACACAAATACCGGGTTTTGACATTTATCTTGAATTCATACTTCGTCTGCTAGAATACGTATTTGGAAGTATATAAATGAACACATAAAGTTCAGAATTTGAAATTTTCTGAAACAGGATTTTTATACTGATGATTTTAGGAGTCTAAAAGAAAACAACGTTCCTTTTGTAATTAAGCAGAGCAGCTATTTATACTGCCAGCTGCCGGCTGCATTCCAGTACAAAGTGCACTCATGGCATCAATTTAAAGGGCATATGTTGGAGGCAAACACACAAAAGTGGTTTGGAAAGAGGTATGGAGTAAAAGTTTCTGAAGTGCCTAAGTCTCTTCAAGGAGTGAGACTTCAAGGACACTTGGCTGACATTGAAAATTTTACCCAGGCTTACCAGAAACAGAAGATGACTTAAAGTTGGCTGCAGTCCTCGGTAGCCGCAGAAAATTCCACACGTTTGGGATAGGTTTTGTTCGAGTTACTCCAGATATACTTGCACTTATTCCTGTATTAGAAGGACGTCTAATTTGATTTGAACAATTTGCTTTTACTTCAAGAGCATCAGGATTAAGTCCTGAATCATTCGTTGGTAGAAGCCTCAGAAATTTCTTTACCTCTTTTAATGTGAATATTTTTCTTGCAAATTTTAGCTTCCATACTTACTCCTCTTCAGGTATGTAAGGTGCATTATTAAAAAAGCCTATCTTTAGGAGAACAAAGCATTTTTTTCTCTAACATTTCCAGTTTCCACCAGCCTAAAGAGGAAAAAGCCGAGGTCTGCCCTTGAGTGTGTACATTTTACTGCATAGCTGAAACCAAATTCTGCATGGAAACATTTTATCAAGTACCTTATTATTCTACACATTCCTGGAGGACCTGCAAAGGAGGAGCTTGTCAGCTAAATTGAAAACATACTAATAAAGTTAAAAAGTTAATGGGAGACGTTTGCAATTTCCCAATAATTTTCCTAGTGACTTAAACTCGAAATAACTGTGTATACTTCTGCTACTGTTTTCCTTACATCTTTGTATCAAATGACATGCAGAAGAATTAGTGCCGGATATCTACCATTTGTCGCACACCTATCAAATTATAGTTTTGCTAGGCAAACTTACAGTTCAGGTGGCCAGATCTCTGTTTGTCTGGGAGGCTATTTTCAATTACTTATAAGTAATAATGTGTGTTTTATAACTCAAACCACTTGTATAAATAGAGCTTAAAACCTTGTGACTGAGGCAATAAAATAGAAGCAAAGGTTTAGCTGTTGTAACCTACTATGCAGTCCATTTAAGGGTAGTGGCTGAAATATAGTTCCAGACTCTGGGCCACTTTTGTGCTAACCAGACAATATAAAAATAGGGGTTTTTTTCTGTAATTAGGACGATTATTATCCTAATAAAGCAGTTGTAATGATTGCTGCTTCTTTCAGTGAGCCTTGGTTAGTTATTGTGAATCAAGACACTTCCACATGCTCTGCTAAAGGGTATGGGCTGACAGTGTTACCTTTGCCTTCTATCTCCAGGCTTGCAAAAGGGTGCCATTTAAATACACGATTTTCATTTAAGGCTACACAGAAGGATAAATCTATGGGGCTTGGTTAATTCTGTCTTATGTTCTTCTGTGTCTTCTCTCCACCTCTCCATTTACTATGACTAGACTGTCGTATCTGAATATCACATGGCCAGTCATGTATTTATACCAGCTAATGCTGCACATCACTGGCATCCTGACTGAAAGGTCAAGAGAGAAATAGTTTTGATGGACTGACTAGCTATTTCAAAGGGTATCTTTGGTTTTTCATTCCCTTCAGAATAAATTTTTCTGTTCAGGCACCTATTTTATAAAACTTGTGTATTTGCTAGATCTTTTTCACCTCAGGAAAAAAAATGTAAAATGACATCTTATTCCTTTCTTTTATCTGCCTTAAGTGTCCAAGAACATTCCTCTGCATTCTTGCCTCTACTGATAACATCTTTTCTAGCTGCTAAAGAGCTGACAGCATATTACAGGGGTTGCACAGTACTGAACCCTTCTCATTTAGGTTTGGCCTGAATGCCAAAAATGTTGACCTTTTCTGTATTTAATATGGCTTAGAAGAGGCATCTTTCCAAGTCTTAATATAATCTACTGCTGAACCTTCTTATCCTCCTCCACTTCCCCTCCCCTTCGATCCTCTAGCACTCCTAGTTCAATGTATGGGATATGGACACCCTACATTGCCTGGCATATCCTTTTACATATATCCAGGGGATTCAGGAATTCTTTTGAATTCCTTAAGTGCTGCTGTATTTGTACTACTAGTTAGATTCCTTTATCAGTTTCTGATATCGGTCTCTGTTTATCTTTAAGGATTTAATAGTCTGTTAGTGTGAGTGGCTCATTTCTTTCCCACACAACCTTTTTTTGACCTGTTGACTTTTGCCCGTGAGTTCTTTTGAGAGAAATTTTTTGAATGAGGACTTGGCCTTCTCATAAACAATACAGAATAGAGACAGAAACATAAAATATAATCTAACTTTTTAACTTCTCTTTGTTATGAATGGGTACATCTAATAATATCCCAGGCCAACCACCTTACTTCTGCTATGTTTATTTAAATATTTTATATACAAGAGTGATCAAAACAGGCAAAATTTGAATTACGTTTTATGATCTGGATTGTTTCCGAAACATAGAGGTGACTCATGAAAAGGCAAACAGTTTGAATATCTGCCTTTGGATTTGGTCAGATTTTGCAGTTGTACTAGATGATCATTGCAGGTCCCTTCCAATGGAAATTTTCTTTTCTTTTCTCTTTTCTTTTCTTTTCTTTTCTTTTCTTTTCTTTTCTTTTCTTTTCTTTTCTTTTCTTTTCTTTTCTTTTCTTTTCTTTTCTTTTCTTTTCTTTTCTTTTCTTTTCTTTGCTTTGCTTTGCTTTGCTTTGCTTTGCTTTGCTTTGCTTTGCTTCTGATATGACTAGGTTACCATTTTTGGCTGTATACAAGGTGAATGATGCACTAATTGGCTTGATAAGCCTTTTTTTCAAGCTATGAAATCAAATTATATTAAAGTTCTAGAACAGTTTTGAAAATTGGCATGTACCGTAGAATTTTTCTGAAATAGTCTTTATTTATCATTTAGCACATGACTTTGATTGTCTTCACAGTTGCAATGTATTCACAATGATGTTTGCTGCTCACTTGAATGCCCAATTGACACCTATTTTGAAAGCAGAATCTGGTTTTCAGCTTGAAGAATAATTCCTATGACATTCCTTTATAAAATTCTAGCTCACAGTGGACCAAATGTTATAACTTTTACAGCTTTTATCCCACAGACTTCTACCTGATTTGCCACCCATCCTGGGAACTGAGGAAAGTGGTTTTGTAAGCCAACAAAACAGAGCCATGTCCTGGGCCAGCTTGCTTCCAACAGCTGTCCCCCATGAAAAAAAATACTTGGATAATGCCTCCAGATATACTTTTCCAAACATAAAGATGCAGTTCTTAAAAGTCAGTCCCATTAAAACTTACTCTTTTGAGCCACGCCCAAACCATGGCAGTGCTGGGAGTGTACTTGCAACCAAACAGCACCAAGCCTATTCTTATTCTCCACAGGGTTTTGGAAAACTTGTCAATAAGGGCAATAACACAAACCATGGGAAAACTATGCCAAGCAGATGTTAGGATATAATTTCTGATGAGAAGTCCTATGATCCCCAGAGATCATTTCCTCATTCACTCAGCAGATTCAACCTTCCTGATGGAACAAGCAAATATAATACAATGAAAGGGTTCTGCCCTTCTCTTTGTACTCAGTGTAAGTTTGCCCTATTAAATCCTGAAAAAGAGACTCCTTCTCAAGCACAAAGACACTCAAGGGGAAAGACATCCCCTATTCTAAATTACTGTATTATGCTTCACGTTAAAATGGCAGAGATTTTTGGGACTTCAAACTAGTTCAAAGTGCAGAATGTAACACAGTGGAGCTTCACTCTTTCAAAGTTTCTTTTCATTGTTACCCTCAAATATCTTTATCTCTTCCCTGTCCTCCTTTTCTCACTCCACCTATTTACCTTCTTGTAATGCTGATCAAAAAAATCTCTTTCTAGCTAACATGGAGTGATTACCCCATGCCAGTCTTCTGCCAGTGTTACACCAGAAAATTTCCATCAGTTGGAATATCTTTCCAAAGAAAATTCTGTTTTGCAATCTTTAAGACTCGCAAAATGAACTTAGCAGATAGAGGACCCAGCCCTGTGTGTTCCACTGACAACGGGCTGCTGTAAGGTCAGCAGTTACCTTTAGATTAACAGCCAAGAAATGTATAAAAACTCGTGGATGGGTCCACATGTGGTGATTCAGAATTCGTACTAGGCATTATCAACACATTTCAAGTGTATTTGTCTGTCAGCTAGCATCAGGGTCTGTTCTTTCTAAACAGGAAGAGCAGGAGGTAGGGAGGGAAAACTCAGTTCTAGCTGTAAATTCTGCCTTTCTAATCCCACTGACCCATGATTATTTCATGCTGAGCAGATACATTACTTTTGAATTGTGTCCATCATATGATTAAAACCTATGGAAGGGCTGTTGCAGTCCAAAAACACTGAAAAAAAGGCAATAGAAATTTCCACTGTCTTTACACCAAAAAGCAAGGTCTTGCACTAGTTAAACTCTGATGCAACATTTGGATTTAATTACAGAAGGCCAAATTCTGCCCTCAGATACACCAGTTGACTTGGGTAAGACTTGGCATGGAGGGGACATTTTCAAATCTAATACCATGGTATTTTTATAATACCATGCCAAATAGGGCATAATATATTTTTAGAAACTTTCTCATTTATAATAATAAAATGCTCTTCAAGATGATTCATATTAAAAGAAACAATTATTTTGGCTTACAGTACATATTTGTAACTATGTGTAGACACTTATTTGGATGCAATTCAGCAGCATGTAAATTCAGAACATGGATGTATGCCAGTGGCAGGGATGAAGAAAAATCTCAACGAAGTGTGCTGTTACTCAGTAGCTGTTGCTGTTTCCCTTGCCTGCTAGCTCAGAGCTCCCTATAGTTTCACAGAGATGAAGAACTGGAAGGGACCTCTAGAGGTCATCTGGTCTATACTTCTGCAGACTGACAGAATTCAAAATGACAAGGACAGATATCTGTCAGCGATGGTTTAATATCTATTGAAAACATTTTAAAAAGGGAAATGCCATACCCTCCCATATTCTTCAGTATTTTTGTGGATAGACAAGCTTTTCCTAATGGCTAATTTGAATGGCTTTTGATGCAAATTAAGCAGATTTCTTCTTTTTCTTTCCACTGTGGTCAGGAGGAACAGCTGAGCATGTGCTATCCCTCACTGGAAAGTTGTCAGTTTACTGCCTTTCAATCTCCTCTTTTAGAAGAGACATGGTATAGAACCTTCAGGTTTTCCATCTCATTTATATGCACGTTAAACCCTCTCTATACTTTCTGCTCTTCTTGTGGTCCTTCCGAAGTTATCTCCATCTCTTTCAGCTGCACTGCTGAATGCACCAGCTCAGATCTGACCATCAGGAGGAGAGTATGATAATCATGTCCCATAGGTTGCATACAACTTTTCTCAGTTTGCAGTAGCTTCACGTTGGTGACTCACATTTAATCCATAATCCACCATGAACCTCATGTGCAACTACCTGTACTAATTGTTTCCTTCAGATTTAGACCATTTCTCCAACTTGTCAAGATCCTTTGAATTCTAATTCAGTCCTTCAAAAGGGTTTGTGACACCCTTCAGATTATAGTACTCCAGTCCATTACAGAAAACATTAACTTTCAAAGAAAACTGGGCCTGAGTAGATAATGCTTGAACGGTTCCATATTTTTAAGAGTGAAAGATGGATTGTTACTATTAAAAAGTAATATTTCAGTCATCTATGCACCCCCAATGTGACAATTTCATAATAATCTATTTTCATTTATTTAACACAGCATCAAAAGCCTTTCTAAGGTCATAGTTATTCTGTGATTTTCTCCTAACCAGCACTAAAAATCAAATTATTTCTTTCCTTGGGTGGTTGCATCATTTCCAAGGCAAAATTTGAAAAGCTCTATACTTTATGTGCACGCTCCTAAGAAATAAAGTTGTTAAATCAAAGCTTGTACTTCGCTAACTTGAATACAGGCAGTCTATTTATTAACATGAATGAAAAATTATTACAGTTATTAACCTGTAAATCACTGGTGTAATATGTTATTCCAGTCATTCTCTGGGAGGGTAGGGGAGCATGAACAGTATTTTGAAACTTATTTGTAACGCAACTTGCCATCTTTCTGTCAAAGTCAAAAAGAGACTGTAAGGACAACAATTCTGATTTATTGCTTTTTATCCCTTTTTCACTAACCTGAAAGCAGGGAGCACTCATTATAGTCTGGGCAGAAAAACTTGTTCTGCCTCAGGCTGTGTTATCTCCCCTCTCCCCTTCTGCCTTGTCACGTCATTCATAATAACAGAAGCATTTTTAAGCCATGTTTTAAGGAAAGCTGCTACAGTATTATCCTGTGGAGAACATGGTTTGATGTTCAGCCCAGAAGGTCACAGAGCTACCGGATCAGCAAATGGTCTCTGATCCTACAAAGCTTCTTTCTGAACTTCTGACATCTCCCTCCCCACTCCACTTCATGCATTCAGCATGAAGGTTTGGGGTTTTTTGCAATGGTTAGCTTTTTGTTATTCAAAACCAGTTGATATTTTAATGCAACAGGTACTGAAATTAGATGATATTAAGCATCTCTGGTGTACTAGACAATGTAATAAGATTTTTTTATGCGTTAATACGTGTCTAGAATATTTTGTTATTCTGTTGGGGTTTTTTATGATGATGCACTATCTTCTCCTGGACAAAGTTTCTGGACAAGTAATAGCACAAAGCCATTTCTCCAGTGATTTCTGGAGGCAATAATTCCTCAGACATAGGCCTCAGAGAATTAAAAGTCAGAAGTCTATCAAAGAATAACTTTTTTTTTTTGCAAAGTCTAAACTTTAGAGAGTGGATCCTCTCTGTTGGTAACCCTTTAATGTCTGCAAGCATTCCCCAATGTGCCTTAGATCATCAGACCATGTTAAGTTGATATGTTTATTTAGGTATGTGTAAATAGAGATATAAATATAGAGAGGGATAGAGATATATAGATACATCTCATGTTTGTATGTGCATGTGCGTGTATGTGAATGAAGGGCATGGAGAAAAGGTAGTGTAACGGAGGCCTGGACTTTTGCTTCTTCTGACCACATGCGTCAACTTTCTTAATGATTTTATTTTTATATAGACACAGAGCAGCACATTGGACACCAGTCAGTTATACTCCTTTCAGTCAAAGAATGAGACCTGTTATTTGTGGGTTCTCCGCACCAGAGACATGGTTGAAAATGCACAAAGCCCAGCTGGGCAGGGTAGGCAGACTGCTCAGCTCATTCCAGCAGGGGAGAAACCTGTCAACACCATCTTTGTGAACTACAAAGTGCTGATAAATTTGGGACTTCCCCTACCAATCCATTTTCCTAGTGCACAGGCAAGTAAAGCAATTTAGAGAAAACAGACTTTTTTGTGCAAGGCAGTGTAGATTTGGGGCAAGCATAACTGGAGTTTTCTAGTTGATAAAAATCTGCTTAATGATGTATAAGGGATGGTATGGAATTTGCTTTGTTTTCCCTTATATCTTCATGGGGAAGTACACATAAGTTTGCCCAGGTATGTTGTCTTGACACCCTTGAGGGTTAGGTAGGGATGCATGGAGAGAAGGGCACAAAGGGAAGGTAAGAACCTATTTGCCTGACCTTCATGTCCATGCATTTATATTTAACTTGCAAATTAAGTATTTGTAGCTAAAACTGCACTGTCTGAAAGGTACATACCCAAGCCTTTTTGGTCGTAGCTATAAATTGTTTATGACTGGTTGTCCTTTGGACTGGCTGCCCAGAATCAAGGCAGCCACCAGGAACTCCTTTCTACTCTCTGTACCACCAGGAGTAAACTCTAGTTTCTGGTGAAACACCTTGAGTGCAAAGCACAGCTGAGTGGCAGATTGAGAAAATGGGGCCTCTTCAAAGATAGGTCTTGAATCTATATCAGTGCTCTGTTTTTCCCATGGCATCTGCCAGACATGGAAAAATACTGGGCATAAGCCATCTCTCCTAGAATCTTACTTCTTGCAGGTAGTAAAAAAAAGTCACTTATTTATTTAAGCTCTGCTCTGTACATTGTCAAAAAGTTGACTTTCTCTATCTCCTTCAGTGATGGGGAAGTGTGTCCTTTCTGCTGGTCTTTCTGACAGACCACCTTGTCTCTCATTCAGCCTCCACCTTAGGAAAAGAGGAACTTTTCCAGGAGCACAAATAATCAGATCTCTTGCAATGTGTTCTCTGTCTCCTTGAAGAATCCTTAATTTTTTCCTCCATCCTTTGGCTCCTCACGCCTCCGTTGCACTTTCAGTGTGTATTTACTTCGGTAACATGTATTTCAAAGCAGAAAAATTACAATTTTAATTTCAATTACAATTTCAAGCTTTTTCCTTTTTTATTTTGGTTACATACCAGCAGTAGGGATCAGCTTTGCACTGTAGAGTCTCCTTCCTGTGGCTGACTGTGGCTTTTCTCCTGGTGCTGTGGCTTTGTTTCTGTCACTGTTTTGCCTTGCCCACTTGGACCCAACTGTAAATGAGTCTGCAACTGGCATGTCCCATTTGCTTCTGAACTCATGGTCCAAGAATATCCTCTTAAACCAATGTCCATTTCTCCTGTGAGATCTAAAACAGGCATGCCGATGTCACCACCTTTGCCTGTGCGGTGTACTTAACTTTTCTTCTCCGTGCAGGAGTGTTTGAGATACTGAGTAACATTGGACAACAGGTTGGCGAGGAGTTATTAAGATTGAGATGATTAATGTTACTTTAATTTACATTTCAAAAGAATGCAAGAGTCTATGAATTTGCCAGGTGGACTTTGTGCTGGTTTGAGGTAGCTTCATATGAATATCTAGCAGATTAATTTGCTGACAGGAGTGAGTAACGGTCCTGAAGTTGTAAATGCAAGCGGATCCCCTTATGTGATGGGTATGTCCCATTTGCCAAGCATGCCTTGCATTTTGGATATCAAATTAACTTTCTGAAACTTACAGGTTTTGGGGACAGAAATCATTGCTGTGACACATTTGGAAAAATACCTAGCACATTTTGACTGTTGTAACGCAAAAATATATAACAGTACCCGTAGGCAGATCACATTATCTAGAGAGTGAGAATTTTTCACAAGAAAGGTTTAGCAAATGTCTCAACATGTTGAAGTGAACCAGACAAACAGATAAAGACGACAGACAGACACGCTGCTTTTTATGCAAGTGGAATGCTATTTAAAGTACAACAGAGTATCTATTGAGCACAATTGGATGGACTTCAGCAAGTTTCATTTTTTGATGCCTTTCAGATTAGATAAGAGTAAATTATGAAATAATAGCAAAAAGGATATAATATCCATGGATGTCATTTTAGAATAAATTCCATCACAGATTATTGCATGAAAAAGAGCTATACCCCAGCAGGGGTTAGTATCAAAGGTGTAATTCAAAATGGGGGGAAACCACAAAAAACCCCCAATGATTTTTAATGAAAAACATTTTTTTAAATGCACTAAAAGATCATTTTCTTCAAAAGATTATATGTTCTTTACATATTTTCTTCCCTCTACAGTAGTTCGAGTATACCAGTGGGCTGGATAAAAGAGAGTCATCTCACTGAATTTATGATGCTTCTTCAGTTTGAACTCAGCAGGTATTTGCCATAAAGTGAAAGGTCTAAAAACTTTTTCCTACTTCTCCTGAAGAGAGAGAAGAGAACCTTATAGTTGGACCAAATCATTATGCAATGTGGTTAGTATTCATTGTCTCCCATGTATTGTCATCTGGCCAACAAAAACAAACATCCCAGGTCACTCAGAGGATGTGGTATTCGTCACGGCAAGTCTATGATCTCAAGCAAGCTGAGGTGCTTTTGTAGGATGCATGATTTGCAAAAAGCCCTAAACAAAGTGTGCAGACGGTTTATGCTTTATGTATTGGTATGTATAGCACTGACTGTGACATGGATTTGCAGCTACAATCTTCCCTTAAAGGTTTATAAAAAAGAGGAAACGTGGATGAAAGTTCAAATTGTTACCTGTCCTGACATACTGGCTTTCAAAATGAACAGTGGAAGGGTCCTAGTACAGGTTACAAAAAAATAGTGGAGGATGATATTCTTTATATCACGAACTTTTTAAACCATGAGTCATTGGGCTGAGTTACCAGCAGCAGGTTTTCTAAGGGAGCCCTGGGCCTTTGCTGGCCCCAGGGCGGTCACAGAGTCACCCACCGTTCCTGGACAGGCGGCCCCTCTCCCTGCGTCCTTGCCTGTGCTGCACACAGACCAGGGAGGGTGGCTACACAAGCACCTCGCCGTGCCCTTCCCTACTATTTCTGCTCTGCTGTCATCCCATACTACTGCACCCAAAGACAGTTCCCGGTGGCCATAGGCTGATGGGGGTTGTACGGCCTCCCCCACCAGCTGCAGCTTTCCCTGGGGCTATCAATCTGAGAGGGAGAGGGCCTCGAACTTGAAATTCAAAATGCAGGATTTTTCTTTGAATATGGCTTTATTGATAACTGCAATATAATAATAGAGCCCTAGAGTTTTTCCCTGCGTTTGCCCTTTTAAAGATCCCACAAGATGTGTGTGGTGCCGTTGTCCTGGCAGGGGCTTGCTGGAGCCGCTCGCTAGCATGACTTGGCACTGATCACTCGGGATAATATGCGGAGGGCTCGGCACCCCTAGTTTAGAGTTATTCAACCAAAATCCTGCATGTTGAAGTCTGCCAATGCCTTGTGTAATCCTAACAAATTCCAGCATTGCTGTGGAAAGCTACAGGACATTTAAGAATTTTCTGGAAACGTTACCATTTTCTTTTATATTCAGCTTTGGTTTCTGTAAACCGTCTGGCAGTTCTTACATGTAAGTTTGCATTACCTGCAACCTTGCATTTTAAATTTAAATCAATGTGTAATTGAGTTCCTGGGAGCAGCAATTAAATGACAAATTTTTTTCTTGTGTGTTTGCATGTGTTTAGATGAAGATACTTTTATTGATATCCTGAGGGCCGGCAAGCTGTTTGGATGGAGAGCGATTGAATTGTTACCTGTTTCTGGTGCTTCACCCCTCTCTGCAACAACAGCCGGGCTCAGAGCTCATTCTTGGCTAATTGTTAGACAATACTTTTTATTATACTGCTTTCATAGTGAGCTGGTATCTCACCCACAAGTAGCATCTAAAGGTGAAGTATCAAAGGAACTTCCCTCCTTTGTTTCATGCTGGCAAAGAGCAGAACAAAATCATATCCTCTTTTTTCTCCCTGTTCTTTCTATTCAGGAGTCTCATGGCATATTAGATTATGTCTTTACTGCTCAGGGTGTGGGCTCAAATATGCTACCCCTGTAGCAATTAATATTGCAGAGTTACAGTAGCAATATGGAAAGCTGAACCATGAGACTTTGCAAGTGGGAAAGGGGAATCTGACCTAAACAAACCAAAACTGTTTTCACTCACACTCTGTCACCCACATACTCACAAGACCCAGGTTGCATGTGTTCGCGTAATCCGGCCGGCATGCAGGCACCAAGGCATGCATGTCCAGGCAGTCTTGCCATAGTTCCTGGCAGTGACCCAGAGGACAAGAGACATCAGCTATTGAGTCTTCGTGAGATCTTCTGGTCTTTTCTTTGGATGGCAACCACATCTGCCACCATGACCTTCTGTAGCAACAAGCCACAGAATTTCTGTACCTGCCACGCAGAGAGTCTGTCCTCACCATCTGCACACATGGAGGGGTTTTATAGTGACAGGCGGGGGGTTCATGGGTCATTCCCAACTCCTCCATGCTTGGTAGACTGGTCTCAATCTGACTACCAGTATAATTGCTGCAATAAGAAAAAATAAAAAGGTACTAGTTATAAGTCTATAAACAGATACAAATCAATAAATCTGGATACAAATCTGGAGTGAATATGCTGGTGAGTCTATGTGTTTATGCTGTTTTTGTAACCTCTCCCCTTACAGTTTAGATATAGTTCTGTGTTTTGCCCAATAAGACCAGGAGTGGATTTTCGTTTCTAGCACATATAACAAACATCAGTGAAAGGATCCCTTTGTTTTCTGTTTGACATATCGGTCTTGGGATTTGGTGTCATTTAATATTCTTATCAGAGTTTGAAGTTCTTCAACTTATGATTGATTGATTCTTCTAAGCTTTAAAGAACAATATTATGTAGTGTGATCTTTGTTGTTACATCCCAAGGGTGACCTTGGGTGACCAAGAATGCCAGACTTTTCCATTTCATAGGGTGTCTTTTGTAACTCTTCTTTTGGGTTTTTTTGCAAGAGGAGCTTAGCTGGAAATCAAAATCCCCCTCTAAAACCATGTAGAGTTTCACACTCATTAGTGTAACCTTAGAAATGCTTTGTCCTCACCAGAGGCCTGACTGAGTTTGCTGGATGCCTCTTCTAAGTGTGAAAGTCCCTAAAATACTATATTCTTGCAGTCTTTCCCTAAGACTGTTACTGCCCAGGGCGTAAGTGGTGGGCTATACAAGGTTGTCTGATCTGATGCGTACAACCAACTTCAGGAGAGCTTTGCTCTATTAAAATATATTATTTGAAGCTATTGAAGGGCCCCCAGGTCCTTCGGTGGCTTCCAGATCAGACTTCTGTCTTAAAGAAGGAGCAAGGAGTTTCCCTGGGCTTCATCAACTCGTTTTGGTTTCAAACCCTTGAAGGTGTTGCGCTACTGCCCGGTCTCCACCATTAGATGGCAACAGCTCCCCGGCTAAACCTGCCGGGGCTGACGGCTGGGGCAGACGGATGGAAAGCCGAATTTCCTTTCGTGTTCCGACATGCCTTCCAAACCCCGGGCCCGGATCTTGTTTCTGGTTTGGGAGTGAGGGAGCTGGCGAGCCCGGAGCGATTCTCAGCCCCTGTGCCATGGGGCTAAATCCCATTCCCTGGCCCCTCCGCCCCGGGGGAGCACAACAGCCTCTCACACCCCACTGCAAAACGCGGGGGATGGCCAACATTCCCTCCCGAATTAGGCGAGAGGTGGATTATCTGTGATGCTGCTTTTTTTTTTTTTTTAAAAAAAGAGTCTAAAACTGCAATAAAAGGAGAAAGATGTGCACTGATATATGAGTGATAGAATTAATTATTTTTTTCTTAAATTGAAAACACGTAATTTATGCGTTGCAGTGTGAAGCAGGTTTTCAGCGCATGGAAGAAACAAAAAAGTAACAGCTTTGAGGTACGGACTATGAATGTTTCGTTCACCAAGTAATGGAGCTCATGAAACATTGCCTTAGTTGTTTTGTTGTTTGTTTTTTTTTTTTTTTTACCTTGCATGCCTTCAAATTAAAAACACTAAGTAACATCAAAGAAAATACGGTTGGAAGGAACCTAGAAAGTTCATCATTCTGCTACCCAGAGGTCAGATCGGCTATAACAACCTCATTCTCAGGGAATGCTTTTCCAGCCTAGTCTTAAAGGCATGAAGGCTCCATAACCTCCCAGGTAGATTGGGTCTTCCCCATGCCAGTGACTTCAGTAGCTCTCAAAGACCATTTCTCAAGAAAAGGTCAAGAGTTGTAGATGAAACACGCAGCCAAGTTTGACTTTCCAATGCCAGCTGCTCTGATTCTTCAAAATGCCTAAAGATATAAATATGTTTGAGTGTCTCAAAGCATGTTACTGTCAATGAACCTGAGAAGTAACAGAGTGCCAACAGAATTAATGCATTTGATTATATTGAAATTTTTACAACACTTATTCTTTATTTTTTGCCTAAGCCAGGCATTGATCAAAGCAGTGATATATGTGGTCAAAACAAACTATCACCCCAAATTCCTTGGTTTCCAGTTGTAAAATATGCAGACATGTACAATGAATAAACATTTTAAGCCTATACCTTAATATTAGCAGCTTTTCCATTATGGCTACTACTTTCATGTCTGGCCTGGATAAGACAATGAGGATAAGGTTTTCGGAAGTTCCTAATTTTCAGTGTTTAGGAACTGTATTTGCCTTTCTATCCTACATCTTATTTTGTTCTTCATCTTGATTTTCAGTGTAGCTGGGTCATTCTCCTCTCTCTTTCCAGCACATTCCCCCATTCCCATACTCCTCTTTCAAGGCTGTACTAGAACTTCATTCCCTTAATGTTCAGAGACATTTGGCCGTTCCCCAGTAAAAGTGAGTTTGTGTTTGCAAGCATTGTCTGTCACTTCTAAGATTTTCTGAAGCATTGAGGTGTTTTTGAAATTATTATTCAGAACTCCTCCATTTGGGAAGGGTAATTATTCACCTGATCTTATGAGATCTTTTAAATCATCAAGCAGAGTGCCAAATGATTGCATAATATGTATTTGCTTACTTCTGTTGACACAGAAATTTAGGGCTTCCTGTGGAAGGAAATGCTTTTATCACAATTTTTATTACACAGTGTTACACCTTCTGTCCTTCCTCCTTTAACTTTCTCTTGGACCCAAGGATACCAAGCAGAGAGCTGGTGGCATAAATACCACTTTGAACATTCTGAACTGGCTATATATTTGAGCTAGATTAATTGCTTGGGTTAGCTTCAATTCTTCATGTATGATATTCTCCTGCACCACCTGGATTTTGGATTTACTAGCTATCTTCTGTAGCACCAGCTGACCCACCCAAAGAGCAAAACATAACAATGACAGAAATAACATACTGGGCCAAGAAGAGGCCTCAAATGTGATGTAAATATTTAGTTTCAGTCACAGCAAGGAGGATAAGAGGAAAGTGCATTTGAGAATTTGTAAGTAATACTGCTTGCCTCTAAGCAGGGTTTGCTCTGTTTATAGAAGTTAATCATTAGGTCAGTTCTAATTAATAATAAACACTCAGTTAAGCAGTTCTCTGCATTTAAACTGGCGTTTGCATTCCTTAGTAAATTAATGTACTTGTTTTAATGTACTCCACAATGTATTGGCAGCCTCTTTCATAAAATTCGCCTCTTGTCCAGAAGATAGCTTGGCTGCTGGCATGCTATAGAATGGGTTTTATGAAGTCATTTAGAAACAGTTCCTCCTACAATTAATTATTGTTGTGGGATTGCCATAATAAGGAAAAGAGAACTGTTCTTTTTATAACGGCCATCATTAACTGACCAGAACAGTCATCATGACAAATAAAAAACCAGCAAAACAGGAGTATAAAGCATCACCCATCCATCTCAGGACTGAAGAGATGCTTGTTCAGCCATCCTTCACAGAGACAAGCCCTTGATCAGACCAGGTAGAGGAACGGCATCCTTCCAGGTGACACTAATTTACAGGACTCAGCTAATTCTAAGCAAACCTCCTGTCTTAAAAAGGAACAATTAATCTCACACATGTGAAATATTAGGCAGTGGCCCATTATTTAGGGTGTTAGGTCTTTCCTCTGTGTGTGACTGTGTGTGTACCTACAGACAAGCTGTGAAAACAGCAAAAGTCCTGGAGCATATCACCACTTACTTTTCCAGACTAAATATTCTGTTGCAACTGCTGGATTGATTTTGCCTTATTTTTGTTGTTGCTGTTTTTGTTGGGTTTTTTAAGTATGCTTTCAATTTGCTTCTTACCAAATAAACATAAAATCTTGTCAACAAGTTTCTCTTCCTCTACCCTGAAATCTGATGTAAAGAGAAAGCAAAAATGTCCCGTACTCCCTCCTGTCTCCTGCTTCATTGATGGCAGAAAACTGAGTGAACAAATAATTTGCAGTGAATTACTTGGCAATCTTCGTCACATGTCCATGGGGGAATTGTCCATAGAAAGCCTGTGGTTTTCTAGAATATATTTGTTTTTCAAAAAATATTCTCCAAATTACTTTGGCCAGTAATCTAGTTACCTGGAATACTTGTGGTAAATGAGTGTTTAGTGACAGCAAATATAATTTACTTTTGTATTTAAGTGAATGCTTTTGGGACATACTGTAGGTATTTGCATGGGACTAGCACAAAGCCCTTTATAAGGCTGGCCACCAAATCACAGTCCTTCATGTGAGGCAACCGAGTGGGGGGTGTTATCAGTCCTCTGTCTGTGGTCCTCCACAGCTGCTGCAATGTGATATGTTGGCAGTTCCTCCTCGTGTGTGCCTGGCTGCCCCCAGCCACCCCTCAGCTGTCCCACGGTGGGCTTTGCCACTGCACCAAGCATCATGGGGGATGCAGCCTCAGGGCAGCAGAGGCTGAGGTGCAGCAACTCCTCTTCTGCTGTCTGCCACCAGTGTCTGCACTTGGCAGAAAATGGAGCAGGCAGCTGAGGTGCACAGGTGGCTGAAGGAAAAGTGATAATGTCATAAAATACATAGCTATTTGCTACAACAACCGTGAATCAGAGGTTTCTGTTGGTTTAGTAGAGGACACATTTTTCTGAATAGTCTGAATTCTCTGAAGGGTCATAGAATAGTAAATCCATTACTTCTAGCACTAGAACAAAGCTACCACAGCCATACAGTGCAAATTGCTGATCCCTTGTAAACTCATTTTGCTGTTTCAAATTTGTTCAGTAACTTTTGACAGGTTAACTTTGCGATAGCAGACTACACAGATCAGATATTCCGTGTCCTTGTGCAGCCCAAACAAAAGCATAAAGCTGGCATAAATTTCAGCTCTTGTTACTTCAAGAGAAATGTGATTGTTTGCCTATTTCTGATGTAAGTCAGCTCCATCGTGCCGTGATCGAACAGTGCCCAACATCCAGCACCAGCAGTTGTGGAACCGCAGCCAGAGGATGCTGCTGGGAACATCCCGAAGGCTGTGTTCAAAGTGTCTAGACAACAATTTCCATCTGCTCTTGCTTTTGAGTTACTAGTATGCAGAGTCAGTTTGCGGTTCTTACTCTTTTTGAGAGACTTCATATGCTTTGTAACACAGTAATCAGATAGTAAACTGGTTTCTGTAAGTGATGACTTTAGAATCTGACTCCTCACACTAGGTCTTCTGAGGATGACCAAATCAGACACATCTTCCTTCTGACTCCTTTATTCATGTGGAAAAACTTGTCATTCCTGTGCATCAGCTTTGAGCACTACTACGATGGGAACTCAGGTGGTTGTAATTTATTTTTTTAAAATAATGCTGAACATGGCATTTTAAATAATACCATCATGTTGTATGCAGCATTATCAGCAATAATCATGCATTTATTATTTATTAGCAGTATTTGCTATTTCTACATTAGCGAGCAGTAAGGACCAATAGGATTAGATGTATAGAGCAAACACAATGGATACCAAGAACTTGACATCCAAGCTATACATGTTGCAAGGTACTTAATTTCAGACTAACTCTGGCCTGCTCCCATTGACTAAAAGACGAGTCTTGGCTGGAGTATATTAGGTGCACTCCTACAGCACATCTTCAAAAAGAAACTCAAGAAACCCAGTTCATGTGCCCCATGACTACTCTGTGATGTGAATGAAAGCACAGTAACTGGGGCAACTCTTCTCTACAAAAATAGCCCTGATTGGAACTAAAATACTAACATAGACGTACCGGCTGACGCCCATGTTGTGGGCAGCTCTGAGGTGTTCCATCTGGGTCATTTGCTTAATATGCAAAGAAGTGTTGCTATCATTTAATTACTTTAAATAATTTATATTTTCTCCAAGCTTTATCTGTACGGCTGTATGCTTGCTCCTAGGCGAGGTGTAACTTTCTCCCCATATTTACGTTAGGGAAGGTTGACTAGCTTATAGGTTAGGAAAAAGTGATAAAAAAAATTCTATGATGTAAGAGATTTTAAGATTTTTTTAATGACTCTAGCACCTCTGCAAAAGGTAATGGAAACTTGAAATTTGGCAAGAGTATCACTCCTATGCTGGAAATCAGCTTTGTTCAGCCTGCAAGTTAACTGTACCCTTTCATGCATCACCTTTGCAATATGGTTTTTACTTACAGCATCACAAGGTATTTTTCTCTTCCAGGAGAAAGCACAGTCTCATTATCTCCATGGCAGAACCGTCTCATTTGCTGTAAACATGTAGTGGCTAAAGAGCAAGTGGGGAGTCTGAGGAAATAGAAAGATGTGTCCAAGTACTGGATTAAAACTTGAAAGGTGTGGGTTCTGTTTCTTTTTCAGGCGTCCTACCTGGCCTTGGACAAGTTGGTTACAGGTGGCTCTTGGCACCTCTGCTAGCTCTATCATGTGGCTAATGTGAGGACTGGGAGGGGGGCTATACTCACCCCTGGCTGGGTGAGGGGTGTCCTCATGGTATCAACCCCTTCCTCAGCCAGTCCTGCACACCAGCTGCATCCGCTGCTGTCTTTATAACTACATCAGGTTTTGTGAAACTAAACTCATTCCAGTTTGCATGGTGTTGGGCCTGCATGGGCAGCCTTGAAAACACTTTTTATTCAAGCCAGACTCTGGTTAGTGTGCACAGATCATGCTCTGAACAGTGAAAATAAAATGAGGAAATTTCCTTTAAAAAAAAAATCCTCTATGTGATTACCATAGCCAAAACTTGCAAAAGCACCTGTAGAGCAATCTGCACAAAGATGTAGTAGCATTTTATCTGTATTTGTGACACTGTAAAGCTGCATCACACACATCTGTGATAGGGACTATTATTCTAGGACTATCTTGTACTTCAGGGAATAAGGGAATAAGCTATATTTTGAAAGCAGCAGAAGTTTGCCCACTTCAGTGGTTGCATCAGCACAACTGCCTAGGGAAAACATTGATTTCCCTAATCAGCCCAATCGTATCAGTATCAAGCAGAAAAAGATTCTTTCCAGGGGCTTCCATGTTACCAGATGATACTCAGAGGACATCTGCTTCCCCTTTAGCGTTGCTAATACATCCTGTTTTCCTCTGAAGGAACCTGATACGTAAAACTTCCTTTCTTGAACAGGTCAAAATATTTGTCCTGAATGCAATATCTGATGGGTGACTGTCTTGTTTCTTGAGCCTTACAATGCTGAGTGTAACGATGCTGAAGTGCATTGATGGATCTACAGTTTGATTTTTGAAAGTACTGTACCTATCCACCTGTTTTTTGCAGACTGCTGTGGGAAGACATTTCTGCCACAAGTGGAAGCAAAGGACCAGCTATAGATTCTTGACCTTTATATCTTCATGCCACAGTCTGCCTAGTAGTTACATTTTTGTTCAATAGAACAAAAACCACTCTGGAAATCAGATCACAGAATAGTGTAGGTAGGAAGAGACCTCTGGAAGTCTGTAATCCAATCCTCCTACATAAAGTTTAGGGCTTTATCTCCAGCTGAGTTTCATGTATCCATAAGGATGGAGGCTTCACAGCCTTTCTGAACTCCTGTCCCAGTGTCCAATGATCCTCATGGTAAATAATCTTTTCCTTACATCTGAGGAGAAATTCTCATGTTCCAGCTTCAGTTCTGGATATTGAATTTAAGATTGATATCATTTTATACCTTTATGAGGGCTAATTAAAATGAACTTGATATTTTTAACAGATCTCAAAAATTCACAATCATCTTCAATAAATGCTACTGCTGGTGGCAAATGGAAGAGCCTCTAGAAGATAGTCATGGAGACAGAAGGTATTCTTTGTCCCTGGAAGATTTCAGGTCACATGTGATATATACTGTCAGAACAGAGTGCAAAACTTGTGCAGAGGATGTGAAATTTTAAGGCCACCAACCAAACCAGATTATTGGAGGGCATTAATCGAAGTATGAATCTAGTTCTTAAAACTGAAGCAATGTACGTTTTGAATCAGAGAGGCTTGATGTATTCATGTGCCAACTAAACTGCCCCTTTTGAAGCTTGTGGTGTTCCTTCATGACTAGAATAAATTTCCTGTAACACCCATCTCCTTCCCACCTTGCTGCATCCGTATTCCAGGTGGAGCTGACTTTTTTGAGTTAAATGCCACTGGAGAGTCACGGACAAAACCAGAAAGCATGATGCTCACATTTGAAAAAGGGAGGAACCAATTTTATATAGAGCAGGTGGAAACCAGATGTACTTGAAACTGGGGTGAAAAGAAGCAGAAGTGTCCTGACAATTGAAAATGATCGTTTCCATCAGGTTACACAGCTCTCTATTTCCTAGACCACATACCTGGACTTAATTAGGGCTTTCCAGAAAGAACATTGCTCTTTCTATTCTAATTTTTAAAAAATTAACTTAGTCATAATACTTTATTAGAAAATGAAGTCTGATATTTTTTCACAGAAATGACTGGAAAATTTATAGGTTTCCTAGGATTCTCATTTAAAACCTGACTGTTGATTAGTATGTGGATCTGTGCCTTATGGGAGAGTAGGAGCTCTATTGTAGTGTAAAAAACTTTCTCTTTAAAAGGCAGTTTTTTCCTGAAAGTATTTTTGCAGCTTGTTTTGGAATCTGGTGGCCTTGGAGATGTTCTTGGTCCCAAGGTGACGGTCCCAAGGTGACGGTCCCAAGGTGACAGTCCCAAGGTGACGGTCCCAAGGCGACAGTTCCAAGGCAACTGTCCTGGATAAAAACTCTTCCTAAGGTCACCAGTTGCATGACTGTTCAGCAGCACCTCGCAAGCTAAGCGATGGCCCAGTGGGGCAGCAGGCAGCCATGGGGACATGGCGTTGACCTTTGTGCCATGTAGGGCTGGCTGGCCATTTCGCCAAGCAGCCCTGAGCAGAGTATCAAGTGAAGGGGTGGGCTGGGCGATGAGCATAGTGGCCGTCGGCTGACCAAGGAGTGGGTGGGATGCTGCCCCCCACCCAAGCCATACCTCCCACCCCATGGAAATGAAATGAGCCTATCCCAGGGCAGGGGGTGGGCGAGGGGCAGAGAAAATCAAAGCTGCCCTTTACATTTCTTCTGGGTGTGCCAAAAGCTGGGAAAGCCAGGGGCTGTAATGTGTTTTCAGCCTCCCTCCTTTTCTCTGTTTGAAGTGACACTGGAAGATGACCTGATTTATTGCAAAAGTTACCTGAGGTGCCTATTGGTTTTATTGTGCCTGTTCTTTGGGTGAAAAGCGATGGAGATGGAGGCTGACAGGCGGAAGGGACTGACTGACCTTTGGGGGTAGAAAGAAAGCAAAAGTGACCGCAGGGGCAAAGACATGTTTGAGAAAATACTTGAGGGTTTGATAGACCTTTGCTGAAAATAAGTGTGTAGTCAGTCACTCTGCATGTCTGCAACCAGGCACTTCGGATTTTGAGAGATCCAAGAGGCCTCTCTTGTTGCCCATCCTCATAACAGAATAGTCTCACAGTCTATAATCCACAAACAAGGATTTTTTGTAGCTTATTTGTTCAGGTTCTGTTTTCATTCTTAATATTGAGTTTGCCATATTCACTTGAAAGGAACAACCTCACAATAAAAGCTTAATACTGAGAATATTCTTTACAAAGAAATGTCCTTCCACTGCATTTCTGGAGGGCTGATGTGACTGAAGCATCTGGAGAGAGCTTTAGTGCTCTGCTCTGTGAGAAGAGTCCCCTTCTAGCCTGCGAAAATGGAAGAGAGGGGCGGGAGGAGACAAGGGGAAGAGAAAGGCAGAGGCAGAGGAAATGCAGAGTTAATGCTAAAATGCCATAACCAACCCTTTGAAAGATCATATTGCACTTACTCTTGTGGAGTCAAACAGTTTAACTCTGTGACCCAAGGAACCACCACCACTACAGTTAAGAGTAGGAAGAAAATAATTGCTTTATTGACAAAGCACGAGGGAAACAGTGACAGGAAAAAACAGGGGGCATATTTGTAACTGTAAAAATAAATTAATCAAAACTAGCTGTGGAGGTTAAGTTGTGTATTTTTATCCACATGTACTCTTGCAACTTCTCTTTTTGACTTAGGGTGATTGTTTTTATTATTGGACCTATACAGTAGGTTCACCCAGAAAAGCAGCAGTACTAGCCTACAGAAAACAGCAAGCAGCACTAATCAAGATACTGTATGGCGTTATGTTATCTGGGCTGCATAGCAAAAGGTGCAAATGCTGGGCATATTTTGGAGCTGGACCACCCATGGGGACAGAGCAACAGACGTTCTGTGATTACACGTAACAAATATTTATATTCCTGGCACCCTTTATTCCTTGCTAAAACGTATACCTTTATTATGTGCATGACTGGCTTTCTGCTAAATATGAAATGAGGACGCGCTTTCTTATTCAATTACACAAAGGAGGTTGCCAGAGACATAACTGGGTAAAGCTGTGGCTCCTCAGTAATCATTCATTGAGTAAAAGTAATGAAGCTTTTGCAAAAATCTTATCAAAACACAGTTGATAAATGTGTCAGCATCTTCTGTTACTAATGTATTTCCTTATGTATGTTGGACTGAAGCTGGCTCTTACATCTTTATGAGAAAACTAGAATTCCTTGTTCTCCCAGTTACATCAGGAATATCACCTAAAAAATTAAAAAAAAAAATTTTTTTAAACATACATTTTAATAATTATAATTTATAAAATTTATTTTGTTAATATATTAAATTAATATAAATTATATTCTTAATATATAATATATTGATGTTAATAACTATTTATTGAAAATTTATATCTTACCTTGGATTTGTGGATTAACCTAAGATCTTGGCTCTGATTTTTTAAAAAGTGTACCTAACCTTTATGACTGATTGCAGAGAAAATATTGAGGGTACACACCCCTGCCCTATGTACTCAAAAACTGTCAAGTAAATGAAGAGAACCTAAAAGCATGAGCATTTTTTAAAAGTAACCTCATGTTTTTTGATGCCTAACTCGTGCCTTCTGAACTCTGGTTCAAAATAATAATGTTGAAAATTGAGTGAAAACTTATCTAAGTTCCGTCATGTGGCACAGATTACTTGCTTTTAATATTAATTTTATAATATGATGAATTATATTAATGCATGTAGTCTTGCTCTTTTCCACAGCTCTCATTCATTGTTCTTCATAAATGTTACCTTGTCATGATATTGAAGACAACTGATTTATTGCACAAACATAATCTCTTCCCTGTTTCCACATTACTCACAAGGCACTGGCATATTAGTGTCTGGTAAATATTTTTAGTAATTTACAAACTGTGTTAAGATCAAATGTTTCCTACTTATTTTTCCTTAGTTGTAAACTTCTCTTTAGTTTTTGCTTTGAGAGTCTGTTGTTCCCTATTTGCTTAGTGGTATTATTTCTGGTGATTAATTAAATCAACATTCAGAGAGCCTTGAAAGTGATGGCCTATAAGTTTGGTTTCCAGAAATAAATACTCCCATGTATGAATAATATGTTTACATTTCTTCCGTGTGTGACAGCTCTTGCAAATGATATTCTGAATTCATATAAACTTTTGCAGGCCATGAATAAATTTCAACTCAGGCTAGATGAATGTATTTTTTCATTCAGAAGAATATATATAAAAACAAACACACAAACCCATCTAATATTTGTCTTGCTTTAGCTGATAGAATACCAGCCACTGCGAATTCATCTTCTAACTATGACTGCACAGTTAAAGAATGGTTACTAAAGGAAAAGAAAAAAAAGCAGTGAAGAATGAGAGAATTGGTACGACTGGAAAATTCCTCCTCTAGTCATCTGAGAAGCTGCGTATGTTCACAAAGCGCATTTTTTGGAGGGTATGAAGTATTGAGAGAAACAAAAATGACCTATTGCTCTGATCAAAAAATCTCAAATAGGTAATGATGTTATCTGTATCTCTGTATAAATTTGCACATATATATATATTTTTCCAGATTTAGAAGAGAGAAGAGGGAACAAGAAAATTATATTTAAACTTCACAGGAACAATCTCTTAGGAAAGAAGAATAGCCAGGGTATGGGTGGAGGGAGACAGACGAGAAGGAAAGATACAGAAGAGAAAGAGAAGATATAAAAGAAGAAAACACTTGAACAACCACAAGAAAAAAACCAAAAGATGCTAAGACTTCACTTATTCCCTAGCACATATTCACATCTTCTCCCAGAGGGGCAGGAATAGAAAAACTTCATCTTACTCTTCTGTCTGCCCACCTGGATTCAAAGCTCAAAGAAGCCATGCAAGAACATGAAATGCAATCTTATTCCTTCATGGACACACAGTTTAGCCTGTGATCAAAGTGTAAGTGATTCTTCCAGCAGTCATATCAACACTGCCTTTCTCTGACTTACAGATCTGCAGGTGCAGATTTTCTTTCCTGAAAGGAATGAACAGTTCTTTAGGCACAAGTGCCTGAGGTAGGCCTTCTAGTTCTCTTCTTGTTTTAAAAGAAACAAATGCCATTTTTTGGGCAGCAGCCCTTTTTCTTTAAAACAAGAAAAAGTTTGGATGGGATTATTCTCCCTAAAAGGCAACCGTCTACTGCAATTTTACTAAGCTTGGTCCACCTTGCTGTTTGCAAGCAACCTCAGATTATTTTACAAATTTCAGAGTAATTCTTGTTTTGCTAATTTTCTAGGAAAACACAAAGAGGAACTGCATCTCTTGTATTTCAAAGCTTTTCATATTCTGGAAAATGTGTTTAAAACTTGGTTATTATAAGACTAGAGTAGAAGAGTACTATGGGACATAGTTGCTCTCCAAGCCTTCTAAAGGGCAGTTGACAGAAATGCCCTGCTCTTTCTGGGTAAGTGCCCTGATGACTGCAGTCATTAAATGCTACTTCTCGTCATTTGGTAGCTGTCAGTCACTCGGAAATTCTGCAGCATGCTACTGTGGCTGCTCTCTAAACTGTGAATGCGTTCCTCAAGTGAATGTCCGGAGGTGTGTCTTCATAAATTGTGGCAGTTGGCAGATGAAAGAAAGAAAATCAAGGAAATTTTTTTTTCTTTTTCTTGGACATCCTTTAAATCTCTGAGATTACCCCAGGGATTCTCACCTCATGTGCAGCTGAATTAATCCCTCCTAACAAAACTGATTGTTCTTCAGATCCTCTCTAAACACATGGCCTAATATTTCAGCAGTTGTTCTCTTGTTAGTATACATTAAACCTCGTGAATTTCATGATGGATCATCTCCCCGGCAGCTTGGAGTCCATGGCTCCATCTTTGTTGATACAGCCTGTTGAGATCTAAGCTCTTTAATTTGCAATTGTAATATGCAATTTTCTAGAAATAAAATGCAATTCAGTCACAGGACATTCAGAATCACTCAATTCTAAGCTATAATGTCAGCAAGCCCATTTCACTGACATTATTGTTTTGACACTGAGTGTAATAGAAATGATTAAGCCAGGAAGAGAGCAGCACTTACTTGACTGCTGTCAGCTACTGAACCACAATAGCCCAGCACACAGACTCTATTCAGCTGATGAAACGTGAAACTTGATATGCTGCTGCAAAATGTTAGTAACCACAATGCTATATTTCAATCCCTACTTGATTTTATAAATGTTTAGTCTCACTCGGTTAGTCCCAGCCTCATACAAAAGCAATTCCTGTTTCACAACTGGAAGGAATAGCAACCAAACTTCTTTCTTTTAAATTCACTGTATCCAGGCATGTGTCAAGGCCTTTTTTTTATTATTTTTTCAAATGGAAGAGTGTATTCAGATGGGGGATGAAAATGGAAAGGATACAAACAATAGTAGCCCTTGTGACTTTAATGTGAAGATTAAGATTCATGATGGTAGGAATGTAATGTGATAGAAATATATATCATGGCCCTTCCACCCTTCCAGCAGAATGTACACTTTGTTCTGAAATAATTTGTTATTGCTAAGCTTGGGGATGTAGGCACTTGAACTGAGTGCTAAGTGGGTATTTCTTCAAAATAGGTGTTTGCTTTCCTTTACATTTTATATAATTTTATATCATTATGCTGTCAAGTGTCCAGTGGTATAAGGCTTACAAATTGGGCACAGACAAGGCCATGTAATGTTGTAAGCAAATACCTGTCTCTCTTTTGTGTCTAAAGAGAAAACTCCCTTTTCCTCTCAGCTGTGTGCGCAGCAAATCCATAGGGTTACTTCAAGATATTTCAAATTTTACTTACTAGCAGCCTTAACATGTTTTTTCTAATTTTATATTTCAAAAGATTTTAGTTTAGGCTGCTCAGTTGTTCACAAAAGTATTATCTACATATCATCTAAGACAGTGTAGAGTATTTTATTCACTGAATCCAGATTAGATTAAGAATTTGGAAAGAATAGGTGAGAATGAGACATGGGAGAGCCTATGAGACAGAGTTGACTCAGAAGGTACTGAGCATCCTCTGTAGCAGGGAGAACTGTCACCAGTGGAGGTAGGCAGCATCTTGCCATCTCCACAGACCAGTGCTTGCATTCACTCTGACCTGTGGTGCTCTTCTTCTGCTATTGCTGATAGAAAGGATCTGACTTTATATAAGGAGGAATCAAATGTTTGCAAACGAAAAAGCTGTATGCGAAACTTTCAGCAGAGTAGAAGCCCTCTGGTTTCTTATAAAGCAATTATATGGTTACATAAATGGCTTTATAAGTTTACGTCTTAAATAAATTATCACCTCAGGGAAGAGTCTAATTTATTTTACTGCTTTGTAAATAACAAATATGTTTGTATTAGTTAGATCACATATATAAGAACAGCTATGATTGCTGTCTCTCCATGTACCGTAATATGTTCAATGCTATAAATATCCAAAGATTTTCTTCTTGATGAGAGTGTAAACATTTCCTACTGACATGCAATCTGCTATACGGTACTGTTCATAACTTCAATTCTTCTTAGCTGTGTTGTCTTCTCATTACCCGTACTTAGCCAGAGAGCTGAAACACTGATCCAGAAAAGAATGCAGAAAAATTCCTATCTTTTACATTGTGGTGCATTTTTAGCATTATTTGAGCAGTGCTGTCACAGACGGAGAACTTCAGCATAGACTTATAAATTGAGACAGATATAAAACTCTGGATTAACTGGAAATGCTATAGTTGTGTAAATAATAAAATTATGTACAAGTATCAATAACAGAAAGGGAGACATACCTACAAGTGGACAGTGGATTATATATCTTGGGATATATAATAGTTGCCATGATTTATATGTTAAAGGAAGTAGAAAAGAACTGGCTAAAGCAGGGAAGCAGCATGTGTGGGGCATGAGTTCATGTTTTTTGAGCAGGGAATTTTGGGTTTCATCACTGGCTATTGCTATAATTTTTGGCATGCCAAAACTAAATAACTTAATTTTCCCTTCTGAGAAATGGTCATAGTCCTACGCAATTTCCAGGGCTGCAATGGGACTAAAGGAATTGACAGTTATAAAGCGATATAAATTCTTCACGTCAAAGCTTATATAGGAAGGATCTTTCCTTCCATGACAAGTGATCGTAGCAGACCATGAGAGAGCTGGACTCTCACCAGAGGAGGAGCATGTGCGAGGGGACAGCGGGTAACCATGCATGCCATGGCAATGATTTGGTAAATCCTGCTGAGAGAGCCAACCTCTGTGTGGCTTTGCTCCCATGTTGACTGCACAAATCCAGGCAGAGAAGAGAGAGCACAGTCCGGAAAGGGGCTGACTAGAGCTCTGTAGGAAACCATTTCTTCTTCCCTTTCTCTCATCTTGCAGTAATTTTTGAGGTTTAAAAAATGGATCCCATTCCAAATGCAACTCAGTCTAAAAAAGAAAACAAAATGCTAAGCTGCATGTTTGCAAAAACCATCAGAAATGCTGAAATGGTTTACTTTTATACCCATAGCATTTTTAGGTTTAACTTTTTAAACTATTTCAACTTTCAAAAATATTTTATGCATTTTCTTATTGTAAGTTAACTCAGGTATGACAATACATTCTGAATGAAAAGAAGGAACTTTTCCTGTGGCAGGAATAGCTACAAGAACGCAGCTACACTTTTCCTCAGTGGCTTGTGTGAAGTTCCTAGCTGAGAACATGCCGATATCTGTGTACACATACACTTCTGTGCATACTTTCAGTTCCCAGACATAATATATTGTTAGTAAAGGTTTGGGGTTTTGTGCTTTGGGCTGGCCTAGCTAGGAGTGAAGAAAGGGAAACTTAGTCTGTGGTTTCACAATTGGCTAAGCCCATCTAACTGTGGGCTGTCACCGAAAGCAGTGTTGCCTCTCTTCCCCACTGTGGGAGCAGGTTGCTTTGCAGCCAGCTCCGCGAGCAGACTGCGCTTTAATCTTGCAGTATCTGCATTTTTTCAGGCAATGAACTAAGTCATATTGACTTAGCTCTTTGGTAGGAACAAAGCGCTTTTTGAGCTAGGAATCAGTAGAATCAATATTGGCCATGGATACGTTGAATTCTGGAGGGATGCAAACAGGCACCAAAACAATCACAACAACAATAGACTGTTGCTTCTTCTCCTGGGCAGACTGGTTTTTACTGGTTGTAGAGACCTGAAGTCTCAGGATAGCTTTGTGTGCATGTGTGTTGCTAAGGTCAGAGATTTTACAACATGGGGGAAAATAGAGGCTTTAGTCAGAGAGGCTTTAAAGTGGGTATTGAATTTATTTGAACAAGGATATATGCAGGAATTGTCACTTCTAATAAATGAAAAACAATTCTGAAAAACATTGTATGACAATATAAGTATGATGGCTTTATGAGGTAATAATTTCATGTCCAAATGACAGAAGTAATGCTATTTTACTGATACAATACTATAAAATAAAATAAAAGCTTCTAAAAAGAAGAAAGTAGCAACACAAACTGCAAACTCTCTCCTAGTATCTGTTTGCATGTGTATGTTTGTTTCTTTTTCCCAAAAGAAAGATATATAAATACTTCTAATGTAGCTTTTAAATTTATAGTGCTTTTTTTGTCTGGTTTCCTTGGACTTAGGTGTAGGATACTGCGTGTGTCACCTCTATTTTCAGAATTTATCTTTTACCTCTGCTTTGCAGCTTCACGCCAGTATTTTATATAGTATTTTAACAAAGGCTGGCTTCCCATGATATTAAAATATAATGGTGTGTTACAGATGAAATGTCAGACAATTCTACTTCTTATTTTTATTTTTGCCTTGTGCTTTCCATATGTATTCCTTTAATCTTGGTGCGAGTAAAATGCAGGGACGGGATTTTCATTTAAAATTGCAAACCTGCAGTCAGTGCAACTGAGGCTGTAGTCAGCCAGCCAGGCTCAGTAGTAAATGAACATGCCTGGTGTCTTGCAAAAACCTCTCAGCATCTTGCAGAATGTGTTGTGTCTATCTAATACCACATAGAAAAGTGACCATCAATGTTTGCAAGTCATCTACAACAAAATACTCCTGCCCATGACTTGATAAAGCCAAAGGTAAGGCAGATACTTAGAAAGAAGATGGAAAATCTTGTGCTTTAGAGAGCAGATTACCACTTTGGTGAATTGAATTTGGTCCCTTGCCTTGCTAGTGAGCTGTTGGCAATGGTGGGCAAATTCCGCACCAACACTTTCACAGGTGGTCACTGACTGTGTTTTCCTCAGATTTGAGCACCCAGCTCAAGATACCTGAGGTCTGACTTTTAGAATTGCTGAGCTCTCAGAAAGGCAGCTGAGTCAATAGAAGCCGTGCTGTGAAACTATAACATGCTATAAAATGTTAAGTACTCCAAAAAATCAGGTCCAAGTTGTCTCCTATTAGGTACTCAGCCGCTTTTGGTTATTCCCATTTTTAAAACAGGAACAACATTATGCCTTACATTGGTAATGCTGGATGATAAATTCAGTCATGCTCATAAAATGTCCAGATCCTGTGAAAATAAGCACCTCATAGTGGAATTAATAGTTCTTCATTTTTCTCAGAGCTTGACTAACATATGGTTAAAACTAGGAAGAATGCTTCCACACTGGGTATTTATATTCTGCACAAATGATCCCAGTGTCTAGGAAGGCACTTGGACAGAGTGGATGCCTAGCTATGAGCAGAAGGATGACTCCATTTCATACCAACAAGAAATGGATGCTTTGCTTCCTTTAAGTGCTTTTTTAAATGAGAATCTAAACATTTTAAACTGACTTTTACAGTCTAGTTCTATTTACACCGGTGTGATTATAATAGATCCGAGATTAACTGGAGATGGCTTTATGTCACAAGTTTGTCATAAGAGGTATGAGTTATTTTTTTACCTATGTTTGAAGCTGAGAAAATCCTGTTTCAAAATATGTACATACATGCTAAACTTAGCACAGTACAGGATATCGAGGACCTGGTGTTACAATACCAAGTATTCAGTGATGATATTGAGTGATGATACTAGCTTAAAATATTACTTCTTCCCCCTTGTTCCACCCTTGGTGCAACTGCCAGTTGCACCTTTGCACAGGGAAGCAGTGTCCCCACCCTTGGTTGCACCAGTGCAACTGTTGGTGTAGATTCTCTGTGAGGCAAATTTGACTTAGCCCAGCTGAATACAAAACAGAAACATTTTTTTTTTCAGAGGCAATTTCCTTGCTCAAAGAAATCAAGCCTAAACTATTGAACCAGCATCTTTTAGACAGGGTCTGTTAGTGTATCCTATACTCATGTTAACTGCATTTGAATAAACACTTTTCTTAATACTGCTACAGACCTACATTTTCAAATCAGTCTCTATGCTGTATTTAGTGCTCTAATTTATGCTCTAATTTATATTGTGTCCTGTTATAGTAAGTAGCTAGTGTCTGTATATGGAGGTTATTCTTTTGTTACTATGTATTAAGCTGTCTGAACAGAACAGGTAGAATATTGCCCGATTGCTCTGTATCAATGTCAAAGCTCCAGTTAACCTGGAGCAAGACCTTTCCTGAATTTTTGAAAGGCTTTATGATCAGTGATTTATTTTCCTCCATCCCATTGACTCTCATGAAATCAAAAGGAATTTTGATTTCACAAAACATTGCTGCAGGCTGGACACCTAATTGCCTTGTTTACCAATAAGCTGTTTATTTTTCAAATAACACTTATAGTTCATTTTCTGTTTTTTATCTCCATGACCCTCTTAAATAATTCCTAAAATCTAACAAAAAGAATACTGTAGAATTTTCTTTTCTAAGTATAAAAACTAAATACAAATGCCATTCTTCAATTATTTTCCACACTCATGATGTTTGTAGCTATTTCCTTGCAATTGTCTTTATGAAACAGTGTACAGGTCTCTCTCTCCCCCACCTTTTCTTTCTTTCTTTCTTTCTTTCTTTCTCTTTCTTTCTTTCTTTCTTTCTTTCTTTCTTTCTTTCTTTCTTTCTTTCTTTCTTTCTTTCTTTTTCTTTCTTTCTTTCTTTCTTTCTTTCTTTCTTTCTTTCTTTCTTTCTTTCTTTCTTTCTTTCTTTCTTTTTTTCTTTTTCTATCTTTTCCATCCTTCCTTCCTTACTTACTTCCTTCCTTCCTTCCTTCCATGAGATACAGCCCAACTAACAACTTAAGTATATAGTTTTATGTTTAGAGGACCTGCTTAATGATGTACTAAAAAGTCTCATGCATCCTGACTGGTTTTAACAATCAGTAAACAGTTTTTGTTCTCTTACCAAATATACTCTTTGCTAAAAAAAGGCCAGACCAAAAAAATCATCAGTGTGTTCAAATATGACAACCTTTGCAAACTCCTTCTTCAATAATAGCACGTTAAGACTTGTTAAGCCTTATTTTAACTCATCACATAAGTCAGATCATAGATTCCTCTTTTGTATCTAAAGGCTCGGTATTGTTTCCTAATTATAATAAGAATGTATATGGGACAGTGGTCACGTCTATGTTCCCCTAAATAATTCAGACCTCAAATAGGTTGATACAAATCAAAAATAACAGGTAATTTTTAGGATAAACATTAAGATACTTGTGAGGACTTTCTTTTTTGAGCAGCCATTGACAAATGAACTGCCATTTTTCCCATTTAAGTTAAAGAAACTTCTGTCAAAACTATTATTGTGATTCATCTTGCTGAAAGCAAAACTTTTTTCTCTTTTAAATGAAATTTTGACTTCAGCAATCAGAAAAAAACAGTCCTTTGAAAACTCAGAGGGACTACTTCAAGAATACAGTGTCAAACATGCAGACTTTTTGTATTGTCATGGATGGGGAGTGACTGGTTATAGGGTAAAAAAGTTCTTGTAGATTCTTTAAATGTTTGAAGGAAACAGATAAAATACAGATGTTTCTTCACCATAAAATCAGTGACCATGACTGGGTCATTAGTAGGGTCTGAATTTTTTAGATATACACTTGTGCACAAATCTCTGCTGCTTTAATGAACTGTATAAGTGGAAACAAATTTTGCAGCAATAAGCTGTTCTGCCTGAATGATTTAAATTCAGCAAATTAATAAATATTTAAAAACTGGTCCTTACAATGGGAGGTATGTGGGAACTCTAGCTCCTGTTGGTTCAACAAGCTCTGCCTGAAGAGCAGAGCTGATGCTAACCACTTGCGTTCCAACTTGACTCCATCTGTCATTCACTGGAGTTGTGTCCACTCATTTGAGGAATTTGGGTTCTGATTAAGGTATACAATTATAATGGGCAGATGTACCATATTTTGGCACTGATAGCGTAGTAGGGGGGGCAATTTTAGACCTAGTTTAACCAAGTCTAAATTAATGCTAAACTCCCTTATCCCTTTTCTGAATTGGCCCAAACAGCTGGAACCACGGAGGATTTCTTCATCAAATCTGCACATTTAGACTGCCATCTTAGCTGCCGAGAGGCTAATTTCTGGCTTGATGCTGGCCAAAGTGTGGTTAACCTCACAGAAACGTAACATTCCAGCAACAAGAATTCGTTTTTACCCACTGTTGCCGCTAACCAAATGCTAACATTTTACTTTGGAGAGCACAATATTATTCAAGCTGTCTTGCAATACTCCAAATGTTTGTACCATTACCAACTGATGACAAACTGATTTGTTCATTACCTCTTAAATGTAACTGCCAAATATTCTATCCCCAACTTAAATGCTGTGTTTTGAGGATAAGCTAACCCAGCCTGTGTGTATAGGTAGGCAGCCAGAAACAAGCGCAAAAATCTGGCTTCGTTCTGAGCAAAACCTGCTATTTTTTTAAAGTTCTGTAGGAAGGGAAAAATGCTTTTTCTGAATGACTGTCGTGTTTCAGAGCATCCAGAGATCTGTCCCTGGTCAAGGCTCTGAGAGCTCATGTTGGAGGGGTGCAGAATGGGCCATCCTGTGAAATACTCTGGGAAAAGGCAATGCAGTTCCAGGAGGCACAAAAGGGACATTGATTCTCTTCTCCCTCTCAGAGGTGGTCTGTGATTTCTTTCCTGCTAGCAAACTTTGAAAATACCAGACCATCCCTGGAGCTAACATGGGTAGGCAAGGTAAGAGAGCCTGAGCAGTAGAAATAGCTGAGGAGAAGGAATCACAGGGGAAGAAAAAGCCCGTGTTATATTTATCCTTTGACTTCTGAGCTGTTTTCTCTTATCTGATGAAAAAGCAACAGCAAACCTACCAAACCAAAAGGGACACCTTATCGGCAGTCCCTGAGAAGCCTTCCTTACTAGTGTTTCCTGTAGCACACACTGTCTATCTTGTATATGCCATTTATTTCCTACTGTTGTAATAGGGAAATCAATTTCTGTGGACTGGAATTTGATCTTTTAATGGGAATGTTTTTGTATATTTGGGAATGTTTTGTGTTAGCAATGTGTCAGGCTCAAACCTGCTCCACTGAAGCCAACAGCCAAAACCCCACTGGATTCGGGCTCTATCTCAGCTGTAAAGAACATGGTGACTGTCTTTGAAAGTGTTTTCTTCAACACATAAAACTTTCTCATCTTTTGGCTTTTTCTTTTATTCTTCACTTGAGAAGAAGGTAAAAACTGTGGTCAGGTATGCCTCTATATTAGGGCTGTCTAAACACTGGGCACACATGCATAGTTTTTCACACTTGAACTTTTGTGCTGGGGCCATGTTAAGAGACCAGCAACAAGGTGTTGTTTGGACAAAATGTGCCGGAGCATCTGAATGCCGACTGTTCGCAGAGGCCCCGGGGGCTGCCAGCGCCAACACCTCTGGTCACCCTGGCTCCCAGCTGCACACCAAGCCCAGACTCTCCCAGGCTGGAGCTGAGAGACTCCTGGAGAACCACTACTATTGCCACCCATGAACCCTTCTTCTCCTCTCTGAAGTATGTGGCATGTGTTTTGCGGCTTTCAGCTGTGCAAGGGTTTGGTATGTATTTTATAGGCTCACTTGAAGGTTGGGCTTACTTGAGCTATAATCTAGTTATATGCTGTTTCTTTTAACTATCTTCCTTCTGGAACATGCCAGGTTTATCACCACATGCTTTTCCAGCTCTGCTGCTTTATGTAAATGACACCCAAATGCAACACACCTGAATGTCAGCAGAAGGGACAGGGCATACAGCAGCCTCGGCACTGAATGCCAGCCTGGACAGCCCTCCATCCAGACAACGCAGAATTTGGTGGCTGCTTTGCTGAATACCACTCCGAGCTGAAGCATCTGCTTTGGCTGTGCTAGCGGTGAAAGTTTTCACAGCTGCCAGACTGGGCTCCATTTACTTCAATTTACATGCTTTTTAGGAGCTGGCCTAGCTTGCAACAGCACATAACTTTAACATTAAACTTATAAAATGAGCCTTTGATGCTTTGGAGCTCCATGTGTGTACTCCATCCTCAACAAGGAAGAGCTGAACAGGAAGCACAGGCTGATGGGCAGTATTACTGAGTGAGTAATATTAGTTGCTCAGTCCATTTCATAATGTTTCTGAATGGAAGAAACAAAGTATTGACATTCACAACAGAGAACTGAAGCAAAGGATATGTATCTCACATAAAAAATGGAGCTAAGTCTTGCTTTTCCAAAGGCAGAGACGTTTGTACATATGTCAGTTTGTTCTGCTCAGAACAAATTACAAGTTACCAGACGAAATATGAACACGGTACTTAAATTATCATGGTGAATGTAGGAGTATATTACTTGTAAGTAATTTCAGAACTATACAATTCTTGCAGTTAATGGTACAGTCCTTTTATTTTTTGTGATAGTTACATTGAAGTAGATACCAAAGATGCCATGACTAATTGTATGTTTACCATCTGTTAGCAATATCTCCATGTGAATTAATTAGCAAGGGCCTGAGAGTCCTCTGTTTACAGTCTTCCATGAAAGTAATACTGATTGGCACTGACACAGTATTAAATTGCTTCCCCTTCTAATATGGCCATTTTGACAAAAGATTAGCCCTGCCACCTGTCCCCTTGGCTGGTGATTACTTTTCTCAAGTGTTCCTCTCCTGAGCTGAAACCTAATAAATACAAGAACATTTTACCGGTGTAACTGTTTATTGATACTAAAAGCATTAAGGTGGTCCTCACTATTGCCAGTGTCCCACTCTGAGACTACTATTCTCTTAAGAACTGAAGATAGAAAACACTTTCAGTTAGACGTTAATGTTCCTGCCAGCCTAAATCAAATGCACCTCTCACACCGAAAGTGTATATTGCTTTATCTGTAAGGCAAACAGCAAAACATTGAGAGCTGAGGCTGCTTTGAGCAGACACCTAAAATCTCCTGGTTTCCGGATGAGCCTGATTACTCTGAATAGTTTCACATGTGAGAACTTGCAGTCCTGAATCTGATGTTCTGCAAATATCCTGTGATACTGATTTACAGCCTACTACTCTGGCAATTGCTGCTGCAATATATTTCCAGAAAATGAAAAACGGTCAAAAACACAAACAAGGCAGGTTCATTAACCTTCCCAACACCCTTCCCCCAACCCCAGCCTCAGATGAAATCTTTAGATGACTTTCAGCAAATATTTTTTGAAGTATTCCTTCACCTCTAATCAGATGGCAAAAGTGTTTGTTTTATTTAATTGTGGCTGTGAAACTGAGCCTTTATTTTTTTCTTATCTTCCTTTTTTCATAAGGACCCTTTTGATTTGCTTCTCCCTTCGTGACCACATGAAATTTGGCTAGTGATGAAAAGAACAAATGGGCCCCACTAAAAAAATTTCAGAATGAGCAGAGTTCAGCTCAGGAGGCTGGCAGGTCTCTGGAGGAGCTGCAGATTAACGACTACTCAATTTATACCCAGAAATTATGCTAATTTCAGTATGTGCAGTTACCTACTAAGTGTACAGAGCCATGAGGAATCTCAGTAGCGGGAAGGGAGTTTATGAGTATTTTGGGAAGGAAGTCAGTATAGTCACATAACTGACAGCATGGAGCTAAGGAGGAAGGCCATTTGTCTTTGAAAAGATTGACTTCTGAAAACTGCTTTGCAGAAGAAGAGGTCACAGTCCTGAATGAAGACTAGGAGGAGAGCAAGGTTGGGGAGACCTGTTAACATGAAAAGTCTGCCTCCTGAGTGCTCTCTGCAGGAGGCATCTGGTTTGGGGTCCCAGCTGAGTTGCTGCTTCATAGCTCATCTGGGTGCCAAAAAGTTGTTTCATGACATTCTTGGCTTAAGCACTGCAAAAGCAGTGGAACGTTTTTGCTAAACAGAGCCTTTAGTCTTTAAATCATTGCTTTCTGACTGAAAACCCAAGAAAATTGAGAGCAATGTCACAATGCTAAAACTTTAGTGTTCAGTCAGACACGGTTTTGTCCTGAATCTCAATGGCTGGCTCCAAAGTTTCCTGTTAGCAAACAGTTGCCATTTTCTATGAACAGTAATCTGCCATGACCTCTGAGCATCATGGATGAGCTCGCGTTCCATCAAGCACACCTCAAAACACTGCTTTAAGCTCAACTAATGAATCTTGTGTTACTTCTAACATTAATACTTGGGAGACTTAAAAACATTCACTAAATAGAACTTGCCCAATCTGCAGCTGGAAAAACCAGGACATATTATTCTTCTGGAAAAGTAATAAAACCTTGGACACTTTTCAGCTATATTTCTGTGCAGGACGGATCAACTGTTCTGTGCTCAGTTAAGAATTCTAGAAATGCTCATGAAGTCATTCCTGATAAGAGGAGCATAAACTAATTTTGCTAAACACCTGTTTGCTTACAGGCCAGTTCAGTGACCTGTCCTTTATTGCATGTATGTGTCCAAGACACTTTCTAGTAGTAAATCTTTCACCATTTTCCTTTATAATTTTTTTCTTATTCCTTCTGAATGCTCTGACTAAAAGATTCAGTGCAACTAATGATGAGGACAGGGCAAAGGCATGCGGCATCTTTTGGTCCTGTGGGGAGAACAAGAAATGCGCATACAGGATTGGATCATTTCATAAATTAACCAGGCAGATGGAAGTGACTTCCCCAGGGTGACCTGTAGCAGGAAGGTGCTGAACTAACATTTGCAGGCTAGACGTCTTCTTACCAGCATTTTGTCTATAGTAGTCATGTCTTCTATTGTTTCACACTGAAGTTGTATTCATAGAAGAGCAACTGCACAGTAGTATTTTAACAATTTCATATTGATTTGTGGGTTAAAAATTTGTAATTAGTCAGACAAAATATGTTATCAATTTCACTTTATTTCCCAGCTGTGCTCACCTGTCATTTTTAATTATTATTTTGAGGACCCTGGTGATGATGTCACCCCCCTAAATTTCCCAAAAGCTCCCCAGTGTTCATTCCAAATGATTAATGAAGGTATGAAAACTATGAGTGCTTCCAAATCAAATATGTGTATAAAGGTAAGCAGTGCACAGGAAAAGATGATTAAAATAAAGAATTGTGTGTTTCCTTGAAATTCACCAGCCCATTGATACTGCAGCAGTTCAGATCTCAGTGGAACTTCTGTTCCATCCACTGAATACTTTTTCTATGGGGGAAAAATATCTAGACAAACTTGACTGTTAGACCTATTTGAATTTTTTTTTATGGCTGTGGGTTTCACATACTTGTGACATTAAAAGGACAAAAATGGGCTCTGTGCTAAAGTGATAGGTCTGGCAAATCCATACATCAATTGTCTTGAAAAGTGTGGGCCTTGACACTTATTTCATTTTGAATGTGGGCTTTTAATGAAAAAAAATTGAATAAATTGCTATTCTGAATTTTTGGCTTGCTTTAGGAAGCTAAAAGGTAAGCTGTTGCAATGCTGTGTATTAATAAGCACTCAGGAGTCAGATTTGTCAGTAGAAAAAGTAAGTGCAGTGCTTTTTATTAGCTGAATGAGCATCGTGTTTAGCTGGGCTTTGCCAAGGCCTCTGGAAATGTCTAATTCATTTGGAAGCAGGCTCAGATGTTTAACTACTAAAGTAGCATATTGTTTTCCATTTGAACACAACATCACCTTAAAACAGTCATTCCTATTCTAAACTTCATGTCTATCCCCTCAATGTACAAACTTCAAATGAAGCAAAATTGTTTAAGTCACAATAAGAATGGAAAACCTGGAAATTATTATTCCTTTAGCAGGTGAAACATCAGATTGCTCCACAATTTCTATCAAACACAACTTACAATTATTCTGTATGAAATATATACTTTCACAGTAGGACTTTATATGCCATTTTATTCATATATCACAATGTTCATCAACAAGGTCAGCAAAGGCAGGGTCCAGGAAAAGCCTTAAGTGGTAAAGGCATATTTTTTTAGAACCAGAGGGACTAAGTCCAAAACTATCATTCAACAGGGCCTGTTCAGCTGCTGTCTAGCAGTAAAGCAAATTCAGTTCTGCATATGTCTGGGGAGGGATTAATCAGAACATACTGATGCCTACATTGTGGATAACTACATCCAAGCCAGATTGTCTTCAGTCAGTGGAAAGAAACAAAAGTTTTTTCAGGGCATGATTCATTTCCTAAAGTAGGTGCTAAAAGAAGTAAACGATACAATGAAAAAAATCCCAAGGAAATCGGGTAAATACAGTGGATAATTTATCGTCCTAAACAAGTGAATGCCTAACAATGTCTCTTTCTCTGCAATAGCCTTCAAGGGTCTTAAAAGATTAATTCTTTTGGTAAAAATGTCAGTTTTCCCTAGAATTTTGTGCAGGTCTAAACTGGCCTGATTTGACCAGCTAAGTAATTGTGTCCCCAGTCAGCCCAAATGACATCCTGAAAACAGGTTTTTTTCTACTAAAATCTCTTGAGGGGCCTTATCTTCTAGTTGTTTCCAGAGATTCATGCAGTGAAATAATCTGGTCCCTTACAAAATGTCATCGTGGTCACTTTCTCTCAAGATGGTCATGACGATGGTATGCGGTGTTTGTATGAATGCTGTGGTAAGAGTGCTTGCCCAGAATGGGAGACTGATAACCTTTATGCTTTCCTCAGTTAGAGGAGGTTCAAACCCACATCTTTTCACTTCTAAGTGTGCCTAACAACAAAGCCATGGGAAAATGAGTAGCATATAGCTCTCTTAATGACATTGGGTGGTTTTTCAAAAGAAAGGAATAAGAGAGTTGATGATCCAGAGACGTCAAAGAAGAAAAACATACCTGTCACAGTTTTAGCTGGGATAGAGTTAATTTCCTTCACTGTAGCTGGTATAGTGCTGTGTTTTGGACTTAATATGAAAATAACATTGATAACACACTGATGTTTTAGTTGTTGCTAGGTAGTCCTTACACTAGTCAAGGACTTTTCCAGCTTCCCATGCTCTGTGAGGTGCACAAGAAGCTGGGAGGGGAGGGGGCACAGCCAGGACAGCTGACCCAAACTGGCCAAAGGGATATCCCACACCATATGACATCATGCCCAGTATATTAACTGGGGGGAGTTAACCAGGGGAGGCAGCGATCGCGGCTCAGGGACTGGTGTAGTCGGTCTGCAGGTGGTGAGCGGTTGCATCACTTGTGGGGGTTTTTTTCCCTCTTTCCTTGGGTTTAATTTCTCTCAATATTTTCCTTTTTATTATATTATCATTATTGTTATTATTATCATAATCATTATTATTATCATTACCATTATTAATATTACTATTTTATTTTAATTATTAAACTGTTCTTATCTCAACCCACAAGTATTCTTGCTTTTGCTCTTCCAATTCTCTCCACCATCCCACCGGGCAGGGTGAAGACCTAGTTTCCAGTCCCTGTTCAAAGAACTGATTATGGTTTTTATGGTCACCAATTAAAATATGCAAATAGTCATTGAAGCAGAAATGTCCCCTTCTGGGTGAATTTCCTAACCACGGGCTGTTTCATGTGGGAGTACTTTTGAGTGTTTTATAAACACCACTTAAAGAGTCAATAGCAAACCAGAGGCCCATTCTCTTTCTTTTAAATGTAGCAACCACCTGCTTACTGAGGCTGAAAGAAGGTGAGCCAAAGATGTATTTGCTCTGCTTTGTTTAGGAGTCCAGTTTGCTGGGTTAGACTTAGCTAATAGCCAAATACCCACCCAGCCACTCACTCACTCCCCCTCCTTAGTGGGACAGGGGGAGAAAATACAATGAGAAAGCTCTTGGGTCAAGATAGGGAGCTGCAGCGCTTGGAGCACCCTCTCCCCCTCCTCCTGCTCTCCCCTCAGTGCTCACAGGGCTGTTTCTCATACTTCTCTCCTCACCCCTTGCTGCCAGAGAGTGTTTCACCCTTTCTGACACAGGCTTTCCCCGAGGCACCCCCACCTTGGCTGTGGGGCTCAGCCATGCCCTGCAGTGGGATGGTGGGAGCTGTGTCTGGCACAGGGCAGCCCCAGCCTCTCCCCTCAGAGGCTGCCCTGCAGCCCCCCTGCTAGCGCCTGGGCACCAGCGTCTGGTACGTCATAGAATGACTTTTTATATTTAAGTTTAACCTATCCAGACATGGCAGGGTCTTGTTCTCTAAATGGTTCTCTACAGTTTACAGTCACTTGTGCAAATAACGTCTGACATTTTGTTTAAAAATTCTGTTTTTCAGAATCAGAATTCAATAGTGCTTCTGAAAGTACATCAAATTAAAAAGCTGTAAAGCCAGAAGATTGTTTGGAGTCCCCCTCATGTAAATATGAAGTGATGCTACTGTCTTTCCTGGAGCTTCTCCATTGACCAGAGCTAGAATTCTGTCCTACTGAAATATATTGTTGATAGCTTGTTTAATACAGCAGTAAATGACTGTAAATTGTGGCCCACTGGACCAAACTAGGTTATACTCCTGTTGCCCTGTTCAGTATTTATTTTCTACCAAAGACATACATGATAAATAATTGGATATCAACAGGATTTGTCTCAGCTGTTTACTCAGTAAGCGTTAGGGTGGCAGACCTGGCAACCCACCTCTTCATCTTCTACTGAACGTGACTAGTACCAGTTACAGCTCCAACAAATGCCCCAAACCAAAGGAGTGCCATTGAGGTCCTCACCAAGCAATCACCTTACAGGATTTTTGTATCATTTTTGAACAAGGATGGAGAATATGATCCTTAGAAATGAGGTCAAGAAGTCAAGAAGGGGAGAATTTTATTTTATTGTATTTTCATCCTAAGCTCCTAGCACAGTGTTTGCAGGAGAGAAGGATTACCTAAGTGGAGACCTGAAGGTGATTTCCATTTCCCCTCTCCCCCCACGCATGTGTGACTTTTGGCAAACCAGCATGTTATGAAATCCAAACATTCACCTGCAGGTAGAAATCAGACTCTGTGTGTGTGCCACCGCTCATCCATCTGCCTTACAGACCACAAAGCCCAGCTGCATGGGTAGGTATTAGGTCAAATGTGTCACTGCATCAGAAAATATGGTCCGTGCTAATAAATAAGTAGCTTCCTGTTGCCCTGTCTGATCTGTGCAGGCAGAGGGAAGTCACACACAGGTGTGACCGAGGACAGGTTTGACCAATTGTTCCTAAGCTGTGTATGTTGCACAGCATGCAAGTACTACGGTCTCACAAGAACACTGTGGTGTCCACGGCACCTGCCTTCCCAACATGGCCTAATTTAATCCTATATAAATGTCTGTGTAAATTGTGTAAAATAAGAAGGTATAAGCTGCAAACATTTTTCATTCAAAGATCATAGGAGAACCATGGGAAGATAAAAAAGGAGTTTTAGGGGTAATAGAGGTGCATTCTCGCCATGAGATTGTCCCTATGTGTGTGAGTTTTTGCAGGCACACGGAAGGGCAGCATTTCCTCCTGTTATATCAGAATGAGACAGCTAATGGAGATGCTAGGTAAATTATTTTGTAAAAAGCAAATGAACAAGCCTGAGCATGTGCCAGAGCAATAAATATGGAAGCAGGCATTGAAATGGGATCCAGTGGGCTGTATATTCCTTCCCCTCTGTGGTTTGTGTTTGCTGAGCTGGAACAGTCTAGTAACAAGTTTCCTAGCAGGAACAGACATGGATGCAGGGAACTGCGGAACTGTTGCAGAGAGCAAATGCTGGTTTTCTGACTGGTACCGTATGTTTCTAAGCCATGATAATTTGACAGAAAAAAAACCAATCAAAACTAATCGGAGCTTAAATATTGGGTAGTACAGTGTGACAAAGCAGAGATATTGGAGCCTGTAAGGTCTGGACCAGGCTCTGAGAGGAAGGAGAAGAGAAGTTAAAGGAAAAATGTGTACTCCCCTCTTCTGTCTTAGATGGGAAGAATTTGGGGGAGCTGTACCCCAGACAGCTCAACTGATTTTGTTTTCCTGCTAATTGGTGGACAATAGCTTTGTCTGAACGATAAGGCTGCGATCTCGACTGCATTTTTTGCTTAACAGTAGCTACACGGGCACTCACCTGCAATGCCAGGTCATAGTAGGTGAATACTTTCTAACAAAGAATATGTTGGAGGAAAATAGAACATAAAAAGAAGGTAAATTTGCTAAGTAAATTATTCATTGTGAATTATTCACACAGCTTTACTAACAGTCATCTGGAAAAAGCTGACAAATGAAGGGGAATGACTGAAGTGAGTAATAAATATAAATCAATCCAAGAGACATGTACAGTTACTTGTTGGTTGTGGAGAAGGATGGGATTGATTGAGCAATACAGTGAAAAAAGCAGAAAAGTAGAATGAGATAAACAAAGAGGGGGTGGCACATCTGGCTATATGGCATTTTCCTGTTCCAGAATATCTTATGGCTGCACTGGCAGCAGTTCATTCAGAAAAGTTTTGCTGATTGTTACTATTTTGCACACACGGTGTGAAACTGAAAAAATGGCCTCTGTTACTCTGCTTTTCCTTGAGATTGACTGCTTTAATTTAGAAGTCAATAAACACCATGCACGCTCACAGCATCCTAACCCAGAGCTGTTGGAAATTGGCACACTTGAACTTCCTCCCACTGGGAAACCGAGGCTTGGCTTTCAAAATTCATATTTTTATGTCCTTGCTAGTTCTATTTTATTAAAACAAAATATGTGAATTTTCCCCCCAATTGGTCACTGAAAGCTGCTTTTGTTGAGGGAAATTTAATGTTAAAAGCAAGGTTATACTCCATTATGAAGGCAAGTGCAGCATTATGATAGGAGTGGAAAATGTGTTAATTAAAATTTTGCTTTTTATTTTATCTTGAATGTCACATTAGCCTTATCTCCAGCTCATACAGGCTCTAGATGGTTTCATTTGGGCATTTGGCCATTTTTTGTTTTTCATTTTATTATTTCCACTTACATGTTTACGGCTTGAGCCCAAGCCCATGAAACTCCATGGTAACACTCTGTGGAGCCTCATAGACTTTCTAGCTTTGGAGTAGAGCCTTGCTCTGAAAAAAAAAAAAAAAATTATGAAAAAGAGCTTGTGGTTTTGTATGATTGCTATCTTCCAGAGATCTACATACAACACTTTAAATAGGAGTCTTTTAGCTGCCAGTTTGATAAATGCATGTCACCGAGGTTATGTGGCATTCTACCCCCTCAGTCATCTTTAACAGAAATAAAGTGCCTGTGGGCCAAAAAATGCCCTTTGACACCTGTGTAAGCTCTGAAGTCTAACGGATTGAAATCTAGTAAACGGTTCCTTCTAACGCTTTGCAAGAAAGAATATAACCTCTCTTACTGATTCTGCAGGGCTGAGAGGAATTGGGAGCTGTACAAACGTCTTGGTTACTCCAGTTTGCAAGTGCAACCCAAGAAGCATATAAATGAGTAAGTTTTGAGTCACTTTGAGTTCCTTCCAGATTCTTTCATGCCATTTAGGCAATATTTATCTCTAGAATAATTCTACTAACAGACACACATGCTAATAGCATCACCATCTTCAGAAAATATCATTATAGACTAGAGTATTCTAGCACTGTTTTGCATTTTGCATCTTTGAGATTTTTTTCAGGGGGAAGCATTTCATTTTATCAAAATATAGAGAGAAACAAATGACAAAAAAGTAGGCACTAGACCAGACAGTAGCAATAGAGTCAGTGTAATTTTTTTTCAAGGAAGGTAGGTGTTCAACTTAGCTGTTAAACTACAAAACATGAATATTATTTTTGCCTTTTAAACATAAGTAGCTTGGAAAGATTTTCAAGAAAAGGAAAGAAAGTCCTTGGATCATTCAACCTAGCTTTTGTATTCCTGTTAATTAACAGATTACTAACACTTTAGGCATATGAATACATTTTGTACTCAGGGAGAGGTGCATTTTATTTAGTTAGTTTTACTTCACTGATTGTTTTATGAAGATGCAACGCACTATAGTGCTGATAAAAGACTGAAATCTATTTCCTCTTCTTAGTCAGCAATCATGTGTCAGAAATCACAAAGTTAATTTTCCATGAAAAATATCCTGCCCATTGACTGCAGTTGTAAATCAAACAAGAAACCAATACAGACATTAAATTCTTAGATGTCTCAAATTAACCATATCTGTGCTAAACTGTGCCCATCTCTAGTGGAAGGAGGCAGAGTTCAGCAGTAGGCTCAGCAGCAAGTCTTTTTTGTGGTCTTGCGTCACCTTCGGGTGCCTCGAAATAGTCACAAGGGCCATGATAGATTGTAGGGCATTTCAGGAAGCTTGAGGCCACCAAAGCTATGCTGGAGGTCACTTGGGCAAGGACAGCAGGAGAAATATGGAAACATTTGTCCATGTCCAGTTTAAATCAGATACAGTCTTTGGAGAAAGACTATCTTTCTGTGTGGTATTTTACAATAAGTCCAGTGTTCTTGCAGTTACAGCTGGAGCTCCTTGATTAGTACCAGCATGCAAGTGATCAGTACAAAAATAAGACAAATATTGGAAATACAGTATGTATGTGATGTTTAGTCAGGTGTGATGACAGAAGACGGAAGGAATTTCATACTATTACTCAGTAGATACAGGCATGCACCCCAGTAAAAGAAATGATTGGGTGGAGGTAATTTTGCTTGAAAACCCCCAAAGCAGATGAATTAGTTGATTAGTGTTTTGTGGCTATTTTTAAGAGCTGTGCTGGAGAAATCTGAATGAGCAGGAGAATCTGAGATGGTTCTGCTCAAACCATCCAACAATACTGAAAGGCTAGGAGGGATCAGAAGAATCAATAAATTACTTTTCTTCTTTTCTGTCTGGCCTCCTCTGTTTGTGACTGCTACCTTCTCAGCTACTCTCTGGGTAACAGTAACTGGAGCCAGGGGATTGTTTGGTTCAATGCCGAAAACAGGTTTTAGCAGCTATAAATACCGATTAGTAGCTGACCCGTTAAAAATCTAAGGGGCATGTTAGATTCTTTTGTTTTGGTAAAGGAAATGTTTTCTTAAAAGAAATCCATTTTATATATATGTATATGTTAAGTTTTTCATATGGTTGTCTGTTTTGGTGAGTGTAACTAGTTTTGATGAATGAAGTGTTTTCAGCATAGCCAGCTAACTTGTCAGCTATTTGCCCCATTTGAGTCTGGAAATTATATTCATATTCCAAGAGAAACTTGCCCTGAGAAAACTGGCTAAACATACAGCATCAAGCCACAGACACTGTGTCCAAGGTGCTCTACTGTATACATATCTCCTCTGGGGGAAGATGAAAAAAGAAACGACATAGAGGGATATGAAGTCACACTGTTTAACAAGTATTGGGAGGCACTCAAAGACTACAGTAATGATCATGGTAGAAGGACCAACTTGACTAGTATGAGACAGGGTCAAAAACGACACTCTCAGCACAGACAAAGGGTGTCACAAACATTAAGAAGATGTTTCTGTGGTTTTAGTTACATAGGCAAGACTTGGCCCCGCTGGAAAGGATTAAAAAAAAAAAGGTCTAAACCCAATTTTAGAGTGTTCCCTAAACCAATAGCCAGGGATGAATAAACACATCCTGCTGCTGAAAGCCTGAGCTGGGTAATGTATTGGGATACACACAGACTCCAGACAGCGGTCCCCAGGCAGCTGAGTTGTGATCACACGGACACGCTCAGTCCTGGAAGCAGGCAGATGAAATCAGTGACTCCGTTTGTTGCTCATGGTAGCTCAGCACATTCCCTGCTGACCTGGCTGAAAGAGAGCTTTTATGAAACACAACTGATTAAAGAAACAAATGATGTAAAATGAAATGTCATCATGGGTACAGGGTTTAGGGCTATACAAACAACTGTGGATTGAAATCATTAGACTCTCTCTGCTGTGGAATGGTTCAATATTTTTAGAGGATTAAAATGCCTTTTCTACCCTTTGGTCTCCTGTACTTATTTGTATGTCAACATTAGTATTTGTCAGTGTTTTTCATGCTTTCCAAAGTCAGGAAATCTGTAAATTCATCATATAAAGGGACTGAGTCTTAATTCCTGGGCCTGCTAGTTCTGGATCAAAGGTTTTGATATATTATTCCTAACTTCTTTTATTTGGAAAAATGTAGCCAATACCTCTAGCAGACAGCATGGACCTGATCCAGAATCCACTGAAGTTTCTTAAAATACTCTGATCAAGTTCCATGAGTTTTGGTTCAGGTCCTGTGGCTCCAATCCAACACAGCACTTGAGCTCATATGTAATTGCTCAGGAGCTTAACTTTACGTATAAGTACCAATGCTTTACCAAATCGACATATTCATATCAGCTGGTACAAGTAGACAGGCTCTGCATAACTGCTCAGATGGCATCCACTGGATAATATACTCATTTGCAAAGTCTGAAGTAGGATTTTTCACATCAGGTTAGTAAGTAGCCCTCTAGCTGATAAATCTCAGCAAGTCTTTTCTACAATAAGCCATGTAGCATTGTGACAACAACATAAGGTATGCTTGTAAGGAGTGTTTCCACTGAGGGCTGGAGCACTAGAAAAAGCCATGAAAATAAGCAGAAAGTAATATAGGAAGGCAAAAATCGTTTGCAGTTAAACTGTTAAAGAGTAATGCCACTTTAAGAAGTGAGCACAGTTTTTATTAACATCTTTGTGGACAGTGGCAAGATTATGTTCTGTCAATTGGCAGCCCTGGCTGAGTTTCTTCTCTCTTTTTTGCCCCATTATGCTTTGATCTTGGCTGGGAATAAACTGTATTCAAGGACAAAAAGCCTCTTTGGTACTTCCAATAAAAATTACAGTAGTTGCCTCACTCACTGTAATGATCCATTGCTGCCGTCTGTAGGGTGTAAAGAAAGGAGATTACAAACTCATGGTGAGCATAGCTGATCATCAAAGAGTAATCAGAGATAATTACAATCTACTGGGTGAATAGCTCACAGTCACTGCTAAATCTGGTACTTCATTACATTTTTCTGTAAGAGATTGCCATCAGACCTCAGAAGCAGCAGTTGTTCATGCTTGCTCAGGAAGTCCCTCTGCAGTATAATGCTGGGATTGGGCACTAGGGATGAACTCGAAACTGCCGGACTGTGATTCGTTAGCCACTGCAGGAGAGATTTTCAAAACACAAATTACTGGGAAACATTAGACATCTGTTTCTCTTTAAATCTACCTGAAGGTGTCATTTCTGTTTCCCAACCAGATGAGTTTAACGCAGAGAGCCTGGTGAGACTGCAACCAAAGTCAGTGCTCTGGCTGACATCGGCAGGTGCTGATCTCCAGGACGCAGTTACAGCTGTGAATCTTTCCATGGGGAGGTATCACTAGCTGTTTGCTACAGGCTGATAAACAGGACTATTCTATTCTATAGAGGATTGTAAAATATTTTGAGAATTTCAAGTTGGGATGTTTTAGAAATGTGAGTTAATAGCAATTGGAAGCAAATAATATATTGTTATTCCTGTGTTTTTCCTAGTTCTCAGTGTAGTGGTGAAAGGGACCAACCTAAATCTTCAGACAACTTTATTGCTTTTAATGAGGTTACTCAAGAGGTGCATTTCATCTTCTGCTACCAATTTTTAGCCTTCATAAAACTATTTATTCTTTGAGACAGAGGGCTTAAAAAGTAATAGCAACGTTTAATAGTATAATTACTTCCCATTATTTTGCATTCTCTGACTCTGCTTAAATGAAACACATTGCATGCTGAAATAATCTTGTAGGGAGGATTATTCAAACAAGATAAAGTCCCTGCTGAATGTAATGTCAGTTCTTTTTATGCATGCTGAGTAACCTGCTGTGCTTTGGCAGCTTTAAGACTGAGCCATATCGTGCTCATATTGGAAGCATGCAAATGTCTGAGCTAGCAGTATGAAATGTGGCTGAGCAGTTATTACTTCAGGAATGTTAATTATTACTTTTATGTGGATAAACTCTCTGGAGCTGCATCCATTTAAAATCCAACCACAGACACTATGCACAAGTTTGATTCAGTCTCAGTGTTATAATTTTCCTTTGTTTATATATTGGTAATGGTACCATGCTGGTGTCAACAGACTAAGACCTTATGAAGTGAATGTAGAAATAAATATTATTGTTAAAGAAAGGATGAATCATTTGCAGTCAAGCAAAACTGAAGATTGTCTAGCTGCAGAAAACCCTGACTTGAGGCACTGGAGTACACAGAAATAACATCAAAATGTTAAAGAAAATTAACATGAATGCAAGCGTGAAAGCACAATATTGTTAAAGAAAGGAAAGCCAACACAGAGCCAGAGTACAAAGCCTGAGCTGCAAAAGCACATGTGCCAATCCAGCAGGTTTCCCTGAAGAAGAGTTGCAGTTTCAGGTCCCCCAGGCTTCATGCTGACAGGTGGTTAGCGCTTGCAGCTCGTGTGGAGTCCCAGAGATTTCCATAACAGAAAGTACTAGCACTAAAGAATCATTATGCCCCAGGTTTTCAAACATGGATTTTATCTGGGTGGCTAAATGATTCAAGAGAGGCAGATGAAAAAAGAGGTCATTTTTAAAAATTTGGATCCAAACCTTCTATCTCATTTTTGTGTATTGTGCGCTGTGTCTGGATGTGCTTTCAGCATGAGATGTTACTGCTTGTAGTTTACAAAGAGCTCTTTCACCAACTCTGGGAAGGTTTTGGGAGGCATTAGTGATGACCATACTGTAAGTAAGCAAACTGTATAGGAAAAGGAGAGAAAGAGTAAAGGGAGCTAAGCAGAAAGAGGAAAGACATTTTGACATATGATAGTGGGAGTCCATGAAAGTGTTTCTTAAAATTATTTTATCAGTTTTAGATTTCCGTACAAATTTCCAGGTCAGCTGCATGTGTATGCTCAACAGGAATTGCTTGTGACTTTGCACTGCCATTTAGCTGGAAATAAAACCAGGACACTGAAGCCAGAGAGAAAGAAGCACAGATCAGTGCTAACGTGGCTGCATTAGACAGGACTGTTCTGAGATTGGACAAGAAGCTTGATTCCAGAAGGAGCTGAGAATAGCACAGAAGCAAAATGTTTTTATGTCTATTTAAATGGGGCCTAAAGTAATGGTGATAGTAATATTCAAAAATAATTGCCAATTAACTGATTAACCTTTAAAGCTACTGGTAATCTGTAACAGAAAGTCAAGTCCAAGCTTTTTAACAGGCATTTCAACAGCAAACTCCTTTCATGAACAGCTGAGCTGTGGTGTCTGACACTGCAAAACACCTACAGTGAAATGATAATTCTGTGATGCTGTTTGAGGCACAAGATGCAGTAACACTACACACCTGTGCCCAATTTCACTCCTAATTTAATTTGCACTTTCTATACTAGACCCCAGTGAAGGGAAGCATCTCTCCTCAGGAAGGCCTTTATACATGTTTGAAGTTCTGTGAAAATTTAAAACATATGTCATTGTTGTCCAGAATAGATCTGGTTTAATAGCCTGAGCTCTGGCCTTTTTTCCACATGGGCCATGTTCAGAGCACTTAAAGCAACTCTGTTATACCTATGAGGATTTCTGCAAATGCTGATTGAGAGATCATGACCCTGGTGGAACACAGAAGATCAAGAGCTCAGGTAGGTCATTAAAAATACATGTAGAGTAAGACCTCACTTAATGTGGTAAAATCAGGCCTTAAGCATGGATTTGTGATAGCCATGTACTGAAGAATGATAATAGAGTTTGTGTGTATACATATATGTATATATAGCTATAAATACATACATAAATACATGTATATATACATATATATACATGTGTATATTTGTAATACATAATAATAAACTCAACTTTTATTTTATTTTCAAAGTGATAATCAAATATTAAGCTATTGCTACTTCTGTCATAGAATTAGAGTAAAATAGTACCCCTTTAAGTTTTATCCTTAAAACATGAGCCAACCCCTGATGGGCTCTCTGAGCTCCTAATACTTTATCTTTTCTCAGAGATGCTGAAATACTTTGCTGAATCGTTTGTGGCTTGGGTTGTCCTTGTTTGGACATCAATACTTTCCTAGATTTCTTCATTATCCTCAGAATATCAGGTCCAATTTTGGCTTATTGAACTTAGAATCCAGACTAAATCTTAAATTAATTTCTCTTAAGAACGCCTGAGTCCCAGAGTTTAACTGGATCCATACCCAAATGGAAGTGGGCAAACTAAGATGGCCCTTTGCTGATATTATTGCCTCCTATCTGCCAAATACATTTAGGTTGTGTGTGATGCACCCATGAATGAACTGTCATGTCACTGTGCTATCTAGATATTTCTGTGTATTTCTGATAAATAGTCTTAGACAAAAAGTAGCTATATGAAGAACTTATATGGAGGAGAAGAAGAAAAGGGAGAGTTTTGTCTCTTCGCTTACAGCAACCTGTTCTAACTGTGGCAGGGCAAATGGGCTTTGCAAAACAAGCCTTTAGTTTGCCCTTTTGCATTATTATGGTAAAATATAAATTCCAGGGGAAGGAGGAGAGCGTTGTTTCATCAGAGTTAAAAAGAGCAGTGGGGGATTCTCAGACAGGCGTATGCACATTCTCAGGTCAGGAATGCTCTTTTGGAGAGCAGCAAGCTGTGAATGTGCAGCTGCAGACTTTGGGGTCCTGAATAATCTACATTCAGAGACTGCAAAGTCATCAATATTTATGGACTGGTGGGATCATCCCTGGCATGCAGCTACATCTGCCAGCTCTCTGCTTACTCCACATCCTTTTCTCTGCAAGTTTCAGGTTCTTATTTCCTGTGACTAGTAGGTTTGCACTTTGAAGGAGAGCTTCTCCAGTGAAACAGAGAAGACGCTTCCTGAATCATACTGAGCAAGCATGTTAACCATCCGCCTCGAGAAATACCCACTGCAGCAGATGTTGTGTGAGAAACGGGAGCTGACACTTTCTACAGTTTCCCAGACTCAGCCCTGCTTTGGTGGATGCAGCATGCTTGCTCTGACTTACTTTCTCAGAATTGCTTTAAAGCAAAAGGTTCCTACACCCTGTTTCAGGTGTTTCAGCAGGACCTGCCATTTTGTCTTCAGGCAGAGCCTGCTGTGGGGCAGAAATGTCCATACAGATGTATTTTCTCTCAAAGGTAGAGTCTATGACACAGACAGCGTTTGACTGGATCCTACAGTACCAGAGCAGCACTTGAAGATAATCACATCCAATGGGCCAGTACAGTTCATCTCACATTAAGCCAATGAAATAATTCTTAATTTTCCAAATAAAGAAAAATGAAAAAATAATTGTTATGTGGCAAAATCTGCATAGCTTCAACAGAGAACACTCATTGAACAACCTTATCTATTAATCTCAGGAGGTTTAAATAGCAGGTTAATAATAACATCAAATTTGATTATATTTTTTTAAATTAAGGTCATCAAGGATGGCAATACATTATTAATCTTTGCAAAATATAAAAATATAGCATTTGTGTTCTTGCTTGCCTAAATTTGCATTTCAAGGCTGTATAAATGTAATTTGAATCACGGGCTATCCAAATAGCACTGAACCAGCAGTGGAAAACTTGTGCTACACCAGTCATCTTAGATTCTAGAAACATTTACTTCACCCAATTGCACTTTTCTCACATTTTCCCATTAATATTCAGGCGACAGAATTCTGCTGGTACAGGTCCTAGGTATAAGGAGTCCTAATCTGGCATATTAATCATTCTCAAAAGGGCATTTTCAATTGATTTCTATAAGTGTTAATGTGCAATGTCCTTTTGCCTAAGATTGCCTGATCAAAAGTAAAAATTGCACCATTTGTCCAAACACAACTCCCTAGTTCCATATTCTGTGCTTCTGATTTTCTCTGTATGAGAAATGTCACTGTGTGTAATGAACAAAGCAGAATTTCTTTAACAGAAATTATTCTGTGCAAGTCATTCATGTCCTTCTAAAAGTCATCAAAATTTCATTACTCAGGAATTATTAATGAAATTTCAGAATAAAAAAGAAGCAGAAGAGAAATAATATCTCTACATATTCACATGTTGGTTTTGACTTGGTGTTTTTGTTTTGTTTTTATTTTCTGCATGGTACTATGGAGTAACTTAGCTTATGATTCAGAAGACAGAAAGCCTGAAGGAAAGGCAATTTCTGTTTTCCCAGAGAAATAAATCTCTGAATGTGAATTTTTGTGATCCAGTGGATGTACAGCATGGCACAACTTAAAAATCCTTCTGTTCGTTTCAGGTATATACCAGTTTTAATCTGTTTGAGTCCTGAGTTCATATGGTAGTCAGGAGACTTTGCTTATTACATCAAAAGGTGCAAATACTATTTTTAAATTTTTCCTTTCTTATGGGACATTTTAATGGGGTGTGCAGGCAGCACTTAAAATGAGCTCCAATTTTGATAGGGTAACATGTTATATGTGAGATGATATTGTGGCCTCGGATATACGGATGACCTGTTCGGCTTCAGAGCTTCAAATATATTGACATACTCTGCTCCTGTTGACATAGGGCTGGCAAGACTTTGAAGTCCCAAGAAATATTTGACTAATGTCATAGAATATTCTGGATCATGAGTAATATTCTTGCTCTATATAAATGATTCAAGTGATGTTAATCTCACAAAAAGAATAATAATTTATGACATATTCTTGCTAAGGTCTCTATAAAAAGATTGTAAAAGGTAGTTGCCTGAAGAAACTTTGGACCTGTACTCTGTTCAGGAAGATATTTGCAGTGTACAGTTTTAGTGGTGGGCTGTTAATGTGCTACATGTGCCAGGTGGGAAGAGGGTGGAGAAAAGTAAAGCTGAATTCCCAGGAGCAGGGGAATGAGATATACCAAAAAGAGGATGAAGGGGCAAAGAGCGTTGTTGGAGGGGGAACAGAGGTGAGTGTTGGTGGGATGGGAGATGACTGTGGAGCATGTGTGTGAGCATGGTGCTTGGGAGGTGGAAGAGGAACATGAAGTGCTTGAGCAGAGGGCATCTGGAGGCATCATGTCTAGGAGGCATCTGGGTGAACAGATCATGACTTAGGCTAAGATCATACAGACACATGGGACATTTCTGCTGGGAGCTAAATAGCATGACACAGTGCAATGCACTACACTTGCTTTGAGTAAATGCACCCTGCTCCTATTTTTTTGTCATGTTGAGTAGCTCTTTGGATATTCCCAGCAGCCTAAGCTTTCTTTAGATTTTCTCTGGTTTAAATAACTGTTTCTAGAACAACACCCCTTACTGGGAAGCAGATATAGAAATGTGTGCACTCAAGCCTTCACTTCCTCACCCCTGGTTGTTATTATCTATCTACCCTGAATAAAAACTTGGAATCTCTGTTCTTTGGTTGTCTTCCCCCAGATTCACTGTCAGGCCCTCTTGAAATGTGGTGGGTGATTACACATTGCCCTGGCTAGCTTTTCTGTGAGAACAAAAGGAAGGAGGGTGCTAGCATCCTAGCTTTTCTGCCTCCACCCCAGCAGAAAATACCCTAAAGACAGGGCATATTCATCAGCATCTCGACAGGTCTAGCATGAATGCAGGAGGAAGGGGCTTGGAAGCACAGCCCGGTGTGTGTGGGGGTGCTTCAGCAAGTTGCATGGTAGCTAGGGCACCTTCTAATGAATGTGGATACCATGGGGTCAACCCCTTTTTGACAAAAAAGGGAATGGGATTTTCCACAGCCTGGGAATGTGCCATTGCCTTATCTGAAACTTCAGAGAATTTGACTCCAGTTCCTGGCTGGCTTTGAATTTACCAAAACTACAGTTTAAAAAAAAAAAAAAAAAAATTACTGAATGTATAACTAAATCACTGAGCACTATTTAAGAGGGGTAAAACTGGAACAGGACTGAATGCCTGCACAGGGGAGGAATTTTTTCTTTAACTGAATCATCCTTTATTAGCTGGATGTTTATACCACAAACAATGTGGTTTGATGTCAGACTAATTTTCCTATTCTAAAATCCTCTCAACATGCCAAGTTCTAGCAATTACTGTTTTAAATTTTCTTTCCCTCTTTAAGTCATGACTTAGAAGTGACATAAACTTTCAGACAGAAATATGTTTAAACTCTCATTGCAATATCATCATGTCATTCATGTTGTCTGCTGGGCTGACTGACAGATGCCTACAAGGTAGAAGTACACATGGTACAACAGTACCTGGGCATGACAGAAGAATTCAAGGCAGCTGCAACATAAGAGTCTTCCTTGTTTTCTTTCCTTGGTTTAATGTTTTTTAAAAAGACCATGCTGTAATGCAGTATTCTGTCATTCAAATTAATTTTCTTTTTTAAGGTAGCATTAAAAAGCTCATTCACCCACACTTTACGTGCTAGATGGTGGAGGGCAAGACAATATTTTAGTGGCTACATCAATTGTGCAAGAGTTGGGATTCCTGGGATCCTAATTCCATGTACTGAATTGTGTGGTGAAATTTATAAGGGAAGAAATGTCTTTCTGGCAACATTGTTTGGATTTATCACCAAAGTGTGAGGGAATGCAATTGTATTTCCTACCTACACAGAGAAAGCTATGATAGCACATGATTTACTGATGAGTAGGTTATATTATAAGAGAATAACTTCTAATATTCCTTTCTGGGGTTGGTAGGAGCTTCAGCAAACAAAGCTGAAGATACATGTATTGAATCAGAGCCCCTTCTAGCTGCTGGCTAATGTCACACAATTTGAGGGCTGTCCAGCCATTTTTAGAGCTAAAAAAATAGCGAGGCACAGCAATGTGCTTTCACATACACTAAGATCAATGATGAAAAGGTTTTTTTGTTATCACCTCTCTGAGTACCTTTAGTTTACCCATGAGAGGAAATTTTTTTTTCAGTATCCTTCCTCCCCATTCTGTCTTGTGGTTTGATGCCACAGTCAGTGGTTTCTCCATTAAATTCTAAATGCATTACAGAGTTTATGGTTATAAAACCCAAGTCTAGAGCCATCAGCTTCTTATGCTTTCTTCATGAGTCTCCAACCCTGGTTTTTATCAGTCTTTCCCGCTTCTCTTCTATTTCATACCATTTTTACTCAAATCATGCAGTGCACTCTGATTTTCATCAGCTCACTCTGTACTTGAAGGCTTTTCAGCAGTTTTGTTTCTTGGTTTTGTTCCAGTAATCTTGTCTCTTTGTTTTTGTGGTGTCAACTGTCATGCTTTGATCTGCAGCTTTTTTTTTTGTTAGTAAAGTGTGTGATTTAAAAAGGTTATAACTAGAAGGGGAAAGATGCATGGAGAATGATATATTACAAGTGCTCCTCAAGTACAATTTTGACATGTGAGAAAGGAAGGAGGAGGAATTATTCCTAGCATTATCATTTTCTTTTTCATGCTCATCTCATTCCAGATGATATCAGAATTAGACTGCTTTTCCAAGTATAAATACTTAACTGAGACACAGAGACTGACTGCATGGCTTTAGATTTAAATCACTTTACAGGCAGTGAGACAGAATCCTTATTTGTCCAAGTATTTTCTGTTGCCTTTTGCTGTAGGATCTCCTGACTCAATTTTTGACCCATTTGTATAGATTTTATACAACCTGTGAAACTGGTTAAATTATATTTATGACTATTGTATGGTAAAAAAGCAGGCATGCCTAATGATTTTTAGGAAAAGCATTAAGCAGTCAATGGCAATGTTCCTTCAATAGCTGGGGAGAGCTAATTGGACAGTTTCCAACAGAGTCCATGGAAAAATGCAGGTCATATCAAGCAAGCATTAGCTGTGAGAGTATCCAAGGTTAGAGGGAGACTCATGCTTCATTTATCAGCCAGGATTAAAGGCAGTGGAGAATGTTCATTGCAACTGTGCAAACATAAAACATATTAAAGGGCCAAGATGTAGAAAATGTCAACCACTGCTGTTCTGAGCCTATCCATCACAGTGAGCCAGGAGTCATCGCTGTATCCCGCAGTGAGTCATGAGTGAAGCAAATGTTACATAAGCTTTTTTTACCCGTGGGGATTTCAATTAACTTTTGAAATAGAGATGCATTATGTTGAATGTCATGCTGATATTGAAGACCTCCACAATGTTGTCATGCCCGTAGACATTTTCAGATTATTTAATCAGCCTTGTCTGGAAGGAGTAAGGCAAGGGGACTCTCAGATTTAAACAGTTTTGCCAAAGCTGTAGCTAGCGGCCCCCATATGATGGGCAACCCACCACAGTTAGCCTGATAGTCACTGATCGTAATCCAGTACCGCATGGTGTGGAGAATGAACTCACACAGCTTTGTGGTGATGATAGCTTCGGCCCTTTCAGCAACCAATGTGTCTCAGCCATGAGAATGTCCCTTACTGGGGCCTTATGTCACCTGCAACTTGAAATCTCACTGTATCGCATTCCCCAAAGTGCCGTATCACTGTATACCAAGGGTTACATAGGCTGGAAGGTGTTAGTCATTCCTCTGTTATGTTCCCCTAAGTTATTGGGGGTAATTACTTGAGGAGGACTCAAGAAGAAAGTTCTCAACTGAAAATCATGTAGTGGTCATAAGGGGCCTTATTGTAAGCAAACACTGAATGCAGTATTGAAGGAGATGATATAATTGTTTGACAAGGATGCTCACCTATCTTCTTATAGGAAACTTCTGGTGAGAAGCTTAGCCTTGACAAGAGTGTCATTTGACAGACAGGAGGAACTTCACTGATTGGTGTACGCATTATTTTCTTATATGAATCAACCAAAATGGGTTACACATCTTGATGTAACGGAGTTGAAGTTCTGATTTGCTGAACAAAAATACTTTACACAGTTTTTGGGGTAGTCTTGTACTGTATCAAACCTTAAAGGAAGTCTCTTCTTCAGCCAAAAATAATTATGTGGCAGTACATTTTCCTTTCCAGAGCAGAAAATAAGAGCTTTGCTCTGCAAGTTCTAAATATGTAGTGAGATTGATCCCATTTGCATACCAACTTGAAGGCATACTAAAGAAAAGAAAAGAAGAGGTAATTTTAGCCCATGTCAGTCTCCATGTCAATCACCTTCGCTCTCATTACTGATCCCCGAATCATGACCTTGTATGCTTCCCATGTGCTTCTTATCTCTTTTCATTCAGCTGTTGTCCTTCTCATTCTCTCAGCTTGTCCTTCAGTTAGCTATCTCCTTCCCCTCCTTTTCTGCCAGAGGTTGGGGCATGGGGGGAGTGGAGAGGCAAGATTCAGATGCCAGTGCCATAACCCAGCAGCTTTCTTGAATGTAATAGATAAGCATAGCAGTAGCACAAGAGAATAACGAAGAAGAGAAGAAACAATGGGGACTTTTTTAAATCAACAGCCAAACAAAGGAGAGAAAAAAAATGGGTTTAGGATGGTTGTATTTGTGAGTAGAAGTCTCTGGAGTGCACAATCTGATCAGATGTAGAGGTATGTAAAGAAAGCTCCATTGGGTGCAGATACCGTAAATGCGAACTGCACAGTAACAAGGAAGTTGTAAAATATCTCTTTGCACTGTTTACCACAAGAAGTGGGTTTTTTGGGTTTGTTGTTTGTTAGGGTTTTTTATCCCAGCCCTTCAAGTATTTACCGGTTGATTAATTTTAAGTGTAAGAGTGATCCCATTAATTTTAACTTTGAAGATCAGGGCTTGATATGGTCTACCCATAATCTTTCATTATAAACTCCAGTGTTGAAAGAGTTTCAATGTCTGGACTTTTCAAATCAATTTTTGACTGCTGATTTTGCAACCAAGTTCTCTTTGTTTGTCTGCTTCTTAAAAAATAGACAACTGAAATGTCACACAAAATGGTTTTCTGGGTAAACAGGTAGTTTAGGGTGTTCAGATGTATAGCAATTTGTTGTTGACCATTTTCACTGTCTTCTCTTGCAAATTCCTCTACCCTTTTGTGAGCATGAGGATAGACAGAAAACACACATCCCCTATTAGGGAATAAAAACTTACTTTTTTATGTATTCTTCATCTTTTTATAATGAAATGCCTATAAGCAGAATGTTGAAATTAAGCATTGAAACAGCAATGGCTCGCAGGCATATTCTAGCACTATGCTGCAATTGATTTTGATTTGACAATGCCATTAAACAGTGAAAATTCTTGTTAGGATTTGCAAGGCAGTAGGAATAAATGTTATAGGCTTTCTTATTAGTTGAGAAATAGCAGTGGACAAATTGCTGGTGTTTTTTCTATTTTAGGATCTTCTGAATAACAGTGTCATAATACACTTGAGACAGGGAGTTTTTTAAAGTTTTTCCTTGGATTTCTTCCCTTTTTTAATTCCAGTTGAATTTCACACAAGTTTCAAAATATTCTATCCTCCAGTACAGCAAGGTATACAGGAAGTCTTGTAGATTCAAATTCACTGTTCTAGCTCCCTGTTAAAAATGCCTACTGTGGGAAGGTTGGCAAGAAAATAATCTCTGGCTTCCTAAAGAAAGCATTAGATTGGAACTGTTGGAGTCTACAATTGCAATGAGAGTGGATTTCAAGGCTCAATAATCATGCTTTCCACACTGATTGGAACTCCACAAAGCACTCAAAGAGAACAATATATCAGACAGCAAGTCAGCAAATCTAGAAAGTAAATCAGAGCTAATCACATTGTCCTTTCCCTACAAAGCCACCATTCCAGCAGGATAGGACTGACCCCTACAGATGGGGTCCGTCTGCACAGTTGACTGTGCAGATGTCAACATCTTTAGATGTACAGCTGGCTTTCCATCCCAATCTTTTCTTTTTCCAGGTTCTTCTGTTGTTTATGAAGTTCCCTCCACCTGACCAAACACTGCATGAGCCAGGTCAGAAGATTTTTACCTGGAAATCAGGTAAAAATATACATGTACAATTTCTGGAGGATTGTGTCCCAGGAGAAGGTGTAAACCTCTCAGTGTGCCCAACAGGAAAGATCTAAAGGGTGATGTTATAAAATGTGCTTACACTCTGCTGTGACAGTGGTCAACAGTTCTGGGGGTAAGAGTCAGCCCAGTTGCCCCAAGGGTCATCCCGTTGACCTGTCCTCCTACGGCCCCGCGCTGCTCCTAGCACCATTCAATGGGATGAATGCCATATAGATGTCAGTTTATACCAGCCTCCATGTGAATACTGCAGGGAAAGGAAGGAGAATCAGTGGATTATTCTTATCAGAACAAAGAGAGACAACATGCCTCAGAAAGCTAAAAAGATAAATGCATGAGCTGGAAGAGAAGCAGGGTAAAGCAGAACCACCTGTCAACAGTCCACTTTAAAAGCAGATATAAGGAAGTCCTTTATTTTCTCTTTGAAATAAACTAAAGTGTATAGAAAATTGGGCATAGGTACAGTGCTGATTTTGTCTTCTGTCTTTAGGCAAAATTCTGTGCTTTACTCAGAGTGATATCAGATAAATCTGCCTGTTGACTACCATTTCTATTCTGTATAAAAAAAAAAAAAAAAAAAAAAAACAAAACCAAACAAACTAATAGGAGAAACTGTTTCCAGTGGATTAAAAAGGAAAAACCCTAAAAAAAAATCTTTCTGCATCTTCCTTCACGGTATTAACCGTGATGTTGCTCAGCAAATTGAAATATTAGAGTATAGACTTTTTGCAAGTCATCTGCTTATTCAACTAAAAATCAGAGGGGAAATTAAAATAAAACACCAGAGTTATTGACTCCCAAATTCAGTTTTGAATTGGTGTATTTGGGCTACTTTATTTTTACCATGTTTTCTAGGCTTTCTGTGTGTTTTTGTTTTTTATTGCATTTGTATGATGTATATAAAACACAGCAATGCATGTAGCCTCACATCACTCCTGTGAGAAGAAAAGTAGCATTAAACTGATGGCGATAGATACAGGGACCAAAAAACAGGAGGAAATTAATCAGCATACTGCAAGTGTGACCTGTGAGTTAGAGTGCCTGCTCTGAATGACCTCCAGTGTACGCAAACACAAGGCCTCAGGGCATCTTAGCGAGGCTGAAAGTCACTGCGGGGGGAACACAGGACCGTCTGTGTCAGCCTGTTAGACACGGAATGCCTGAGTCCTCCTCACTCCTTTACCACAAGATCTTCCCTGATCAGTAATTGCCTGAAATAAAACACAGAACCATGTGACGTTGATGCATTGTTTGCAGTCTAGTTTTTGTTTGGTGGGTTTTTTTTTTTTGGGGGGGGGGGGAGGGAGGGGCCTGCCAATACTTCAGATAGCAGCAGTTCTTAATTTATTTCTTGTAAATAAATATTTCCCTTCAAGAGCTAAACAAGCTGATCTCTGCTGCAGTGATCCCCAGATATCTTTATGAACAACTCCTCTAATTGTGTAAGTGAATTGAAATGGTAGCACACTTTCAATGTCATTGAGATGCTACTTTTTAATCTTAATTCCAATTCAAATAAATTATTCCAGTGATCTATGATTATGGTAAAACATGCCAAGAGAGCTATGAGCTGCTTCTCAGAGTAAAGTAAAGACTCAGGATTCTCCTGATTCCTTCTCCTGTTGAGAAGGTTTGTTTTGGAAAATACCTTTCACCTGCAAGTTCCATAACATGAGCAGAAAAAAAGATCATCGGGGAGCAACAAACCTCCTTGGAGGGAATATTTACAATATAACTCCATACGGTCTCATTCATCTCTGCACTACTCTTGTTTATTTCTGTTGCAACCGCTGGTGTCAGTGGTTAGACTAATAGAAAACTGGATTTTGCAGTATGCAAAAAGGAGGGACTGATTATCCCCAAGGGCAAGGAAATTATACCACATGCTTCACTTTGAAGACAAAACAGAGAGTTGGACTCTCTATTTAAGTGTATCTGCAGTGTAGAAATACAAAGTTTATATGACTCCTGCTATAGCAGCTACCTACACTTGCTAGCTGTATAATCAAGAACAAATGACAAAATCGGCCAAGGATGTGAAAACCAGAGCTATTACAATATAGATGTTTTGGGTTGTTCCAGAGCCCATCTCATCCTTGTGTGATATGTGACAGTCAGACACAGCCAGGCGACATGTGTGCGTCTCCCACTGTGATGGGCAGAACTCTTTGTTTTACAGGACAAAAAGAGATTTAAAAGATGTTATCCCTTTTGAGAATATTTTATTGAAGTGTCACTTTAAAGGATTGGGTTGGATTGCTTAAAGAAAACAAAATAGAGAAACCCTTTTAAAGAATTTTATTTTTCCCGAACAAAATGCGGTTGGTTGAGAGTTCTGCCTTCCCAGGATCTTTGTTTAGTAGTTGCAAGAAAACTCTGTGTGGGCAAAGACTCAGAAAACAAATACTGTGTATCCAGCATCTGAGCTGTCTAGGTTTCCACTGCACACCCAGCTATGTATTATCTCAGCATTTGCACGTTATGAAAAAGAAGTTAAAAAAAATAATCTTTTTCTTTGTTTGCAAAATCCCAAGGCATTCTAATAGGGCAATCAGTTAGAAATGCATTTTTAGTTTGCTTTTTTGTTTCAAATGTTCTAAGGAAGAAAGCTTTTTCTCCTGTGGTTGAGCAGAAACCTGCACAAAGCACAGCCTGTTTGTGATAGAAAGAGCCAAAATTCAACTCAGGTGAGCTCCTCCCATCTGCACACTGGGTGACTTGTTCTGCTCTGCAATAGAGGAAAGCTGTCATGTAGGGCAGTGAGAACTGCCTGGCTGCTTGTCTTTAAAGCCAGCTGTGAGGTCAGTCAGTTGCTCTTCTTGTACTGCCGTAACAGCGCTGTTTTTTTAACACATAGGAAATGTTAAATATTAAATGTATTTGTCCTCCATGAGTAGAGGTAATAAAACCCGCAGACACAGAAGCTTTCCTGCAGTCTGTGCCCTTCTTTGCAAGGGTGGCCTGAGCGGGTCTCAGGGCAAGCTGGCTGCGGAGGAGACCGCAGGGGATGCCTGTGGCCTGGCTCTGCGGTCGGGACAGGCAGAGCAGGAAACTGGCCTTCTTCGTAGCTACTGCCGAGTCTGCTTCCGAGAATAGTGCAGATGTACCTAGGGAGTCCTTTAACAAAAGCAAACACCCTCACCCCACCAAAAAAACACAACAAAACTTTTAAAATATCTGAATATATCTTTATCATGACAGAAGCTCTTTCTGATTTGTTTGAGTACCCAAAATGACAGGATCTGCAGTCCTAGACTAGGCCGAAGGCTACATTGTCCTGTATATCTTGCATGTTTACCATACTGAAAAGCTTGAAAGGCTTGGAAAGCTTGAAGCCAAAAAGCTTGAAAACTTGCAGGTCTTTCCTTTGGAAGGTCTTGACTAACTGTTTACAAAGAGCAGACAGCCTACTACACTCAGACAGCTGTTTCTTTTATTAGTAAGAATGAAGCATTTCAGGGAAAAAAAGATTTTTAGGTGCATGTATTTATATTATATCATATATTCTTATATATTTATATAATATAAAGGTAATTACACTCTATAATTATATTTATATAATATATAGGTATTTATACTCTATAAAGTTGTATTATCTTCTGTCAATGATTTGTGTAGCCTGACTTCTCTTAACACCCCCAAGAGGCCTCTCTTGGGCCATTCTTTTTTCCTCATAGACCCATTAGCCAAAGCAATGTATTCAGACAGTAAACATCCCAATTACAACATTAGCAAATCATACTAAGGAAATATTATGGAGCATTTCTCTTTTCATTCCAAGTGTTACAACAACAAAGTCTGACAAGCTACAACTCTGAAGAGCTTTATGTCAGGTGTCCAGCAAAACATATAAAACTCAGATCAAACCATGGATAAGTCTGTAGTGGCTGATGTTTAGGTCTGACCTTTTTATGTACATTGAAACCTGTTTTAGATCATTGTTAGAAGCTTTTATGCTTTCTTCTGACCTCATATAGTTAGACTCTTGACATTTAAGGTTTTACAGAAAGAAACATAAACAAATAAAATTGAATTTCCCTTCCTCCTTTTCTTAAAATACTTCTAAATAATTTTTCCACTCCTTAACTGAAAGATACTGAGCATGTAACTCTGTGCCGTAAAGAAGACACATGACTTGTTTGGAAGGGCTTCCATCTTTTTCCTCATTCAAACAGTGGCCAATTTTGCTCTAAGTTTTCATATAAGTGTCAGGCTCGTTTATCCCATCACACCACCATACAATTCTCCCTCGTCTGCACATTTTATGTATATGCAAGTAGGTGAACACACACATATGTGTATATGTAGATAGGTATGTGTGCATGCATTTGTTTATACACCTTTAAATAGATGCATGTAAAAGCTGTGTGGATTACAAAATTACCACCTTGTTCAGCTTTAGATGGTCACACAAAATTTATAGTGCCTGGGGGGGAAAAGGCTGTTAAGTACAGTGCTGGCAAAATCTTTCTGATTTCTTTCCTCTGGCTCCCAAACTTCATTTATTGTCATGTTCAAGCTTTGTTCTAGATTTGTAGCCTATGGCAGAGAATGGGATGGGTGAGAAGTCAAGAGAATGCAGGACTTAGCACAGTGTAGCAAATTGAAATGCCAGAGATATGTTGGCAGCCTGTGATACAAGCAAAATGAAACCCTCAGCTGGACAATAGATTTTATACATATCCACGGTAAAGTCCCAAGCATATGAACCCCCAAAATGTCACCACTGATGTCCTCATTGCTTTCCAAAAACCCAAATGCACTAATAAACATAAAGTAATTTAAGTTATGGAAGGGTCTAAAGGATAAAGTTTATTGATATTGCTGCACCTTGGGATAGAAATGAACCTTCGTGAGACAGAAGTCTTCAAGAAAAGACACATGACTTCTATGACATGTAATATGCCATGAGAATCACTTTGTATGGAGGTACACAAACAGTTCCCAGTTACAACTTACCAATATAAGGATGCGCATTTATCACAAATGGTTTCCACCCAGGCAGCACCTGCCCATGCCACAGGTAGAGAGAGCAGCTGAGCTGTTTGCCGACGGCTGCACCAGCAGCACCCAGCCCTGCCGATCCAGCCGGTGTGCTGGATTGCATGAGTGTCCGTACATGAAACTCTGAACGTTTACCACCCACGATGTAAGAGCAGAAAAATGGCCAAACTAAGAGCTGTTAGGATTGCATGAGATATAAGAAATCTACACCAGCGAGTTACAGCAATGCACACCAGTGGTTTTACACCATCGCTGCACAGAGGGATTTAGTCCTAACCATTTGGAAAGTTTGTTAATTAAGAATTGTTTGGTAGGATGATGACAAAACATGGTGAATAACTGCAGTGGATGCACGTAGTGCTCCTTCTGATAACTGGGGCCAGGAAGAATGCTTTTATTTGTCAAAGAGCTTATTCAGCACAGTTAAGCAATGGGTAAACACTACACCTACTGTATTTGTGAAGACCGTGTTTCAATGGGACCCCCAGTGTGTCAGCAGGCTTATTCACAGAACTTAATGAGTGTAAATTGGTATTTGCTAGTGTAAAAATACTTTCCCATATACAGAGAAAAAGAACTGATCTTTTAATTGATCTTTGAACTACATTACAATTGACAGTCTTGAGATGCCAGTGTGCAAAGTTAATTAAGTTGTCAAAGATATTTTAAGAAGCTGAGCCCAGTTTTGTTTGAATGTCTTTGTCATTTACAAATTTGAGAGAGGCGCTGCAAAGCCATGGGTGATGCTAGTGTAAACAGAGAATGAAAGAGAAGCAGTGTTATCTCTGTCAGGATTGTTCTTTGTTGTGGGTGAGGATCCTCTTATTCTGACTCACAGAACTTCTATGCGATGCCAGGACTAAAAGCAGGCTTGAAGTCTATAAAACTTAAATAATAAAACTGCTGGCCAGTGGAGGTGAGCGGAGAAAATGGACAGAGAAATTTTGTACCATCTTCCACATTTCACATGTGTTTAGCAGAGGAAAGGAGAAAGGGAAACTAACAGAATTAAGACCAAAAAAAAAAGATTTAAATTGCATTTACACTCGTACCTAGCTTTTTGGGACTAGGGCCCTAGACATGCATTCCTTGAACATTTCCAACCTCTGCTTCCCTATTCTGCGCTTACAAGTTTCAAAGAATGAAATTTAATTGACTTTATTCAATTACTACAAATATTTGCGGAATGCCTTCCAGAGCAGCCCTAATACTTTGGGACTGTATCAATTTTATTTCTATATGTGTGTGAGTGAGTGTGACTGCAAGGGTGTGCCCTGTGCAAAGAATGTCTTTCACTTGTAAGAATAGTTGTCAGTTTGTGGTTGGATACAGTTTTCTTCTCTCTGATGGGTACAGTAACTATGCTCTTTTGTTTTATTGTCCTCTTTATAAAAAGATCATTTTGGCTGAATCAATGTGAAAAATACTTTTCCTTGGAAAAACAGAAGAGCAACAATAATGTGTCCATCCTGCAAATCCTTCACGTGTAGACCTTCCAGCTCGCAGGAGCTCAGTGAGGAGTGGATTTACAAGGTTTCTGATGACATAGAACTAGGAAATCAGCAAGAATGGAAGTAATGTAATTTATTTAGAGAACTTTTTGCAGAGAAAATAAAATGCCAGCAAAATGTATTTAATGTTACAGAAATCATTGTTTTGCAAGTCAGAGGTGTAAGTACAGTAAAATGGCAGGATGAAAATGGAAAATGAATGCTCTGAATAATTGTTTTCAGGGGTGCTAATAATGAATGAAGATTTAATTTCCCAAATTTCTCATCAAATGACCTATCTTTAGGATGGAGGTATTTTGGGGTTTTTTTTGATAGTTTCAATGACAAAAAGTGCTGTAAAGATGTTAATTTTGTGAATGCCTGCTTGTAGAGAAGGGCTGAGGTAACTCTTGTAGGAAAAGGCAAAAGTTACAGGGAATGTCGGGTTTTTTTTTCCTGGTTAACAAAGAGCCACTCTACCATGATAATGTGAGAGAGAAAGCCATGGTGTTTTTTTTCACGTACATTAACAGATCTATGCTGTTACATGTTTCAGTGAATCCAAATTATGAAGGATGTTTGAAACACAATCTTTGGACAACTTCACTTAGAAATGATTTTAACACCTTCAGGTAATACAAATCCCTTGAGCTCCAGGAGATGAATAAATTCTTGTAGGTGGAGGCTGCTGGTGATGCACAGCAGGAGCTGTTTCCCAGCTGTATCGCTGATTAGCAGGAATCTCACCTTGCCAAGCCTTTAAAGCCTTGCAGAAAATGCACCAATTAAGTGTTCAAATCCTTCAGCCTTAAGCCATATGTCAGGGGAAAATAATTCACTGGCACAGGGCTTTGGGTCAAGCTTCTTAGCCCAGCAGTTGATGTGATAATGCTTTAGCATTGTGCTGCTTGCCCACCCAGGAGGAAGGAGAGGGAGACCTGGCTATTGTTTCTCTCTAAAGCAGAGCTCTGAGGAATATGAATGTGTGGCTCATTAATAATCTCAATTTTAAGGAAAGGTTATGGAGGAAGAGGGTTTCAAGTATTCTTGGCTCAGCGAGTATTCACTGAAAAAGTGTTGCTTTGCTCTACCTCACAGCTCTGCCTGCAGCTCAGGGCTCTTGCTGCCACTACCCTCTACTTGCACCAAGTAAGCAGTCAGTTTTGTGGGTGAATTTTGGGGAATGGGCAAGGAAATCAGATTTACTTTTGGAAAGAAAGGGTTGATTTCTTAGGGGTTGGCAGAGAGCTTATAAGGGTTCACTGAGGCTAGCCACATGTTTAGCTGCAGGCTGAATTAAGACAGTCACTAAAATTCCATGAAAAGCTCCTCAGATGCTGGAATTGCAGGGCAAGACTGATGACCTCTGCCCCAAGTGCACTCTCTGTAGAACGAGGCCACTAACCTTTGAGGAGGCAAAGAAAAACCCAGAAAACGTGGCTGAAAAATCACACTGACTAAAAGGGATTTCCTGCCCTGTCTCAAAGGTATAAGAAGGGTCCCACTCTTCTGGACTGTAAAATTTGTTGCTTTTCCCAGCAGAGAAAGGGCAAGCACCTGGCCACATGGTCATTGCACTGTTGCCATCTGAAGAGCCTCCTGCATGCCCCAGCATCTGGATCCTGCAGTGAGAGGCCACAGCCTCAGCTTTAAGGAGCAAGAGGAAACCCAAAGGCTTCATTAAAAAGAGAAAGCTAGAAATATTTCAGGCATCTTCCAACAGGAGGATGGTTGCTTCTGCATTGAGATGAATATTGGATGTTCAACTATCACGGGCCACCTCTTCCCTGTACACCTACCTGCTCTTGCAGTTCAGCATCCCCAAAGTGACATGGGTCAGGGTAGGAAGGAATCTGCAGTAGGACAGGGAACTGAAGGTGGGAGATACCAAGTTTTAGGCCTATGACCTAGTTGATAAAGCAACTTCTCCCAGAGCTCATATTTGTCCCAGGAACAAATTTCCTCTTAAGTATGTAGCAGCTCTAGCTCCAAGCAGTGCCAGGTGTGAAATCTGCATGTGTGGAGGGGAAAAAAGAAGAGGAGATTAATATAAATTAGGCACAGACACAGAATACAGAGATTAGATATTGTGAACAAACACTGAACATGGGTTTAGTTTAAAGTGAGTTTCTCCACCTGCCTATAGTTGTCTCATATATGACTGAAATACTGGGCATGGTTTTGCTTTTACAAGGTTTCTGCATAAATGTTTATGTGCTGTGAATTAAATCATGCACTTAAAGAGGGAAAAGGATGAAATGGAAAACTTACTAACCCTAATGATGGATGGATTGCTCATTACTCATACTAACGGACGGCCAGTCCAGGCAGGAAGTTTCCATCCAGTAAATGCATCTCTCTGAAAATTTGCCAGGTAGAGGTAAAGAAAAATGTTACTTTTGCCATTTTGAATTACTTCTTGAAGGGTTCTGGACTCTTTCTGCAGAAGGAATAAAGAAGAACCTATGAGACAAAGAAATATTGAACAACTGGCATAACCTGAGTCAATAACCCAAGTTTTTCTATTTGTCTTCCTCTATAATCTGTTCTGCCTCCTGCTTTATCTGCTGGAAGTATTTTATAATGTGTATGTCTATCTTCATTAAAACTGACATACCAATTAGCAGCTAAGGGAAAACCTTTATAAAGTTCTCAGCTGAAAATGTGAATAGGGTAAAATGGTGAGTTTTGCAGTCCTCTCTGTCAAATATTCTGTTTCTTTAAGTACTTTGGAAGATGAACAAGAGCTGTATCTTCAGCCAGCCCCTTTGTTAAGCTAACCTCAGCTCTGCTAGACAGCTCCATTGAAATAATAATTTAGATCTTGGAAGTTAAACCAGTACTTTATCTAGTGAAGTGAATCTTTTGAAACACATAATTTAGACTATTTTTTTTTTTTCAAAGCAGTGTGAATTGAGCCATAAATTGTAAGTATCCTTTGGCTTTTTTTTTTTAAGAAACCTATAGTAATTTTTACCTCTGTATGCATGTGTATTTATACAGTATCTGCACATCAAAAATTCACAGGTACCAATAAATACACTCTACTCATTCTTCTATGAGCCATCTTTTTGTTATACAGTTATACAGAGGGAGCCTGTTCTATGAGTGGCTTTTAGGTGAGAAGGACGAGGTGGGACCAGTCCAGGTTTCACACATCATTAAACTCTTTTAATAAATTGATAAAACTCCACCCAACAAGAAGTTGAATTCTTTGCCCAGACGACTTCTACTGGAAGATTATGGAAGAACTAGAGCTCCCATATGTCTGTTTTTCCACAGACATTTCCTGTTTTTCTACCTGATTTTTTTTTCTGGGACAAATTTACACATTTCTTTTAGGTGTTTTTTCAGGATTTCTGGCTGTCTGGCAGTCTGAACAGAGTATGGCTCACTTTTACACATTTTCAGGCATTACTGCAAAGTCCACACTAGTCAACTACAAAGCACTGGTACCATAAATAATTTAACAACGATAAAAATAACCATCATCCTGAAACTCCATTCAGCTGAAGACCTCAAATGTTCAACTAATACAGGACACAGGGCCTCAGAAGGGATATCAAGGAGAGGGATATATGGCAATCACATCAGCAACTGAGTGATAGATACTCTTAGATATTCTGTGCTGTTCTTAGAAAATCTGAATTGAGAGGGATGCATACTGTCATGCTTCACTTTTACTCTTTCCTTCAAAGACTTGAATTTAAAGGATGTGCTGTTTAAATCCCTGCAAACATCTTTGAGTACAGACCGTTGCCTGAAGCTCTCGCACTTCTTTTCCAGTTGTTAAGCGTTAGTACGGGCAATTTTCAAAACCTAGCCTGTGCAGTTTGCCTTTGCTGCACAGCATGCCCTGGGCCAGTGGCGGGGGTACTCCCACCCACTGAACAGGGGGTGTGAGTGCCCACAGCACGTGGAGATCCATTGCACACAGCTGTCTGGGGGGGACCTTGCCCTAAACTGCTGGCACTAGAGGGAAAGACCACCATCTGCCCCCAGGTCATGGGGTTACAGAGGAAGAATACCAACAGCCGGATTGAACAGTACCTGGGGAACTACAGGGAGACCTTGGTAAAAATGAAGGAGTTGGCTCAAAATGAAGTCTTAAAGAAGCATGAAGATTTGCAACTGGTGGGTGAGACCTTGGGGTAGAAATGGCAGCAGCCTCTAAATCATGTCTGATTAGCTACTTTGTTAATGAGATGGTGTGTTTGATTTGATCTGTGACTCCATAGCAAATGCTTTAGGCAGATACAGGGTAAAGTATACGCTGGCCTCTTTTGTTGATCATGCATAAACTTTGTTCCCTGATTGACAGGGTGCAATATACACATGTATATATTTACATGTGTATGTTTGTATGTATAAATCCACATGAGGTTGGGGAAGACTCTGTTACTTCATGTATGGAGGGCAAAACCCTTAGGCAGTAGCAACAGCAACATCAGAGCTAAGCAATAGTTAAAATATGATGAAAAAATAAACTATTGCAAGGTAAGTGTTAGTTCCAAAAGCATTACTGTTGAAACTGTGCACACTGCTGTTATCTAGCAGTGAAATTTGGACTTAAATCAGGCCTGGGCATAGGATCACTTTTCTATCAAATTTGGCAGAGCGCATGATACAGAGTTTACTCTGGCTGTATGCTTTCCTGATAGTTTTGTGCTGGCAGTGTGGTGAAAGTTGGTATCTGATTAAGCTTGAAGCCTGTTGCTGCAAAGATAACCCATCAGAAATTGCATTGGTCAAGAGAGTTTGCACCAGACCAGTCATTTGTGTCATTTGTTGTTGGTGTCAGGAGTCAGAAATTTAAGGTTGAACTTGTACCATTGAACCATGTCCTGAAGCTGGTGAGTTCTGGCCTTCACTATCCAGCCTGCATGTGGGTCTGCAGCTATAGTGAAATAGCTACTGAATCTCTGCAGTATCTAGCATTTCTGCCTTTTTTGGGTCAAAACTCAGTCTGTCCTTGGTGGCTTTTTAAGAAGGCAAATGAAAGAGTTTGAAACTTGAAGCAAGTGGTGCTTCTGATGGAAAGTATTCTCCAGGAGGAAGGTTTCCTTTCTTGTCTAAAGATGGTCAGGGGCTATATTCACCTGATGTTCACAGAAAGATTTTTCCAATGCTGGATTGCCTTCAAAAAAATGTTTTGTCCCTGGGTCCCAGAAGCTTTGTTCTGAGCCTCAGTGGTTTGCAACTGCAGCACGGCTTCATACGCCAAAAGCTGTAAACCGGCATCAGGAATTACCTGGAGCTGAAAGAAGAACCTGAGCACTGGCCTGAATTGATTACAGTGATCTAAGGCAGGCACGAGGCAGACGGCCTCCTTCTGCCACATCTGGAGCCAGCACATTGTCTTACATTCAGCTTCAGAAACAGAAGGCTGTAATAACACAGCCGTCAGGTAACAAATGCAGAGGATATTGTGGCCTCAGCGGGAGGAAGGGATGAAACTTCCCATAAAGCTAAAGATGTGAGAAGGTATTTTTGGGATGCTGCCCACTCATCCAGACTCAGCAAGGAGTCAGATAAGACTCCAAGGCTTCACACAACCTTAACAAAAAAAAGCTTGCAGGCCTTTAACAGGAGACAGCCAGCTTTACTTCCAACAGCATCATTTCAGCCCTGCGTAGGTTCAGGCTGAGCTCTATATTTGATTAAAACTGGCAGGCAGGAGGAGTTTCGTGTTTCATTTTTATAGCCAAAATTTCTGCTGTACTTTCAGAAAATCATATGTAGTGCTAACAGAAACAATTTAGAGATTTTTAATAAGCAATCCTTTTTATTCTAAGACATTCATTGCCTGAGGCTTCCTTTGCTGTTGAACTCTGCTTTATTGACATGGAGCTTCAATTTAATTTTCCTCATCACAAATTCATGTGCAGTCATTATGACTGTGTAGCCACAGTTGTAAAGGAGGTAGTCAGAGTTTTGCTGAGTTCATTTCATTTCTGTATGCAAGAATTCTGCAGTAACTAACTGCTGCAGTAGTTGCACTGTCCATAAAAACAACTGCAGTCTAGTCTCAGGATACGAGCTTGACGTAGACACAAAACAAACCCACAAGCACTGCAGGAGACAGCTGCTGCTGAGTTCGTTCTCCTTGTTTTCCAGAGGTGTAGCAGGCACAAGTTCAGGCTTTAATCAGGTGTGAGCTGGACATCAGTGTCCTACTGTGAAAGCAATTTCTGGGGACACAGCGGTACAGGGCACCCAACTGTCCTCCTGATGTCCTTCCTCCCAGGGACAGGGACCTTGGGGGTTTCTGCTGCCCTTCAGGAAGGAGATTATTTGCCTCTGAGCCTGGGATCACAGTCCTTCTGACTGGGGAGGGGTCTGAAGCAAAGCCCAGGGACATGCTCCGTGCTGGGAAGTAAACTGGATCTTTAGAAAGTGGTGCTTAAAAAACAAAGTTACGTTTCTGAAGTGGTTCACGTTTGTAGCTCCAGTCTTTCCATTTTACAGTTACTTTTGTAATGATGAAAATGTGCCAGAGCATCTTCTGTGTAAATACACTCCAAAATTAATGGCTTATAGTAAAACAGAAGATGGCAATTCCATAATAGTTCCTTCTTATTAAATAAAAAAGAGGACTGAACTATAAGAATGCACTGCTAAAAAGTATAATATTTCAAGAAAGTATATTTCTGCTTAGAATTCAGAAATTCTACATGTGAATGGATTTATAGCTTTTTGTATTCCATTTCACTGCAGACTATCATACCAATTTCTCCGGGTTTTGTCTGTATCTGGTCCTCACTGAACAGATAATTGTTCTGATAGATAATGATACTACATTTGGATAACATCAGCAATTTTTTGTGAAGCCTGAAATCCTGATAACCAGCACAGTAACCTTATATTGCATGTATTTTCCAAGTATGGAAAGTTTTCTTAAAATAGTGGGTGGCTTGTGGCTTTGAATCTATAAAAGAAGGTGTTTATGCAGCCCTATGAGTAGGTTTTGGTAGCTGCAGATGACACTACCTGGAAGACCAATTCTGTCTTTAAAAAATTACTCTAATAATCCTTTTATCAGTCTATATTTACTGTTTCCCACTGAATACTTACTATATTTACTCACTTTTCAGCTGAAAGATATTTTTCTGAACTAAAAACTCCCCAAGCTCTCCATGAGCTCTTTTAATTTCACGCATCATCACTGACAATAAAGATAACACAAGCCAAATTACACTGCTAGCTCTATCTCTGTAACATCAACTGTGGTTAGAATATGCCTTCAGCAACATCTGAAAAACCACATTGGTTTGCAGTGTGCTTGTTCGGCACATGAGATGGTAAGAATTGACTTGACTGCCAGATCTTTGTGGATTTGAAACTGAAAAACACCTCCATTTGCCAACTGAGCAAAATATATAGTGTAATGGATGAGACTTAATGAACCTGCATCCATGAATTCTGTACCCACTCAGGAAATTTTGGCAGTTAAACCTCATTCCAAGTTTGGTTTTCATAGCAGATAATATTAAAAGCATGACGTGCACTTTGGTCAGAGCTTTTTTAGTGTTGAAGGCAAATAGCTTGGTGATTTTTTTGTAACATTTTGATACAGGAGTATAGCAAAACCTCTCGAGCAAATACTTTCAACATATTTATTCTCATGTCCTCCCTCTTATTTCTCTTTAAGTTTTCTTTAAGAGCCATTGCATTTTCCTTTTTAGATTCTTTTTATATGCCAGTCAATCAATCAATAATTCATTTAATTCATGAGAATTAATTCAAATTTCAGGTCAGGTAATATCAGTCCAGTCAGCCAGAGCTGCACATTGTCATCTCAAGGGCACTAAGGGCTTTTCTTTTTGTGAGTTTCTGCTTCTTTAAAAGATTTGGCAACATGTTAAACCAAAGGTTTTCACTTTCAGTCCAACGCAGTCTTTGGATGTTATTCCAGGATTTCCTGTGTGCGCTACATGGCAAGAGATCAAGTCTGTAGATTGCATTCAATTAAACAGATCATCTAAATGAGATCATGAAAATAAGTGTGTGGCATGTATTTGTACAGCAATCACTGTAGCCTAGTCAATCCTATACTTAACAAGCACCACAGGTTTCACTGTTCATTTAGGGATGAGCTGGCAAGAAACCGGGCTCATGATGTATTTCAGTACCACAAAAATCTGGAACAAAAGTACCAACCGAGAAAAAAATAATTAATTTTATTTCTATGGATGGTAGTTTTTGTTTGCCTTCAAAGGTGCAGTCCTTATCATTTACCCTGACATCTTGTGTGCAAACACTGGCAGGGTCAAGCTTAAACAATAGGAAACCTCGTTGTAAAGGCTGCCCATTGTGATGTTTTCCCTTAATGTGACAAGTGAGCAACTACAAATGGACGACTTGTAAGTTGCTTGTTAGGGCAATAACTCTTGCTGACAAACGAGCTCTGAGTTGGATGGGGAGGAAAGAAGGGGAAGTTCCCTGATCTCTTTTGTCTCAGTACAATGTGCTGGATTTAATAGAGGCTGGAAAGGCAGAGCAGAATACTGCTGGTGTTTTGAAAAAATGTAATAGTTTATATATACCAGGATTGAGCCAAAATGAGATATAGTATTTCTTCTACTTTTTTTTCTTCCAGAGCAACATTAAAAATGTGGACCTCAGAGCTGATAGCCATCACTACACAGAGTTTATCATTTTCCACCTGCATGGATGCTTTCTCTTGTGCCGTCCCATTGGAATCCTATCTTTTGTCTGCCAAGTGGAACTAAGTTAAAATACTTTTCTGCTGATTTGGCAGGATTAAGAAATAAATTAAAGCACCCTGACTGCCTAGAAGTCTTGTTTTACCAGCTGCTTGCAAAAATCTACTAATGATTACATTTTAAGTCCTTTTAGCACTTTGGGTTCAGCAGGTTAAGCCTACTGACCTAGTGGCATGGGAGTCATGTGTCTCCTGTATCTGAGAGATCAATGTTTTTTAGCAGGTTGGCTTAGCAATAAACAGTGAAAAAAGAACCATCACTTTACACCTAGTTCTATTAAACATACAGTACTACCTCACCGATGTATCTAAAGGCTAAGTAGTCTCTCTGGCAGCCATGGTCACTTCTCGATGAGCTAGAGCTGTCATGTGAACTCATATAAATCTGTTCCATTTGTGGAAAATGAAAAACTCAAGAACCATTAGAACATAAAATGTAATTAGGAAGTCATTTCACCATCCATAAGGGGTTACTTTATTAAATTTAAACATATCTCTGCACACATTTCACTTAAAATCAACTTAAGGATATGATGATTTAAAAAGGTAGTAAAGAAAACAAAGCAAATATGCTGACCAGAGATTCTTAAAAATATTTTTCTCCATTATTTTGCCACAGACTCCATTTTGGCTGGATCATTACCTCACGTGTACAGTGCCTGAAATGGACTGCAGTATTTGATATAGTAAAAGTAGCTGGTGTGTTGTTCACAGGGAATCAAAATTAAAAACAAGACAGTTAATTTTATGTAATTTGAAATATTCAGTGGAAAAAATTATTATCTGCATCTATGCAAGTTTACATGAGCTTACTCAGCTGTCGCAGTCCAAGCACCTTTCTCTTCAAGCTCAGAGTCTGTCTTGGATGACTCCATGCTCAAATTCTTAGATTCTTATGTTTGATTAGGACCGAAAAAAATTGCAAGTAGTTTGTGCTAGACAATCTGTTTTATTTCAAAGCAGTTTTGTCAAAATCAATCAGCAACCACAGTATCTTTGCCTTCTGAAATTAACCTGACTCTGAAAAGGATATGAATGATTCCTTTGGACCTCTTAAATATCTGATTTTCAGAACCAGGATCAGTTTGGGTAATTTGGGAAACCTGAGTGACATTTGCCAAAAACATTTCCTCATGGCTTAGCCTTTCAGAATATGCTAAGCATCCCTTTAGGTTTTAAGATACCCCATGGCTTACTGAGGCCCACACTGATGATTATCAGTTGAATGGACCCTGTCAGGAGAGATTTTGACCCATAAAAACAAGGACTTCCGAGAGAATAGATAACAAAAAACCAAAGGTTCATCCAGTCATCTCTGTTTCTGTAGCTTACAGTAAACAAAGAGGCAATATAGGCTGGCTGCCTAGTACGTCTTTTCTACCATTTTCTCCATTTGAATTACCTATGGACAGCTGAGCTGGTAGTCTGCTTGGCCTTCCGTAATTAGGACACATTTCTGTAGGTCAGAAGTGAGATGTCTTAATTTGCTGCCAGGATTAAATGAGGATCATTCTTGCTGGTAACTTTCTACCAGTGCGGTGAAGGACTGTTTTGAGCACTTTACTGACCTGGGACCTGGTGAAGCAAAGGATTATGGGATGAAAATATGCAGGGCATAAAACAGGTCACCAGTAAAAATACCAATAATCTGGTTTTTTCTTCACATTTTATATGTAGCTACATCATTGATTTAAGAACATTCCCTACAAACTACTGCTCTAGGTGATTACCACTGCGGTTTTCTGTTACAACCTTCTATTGCTGCAGCCCCATACTTCAGTAGTCCAGCACACTTCAGTAATGATGGTTGCCTGGTAATACTTTCTCAAAACCTCTTTATTAATAACAGTGAACTTGGGATTCTTGCAGACTACTTGTAAGAAACCCAATAGGGATGATATATTAAAAGAAACCCAAACCTTTCACTGTAGATCTTAGCTTGAAAGTTTGCATCTGCAGAAAAGGGTTTTCTGAATCTGAACTTGGCCCAATATAAGAAGTAAAGATTATTAAACTATTCAGACCTGAATGTTGTTAGTGTGTGGTTATATGCGAACATGGAGATTTAATTTTGGCCCAATATCCAATTCTCGATCTTGCTGGAATTGCCTTATACAGTGTTAATAATAAGTTTCTTTACTAGAAAATTAAGTAGTACCCTCTGTGATCCAGTATAAAATGAACCAATTCCTCTATTCAGTATGTTGTATGGTCTTCCTCCAAATGTGAAGAAAGCTAATAGCTTCATATCCTACTGCATTCAATACATGGACTCCTTAAAAAATCTTAAATCCATTTTGCATTTTCACATCCTTTCCAAATGTGTTAATCCTATGAGCTTTTCTCCTGTAAATAGGTGAAACAAACTCTTTTGGGTTATATGTAACAGTACTGTTGGGATTTCTATAAGATTCTTTTTTAAATATGTTTAAAATAAATAAAATACAGTGGTGTTGAGAAAAATATTTCCTGTAGCAGCAGGATATGCTTTTTTTTAAACGCAAGTCCCAAGCTGGGCTGGAGTCTGTGAAAATCAAAGGCATTTTTTTAAAAGATAGAAGACCATGTAGATTTGGCATGCTGACAAAATCTCACTTATGGAATCCATTCAGTGTCTTAGCCACAAAAATTGCAGAAAGAACACCAACAAGATTTTTAGCTTCCAGAATACTGTATTTCTTCCTCTCTTCTCCCTTCTCTGTACTCATTTCCTGAAAGTTGGCTCATTAAGGAAAGGAAATGATACTTTTTTTAAGAGCAAATAATTAGCTATTCCTGAAATTCCATCCCATGGGTTGTCCCACTGTCTTTGATGTACCTACAGTACCATAATTTCACCTGAAGATCTGATTCCAGGAGTTTGATTTTGTTATATAAAGTGTATTTCCAAAAGAAAACCGTCTTTTCTTTTTTCCTCATATAGCAGATGCGTCACCCTGTCACTTTAAAACAAATATATTAGGTAACTGAATCTTTTTTAAAAAGCTGGATTTTTAAAGTCAGTCTGGGATTATGCTAAATGATGAATAAACAAACAGAAAGAAAGCCTCCAAATGCTTGCACCTCGTTACATTTTTGAGAGGTTTTAGTGAGTGGATGAAAATAACCACAGAAGCATTCTAAGGGTAAGAAAATGAAAACAAAGACCTGAAGACCCTTTTATATTCAGTATATTTTGCTCATTTACTGACTTATTCCTTTAGATTTTGTGTTTATAGTCAGATGGCTTCAAACCACTTGCCTCTTCTGTTTTCAGCTGAAAGCATTGGGAACTCTGTAACTATCATCAGGCTTCAGCTCCATAAGCTTTTGAAGCCAAAATAAAGGAATTGCACCCTGCCCCTGTCTCTCCCCTGTCCCCAGCCGTCCCTGTGAGGCTTCCTCCCTTCCCTTGCTGGGGGCTGGCAATGTGGCTTCTTTTCAGGGCAGAACCAGCCCTTGCCAGCTTCAAGGGTCCATGGGATAACGGTGTGAGCCTCTCACCCATATTACTGCTTCTTTGTCCTAGGTGCTAAGCAGAAACGTGCATGGGCATACACGGACACAAACCTCCCACCATCTAATTTTACTTGCAGTGCAGAAACCTGAAGGTGGAGAAAGGATAACAGTAATCAGATCTCAGAAGCAGTTGCTCCAAATTTTGCAAGAAGCTTTTCTTAAACTTAACAAATGTCAATTGTTTGCCACTGTCAGCTTATTCCTCTCCCACTGCCTGATGGATAACTCTAGATGGCTGACCAGATTAATCAAACACAAATGCATCCAAAGGGGGTAACAAGAACCTGCATGGGATACAATTGTTAAGTTGCACATCGATGGCAAAAGTTTCTCTTCAGTTGGGTAGGTTTTCGTCTTTAGCATTTGATTTCAAAAGCAGTACAGTGTGCAGTGGGACACAGAGGCAAGGGAGGATGCTGTCGAGAGTTTGTGGTCCTCATACGTCCTTGACTACAGAATGATACTCTTTTGGCTATTGTTATTGAACATGTACATAGAAAATTGAGCCTATAAACAGGTAGTTCGGAGAACACTGGGACCAAAGGGGCCTGATTTCCTGTAAATTCTCATGTTAAGTTTTATAGACCTTTGTCCTTTAGTTTTTCAGGTGGTTGGAGCATGTATTTGGGCTCTCTTCCATGTGGATTCTCTGGTGTCTAACAACATTTGAGCTCACATTACCCTCTTTCCCTCACCAGTGGCATTAATAGGGTTTCTCTCCTCTGCCTGCTGCACACTTTCAAAAAAGTGGCTGGAATCTGAGACTCTGAAACCTCCACAAGTGTGGTTGAAACTGTGCTTGCTAACACAAGGTTTGAATTTGTCCACGAACACAGAGCAGTTTTAACTGGGCAAGGGAGCTATAATTCCACTGACTCCAGTGTGGTTGCTGAAGTGGCCAGGAGGCAAAATTGTACATATGTGAAAAATCTCAGGATTTTAGAAAATGTTCCTTCCAAACTGCAGTAATAAGCAAAAACACTGGAACTATTTCACGGGAGTGAAATTCTGTGATGTTTTGTTACAAAACACAAATATTAAAAAAAAATAAAAGGTGCCTCCGAAGCTCTTAGTGGCAGGAATGGGATCAAATTGGCAATCTGGAGGCTCTGATATCCCGGCTCCTAGTCAGCTGACCAGGGAAGCTGAGGGGAGTAAGGCATACCTGTTGGCCACAACTCTGAAGAGTTTGCGTTTTTCAGCAGTGTTTCATGAAAAAAAAAGGTTGCTGGGTCCAGCAGTTGCTCCTAATTCACACAGTATATTTATGAGTAATATCAGACTCCAAACAGTGCCAGACCCTGTTGGCATCTCACATGATAACTTAGCAAACAGGAAAAAAAAGGATGATAACAGAATACTAATATTAACTTTGTATGAGAGAAAAAAGATCTGTTGCACATTGATCTCATTAAGTAAATGATTTACTGGAATTTCCTCTTGCTTTGCAACTTGCTTGAGAACATATTTGATCTCAGCTATCTAAGGGCTGGATAATTTCATCTGGTTCTCTGCCAGTTATGACACAGCCATTTAACACTGTCACTTCTCTTGGCCACCTCCATTCAGTGTTTGTTGTTGGCCTCCGTTTCTAAAGTAACAGGACAGTATTTTCCTAAGATACCAAGGACATGTCCAACAGGCAACAGGGAGGTCTCATCTGGCTCTGCTTAAAGCTGGCTAATCATTGAAAATTTGGTCTGAGGTTGTAAAGGACAGCGCTAGCTTTTTGTTCTCCTTATAAGATTTGTTTTTATATATCCCAAGGGCTAAAAAAAATATAGCAGGAGAAGTAACAGAAACTGTATCACTGTGGATAAATCAGACTTGATTAAGTTTGGTTATCTTAATTCCTGTCTTCAACTGGTTGGAAACAAGAAGTAAAGATCTGTTACCAGTTTCCTTGCAATTTGGAGCTGCTAGCAATAAAATGGAGTGCAAAAGAAGGGTGAAATAAATTTGTCAGGGAGCTGATTTAGCATGAAAAATAATTAACAAAATAATTTAATTATGAATTTGAGACTCCACTGGTTGATACTTCACATTCACATTCTCATGTCTGATTTCCCAGCAATTATGTGTGCATTTAACATTGTTGAAGATATAATAGGGATCGCAGGTCTGTGGGGAGGGACACGCACATGCAACGCATGTGTGATTTCAGTATTGTGATTTCAGTACAGCTCCTTAATTGATAAGATTCTGACATCATGATATAATGAAGGCATAATCAAGATACGTTAGAGGAACTTTGGATATCTGAGCATGAAGCCATGGGATGCCAAGAATTTAACAAATTGCCTGATGTCTACAAACTTATCACTTATGCGTGTTATTGGATTAGAAATAGAAATAGACCTGATTACTAATTTGAGAATCAGTAATGGTTTTTAAAACAGCTGATGAAATTACTTTAGTACCTGCCTACTTATCTTGTTTATGACACTGGGTAAAATTAGTTGCTGATAATAGAGGGAGCCCAGCAATCCAGTGTTTGTGAAGACTGGTCTGTCTGCTTTTGCTAGTTAAAAAATAAGAGTATTATGTGAAATGATGTTTTTATCACCAAACAGGGATTTTTATGACTTGCAAATATTGTATGTTGGACAGAGGGCACATCTTTACTGACAAATATATTTAAACAGTAAAAACACCTAATTAGTTTATAGTACCTGTATTTGTCTAACAGAGAGAACTGATTACAGGGAGATCAATAGGCAGGACCATTCACTGCAGCAGCACAAATGCACTTGGGCCGATGGGAGTTTGGAATGAGCCAGGAATGCACCCTAAAGCCAACTCCCTCGCTGCTGGAGATTGCTGTCTCACATCCAGCACTGACTGAAGATCTGTCTACGTATTAGCTACCCCGTTATTTATTACAGACCAGCAACTCAGAGGTAACCCAATATTTGAAACGATCAGTGTGCAGGGCAACAAATTACGGCTGCAGCTGTAGCAAGGCTACTATAACAGGGGCAAATGGCCTGCTCCCATAAGTGGAGGGAAATAAAGGAGCACAATGCCGTCATGGGCCCCTGAGAGCTTAGACCTGCTGGGACCTGGGTGCTTTCCAGCATTCTTGGGGGCACTGGCCAGAAGATAGAGGTGGAGAGGAGAATTTGACTGAGGCTACACTGGCATGCTGGGCAGAGGCGTCCTTCAAAAGGGTGCAGGGGACATCTCTTGACCCCTGCCCTCCCTGCGCTTTGGGCTTACTGTCATTGTCAACAGCACTACAGACCCCAAGACTTTGTGCTGAAAGAATGTGGGTCTTTCCCTCTGCCCTTGTTTAGCACCTTTACAAACCAAGCATAATTTCACCCCATGTGTGTTGTTTCCAGAAATTAAAAGCTGTGGTATGTATACTTCAAAGTAAAAGAGTATTTTTTTGCAGCCTTTACTGTTGCTACATTGACTGGCTTAACCCTGGGCTGTGTAGCCCCCAGACGCACACTGCCTTCTTCTGTATCACTCCAGCCTAAAACATTAAAGAGATCCTCTTATGACTTCTTATCGGCACAGCATGAAGACAGGAAGAAAATCACTTTTAAGAAACAGCATGGCTTTTAAAATAATCAGCTCAGACTTCTGGTTCAGATTAAGCACAATAAAGCTTGGGTTGCACCCGTACTATATCCTTTGGGGAAGAAAACACCACAGAGGCGTTGTTCATAAGAATGGATTAGGCTTGCAAAGATCAGTAACTAGTATGATCTGGAACCTCAATTCAGATGCTTTGTTTTTTAAAAATAGGGTTCACTGGGGCGAATTTATGCCAGATGTAACAACCATGGCCAGAAAACTAATTATTTCTATTTAAAAATTCCATTGCTAACACAAATGCTGCCTGGAATGGTGTGGGTTCATATTTTCAGCATATGAAAGGGCTCTGCAACTGCTGACATCTCTGGAAGCAGTTTGACCAGTAAAGTCAGGAGCCCTCTGTGGAAACAAAAGCCCTGTGATTCTTTTATTAAGTGTATCGTGTTCTCCTCTGTGCATGGTAAATAGAGTTAGGAGCCATGAATGTGGGAGAACACCCATTGGTAAGTCCATCATCAACTCATTAAGCTATGTATAGCATATAAAAGGGCATTCTTCCCATAAAAATGTAAATTACAGCAGAGATAAAGTATTCCCTTTCTCCATAAACTTTTTCAAATGTTCCAGTTACTTGTGCTTGTCAGCACACGCACATGTATGTGTGCACTCACAGGACATGCAAGTACAGATTTATGGGGGGAAGAAGAACTGCAGAGTTTTATACTCTGTCCATTAACTCTGGCTCCCGTTCCCATGCCACACAATAGTACTGTGGGTAATAAAATCCCTTCTTCCCTCTCTCCCCCATTTATATCAAGGCCTTTCCTGAGGACAGAAGAAGACAACTTCTTCTTGACTTTCGAGCATGCAGCCTACAGCGTTTCAATGCATAATTAAAAAATTTCACTTACAGAACAGGTATTAATATGAACTTTCCAAAGTTTGACTGAAATTGCATTTGGAATCTGTATGCTCTATGTTTCAGTTACAGAGTGGTTAAACTGGCTAAACTTTACTGATGGAGGTCTGGACACATGAGCTGAAGTTAGCTGGCTTATAGATTTAGGCCCAGGGACCCATCCTAGCCCAACAATTTAGGCTTGGTTAAGGACACTTGAACTTGTTATGGTCGGTTGAGTGCCAGGTTTTCTTAAACTGTTTTCTCAGCTGTATTTTGCACTGAGGTAGGGCTCCAAAACCATCAGGAACAGGAATTTGTGTGGTTTGCACTTATATACTCATTATCAAGGGTGCATAAAGGTTACGAAGAACATCAGAACTCAAGGTCCAGGGTTGGTTTTTAAAAAAATCTTCAATAAAATCCATAGTTTTATAATTGTAACACAGAAAAAAGAATCTGAGAATGACCAGTGGGCAGCTGTGTAAGCCATTTTCTTCAGATTACCTCCCATAATGTTTCATGAGTGAGGAGTTCTGTTTAGCCCTATTGACAGACATCTGCGATGGAAGAGATGCTGTGTGCACGGCCAGAATAAAAATAAGAAAAACTGGTTCCAACTGTATTGTCACTTCCCTCAAATACATTTGGACAGTCATTAGAAAAGTTCTTATCTGATTTACAAGATGTTTCCTCTCAAATCAACAAGATCATGTCACAATATTAAGAAATCCTTTGCAATCTGCCAACAAAGTTATTAATGCCCCATGAATTCTTACTCAGACCTTGAATGGAAGTTTTATTTCCATTTACTGCCATCTAATTTAAAATCTTGTCAGACTGGTAACATTTTAGTTTCATCAGGTTTGCTAAGTCAGTACTTGCCTTGCAGTGCATATTGCTGTTCCCACAGGGAATGGTCTGTCACAGTCAACCTGAGAGCAACACCATAGGTTGTGCTGATACAGCCTCACTGGCAGCAAATCATAAACTAAGTGAAGTGGTTGGATGACCAGAGGAATGATGAATAGCCCTCAGAATAACTTCATTACCTCCCTTTAGAAAAGATGACGAAGGATCAAGGCAAGGCGCATTTTGTTTGCGTTCTTTTCTTGACCCACCATGACCCAACTGAGACAGCAACACAAATTTCAGAAGAAAGCTGATGTTAACCAAGAACAAACAATACTACTTAGAAATCTTACGAGAAGGACTTGATCAGGGAAGAGTATTCTGAATACAAAGTTGCAGATTTGAAAAACAGCCCCACTCAGCATCGGAAATGTTGCCCAAATGAAAGAGTTAATTAAGGAATCTAGTTCAACTGACTGTAAAAATTTTGGTACCTTTAGATTAGTGAATTTGATTTTTCCTGTCAGTTGTTCACAGTAAGAAGTGAGATAAACTACCGTATCCACATCCGGAGTTGAATTCAGAATTCCCCCCAAACTCGAGGATATTTGGAGTTGAGATTTCAGCTCTTGTCCAGAAAAATCCCAGATTGGATATCAATAAAAAAACCACCAATCATCATATGCCTCAAATAATTCCTTTCTGCCCAATCTCAGTTTCTCAAGCACATAGGACATCCTGCAGTTGTGTGATTCTTCATGAAATAGGGTTATTTTGTGCATTGCACCTTAGCTTTCTAAGTTTTGTCAATCAGAGAGACAGACAAATATTCTGGACACTGAAGAGATTGTGGCTGAGAATGCATAGAGGATATCCTCCTGTAATGACTCTTTGACCTTCCTGGTTTGTTTTGCTTTTCATACAGATGAAGCATCACTCAAAAACTCTCTGGGGACTCCAGGGAGAGTATGAAAAAATGGAGCTCCCGTTCTCATCCGAGCGGTTGTGCTGATGGGGAACAAGGGTACAAAAACTACGGTGAGGTTACTGCAAATGGTTTCTGGATTAACTGCGTGATTTTGCTAAATTGTCCACTAGCAAACGCTTTGCCTCGGCATGAATAACTCAAATGAAGGATTTCAGGCCATGCAGAAGTAATTAATTAGGAAAAAATTAGGAGTCATTTTAATCCAATCATATTTGAATAGCTAATGAATGAAAAGGAATTCTCTTTGCTTCCCTATTTGTATTTGAGCCTTTACTTTATTCCTGCTGGTATATTTATTCCTGAAGCATGCATAGCTTTCATAGGCTGACAGATTTCGCCATCCACAGCCTTTCAGGGCAAAACCAAGTAATTCCACAGATACTACAGTCCAAAACTCTTCAAAGCACTTCTTACATGGAATATTGGGCTAGTTTATCTTTGTTAGAATAACAGCAGAATATAATAAAGCTATTGAATGCACTAAGATAATCAAAACAGTTTTTAAAGCTGACTTTTAATAGGCTCTTGTGTTTCAAAGAGTAAAGATTTGTACCAGTACCCAACAGCAAGCAGTTCTTCTGTAACACACTTTCAGATATCAAACATTCTGCCCATTTTCTTGGAAAAGGTTGAATCTCATTCTCTTCTCACTTCCACCCTCTTTTTCCAAGTTGAACATGCTCTTTTTGCAGTATCATCTCCAGTTAAATTAATGCTACTGACAGGAAAACCTGGTTCACAGTCTCTGTGTGGACTTCACTTCTGTTTCTTGCATAGAAGGAGGCCAATGCAAGGCTGAAATCTGCACTGCTTAGATTAAAAACATACAGGTAGCCCCATCAGAAGCTTGGGTAGACAACCCTTTTTTTAACTCAGAGATAGATTGCAAAGCCTTAACATGTTAAAATGCCCCTTTTACAGGAAGGAAGTTCTGGCCACTAACACTCTCAAACAACTTTATTCTTTGCTCTTATCTCAATGCACCCATCCCCTTGGGAGGTTCTATTCAAACCTCAGACAACTTCCCTGCCAAACTTTGTTTAAGCTCACTTAAGCTGCATAGTCCAAAGTATGGCCTCTCATAAGAAATCATTAGAAACCCTTCTGTAGTTGAAGTCTAGCAAGAGTTTTCCAAGCACTCGCTGCAAGTCTCCAGGCACAGAAGTGGAATCTAGAGGAGCACAACTTGGCAGAACTGCTCTCCAAAGACACCTATCCCTACCGCTCAGGTGACCTGAAAACTGTTTTTAATGCGATGCTCGGTTTAAGCGATGATAACTTTATAAATGCTACAGACTAGAAGTGCAAGCCTTTATTTGTAAAAGCAGTGGTTCCTGAAAAAAACCAGAAGGTACCACCCCTGTTAAATTTCTAATTGGCAGATTCAGAAGGTTTGTCTAAACTGGAGAAAGTGCATCGCCTGGTTTAGTCATTAATAAATAATCCAAGACCAGACCCAAAGTCTGTTGAAATTTATGGAAAAACCTCCCAGTGATTTCAGTAAGCTTTGGATAAGGGCCTATGCATCTGTATTTCTTCCTCAAGGCATTTTCAGTTTGAGGGTATCATATCATTGTCCTTATTAATTTAGTGCATCATAAAAGTATATCGTCACAGGAATTTTAGCAGCTAAAGGTAAGAATGGAAGAATTCTTTCATGAAGTATAGGGGCAGAAAAAAGGAAAATTTCATCCAGACTCACTGTAAAGCCCCAAAACGCTCTCTCACTACAGGAATGATACTGTCAAGTTAAAATTATAATTGCTGATGGGATTTATGCCAGCAGTTGACCCAACTAGCAACTTGATCATCCACTGAAATGGGGATGTAAACCTTAATAAGAATTGGAAGAGCAGAACTGTTACGAGGAATTCCCCATGGAGCCCTTGAACAGTAGACAGTGTTATCTTTGCAGCTGTGCGTAGGAAGAAAGCATAGACATCGACAGTTCTCCAGGCTTCAGTACGCACACAATGGTATATTTTAGATGAATGCATTTTTCTGTTATGGGCTACCACTAACATGGATCCATCCTTACATCTGGTGCATCTGTCCTTTTTATTTTTTATAGCTGATGGGAAGCCTACTCAGTAAGGAAGATGTTATCTTTGAAATCTTTTCTTTTTTTCTTTTTAAGGGGCAGTACAGTTATGCCTTCATATGCATACAAAGAGCAAGTGCTTGGTGGGTGGTTTCCTATGCTCATCTTCTGAAATTACTTTAAAATATGCTATTTCAGTGAATAGTGCCATCTAAAAGGCTTTCTCAGAAATAGGTTGTGTGCTTTTTTAAAGTCTTTCTCCAGTATACCCACTGGTATATAAATTGATAGTCTCCATCACTTTGTAAAATTTTAAAGGCTGAAGCTTACTATAGATTAAAATTACTAGATATCAGAATATAAGTAACAAAGATGATGATTAAGGTGTATTATAAAGCACACAAAATACCTTAGTGGGAGGCAATTGGATACCTTTGATTAATAAGAGACTGAGAACCAGATACAGCCTGGCTATTTTCCACCACTGCAGAAGCACAAAGAAGTCATAAACTGAGGTTAACCAACCAATTAAATTGGTTTGTAGCTGTTTTCCATCACTAGAGCTGCACAAAGAAGCCAAGATACATTAGTGAGTCTAAACCAAATCTTTAAATAATATTTTCAGAAAAATGTTTAAAAACTGATACCAGTATGCTGTCTTTAATATGCAGCTTTCCTAGCATGAGTACCAATTTTACATCATCCATAAATTTGTTAGTACTGAATTTAAAGCCTGTAAAGTTAGAAGTCTTTAGACACTGTTTGATCTTGGCAGTATATGAAAGGTAATTTCTATATTGCTATTTTCTTTTTTAAAAAAAATATATGGATAGTCTTATAGTTATGGTGGAAAAGTTAATGGAATAACTAAATAACCTGCAAGAAAAACGTGAAAGACGTCAGCCTGCTTGGTGTCCCACAGCTAAACTCCTTGGATATTGTGAATAATTCTTTGGGCAGAACGTGTCAAATCACCACTTTACTGTGGGTAAGTACTCCAGATTGCCTGAGCTGTGTGCAGCACAAATCAGAGGCACAGGAGGAACAGCCCAGCTATCTTTATATGCCCCCCACTCTGATTATGACTGCTATCCAGTTATATCCTCAAGATAAATTAGAACAGCTTCAGTGCTGCTTTATCTCAGAAAGTCCCTCAAGGGGCTGTTGCACTCGTCAAAATTCACCAGAGCTCCAAATCCTGCTTATCTCAGTGAAGACGAGGGTGGGCTGATAGGAAGGCAGCTACACCATCTTCCTGTTAACTGAAGATTTCCTCCGTCTGTTAGCACAGGGAAGAAAGACTGAGTGGAGATGTGATAAACAGTATTCAAGAGTATGAAAGGTTGTTGCAAAGAGGAAGGGAACAAGCCAATCCCCACATGCAAGGCAGATAGGACAAAAAAATTATGTGTGCAAGTAGAAGCATGAAAGATTGTGGCAAAAAAGATTAATGTTTTCAGGGTGGCATTTTCAATGAGGGAAGTCAAGTGCAGGAAAAGATTACCGAAAGCAAATGTGGAATCTCTTCACGGAGATCTTTAAAGACAGGTAAAACTTCTGTCCAGAGTGAGAGGGCCATGCTTTCCCCTGCCTCATGGTTCCTGACAGGTCTATTTTTGTTAGAGTCCCTTATCACTAGAGGAGTTGTGTATACTTCCAACTAGAGATCAATGACCCTATCTATCAGCATTTCATTGAGTAAGTCACCAGAGTTAACTTAGTTAATCCTTGATCTGCAATTATTTTGTGGCTGCAAGAAGTTGCACAACTTTCTATGGACAAAAGAACATGTCCTGTTAACAAATTCAACCATTACTTGTTATCCGTTTGACAGGAGATCTACCATGTCAACAATTTAAGATGTCCTCCATGGACATCTTTACAAAAATACTGTATCGAACAAAAAATCAGCTGATTCTATCAAGAATATAATTATATTAGTGGAAATATTTTCATATAGGGGCTGAAAATGACTGTAAGAGTAGGCTTGGGTTCAGTCTTGAGGCTCGTTTCTGAATTGTAAGGTTTAAATTTGGAAGGCCTTTTCTTACAGGCCTGCCAGCCAGGTTTGGAAATCTTTCAGTACTTGGTAAAACCGAAGTAACAGTATCAAGTGAATGGGATCAGGAGAGCTCAGCCCATGTTATTTTTCCCTCCTGTGCCTATAAAGAAAAAATTAAGGGGCTACAAGGAAACTTAGGTATTGAATGGATTCCTCCTCAGTGCTGGCAGAAACATCAGCTGGCATGGAGACCTGGAGGTCCCATGCTTACAGGAAGGGTTTTGACTGTTTTGTTTCCTAGTCAGTGTTACTTGGACTCCATTTCTTCTCAGATAGTTGACATTTGGCTACATGTTTTGTTAATATTCAAGTCCAAATGTGAATAACATCTGATAATGGAAATTTTGGGACAAACTTCTGCTTTTGGGTGTGTGTACATCTGGACCCAAATTTGACATGTATTTCTTACTCATAAGCTCCCAAATAAATAACAGAAATGCAAGTAAAAATACATGAAATGTATTTCTTTTCTTTTCTCAATGCCCTTAATTACAAAGCAAACTTACCTATTTGTAGGTAAGAGTTCAGGATAACAGAAGTGATTGAAAAGCTATGCTGGGCCTCAGGTTTCAGACCACAGCTATTTTGCAACTAATGAAGCAACTATAGTGAGTGGCAATAACCAGGGGAATACTCTTTACTTTAGGCAGATGTTCAGGTTACTGAATCAGGCCAAGTGAGGTGGGATTTCTTCTAACCAAGCGTTCCGTCTGCACCATTGTTTTTTCCTCCTTACCACCCACTGAGTCGTAGCTTTCCAAATCCCCCAGCTGCCAGCTACCACAGTTAACCTTCCCAGAAGCCAGGTCCCTCCCTTGACCCATGACTGCTGTCCATCATTGGCTTTGGAGCAAGTGTTCCAAACTTGTTCCCAAATGTGGGTCCCCGGTATGGTACGTAGCACATTTTGCTACTAGCCAGGACATCGGGGTGGCCTTTTTTTGCTACCTGTTGGATTGGTGAATTCATTGCCCCACTGCCCTCAGGAGCCTTGATTATGATCCCCATAGGCTTTCTCGATGCTTAGCAGGAAAGCAGAACTGAACAAGTGCAGACCTCCCTGCTGCTGAACTCGGACAATAGGGCTGCTCATAATACCAGCAGATGTTTTTGCTTTTTAGGCCATACAGGGCAAATTTATTTTCCTCTCAGGAGCAAACGCAAGCATAGCCAAGACTAAGAAATTCAGAGCTAGCTTCCGGAAACCCGCTATTGACTTATGCTGCACAGCAATACTTATGCTTAAGGTCCATCAATAATGACCGTCTTCTGGTTAGTCCACTCAGCTGCTGGCTCAGCAAAAAGTGATGAGCCTTAAGCATCCAAGCTGGGCTTAGTTTCATACCAGGCTCTGCCTAAACGTGGTGTACCAGATAATTTCTCTGCTTTGTGTATCACATTTGTAATGGCATCAAGTTCTCTTTGCCTTAAGATATTGAGGTGTGGAAGCTGTAGCCCTCTGAAGTCCCCATTAACATTATATGTACCCAGCTAAGCTATATCAATTTTTTCAATTTATTAAAAAGCCAGTACTTTAGACACTATTTTTGGTCTTTCTTCTACCTCTTTGTGTTCATAAAAGCACTAAAATTTGAGCAGAAAGAAGAGGGGAAAGACATTAAACTGTTTAAAGTCTAAAAACTTTTAACTGGATTTCTTGTTTGTATTCAAAGAGGCAAAACATAAGGCTTTGATGTTCTTCATGTGGCTGTTAAAAGAGAGAGAAAGAGACCCACCAATAGGAAGAAGTTGGCATGAAGCCCTCTTTGACACAGCAAGCACAATGTAAAGGATTAAAGGTCTAATCTAGAAGATATATTGCACACTAAACAGCAGAACCATTTAGGAGAACATTAAATGGCACTTAAGCTAAACAGTTGTCCTTGGGAACTGCAGTTTATATGTGACTGCTCTAATATCCATTTTGAGCTTGCAGGGCTTTGAAAACAAGATGTCATTGTTTTATGAAAACACACACATTTAATCTTCCCTTGTGAGGCTGTTCTTGAAATATCTGGCTGCTGGACTGGCAAAACATTTCAGAGGAAACAAATGGGGCTGGTGTCAAAACTAGTACTGTTGCACTTTATTTCTGAAGTTATTTGCATGTGCTCAGTTGATTTTTTTTTGATCCAAATAAGCAAACCACAAACTTTTCAATGATAAAAGTCCCATTTAATTTTTTAACAGTATTCCCACTGTTCTATAAGCAAATAATAATAATAATAATACAGTTTAAGTAATATGAGAACACCAAGAAAGTGGTCAGTTCTACATTCACTTGTGTTCTGCGTTCTTCATAAATTAATATTTATGGAACTATTAGAAAGCTTCAGCCAAAAATAAAGACCACCCAGAGCAAGGTTTCAATTTTAGTATTCTAGGCACAGGTCATTAAAAAAAAAAAAATCTTACAAAAAAGCCTTCTTCTGTACCAGGTACAGTACATGGATTTTCATGCACATCACTCAGTAGGTGCGTGAAGCATACTCCATTCCTAAAAAATTACAATGCATGCTTTTATAGTTCATTTACTATTTTTCATGAGGGAGAAATCATCCTCTCCACCATGCAGACCAGAAATAGAACAGGAAAAAAGGCAGCAGGGAGAAGATTGTGCCTTGCAGAATTATACAGTCCAGTTTAAAATCTTCCTACTTTTAAATGATGATCTACAAAATGAAATGGAGAGAAAAAAATATTTTGAAATTGTATCTATGTATCTGATACCTGCAATCTTGTTACTTGTATCAATAATTGTATTAATCCTTGGCATAGTGACTAATCAAGCCAGGATATCCCCTGGATCAAGTCATTATCCCTAAAAGCTGTCCGAAAAAAAATGGTACCATTGTGGCCCTCATGGATAGTTTTGGTTAAATGAGCTAGTGGTCTCCAAACAGTTCCCAGCAGACAGGCAATCCCAGCTGGTTGCCTTGTTAACTACTCCAGAAGACAGTCCAACTGCAAAACCAGTGAGGAGAGCAACCATTTCCAGCAGGGCTGGGGTTGCCTGAAGTCACAGGTGGCTCCAGGCTGAGGAGCACTTACAAGGCATTGCTGGATAGACTACACAGTGTCATAGCCACAGAGCAAGCAAACAGAAACCCTCTGTCTCCAAGTAGCATTGCAAGACGGTTGCAGGAGAAAAGTTAAGAGTTATTTTTATTATAACCTGCCACCAAACTCCTCAGTCACTGAGCCCATTATGCTTATCATCGTTGCCAGCATGTGATTAACTGCTGTAGTATCGATGAAGCTGCTCCTCTCAGGCCGGGTAGGAATCCACTTAACTGGTTTTTGATTAAAAGCAGCAGATGATACCTCACGGAAAGCATTCTTTGTTAAGACAATATGGACTCTGTCTGTGCTATGTGCTTGCCATAATTCTCTGTCCCCATTTGACATCATTAGGTTGAGATGTGCAGAGAGCAACAGCACTGCTGAGGCAAGCTGAGCCTTTGGCTTGTGTAGACCACAAACAAAAATTATATCCAAGAATGATATAAAGGCTTTACTAGAAAATAGTTTCGTTAGATTCTAATTTTAAATTGTTCCGGTCTGAAATTTGGCAGTGCGGCAAGATGGTGTTGGTCCCAGGAGATCAAGTATTTCAGCCATCCTCCTAGCTCTCTCTTGAGAGGTCTTCTCAGGGTGGTCTATTCTTTTCATTCCTTCTAGATATCCATGCCAGATACCACCCCATTCCCAAAGCCATAACTTTCCTCTCAAGTAAGACCACTTCAGCAGCATGAAGGCTCTGCCCTGGCTGTTTCTGTCTCCATCACGCACCACCCAGGCCTGAATCGGGCTCCAAGGAGTCTCCTGAGATCTGCCCTGGATCCAGCTACAAGACATGGAGAGACCTCGGAGGTGGAGAGAGAGCTGTGACCCTAGCAACGGTAAGTCTTCTGCTTGTAGAAAAATAGGAAATATCCGAGAGCAGAAAAAATGTGTTTGATTAGAACAACTAATATCCTCAGAGCAAATGCCAAACTTGCAGACACAGAAGCAACCCTTCTGCAGGTCTGAAACAGAAACAAAAAAATTCGGAACAAAGGCCAAGTAAATTTGATTCATTATATCTTAACCTGTAAGACATCTGAGAGAAAGTTAGCCTTCTTCCTGTCTACAGCCACTTGACTGCTGTCTCTGCAACCTTAGTAGAGCCTTTTCTCTGCTTTGCAGTGTCTGACTGAAAAGCCTCATTGTTAATCTGAATCTCAGCACACAGAGAGGAGTCTTACAAGTTCTTTGTTTGGTTGGTTTGTAGGACAACCCAGGCTTTGCTTGATTTTACCTTTTTTGCTTTTACTTTAGTTTTTACTTTATTTTTATGGTTATAAAATGCCAGTTGGTTGGAATTTCTATTGCTTTGTACATGTTCTGCATCACAGTGATCTCTAACCCATGATCAATGATTGCACCAAAAGTTCTGGAGAGAACTAAAGGGGTCCATAGGGTAAAGGGAAGGGTTGGTGATAGAGAATCTGGGGGAGGAAAAAAGGTTAGCTTAAACAGGAAATGGAGGTTTTTTAGGCAGAGTTATTGAGTTATTCATTGTGGACTATGTAATTCTGGACAATAAAATTTAGAGAAATTGGACAATCTCAAAACTTTTCCAGATTCAGAATCTGGTAAACACTGGAGATAAAATGTCTGTGGTGAGCAGAAAATTCTCCCAGCTGCAGTTGGCTGCTCCCATGCTGGAACAATGCATACCCACAAATAGCAAGTAACCAAAACACTTTCCATTTCTTAATAGGCTGTCTGCTGTTAATTATTTTAGTTGCTTGCTGGGAACAATGAAGGTGGATTGGAAACGATGGCTCAGAAATTAGGAGAAATAAATAACTATTTTTAATGTTTTGGACTTTACAATTATATAGCACCTCTCATTAGAAGATCTCAAAACACTTAGAGAGGGGTAACTATTAGTATTATACTCAATTTACAAGCTAGTAGAGAGGGGCTAGGGAGTTAGTATGGTGTTTAACTTTGAACAGGGTGCAGGGATGGGTTTTGCTACAGCTATTTATAGAGGATTTACATGACTGCAGTGTTTATTGTGTCCTTCAATAAAAAGCAGCTGCAGAAACACACAGCTGGCAAGCTTCAGTACCTGTGAGATACTGAAGACATTATCCAGAAAGCTAATGCACAGGTACAAGGAGATTCACATGCTCTCTGCAGCACTTTAAGTATTGCTTTTCTAACAAAAGTCTGAACTAATTTTAAATGTTTATGCTGTTTATGTTCAAAATTCTCTTCCTCTGCCTGTTTAAAGCCAGATCCTCATCCTGATATAAATCATTCAACTGCATTGTTCAAGTTCTTCGGCTAGGTCTTTGCTGCAGAGTTCTGCAGGCTCTGGTAAAGGTATTGTTCCTAGCAATTGTGTCATCCATACACAGAAATATTTCTTCAAGGTTAGCAGTGCTATTGTCCCAGATTTGCTTGTGTAGCTATACATCTGGGCTAGTGGCTGTGTACTGATTGTGCTGTAGCTGACATGGGACCCCCTTTCTCATGAGAAAACAGTGCAAAAATTGACTCTAGACCCCCTTCAGTCCTCTTACAGACCCATCTTTCTATGAGCCCATGATCCCACTCACTTCTGCCCACTAGCAATGTGGGCTATATACTGTCTCTGTATATACATCATGTAAGAGAGATGCAAAGAAGAGAGGATCAAAGATGTGGCCATAAGCTGAACATCTGCTATTGCCCATGATCTGTTTTCCTTGACATTTTCTTATCTCAGATGCCTTTCATAAACTCCAGAACTTTCAAACCAATCCCTCCTGCCTTCCACTGCATTATCCTGTCCTGTGCTAAAAGAATGAATGCAATTTATATGTATCTAGAGATTAAGACCCCATGGAGAGGTTGCAAAGGAGATATGACCACTGTCATAGCCAAAGGGCTAGAACAACACTGATGAAACTGCTGCCTAAATAAGAAGATGTGGTAAGTTTTACGTCTCTATTTTATATTGTTTATATTTTTTATTTAGGTTTCTGTAGGAGATGATTTGGGGCTTAGAACTTTATTCTTTAAGGGAGTCTCTTGTGAGAGGCCACATAAAGGTCAGCAAAACTTACCTTATTAAGAAAGAATGAAGAGAAAAAAAGATAAAAAGAGCCTGGAGATGCTTTGATTGAAAATAGCATGCTCAGTTGCAAAACTGCATCGTGTCTTTTTATCTGGTAAGACAGTGGCTTCTGTGCTCACTGATTCTGTTTCAAATCCTAATCCTAAGATTTCATAGTAGGGCTTATCCAAAAGCCATCAGGAACACTTCCACAGTTTTCTGTGATCTTTGGATTGGACTCTGTCCACATGTATCCAATTAAAATGGTCACTCAGGCTCTTGAGATCATCTTCCTTTCATCTTCTTGCAACAAGAGTTAGGGTTTCTCAGGACAATACGATATGTGCTCTCCATCAGTAATGCTAAGAGTAGTGGATGCATAAAAAAACCACTGGCACCAAACAGCTAATACATCAGATTTTGCCATAACTTCACACTGTGTTCAATCCTATTGACGTCAGTTCTGTGCAGTGTTTGGCCCTAGATTTTCCCACAATGGGATCCCATTCTTCTTGCATTAGAATATGTCTTGGACAAATTGCCATGTCACATGTATTCAAAGGGCCATGATAAACCCTCCATCTTTGCACGGGGCTCCCAGTTACATCAAAGGAATTTCTGCATACAAAACAAGGGTAAAATATGCCTCTAATTTAAGGTTAAATTATACCGTTAAGGCATGGGCTAAAATAAGAGGCAGCAAGGAAGCTGAACCACATTAGGGAGCACATCCAAAGCACTGTGTCTCACAAAAAATGCAGCCCTTTATACTACAAGCATTTGGCACAAATGGGGAAGAATTCGTGATGTGTCTTTTCAGGGAACAGGGAACTATCTCCTTTCCTTCCTACCAGGCAGCACCACTGGAATGCAGAGAAAGAGAAGAAATTCCTGATTTAATATGCTCTTTACCTCTTTTCACACTGATTCCATGCAAAAACTTGTGGGCCAGATCCCTGATTCCTGCACTTCAGCCATCCACAGACTGTGAAAAGACAAGGATGCTCTTACTCTCTTCCCCCTTCCACTGTATATGTGCTTCTGAGATGAAGAGTTTAGCTTCTGGGAAAAAAATCCAAAGCTGGTTTAGCAGGGAATATTCTGATGATTTATGGGATCATATGGAAGAAATGTTATGCATGTACGTATGTTCCTTGAATATGTAGGTATGATTACAAAAGTAGAGATGAATCTGTAAGAGTCTACGATGACAATTTAAATAGGTGTTGACATCAGCACAAGCTTCCTAAACCAGAGTAAAATTTGAAATGCAACCTTCGTCTGAGAATATTATGAAGATACAACTGAGAAGGAGATTCTGCAGGGCCAGATATTTGCTGCCATTGTTCAAAAACTGTGTGCAAAGTAAAAGTAAAGGCAAGGGTGGCAGAATCAGCTCCCTGCTCAATCTTTTATTTCTCTTTTCTTTCATCTTAAATATGTTGTCCAGATATCAGTAGCGGGTACCTCAAGAGTTCACCTATGGCAGCCTTGTAAATAGCACTGTGCTGGGAGCTGCTACACTTCCATCAGGCTGCATCTTCTGGAGTGGGGGAAAGGATCACTACACCCCATGAGATTTTAAAACTATTCATGGTAACTCAGTTTGCTCATTGCTATCCACAGAGATATAAAAAATATAGGGATTTGGAAGATTTGGTGCAGAAGACTCTAAACTGTGTTATGGGAGGATTTTAAGGAGGATTCAGTGGATTCAAGTAATTTATGATTGCATCTGACCTTAATTGGGGTATCCCAAGGTCGTACATATGAAAAGCGAAGCCTCTTTCCACGGCTTTGGTTTTATGAAAAACTCCTTGTATAGTTCATGACAGTTTTAACTTTTCACAAGACACTCACAAATTAGAATCATCTTCCTTGTGGGCCTGCTAATGGAAATACCCTCATACAGTTATTAGTCACTGTCTTACAATAGCTTCTTGTCTCTAAGTACTTTGATGTTGTACATAAGAGCCGCGGATCAATTACATTCATTTTTCCCATTACTGGGCAAATGTTTGGACATTTTCTGTTGAGTTGATTCAAGACAGAACTAAACCAAAGGAGTTGCATACTGTGCACACATTTCTAACCTTCAGAAGCTGAAGGTTTTGTGACCTGGGAGAATTAATAGGTGTTTATTCTAGCAGGATAAATGGAAAAAGACCATTTCTATTTTAGGGAGATAAATGAAAAGCAGGGAAGATGGGGTTTGTTATGACAAAATTGTTCACAAGTGGCATGCTGAAATGAGGAAAAGCAGTTATGTATTTATATTATAATCCTCACGGAATGTTTGTCAAGAGAGACTCAAGAGGCAAAATGCATTAGTAATTTTTGTGTTTCCTCACATATCAAAACAAGTATTTCCACTAAAACGAGTCTGCTAAGGTTGTCTCCACTGCAAAGATTCAAAATACACCTATCTTCTGCAGTGAAAATCCAGAACTTTTTCATTAAGATGTGATTTCTTCCAACAAGGAGAACACATATAGCTATTTCTTCTTGCCTGTTTCAAACAATAGCTGTAAGTCTTCCACCACTGTGTCAGAAACACATTTTGAAAATATTTCACTTGCCAGGATTCTTCTGCAGAACAGAAGAAGGAAGGCGAGCCAGCTGGCATGCCCAGCAGTGGCAATCTCAAGTGCTTACCACACTCAGGAATGTTATAAAGCAAGAGCAAACGGGCAGCATTCTCCAAACATGGTGCTGGAGTTATTCCTCAGCTGGTACTGCTCTTCTAGACTTACTTAAGTTTGTTACTAACGCTTATGGGAATTTTGGCTCGAACAAGGATTTCATTGAGAAGAAACTAGTGCTCGATTTGGTCATCAATTTTTCATTAAATCTTTTTTCAGCAGACAAGACAGATTCCCTGAAACCACTTTTTCCGTTATCCGGAAAGGAATTTCTGTGACTGTGGTATAGACAAACTCTCTGTTAATTCAGCTGTATTACTGCTCTGGTACTGGGGATCAGCCATAGAGAAAGACAGAATGGCAGCTTGTATGGGCTTCGCTCTCTTCCTTCAGAGGTCAGGAACTGCCAAATGACAGGGGTGGTGAATCCTTAGAAGTAAGCCCAAAAGAGGATTCCTCCCCAGGAAGACTGTGTGCTAGTCTGTGAGGCAAAAAGACATTTCCTTTTGCCTAAAGGTTCAGGACATTCAGATGATGAAATTATTGTCAATATTATCTAAATAGGTAATGGATTTAGAGCCATTCAAAGAATGAACACGTGAATGGATGACATTTCAAGTTCATTGCAAAAACATGCTTATTTTTTTTTCTGATGGAGTTTTAATATTTTTATTTAAGCCTTTCTGAAATAATTTGAGCTTCTTACTGAGGATTCCATTTACTGAAAAGCTGGCATTCAGACAGAAATTTGAAAAATGACAGCATTTCAATCAGTCTGTAAATTATTTCATTAATATTATGTGTTTGGAATAGTAAGTTAGACCAGTTTGAATCCTGATAAAGAAAACAATTAAAAACTTACACATGCAGTTGTTTTCAAGTCCTTAAAATCCTTTTGTGAGCCTTGGTACAAAATTATCGTATCTGTCATTTCCAAGAGAATATCTTATATCACAAATGTCAATGTCTTTAAACAGGAGAAGGTATAGTTTAACACTGTTATCTGCTGCAACTGCCGGGAAGGGCATAAATCATGGTTATCTGAAGGCCTGATGCTTTTCCATTTGTGTAAATTTGAGTCAGGAGAAATACCACTGTAATCAATGGACTGTTCAATTGTACAGATAGCAGGACAAGGGTGCCCCAAACACAGTGTTTTGCACATTTTATCTTTCTTTACCCATTTTCCTGGCTTTACCTGCTTTTCTTTATTCCTTACAATGAAAGACCACAAAGAGCTACAACTGGAAACAGCCTTATCACAGGGAACCACCCTCAAATCAATGTGTCTTTTATTAGGCATTGTCTTGAAACTCCCTGCCAGGACTTGAACTGAGGACAAGAGAAGTTGGTGCATTATTACATTAAGCCTATTGTGCTTTGTAGCTTAAAATGCATTATTTAATTTTCATTAAAAATGTATTTGCAGCATATGTAATTTCAAAAAATAGGATGAAATTTACTGTCTCTTTCCATTTATGGCTCAAGCACTTTGTTGGAGGCATCATCATTCATCACAATGTCATCTCATGATTATTATTTTGCCTGCTGGGTAGAGGCATTTTAGTTAAAAGTGAAAGTACCAATTGTGCTAACTATAATTATATGTTTGCAGTATATTGAAGAAAATAGATGTGGTCTGGGACTTAAGTTAAAAGCACAAATTCTGTGAGGTGCTGAGTACATCCTGCCAGATGCCGTGCAATCTCTGTTCCCATCCAGGGTGATGGAAAGCTAACGTGCCTTGTCTTTTTCAGGGTCAGACCACTGACGATTAAACAATTCTAGCAAATATGATCTCATTCTTATTTGTCTGGGACATTATGAAACACAACATGAAGGAAGTTCAGATGTGGTAGCAGAATACAAAGCACTAACACACCCAGCGTGGTGCTTGAAATGTGTTCCTTTATAATCCTATATTTCCCAGACAAACACTTGTAAACATTGAAGTAAAACAAAACACATTTCCTTTTTATGAAAAAAAAAATGCCTTAAAAACCACAGGATTAACAACACCAGGGAAGGACAATCCCCTGAAGGGCCTAAATCTCATTTCCAAAATTTGGGCTGAGTTAACTGTGTTCAAGCTGAAATTTTTTACGGTAGAGCATGGAAAACATTTTTTTTTAAAAGACACATCACGATCAAATGTACCCTGAATAGATTCTGAAGTGATATCTCATGATTTGAACACTCTTACTGATTACAGAGGGCATTCCAATGGTCAGGGTGGGAAATGGGACTCAGACATCCTGTATTTGGTTTCTGGCTTGGCTGCAGGTTTTCCTGCATACACAGGAGCAAATCACTTTATCCGTCCTGTGTCGTGGTCTCGTGGCTAAAGAAAATAAATCACATTCTGCTTTATTCAAGTCAGAAGCAATACAGGTGGGAGAACTTACCTGCCATTCCTGTCCCCACCCAAAAGCAGAGACAGAGCTAAATATATGCTCAGGCAATAAAAGCTGGTAATAATAAACTATTTACACAGTAAAGCAAAAAACATTGTGGAAAAATTCACTGTGGCCAGTTGTTTTGTTTGTTGAATCACATTATTTTTTAAGGTAGACAGAAAATGATGAAATTATTTAATAGTCTTTTATTCAAAGGTTGCAAAAGGCTCCTTCTTTGTTGTGGTACTGATTTGCTCTAAAATCTCCGACACTTCAATCTGGGAGTTTGCACAGACTCATTCTGTGTAAAGAATGACCCCAGTGTGAAAGCCTCCCACCTCATTTACAGCAGGAACCAGTGCAAATCATTCATTTAGCTGTTCCATAATGTCTTTATCTTCCTTTGCTGCTTCTTCTCATCCTGCTAACTGTCCAATTGGGCTGCTTCTGACGTATATACAAAAGGTTTTACTGTTAGCTCTCATTACTTCTGCAAGTTGCTTCCACTAATATTTTTGGCTTGCTTTGCTGTGGTTTAACATTTATTTTGCTGGGGATTATACTCTTCCTCTGTTTTCTTTCTTTGGACACAGCTTCCATATTTTGGAAGATGTCTTTTCATTTTGAATGGTATCTATTACACTGCTGTTTAACTATGCCTGTTGCTTCTGGCTGTGGCTCATTCAGAGTCCATTTTTATCAATGCTATTGATGACTGCTATACATTTATTCTATTAAAAGTATGCATCCTGCTTGCAAATATTTTACTCTTTTAACTGCTGTTTCCTATTCTCACTTAAAGAGCTTCCTAATTTTAATATAATTCCCCAACTAATTATTTTTCAGAAATATTTCGGTGGAGACTTGTATGTTACTAATGAAGCCAAAAGTCTCTGAATTGCTTTTTAAATGTTCATTAAGCATAGAAGTAAAACAAAAAAAGTAATGAGAGGGCCTAAGGAAAGCTGTCATGGAAAACCTTCTCCATCTGATTCACATACTAACTCAGAGGTTAATATTCCATCAGTGTTTGTCTCATAAATTTGCACAGATCTACGTTAACATCATCCATAGAATCATCAGGGTGGAATGGGGGGATGGGGGGCAAATGTAGAACCTAGCGTTACATATTCACATACCAGAGAGATGCGCATGCTGTAAGAACTTGAAGAAAGTATTTTTGGTTGTTTCTGAAAGTACATTAATGTAGATTTCTATTATATTAAGTCCTAGTAAACAATTTGTGATCAAGGTACCATACTGAATTTTTTGTCCTCTACAAAAGGACCTAAAATTAACTTTGCGAAAAACCTGAAGCATAATTAGATTCTGATGCCTGGCTAAATGGAAACATCAGTCTGGTTGCATGTATTTTACCTTTCATGCAAGATGCAGTATGGTAAACCTCCTTCAGCAAATCTGTGTGAGAAGACTACAGATTGAGCCACAATAGGTTCTGACTGCAGCTTCAGCCTTTGTGCAGAGCTTTAGGAAATCCTCATAGAGGTTTTATGCTGTCTCCCTTAGCAAGTTATATGTGGATCTTCTGAAAGTAGTCAATGGAAATACAACACAACGTAAATGTAAGGGACACATATGCAGCTACTAAAAAGAAGAATGTAATACAAATAATGTAATGTTTGCATAAAACTTGGGACTCGACTGCTTGACCTGATTTGACTGACTTGCTTTGATTTTATTTGATTTGGTGATTTGATTTGATTTGATTTGACTTGCTTGACTTGACTGCTATGTCATTAAGTATCCCTTGATCTTTTTGCAGGAATATGACCTCACTTGTACCATGACAAATTTCTTTTCTTTAATATCTGTAAATGTAAATAAGTATTTGTGAAGCTACTTCTCTGTATTTCTATTTGCTTTAAATAACAAGTGAATCTTTATTTGTTTTTAGAGGTCACGTTACATCTCTTTCACAAACAGGAGAATTTATGTGGATAACATACAATATACATACTATATATATATGTATATGCAAGTGTATACAAATACATGTTTAGGGTTGCTTATGCATCTATGTTCTACATGCATAATGGTGCAAAATAGATGCTTTTTTTTTTTTCCAAGAGAGTAGGATGACCGTATTCCTGCCAATGGGAAAGAAGAGCTGAATTAGCTCTTTATTTTCCACTTTGAGATCCACTTTGAGATGTTGAACCCTGTAAAGAAGCCAGTAATTTTTTAAAAATGGAAGAAATATGACCGGAAGACTGGAAAAACAGATGTCATTGTAAATGACAAATAAGAATGCAATCCTGTTCAAGAAAAATGTCTGTTCAGAAATTTTCCAATCTGATATGATTTTGTTTTCGTATGAAAGCTTGACTAGAGTATAAGAATAACTAAAGTAAACCGTACAGCTCATATAACATATTATGGACCTAATCAGTTTATTTTAAATTATATTTAAATTTAATTATTTTTTTAATTAAAACATTGCTTGGGAGAGGCAAAGCATGCATAAAGGAGAGCTTTTGTCAGAGATTTTTTAATAAGCCTAGTTCGGAGCTCGGTGAAGCAAAGTGCATAGCCCACAGCAGTTGACCTAGAAATCACTGTTCTGAAATTATCTGGGGAAAGCTGACACTATCTTTTTGTGTTTGTCAGAGATACTAGGGTTTGGGTGATCAAAAATTGCTTTGAACCATTCAGTATATTTCTGGTTTTGTTTCTCACAATAATATTGAACCAACTTTTTGTTACTATAGAATGAATCAAAAGCAATGAAACAGCAAAGACTTGTATGTTTAGCCAGAGCCACGCTTTGTCATTTTATCATACAAACTATGTCAGCTGGCAGCAGCATGAGTAATCTAAGCTTCAAACAATATCATTCTGCAGATAAATCAATGCATACAGACAGAAACAAGCTAAGTCTATTTTAGACAGCCTAATGATCAGTAGTTTCTTCTAATAGCTTGTCAGACTTCAACCTGTCAAGCCTGAAGATTTAGAGACACTGATTCACTAGAGATTTCCTGATTGCATTCCTGCTGGGCTATCTACGAATCACAATAGGAGGCTCCTAGGGAAAGGGGAGAAAATGGATCGCCTTCAGGCCTTTACGAGGCACAGGTTATTTTCATGCCTCAACTAAATCCTAATTACTCTGATTAACAATGCAAGCCTGTCACCACTCATGCATAATAGTGGAAGAGTTTGCAGTAATGACTATGAAATTCTGCCACTTCTGCTCAGGCCTTCACACGTGCCTTACTGGGGCTTTGTCTGCCCTGCGTGCCATTCACCCAGCTGCTGTTTCCAAAATAACGTTGCCAGGGTGAGCTTCATTTGCAATTCAGACCAGACCTGAAAATACTGAGTGGGATCAACTGACTCACAAGATGAGCTGCAGGATTTAAAAAAGATTGAGAAAGTTACTGGCTCTGCATATCAGATTTCTTGCTTCTTCCTATTAACTTTCCTCTTAAAATCAAAGGTCTATGGTAGGTTGCTATTCAAATTTAATGTCATCTTTCTGTATATATATATATTTTAGTATCTTATCTGTCTCAGAGCTTTGTCATGGTTTAGCTGTTAAATATCTCTGAGGTATAATGGAAATAATACTTCAGGCAGGTGTCTGCAACAACATATACACATCTACTTAGAAGGAAATGTGCAACAGCTTAGTGAGATAGCATTGCTTCCATTTGAGGGAATAAAAGAAAAAGCTTTTCAAATAGAGGAAAGACTATTTCTAGGGAAAAAGTGTGTTTTGAGATGCGTACTCCAGGGCAGTAGATTGCAGTCATCTATACTGCTTTGTTAATGTCCCAGAACACTTGCCCTCTCATCTTCTATTAACTCTGTGGTCTAATGCTGCCATCATTAAAACTGACTGCAAAATTCTCTGAGGAAGTCCTGGTACCACTGGAATTACCAGGAAAGTTCCCGTTAGCATCAGTGGCCAGGTCCAGCGCCAGGGAGGCAGGGGCCTGGTGTCCAGGGGACATGAGGAGGTCATGGCAGAGATGAGGAGAAAAGGCTGCGTCCTGCCACAAAATTTGGCAGCAGCCAGGGAGTGAAACTAGACTTGGGAACTCATTTGAGACATGCACAGTAAGAATGAATGTCACTGTTAGTGGTTTAAGGTGGAAATGTGTTCCTCCCTCTCTGACCAGTTAGCCTTGGCTTCTGCTAACTGCTGGTGCTCAGCACCTCGCACGATTAGCCTGTGCTGGCGCCACATGGAGTAATGCACTTCTCACTCCTCACCTCTGCACCGATATGCGTTAAACAGAAAATGTTACAGTGTTCAGCAATGAAGCCTATAAAATTAAATCCTCCATTATGTTCCAGTAGAAAAAAAAAAAAAGTTATAATTAAAACTCTTACTTTTTTCTTTTCCTATTTTAGAGGACTTATGCTGGGAACTGCTGGATGCTTTTTTGCCACATCCTCTGGCTGAGGGCACACAACTCTGAAAGAGGGTTTTGTCCTGGAAGAGCAGAAAATACTGCTACTTCTTTTGTGCATACGTGCACGGTCTTCCTTCTGTCTCTCAGTCAGTGCATTCCTTGGACCTCCCGGGATTGGCGTTTATCAGGTGACCAATTGAAAAGGAAGGGACATTTGATTCACCTTGTTTAATACAAAATTTCAAATTAAAACATGAGAAAACAAAATACAGTAATGATCTGCTTTGAAAATACAGAGCTGTTTGCCTGTCAGAAGTGGCATGCTGGTTTCATTAAACTTTCTCTGGAAACACCCTGGGCAGCCAGGCCAGCTGGCAGCCCTCTGCCCCTTCCTGGTGTGCTTGAAGCCCTCGGTGCTTGGTGCCCCGGTGCCACGCAGCACTGCCTGCCCGGCCAGCAGCTGAAGGGACTGACCAGCAGGAAGGCAGGCACCGACACAGACTGTCCTATTTTGCCAGGTATTCGGAAATGTTGATGTTTCATTCCAGCGCAGAACAAAATGAAATGTTGACAACCTGGAATTTCCCACAAAACAGACATTTCCTTTTCCGGCCAGCTCTAATGTACACACACACACACACACATTTGCAGAATTATTAACTGCCGTGTAATGATACCAGACTATATGCCCACTTCCACCGTGTGGTATGCAGGGAATCCAGCCCTCAAAAATCCTGTGTTAGAGCAGCCACCAGAGAGCCACGAAGCCTGGAAAGCAGTTAGGTGGCATAACTCCTTCATGGAGCAACCCGGATCTCTGTGCAATGTCACGGTGTGAAGCATGTGCTGCAGAGGAAGGAGAGCACTGCCATGTCTGAGGAGCCTACAGAGAGCTACGCGACACAGTGAAGTCTGTTACTTAGAGAACAAAGTACAAGAAAGACATCACTCTCTGGGTCAGCAGTGACTCTCTCCATCCCCTGTGAGTCCCTTTTTTTTCTTTTTTTTTCTTTTTTTTCTTTTTTTTTTTTTTCTTTTTTACAGGACCAGTTGCAAAGTGCCAAAAGCTATCGGAAAGTCTGAAGTCTGCATTACATCAGGCAAGCTAAGTGTACTGACCCTTTGAGGTAGCCCACAGGGAAGAACAACAGGAGGGAGATTGCAGAGGAAGATAGGACTACTTAAGTAGCAATTCATTGTGAACCACTTTTCTAAGCTGTTGATAGAAGCATTAAGTGTGAGAGAGGAAGGGGACTTATCTTCTTGCCCAAGCAGAACCCTAACGACTCCATAATGACTGCTAAATAATGTTGCCAATAATCTCCATTTAATTATACAGCTCTAGTATGTCCTAAAGAGGAAAGAAAATACAAAAGGCGTCTGCAGTCCTAACATACCTAAAGTAGTCCCTTAGCCTAGTTCTGTAAAATGCATGTGGATATGTACCATGAGTTATTTCCTGGAAGATAATTCACTTCCCATCCTTCATCTCGTCTGAAAAATTTACTCATGTGAAATAAATTTGCTCCGCTCTTGATGCAGCCATCAATAAATGCCATGTCTGTTGTAGCTTGTGAGCGTCCAGATAGGCTCTCCTTGAGACAGAAATATATGTGATTTCACAAATCTACTTTGGAAGGCTCTTCAGAAGTGCTTTATCTTTGACCAGAGGGGACTACAAAAGCAGGGTGTTTAATGAACACAGCACCACTTCATGTGAAAGTTTGAGGAATATTTTTCAGACAGATGCCAATTGTAAGACCTGGTGACTTACACAATGGGCTTTTTAAAAGCCTGAAAATATGAATTCCCTCTTCATCATTATTAATTTTTTTACAGATGCTGAAAGTCTGAAAATAGGCCGGTCTTTGAAATAACAGCTTAATAGTACACTATGTGTGCAACAGGCTAAGGAGAGTATTTTATTTAAGCACAAAAATCTATTTTTGGCTTAATATTCCAAAGCTTTCCTAATGCTTATTTCACTAAAATACTTCTTCAGGCACAGCCCGGATTCTCGCCAGTACAAACACTGGTTTCATCTGGAACATTCAGCAACCTAATTGATAAAAACCATGGCATAGTAGGTGAAGGGTCTGTCATTTGACTTCCACCACCAGCTCAGGAGACTTATTGTTATTATAAATAACACAAATAAGGGAAAAACAAAGAACCGGATTTCCACTTACTGCATGGAGAGAGAGCCAAATTCTGGATTTTTGGGATTAAATTATAATGTGCAAACCAGCAAAGCAGGAATGAACAGCATCTCCAGAACTGTATTTTGATGAAAACATAGTGTGATTTCAACCAACAGCTAGTGCATGTTTAGTTTTAGCCATGTGTGTTAAATATGCTGCCTTTAGAGCTCCAGCTAATGAACTTTTTTGGTTGTTCTTTTTGGTAAATTTGCAGTCCATCACCTGTCCTAACCCTCATTTACAATATAGAGCAGAAGAAGTAGAAGTGTAGGTGTGAAAATTCACAAACAGGAGTATTACCTCAAATTAGATGGGGACTATATTATTATGGGAAGGAGGGGTTATGCTAAGTAGCAGTTGAAAAACTGCCCTGTGTTAGCATCTTATAAACCTGATGGTAATCATTGATGCCAAAACTGGGGAGAGATGCAGAAGACCAGTGCAGGGAGCAGACCTGTCTGTGGGAGCTACCTTTCCTGTGCCTCCAGAGCCACGGCTAATCGCCACCCTCCTTGGAAGGTATAACGACAGTGCCAGACACTGCACCTGATTATAATATGAAACTAGTAGCTTTACAGAAGCACTAGTAAAGGAAGCACAGTCACATCTACTCATCTCATTGCAAATATCACAGAAATCTGATGGCAAGCTCATGCAGTGTGGAGCCAGCCTCCCCGGTTCTCCGAGCAAGGTCCCCTGGAGAAGGGCAGGCAGGGAGGGGGCAGGAGGCAGACTCCTTCCCAGCACCCAGAGGCTTCCTTTCTTTTTCCCTGTGCAATGGAGACAAAGAAAAACAAAAGTGAACAGAAGGACATGCCAAGAGAAGAAGCTGAGTTCGGTGCAGAATACAAGTCTCAAAAGGCAATGGGAAATGAGGAAAAGCCCTGTATTCCTGCAGTGGAAAATATTAGAGCATGTACACAGTCTGAAATGCCCCTATTAGACAAGCAGCAGCCATTTCTCTTTTCCTAACCTCATTTTTTTCCATTAAAAAATAAAATAAAATTGGCCAGTTGATGTGATTCAGCTCCTGAACTGGCTTTTCTAGAGGTAACGCTTCCTGTCTGAGGTACTGTTTCTGGCTGGCTGGATTTCCTGGCTGAGATTTTCAAAGTCACCTAGGGAACTGGTGTGTTCACACATGTACCATGAATTTAAACAGGAACTGTCATCTGATCCCCATGAGCAGATGTGAAATATTCTTTTTTTATCCCTCTCTTTTCACACTCTTTATTTGCTGCATCTTTTATCAGTTTCTTTGCTGTTTTGTTCTTTCTTTTCATTGTTTCTCTTTCCACTAAGACTCCTCACATTTCACTCCCTACTGATTTTCTCTCTCTCTCTTTCTTCTGTGTCTTTGACTTTCCATTGTCTCCAGATGCTCTCTCTCTCCCCATTATCACGCCTTTGTACCATCAGTATGCCCTGTCTGGCCAGTTACCCTGTAAAAGATCATAGAATCATAGAATCATTAAGGTTGGAAAAGACCTCTAGGATCATCAAGTCCAACCATCAACCCAACACCACCATGTCTCCTAAACCACATCCTGAAGAGCCACGTCTACATGTTTTTCGAACACCTCCAGGGATGGTTACTCCACAACCTCTCTGGGCAGCCTGTTCCAATGCCTGACCACTCTTGCAGTGAAGAATTTTTTCCTAATATCCAATCTAAGCCTCCCCTGGTGCAGCTTGAGGCCATTTCCTCTTGTCCTATCGCTAGTAACTTGGGAGAAGAGACTAACACCCACCTCGCTACAATCTCCTTTCAGGTAGTTCTAGAGAGCGATAAGGTCTCCCCTCAGCCTCCTCTTCTCCAGGCTAAACAACCCCAGTTCCCTCAGCTGCGCCTCATAAGACCTGCTCTCCAGACCCTTCACCAGCTTCGTTGCCCTTCTCTGGACACGCTCCAGCACCTCAATGTCCTTCTTGTACTGAGGGGCCCAAAACTGAACACAATATTCAAGATGTGGCCTCACCAGTGCCAAGTACAGGGGCACAATCATCTCCCTGCTCCTGCTGGCCACATTATTCCTGATACAAGCCAGGATGCCGTTGGCCTTCTTGGCCACCTGGGCACACTGCTGGCTCATGTTCAGCCGGCTGTCCACCAGCACCCCCAGGTCCTTCTCCGCTGGGCAGCTTTCCAGCCACTCTTCCCCAAGCCTGTAGCGTTGCATGGGGTTGTTGTGACCCAAGTGCAAGACCCGGCACTTGGCCTTGTTAAACCTCATACAATTGGCCTCGGCCCATCGATCCAGCCTGTCCAGATCCCTCTGTAAAGCCTTCCTACCCTTGAGCAGATCAACACTCCCACCCAGTTTGGTGTCACCTGCAAACTTACTGAGGGTACACTCGATCCCCTCATCCAGATCATTGATAAAGATATTAAACAAGACTGGCCCCAACACTGAGCCCTGGGGAACACTGCTCGTGACCGGCCGCCAACTGGATTTAGCTCCGTTCAGCAGATTCTCCTGTTCTCCAGCTCTCCTGTTCCCAATCCAACCTATAAAATGTGAATTCACTGCAATATTCCCTTCCCAGCAGTGAGGTTGTATAGACCATCCAAGCTCCATGTAAGAACATCACCATAACTGCAGAAACATGCTCTGCAATATTATGTAGGGTGGTGGGGCACGGAGGGAGAGAGACTGGGTGAAGAGCAATTGGCATACATCTGCTTTTCTTGGTCACAAATCACTATTTATATATTGTTCAAAGGGCTTTGAACACTGATACATGCACCAGGTTGTCCCACTATGTCCCAGATTTTCCACTGGCATCTCTGATGTGTTGCAAAGGCAACCTGTGCCTTTACTTTGCAGGTTCAGACACCTGCCTGACCATGAATTCCCAGGAGTGCTCTTTATGCCTCCCTATGTATACAAATGTTGGCACTTGTACCCACTCTGTATCACTGATTTAGAGCTTCCTCTCCTGTATCCAGATTGTTTGTATGGTAAAATGGGAGGGTACAAGCAGCCCCTTTGCCAACTGGCCTTCACTGTTCTCAGGAATGCAGCTGTGTCTTTAATACTGTTCCTCATCTGGAACACAAGCATACCGAAAATAATGAAAATCAGGTAGCTGAAAGCACTTTTGCTTCATTATTCAGAAGAAAACCATGCACTGGTCTTGAGCCATGCAACATGTGATTATGCATTTGGCTCCACAGGCACAAAACCCCATCACTAAATTAAACAATGTCTAAAAAATTATAACCATAGATTATTTTTTTATGAAAAAAGAGACAATAAATGTGTCTTACTATCTATCCGAGAGAGTTAGTATGTTAATTCTACATTTTAGCCTAACACCTAAACCACTGCAGAACTTCTTACTTTAAAAAACTTAGGTCCTTTGAGGTCAGGGCTTCTTTTTGCAGTACTCAGTTACAAAATGCTGTTAGAGTCTGCCAATGCTACAGTACAACATTTATAGCAAGGGGTCAAAAGACAGTTCCTGGAGGAATTCATCAGCCCTTTGTAGTAAATCAGCAGTTATGTCTTTGATAAATGTCTCCTGAGTCCAGCAATAACTGTTCCTTGGTGCTGAAAGATAAAAAAGTGGCCTCATATGAGGCATGCAGTTTAGTGAAAGTCACACAGCAACAAGGAACTGGTAAATAACTTCTGAGGAAGTTGTGTTTAACCCAGTGCTCATGAACACTGAACTTAACAGCTCTGGAAAACAAGATGGAAGCCTATCTGGGCGCATGAATTCGGGTGCACTACTCGAGTATAAAATGTGCAGCACCTTGGAGGATAATAAGGCAATTGCTCTAACCCAAATGAGGGATATAAAACTTTTTCAGGCGGATAAAACCCTCTCCAGACCTTCCTGTTTTGACAGTGTCACGAACTTCTGCATCCAGGCTGTTACTTGATAATTCTGTTAAAACATGGGCCCTACAAGCAAAGAGCACGGGTTCCTCCAGGCTCCATTTTAATGCTCCAGGGGCTGGTCCTGCAGCTGCAACTGATATGAGCAACCTCCGCTTGTAGGACCACTGTTCACACAAAGCTCTTTTTTGCCTTTCATGGCCAGATCTGCTCTACTGATCAGCTGTACTCAAGCCAGTGAGAATATTTTTCATGGCTGTAAGCAGGCCCATGAAGAGATGCCGCGGACTGAAGAGGCACAGAGGGACCGCTGGCTGGCTTGGGAGCACGAGGTTGAGGTTTCTGGGTCAGTTTTCACCCAGCAGAAGCAGTGCTCCCTGGGAGGTATCATAGCAGCTTGGCATTTCAACACCATGAGAGGGTAGGCAGCGTTGGAAGCCACGGCAGCCTGTTTGCAGCCTGTCAGTGCCTCATCATTTTAACCCCAAAGAGGGCGAGACCTGATTAAGCCACATGCTTCCACAGGTAGTGGGGGCTCTGGTACCCTCAGCCCTTGGGCCGGGTAAGGTTTTGAATGACTGGAGTACTTTGTCACTGCAGTGGTTCACAAGTTTCTACCGCTAGAACAGTATAGCAGAAGATGCCGGTGGCTGTGGCAGAAGGAAAATGAATAGGTCGTATAATTCTTCTGGCTGAGATTTATGGGCCCATCTCGTCAATACTAAATTGGTAATGTAGACTCAAATGAAAACTAGGTGTAAGGAGCAGCTTAATTTGACAGCAAAAAATTTGTCCCCTGCTGGCAAACAAATCTCTTTACTTTTTCTATTAAAAAAAACCTCACTCTAGTTAAAAACGCGGATTAACTCCCATCCAAGCCATCAGAAAAGTCAGTCCAGTTAAAAAACTGGATTAACTCCCATCCAAGCCATCAGATCACCATCCAGGTACTGGAACCACGCTAGGAAAAATATTATTTCATATTCTTTTCTTCCCAACTCAGTATCTGGCCTCTTTCCACCAGGAGAGGGAAGGCCTCCCTCTGAGAGGAATGGCACCAAGCCCTCAGCAACTTTTTTTGCACTTTTTTGAGGATTGCTTATTGAAATTCCTTTTTTGATGACATTCCATGGATACTATCTCAGGAGCAAATGCCCATCTAGACTGGTTGATTAAGGATTTTCTGAAAATACCCTGGGATTTCTGGTAATAGTCTTTTGTACCTACTAACGAGGGAGATGTGCCTTTACAATAGGAAACAGAGCACATGGCTATTTCTGAAACCATTTCATTAACTATGCCCTTATGGCTGAGCCAAAATTACTTACATACAACCACTTGATTCTGGATAAAAATGACTGCATTCAGGGCTAGGCATTTACACAGGGAGGTTCCTCCAGAATAATAAATCATACCAGAAGAGATATAGCGGAATCATTATTTCTGGAGCAGCAACGTTTGAAAGTTCCCTCTGTGGATTCACACTTAATACACACGATACAGGAGGAAGCTATTTTGTGGTCTGGAGAAGAAGTTTTAAAACATGATAAAGTGCAGGACTAATGAACCACTGAGATCTGCAGTGTCTCTTGCCTCTTTATATCTACTATTTATTACTAAATACAACAAAATAAAACTTCATGCACAGAGACCAATGAATAAAGACATAAAATGCTTCATTATGGCATACTCTAAGGCCATTTTAAAGTTCTTTTTGTTGATGTAAAATAATACAGGCTACCTAGGACTATGACTAGACTGTATGGATAAATGCAGATGAACATAAGGTTTATAGGGAAGAGATCTCATGGTCTCTACTTTGCTGATGCTTGTGAGAACAAGACCTGGTTATTAGCGTAATTCTGGATTCCCGCTCTGATGAGGATGCTCTCAAGTCTGCTGTTCTAGTGCATTCTAGACTACTGAAATTTGTTTTTTCCCCCAAATTCCTATAAAAGCCTAGGAGCTCTGGTTCTCTTTAGATCCCAGATGAAATGCTGAAGCCTGGCATTTTCCCTCCCTCCCTTCTCTGCCCCATTTCCAGCAACATGCATGGCCTGCACCATCCTATTTTGCCCCAAGGGCCTCCAGCACACTCAGCCAGCTATGCTCAATGGTGTGGAGGAATCAGATGGGGTTTCTTCAAAAAATCCTTGTCTATTATCTGAGTGAAGTTTCCTTGAATACAGTAGTCTTTAGTATCCTCCTTATGCATCTGCATGGGGATATTGGACAATTTAACCCCAAATAGGAAAGATGAAACAGGATAAAAATTTATTTCGACATCTACAAAGCATAAACTAGTCAGGACTCAAATCTCCTGGTTTATGGTGCCACCACGCTATCTCAGACCAGTAGAGCCTGCTTCCGTGAAAATTCACTACAGTCTAGTGTTACTAAATCTTCTCTGTCAAGCAGTTATTTCTACTTGCCAGGGTCCTAACACACCCCCATACTAATACCTAGGTCCCCATCAAAACCAAACATGCTTTAAAAACCTAACCAAAACCATCAGCTGCGCCTTTCTGCTTAACCCAGCTGACAAAAGCTGCATGAAATACACCACTATATAAACAGGAAACTAAGAACAAAAGTTTCACAAAGACCTTTATGAACCTTACTATGCCTACCTGACTGACCTCTGTAGTACTCTGACGTTGTTGTGCTTGGGGATACTAAAAAAACAAGCTCTCAAGTAGATTAGGTGTGTAGTTCAGTATCTTTGGGGAGGGGAGGAATGGTAGAATGTATGTCATAGCAGGTTCTGCCCATGTTTATGCCCGTAACATCTTATTTATGCCTGTGGCCAGGTACATAGGTAGGCGTGTACTCAGCCTCTTCTACAGTTTGGAAGCATCTACAAGCTTGGCCGTGTTTTAACTTCTGTAGTTGAAAATCAAAGTGTTTGGTAGCTGAATTTCAACCACCTGAGCCTTGAAACCCACAGGGAGGCAGCTCTGAAAAGCAAACTGAAAGGGAGCCCCTTTCCCCACCTCCTTCCCTGCAGTGCTCCCTGAGCTGGCTGGAGCAGCACAAAGCTTGCCTCTGCTCTGGGCTATAGCTTATGTAAACACATTTCTAACTTTCATAAAGCTGATCTCAGACCGTGTAAAAGAATAGATGGGCAAATGAGGGATATAAGGTCAATGGGTGCTTGAAATCCACAGTTTCAGGAGATTGTTTCAGGTGCTCCTATTCCTCCCTTCTTGCCCCTCACTCCCTCCCCTTCTGATTTCCATGGCTTTGCAACCACATTTGTCTCCCTTTTAACATACCTTTCTCTCCCCTGCTGCTGTGCAAAAGACTCCCACAAACCACAAGATAAACTAATTTAGGGCCAGGTTTTCTGGAGTGCTGAGTTTCCACTTAGGTCTCCAAATACCTTCCAGGTTTTCAGTAATTTGGATTGTTGGGTATTGAACATTTTGCAAAATCTAACTTTCATTTATATGTTTAACTGGGACATGAGGTCTTTCAAGATTCTGGTTGTAGTCTGGGGTCCTGGGATCCCTTGAAGAAAACTGATGACACACAAGGATTAGGAAAAGCAACTATATGCAAATTGCTAACAAAGCAGTAGCCTAGCTTGTGCAGACAAAAATGGTGTTTTTCTTTTCTGGAGTCTGTTACATTCATAACGTATTTTTATGTTATTTACAACAGAAATAGGCCAGAATGAACAACAGAAACAAGTCAGAGTGGACCAGGCAGATAAGTGATTATTGACTCTACCTTGCTAGCAGCTCTACATTTTTGAATGAAGTGCACTTTGGTATAACAGTTTTACTGCAATAGTTCATTCCCACTGCTTTCTAAGTTTCTCACTAAAATATTTTCTTCATGCAGAATGCTAAGAAAGGACAATATAGCTTTCTGTAGCATTGCCTTTTGAATTGATGTATGTCATAACAGCCATCCCAACTCTCACACTCAGAAACATCTCAGGTCTCCCAAAATCATGAGATTTTAAAAACACTTAGTCACCATTTACTTATTATTATTTGTTTCATGCCTTTGAAGTCCATTTGAGGTCACATTATCAAGTACTTATCCATTTGTAAGGCTAGAAATGCAGCCTTACAAAAAAGAGATCTGGGATTCCCAGGCAATCATGAGTATAGGAACTAAGGACTTACTTGTGAGACTCATAATAAAATCCTGAGAGCTGGCAACATTAACAGTGTGATTGTTACTGTGATTAATGAGAGTTTCAGGAACACTTGTAGGAGATAACAGTTCCTCTGTGTGCAAAATATTTTTTCCCATAAAACTGCTGTAGAGCTTAGGTTTGTATGTAGCTGCCAACATGGATTAGCCAAGAACAATTCATGTCAAATGATCCTTATTTCCCACTCTAGTAAGGCAAGAGATTTTGTGGGCAGAAGGGCAGCATAAGATGCTACATCTCAACTACAAAAAGCTTTTTTTTTATATTGTCTCAGGTGACAATATCATAAGCAAATTAGGGAAACAAAATAATATTTGATCCAAGACAGATGCCTATGCGATTCAAGACTATTGTATAGAATTTGCTGAAAAAACATACTTGAAAAGAAATGAGCAACTGCCCATTGTCAGACTACAAGGCTGTATAACGTGGCATTTCCTAGGCACCGCTCCTGGGCCAGTTTAATATTTTCATTAATAAAATTGCTTCTTACATTTTCAAGCAATGGGAAAGCTTAGAGGGGCTGCAGGCACACTGGAGAAGATTAGGCTTCAGAATGACAGAGGAAGTGGTCCAATGATCTGAAAACATAGTAGCAGGATGCAATCCTAAAAAAAAGAAAAAAAAAAAAAAGGACTAGGATGCAATTTAATATGCAAAATGGCAGGGCTCTAAACAGTCAGGAATAATCATTTGCACAAATTCAGAACAGGGAATGATCACTTCTGCAGAAAATGTTTTGGGGATAATAGTGGTTTACAAACTAGATATGATACCATGCAGTGGGAAATTTAAAAAAAAAAGGGGGGAAGGGGGAGGAAAACATCATATTGCATTGTATAAGCACTTTTGTTGGAAACAAGTGACTAGTGCTGCCAAACCTGTACATGAAGTTCTGTTCCAAGTTTTAGGCACTGGATTTCAAGAAAGAGGTAAACCCATAGAAAGGCAGAACTGAAGAGAAATTATAATAATCTTCAAATGTATACAAGGTAGCACAAGAAAGAACAGTCTCACAACAACTAGGACAGAAAAAAATAGTGAAACTAAGTAACAACAGTGTAGATTTAGGTTTGTCTTTAGTTTTAGGACAATTTCCAATAAAGATAAACAACTTTTGTAAGAGCAATAATTAGGCAACTGAAGGAAAGAAATTACATAACTAACTATAAAATAAAATAATCTCATTTTGTTGTGTACCATTCCTGCTGAACATGAATAAGTTCACCTCACATCACATGCAAACTACTCCAGGAAGCGACTTGTAGTGCAGTTAAACAAAGTTTGCAATTAAAAAATGACACAGAGGTACAAGTTCAGGAGTATTTGTTATAATGTGCAAAAAAAAAAAAAAAAAAAGCTAAGAATACCTAGATCATTCTGTTTCCAACTATTTGTTTTGTGTTATTGGTTCAGGTTTTCTCTATTACGCACTGGCTGAAATTAGCTGAGTGGTTATTTGTGGAACTGGAATCAGAGACATAAATAACTAAAGTAGTGTAGGCCAGTCCATAGGAAGAATTTAAGTTTAGCTCTCCTGTTAGATAATTTTATGTTGTTTGTTTTTTTCAATATCTTTTCAATATAAATGCCCCAAAAGATACCTGTGCAAAATTTTATCAATTCTAATTGGAATCCAATTCTAATTTAATCAATTCTATCAATTGGAGGATCTGGAAAATTGAAAAGAAAGTAAACTGAGACCAAATATATTTTCCGGAAAAACACTCACAGATCAAGCTGGATAGTATTTATATTTTCTTAGATAACCAACAAAGAAACAAATGTTGAATAAATGAATAAATCAGGTCTTTTATAAAAGGTGCACAGTCCTCTCTCTCCATTTTGCATATCACCTTTAGCTGTATGGTGGCTACAGTTCCAACTGAACACACTGAGGAGCTGAACAGGTTGCAAAAAGATGGGAATCTCACTGAACTTGTTATTAGCATGCCCTGTTTTGGAGAAATCTGAAAATTTGACAAGGAAATCAAGAAGTTAATTAAATCTGCTTATTGTAACAATAGCCAAAGGCAAAGAAGATGTACTGATGTTAGATAATAACGTTTCATTTCTTTCCTGTCCTGAAAGGCGATATTTGTTAGAACTAATGCCCCTTGGCACACGAGTTTGCTGGAATGTACTGGTTTAGCATGGATCAGTGATCTTAAAACTTTCCAAAGTGGGTGCAAATGTCAGTCCACTGAGTAATGAGCACTAGGGAGGATTGCGCCCTATAGGATCTGTCTAAATAAATACAAAACTACTAGCTGTCAGCCTGAAAATAGGGCCAAAGGCTATTTTTTTCATCTGATTGCTTGTTTGTCAAGCATACAAAACAATACATAAAAAAATACGGAAATGAGGAAATACCGATGGGCATATGGCAGAGCTTTATGAGATTGATCCGTGTGTAGAACTGATCCCGAACAGTCATGTGAATGTCATGAAAATTTCTTTCTTTCTTTCTTTCCCAGACAGAAAACATTTTGTTACTGCATTGTGGATATGCATTTGCATGAGTATTTGGATTAAGAGTGTTTTCAAAGAAATATTTTGGGAAGATTTGAGAAGACTGTGTAACTGAATGACTGCTCATTTCTCATGAATAGCGGATTACTCTATGACAAAGTGGTTTGTTTTTTTTTAATCTTGTGATCTGCAGAGCCATAGAAGTCCATGCACTGCTTCTACTCTGTAAGTCTGCGAAAGGTAACAAAGAAAGCAAGAAAGAAAAAATTGTCCGCAGGCTTAAATACAGAGTGCCATACCTTCACTAGATGAATGCTAGAGGACCAGAAGTTGAAAATAGTTGAAAACCACTGAACTAAACAGTAATCAAATAATTTGCAAATAATACAGAGGTTGAGATATATTCTTGGAGGGGCCAGTCCATCTCTTACTACCTTCAATGAGAGCTGGGACGGTTCCCTGGTTCAAAGCCCATTGGAGTCAATGTGAGTCATTCAGAGATTTCAATGGACCTGGCTATACTTGAATAACAAAGTCATTTTACAAAATATAAATTTGTTTGCAAGTAATTCATGTACAGGAGAGGAACTAAATTAATCAAATAAATATTTTGCTGTAAATAATTTGCCCTAAATCTAGTGCTTACCTAATTTCCCTCAAAACTTCTGTATAATATCTGCAAACCTACACTGTAAACTAAATGGAGTAGAACTGAATTCCAGCATTCCATGGAGTTCTTTCTGAAGGTTTTATATGCTACATATACACTATATTCATATTTAAAACAGCTGTTTAACATATGAGGATTTTACTACTTAGTTTACTTCTACCATTTTTCCGTTAATAAATTCACCATATATGCAGGCTTACAAACAAACTAAAACAGACCCAAATGTTCTAAATACACAGTCAGTTCATTAATAAATGATAATAAAGAAAAGGAAAACGTACATTTTTTTCTATTCATGCTAGCTGAAAAGATGCAAGAGAAACAGACTAATATCATCCAATCTCACAGACCACAGGAATAAAAACATGTAAGCCTTCACCTAGCAAAAAAAAAAAAAAAAGTGTTTTAAAAAAGCTTAAAGAAAATTCCAGAAGAAAATAATTAGTGACACATCTTTTCCTAGTTCTGGTCTTGCTCTTTTCTCAGTGTCAGGTAATGCAGGTGTATTTCCTAAAACAAAAGCACAGCCTAAGATTTTCAAATGTACCTAGGGATCACCGTGGCTCTACGGAAACCAGCTGCATGATGTCTCTGTTCAAACATATAAAACCGAAGGCACCAAAAGCTACTACTCTTTTAAGAAACTCTGGCTAATAAAAATGGCTGCTTTCAGATTCATTGTAATATCAAGCCTAACAAGCAAACTTTACACAGTTCAGAGAGCCTGCGAGCCTTCGCTGCCAGCACAGACACACTCACCCTTTCTACTTTGACTCAATGGTAAGCTGTGCTGCAGATCTGCTCTGGGTAGAGATGACAAACAGATGAGTTCCCACATTTGTATGCACTTGGGTTCTTCGGGGCAATTTTAGATGAATTCAGAGGTCACTGGAAATCGAACCCTGACAGGACAGAATGCTTAAATTACAAGGAAAAAAGCACACAGACTTGACCCCCACTCTTCATGATGGCTCTGACAATCGTGAAATAAAAAAAAAAAAAGGAAATTACTGAAGGTTTAATAGGAAAAAGCATCTCATTCTGCAATATAATATATCCCTCTGTGAAAGAGTGAGATTAAAATCCACTGTATCTTTCAGTTTTCCTAATTTTCTTCTCCCCCTAAAAATTCATGGACTCGGGACAAGCGTGGTGCACACCAAGCATTCCAATTGCTTTTGAAAGGAGCGTTTTGCTAGTGGAAAATGTGCTGTCTCTTTGATTGCAAATGTAGTTGATTGTGAGGAGAATGAAAGGATGACCTATGACATGACCTGCTAGCGCAATAAGGTCATTTTTTTTCTCCCCTCCTCACACAAAAGATAAGAGGCTGACTGCTTACAAAGTGTTCTGGCAAATGGACAAATTAGGACTGCCTGGACTCCCGCTCCGGTCAGGCAAGTTATTCTAAGTGAAGATAAGTGAAAGTTTGAAATGTTTTGAGGAGGAGGCAGACTGCGAGCTTTCATTCCTTCCCCAAATGGATGGATTGTGAAGGAAGAGAGCTGCACAAAAATGACTTGCTCAGGAGTTTCAGGTTTCAGACTTGAAGTTCCTGCAGCTGAGTGGTAGAGAGGAGGAGGACAGGATGGCCATGCGGTGCAATGTCAGACAGCACCGACTCAGGACAGCTAGCCTCAGTTGACTCCCAGCTTGACCATTTGTTTTCTGTGAGGTAACACACAAGAACAGATGGGCAGGAAAAACCTCCTCTGAGATGCTGAGGCACAAGCCAGATCCTGGGTAATTACCATAGGATTGTATTTGAATAACACCTGCCCATTTAGGACAATTCTGGCATCATGAAAATTCAGCTTTCTGGCTTTCGGATCCAAACTTGCATCGGCCAGCCAGGTCAGTGCATGGGCAAGTTTCTGTCCATGTATGCCCATATCTATAAACATACTCTTGATCCACTCTCAGACCAACATTTCAAGCTCTGCATGTGTCAGGGAAAATATTTTCATATCTTGGTGGTGTGTTATGAGATAAAATTATTTGTGAGTGAGAAGTGTTCAGATAGGACTTTGCTGTTCATTTATACACCTAGCTAGAAAACTGAGATGCTTTTTAGGAAAACTAGGGTCAGGTTTCAATTGAGCCCTCAGTGAGGCTATGGTTTGGGTGAAAGTTCCCTGGTTCCAACAAATAGACAGCCTAAAGCTCAAACATTTTAGCACAGAATTGCTTTGAGATTTGGTGTTTGAGCCCTAACCCTCAGTGCAGAATTCCTGAGTATGAACTCATTCAAACAAAAACCAAAACAAAGGTTTTCATGAAACCCAGGAAGCCTGAAACACCAACTTTCTTAGTAGTGCTACAAAGCAAGCTCCAGAAAACCACAGAAAAGCCCAAAGACCACAAAAAAATTAAACAGATGGAAAATGTCATTTTCTGGAAATGCTTATTTCTTCCTACAAAACTGGCAGGTTCTCTAACTTCTGTTTGATCTGCTTCAGAAATATACAGTATCAGTAAAGTTTATCCGGTGCACACCTGGTACCAGCTGCAAATCAAGGAACTATCCCATCGAAAGCAGTATCTTAATCACCTGCCATAGGGTGACAGGCCAGATATATGTTTTCAACACATTCATGGAAAGCTATCAAATGTGGTGCTGTGTGATTTCGCTTCACAAACATTTTTTGACGGAAATGGAATATTCTTGGGAATTTCTGGAAAACTTGCAAAATGAGACATGTATCCCAGCCATCGCCCCGATGAACCACGTTTGCACCATCTGACAGAACGTCACTGTCAATTCATTTGGGCTCTAGTCCAGAGGAATCTTTAAGCAAGTATTCAACTCGAAGCATGGCAGCAATCTTGTCCAAGGATTCATATGTTTTAAATGAAGAACTTTCTTCAGTGCTTCACAGAGGCTGGAGATATGTTAAGAGATAAGCGAGAGATAAACCTGAAGCTCACTCTTGCTTAAAGTACAAGCACAGACCTTTCCTTTTTCCTTTTTAGTACTTTTCTTAGTAATCAAAATGAGCATCTAAATGAACTCCTTAGCCCTGTCAAAATCAAATATGTGACGTGGAATAAGCAACAAGAGTGATTCTGCGACCCCCCCCCCCCCGCCCCCGCACACAGTTCCCATTCTTTTTTGGTGAAAGCTGTGGGAAAATTCAGACCTGTGTATCTGTCAAGCCAAGTCTTCATCTGTGACCAGAACAATGAAGATAGAGAATCTGGAGATCATTTCCCTCAACACTGTCTTGGACATGCTGATATTATCATGATGCTGTAGAGCATCCATACCTCCTATGTCATGATTATATCACTAAAATATGTGGGCATATCTGCACAGTGATTCACCATTAGGTTAAAATGAGTAAAGTCAAACAGAAACTTTTATTGCCCCTTGTTTTAGAATATAACAGAAAATACTTGACATCTGGTCTTCTTTAATGGCATCTGGAGTTGTGTCTAAGCAGATACCGCAAATTCAGTTTCTTCAATTGCATTTGAATTTCAGTATGAGTTATTTTAGCAGAGACACAAACTCTTCATTTTAGAGCTAGTTAAACTTGAAAAGCAAGAAGAAAGACACTCTCTAAAGCTCCTTTGGTTAAAATCAGTGTCTGTACGTTGTATACCCTTTGATCTCTGGACAACAAAGAGCAACCTCAACTTAGAGGCAGGATAAGAAGGAGAAGCTGAGGAAATAAAACACTCATTGAAAGGGACCATCAGCTGTCATTCAACCCCAGAGTGGGACACTTCCTGCTACCTTTTTGGATAGCTTTTTAATTTCTAGCTTGCTTTCCATTTTTCTTTCAGGGGGAAAAATCTTGCCAGCAGTTTCTGACATGATTCAGATGAGCAATTCTACAACCTCCACTCAGCATTATCTTCTAACCTCCGGCAATCATTTGGAGAGCCTCCTACTGCTGGGGTGGTACTGCCCCTGACAGATCCAGAATTACCCGTGTTAGAATTCACTGGCAAAGAGACTGTACAGGTTCAATAGATCTCATGGCTAGTGCATGAATATGGGCTTGTAGTCTCAAATACTTGTGCTGTCTTCAATGTAGCTAGTTATGTAAATTATGTAAATAAAAATATAAAAATAAAATTCACAGAATCTGACTCATGAGGAATATTCAAGGCATTTTGGTATTTAATTCCAGCTCTGCAGGGACTGAGTCATAGCTCAGCAATCAGCAATTAGTTTGGATACAGTATCAAATTCGTAAAACTGCTATGTTTTGGCCACTAGAAGGGATAGAGATCTACAGAGTTACCACCAATCAGCTGCAGCGCAGCATCAATGCTCTCAAACTGATGGAGTTGCAGGCAGACAGACTACGATTAAAACTCACTGACTTTTAATCTACACTATATCAGTTTACAACTGGGACAGACTTAAGACAGATATGGCCAGTAATCAACAGTTACTGCAGCTCTGCTGCCAGGCAGTAACTTATTAGGTTGCTATAACTCAGCTGTCTGTCTGAACCCTAGCACATTCAGTTAATGAACGCTAGTTAATTTTTTTTAACCATGCTGAGATCTCTATTAGAAGCATGCGATTTGGGTTTTTGAATACGGCTGCTGGGCTTTGGAAAAAGAGGAGGCAGTTATTTAACTTTTTCTCATACATAGAGAAAAATCAGGGTTTAGAGTTTCTTCTTGTTTTCCTGATTACTATCAAATGGCTCGCACACTCACTTTTCAAAAGGCATTTATCCTCAGCTCATTGCAGATACTGTTGCTATTTAGCAAGGAAAACAACAAGTTGCAGGAGTCAGCTCTGTGTTCTCGCTGCCCAAATTTTGCTAACCTCCCAAGTGCAGAATAAGGGTTTTAGAACATTTAACATGTGGCGACAGAACTGAATATTTGCAAGTATATTGGTGCATTGCAAGAACATCAACAGCAATAGGATAAGCTGTATCTCTACACATTGGGCCAAATTCTGCTGCCTGTTTTCAATGCAGTTACCCCAGCAAAATCAACTGAGTGACTCCAGATTTATATTCATGTAATGGAAAGCAGAATCTGACTCACCATATGGAACCCATTTGGAAAGAAGTCTAGTAGTGAGTTTTATCTACAGCTTATTGAATTGTTCATTTTTCTTATTTCTATTTTTCTTGGTTTTGTTGCAGGTTGATAAGCAATCTGAATGCCTGCTGAGGACTCAAGTTATTATTAAACATCTGAAAGTAAAGGTACGTAGATAAAGAGATGGGCTATCCTATTTCCAAAACACTATCCAAGTTTCTTTTTGTTGTTACCATACAGAACTCTGACCCAAATCATCACCAGCCTGAAGGGAAAGCGTGAGAGTATAAATAAATTATAAAAGAGTATTTACCTCTTGAATAACCTATTCAGGACCTGCTGTGTGTTTATACAATCATGGTTGTTGCAGAATGGGAGGAATTCTGCTCCTCAGGCTGAATACTCTGCAGCCCTCAAACAATGGGCCCAGCAGCTCCTGAGTGCTGCAGCTCCTGCTCCCAGGGGGTGTCTGCACATCTGGATTTCTTCCACAGTTACAGCGCCGGGTTCACCACAGACCCCATGTCGATCACACAGGTTACAATAGACACAACAGGCTGACAAACCAGTGTGGCTCCCATCTTACCAAGGATGCTCTCAAGCATCCAGAGAGAAATCTTGTGACACTAAATGTCAGCTGGATTGCCCGATGAGGAATGTCTTTACTGTGGTTCTCTGTTTTGACAGCTTTGGAAACAGAGAACAAAACAAAGATCTATGAAATTCTGGCCAAATCAATGGGCACAAGATTTGTGCTGCCTATTCCAGTGGAAGGCCTGGGTTGGAGCTCATGGTAGCATTTGAGCCCTAATGGTATGTTTTTCTAGAGAAAGAGAGAGTATGCATGCCTGGAAAATAATTTTGAACCCATGCACTTAAGATACAATTAAACATTTCATTAATTCCTTCTTAAAAAACACAAACGTAGTATTTTAATTCAAAAGGTGGAATTGGTCCTAAAACATACTGTTGGGGTTTTGTATGAAATAAAGGGACACATAAAGTCAGTAATACAAACAATTGGCCCGTAACTAAATGTTCAATAATGTTATATTTGGAGGGTGCTGTCTTAAAGTTTGATATACCTATTATCATTCAATGAAAGCAAAATAATCTTCCTTACACAGGTAAACAAGAAACATGATAAATAGAAATTACAACAGTTCAACATTCTTTAGCAATGCAACCTCCTACAAGATTAAAAAGAGAAAAGGCAAGTGAACTCGCTTCAGCACAACTTTAGATTTTCATGAAAATGCAGAACTTTCCAGAAATTACTTGGAGATGGACAAAACCAGTCCTATGCCAATATTTAAACATGGTAAATGAGACACAATAGAAATAGGTCGGAATAATTGCCATTATACTTTACAGATAAAGAAGCAAAGGAAAATTATTTAATTAGTGTCAACTAGTTAAAGGAAAAACCTAAGTCTAATATACTCTTCTAAAGATAGAGGCAAGAAGCAACAAGTTTGGCTGATAGAAGTAGTATCAAAGTTAACATAGCAAGATTTATGAAAGCCATTTTATGTTAATACCCAATGACATTTTGAATAAGAAATGAGCACTCTGCTAAAGTTTTGCAGCGTTATGAAATAGCCTGAAGCTGGACAGCTGAATAGATCTCCAAAGAGAAATGAGAAAAGGAAAATCGATTCTTCGTTCTACAGAGTTGAAATAAGCTTGAGCAGTCATACCCCTGACTGCTTACTTGATGAGAAAGTTGAAGATGACACAGAAAGCAAATACTTAGGAAACCAGGTCACAGATACAGACTCACCTGGACCGCTGTGTGAAAAAGGCATGGCTATAAATCTGAGTTCCAGTTCAGCCAAGAACAGGATACCCAGCTATGCAAAGTGAATGCTGCCAGGACAGCAGACTACATCTGGCAAGTTGTAGCTCTGAAACACTTGGGGTCTGGAGGTGTCCTTAATGCTGTGCTACAGCTGAAAATGTTAATTTATCTGAAGGTTAGATGAAGAAACATGATACTAATAAACAGGACAAGGAAAGTCACCATACATTTACTTTTGGAACTGGTGTCCAACTCTGTACTGAGTACTGAGGAACCATGAAGAGTGCATAAAAGACTTGGAAAAATGAAGAAATGGGTTGAAATTTTTGCCTTACATTGAAACACTCAGGAACTCAACAGATTCCTGGGTCAAGGAGAATATAAAAGGGTGACTTGCTTGGCAACACAAATGTTGTAATTCTTCAGAGTTGCAGATCAAATTATAAGAAGCTTAACTTTCTGAGCACTGGAGCTAGACAAATTCTGTACAGTGACTGATTAGCCACTAGGACAGCTTAATAAAGTTATAGTGAATTCCCATCATAGGCCATTTTAAATCAGGACTAGAATGTTTTCTAAATCAGATGCTTTTTTGGAATGAGAAATAGCTTATGAAACTCCTATGTCTAAGTTACGCTGGAGGTCAGACTAAATGACCATACTCCCTCCATCTGGTTTTGTAGTCTCCAAGTAGAAGTCTCAGAATAAGCTTCCAAAGGGAAGGAGCTGGCCTCCTAACATGTCTAGCTAGCATTTATTTGAAAAGTGTTTGGTTCTAATTGACAAAATGCATTCTTCAATGTTAGTTTGCAGCATACTTTTTTTTAAAATCTTACTACTAAATTTCAACAACCAGTCTTTATTAGTTTTGATTGTTTTTAGTAGGAATACTTCACTTGTTAGGAAGAAGCTGTCCTCTGAGCAGCTGGTAAATCAGACAAATTCCCTTACAAAAGAAGTTTAGGACTGAGGGGAAGAGACTTTGTGCAAGATTAGATTAACATAACTATTTACTTCCAAAAGGAAAGACCTAAAGGACAGTGCCATAACATGTGTATCAAGTCACTTGTCTCAGTTCCAGAACTAATTACTATTACAAATATTGACTCTGCGCATCCTGCCAGCAATCCAACAAGATGTCTCTTACTAAATTTTCTGTTGAATCAATGTCAGCCTCAGATCTATATGAGACTGTTCTACTGATGTTTATGTAGACCTCAGGCCAGAGCAAGTGATTATCTCTGGCTGCTTTGACTGCTTTAGCAACACAGGATATCTATAAGTTGGACCAAATGACTACATTTACTGAGTTTATTCTTTGTCTCATCGGTGAGTTTGCTGTAGGTGGAGATGTACAGAGGCCTTTATTTTATATTTCTTTTGCCAGCTCTCAGAGTTTTCAAATTTATCTTTTCTTAGCAGAAATGAAGCGGGAAAATAGTAAACAATGGAATGATGTTTTTTGCTTCTAGCAAGTTTTTTCAGCAGTGCAAGTCCTTGCTAAAAAGTTTAGCAAACCTAAATGTTAGAAGATAATTCTGTTGGGACCAAACTGTTAGACTGTTAGGGGAAAAATTGGGGAATTCTCTCAGGACAGTTTTTAGTCTCTGTTCTCCATCTTCTGGATAACACTGGATGAAAACAAGATTATATGACATAAATACACAGACTAAAAATGCAGCCTAAGGAATACAAAATCTAGATCAGCTTTGGCAACACCTCAGCCAAAAAAACCCACACACCCCCCAAGAAAAAAAAAACAAACCCAAAACAAAACCCAAAACCCAAACCAAACAAACAAAAAAAATGCAGAAAAATATCCCCAAAGTCAAAACACTTAATAAGGACATTTCTAAAATCACATGCTTTGGCTTTTCTTCTTAAAATTATTTTTTTTCCAATTAAACTGACCTAAATCTTTTAAGTAGAGTAAAAAAAAAGGAGTTAAGTAGCACCTCAGACAGGGTTTCTACATGTTAAAATTGTTTGATCTCTTAAAATTTTCTCTATTCCTTTTTCCTCTTATTCCTTTTTTTCATAATGCAGCAATGGAATGGAAAAATCCATTATTCATATGCAAGGCTAGAATTCCTCCACTAAACCAGTGATATTATTCTTTCTAGAATAATTTAAATACAGATTTGAATTCCACACAATTGGATGGGGAAGGTTCATGCCTTCAGTTACGCGCACATTCCTAAAATTGTCGGTGATAATTGAAGTGAAATGTAGGGTGTACGACATGGTGAAAAAGCATCAGGCGCAATTCCTTCAGAAAGACTGAATTTGCCAGTTTAACTTTGAGTAAGCAATTGGTCTAGACCTTGTGGATCTATTTGCCCTGGTACATATTAACTGCCATAAAAAATGCTGAGGGTTAAAAAATGGCACATCAGCATGAAGCATATCTAAAATCGCACCTGAAGCACTGCTTTTCTATACTCAACAAAGAATGCATATTAGACTATGTAAAACTGACTACTTTCAAAGGCATGAATTCCCATGCTATGCTAACTCAGAAGTGTTTAGAAGTGTCAGCCTTTCCTGGAAGCCAATTGTGTAACTATATTTTTGACACAAATGCTTAATGTTCCTTAAGTTCAACTTGTGGAAAGTAAATGCTAACTCTAATTTTGGCTTCATTTATTTCATTGCTTACTTTTTTGTAGGAGGAGTCTTCTCTTTTCTTCCCATAGATAGTATAGGATCATCTTAATTAACCAGTATTTTTAATTAGAGAATGTGTAATCATCAATTAACTAGAATAGCTACTGATTATTTTAGTGATAGGAACTCATTAACTGGGCTCACATGAGCATGTATATTTTGGATTGACTTCATACTCTGTGGAAAAAACACTCTTTTGGAAATTTGCTGTTAACCAAATTTTTAAAACCTCATTTAAACAAAAATAATAATATCTGTGCAAGATGCTTATTTACTAGTTTTCTTGGAGGACCCTAGAGGTGGACAAGTCCAGTACTATCTTCCCATTGGGAAAATAAGATGAGAAGGGAATAAAATTTTGACCTAGATACCAAACCTGGTGATGAACGTGCTGGGTATTCATGCAACACTTACTTTGGACATGAATTCAGCAGAGAAGAAACATGAGGGTCTGCAGCACAGTCAGAGGTACTCTTGGGAAGATAATGTGTGGTATCCCTTTGAGAAAGCTAAAAATTACTCTTTTCCAAGCAGTCATGTATGTCTGTTGGGAGCAGAACACTATTCTGCATTGAGTCTGAGACCCAGGAATAAGACTGAATGGTATGCCAGTAAAAGGCAGTACATTTTCTTTGTATTGGCAATATAGAATTTGAACTTGACTCATCTTTTCATCAAATTAGTAGTGGAGCAGACAGTAGACAATTTATCATGTAGACCATCTTACATCTGACACTTAAAATTCGCAGTGTCCAAATTCAGCACTTTATTTTGGCAGGCGGTTATGTGTTCAGCTTTTAGGTCTTTACTTCTTGGACAATTCAGAGTACAGTAATTCAGGAAGTAATATTTTAAATCATCCAGTACAAGGAATGAGGCCACTTTCTCATATGCTATTGCAACCATCCAAAGCTATTCCTTTCATGGTCTAAAAGAGAGTAGAAGGGATAGAAAAATGTTTGGAGGGAACTGCCAGCAAATGCCATACATTTTGTATTTCATTTTTCAGTCTTTTTTAGTGTTCAACTGTCCCAAGGTCTGAAGCATTTCATTTAATAAGATGTTATTAATTTTGGAAACAACACTAGATCCAATCTTCTTGCCAAGTAGACAGGCCTGTTTTGATATCTTAGTAATGAATAGCACCTTCAGCCTTGACTATTACTAACTCTTGTAATGCTAAGTTGGCATAATTCTGATGTTCGTAGGTCTTTTCTTTCCAGACCAAAATTATGAAAGATTTTATCAAGGCATGAAGTACATTCCAGCAGTATGGACAATTTCTTTATTGCTGAAAGTGTAGCTTTAAAAATCTATAGATCCTACTTATGAACAAAAAAATTCCTTATACAGCTGTATTGTGTTGTTTCCACATTTGTTTAAACACAGGAGTCTGGCTAAGGAATATACAAACGATTCATAAAAACATGCCTATGTTACACATGTGTGAACCACATGGAGAGTAACATGTGGATTTCAAACTCAGGGCATGGGTTTTCCTTTTTATAACTGTCCGAAGTAAGAATATTCTAAGTAGGGACATTTTTTCAATAACATTTTTGAAACCTTAACCTCAGAGGGTATCAAAAATGTCTCTCATGAGATATAGGGCCACACATATTGCAGACAGCTGTTTGCAAAAGTTAACACCCGCCTGAAAAAGCAAAAGGGATGAAGTCTCCACAGCTCATTCCTTTCAGTAAGCGAGAACCATACCTGGACGATTGAGCAGAGGTATGCTCCATTTACCTCTGTATGTATTAACTGCACTTTAAATTCCCGATCAAAATGTAAAAGTTAGCTTATTCTGTTGACGCCATATTATATAAAGTCAACCAGGAGATAGAAGTAATAGTTCACATAGTCACTGGCAGCAATGAGGATCCCCATTTTCACAAATGAAAACATTGGGGTAGAGCCTCAGTTCAGTGAAACCAGTACAGGGCGTTCCACTATCTTCGGAAAGCATTGGGTCAACCTGTCTAGCAAGATTATTGCATCAAAGTTACATGTTTGAAAAATACAACTTTTCAGACTAGTGGTAACTGCTTTAATCAAAAAAGGTGCTTATTATTGCCCGAAGAAGTAACAGGCAGTTGCTGACTAATAATTTTACTCTCATGAACTAGAATGTAAGAGTGTTCTGTTTATCAGTCACTCAAGCATGCAAGGACATTAGCTCCAACACAGCTATGCTCAATGCTCAACCAGTAGAGAGGTCAAATGAAGCTTTATCCTGCTTCTCATGCAGTCTCTATTGAAGCTTTCCTCAAGCCACTGGGCTTTCAGCTTAACACAAACTGTAAATCATCCTGATTTCTTAATTTGTGTATGTGTGTGAACTGAATTACTCTGGGTAGTGTTGTATCTGCATTTGTATATTCCACAGTGCAATAACGACAGGAATCTATGTTAGCTGTGGCTCACATAGGAGCTCTGCATCCACTTTTAGGACCTGACAAGAAGGTCTTTCACAAGCAGGCATCCAATGAACACTAGAAGGTTGTTCCTTGTGCTGCAATATCTTCTCCAGTGTTTTTTTATAGATCATTACATCTAAGAGCAAAGAATCATTATTTTAATGTCAGTCCAGGCTATCTTATAAAATGCTTCTTGGCTTTGCACTCTGCTTTTGCTTTTATGAAACTGCTCTACCACAGTGCAATAGCAAGAAAGCTCATTCTGGAATAGGTGCAAACTTAAATTCAGACAGCATTAATAGTAAATTTTTTTCAATTATTTGAAAGGTGGCAAAAGCAAACCTTCACAGGGTCAGAGACTGTGTTAATGAGCACAGCAAAGAGCCTACACTGAAAAAAAAAAAAGGGAAGATGGGAAAGAAGGTGGTAAAGCCAGTGAGAAAGAGCAAGAACAGGTTTTGATAGGCAGGGAGAGAGGAAAATCTCCATTTTTTTCACATGGTGTCCTTTCCAGTGATCTCAATATTTTTGTTGTAAATGAAGAGGTGGGGTAAGATTATTTTAAGGTATCAGCAAAATAGGCTCCAGTTCCAACTCCATCTTTACACATTGTTGATGAAAAGGCAGGGAGAGGGATATAGATGGACATAAATGGGGGTCATCACATAAAAATAAGGAGTAAAATACTGTCTAATATTTCCTTACAGGAAACCCACAGCATGGTGCTAATAAAGTAAGGCAATGCTCTAGCAGTCAGAATAGTGACAAATGGTAACTCGGGGGGTTTCCCCTATGGCTCCTGTTTTGGGACTAGGTACTGTGGTAACTATTGACAAAAAAACAAACTGCATTTATCTGGAGACCAATAGGTGGAGCTGTGGAAAACAACCATCCTAAGACAGGGCCTTAAATCACCTGGCACTCAGAGGCCAGGATAGCTGAAGTAGTGGCTGATCCCATGGGCCAGAGCTGCCCTGCCCTGCGTCAGCAGGCAGGAGACTGTGCTTGCTCCAGTGGAGACACTGAAAGTGCAAGCCACATGTGTAACTGTTATCATGGAAAGTATATATTCCCATTGGCTCCACTGTCAGATACTCTGAAGCCATGGAAAATGCCACAAAAGATAAGCCATACACCTCTTTGTTCATTCCACTTGTTTAAATTGTTGTCTGCTCTGCGGGGTCTTTATCAGAGCCATTCGTACAAAAAGCATCAGTCTGCTTCTGATAAGTATTTCTGATATCATTACTGCTGAAGGATTGCTAGGGGCATTTATTTCTGAACAATGAACAATGGGCCATCTACAACACGTAATCAGTGATTTATCCACTTATCTATTAAGAGGCTTAGTTAAATTTTGGGGTCCTGCTGCCTCTTTGTATTTGAATCACAACTCCATCTGGTCATAAAACACTACAGCTTGGAGTGTCGGAGCAGTCCGGATCCCACTGCCTCGAATGCAGGACAGCTCAGGACTCAGCAGGGCTTAGCAAGCTGGGAAAACTCTGGTTTACCTTCTCAGGTTTGGCACCACTTGCAGTGGGGGCCAAGCAGAGGGGGGAATTCTGGGATCATTATTCATTTTAACAGTACTAAATTTTTATAGCACAAAATGCTGAATCAGAACAACGTCACTGCATACCTGATAGCAGAAATACTTTTTTGACATGAATGCTAGCAGAGCAAATAGAAGGAACTTCCTTGGCCTCAAAGGGGAGGGGAGAAAAGGAAAAAGATCAGATCCTGTGTTTGTCGAAGGACACTTAAAGAGAAGGTATCTCTGCCAGTCTCTTAATGATAGACAAGTATGATATTATCTCAGATACACCAAAGTCACAGGCACTCTGTGAATGTCATCAAAGTCAGACTCTCTGCTATCCATCTGAATGTTTTTGAAAACTGTAGCTGCAACGTCATCAAAGAAAAAAATTTTTTGCCTGTTCTTTAGTAGCTGGTATAATTTTGAAGAAAATAAAATTGTACTGGAAATTCCCACTGAGCCAATCTGATCATTAAGATGATATGCCACTTGGTTTCCTAGAGTTGCATTAGAAACATCTGGCAGAAAAGGTTACTTCTTGATCTGTATTTAAAAAAAATTTCCTCCCCAACCCATTCATTTGTCTTCAGACACATTAGCATTAGGAATAGTTCATTTAATGTATTTCAAAAATAAAAGTTGAAGAATGATCCGTGGGAGATTATTTTGTTGATAATTACACAGTGTTAATAATAGCTCTGTAGCTAAAGCTGTTGTAATAAACCTGGTTTTTAGCTCTTCTTAATTATCCAGGATAACACAGTTCACTAAGCATGTCACTTGGCACAACTCCTTGCAAAGCAGAATTTTCCTGAAAAGTTTGTTTATAAAAGAGGTAGGGGAGAAAAGGGGGGCTGAAAGTGAAAGACCCAAAGCTGGCAAGCACAATTGCCCATTGACACTCAGGCCCTAATCTTACACTGAACAGCTGAGGTATTGCTAGATGAAGTTGTCCAGTTTAGAGCCACGGGACTCTGCCTGGCTCAACGGTAAGTCATAACGCTTTCCCACAGCACGCGGCTCTGAGCTGGGGAGCCATGAGGGACAAGTGCAACTTGGAACTACAGCATTTTGCAGAGGTCTCGAGGTTGCCCAAAATGATTTCCTTGTAGTCGGACCGAACTTTAACACCAGACAATATAAAAATGCCCAATCCACCCTGAATGCACTGTGAATATTTTTGCTGAGTTCACTGAGTTTCGAATCTGATCCGTTAAATATGATGAAAATGAATCTGCTACTACTGGTGATAATCAGGTTTAAAAAAACCCCACAGTTTTACTTCTCTGTTATTTGGCACTGCTATGCTTACTAGCTAAGATACACTCACTGCATGAACAAGTATAAGAGCAAATAAAACCTTTAAATTTAGCCTTTGTTATCAAGACACCATCTAGTACTGCTTGCACTCAGAGATATTTAATTAAAAATAAATGTGTCACTGTTTAACAGAGCCCTCCAGTCGTCTTATCCACAGAGCTGCATGGGACATAAGACTCATTTAAATGCATCTTCCCTCTGAAAGGTTTTTAATTTTTTTTTCTGAGGTTAAATTTTTCTTTGAATGCAATTGCGTGATATAACAGAGGTTTCTACATGTCATCAGTTTGTCTGAATAGTAAAACATCTTTAGAAACAAAAAAAAATCAGGAATGTTGTAAGAACATTTCTGAATTTCACCCTTAATTTTTACATGGGACATTTTCAAATTTAAACAACTTCAATGACTCTACTCAGGTGAATTTGAATGTGAAACTTTACTGTTGTAAAATTTTTAAAAGCTTAATGAGTTTATAGAGTTGTTGTGGTTTGACCTGGCAGGCAGCTAAATGTCACACAGCCGTTAGCTCACTCCCCTACAGTGGGATGGGGGAGAGAATCAAAAAAAAAGGTAAAACTCATGGGCTGAGATAAAGACAATTTAGTAGGACAGAAAGGAAGGGAAAATAATAATAATGATAAAAGAATATACAAAACAAGTGATGCACAATGCAATTGCTCACCACCCGCTGACTGATGCCCAGCCAGTTCCCGAGCAGTGGACCCCTGGCCAGCTTTTCTTGTAGTTTATATACTAAGAATGATGTCATACGGTGAGGGATATCCCTTGGGTCAGTTGGGGTCAGCTGTCCTGGCTGTGTCCCCTCCCAATGCCTTGAGCAGCCCCAGCCTGCTCACTGGTGGGGTGAGGTGAGAGGCAGAAAAGGCCTTGACTCTGTGTAAGCCCTGCTCAGCAGTAACTAAAACATCCCTGTATTACCAACACTATTCTCATCCTAAAGCCACAGCACTATACCAGCTACGAGAAAGAAAATCAACTCTATCCCAGCCAAAGCCAGGACATTATTATTTAATTAATGTTTATAAGCATTAAATGAGTCCTAGTGACATGCAAATGAATTGAAATTAAAGAGTTTCTACCCAGAATCAAAGATGTGCATCTGATTTTTGCTTTTTTAAACTCTAAGCAGTTTGAAATAATATGGAGTTAGCAATGAAACTACAGCTATTTCTAATTATTACTGTGTCTGACAGGATGCATATGTTTATGGAATAATCTATGCATAAAATGAAAAAGCTCTTTTTACTGTTTTTGAAACAGTGTTTACATCAAAGTAAAACATATGTGTGATAAAAGAACAAAGCAGAAATCCCTAGTTGCTAGTCCTATTTGAGAACTATATATAGGATATTTACAACATTTTTTGGTGTGGTAGAACTCTGTATGTCAGGATGATTAATTCACAGACATGAAAAGTTAAAGGACCGTGAAGGGCTGTGGAAGATATAGCATCTCCTAAACTATCCAGATAGGTAGAAAGGAACGCTAGGATTTGTCAGGGGCTTGCTGCAAAGTTTTATTATTACTCAAAAAGCACCTGGGTCCAAAGCATCCAGTGGAAGCAATTTTACAAATCAAGGAGATAAACTATGTGAAAAAATTATGAGTAACTCATAGCTTACTCAAAGGACTCATAACAGGATCTGGAGCTTTCATCCCAGCCCAATTAACAGTGATCAAGACTAAGTCTCATCAGGAATAATTTGGGCAGATGTTCCCATCCCAAATTCACCACTACAGCTGACACCAATTGACTTTCTTATTGGTCATGTCAACAAAGAGCCAATGATTGCATGACTATGAAATATTGTCCTTCCAGAAAGGCTTTAGGATGGCTGAAGAATGATGTCTAGACTGTGTCTAAACCGGGAACAGACATTGCTTAGGCTCCTGTTTGAAGAACTCTAATTGGCCTGATTCTTTTATTGGACACAGATATGGTAAATCAGGATTGCTGATTTACAGCAGCTTCAATTATATCCATGGAAACAGTTCAACAAAAAATTTGTGGATGGAAGGACTGGTTTGGGTCACCAGGTAGAGGGGGTTCTTCACCATTTTTCGCACCCAATAAGCTGCACGCAGTGTCACCTGAGGAAGGAGAGGCTTCCCTGCTGTGCATCCCTCCTATGAAGAGCTCAGCTGGTAAAGCTGTTGAGCAATGGAAGAAGAGTCTGACCAAAACATTTTGTTGGCAAAAGGGAAATGCTTTGCTAACAAACGTTCCAGTTTCTTGATGGGGTAAGACACACAACGATGAGTATGCCTCCTCTTGCTCTCTGATGACTGGTTTTTAGCCATTCAGATATAAAAAGACATATTTTGAATTATCCTAATATTCCTTCACTTTTTCTTTCATGTTTTCTATAGCTTCCATTAGTTCTATAATTAGAATAATATTTAGTTAGCTAAAATGACTTGGTTTAAGTGTGACTACTGTGTCTGGAGATAATGTGAGCAAACGTCGGCATAAAATTTATAGGTACAGAAACATAAATAATTCTTTAATGAGTCCTTTCAATCTTAACATAATCAGTGGGAAGCTAAACCAGTTGGTCACCCCCAACCATGGAAATATAAACTCACAGCAGGATTGGCTGATCTCTGAAAAACTTCATTTTGGATAAGAGCCATTTTTAAGCAAAGAGCTGTTTACTTAGCCAGGGAAGTTTGGCTGTAGTGAGTAGACATCAGAATTGTTTATTATTGGAACCCAGAAGCACATTAATTATGTGATTTGAGTGACTGGGTAGCATCAGCCCCGCAGGTTTTGCACGTCAAATGCCCTCATCTCGCATGGTGTAAACTGACCCCTGAAGTGCGCGTCTGTGCACTAGAGGTTAAAGGAGGACTCTCCTCCAGCCCCACCCAGGGTCTGCCAGGGTGGCTGTGCTGCAAATTTATGTTTTCAGGAGATCAGAGCGCTTTGATATACTGCACGGGGCAGCAGTGTAGCTTCAATTTCACTTACATGTTGTGATTTCCTATGAAAGATCATCTGTCATTGGGAGTTCTTGTAACACATTTGCAAATAAGGTCAAACAATTTGTTCAGAGGTGAACACGGTAAGTATAAACACATTGTAAATATTTGAGTATGAGTTTAATGGTGTTTGAGAGGCTCACACAAAAAACCTCACAAATAAAATCTCTATATTTAAAAACAAATTAGAAACTTGCACATTATTTTAGCCTTTGGTGGGCATTCATCATCATTATGGACACTTCTGTTTATTTTGGTTTGCGTTGGGGAAAAGGGAACGTTTAGAAAGACCCAGCGAGGGTGGGCAGCGCGGTACGGTGGTGCTGGCTGGGCGCTGCTGGCTGAGCCCCAGGGCTCCAGCCAGCCCCTGCAATTAGCCGCTGCCACAACAGGCCTGCGCCCGCCGCCGTGCGGGGGACCGGCTGTGCCCTTCCACACAAAAACCCATTGGGCTCACCCGAAAAATATTTTTTGGAGAGCGATTATGGCGTACGGGAGCACCAGCTCTGGTTTAGTGACACTCTTGGATGGGAACGGCCCAGCGATGGGCGGTGAAGGGACGCGCGGGCTCTGTGGGCTCCTTGGCTCTCTGTGTGGCGAACAAATGGTGTTTCCATATGAAAAACAGCAAGTGATCATCTGTGCTGCATTTCTTGGAGGAGCTTCACGCTTTGGGGAAGATAAAGTGAAGCTGGCCCCCCTGCAAACTATCTTAGTATCTTATTTTTAGGACTGGAGAAACCCCTGGTTTACCTCAGACATATCGATCAAAGCACTACTGGGAATTTCTTGTAAATCCTGCTCTGATGTGCCATCCCCTGTCCTGGCATAACCTCTGTAGCAAAGGCTCCTTATAGGAACACTTATCACCATACTCCAGCACACTCCTGCCGAGGAAATTTCTTTCACAAGGACTTTCAGGTCCCCTTCGTACCACTATATTTTGATATGACTCTTGGAGAGAAGAATGAAGGAGAAGATGTTTCCAAAATATTTCCCCCAAAATTTACATCCCTGAGTCATCTCCACACAAAGCTAGATTTAAAGAGTATTAAAGCTATTGATTTCTGATTCCAAAAAGGTAAAAAAAAATGGCCTTGAAGCAAGTCTGAGAGTCATGATTTTCGGTCTGCAATATCCATTTTCTCGTTGTTTGTACAGGGCCCAACCCTGCAAACGCTTCTGCACCTAACGTGAGGAAAACCATACCTGAATGTAAGCATTTGCAATCTTATGTCTCTAGCTACTAAAGTCTTTGAAACAGAGAACTATGTGTATGTGAAACAGTATCTAAAGCATCTGGCACATTTAGGGGCACTATAATAAATCATAGTATTAATTGTGTATAAATATGCAAATTGCATTATACAAAAAATGTAAAAAACAGTGGATTAAAATATAAATATATATGTGGGGCTCCTAGCATTGAAAGCGACCTCTCTGTCCAGTGAAATACTATAAATGGTAAAGAATTCCAGTTCATTAATCTTACTTTTGATCTTCTTGAGTGAAATTCACCCCAGGGTTTCATTTGGTCTCTCCTGAAGCCATACTATAAATCACATGATGTATAGCACGAAAAGATAATTATTTTGCTAAGGTTTAGGCTAAGTATTCCATTGCCATTTTGCCATTTTTAAGATTTTTTTTTCTTCTGTGGCATTATAAATCGCAATGCTCAAATATGTTTCATACCTGTTACAAGGTATGGTTAAAAAAAAATGGATTCCAAATGCCAAAAAAGCAGGGAGTGCTGGCAGCTGCTTTGGGACCTCTGCGTTAGCGAGCCTGTGTGTGGATAGCCCATTTCCTTCGTGGCTGCAGCTGGAGGAGCGAGCGCTGCACAGTCTTTCACGGCTCCTCAGGGAAGGGCAAGCTACTGCGTAGGGACTGACCTTCCTGTCAGCCTGTGAGACACCATAAACAAAAACTGGTGGAGGACTGGACTTAAACTGTTTCTTCTCAGCCAAGATCACACCCTTCTGGAGATTGCTTTGTCCCAGCACAGAAGTGTGAGCTGTTGCAGTAATTCTGCCATGAATGAGAGCCTTTCTTTTGAGTCATATACTTTTGTTTCCAGTCTACGGTGTCTTGGCTTACTACTGTGCTGGGGATTATCCCTGCAAAAAGCCAGAGCCTGGAAAATGAGCCATTTTCAGCAGCTACAAAACTTGGTTTTTAAAAAGTCTTTCCCTCTTTATATATATATTTATCTGTAAAAATAGATATATAAAAATTGGTTTCACTACAGTAAAACTAAGTAAATGATTGTAATAATAAAAATAATACAATAACATATTTTAATACTACAATGTATTAGGAAAATGTAGTACCAATAATATTATTATTAATATTATCATTAGTAGTAGTAGCATAATACTCTTGTAGTTAAACTTCATTTTGCTGGGTGCCGGTCAAACATAATGAATTAGCCTGTCTTTTTTCCAAGCAGCACAAGCTCCAACCTTACAGGAAACACCATGCAGACAAATCCCAAATGAGCACAGAGGGGTCCTCAGCAGCCTGGGGAAATGACCCAGCAATGGCTGTAGCAGGACTGGGATCCAAGTAAGGGCCATAGGACAACTGATGAGGAAGAAAAGGGGGGAATGAGGAGATCTTTATATCAACAGTCTGGATTCAGTTCTCTCCTCTCCTACTCTCAAAATCCTACCAAAACCACTGCAGGTAGTAGCAGAGTCATACAGGTATAATTTATGGCGGAGTTTGGCATAATGTGTTTCTCCATTCCACTGGGCTGGTGTCCCTTAAAAGTCTGATCAATTAATTCTTAAATGCTAGTTATATTGTCCTGTATTAATGTAAGTGAGATAATATATTATTATTACTTCATAATATCTAACAAAAAGTTAATGAAAAAAAAATCCTTGGCACTGCAGAAGCTGTGAAACTGTATACACTTAAAAGAAAATACTATAGCACAGAGCAGCCCTGAACTCTTTAATGTTTTTAAAAAATTCCTCCAGTCCTGGAGGGTCTCTGGAATTTCTTTCATACTGGAGCACTCCGAAACATTACATGTCACACACCAGAGACTCGGCTGAAATCATGTCCTTTGCTCATCCTTTTAATGCCTTACTTTTGAGTCTCCCATGGTTGTACTTTTTTCATCAGGCCCCCTAAAAGAGGATTCACAATGGCACAAACAGATATACCTCTGACTACATCGAATATTATGTTTCAGCCTTTCTTCATCAGAACCAGACACTTCAGGTTCTATGTTAAATCTTGAAACGTTGTGCCCTAGCTTACAGATATTAGCCCTCCCTCCTCCCCATTTGCCTTTTAGTAGAATCCTGAAGTGCATGTCAGGCTTAGGGCTCTGTTAATACTCGTTTAACTCACTATTGGCTACAGAAATCCTTAAAAAGTCCCATTCTGCAAGAGTATGAAGTTTATACAGATGTACCAGACTGAGTGGGGCAACAAGGCTGAAATGTGCCAGCAAAGAGAGCAGAGTTCACGTCTGTAATGAATTTGTCTTGCTTCCTTTCCCAGATTTGTTTCAAGGATATGTATATCTGGAGGGGTGGCCCAGAAGGGATGAGTCAGTAGGATATGCAATTTTTAAAAGGGAAAGAAGGGAAATCTTTATGGAAAAGCCAAATGGAAATAAGAAGGGAAGATGAACAGAGAAAGAGCACAGGGTGGGGAGAATGAGGCTGCAGTAAAACCATGAGGAAAACCTGAGGTTGGAAAGAGTATGGAAGCAGGAAGAATGGTCATGCTGTAGTGGGCACAGGACAGTCAGACTAAAATTCTGGAGATATTACTGCCCCAACTGTTTCCCTGAAACGAGAGTCAGCTTAAACAGTCTGGCCTGAAAACTGCAGCAGGTCAGCAGCTGAGTCACAAACTGGTCTTCCTTGCTTCAGGATAACGATTCATGACACAAAGATGGAGTGATTGCTATATCTTCATCCATCCAAGTCCAATCTGATGCCATAAGTCTACCCAAAATCTAGTCTAACAGCTGCACTGAGGGAGGATAAAAAAGATTCTGCCTTTTTTCAGGATGAAAATGAACTTAGCAGAATTAGCTATCTCATGTGAAAAAAAATGCTGCTTGCCAAGGTTGCATTACTTAAAGCTTTTGATTGACCTGAGAGACTTCCTAAACTTTCCTTCCTCTGCCTCCTACTCCCCACACTGTAGAGTCTATTTTATTTTTAGATGTATCATGACAATAAATTTAAAACTCCTGGATCTCTCAGCTCACTCTTCCTAGTTGGCGCCTCATTTGAGTAATGGGTCATGAAGTTGACATTCCTCCAGTGATGTATTGCTTGCTAGAGTGGCACTGACCAGGAAAAGCAGGTCAAATAGTCTTTTAATTTAATCTTTTACAGCTAGAGATGAGAACACTATAAAAAATGCCAAAGAGGGTATCCATGTGATACTCTCGCTGGGGAGAGTATCCATGGGGGAGAGAGAGAGACAACATCAGGAGCCATGGAGAGCTATATCTCAGGAAACATGGCTTATTTTGGGGACAAGCCAAAGACAAAATAACAAGTGAGAGGGAAATGACGGAGAGGTTCTGGGGAATTTTTCACTAGCTGATTACCTTCTGTTTAAAGGTTTGGCTCCAAGCTCTTTTTAGGTGGCTTCATCCAGAATACCCTTCACAGCAGAGGAAAACTTACTTCTGGGAAGTTAAAGCTGAGTACATTAAACTTGGTTTTCTGTCTGTGATTTTGATTAATTGTGTTTCTTAAAATATGTGTTGTTTCTGTTGGGCCATTACTCCTGCCGGCAACTCCTGAAGTTTCTTAGATTGTTGCAATTTATTGCACTGTTTCTTAAAGTTTAGTGTGTCTCTTAACTTCATGAGGAACTGGAGTCCACACAAAAAGACAAGACTATTAAAAAAAAAAAAAAAAAAAAAGGAAAAAAAAATAGTGGATTGCTTAGCAAGCCACTGCCAGTTTGCCTAGGATTATGAGGCTAAGTTAACCATTTAAACAGCCAATTTCAGGATGACTTTTTTTTTTTATCAGTTTCCACTCCACTTGATGGAGTAAAGTTTGTCTGATGGAATTCTATTTGTTATACAATTTGAGTAGACATTCCCCAAAACCAAAGAAGAGAAAGTGTCCCTTTTCAAAGTTCTGAATCCCTCCTCCCATCATTACTTTGCCATTTTATAACTCCCCAGGCTGCATACATGATATGTCCTTGGTTTTTAGCTCCTTCTAGCATTCCAGTATCTGTCTCTCTTTCACTGAAACACAAAGTTTTGTAAGACCATCACCGGGAAACCCATACACCAATGCTTGTCTTGAATGAGCAGAGATACATGTGCTTGTGTTTGCTAAGAATACTGCTATAGTTTCAGCAATCTGATTCCAGAAAGGAGATTAATAGTTCTGACAACTGTCATAGATGAAGGTCATTATTTCTGCTCAATCCATAATAGTACTTTTTATTGTTGTTTCAGCCCCACATATTGTTTGTGCTGATTCATCTCTTCATGCATAAAACCAAATGTCTGTATTTCATCTTTGCTGAAGTCACCCCATAGCATTTTAAAGTTTAAGAAGAAATTTCGGCACTGCTATTCATTCACCACTGACACTAGAAAACTGAAATATTATGAGAATGTCTCAAGAAAAAAAATGTTTATATTTGGCTTCTCGTTTCTTGACCTTCTGAGGTTATTTGCTTCATTTTCAACTTTTATCCACATTCTGGAAGGCTAGCAACTCACTCGATTTAATGGAAGTTTAGATTCTCATGAACTTCCCTTATTCCAGCAGCTAGGGCACAGAAAAAAACAAATATCACAATACTTTGCAATAAAATTGAAAAACGTGGCAGCACTTTTACCTCCTGCTGATTAGCTCTTTACTCCATGAATAATCTGATATAAACCAATGGAGTAAGTCACTAGTAGATAGTACGGTGAGTAAAACTGGCAGAAATATGTCCTGTTTGGAACAAAACATGCTGAAGAAAGCCCCAACCTGACAGTCTTGGTTATAGAATATACACTGTATAAAATGTATGCACATATATACACACAGATATATCTGTACACACACATATACCTACACTGTTAAAAATAGGGCACCAGGTTCCGAACTAAATAGAACTACTCGGGTTATGGTTCCAGTGTGACCTCACCTTGTTAAATAAAACACCAAGTGATTATTTCTCTGTTAATCTTCAATCAAGTAAACTGCATCTATATGAAAAGAAAATAATTTATTTATAGCTCGCCTCTTAAATGCCAAACTGCCACAGAAAGAGCACAACTGCATGATCAGAAGACGATATACAACATGAATTGACACACATATAACAGGTTGGCTAAAGGAAGCATTGCTTACATCTTATAATTACAAAACCCTGGGTTTTGGAGCATTTAGATTTCTGGGTGGTATAGATTCCTTGATGTGTAATAAATACATGTGCCAGCCTCTCCTTTAGACAGGACACTTGAAAAACCTCTCTCTCTTCTACTTGATCACCAGTTTTGACACTACTTGTAAGAACTTAATTGCCTTTTAAACTTCAGCTGCCTCTGTCAAATTTACTTGAAATCAGCTAGTGTTGTAAAAAAGATTATTGTGGGGACACACAGTGTGACTGCAAAACAAGAAAAAAAAAGGCGTGTATTTGGCTAATAGAAGTAGTTCTGGCTTATTTCTGTATTCTGTCACAAATCCCCATGAGAAGCACTAGCTGGCATTTGTAAATGGCAGCTGCTGCCTATGAGCTAGCACAATCAATCTTCATGCTACTGCAGCTATCCATATAAGAATATTCAGAGACAGTGAGTCAACAGGCTGAAGCATGTACCATTTATTCCTATCCACTTCGAATTATCAAAATAACAGCTCACCGAGGCAGAAAAGAAGGCACTAGGTTCTTATTTCCATGTATCTAATATGAATACAGTAGTTTAATACAGGGGACTTACAAAATCTCACCTTACACATTCATCTCACTTTATTGGTTTGATATATTTGGAGACAAATGAAATCAACCCAATAGACAATATTGCACTGTCTCAGTCATTCTGAACTTTGATATCAGTAGCACCCCAGAAAAAAGATGATTTTAAACTGATGTTTGGTTCCAAACATTTGACCTTATTTATCAGTAAAGACCAGAGTATGAATTCTCCAGAATATTTATACTACTGACTATAGGACAAAGTTCTGCTAAATGATAGTATGGAACTGTCTTCACGCATAAAATATTCAAGAATAGCATTTTTACATGTATATAGCTTTAGAGAAGAGACCTTTCTATTGGGGACAAAAACCCAAAAACTAAAGGAAAATAAATAGATGCTAGAATCCTTACTTACCACAAGACTATATAATTTTGTCAGTAAAAACTGAGGATTTGCCCTAAAACTTAGAAGTTCCTCTGTAGATTTGAAAAGCTGAATCAATCCAAACCTTTGGCTACTAAAATACCACAGAAGACCCATGTTCAATGTTGAGTATTACGCCCATGTTCTGGCAGTTGCATGTGCCAATGAATCACAAATTGACTACTATTAATACTAGATAAAGTAGTATTTTCTTTAATTTAAATGTCCTGAATGCATTGCATCTGAGTTTGATCAGATGCCTTGTTACATTTATATGGTGGGACAAAGAAGAAAGAAATGGATGGCTACTCTTCTCATTGACATTCATTATTTTGTGTTTGAAATCGCGTTTTAGTCTCACTTAAGCCCGTCATTTTCAGCTCATGGACTGTGGATAAAGGGATTCATGGACTACTCTGTAAAAAGTCTGGTAATGACTTACCATGCATCTGGTAAGCACATAAGAAACCCACAAATTTGAATATGGGCACTCCAAAGCTTAAATTTAAGGAGGCGTATTTTGCCTGATATTTTGTTAACCTTGTCTTTTGGATGTCAAATGCCCATAGTTGAAGTAATCATTCGTGTGAATCCTCACATAGCTTTGACTGGTTTTGTTATTCTTCTCCAGACACTTTCTATGCATAACCTGTCCATTTATATTGAGGTACGCAAAACTGAACTGTGGTGCAACTGGAAATGTAGCAGTCATAGTTTTCTATTAAATCATTATTACAGTGAGATATTACTTCTGTAAAGTATTTCTCTGATCCTTCTCTTTGTTAGTTTATTTTGGAAAGACATATTAATTGAGCTTTAATACAATGATTCATATCTGTTTCCTCAGGGAACCATGTTAGATCAAAGTCCATTATAATAATTAGAAGTTTATTATATTTTCTAACACTTACTACTTTTCATTAGAGCTGCCAGAATGCCAATAGATGGATGGATGGATGGATGGATGGATTCTTTGGGCGAATACAAGTATTTCTAGGAGTGTCTAATGGTCCTCTTTAGTTGTAACTGATCCAGAATCATTTGTTAACAAAATTGCACTAAATCTCTTTTTCCAAAATAATTCAAATAATAAACTGCAGTCCAACATGTTTTCTCATTGCTCTTTTAGTTTGAAATTGGCTATTTACTATGAATTCCAAGCGTCCTGTAGGTTGGCAACATGACTTGTTATTTATTTCATTTCAAAGCCTCTCACACAGGTTCCTGTCAGAAATCTTTTGAAATTCCACATAAATTATGTTCAAAAGATACATTTTGTCCTTCCTTTATGCACTTTTTCAAGGAATTCTTGAAAGATAGGGCAGCACAATTTGCCCTTACAGAAGCTGTGTCAGTTGGTCCTTATCGTATTATGCTTATCTTAATGTGTAATCTAGTCTTGAAGTAGATTCCATTTGAGGTCTTATCTTTCCCAACTAGAGTAGATTAAAGAGCAAAGTCTTTGTTCATTGAAGTGCTGTGACTTACTTGCTCTCAAATCCTTGGAATTCAGAGACAGAGCCCTGCAAGACCGCTGTCTAGCAAGAGGTTTTCTGTACTTTCTTAACCCTGAGCACAAACATTCTCACTGCAGCCAGCGGCCCTCTGTCTTTCTTAAAGTTATGTGTGTGATCAAATACCTTCCAAGCTGTATTGAGCAAGTAAAAAACCTGAACCTCTGTTGAAGAAAAACAGCAGAATGCAACTATCTGAGGCAATTAGGACTTTTTTTCCCCTTTTCAATATAGTTTTCATAAATCACATTCAACATGGATCGTTCAGAAGCTTTCTCTTTAAATACCCTATTTCATTAGTTCTAACTTCCTCAAACATACTTTCTGTCATACCTAAGGAACTGCCAAATGTTTCCAAAAGAAGCACATGATGAGAACATTTCTTGATGAGAAAAATTAAAAGAAAACATGCGCCTGATTTTTCCAAAGCCTGTTAGGAGTTCTGTCTAAATTTCTGTTTTCCTCACATGTACAGCTTCAAAAAGAACCATATGCCTAACACCAAACTGACAGAATCAGCCTTTTCGACATTTTTTCCAGTGACTAGCAGAAAATATGCCCCCTACACTCCACCTTCTGCTATATCTCTTAGTGTGAGCTTGTTTAGTTTCGCTGTGTTAGCATCCAATGCAAGTCATTTTTGCTGCCTGTAACTGGGCCTTTTTACTGTTGTAAACCCTTTGAAGTTTCCTCTTTCTGCCAAGAGGTCAACGCGGTTTTTCTTTTGCCCTTTCAAAAGGACCTTTCATTCATTCCTGTGTTTGGTCAAGTTGTTGGGGGTTCGGCTCTGGCCTGGCACCATGAGTCCCCCCTACACGAGCAATTGCTGCTTTCGTTGCTACTGCTGTTTGCACTCCTTATTGCTTCTTCCATTTATCTTCGCTGACACACCAAAGGAAGGAGGGGGCTGAAAGGGGAGAATTTGGCTGTAAGCTAAATTGATTGCATGTTATATTTCATGGAAGTCTGGCAGGAAAAGTTGAGTGATCTCAAGAGTTTCAGGAATATTTTCGTTCCTATTGTGCAAATCAATCAAAGTGTGGCTCAGCCCGGGCTGCCCGCCCCCTGGCAGCCCGTAACAGAGCTTGCTGCATTGTCAACAAAGGTTTGAATAGAACAAAAGTCTCCCAAGTGGACACTGCATTCACTTGATGGGGTCACATATTACCCAACATTTAATAAAACTCACATGAATTTGAAAAGGATTCCCAGATAGATCAGTGACTGGAAAAGTAGTAACTTTAGCCAGCAGAAGGGATGCCCTAAAATCAAGATGATGCTGTCACATGTGGCAGTTACTCTTCTGTTTAGATATTAAATATCATGGGTGTCTTGGGACTATTAGAATGAATTCTTGCCAAATAAACATATCTACCAGTTTCCTGTGACGGTTCCACCGACCCTGGATCTGTCACAGAGGAATTCATTTAGGGTGGGTTGCTTTTTCCCAAGCCTTCATCTGCAGCACCAGCTGAGCAGGCTGGTTTGGAACCTCTGCAGCTTCACATGCTTCTCTGTGGCACAAGCATAAACCTGGCAGAGCTAGCGGCTTCAGGAATGACGAGGCTCAAGCAACACCTGAGCAATTGCCCCTGTAAGTTCTTGGGCAGAGATGTCTCCAGCAGATCATGCTCCCTCCCGTTGTGCCAGAGCACTGCCTTAACCTTTTCTGAAAAACTGAACAACTGCTGCCCTGCCCCTCTCATCCTGCCTTCTCCTTTTAAGCCAAGGAGATGCATGGCTCTCCTGAAAGTTATAGCCGATGTGCTGAGCTAGTCTTCAACCAGAGCCTGATAAAAAGGTGATCTTAGTAATCCTGGTTGCTGCTAAAGTAACGAGCTCTTAAATTCTGGCACAACGTGATATTTTAATTTTGTGCCTGAAAACAGACAGTGGGAAATAATGACTCTGCATTCTTTCTTAGCGAATGCACGGCCTTAGGCTATCTAAAGAACATAAGGCCATATGATGTGTCACTGTTCAGAAATTCAAAAGGAATCCAAAGGAGTACTTTGTGCTTGTTCCCCCCACCTTATCTAGTTCACCACTAGCCTTGGCAATCACTGTCACAAGTGAGAGCTGAGGGAATGCTGAGTCTGGAGTCATCACTCAGCTAACAAGTTCGTGCTTCTGCAAGATACACAGCAACTTGCTGACTGCCAGCACCTTATTTTGGACACAAGTCAGACTAGAAAGAGGAGCAGATGCAAGAGCTTGCAAAAACCCGTGGCTCTGGGCAGGCCTCCATTCTGCAAAATACTTCATGCGCCCAGTTTGGATTTTGAACAGCAAAGTTGGTAAACCTATTTGTCAGAACCTCTTCTTGCATGTGGGGGTCATATTAATCACCCCTCTCTGCAGCATGCCACAAAATATATCATTCATTTGGAGTGTTTGCTTTTTAGTAACTCATTTTCTCAGAACAAATACATGTCCAATTAACATAGTTATGAGGGGTATACATATACAAATGTATATATACACACACACACATATATATATGCAGGTACAATTTCAAATCAGTATAAATATGGAATATGGGGAACATAAAGATCAGAAAAAAATTCCTGAAAAGGGACATACAGGGACATACTTTGAATATAAGAATTATTTTCATACTGTTTTCTTCTTTGTCTTTAAAGAGCAAACACTTATTCTTAGTAAAATATTCAGAATTAAGTTTTCCAGCTGGCTGCCCAAATTCTTTCCACCAGTGCCATGTTTCTGCAGCCAGAAGAGCAATAGTGCACAAAATGTGCATAGGCTTGCCCTTTACCCGTTGTTATCCACAGTTACTCTGTAGAGTAATTTCATCTGGGCAGTTCAGAAACCCAAATTTTTACTTTATTGGAAAGTCTGAGATTTTCAGAAGAGCTTAGGGGTTGACTTCTGCTAAATATAGGTGACAGTTTTTGTCCGGCTGCAATAATCACTTCAAAAATCTCAGCCTGAAAAGCCCATGTGACAGGTCAAGTTCAAGGACCTAGCAGAAAAATTGTATTCTTGCCAGGACTTTGTAGAGGCAGTCAGAAAACTACAGTTAAGAAACATTTAAAAACAGGACAAAACTTTACCATCTTGGAAAGTGAGTACCTGACACCCAGTCTATTTCATAAACACTGAATGAAAACAAGATCTTTGAGTAGCATACCCTTTTCCAATACCACCGCAGGGCAGCCCACCATTTGAAGCCACCCGATCCATCCCAGCTTTGCATATTAACACTATAAAACCATTATTACCCGGCACCCTTCTGCATGCCAGCAAGGATGCTAACTGTTGGATCCATGGATGCTAAGCTAAATGTTGTTACTAACCAAAAGTAAATAATTCATAAATAATTGTTTTCAAGCTCTTGGATCTATTGATAGAAGAATAAGTACATGGGATATATTTTTACTACTCACCTCAGAGTTAATTGTTCAGCTCTCTGCCTGCACCATCAGTTCTCAAACCAAAGTATTTCCACCAAATACTATTCTGATTTGCATTGGTTTGTTCCTTGGTTAGTTTGGTAAAGGAGGTTGGTGGATGGTTTGAGATCTGTTCTCACCACAAACAAGCACATCCCATCAGGGGCAGGAGCAGGGTGAGGGAGCAGGAAGCGGGGGAAGGAGGCGGAGGCAGGTGTGGGATGTACCCCATATCCTGGAGTGCAAAACCCTGCAGGAAAAATTACCTTCAGCCTCAGTCAGGGTTGCAGCAAGCCCATAAGAGTTTGTTTGATGAAATTTGCCTCTTCTCAATACATGCAAGTCGATCACAACTCAGTCCACTTAATCAGATACACTTTTAATTTTTGGCTGGAGTCACTGATAAGTGCATTTGAGTTGTGCTGCTTAAAGGAGATTGGCCAAAAGGCCTCAGATCGATTTGGTTCTGTTTCTGCACTGAATGTGTGAACAAATACATCCAGAAAGAATCATTTCATGTCTACATTGAAATGTGTTTCCTCAAGTTTCCCAGTAATCCACTTTCTGCAAATATTTGAGCCAGTAAAGTCTGATCACACAAAGAAAGCAACCACCAAACAGCTGTGAGCCAAATAAATTAATTTAAAATCTGGGGAGGGCATTTGCAGAATTCAACTGATACCACTATATATAGCTCCTGAGAAAAAGAGATCTCAGTTCCTCTTGCTGAATGTGTGCTATTATTCTGTGTAATTAACAAAGAAGTTGATGGATCGAGGATTTGAGCCCCAAGGCTGGAATATACTGTAAGGGGTGAGTAGTGAGGAATATTTCTGTCTACTTAAGCTTGGGCTTAGCCTGCAGTGCAACTGTAGTCTCACAGGGCTTTTGTGTGTAGGTGCTGTGCCGAATCTAGAGTGTGCAATTATAAAAATATCATTATACAACCATTTAAATGTGGGTAATTTAAACTAGGCCTCCTGCATTTGGTGGTTCCTACACTTTTCCCTTTCTTTTTTTAACTTTATCGATTTAGTTATTTTCTATTAGAATTCTGGAATGTAATCAGCTGGAAAACCAGGCACACAGAAAACAGCATTGTGGGGCTTCCAGCCAGGTCCAGCGCTGCCCCAGGAAACACTGGGGCACCTTGACTTTGCCTGGTATCAGGAGGCACTCAGCACCTAGCATGACTGGCCAATGTAAATGAATGCTGGCAGGAGACTGATACACTGGGATTAAAGGTGATATATAATTAGTTCATATGACTTTCATCGATAACAATTGCAGGTAACTGACCGCATTCTGCTAATCCAAATGACTATCACTGTGCACTGAGGGCATATGCTATCTGCAAAGGTTTCATATTTCATTTCAAACAAGAATATCCATTAATAAAACAGAGAATGATTACATTAATGTGCTCTCTGCCAAGACTGCCTAGCAAAACACGTGCAGAGCTTTTTGCCAGTGCTTCCCTGCTGAGCAGCACTGCCCCTGCGCCTCCCCTCTGCAGCACAGCCAGGCACAAGAGGGCTCCCAGGGAATGGTAGAAACGCCTGAGTAATTCACTGCGGGGAAACGCAACAAGTAAATACTTGAACTGTGTTGTCCAGTGAAAAGGAAACAAGACCATCTTGCAGTGGGAGAAAGGGCATGAAAAGATGTTAATCGCATGAGCAGTAATCTCTTTGGCTGTTCACTGTGCCACACTTGGTCTTTGTTTGCCCTGACTTATCTGGCGTACTTATCCCAATCTGTGTGATCATGGAAGTGGTGGAGGGCCTCTTTAAGTGTGCACGAGATCAGCTACTGGAGAAGGGCAATGAAACGTTAAGGAGGAAAGGTGGTGTCATAAAAAAAAGCAACCTTCAAGGCCACCTATCTAGACAAAAGGGCTCAGACAGGCAATAAAAGCAGAAAATCATTGAGACGGCAATGAATTATGAAGGCTATTAAAACCCACAACTGAATTTACAGAATCAACTTCCCCTGATGTATTATAAAAATGCTTTTCCCCAGGAATTGGAGATACCAAAATTTGTATTGCAGATTAATTACAGCTTTATTTAGCAGAACCGGGGAGGGGGAGTTCAGCTCGGTCAAAATAGCATGGGTATTAATAGTGTTAAACTTTCTGAATCTCAAATACTGCCAGGAAATCATTAACATTACATTTAACAGTTTCAGGTACTTCTGGTTTTGAACTCCAATTTTATTATTTATGGAATCTTGATTGCAGAAAAAAACGTACCCAGCACTTGTATTTAGATTCTGTTTACAAAGGAGCTCTGTGTTCTCCCTGGAACTTGCATAAGAACAGAAAAGTAGATTATGTGGTTTCTTAATAGTTCTTCACAAAGAGTCTTCTGTTTCTGACAAATGGTTTATGCAAATGTATTCTCTGCACTGCTTCAAGCAGTGCTCATGGAAAAATGACATTTTGCAATAGGGAACAATGAATATTCAATGTGTCATTTCTTAGGTGAGCTAATGGACGGCTTGTATTCCATGGCCGCTGCCATTCTCTAATTTTGAAATTTTGACAGAGGGCAGGGAAGTGTCAACTGGCAGTGGGAAATGAAAAGCGCTGGCTTTCAGCCCTTCCAACAGTATTCCAAGAAAGGCAATTTGGGACTTCATCTTGCAGACTGGAAGAAAAATTTCAGTTTCTGCATAATAAACTAAAGGGCTGTTTTACAAAGGGGCAGTATGGATAAAAAAATGTAGATGCATCCTTGAAATCACAGCTACTGCTGGACTGTGGAAGGGCAAGAGGGTGAAGGCTTCACAAAAGGCTCCCACAGATATTAACCCCTGGTGTGAATGACACAAAAAGGAGGCAATTTGGAACGTACAGACCCCATCTTACAGGCCTTATTCATACAAGCAGGCACGCTGAAGTCAATGGCTTTGTTTGTATTGGGCTAGGACTAGCCTGAGAGCAAAGGCTGCATGAGGAGCCCTCATTTTGCAGTCCAGTTCAGAAAGGATGGGCTGGCAATGGGAATCTGACCTTTTTATGACAAAATAGACTTAAGTCATCAGTTCACATATAACATATATGAATGATAGTGTAACATGACAGATAGCAAGAAACCAAAAGGGGTAAGAAATGCAAGTTAAAGTAGCTATACTGTAACTGTTTTAAGCCTCCTTTGCCTCTCATGCACCTCAGCGTGACAGCAGTAAGCTTTTTGAGTTGAGTCCCATGAGTGAACATAACAGTTTAGGGAAAAGAGACAGGCTTCACTCTCTCCTCCTCTCTGTTCTGCACTCCTGCAGTCTTTCACAAACATTTTTCTGGTTTAAGAGGTAGGACACGAGTTGTTCTCAAGAGTAAGGGAATCTCAGCTTTTCCTATTCTTTAGCCATTTGCATTTTGTCCTTAGTAGTCTTCTACAGTTATCAGAAAGCTGGATAACTGTTTCTTTGAAACTTAGACATTTGGAGATAAAGAATCATTCATAAAATCTTCATGCAGACTGAAAAGAGGATCAGATCTCATGTTCATTTACAGTAAAGGTATTCAGTGTATGAAACAGAGTAATTAATACCTTTGATCACTGGGCTTTTCAAGTTTATCACATTAAGTGCAACTGGAGATTGGAAAACAATTTCATGCATATAAATGTCTCCTAGTAAGCACGTCTGATTAACAGGTGACCTCAAAAGAGAGATTTTGGACATGCTTTAAAACTTGCATTCCAAGCACTGAATTTAACAGCAATGTTGTAAAAAAATATAGAGACATTAGATATTTCATGTCCACACAGTCATCTGAAGTTAATAGCCCAAATTCAGTGTTCAGTTACCTAACCATAATTCCTGAATTAGTTCAACCTATAATCCACTCATTCAACAAGGTAATTGTGGACCAGAACTCAGCAACTGAGATTGGAGATCCTGCACTGCAGGATCAGATAGCACTGAATCTGCCTCGGTTGTTTTTACAAACTATACCCAGAAAAAACAGAAACTTAGTTGTTTAGTCCAGATCTATATAACAGTAATATATGTCAAAAAGAATGCAGTATTGCATGTTTTTTAGTTCTATCAGCAGAGGTACTTTAAGAAACTTCCCTAACTAACTGTTCAAGTGGTGAGTAATAAAAAAGTCCAGTCTACACCTAGCAATATCATCCGCTCCTAGAGGTCTACATTAATTTTCAGGGATGGTGAAAAGCTCTACCTTCTTTGTGGAGGCTGAGGTTTTGCTAAATATATGTTTTTAATGGCCTTATGTGGCCTGTATGTGCTAATATCAAGATTCTAAGTTGAGCATTGTTTCCAACTTCCCTTGGACCGCATTTCTGGCTGACAAACAAACAAAAATTGAAAGTAATTCACAGAGGGAAAAAATTACTGAAAACACCGAAGACGTGTTCCATTTGTAGATTTAATTAAGATATCATGTCAATAGAAAAGCACTCAGTAACAAAATAACGACTTCCCGCTGCTGTATATGCACCAAGCCAAAGCTGAGGAAGTTAGTTTCAAAGTAGGAGATACTGGTTCTGCCACAGTTGCCAAGACAAGTGATATGACACTCTTGTAGATAATGACTGGAGTTGGTTTAATAATTTAACCTCATGGAAATCCTGAACTGCTGCGTGACAGAGAGGAGGACAGCGTCAGAAGAAGGGTCAGGTCTGTACTTTTTCCCTCAGGGTCAGTTGCTGGACACTGTCAGACATCGCAGCTGGGGTGACTGGCCTTTTGGTCAGACCCATCAGGGTCATTTTGGAGCAGATGAAAGTTGCCTGGGTGACAGACTGTATGTGTGACCACAGTTTTGGATACCTGACTTCACATGATCCTTTGAAATCCAACAGGACCTTTCGAAAGCTAATTGCTGCTTAGTGTGGGGGGAGGTACTGGAGTTTATGTCATCTGCCCAGTTTGCTTACCTGGCACCATTCAGGAGAAGTCCAACCTACCTCTAAATATAATTTGCGTGGTGAAGCTGGGGCTTTCTCACAATATATAAAACCACAGCCAAGAAGCTGCACTGCTCACTATGGGCCACAGCTGGGAAAGATAAGGAAATTAGAGAGGTTGGATCACTCCAAAAACCTCCCAGGCAGCTACAGTCCTCTGAGACCTCTACAGAGCCCTAACAGGTAAGGAAGGCCTTTTGTAACATGTAGGTAGGGCCAGAGCGAAATAGAGATTCAGGATGCCGAATCCAGTCCTGATCACTCTTTCCCTCACTGGCACATTCAGCTCAGGCTACGCACAGCAGAGGCTTTAGACCAGCTAATCTGTTTTTAGCAAGTCAAAGGCCAACTAGGTTATTTTCAGCAAATAAAAATGAGATGTTATTTTGATTTGCAATTTCTGGGGACTATTGCCTTCTGATGAATAAAGAAATAGGTATGTATGCATGTTAAACACTACATGAAAGTCCTCAGTTTGCCCAAATTATTGCATGTCAAGTTGCAGCTAAAAAGGCAGTATTCTCATCTCTCCATCAGGCTACTTGATTTGTTGTAAATCACACCTTTATGCAGACAAAGCCAGAAAATGCTATGTCCCGATAACTTTCCCCAAGCAGGCACAGATACGTATTATTAAGTTTGCAAATCACATTTCTGACGCTGAGCCTAACATGAAGAGAAAATGGCTTAAAACTTGACCAGAATTAATACCAAGACTGTAACAGAAATTGGAGTGTAAACTCAGGCTCCTATTATTGTAACCTCAAAGCTTCTCTCAAATTCCTTCTTGGAAGTCATGCTTGCTTTTCTTAGAAAGATACTAAAATACTTCTTGCATAACTGCTCAGGAAAAGCTGTACATAGGGAATAAACTACTGAGCTGGCATTAATTTCATTTTACTCTAGTGTTCTGCAATATGACATATTTTACATCAGCTCCACTGCATAAGGTTCTTCTATCTATCAACTTAAAGAGAAAAGTTTCACCTTAAATTTATTTCTTGGATAATATACTGGATGCTTCTGAAGTCTACACTGAAGCATGAAGTGATAGTGTCTGTTGAAGCCATCAGTTCTTATTGACAAGTCTGGTTAAATTATCAGGTTGTATGTAATTTTATTTGAGTGTAGGAAAATGAAGGTTATAGCCAAAAGCTTGGTGGGGTTTTCTTTCCTGAGATGATGATTTATTCATTTTGGCTTCAATAGCTACGGTGTCAGGCGTATTTTATATTTTTCCAACTTTGACACTTCAAACATTTGATTTCCCTTTGCAACTTCCAACCTAAAACATGTTTCCCATTATAGATATTCAAGTGACTGCCTTGCACACACTGACTCATGAGGCTGGTTTTTATTTTCACAAAATATATAACCCTATTTGAATAAAATACAGATGGTGTCCAATACATTAAACACAGCAAATTTGCCATTCCCTCCTTCATCCCCTCTGTGTTCCGTTTCCCAGATTTTCTGTGGCTGTATGAAATCTTATCAGCCTCAATAGCTCCGAGGGGACATGGCAACAGAAATTTGATGCCATTCATATTTGGTTTGCTACAATAAATGAAGTGTAGGTTTTTTAATTATTAGTATTTTTCTGTAGCATTCTGCATTCAGAGCTCTGCTTTAAAGTGAGATGCATGTCCCTTGGAAGGTACTAAATAGCCAGCTTCACATGGTCCTGTGGTAGAGTTTGAATTAAGGGCATTCCACATGGAATATGGCACCAAATAACTTTCCTGCCCAGGCGACAGCTGGAGCAGATTCAGTGGCCTCTTACATTGCCAAACAATTCGGAAGGAACAAAAATGCAATATACTAACAGTATAGTAAATTAACTGATTAAATTAGCAAAAACTGCTGAAATCAGTTGAAGAAAGGTTGTTCTGGGTTTTCTATGAAAGCATAAGGATCATAGTATACACACGCATAAAAGTTACTCGGAATGCACAAGATCCAGGTTTTTGAATAAGATTCTATAAGCATCACTAGATGGCATTGGAGGGTGTTTTATCTCATCATAGGAGAAAGGTAGCTTTTGTCAGCAGTCCACAGTCATTTTTATTAGGAACACTAGTAGTTAAGGAGTTTATTCCAAGCAAGCTGAAGGCATGTTCTATGCAACTTTGGTGAGGGAATTGCAACATGAAGCAAGAACCAAGGCTGGCTGAGCAGTCACTGCAGTGCTGCAATTTCCTTCTGTCACACACAAGGAGCCTACCATCTCTGAGTTAGAACTGGAAGACTGAAATTCAGACAGAAATAAATTGCAGAGGGTACCGAAGAAGCTGAGAACTGATAGTACATGTGCTGGTGACTTCAGAGAGGTAAGAGTTAATCTGTTCCTGAGATTTAGGGTGGAATTTTTGGTACTGCATGTTTCTTTTCCCCACCACAGCAAATTATACAAATATTTATTATATAAATGGTATCTCTGTTTTTCTTACACCTTTTTACTATATAGTTCTCCTGTCCCTTTCCTGTTACTTTTAGAATGAGATATGTTTGCCATCCTGCGATATTTTTGTTTAGCATCAACATCTACTTTGGAATTACTGCTAACTTTAGTCATCTACTCTTGCCCATTGATTGTTACTGCAAAGAAGCTATACAGAATCAGTTGCACCACAACTACAGTGGTTTCTGAACTGCAAGACTGTTATTACACTTATAGAGTTCTTTTATTCATACTCTTCTGTAGTTGGTAAAAAGAAGCAAAGAGGAGTTTGTTCCCATATAAACACATGATGCTATATCGAATAATTATAGGTCACGGAACATATGTTGCAATATAAGGCAGCAAAATCATTATTTCTTTTCACATCTGCCACCTTGACCCACAATCTAAGTCATTAAACTTTTCAACTTTCCAGGTAGTCTGTGCAGAGTCTGTTTGCAAATTCATTGCCTATACAACAAAATGGGCATTATTTTTTGCCTCTGTAATATTCTCTCTGCTTAAGAGCTGTCTTTTACCTAAAGTCTATAATGAATCATGAATCAGAGCCGTATACAGGTGAAAACTTGATATTTGAAGTATTTCCATTCTTGAAACAGGCTTTAGGTTGGTCACTCTTGGGGCTAAAGGACAAGATGGTAAAACATGCAGAAATAGTAGCATTCATGCTGATCAATAGCTTGTGTCAAAGAATGAGGTAAGACCTGCTAGTAAGTCATATAAGGTTTTTAATAGGTCGTGAACTCGCACAAAGTCAAGGTCTTGTATAAAATGTTAAGTACGCCCACTTCGAAAAGTGCCACTGTGCTCCTGGTCATCTATTTGTCTGACTGGCTGCTCCGCATTCCTTCTAGTGTATTTATAGAAAGCTGCAATTCGTAAATACTAATTTGTACCATTGTCTTCATACAGGCCAGGTACCTGTGATATTGAAAACTGGAAATTGTTCTAAGGGCATACCTGAAGTCAGCAGAAGGAAGATAAATAAGAATGGCACTATACCTGTTAAACAGTACGTAAGTAAGTTCAGATTTTGGCTTTATCATTTCAAGTAGCCACCGGATAATTTAGTTTTCCTTCTTAGCCTCACAGTCATTTGCTGAAAAACTGTGGTTAGCAGGGATTTTTTGTTTAAAAGCCACAATTTCTAATAAATGTGTTGTTTGCCCCTGGCTTGACATCAAAGACAGTTTCATAACGAGGGTGGCTCCTACTGAATTATATTTCCTTTCAGTTTGCATTGAGCGCCTATTACACAAAGGCAATTGTTGATTGCATGTAACTACAAAGGGAAGAGATACTACCTTTTGTTTCCTTTGTATTTTTAAAATGCAGCTCTTAAAAGCATCTATATCAACTTGAAAAAAAAACCAACTTGTACTTACTTGCAAGCAACTTACTCATTAGAGTTAAAAAGCCAAGGTCTGTGCTGAAGGATGGATAGGGACCCTATGTGCCCTGGGACCTCTCAGAGGCAGTCAGCCTGAGTCAGCCCACTGTGTCTTGCTCCTGCTTAAAACTCAGAGAAAAAAATATGTTTTCTTTAAAAAAAGGATCAAACAATCACATCTCAGAAAACATTAAGCAGAGTATGATTGTAAAGTCTTTATCTACTGCCTGCTTTTCACAAATCTTCCTATTCTTTGAGCACCATTTTCTTCTTTCTGCAGTCAATTGATGAAAACTTCACTTAAGTCTTTTCAACCCAAATCTGTTTGACTTCTTTCAACAGTGTTTCACATTTTGACCAAAAGGTTAGGGATATATTTTCCTGGAAAAACTTGTAAACAGTCTTGCCACTCCATTTTTCCTTTTTTTTTAAGGCTCTCTCTACCAAAGTTTGAACATCCCTGTATTAATATATCTCTTTCTGAGAGGCAACATAACATGATCTCTGGATGTTCACTATCACCTTCCATACGCTTTGAATTACAAGTTCTCTAAATCATTTGCTTAATCTAAATCATTATCAACCAGACTGTCTTTTTTTCTCTAAATAGCAACAGTGCATGATGGCACAGGGACTCATAAATGTTAATAGGGTCAGCACCCCACATCCACCAGTAGAAGTGGAATAACGGTGTACACTTTGCCTCTCTCCAATTCTCCTTGTAATGCATGTCTCCTGCACGTGCCCAGGTGTCTGTTAACAGCACGCTGTGGGAGAGCAGCCGGGCAGGGCAGTCCTGCGGGGAGCTGCTGGGGCTCTGCTCTCCATGACCATGGCAGAGAGAGCCCATGTGGGTAGCTATGTTTTTCAGGATGCCTGTCCCCAGTTGACTGATTAGTCAATAAGTCTTTTCCTTTGCTCACCTGGTATGAACACAAGGTTGCATTGACTTATCATGAGCTGTGGTACAAGTCATTAAGATACATTTCAGAGGCAGGGACAAAGTCTTCACTGTGTGCTGTACACCTGCCTTGGTCAGGTCCTGCTCCGGGACATTGATCTCCAGTGGTTACCACACCACATACAGTAACCGGTAACAGGAAGACCTGCCTTCACTCCAAGCTGCTGTCCTCCCTGCACCCCACTCTGCCTCCCTTCTCACAAATCATATGGGAAACTTGGTGGTCATGGCTGACAGAACTACTGAGCAAAATGCCTCAGCAAAGCAGGGAGAGGCAGGGCAAAGCATGTTAGGAATAGCAGTACTTACGCACAACTCCTTTACCTCACATGGAAAGAACATCTCTCTGAAATTCATCGCCAGTGTCTTACTGCCCATCCAACCCCCTTCACTCTCTACACAAACTTACCTGAGCTCCCCAGCTGGCAACAGGACCCACTTGTTTTCAGACTTTCTTTCAGGGTGATGAATGCTTACGGTGATATCACTAATTTCACCACAGATTTCTTTTAGGTGTGATGCGAGTTGTAACAACCTGTTTCTGGAGCTGAATACATGAGACCTTAGCTTTCCACTTAAAAAGAAACGTTGAAGTTGGGGAAAAAGCTTTGAAAAATGACCAGAGAGGAAACAGCAGGCTCAGACAAGATACAGAAAAAACAGAAGAACAAATTTTTGTTTTGGTCTAAGCAAAGGCCAAAGCTCTCAGCATGTCTCCACTACATCCCTGGGGGTGTCGCGCCAGAGGCGATGCTGAGCAGTGCCCGCTTCAATGCCTGGAGCCTGTTCCCAGCGGTGGGGCTAGTGTCACCCCTTCACCAAACCATCATGGAGACAGAGGGCAGCTCTTGGAGGTGCTCTGAGCTGCAGCCCAGCCAGGGCCATCGTGGTGCTGGACGGGACCAAACACTCAGCACAGCCCCTCGCAGAGCTGCAGCACCCACTGCTTCACGCAGCTCTCACTTCTCCAGATGAACTCAACATCCTGTTTAGCACTTCATTTTGTGCACAGCCAATTGGTTTTTCACTGAGGAAATAAGGTCTCCCTGTTCAGTGTGACACATACATAAATACATATACACATACACACACGTGCATGCACGCACGCAGACGTCAGTCGTTTAAAGCCCTGTGGGTGTCTTCTTTCACATTTCTACCTTGTGGCTTGAGGAAGCCAGGAAATGTAAAAAGCAGTCAAAATGTTAGGGTGAAAAAACCAGATAGAAATGCCTTTTCCACAGAAAATGTGGAGCAGCTCCTAAGCTGACCGGCCCAGACCTACCAGCTCACTTTGCGCCTTGCTTTCTCCTCCCCCTCCTCCTCATCTACAGCTTCTCAGGGGTTTCCATGCCACAAGCGCCAGGCAGGCACTTTGCTGAATCAGACCCACTGCTGCCAAAGACACTTTCTCCCCATAAATTCAGACTTTTGCCAGTGCTTATTACAGCTATTAAATTAACTTATTGTAGTATCACGCGTCTCTTATTAAGATTTTAATCAGCACTTCCATTGGAAAGCCTTACTCTCAAAGAGTTATAAAACTGCCTGTATAAAGTTGATTACCGCTGAAATTTAGAATCCAGCTTCTTGGCTCACGGCTATGTTTCTTTCTTGCTTACTTGATCTCTGTTTGCAAAAGCTGATGTAAATTGGTTTGGCAAGTTTGTTTAATTCCAGGGATAAACAATTGCTGACTTAAGAGGCATTTTTTTCCAGTGCGTGGAAAGTGATGGAATGAAATTATCCTAAGTTACCTGCCTAAAATATTAAAGAATTAGCCCAGATATCTTTTTTTTTTTAAATGTTGATATTTTTTTACCTAGGAATACAACTAAAGAATTTAAATGTTCACATTGTTTTTACACACTGAGTATTTTTGGAGCGGTGTACAGTGCTTAATGGTAAGGCAATCACGAGAGGTTAAAGACTTTCAAAATACATACCAGCACCTCAGTGCCAACAACCCATATCACTTCAATGAACTGTGCAGTACGTGTTGGCATGATTTATGTAGCAATTTTAAAAGAATCTGTAGTGTTTGTTTATTACCACAGCATGATTGATGGGTTCCTAAGTGCAGGGCGACACAATCAGCTGAGCTATTACGGCTGGGAGTTTGATAATTTGTGAGTTACAGCCGTTACAGCATGTCATTTCAGTCAATTGCCAGAAGTTGTTAGGGTATCGGTGACCTCAGAGAAACCATGGTGAGATGAGAACTGCTGCTGACGGTGTCACCATCTCTCCTGTGTAGTCACACAGGCTATGAGCACTTCTGCCCTGGCTTCCCTGGCTCTCCTGCTGTCCTTCTCAGACCCTGCTTGGTAAAGCCCGGTAAGAAAAACCACCATTTAGCCCAATGAGTAATTCCTTCAGGTTCTGCTCTCATCCTCACCCCTTCCAAATGTTAAAAGACTAGTACCGATGAGACTCAAACTACAGAGAAAGAAAGGCTGCTCAAGCCTTGTCTTCTAATGGTCACTTGCTTTGCGACAGGCAACCGTGCAGACAAAGCCACCTCATACCCCCAGAAACACACCCCTTACTGGGAGCCACTGAAACAACCTCAGTTCCTTCCTGGAAAAAATATTCCAGTCTTAAGTTTACATAAAATAAATTATGTCTTAAGTCTTCACTCGATGTAGGCATTTATGTGCAACACAAAAAAATCAAGTATGAAAGAAATTGTTATTTTTCTTTTATTTTTTTTTTTTTTTACAAAAATAAACAATTTGAGAAACAAAAGCACAATTTTTCCTGACTGTACAAACTACAAAACAGTATGACATTGGTCACTTTAGCATTTACTTTATTGCTTTCACTGAAAGCAAATTCTCTAGACACACCATGCCTGTAAAATGCATTTTATATAGAATTAAGGCTAGCATTCATTTGCCATTATTAAGGTCATTTACTTCATTCACTCTAAGAATTAGCAAGCGGTGCCTTAGAAAACCAAGGATTTGATGATAAAAAATATGAATAACTGCAAGATAGTCGTTAAACTAGTACTGTTCCACCAGCTGGATTGCTTTGCCAGTCTGTCAAAGATGTGGCTTCCTGAACAATTCAAACTCGATTCAACAAAAGTCTTAAGCACAGGCTTAATTGTAAGCATATGCTTAGGCCTATCCCTATTCAGCAAAGCACTCGGCACTTGGGTAAGTCCCTACCCTTTCAGTGGGACTATTCATATGCTTATGTGATTTGCTAGACCCACAAAATGGCTCTTTTAAATTAAAAATGAAACTTTATGATAACATTGGAAGCAAAAATTAAAATTCGCTACAGTCTTGCAATTCTAAACATAACCAATTCCTTCCTTTTGACAAATATGCCGGCATTGCATATTTGATAGCTTTAACACAAATGCTGATTGTCTTCACAAACGTTTGCTGTTCGGCTTACAAACTGATATGCTTCAGTTACTCTGTTGTGATTGTACATGCCCAAATAAATATCAGCACAGAGGATACAGACTTTCCATAGAAACAATCAGTTTTCATCCCTGTGCACACATGCACAGGTCAGAAACATTATGCTAACCTTGGTTAGAAAAGCCAGAGCTGCCAGCTGATTTATAACCAAAATTATAACCTAACAGTGTATCATATCTTGTATTTTGCTTTGTTTTTTAAAAAAAAAAAAATCACATTTTCAAAATGTTGTTTTATTGCACATTCATCCTGGTCATGCAGGTTATTTCTTTAAAGTTTTGTTTAGCACTCTATAGATTAGAATGAGTAATAGTGCAATTATCTCTCCGGCCACAGCCACCTTATACCTAACAGCTGCCTATATTTATACAGAAACAGCTCTTGTCACTCACGTGTCAGACTGAGCCACTTTAGGTGTCAGTCTGTCACCTTCACATACGTTATCTTGTCAGGATCAGGCATGATATGATTTGAGGCCATCTTGAAGAAGACAAGCTGCCGACCTGCACCGAATAGGAAAAGGGGGGAGGAAAGGAAAAAAAAAATTATTTAAACATGACGAGCAAAAGATTGCAAACTTTAAAATATTGCCATTTCATATTCATATTCTTCTTCAACCTATGCATTCTTCGGGCAACCCAAGAGCGAACTGTTTCTTAACTTCACCTGGTATAAAACTGAAATGCTTTCATCTAAAATGAGACTGAATCTCCCCTGCCTTCAGTAGGTTTACTTTTATCTAATTATGGTCAAGAGACGGCTGTGCACAGCTAACACAGTAAATAAAGGAAAGGTCTGAAGAGTTTAATACAAATTTCACATGACCTTTAAAAAAATGTATTTAAAGACTCTCCCACTGATAAAAACAGGGTTGGGTTCAAGGCATTCATTTGATTGTACAGGAGCAGAATCATCTTTGCATGCTTGAATCTCTGCAAAACTCATCAGTGCAATGCATGTTAAACATGACTTTCTCTGAAATAGCTCTTGCAGATCTCTTCATAGCTTTGGGTTTCAAACAAGCAGGAACAAGGTTTCTACTCCTCTTACAAAAGGCACCAGCAAGTGCTAACAGCCTGGGCAGTGTAAGGCACCTACCACATACACATCCAAGGCCAGTGGGGGATGAATTTGGTGAAGCTTCATTCAGTGGTAGTTGTGGGAGCTGCAGCACAGTTCTTGTATCTACCCATGCTTACTGACCTGGCATCTTATTCACATCCCTGCCTCTCGATGAGTACCTGCCATCCCATGGACCCACACTATCGTCGCCTTTCCTTGGAGCAGAGGCCACAGAAAGATTTTCCAAAGCTGTTCAACCTCTGCCTTCCCCCTCTCTAGATTTCAGAAAACCAAATGCTATTTACTCCCAGCCTGCTCGTCTACGGGGCGCCCATAACACTATTTGCTTAAAAAGTATCACACAGCAACTGGGATGCCTCAACTACTCAGCAAATTTCCATTCTGCAGATTTCAGGGACTCAAGTGCTTGTGCATCAGGAATGGCACAGTAAAGGGAATGATAAGTAAGACTAGAAATATTGCTACTATGTCTCATTTGCTTTTATTATTACAATCTGAGACACAAGCTGCTCTAAAATTCCTATGAATTTCCCTGTGCCATAATAATTACTTTTTTAGTATATTAATTAACTGCAATAGTCTGACTATAAATAGTCTGACAAGGTGACCCAGTAGTCACTAGTTAGCCACAGGCAAGGTTAATATAGTTTTTTCTAGGTTCCATGGAAGTTCAAACCTCTCAGAAGCACAAGAAATGCAAAAAGCCATAGCACTACACCGCCTAAAACACTCTGAAACGTATGAACTGTCTAAAGTTTCTACTCATTTGTGATGCTTTCAGAGCTGGGAACCTGCTAGGCACGTATATAAGCCTGGCTTTGGTGTGTATTTATGTTGGTTAACTAAGCACAACTAAAGCACCCGACTGCACACAGGGTAAATTTTGACTTTAAGGTTAAGACTTGTTGTGATCGCAGACGTACAGACAGAAAGCTGAGCCTCAGAGCCCAAATAACGTGCTACACTAAAGTCTGTGGCTGAGCAAGGACTTCAATCAGTTTTCCCTAGGTTTGGCTAGCATCAGCTGCCCTTGCTTTCAGAGACAGGAGCAGGGGAGCTGACCCGACCCTAGTAAAAAATGGCAATCGCAGGCAGAAAAGCAGCCCTGTACATGTGGAGATGACACACAGAAGAAAAACTCACCCTGACTTCAGTGGGGGTTTTATCTCAGGGGAAGATGACAAAAGAACATGGATTTGGTCCGCTGCAACTTATAGGCACAAACATGTCTTTTTTCTTTACCCTTCGAGGGGTGCAGCGTGCTCAGGGGAACACTGCATGCTGAGCTGGCTGGGGCCAGCCGTGGGGACAGGCAGCTTTCCTGGGCATGCAGGGAAGGGGCGCAGGGTTGGGAGCCGGCCACAGCATTCAGCTTTTTGAACCCCTCAGCCATTCTGGAGCTGCAGCTACTGGAGATTTTCAGTAGAGTGTTGTAACATTTTTGTTTCTCAGATTGCTCTGGAATTGCCTGAAATTGGCACAAGTCTGGTGCAGAAGCAGCGAGCCAGGGCCAATTCTCCACTTGATGTCAATAGGCACTGACTGCCTGCCTTCAGGGGAACCACATGGGGACTGCCAGGCCCACAGACCTTTGGAAAATGTACTTCTCTTTTCAACAAGTGTATTCTGTTAGACAGAAAATGAGTTGTGGTAGCAAATGGGATTTTCCCCTGGAAGTTCTACTTCTACTTCTACCTGGTTTTATGCCCTCCCTCCTCACTGTCCTTTAGCCAAAGCCCTACTGCTAGAACCACAGAGTTCCCACCAGCAGCAGGACATCTCTGACACCAGTCGGGAAGTCCCAGCTAGATGCCTGGGAGAACCTGTTTGGTTTTGTGTCAAACCGCAACCACCATATGGATTGGAAAGATTTATTTAAATCCAGATGTTGGACCACGTCCTGCACATTTAACTGCGGAAACAGGTCACAGGCTTTTGTTGTTGTTTCTGCTGCTGTGTTTTAAAATAGAATGTCATACCCCATGGTTTGGAGACCTATGGTCCATGTTCTGCAGCCCGCTGGTGCCAGCTCCTTTGAGCCTGCCTACAGGTTCCTGCTCCCCTGACAGCAGGCAAGAGAAGCCCCACCAAAAATCAAACCACCTCAGCTGGAGCTTCAGTACCTTCTAGCTGATGGTGGTGGCTCCCACAGCCTGGCACAGCACACTCCCCAAACTATATTAAAACTCTTAAAGCATCCAGAGTATATGACTCAGATGCTCTTTCTGCTCAGCAGCATCCGTGACCTACCTGTCCAAGTTGTCTGGTTAGTTAAGACGAAAGCTTTGCACTGGGAGTAGCTGTCACAGATCTCAATGGCTTCGTTGACGTCAAACACGGAGAGGAGGCAGCCCTTATGATGGTAAGATGGCCAGCATCTGTAGTTCTCATCAGGAATAAAAGCTTCAGGCACCCGTCTGTACTCTGCATATAACCACAGCAAAGCAATCATTTTGAAAGCTCCAGCAAACTGCTTGTTTTTAACAGGCAAGGTTTATTATAACAGCTTAGGAGCAGGATATATGATGGAAAAGGTGACGGGCTAGACTGTACCAGCCCTGGTTTACTCCCAAACGTGTTTATAGCTCTGCACCTTACTTTCCTTTTCCTTTCCTCCTTTCTTCTTCTCACCTTTTTTTCCAGAAAGCGTCTGTAAATAAACAGTCTGTGCACAAAACCCTTTCCCCTTCCCCACTGCGTAGGCGAGGCTTTGGTTTTATTAGGAGTTTTACAGGAAGAATGTCCCATTGAATAAACAGCATCCACTTGAATGAACTGACTCACTGTCCTACTTCTTAACAGTGAGCAGGATTGTCGGGGTGAGACCCAACCAGGCGTTCCCAGCCCTCCCTCTCCCTCAGAAGAGCATGGTATTTTCCTCCAGCCCCTTTAGAGAAGGAAGAAAAGACAGGCTTTTAATTAAGCAAACTTTTTTTGCTTGCTCAGATTAGCACAAAAGAGGAGTTGCTCAATGGGCCTCCGAAAAGAAGAAAAAAAAAAGTAGCGGGAGCACGTCAGCGTGGTCCTCGCCCAGCGCCTCCGCGCTGCCCTGCTGATTACTCCTCTCCCTTGGCTGCCGTTCAGTCTCACTTGCCTTTATGAGCTGCCTCTTGTTCTCTGTTCACAGCTCCTCTCACTTTCCCAGCCACTGACGAGGGTTTCTCTAATGAATGCATCAGCAAATTCAACTAATCATTTATAAACATTTCTATTTAGAGTCCAGACGCACAAATTGACGGTTCCCCCCCGTCTCTCCCCCCCCCACATCCTATTCAAAAAAATAATAACATTCTATATTTCTTCTAATTGTATCTATTATGGAAACCAGAGCTGCCGGCCCTGACTCACAGCCTATTCTTAAGTCACTTTGGTTCAGGCATTTTCTGCCTGACATTGCAGATTCAGCCTGCTAATATTTCAGGCAGCACATTGTACGAACACCACCGAGTCACAGACGAGTGCGTCTACTACTCTAAACTGCCAGTATTTCAACTGGGAAAAGAAGTATACATCCACAAGTGCTCGTTCACACCACACAGTCTGAAATAGTGGGAAACAAATGCAGTAAATGCACTCCTTTTTTAAGCCCCGCTCATTAAAAGCATCATAAGAAACATTCACAAACAAAAAGCAAAATCAGAGCTGATCATGTCCCACTTAAAGGCAAAAAAGTTTTCATTAATTCAGAAAATGCAGACTCATGCACATGAAGAAAAAAAAATCAAATCAAAACATAGTTTCACATTACAAATGGTCATTTCTCCAGCAAACATATATACACATTTCTTCTGAAGAAAAGTCAGAGCATAAATCAAACTGCTACTGGCTGAATAAGTAAAGTCCCTTTTTTCAAATTTCTGTATCGACTGTTCAGTGTAACAATAATTGAATGTAACTGAATAATATTCTCTTATCTCTGTATGGGTAACTGCTAAGTATTAATTTGTACCTCACAGCCAAGGTAAAATGGTGCGTGCAAATGAGATGCAAAAAAATCAATTCACCATTGTTGGCACCACATACAACTATCTGTATCAGTGTGCGTGCCATGTTGACTGGATATAAAACGCGACTATTCACAACTTTCCTTTGCACAGATACAGAAGTGCCACGTAACACTGCACTGCGCCAAACCCCATGCCACAGAGGACGTTCAAAGAATGATGCCACTTGCTGTAGCAGCAGGAGATGTAGCATCTGCCTGATTCTCTGTGTCAGCAGGGAGCATGCCCCAGCCCTTCCCACAGGCGCTCTTGGAGCCTGCCGGGGTCCATGCCGGAGCTGGGAAGGAGCTGCAGCATCCCTCTGCATGACATCAGGGCACTAAGCAGAGCAGCCCCGCATCACGTTATGTATTTTTCTCCATGCAAGGCAGGAGCCCACCTGGAAGACCCTCATTTTGAATTATCATTCAATTTTTAAACTCTTCTATGCACAGATATGCCTCTTAATACGCCTACAGCACTTTCTTTCTTCTCAACACTGTTCCTGGTACAGCTGTGAGGGGTTAGACTCTTGGCTGACGTAAACAGATTTCAAAAGAGCAGCAGTGATTTACGTGACCTGAGGCTCTGTCAGAGGTAGGAGATAAAGTTCTCCCTTTCCATTGACTTTTTCAAGATGACCGAGCCTGGTAAATCATTCAGGCAGTGTGGACACATTAATCGACAGAGTTGGGCCAGCAATAACTGTGATGGTGATGGTGAGGTCCTGGCTTGCAGGTGCAAGAGAGGATGGAAACCTCTACACCGGTACTTGGGGTGGTCTCACCATGCAGCAGAGCCCTGTGGGTGTCCCTTCTCTCCTTGCCTCTCCCCACCAGTTCCTACACAAGGGAAGCCACCACCATCTGCAACAACTCATGGGAACAGGGTAGCGTAACAGGTACACAGCAGCGTGATCCACGTGCAAAGAGCATTTTCCTTGGCTGAGAGATCATCAAGCACCAGACAGGTGAAAATACAGCCACTGGAGTCTTAAGTGAAAGCACAGAGTCACACGGGCTCCACAGAGGCAGCCTCTGGCAGCTTCCCCGAACTGGCACAGACCGCTGAACGCCTACAGTTTGGAGACCTGAGCCTCCTGCCTACAGAGAGGGGAGTGGGATGCAGTGAGGGGGAAAGGCCAGAAGGCAGCCCCTCTCCCCGCTTGCATGGCAGGCAGCAAGGATGGTTGCCCAGGAGCACCTTATCCCAGGAGCATCCCAATGAGAGGGTGCCCATGAGGAGCAGAGAGAGAGGGACACACAACGGCTCTGCACCCTGGCTCATGCTCCCAAACCAGCCAGGTGCTCCCACTGTCCTGGGAAGCCAACACAGGATCTCCTCTTAAACTATTACCGTCAGAACTGATCAGAAACTCATTGCAACACCAACCAAGTGCTGGTCTGAGGAAACCGTATTTCTCTCCAAAACTCACTTTATCTCAAGCAGAGCAAGATAGCTGCCTTCTCCGTTTGCATGGTGAAGGCAAATATCCCTGGAATCTCTTGTTTACACAGTGACAAATTAGGGAGCTGACCCCTTAGCCCTTATTTGTATGAGTTGTGAAGAAATGCACTCCTCTCACATGAACTAGAAGGATGCTCCTGAAGGATTCCCCTCCATCAAGATGTGCCCTGGCAATGACATTAGCCCCAGCCCGCAGGAGAGTTGGGCTTCCCCTACACCTTTAAATGATCATGTTGGTCACTACAGTGCAGTTGCTTGCTCAATTAAGCAGCACTCCACCGGTTTAAAGACAGCTCCACCTCAGGTTTTTGTCCTGCCAAGACCTGAAACTTGCTTAAATGGAGTCCATGGAATTTGAAGGCTCACGGCAGTAAATCACATCATAAAAAGGTCAAAGTTCTGGTCGATTTCCAGACTAATGGTGTTTAAAACCAATAAATACTTGCCTAATACTATAAATGCAGCCGTAAATTTACACTTTTGCATACATACACGTAGCTTGACACAGAGTACATGAAGTCTATCAAGGTAATGGCAAGGAATAGATCAGAGAAATGCAAGATGCTCCTGCCAGTATCACAAGGGAAAAAGAATCCTTTTCTCAGTCTACTGATTTTGTGAGGATTGAAGCAAATGTAATGCAGTAAGTCTGATCTTGATGTCATTTATGACAGATTTACTCTAGCTTAACCTATGGGAGCTGATTTGCTGCTCACAGTTACACAAATAAATCCCACTAGGAAACACCTTTCCTGCCCCATAAACATTTTGAAACTTCAAAATATCTTGCTATGCTGAATCTGGGCAATCCTCAAAAGTTTTGTTTTGCGATATTTTTAATAGTTTTAAAATATTTTTACAAGTTTGCTCTTGTCAATCAAAATACGCTGTTTCAATCAGGCCAAAAGCTTCTTAGAAGTTTCTTACAGTGCTAGCCAGCCCCCACAGCAATTTTCAACATAAGCATCTTCTCATGACAGGTAAGAGAGGCATCTTTAAAAGCAACCTGCAGCACCACTGACCAGGGCAAGAGCTTCAAAAGAAAGTCAATGCTTTAAAACCTTGTTCTAATTTTTTTCCACCAAAAATCACCTGCGTTGTCCCAAAGCAGACTACAATCTAAACATACTCATTTTGACTGTACTAGACTGAATCATATAAAGAACTCCATCAGTATATAATAAACCATGTGAATGCGCCTGCGGTTTCCCCCTTTTAGATTGTTTGAGTCACCCTAAATCTGACTTTAATCAGTCCTAATGACCGTTTATTTCAGCCACAGCAGACAGATTGCATTTTTACTACCAACCTCAGCTACTCGTTGGAAATTTGCCCAGTTCCCTTTTCTAGTTATCACCTGCCAATACACCATGGGTCAATGACAGAGATGCAGTAATGTTCATCCTTGAGAGAGAAATCATGTTGCTCCTTTTCCTCCCTCCTCTTTTCCTCCACTCTCGAGAGGAACACTGGCAGTCGACTCTGGATTTGCTTTTAATTGCTTTTCTTACAAGTAAGCAGAAAGAGCCTGATCTTGCCAATCTCAGCAAAAAGTGGTACTGAGCAGTGTTTTGCTCTACAGACAGTCCCCACTGATTCCCAGGGAGCTTATGGAGAACAGAATCAGATCCTAAATAGACAATAATACAATTATGTTTTTAGTACGCTTCATTTTATGCTGAAATTTTCCTCATGCTTCAATACCTCAGATTTAAACATGCTTCTGACAACGAGCCTCGCAAAGGCATATGCGCAGTTGCGCTACAGAAAGCTATTTTTTGGTATGTCTGAGAAAATGACATGCTAGGCGTTTCCCGCCTGTCTCTGCTTTCAATCATTTCTGACGAATCCCAACTGTTTGGAAGGACAGACGGGCCTGGCAGGACAGGGGTTTGCCGTCAGACCGGGAGATAGCCCTGCTTCTCTGGTGAGTATTTCCGTCCTTTGCTTCCAGCCTGCATGCGGGAAGCAGCCAAAGTAAGGCTTGCCTCTTTTTATATGCTTCTATTGTGCTTACAGTAGAGCCATATTTAAATCGGTATGCAGGCTGTCACCGAAACACAAATAAATAAGGAGAAGAACGACATGTTCCCTTACATTTTATTCCCGTTAACATGACACAGCTGGAGTGTTTTTCCTGCCTCGTGCCCCACGTCCCAGGGCCACTCACCGGGCTGCGGAGCTGCTCTGCACCCACAGCCACCTCTGCGGTGCGCACCGATTTACTGAAGGCAACTAGCCCAAACTAGTGCCACAGATGCTTGTAAGCTGTATCTGGCCCACTTGCTCATAAAAACAATGATGCTGATGATGGACGAGCCAAAAGGTGTCTAGGGTCATGTGTGCAGGGTATTTAAAGACAGATGCCTACAGGATTTGTGAAAGACACTCGGTGACTTCTTTAATGTTCTTGAAAGGAGGTGAGGACCTAATCCATCAGCAGAAAGCATTTTGCTGTACCCTGCCAAGTTGGACCTAGAGAAGTTTAGCGACAGCAGAACACTTTGCTCAGTAAATAGGGCATATGGTTTGCACAATGGTGGAGATACGTATGATCAGCAACCAACAGGTCTCCGTACAGCTATACAGTCCTACCGTATTTCCAGTGCTGTACGGGTGCAAAGAAACCTGCTCCTGTATTCTTCTGTGTGCTGGGATCGCCTGGCTGCTGATGCAAAAGCGCTCTGTGCACGGCAGGGTGTAGAGGAAGACTTTCTGCCTGTGCTTGCAGCCCTGTGCACCTCTCCCCCTCAGCTGGCCATGAAGCAGCCTTGACATCCCTCGGAAAGAAACACCAAACACACAAGTGCCAGATAAAACAGGAATCTGGGCTGCTAGGACCGGGCTGCAGTATGTGTCCGGCTGAGCCTTCAAGCGTCTTCAGCAGCATACTTTTAGCCTTCCCATTGTGGCCTGCCATAGTATATACAAACTGCCTCCAACAATATTCCAGCAACCTTGCAAAATGTCTCTCTCGCACATACACATGTGCACAAACACACAACCCCCGCCCCCTCGATTTCAATAATTCTTGGGTGGATTTACAATTTCCTAAGCAGGTTGCTATAGTGACCCTGCAGAGTATTTTTTCAAAACACTGTTGTACTGTAAATGTTTACATACAGCATAATCCTGCCAAATTGTCTTAAGACAAAGGAAAACATGAAGTGTCTTTGCTTTATGTCCAGCCTTCCAGCTTTCTTAGCATTGAGAATGTACTTTCAACTAACAGTGGCAGCTAATTATGCCTTTCTGTGGGCTTGCACACCCTCAGGCCTAATAATGGGTCATCTATTAGCTTTAATGAATAACAAAGCTATCGGATTTACGAGTGTTAGCTGATTTCACGCATTTCTGAGTAAATTCTGAGTTAACTGAAGGGCTGGGGCTTAGCTCAAGGGCCAGACACCCAGTTGGTACAAATCAGTGTCACTTGATTGAAGTAATAAAAATGTTGATACTGGGGCAGGACTTTACTGATGAACATCAGTAGATTTTTTTATAGTCTTCTTAATCTGGATAATTAAGGGAATGATTTAATAATTTTTAGATAACATATGTCAGAAAAAAAATACATGGTTTCTGTTTTAATTCACATTTTTCCAGATTCCAGCAAGAGAGACCAACAGTCAACGGAATATAAAAAGTATTTGCTCGTGGTGTTGTTTTAAACACTGTAATGTTCCTATATCAACATTAACAGTAGTATGATTTATGATTACAGAACACATACATAGCTATCGAATGTCTCCTGCACCTCTACTCTGTTTCTGAGATACAAAAGCAAAGTGCAGAGCATAATATAATTTACAGCACTATAAAATCTTTTACAGCTGAAGCAAAGTGAAAGCTTAATATCCAAGACCTTCTGTAATATGACTATGTCATCTTGTTAAACTCTATTTATGGGAACACTAGGGTTGACAAGAACTTTCTTCACGTCACTTCCCTACTGATTATCAATATCACCTTTCTCATTTCATGATGTTAATAGGAGAAGGTCTTCCCTTCAAAAACATAGGTTCAGATAGATAACAGACTGTTTCCTCAAAGTGTATGTTTTACTTATGGCCTTAGATCACTTGCCCAAGATCATGATCTCTTCTTTCCTAGTACAAATTTACAATGCTCTATCCAAGACAACAGGTAATTCAAGGCATTTAGACCCAAGACAAATTCTGAAGCACTGTTACCTGAACCTTCTGTGGTTTCTTTTCCCAAACAGAACAAAACAAAATCTTGCAATTCTTGGATCTGAATTTTCCTCCAGTTCTGCTTTTAGGATTTCAAAATAGATCATATACCAGAAAAGCCTTATTTTGTCACAACCCTTTAGATGCCAGAGGAGACTGGCATCATTAATTCTTGTAATTTCTACTGCTTCAGAGAGCGAAAATCTTGGGAGCCCCTCACCTTGTGAGACTTCCATCATCTGGAGCAAAATCAATGCGAACTTGTGCCTACCCGGTCTTGGCGCAAAGGCATCGAATGCAAAGCTCTGATTAACCCCAATCTGTCCTGAGAACCAAACCATCATCTCTAGTTTTACCTTAACCTAGCACTGGGTTGGAAAACACTTTCCTGGAACTGTAATGCTGTAGTGCAAGGCAGAAAAGTTCTAAAAAAATCTGACAATCTTAAAAGTATTATTTCTTTGCTATCAGAGAGTATCACAGTGTCGTCCTGGACCTCAAATAAGGCCAAAGCAAGACCTCAGCTGACAGCTTGGGAAGTATCACAGTTGTCCCTTTTCAGATCCATCTCTCCCTCCACCATCCACCAGGAATTACACAAATTACTTGATCCGCTCAGCGTTTCAGCCTGGTTTCACTGGTCAGGACGCCAGCTCAGCTGGCAATGTCCTGCCAGCGGGAAGAGGTTGATCACTTGACCGGTCCTTTCCAACACCACTGTCACACTCTCCTGCACCTTCACTGTACCGCAGGAGAATTTCTCATTCCATAATCTCTGGATAATTTCTAATTAATAATTTCTGATTCCATAATCTCTGGACTGAGGATATTAAAAATTAACTCTAGCATGGAATTACCAATCAAATACTGGTTGAGGAAGGAATGCGGTCAGAATAAGAGCGATATGATTGAGTAGATAGGTGTATTTTCACCCTCACAATATAACTCCTTGCCAGAAAAGTATGAAGCAAAGGGAGCCTTAAAATAGAAATAAATTACAACCCCTTTTCTGTTTGGTTCAAGTAGCCTTAGAACAAACAAGAAACAGGCCTGCATATCTTAAAGGCATGGCAGCTAAGTCTGAAAACACATCTCATATAAGTGTAATTTCCACTAGGATATCTGATTCCTCAGGCTTGCCATTGGTTAAGAACATTTTCCTATCAAGGAATTCAATATTACCCTCATGGTCTTTAACGCAGACTGGCCAAATACATTACACAAAGCATCTATGGATTTTCAAGATCTTTGCTCATGCTGTAGAGTGCCTATGTCCATGAGCAGTGCCCTACAAGTAAAAAGGGCTCCTTGCACAGAAGGGCGTTACTAACTGCGAACACAGGCAGCAGATTCTGCGTTACATTATCCAGGATTCTATGGAATTAAACTAACACAAAAATGTGTAATTATTACAGTAGCCAAATATACATGGAGCTCTGCTCCATATTAGTAGAAACTTGCACTGTTACATTTATTACCGCTGTCCTAAGCTTCACTCCCCAAGATTCTTCATAAACATGACAGCCCTCTAAAATTCAAAACTGCCCAATATGGCAGTTAAATCTGGAATCAACCAGCATCACAGAAAAACTTCAGCCCTCCTGGCACTTCTTCAACAAAGGACGTGTTTGTACTATTGATTGTACTGCTGAAAATAATTTTGCTGTGTTGACAGGCCTCACTCAGCACAGATTGTGATGAAAAGCTGAAAATTAGAAAGTTAAATGAACACCTGTAACAATTTTCCTGCCAATTTTACAACAAAATAAATATTGAATTATTCTGATAAGTGGGTCAAATTCATCCTTGGTGTCATGGCCCTTTGAGGTTAACAGCGCTACGACAGGCATGAATTTGGCTCCTGTGTCTCCTCCACAGAGCAAACGCTTCACTGAGCTTTTCAAACCCCCTGTGCCAACATTCATCTTCATTTAGAACCCATCTTTCCCTCTTTACTGAGCTTTTGCAGCAAAGCCATAATTTTCCTATCAACGTGCAGTCAATTATGTTGACAGTTTGACATGAATATTGTACGTACACAAAAATAATTTGCAAAACAGCTTTTTCAATTGTTAGACTTAACAGTCATTTCCATCATACATAATCTTCTTTGATGTGTATAATTCCACAAGCTATCCTTCCGGGAAGAATATGCATCCCTCCGTATTACAGCTGCTTGAATAGCATCTTACATATCTGTGGTGCTGCAGAGATTTTATGAAAAAGATACTATGATGCAGCTTCATTTTCATCCTGTACTTTTTTTTCTGTTTTATTCTATTGCTAGCAGAAGCTGAAGGACACATTATTTTTCTCTTGCAAAGCAAGCAAAAATTTTATTCTTCCAATCTACAAGTGCTTACATGGCAAGAAATTCCTGTAAGTCCCAGGAAAACCACAGAGGATTACGGCATCTTGATGAGATGCCCCCCAACTTGTGTTTGGGGATGTTCTGATACTCCAACAGCAGGGAAGTGCATGGATGTGATGAAAAACATTTTCCGCAGATCCGCTATGGGGAGCAACACTTATCCCCATTACAGCCTGCTCACACCTATGGATGTCCAGCTACCTCATTTAGTGAGAAGGGCTTCAGAAGGCACCCAGGAAGCAAAAAGCAGACAACAGATTATCATGTGCATAATTTCAAGGGCCGTTAAGCCCTGTTTTCTGCACATTTGCCCTTTCAAACCTCAAATAAAACACAAAGCAGAGTCTCTAAGTGAGAAAGACTACTTTACCAGCTTTCGGCATCCGTGTCGTGTTCTGTAGGTACTCTCCACTCTTATACAGATTCAAAACTCTCTCTAGCTGAGCAGCCGTCTCATCTATTCCCCAGTGAAGTTCTCCTTTAAAAGCACAGAAGAAGAATGAGTTAGATGAGAAGCAACCTGCACAGGACAAAACGAGGCTGCATTTGAATAAAGCCCTAAGCATTAGAGCCCAGGGTGCCCTGCCCTACAACGCCGCTGTGATGTGGACATGAAGTCCATGGGTTACTACAAATTGGGTTTCATACCTGACATGAGCCAGGCATGTCAAAAGCTACCTCGTCCAGCTGGGAACCCCAGGCCTGCAGGCAGAAGACACTGCGGTGAGCTCCCCACAAGGGACAAACTTTAGCCAATATGGGGAACTCCAAAGGCTTTGCTTGTTAATTAGGTATAGCCCAGCATCATTAACTTCCCTGTTGAATACACAGAGTACAAGGTATAAAACCCCTAGAACAACACGCCGAAAACCCTCAAATCAGATTTGCAGGCGCATGCAACTACTCTTGTCCCAAAGGCGCTGTCTTGGTAAAGATCTATGGTAATGTCACTTGCCTCTGGCTTCTGAGGTACAGAAGCACCACTGGTATCATTGGCAATGGGGAAGTATCCTGGTTTTATCATTAAAATTCCCCTTGCCCGAGACAGGGGCTCCTCCAGATCCCACAAGGAATTGCATTCTGATGCAGTTCACCCCACTGAACTATTGCAGTGGACATAAAAGCAGCATCCCCCACATCCCAAATGTGATAGTCACACTAAAAAAGGAAATGCTTGGCATTACCATGTTTATTGAGATTACCTGTTGCATTGACTATCTTATCCAGTAATGGTCTCAGTGAGGATGGAGCACTGTGTGGAAGAAGATACGTAAAAAAAAACCTGCAACGGAAAAGTAACCCATATTGAAAAATTAAGAAAAAAAAAGTTTACAAATGCCTGGTAACTATCGAACAACATAAGGAATAAAATTCCTATTGCTTATAAGCCACTGACCTATTCAGGAAATATAATCATATTCTATAGTCAAATAAATATATAGCTGAGACTATTCACACAGCTGTCGGGCATACCTAGACCACGCTGTTATATACAAGGCTGCCTTGTAACTACGTGTAAATGTTCCATTAATACAGAAATTTGCTATGAAGCCCCGTGGATTGTGACTATTTGCAAAGCTCCCTGTACTTCAACAAACTAAAAGGATGCCACCGACCCAGAAGCCTTGGGGGTTTTTTTCAAACCTTGAAAGCGCATAAACCAAATTTCTGCTCATTTCAAAAACTGACTATTATTTTCTTTTCTACAGTATTCTTAGGCTTTCAAGTGAATTGCCAGGAGAAAGCCTTCTTCTATTGTTTTAATGCCACTGCAGTTCAGAACGTCTTCTCTGTTCTCATCATTTATCTGAATTCAAGATGCATTCATGTAGATATTCATCGATGGATGTATATTCTCTATTTTAACATTTTTAATTACAAAAGAAAAACCAATATGCGTTTACCATCACTTGAAGTACAATTAATTTTCACTTTGTTCCTTTAAATTTCTATTACTCTGCCAATATTACTACCCACTGCAAACTCAGCATCATAGGAACCTAAGATGGAGATGGACTGTTCAGGATCTGACAATATAAACAGAACTATCCCACATAAATATTAGGTAATGAGCAGAACAGGAACACAATTGGGAAATTGCCCTGCTTTACATCTAACCTGCAAAGCAAACGCTTTTTCATACACAGAGACCACATTGTCAAACAGAAGCCTCCAGGGACTCATGCTCAGGAGGGAGACTAGCAGAAGTCTCACATAAGCACAAATTAAAAAATTAAGTTACTGATAGCAAAAACTGATCAGAGACACAGCTATTATTGAGCTGACATATTCCACTTACACAACGAATATTTCCTTAAGATTTTAACTTCCTCTTTCATCCCTTACGAAAACAGTACTTATGATTTTCCCAAGCAGGATTATCCCCAGGTAGGTTTTCTAGCTACGAGTATGAAACAGCTAATATAAATATATATAGAAATCTAAAGACCAGCATAACATTTGTAATGAATAATTTGTCTGGTAAATTTTACCTCACTTTTTTTGCTTAGAGATAATTATAAAGCAGAGCCCAACGGATTGTGAATAGTTCTTTGCAAAAATCCAGTAGCTAACCACTGGATGGATGCAAGTCACGGAGGTTATTCTTTTGCATGCCCATAGAAATATACGACTTGTTCTAATGCAAACATGCACATGTGAAATTCTGACATGTTGAGACACTGGCACCCACACAACTTAATTGCAGGAACATTTGTTATTCTTCGGTTGCAGGGCCAGTGGCATCCCTTGTGATGTGCATAACAGAGATTGTTAGATCCTTTTACATTTGTTCCTACAGCCTTTTTTTTTTCCTTTCTTTTTTCTTTCTGAGAACTATCTGATCTTAATTTAAGAATTGTCAATGATGGATAATTCATCTCAGCCATTGGTTAATAGTTCAAAATATTAATTATCCTTACTTTTAAAACTGTCCAGTGCTTTGAAAATCGTTCCTCCAAACATTTGGAGGAAAACCCACAGAGACACATTTGTGACAGAAGGTAACCATCTGAAAGTCAAGATGGGCCAGTCCTTGCATAGTAGAGTTTTTTCCAAAATGTTTTCTCTCCTTTAATTATTTACCTCATAAAGAAACCAACTAGATAGGCTAATTACGCTTTCAAGGCTAGGGCCTGCTCTATGTTAAAATTACAAGGGGTTTATGCGCTATTTGACATATTGCTGCTTTTGACTTCTACCTAACAGCACCGGCAACCCTTTCCTGAGGGCAATCTCTAACCCTACAGCAACAGAGTGCATCCATGAAAATAGGAAATTTAGTAGCCTATACCTAATGAACTGAAGATTTAGCCTTCCAAGACAAGTCCAGAGTTTATTGCTAATGCCCTAGCATGGGTGGTTGCAGCCTACTATAGCATCAATCTGCTATTGAATAAAAACCCACTGTCTCTATCGAATTAAGCAAAAGCAGGGGCTGAAAACACTGGGGCACTGTGCGTGTGCTACACGCTGGTACACGGTTCAAAGGCAATATTAAGAACTGTAATAGAAAAAGACTGCTTCCTTCAGTGAGACCAGCAACCTGCCGCAAGCCCACCACACCGCAGACGTATCCCCACTTACGACCGAGATGGATGGGTGCCTATTAAAGGTTTCTTAGCCAGACCAATAAAACAGTCTTAACCAAAAGCTAGCAAGCTAAGCAGGATCTTTAAGCCAAGCAAATGGAAACGGAAAATTTTGCAGGACACACTAAAAACTGCGCTGCACAACTGCAGATGGCTGTCATGTGGTGCAGGCCATTTCAGTGTGGTCAGCTAATGCAACACACATGCTGGTGAGCACCCTGGGACCAAAGCAGACGACTCTCTTTGGAGCAGCTTCTCCTCGCTGTGGTCTGGCAGACAGTGAATGGCACGATACTTGAAAGGGAAGTCTAAGAAATGAGCACACCATTATGGCATTGCTTTGAGATCCTCCATCTATCTGGATCAGACAAGGCAGCCGCCTGTCCAAGCAGCGCCTGTCAGCCAGAGCAGCCATGGCAGGAGGGCTGCAGCACTGAGCACCAGCTATTGGCTCCCCGGAAAGCAGTGACACGGCTCCCCCGGCATCCCGCACAGCCCTCCGAGGGCAGCGATGGCTGACAGCGGGGAGCCGAGACCACAAGCACAAAGCCATCACCCAGAAGGACTCCACTGTAAATTTGGAGGAACCCTTCAAATCAAATTCAGAAGACAGACGTGCCAGCTGAATGCTTTCTTCAGCGTGGCCGACTGGTCTGGTGTGACCCGTCGCCTACGTGTCTCTTGTTGTGGGCACAGCGCTGCTGGGGAGCAGGAGCAGCACTGGGAGCCGGTCCCCCAGCGCCTGCCCACGCAGAGACCAGAGGCTGTGGGCAGAGGGGAGGGGGGCGGAAGGGAGCACCCCTTGCTTTCAAAGGTTTGGGATTACGCCCCAGATCATCCGCAACTGAGGGGCTCGGCAGCCCTGTGGCTGCACCGGGGACTGTTACCCCCCTACCGAGGCAGGCTCCGGTGAGGCAGGGAGCACCGAGCCAGAGCACTGGATGAGAGCTGAGCCCTAACTCTGCCTCTGAAGCCAGACCTTTCCTCAGTCGGTGGTGGAGAATATGTGACGGCCTCTCTTTACTCACACCAAAGAAGAGCTGCCTGAATCGTCTCACCACAGAGCTACTGGGCCCCCATCTCCACAGGCACCTCCGTTTCACTCCTATGAAAATCTCTACTGGTGTGAAGAATTCGGTGGAATGAAACCAAGGTAAAATTAGACTAAAAGTGGTGAATCACACTCAAAGTATGCAAAATATTTCCAAATTTATAAATGCTATGTATTTCCACAAACGAAACAATTATTCATGGCTTCACTTACTCTTGGGTAATGGTTCTGAGACAATACATACTCGTTGACGTGAATAACTATAGAGGATGCTGGAGACTTTTGGCCCACTCTTAATTCTCTTTTACCTTATCCGATCATGTACCTGTAGGCATTGTAGAGATTCCTCTTTTCATTCATACTCTGACACCGTCCCTCCACAGAACAGGGCAGGGTGAAGTTCCTTGCGGGGAATTCCATAAAGCAGTCGCTGTTACTGGTGCAGGAGCTCTCCTCGATGCTGGCATCATCCAGATCCGTCACCTTCAGTTCCCCATCCACGATCACAAACTGCCGAGGGCGAAAATCCAGTAATGTCACGGAGCCAAGAGGAGAATGAGCCAAATAATGCAGAAGCCGAACTAAGCTGAGACATATCTGAAATGCAAGACGTGGGTACCTTGTGTTATTTTCTCAGTACAAATCTATAAATGAAACCACTTTAGCTGAAGATATATTCATAAATATATGACTTAATATAAGCATTATAACTTATTCTCAAAACTCAATGTTGCAATTAAGGTATTTTTCAAAGGATTAACATAGTTGATTGTAAAACCCTTAGAGACTTGAAACAAAAATAAGCTTCTTTACCAGTGCTTTCCCACACTATTCTTGAAGCAGGGCTCATTGTTGCTATTCTTACTTTTAACAGAAATAAAAGCATTAACTTTTAATAACACATTACGCACAGGCCTTGACCACGCAACCTGATTCTGCTCTTTTACAAACTCCAGGTCTGGAAGTTTTGGCTGGACTGCCCTGCACCCGCGCCTGGAGCTCCAACTGCAGACGGTGTCTGTATTCCCACTGTACTGATCCCACCTTTTGACTGCTTTTATAACTTTTTTTTTCCACTGATTCTTCTTATGTTTGCCTTTTTCCAGGGGAGAAAGAAGCAAATTTCCAGAAAGAGGAGCTTCACAGCTCCTCCGTAACTCTTCACTATGCCTCAGGGTAAGCATATGTATCGGTCTACCTTGGTGGACCCTCATGTGCCACTTTGAGGCTGGGGTGGGAGTTCTGTGCTGATGCTGCACTTTTCAATTGCACGTTAGAAACCTGAGTAACTATTGCTAGACAGCAAACTCAATGAATGTTGAACTCAGCCCCCTTACCAAAGTACTGTTTTCAATTCATGCATTCCTTTAGAGTCCACCATGTAACATATGAATGCAAACGTAGCGTTAATATGAATGCAGTTAAATACTGGAATTTTTATTCTATGTATTAAATTAATAACAGGTCTTACTCAGTCTAGCAAGCTTTTTATTGTTTATATATAATTTTTGTCTTCTGTTAAAATACACTGTTAAGGCCACGTGCATTGAAGTAGTCAAATCCAAATTCAATCCCAGGGCATAAACGGTGTACTCAGGGGAGCATCTAAATGCGTCCTTCATGAGAAAGCTGAGCATGTCTGAAATTATCCCTCACAGACCCTCCACCTGTGGGACATTAGGACTATCTCACGCTTCTATAATCATTCTCCTGCTTGACCAGACTAGAACATTTTTATCTTACTTCCAGGATATCACAGTTCACATGGAGGTGCCTGTAGGTGTAGATGAACACAGGCCTGGTTATGGAATGCCATAATTGACCACCCTTTCGCCCTCTGGAAGGACACAGGATTCACGTATGTGCCATCCCGCAATATGCTGTACATAAAAGGCACATCAAGCCCAAACTAACCTATAATACACGTATCTATAATTGCCAATCAACCCAGAATTTAGCCTGAATAAAAACACAGGTTGTCATCTGAAATTATTGCCTTTTCTCAAATGCCAAAAAGCCTGTGCTCCTGCACCGGCAGCCTCTGTGACCAGGCTGAGCCCCAGTGGGCTGCTGCCCTGTGTACCTGCTGCCAGGCTGGGACTGCAAATGCCCCTGTACGACAAGCTTTAAGTGCACAGATGAAGGCTTTGCTCAGTATCACACACCTCTGCCGAACGCAGAGGTGCTGATCTGGGGAGCAAGCTTACTGCCTAGTCCTTCAACACCTGGTAAGGTCAAATATTTATGCAGCTGTTTTCAGGACTGGACCACAAACAAGTCTCATATATCAAGAAGATATGGTTTTATTTCCTCCTTCTTCTCTTTGTTAGTTGCATCCTAGACAAGCTAATGAGCATGACATTATCTAAAACGTCATTACAGTGGTCACAGGAATGTTTAATCTGTAATTCTACCTCTGTGAATCAACTCAGCACCTTCATCTAATTCTCCTTCATCTGCCTTCGCAATTGCTCACTCAGAAATATCCATGCTGGAAGGAAACTTCCCTGTTTATTACCCATAATCTAACATATCTCGGTCATCTACTTTGTACATAGTTGCCATCACAGTCCATTATTTGCATTCCCTGGATCAGACAAGCCAAAGACAGGTCCTGTATTTCAGGAGCCGTGACAAGTACCTCTACCACTTAAGACCGTACTTCTTTCAGGAATAGGGAGCTGAAGCTTAGCACAGGCAACACACTTGCTCCATCTATATTAGTAAAATAAACTCTGCCAGGGAACGTTCCCGGGCACAGAAACTTAACCCCACGTGCACACTTGCTAGCACGGTCTCTGGCCTGGGTCTGACCAGGACCAAGGCTGCTCTCCCGCACAGTCCCCAGACATGATCCAGAAGGCAGCATGGTCCAGGGACCATTTCCAACAAGCATCCTGCGAGCAGCCACCCAGTCTTCAGAGAGTCCAAAAATTCAATAGTACAGATGTGGGCTGTACCTTGCTGGTTCGTCTCCGAGATCAGACAGGCGCACTTTTAGTTTTCTGGCACAGAGTAGCCACGCAATCCAAAGTGGTTTAGATGAAGACTGCTGCTGCCTTGCAATGTCTTAGGGAGTTAACCTCAGCTGATGACACATCCCAATATACACTGAATGAGACAGCGCTGTCTTGATCAAAGCATTGCTGCAGTCCACTTTCATTTTGGACAAATTAAGTGGGACCTTCATGCTCCTGGTAAATTGCCAACGTGGTGGACAACCCAGATTTGAGATTTGTGTACATTTATTTCATTCTTCCCCCAGTAAAAGACGAACAGAGCAGGAAGCAGTAGAAAACAATTATAAAACCAACCTATGATAAGGATCAGGACAGAAATGTAACATCCTTCTATTGTTTCAATCCCAGTTGCAGAGCACAATGCTCAATGCCAAAAATCCTGGGCCTCGAGCTTTAACAAGTAAGAAATGTTTGAAGATATTATGTAAAAAGCATATAACCAGCTACAATTAGATAACATTAACAGACAAAATAGCACAATATCTTAAACACTGCAGAACAGGAGTGCTAAATGTTGTTTCTAAACCAAGACATAATCATTAACAAAGCAAACGCTTAAAAAATGTGAATTGCACTGCATAGTACATAAAACCTGTTTCATGCTCGATGGTATTTTGTATTAATCTCTCTCTTAAAAGTGTTTTTAAAACTGTTGTTACTCACTCGAAATCTGTCTTCCCAGGAAGTCTGTAAAAGCTGAATCATCTCTAAAGGCGAGCCTAGTTCAGTGATGGTCGTCAGCGTGTCTGGGATGTCATTGCTATCTTGGTAACAATAGCCATAGAGCTGAAAAAAATTACAACCAGGCAATATCAGTGTAACGTATCTTGGCATGCTTTTACGTTTCTCCATGGATGAGGTACAAAGTGCGCATTTCTTACAAGGCTCTCAGCTCTACACATTGTATTGCCTTGAAGTCCCCCCCAATAGCTTTTTTATCCTCTCATTTGAGTGACGCTCCCTTGAAACTCCCAAATTAGCTAGCAGAGTCTCTTGTGGGCATCATACAGCACAAGGCCAGTAAAGTCCCCCCTGCATACCCCTCTGCACGGGATCTTATACCAATGACCGTTTAAGAGGAAAAAAAAGAAAAAAATTACAATATCCATGATGCAGAAACAGAATTCTATATGAGGAAAAGTAGTTTAGCCTGTGCAATACTTGGCTAAATAAGACTGATCTTCCGCTTAAAAGACATCTCAAAATAGCTTTTAATGGCATTTCCCATAGGACTACCGTTTGTGCATTGAGTGGCAATGTGTATTTCAATGACACAACAGCTTGAAAGGCAATTGAAATGCCAAAACTTATCTTTTCACAGCCAGAAATTGCCTCTCACTATGCTTGATGGACTTTTGTGTGCAGTATCGTTAAAGAACGGCAAATACTTCAAAATATTATCTGCCAGTAGCTTCCTCAATTGAAAAGCATTTAAATGGCAATTTCGGCCACGCTCCAGCTCCTTCTTGCATTTGCTTTCCAAGGGCATTTGAATGATTAATTTTCACTTGCACAAATAATTGCACAAGAAGAATATTTAAAGACTGTGGAGAAGAGATGTCTTGCTTTATATGGAGTGGGACAATGTCTGACAGGGCTGGGGGACAGGCTTTTACAAACTCCCTGCCAAGCCCTGGCAGAGAGGCAGTTAAATGAGCCTGATAAGGATCTGACTGCAACTTTCCAGCCAGAACAGCATGCACATGAAATAAAATTAAATGTAATCTCTGCCCCCAGTCAAATAAACCATACAGTAAAAGGCTCTCTGTGAAAATGCAGCATTAAAAAATGCCCTGCTGTTACTCCTCTACTGCCTTGCCCTGAGTCATTTGACTTTTCAAACCTCTTTTAGTTTTAAAAAGCTCAGGGAAGCTGATGGGAATCTCCTCTGAGCTGAGGGGACGCAGATATGGCCCTGCAGAAGAAGCCAGACTCATGCAGACCAGAACGGGAACTGACCCTGCTTCACCAGAAAAGCAGAGAGCCAGGCTAGCGAGTGCCATCGCTGGAGGGAGCGGGGTGAGGCTGAACACAACCGCTGCAAGCAGATTCCAGTATCAAGCACATTCTTACAGCTTGTGACCCTCCCAGACAGAAAAGCAAAGACCAGGCTAAAGTCAGCAAATACGGGATTTGTTATGAAACGTTCTGCTAGCTCTGACTGTAGCTGTCTACATTTAAAGGGAAAAAGGGTGCCAAAAAATGTAAAAGAAGTAAACAATTTTTCTTTTTGGTGTAAAAACGGCGCTGTATTTCAAAACAGCTGCTTAAACACAGACATTAACCTAAACAAAAAAAGAGCTAGAAGATTTTATTTTAAAACATGCCGAAAAGATTTTGGCATCGATGCACAACAGAGAATTTGTGATAGATGCCGATATGAACATTTGAAAGAGGAAAAGGGACCTCTCTCTTTACTGCCACAACCATGGCAAAGATTGCAACAGCAATCACTTCTTAATCTAGAGCCATTCAGACCGGACTTGGGTTTGTTCCTTATCATCTGTGACACCATTTTTGTGCAGCTTATGGACAGGAGTTAAATCTTCGTGTGCTGCGAACTGTCTTAGAGCATCACATCAGCACAATTCTGTTTAAGCCTACTGAACTAACAAAAAATGAAATTAAATTAAAATATTTAATACAATACATATCTTTTCTCAGAGACAAGCTGGATTCTGCAGTTCTTACTAGGTATTTCACGACTCTTGTGTGGGGGCAGACTAAGAAGGCAGGATGAAGGTCGGTAGGTTTGTAAACCCTCACTTCTGAGTGTCAAAATCGAACATCTGTTTCTGTATCATCTGCAGAGTTCAGCACTTGTCTTTAGCATAGTAATACTATCCACTGGGAGAAAAGCCCTAAGGGAAATTAGCAAGCAATCCAGACTGGGAAATGACAGTATCGCAATAACTTGGTTCACAGTAAAACTGAATACAAAAAGATACCAGCCTTCATGAGACATTCTCAGCGTTTGTGAAAACCATTCCAGGAATAGAAATACGGAAGACAAACAACAATTATACAATCATTTGATCATAAAAACATAATACATACATACCTGTACACACAAAATTGAGAAATTAGTCTTAGTATCCATTGATGTGCATATGAACACATAAGTAGAAATGAATTACAGTATCTATTTGTGACTATTTTATCTCAATCTGTGAATGCCAATAGTAACAGTAACGATTTAGTTTTGTTCTCAGAGAGCTGGAACTTTGCTCGTAAGTAATTCTTTCATTTTAGTATCCAATTTGTACCTTGGGAAAAGTCTTCGCTGCCCAGGTATCTGAGTGTTTGGTGTATATTTGACTACATTAATACCCATTTAATCACTTCAGTCATTGTGGAAGCTTAAATGACCTGATGCAGTTTTGGTTTCATATTAAATTGCTCTTTATTCTCACAAGAAAATTTTCTTGCATGAGCACTGCTGAACTTGACGAATCTTACAAGCTGAAAAACACAGCACTGAGCAAGTTAGTGTAGGTCTAACTCAAAAAATATATAATCTAACCTGAGCTCTTTATTGCTTTTACTTAAGTGAAACCTCTCCAGATGCAGTGTTATTACATAATTATATAGAGTTATAAAAGCACAGAAGTCTGAGATATAAAGGATTTATTGGGCCGCATTTATGCTTTCTAAACGAACTCCTGAAACTAAATGCAAAAATGCACATGTAATTACATGGCCATATTTGTATGTGCAATTACCATGATTACAATCTGGGCAAGTCCCAACAGCCAGTTAAGCATCTAAAATGGTTACATTCATCCCCTCCTGATGAACCACCACCCAGCATACAGATGTTACAAAATACAGAATATATATAGAGATGCAAAATATTCCAGGACAGTAATTCTTAGGCCTTTCATTTAAGAAGCTGGCTTATTAAGACACAGAAACAAGTACAGAGGTGGTACCCAAAACACTCTTTTTTTCTCCCCTTCCTTTTGTTTTTGTCCAATCCATTTTAAGGTCTGAAATGAAACAAAATGGTTTGTATTCCCAGACGGTGAAGTAAGAAACAGATAGCTGGATGCATCCAATAACAAGAAAAATAATGACACAGGGAAAATGAGTATAGCTGGAAGCAAACTATGAGCCAAAATATCTCCTCTATCTGAAATTCTATTAGGTTGGACATCATTCTCAGCGTCGCAAAGCTACACTTTAGATATATTCAAGAGCGATGGTTTTCATACGCCTTTTCAGCATGGTTCCAATTAAATGAATGGAAAGAAATACAATCCCACATCTTTTTGCTATCTCGAGTCACTGCATTTAAATGCCACCCCAATATATTTTTGTGTAGAATATAATAGCAAACAGTCACACTACTGGGATGCCTTTCTGTCTGTTTAGAAAAACGTATGCCAGATATGAAACGTTGACCTGTTCTCACATCATTTGCCGTAATTCATTTCCAGTAGCCCTGTTTACCGAATCCTTCCCTTGCTGTTTGGATTTTCTCAGTCATAAAGGCTTGGTCCTGCATTAGTCTTTAAGCACCCAAAACTCCCACTGACTTTAACAGTTTTTAGGCACACCGGGCATACAGGGTCAGCCCCTGCGAAAGTTATATTGCTTTGTAGAAGCCCACGTCCCTACAGCCAGTCAGTTCACCTCCCTTTATAATTCCCTTTTACTACAAATTATGGGGACAGAGGCGCCCCTTTCAGAGGAGCTGGGGCAGGGGGAGAGGGCAAAAGCAGAGGTCAGCCCCTGCACAAAAGCTGACAAGCTTACTGAATAAAAACACAAAATAAAGGAGCTTATTAAGCTGTCATCAGCAGGGTAAGGCTGTGCAAACAACGGGCCCTCCTGCATTAGTGTAGGCACCCTAGCTGGATTTTCAGAAAAATAAATGTCAAGCCAGAACCTCCGTCAAAGTGTTACATTTCATTTACGGAGGTTGCTTGGTCGGGAACGGTAGGATCGGCCACCTTCCCCAGCCAGGGCTCTGCCCGGCTGCGGCAGAATCGCTGCCCCGGCTACCAGAGGGCAAAACTCCCCTGTACAGATCACACGATATCCCTAAAAATCATAACACATTGATGATCTTTTTCTTTGCCTTGCTCGTTTTTAGCCGTCAATGTTCACAATTTTTAGATTTTCTCTACAAGCACAAAAGCTGGAAATTTTCCCCTTTTTCTTTAATGAAAATGAGATTTCCATGACTCCAGGAATAGGAACTTCAAGAACACTATTTCCAGCTGTAATATAAGTGACACACTCAACAGCATTACACCAGAAGTAATTTCTAGAAACCTAATTCTCTTTTAATTTGGACTTGCCCAAACTAACTACAGTGAGGCCTAACTGCTGCCCCACAATAGAAAAGTGCAATTAAAGAAAATGTCACTTTTATGAAGAGCAACAGCAGTCAACACTTGCCACAGCCTTTAATTTCAAAAATACATGGACACAGGGTTACTTAATCAAAGCTGGTTGTGTCAAGACTGTATTTTGTAGTGACTTGGTGCCCAGGGGAAATAAAAAGCTCCTACTGACATTGCTAGCCATTTGATGAGCCATTCATTTCAGCTGCTACGTGTCAAAGCCAGAACAGCACATTTTAGAAGCTCTTGCCATTTTATTGCTACCAAAGTGAATTTAATTTTTTTTTATGCAACCAATCCTTGGATTTACCTTCTATTCCTGGGGCACTGGGACAATCCCTGTGAGAGTGGGAACATACAGCACTGCCTGATACAGTTATGATTTACCAATACATGATTTGAGACATTTATGTCACTCTAAGATGTAGTCATCGCTCGGGTTTTAAATATTCCCCTTCACTGCTGATGGTATATACATATATAAATATACACATATATACACACAAGCACATATATGTATATATATGACATATGTGTACATGTGTGTTTCAGTATATAATATACACATAATATTTTACCTATATTTTAATATTTTATATATATAAATAGATACTAAAATATTTTTATATATTGCCACACCTACTCAGCCCAAAAGCATCTCCAAACCTGTAACATGCATCTCCCTGGAAAAAGGATGAGTTCCCTGAAAGGCCTAATCTTTTAGGGGGCCTGAAAGGCCTCCTCTTTAATAAAGGTCGATCCAACACCAGCCTTCCTGCTACAGGATATATAGAGAGGATGCATGAGAACTGAACTGATTTTCCTCATTTGCAATCTAGCAGTCAAGCCCTGCCAAGTGCTGAGCTTCACTGGAAAATGACTCTCCTACAGGGCATTCCCAGCACCACGCAGAACCTTTTTAAAAGTGGGACCAAAACTGTGTGCTGACAGCTGCGAGGCAGGATCTCCTCTGCTGCTGGATACTGGTATTAAACTCTAAATTCACAGGTCTGCCTAGGCTTGTATTTATAAATGCATTATTATGATTAGCACTAAACTCTAGAAGAGCTAGAAGGTACAAGAATCTCATACCTGGCAGTGTCACTAAACATGGAAGTTCATGAATAGAAAAATTTGAATGTATTAATGAGAAACACACACATATGTGTATCTAACCATATCTGTCAGTATATCCACAAAGGTCCACAGATATCTCCATATACTTTATAAGTATGTGTGTGTATACATATCCATATATACCTGCTGTTCTGACACACATTATGTTGGCTATAATCTTAAGATTTAGTAACGTTATCTCCCTTTTACTCTCCCTGCTTTCCTTACACTCTGAAGTGGAAAATTCTTCTATTAAAAACATTTACAGCACGTTGAATTTGCATTGCACTGCACAAGCTCAAGGCCCAACCCTGCAAATATTTAGTCACACAAGTAGCCTACTCTTGTAAAGCCTTCCAGTGAAGACAAATAGATCACTCATAAAACCATGATTTCAATGGAAACGGGCTGATATCACTGGAGGCACAGTTCATTATCTTGTAAATAGCCAGACCAGAAGCTCCCTTGACCTCCATCCACAGGACTGCATTCAGTTCCACTGCACTGCCAGATTAACCCTTCATTATGACATGATTTTGCACTACAAAACTATCAACCTCTGCGCATCACATGTTCAGAAAAGCTTGACTTGGATTCATTAGACCCAGCTGTATAATTCTCCTTTCTTAGGTATCTGAGCCATATCACTGTGTACCTTATCATGGCAAGCTTTAAAATAAGCTTGGAGTCTCTCTGCAGCTACATAGTCCAAGAAAAAAGCAACTCTTTCCAAAATATGTCGTTCCAAATTTGGCCTGAATCAATATATAAAACATCCGTGTTTGGTGTCTACTACCTAAACTGAGTGCTTCAGCTGAGTGTGACAAAAAATAACAACTCCTTTAAAATCAGTCTAGAGTCAATATTAGTATTAGCATAGCGCCTGTGAGAACTAGTTCTTGTCAAGTTTTTCATGGCCATCACAGAAATGAAAAATTGCAATAGCAGTTAGATGCCACAGGGCAGCAACCTGAACCATCAGATGACTGTGTTGGCATAAAAATCCATGAGAAAAGACCTTCAAAAAACCCGGCTTGTGTATCTGACACAGACACTCCATAAACCAGGGCTGCAACACTTCTAAGCATAGGCCAGCTCACGCCTGAGTCCACCAACGCGCTCTGTGTCTGTGCAGCGAGCAGAGGACCAGAGGAGCAGAGCTCTGCCAGCCCTGGTGTGCCCTTCAAGGGGTCATCTCCTGCTTCCTTGGCTAACCACCACAGCCCTACCAGCCCCTCCCAAAATATGGCTGCAATGAGAAGACAGAGCATGTACAAAAGGACCACAACCATCCATTGCAAGGACAGGATACGATGAATAGAACAGAATAGAATAGAATAGAATAGAATAGAATAGAAAATTTCAGTTGGAAGGGACCTACAACGATCATCCAGTCCAACTGCTTGACAACTTCAGGGCTGATCAAAAGTTAAAGCATGTAAAAACAGAAGTAAAAGCAAAAGGGCCTTTTCCAAATGCCTCTTAAACACTGCCAGGCTTGGGGCACCAACCACCTCTCTAGGAAGCCTGTTCTAGTGTTTGACCACCCTCTCGGTAAAGAAATGCTTTCTAGTGTTCAGTCTAAACCTCCGCTGGCACAGCTGTGAACCATTCCCACGTGTCCTATCACTGGATACCAGGGAGAAGAGGTTTACCTAGCTACCCCGGATTTGGGGGGCCAGGGGAGTGAAAAGAGAACCTCTAAAAAACATGGGCTTTCCTCTGCAATTCTGCCCTGGTCATAACTAATTTCCAGGCCAGGATATTCACAGGGTGGAGCAGCCTTGTTCGCTCATTTTCGCTCCTATGAAAAAAGGCAAGGAGCAACGGAGAACTTGATCGTACCCACAGCATCCCGTGGTGACCAGTGATCTCCCCGAGCCGCTGCACAGAAGGAGCAGTGCTGGGCTTCCCTGAAGGAAACTGGATGAGGTTGCAAGTCATCAACTCCCATAAAGGAGGCAGAAATTCAAACCAGAGTCTTCTGGAATGATTTACATGGCACATAAAACTGAGAAGCAATCCTAGAAATCATTCAGCAAATGACTGGGATTAGTTTTATGAATGTTGCTTTCAAAAGGACGGACGATGTAGCCCTTTTAACTTACGTGATGGCACATGCCTTAGGAAAAGCTGTTTCTGCCAACAGCTTTGCAAGTTGAACACCCTCTGCCATCCCATGCAATTCAATGGGAAAACCCGTTACTTGGCGAGTTCAGCATCAAGACGTACAGCTCTCCTTCCAGTGACACGAACGGTTAGAGCTGGTTTGCAATTGTATCAGCTCTGCGCCTCCAGCAGCTCTGGAGTTCTTGTTAACAGATCCTTTCTTCACTCTTAAAAGTGCAGGATAACATCTGGGCCTTTTGGGAAGCAGTCTCACAATAAAGAAGCACTTTGTGTAATGCTTCTTTCCTCGCCAAACCGCATCTGTCTGCTCTCCCTGCCCTTCTCCACTCCACCCCGAGCTCCTTGGGGCTGTGGGGACATCTGTTAGCAGCAGCGAGCTGTCTCCACCGAGCCATCAGTAGGTGGCACTGCCTGCTTTTTTTCTCTCCACCCACGTCAATGTCCAGTGCTGACACCCTATATTGACCACCACTAACAATTCTGAAGGATGCCCAAGTGACTTGGTCACCTCGTGTCCTGCAAAGGCACACCTATGGCAATGTCAAGCTGTGGAGTGACTGGGACAAAGAAGCAGCCTCACCAGGCAGCGGTGGTGGCAGCTTTACCAGAGGAACGAGGTGGCGAGTGGGCAGTGCGAACCTCTCCTGCCACCTCACCAGGATATGGCAGGCTCATCTGCCCGTGACCTGAGGTTCCTCTGATCCTAACACCAGTTAAACAGATGCTGTCAGCCTGGTCTTGCACCATGTGCGGTGGCCTCATTCATCTTTAGCCAACCTGTCCCAAGAGCAGCTCAATGGAGCTACTTTAGAAAAGCATTAGAAAAAAAATCCTGGTCTAAACCGACCCTCCTACTTGCAGCAATCCCCTCCTGACGACTGCATGTGGAGCGCATGGTCAGACCCCAGCCAGCCCCAGCCCCAGCCTGGAAGGTTAATTCTCATCAGGCTCTTGGTTTTGGTCCCAAGAGCTGCGAACCTCTGCTGCCCCATCCAAAATTCAGAATGACAAATTCTCCTCGTAATCACCCAGCAGCTGGTATCAGCAATCCCAGCACTCTTCTCAGGCCAGCCACTCCCAAAGTTTCCATGGTCAAACTCCAGCCAACTGCAGATCAAGGCTTCTTGCGGGGAATCCTGTGCCATTGCCGCCACAAAGGGGATTCAATGCCCACCCGCTGGCAACAGGGAAAAGGTCCCCGAGGAGCTGTTTCCACCATGGCTTGATCTCCCCTTCCCCCCTCCTTTCTGTGAAAGCAACAGTGGATTCATGCAAGAAGGATGGGGAAGGACCAGATGGTCAAGAGTCCATACACTCCCTACGCAAGTGAATTTGCGCTGGAAATTAATTGTATATTGCCTTCCTTCAGACTTGAAAAGACTGTCTACTTCCACTTGGAATAAGCAAACTCTATACAAAGCTTTACTATTTTAATTCCCACATTAAAATTAAAACTGCCCTATCCTGCTGGCTACACATATGTATAGGGAGACCATCAAGGTAAAACCTCTGTTAATTATCACATGTGAAGCAAAGAAAATCTTACTTAAAAAACAGGTATTTAAAAATATCATGACTGGCTAGCACATCTTAAATCTACTGAACTTGTCAACAGCAAGTGATGTATTATTTTCAGTTCTATTTTATTCAGTGAATTTTCAAAGTGATAAATATTCTCACTTTAATCATGACCATTTAAAACACACCAGTAACAAATACACTAGGGCTAACTGAACCGATTCATACAGAAACTGCTTCGACATCATAACTTGGGTGGTGACTTTTTTAGCGTTGATGCCATCTCAGTATTTCCTCTGTGTGTTTTAGCTTTACACTAAAGCTAAATAAGCCCAGTGAAACGGCCTTGTCTGGGCAGTCAGCAAACCAGTGGTTCTGTTAGCAGCTGGTGTCTTCCACCGGCTTCAAAGCCAACCCTTTTTCCTTGAGCTTTTGTGTTTAAGAAAGTGGTAGCTCCTTCTTAAACGAATCGTTGTGAACTCACGCTAGAAGCGCTGATAAATAGCTGTCACAGAAATAAGCTTGCACTTTTCCGAATGTCTCCACTTTCAAACCTTCCCTCCCCTCTCTTCAGCTGCAGCAATGCAAAGGAAGAAAGAATTCCTCCAAAGAACCGTTTATGCCCATGAATGGCAACACCCTTAATTCTGATACTCCAGGGCTATAATTACATTATTACAGTAAATCAAACATTGCCTTTGTGTCTCTACAATCGCACTCATTGTTTGAAATTAACTGCAAATGGTTTGATTTTCTTTTCTTCCTCAAATACGGGCAGGGAGGAATTAAAGCACACTAAATCATCTTCCCCACTAAAATGCACGGAAAGCCAGGATTCAGACAGCAGCATTTGAACTTTGCAAGAAAAGAAACCACAGCACGGAGGGAAAAGAGGAGACCAGGCACCGCATTTGACACAGAGCGACTGCAAAGCAATTAGCGGGCCGCTAAATCCTCTGTTACAATAAATCAGCGACCCAGTTCCCCCTCTTCCCCAGTGCCCTTCATTATAAAATCAACTTTAATGAACTACCCCTCGCTTCCCCCCTCCAAATCAAACACATTTCCACTGCAGTCTGCACCTGCCCTTCCAGCGGCTGCTGTGCCAGGGAGCCTCGGGCAGCCCCGGTGAGCTGCAGCGGGCCTGGGGCTCCCCCAGCACGCGGGGGCACGGGGGGCCACGGCCCAGCGCTGGCACTTCGGCGGGCACACGAGCGACAGGCAGAGCATGGAAATAAAATTTGGAGGGCAAGCTGCCTTCACCTCAGCCTTGGCTAATACGAAACCACTCTCCCTCTCGCCGGTTTTCCACGTTTCTTTTGATAGGCTTGATTCGCCACATCTGCCGGAGCTGACACATCTGGCTCCTTCCCCAGGCGGAGGGCATGGTGGATGTGTCAACATGTTGTCTGAAGGCAGTGGTACTTTCTGGAAAGAGCTCTTTTCCCCTCTATCATATATTGTACAATAATCAGGTCTTTTAAAAGGATGGCTAAAAAAAAAACCAGAAAAGCTGATTTTGACAAGAGACAGGCCAGAATGGGAACTGCTGAGACAGTATAGAACAAGCCTGTTATCTTACAAACTACACTTCAGGCTGTCAGCTGCCAGAGATTTACAGGAAAACCCCCTTTCCTAGGACTGAACCTACACGAAACCGTATTTCCAGCAGAAGAAACTCAGGAACGCGCTCACCCCGAATAGCCCCTGACCGGGGCCGGGGATGCTGCGGGGCGCCGAGCAGGACGGGGCAGCCCGGGGCGGGGGGGGGGGGGGGGGGGTCGGCTGCCGCCGCCGCTCCCCTGCCCACGGCGGTGCGTGGGTGGGTCGCGGGGTGCGGGGGGGGGCGGAGGAAGACCTCCCGCCGGCCTCAAGCCTGCCGCGGTGCCCGCAGGTGGCGGCGCGGCTGCGTCCTCGCTCCCCCCGCGGCGTGGGGTGGGAAGCATCGCTCCGCGCCTGAACCCCCCCACCCCCCCCGGCTCCCCCCTTCCAGCCCCCAGCCGGGGCTGCTGCGAGCTGCCCGGCACCCTGCCCTCCTCCGGGGTGCCAGGAGGGTGGCACGTCCTCCGGGATATTTATAGCAGCCGGCTCCTATTTGGGTATGCCGGGAGCCGCCGGGAGGGGCGAGGGGGGGTAAGGAGCAAAAAAAGAGGCAAGGAGAAAAGGCAGAAAAGCTGCCGGCCTTTGCTCGCCCACACGATGTGCGGTGCAGGCAGCATGGGTCCTGCTGCTCCCCTGGAAGCTGAAGCGCCTGTCAAAGCCAGAAGGGAGGGGAGGAGATTTTGAACTGATTTCCTCTCCCTCGGCCGCAAACCCTGGACAGTGATTTCTAAGCCCTGGGCCAGCTTCCGCTGAAAACAAGCTAAAAATCAGTCTTGAGGTTGCTAGATCCCATCCCCTTTCAGATTTTAACAGAGGCAGAATCAATAAATTTCACGTTGCTCGCCGGTGCCCATTTTCGGCACCGGTTTTACGACTCCAGCGGGACACCAGAGACCTATTCCTGGCCCATAAGGCTGCCCCCACCGTGCCTAGATAAAGCCTGTCAGGTCGATTTTTATAGTCTCCTTTCAAGGCAATGTCTTATCAAGCATTTATCCCTCGCTCACGCCACAGTAACCTCACTCCGTGCGTCCCTAGAATGAAATACGCTGAAGGAAAAGGTCGGTGACGTACGGGGGGGCTCAAGGGCTCCCCTGACCTCGGCCAGGCAGCTCTGCCGGGGGCTATGGAGAAGGAGGGTGGAAAACGCCATGACAAAATCGGAACGAAGCTGAAAAAGATGCTTCTGATTTAAGTGTAATCTATTTTTAAATTGGGTGGCATGTAACTACGAAGCCCTAATGAACACGCGGGACTTTTGCCCATGAGAGCATTTTCCCAGCACCGAGGCTGGGCATGTTTCTCCTCCCGGCGCTTGTGGAAGCCCCTTGCTCATCCTCCAGCCCCCGTCTTCCTCACCAAGGGACACCCCGCATCTCGCCTTCGCTTCTCCCTCCAGAGTCCACCTGACATCCCGAAGCGGAGGAGTGAATTACCGGGGCTCCTCTGAGGTTTGCTGCCTGGGAAGCGGTGCCGCAGGCAGCTTCAGCAGCGCAGCCTGCGCTGCCAGCCCGCCACCGGCCGGCCCGCTGCCCGCACACGCAGGAACACCACGGCGGCTGCTGCTGCTGCTGCTGGGGTCCCTTCACAGATGGGTGAATGCAGCCCCCCACCACTCTGTGAGGAGGAAGAATGATTTACAAATTAATCTCTCCAGAGCAGAAAACTACACACGAGTAACACGGGGAAGACACACTAGTGCCTACCAAAACGACCCGCAAGTTTAAAAAACACACTTCAAGCTCGACCTGGCCAGCTCGCTTCCACTTTTCGCAAGAACAATATGGGGGGGGGGGGGGGGGGGATATCTTCTCCACGTTTACAACTGTAAGAGTAAGACGTATTTCCCGCTGTCAACTCAATTGGTAACGACGGCTGCACCCAAGCACGCCTTTCCCAACAAGGATCCATCACAGCGACAGAGGAGCGACTAACATCCTTACTAGGAGCACAGCTCCTTGTAACTTGCTAGATGTTGTTCTCCTTACATATTATAGTGAGACCTGGCACCACTTTGGAAAGAATATGGACATAGGAAGGAAGGAGGGAAGGCATTTTAATATCTATTTTCTTGTCGCGGATAAATCATGACTACCCTTTCTTTGAACAGTATATGAAACTCGAGAGCTTTGATCGTTGGGATCTGAAGTTCTCGTGGGGGAGCTGGTACTCCTGCTGCTGCTGCTGAAGAAACACAAAACTCCTTTACTCGATTCAGTTCAAAAAGCACCTACTGTGAGACCGTCTGGTCTAACGTTCATTTTTTATTCTACTGCAACGCTCATGCTATGCGAAACGCAACAGGAATTTCCATAGCAGCATTTACATCCAAATGGACCCGTTGAGATTCATGCTGATGTGTAACAGCCCTACTACGCAGCCCTTCTGGCAAGTGCGGCCGTGCCGGCGCGCTGACTAACAAGGCTAAGCTCGGCCTCGCCGGGCCGGTCACTCACCCGTGGGCTGACCCGTGTGCCGGGGCGCTGCCAGGGGTGCCCCCTCCGCCGCCGCCGCCGCCTCCTCTTCCTCCTCCTCCTCCTCCTCCTCCTCCCCAGGGGTGCCCGGAGCAAGCGGCGCTTGCATCCGACGCGGCCTTTATTTCCTACATTCGGGGGGTGCTTTTTCATCGCCGAGTCCCTCCTCAGCCCTCTCCCTCGCCCCCTTCCTCATCCCAGCGTTATGTACGAGGAAGGGCGATCCGAAAGCAAGCCGCAACGCCTGCCGTGGCGGCAGGAGCCCGGCGAGGTTCGCCCCGCACCAGGCGGCGGCGGGGGGTGGGGGGGACACACGGACACGGCGCCGCATCCCGCACCTCTCCCCGCCTCGCCCCGGGCCCGCCGCGCCGAGTCACCCGTCGGCGGGGGCTGGCGGTGCCCGGCTGCCGGCGGAGAGCGCCCATCGACGCGCCTCCCGCCTGCCCCGCCACGGCGAAGGGATGGGAGGCGAGGAGCCGCCGCGCCCGCACGGACCTCCCTCCGCGGCCGCACCGCCGGCCCCCCCCGCGCCTCTCGGCGGGGGCTGCGGCTCCCCACGGCGCGGTGAACGCTGGGGGGGCTCGGCGGCGCGGCGCGGCCCGCTCCCCCCGCCGCTCGGGCCGGCGGCACCGACAGGTTGCCCGCGGCGGGGGCCAAGAAGGCGGCGGCGAGCCAGCGCGACCCCCCCGCCTCGGGGGGGCTCCGCGGCCGCCCGCGCGGGACCCGCGTACCTGCAGGACGTTGGCGTGGCGCAGCCTCTGCAGCAGGATCATCTCCTTGACGATCTTGTAGGCGGCCAGGCGGTAGCAGTCCCCCAGGGCGGAGAACCGCCGCACGCAGTGGGCGATGTCGTGCCCGCCGAAATCCACCGCCTTCAGCGCCACCGCCAGCGTGCGGTTGAGGACCGCCTTGTAGACCGCCTTGGTGTACCCCGAGCCCAAGTACTGCACGCCGCTGACATTGCGGATGTCGCGACAGCCCAGCAGCGGCGGCTCCAGCGAGAGCTCGGCCGAGGCGCCGGCCCGCGGCCCCGCCGCCGCCCGGCCCCGCGGCCGCGGCTGCTCCGCCGAGGTGCGCGGCGGCGCCAGGTCCATGAGGCGCCGCTCCCGCGGCCGCAGCGGCCGCCGCCCCGCCGCCGCCGCCGCCGCCCGGTGCTGCCGGTAGCGCAGCACCTCCTCGTAGCGCTCGCGGATCTGCCGGGCCAGGGCGGCCCGGCCGCCGCCGCCCTCCTCCTCCGGCGGGTAGAGGGGGGCGCCGGGCGGGGAGGGGGGCGCCCCGTCGCGGGGCGCCGGGTGCTCGGAGCCGGGGATGAAGAGGAGGTTGAGCAGGGTGCCCAGGAGGAAGGCGAGGCAGCAGCCGGCCGCCACCGCCGTCTTCCTGCGCCTCATCGCCACTTCGCTGCCGGCTTGTCCAGCCTTTCGGGCTTCTCTCCTCTCGCCCCGTGCCCGGGAACCGGCTCCGGGGCTTTTTTTTTTTTTTTTTTCTTTTTTTCTTTCCTTTTTTCCTTTTTTTCCCCCCTCTTTTTTTCCCCCTCCGGGCTGTGCCGGCGGCAGAGCGGACCCGGGCGCTCAGCCGGAGCTCAGCCCCTTACGGCGCTCCCGCATGACACTTGCCTCCCTGCTTTTAAGCCTCTGAAGCACTTATTATTAGCGGGACGCGGAGGAGGGCGCGGGGGATCCCCGGCTCGCTACCCCCACCGACGCGCAGTGATTGACAGCCCGGCCCTTCCCGCGGCCCTGCCGAGCAGCAGGGGGGCCTGGGAAACGTAGTCCCCCGCGGAAGCCCCGCCGGCCTCCGGCGAGCCCGGGAGCCGGGACTACATCTCCCAGGCTCGGCCTAACACCCCCCCCCCCCACCACCTCCCCGGCGGGGAAGGCGCGGCGCGGGGCAGGGCGGGGCGGGGCGGGGCGGAGCGGGCGGGGGGACCCCCCCCCCGACGGGCGCCCCGGCCCCGGGGCGGGGGGTGCGGGTACCGCCGCCGGGCGCTGCCGCCGGGCCAGGAGGGAGCTGCGGGGCTGTGGTCCTTCCCACGCGTGTCGCGCCGGCAGCGGTGCGTGCCGGATGCCGCGTCCCCGCAGCCGCGGCGGGAGCGGGGGACGGACACACACGGGGGTGGCACAAGCACCCACGTACCCACAGAAAGGAGGGGGTTTCCGATGGCTTTTTCCGGCACGACGCTGGGCAGGGGAGCGGAGGGATGGGCTCGGGTGCGTGTCGCGCACACGAGACTACGGCCACAAATCACGGTCTCGGCATGGGGTAGCCCCTGCCCTGTTGGAAATGTGAATTGCAGGGGTGAGTGCTAATGACATGGTTATCCATCAAGCCCACATTACGATGCTGTTAGCAACTAATTAACAAATACAATCAGCCCGCCAAACTTCCACAAAGGAAAGTCCATCAGCAAAAGAAAAGCCGTAAAGAGCCAGGCGAGGCAAAGTTCACCACAATGGAAGCGGGAAATCGTTTCCAATAAGGGAAAGGGACGAGCCATTCAGGTAATACACATCGGACACACCAAAAGGGGGGAAAAAAAAAAAAAAGATGGGGAAAAAAAAAAAAAAAAAAAAAAAAAAAGAAATGGGCGACGGCTGCCGGGAGCCAGCGTCCTGTGATGGCCAGCGTTTCCTCCAGAAAGCGGAGCTCGGGGAGGCTCAGCCCCGGCCCCCCGCGCCCGCCCTGTCCTGCGGGGAAGCGCCCGGGGGCGGGAGGCAGCGGCGGAGGCCGGGAGGAGACGGCGGCCGGGGGAGGGGATGTGGGAGAGCCTCCGTCGCTCCCAGCAGCCTCGCCTGTCCGTCGCTTGCCTGCCGAGGGCCCTCCGCGGTCACCGGCGGCACGGCCCACCCGCGGCCCCGCACGCGGCGTGGGCAGAGGCGCGGGGAGCTGCCCGCCCGGGGCTGGCGGGGCTCCCGGAGCCCGGCACTAAGCACCGCATAAAAATGACTGGGGCGGGTGGGGGGGGTGGGGTGTAATCACAAATTAAAATAAAAATAACACGGGAGGGGGCGTGGATTTTTTTTGTTGTTTGAGCTTGGGGGGGGGGGATTGGGGTTCCCCCCCTCCAATCATTTCTGTTCTTATCTAGTGGGAGCGGCGAGTTTTTTACCTTTCCGCCATGCCCCAGCAGCTTCGTTGCAGATTTCCCGAGCCAGCCCCTGTTCCCGCTCCGCTCAGTGGGATTTCACGAGTGTAGAGAAAGACAGGGTTGCAGGCCGGTAAAATTTTTTTGCAAAATAAATGAATTGCGCTTCCAAAGCTGTTGGGACACCTGCAGCCCACCCCGTTTTGAGTGGGATCCCCCCTACCCCCGCAGGCGGGGATTGCCTTCCCCCGCTGGGTTTGGGAGCTCTAAAGGTACCGGACCTCCCCCCGCGCCTCCCGGCGGGGCAGAGAGCTCCCGAAAAGACACCCTGCAATACTATCGAGACGGTCATCTTAAATGGCACATTGCAGATGAAGTCACCGCGGAGGGCTTCGCCAGTGCGCGCCCCCCGAGCCGAGCGCAGCCGCCGCGCAGCAGGCGCGCAGCAGGCGCGCAGCCCGCCGTCCTGCGCGCCCTCCGGGGAAATCACGGCGATTTGCCCGTGAGCACTTGAAACGTGCACGCTCGGCCGGATTAACGGCTCGGTTGATGTTAGCCAACACTTTCTGTCACTGCACAGATAGAGTCAGAATGAAGTCGGAGCGGTTGTGCAAGCCGAGAAAGGAGGAGGCGCTGGAAACGTTACCAGCAAGCGGTGTGAGCTCAGCGGAATATTTCTTACAGCACAAACCGGGGGGCGAGCCGAGGCCAAGAGCCTCTTGGGGGAGGGCGGGGGGAGCCGACTCCTCCGGGGGGCCGTGCCCCCACGGAAGGGGATGGTGCCGCGGGGGGCGCAGGCAGCGCCGGGGGAGCGGCTGCGGTGCCCCGGCGGGGCCAGCGCCGGGAGAGGGGGGCGCTGGCATTGCCAGGTACCTCGCAGGGCACCTGCACCCCTGGAGGCTTTGGGTGTGTTTGGGGGGGAGGGGGGTACATCTCCGCGGGGTGGAGGCAGCGCCCGCTCTTCTTGCAGGACAGGAAGGAGAGGGTCTGCGGCCGGGGGGGGGGGGGGAGGGGGCGGGATCTGGCTTTGCTTGTCACCGCGAGGAGGCAGTGATTTAAGGAGAGCAGCCCTTTTCTGCCTTTGCCTTTGCCTCTCCCCAGAAACGCGCCGCGGAGGCTGCGCGCCCGCGGAAGTTGCGCGCCCGCCGCCCGCCCACCCGCCGTGTTTGCGCAGTTTACGGGAACACAACCGGACTGCAAAACAGATGCTCCGCAACCCGTTAAAGTGGGCCACCTGTTTTTCACATCACGCCCCATCTCAAAGCCGGTTTTCTTCATTATATCCCTCCCGACAGATACCATGAAATACATCACTCTTTTAGATATGGGAGCCGACCTCTGGAGGACGACTCGCGCGGAGCACTTTGATGTTGAGAGACAGATTTCAAAAGACAGAAAGCCCCTTCCATGTTTCTAATCACCCCGCGCCCGGGGCCTGCCGCTGATGCGGGGCGAGGCGAGCGGGATGCCCGGCCCGGCCTGGCTAGGAGGGGCTGCCAGCCTCCTTAAACCGCGCTGCCAGGAGAACGAACACGGGTGCCTAAACAGAGCTACCGACTAAAGTCAACAGCGAGCTGCGGCGACCAGCAAACAGCCCGCGCCGGCGTGGAAACGGAGCAAAAGCATTTTCTGCATCCCCAGCCGCTCCCCCCCCTCCCACCCCCCCGCCGCTGAAGGAGGCTTAGGAGTAGACGATATCTGCTCCCCCAGCCAAGGCTCTTTTGCAAGACGGTGCGCTGAAAGCATTACAGACCTTGCTAACACTTCTGCTCACATGCGAGCCTTTTATCTCGGCAGCGCAGTTGGAAAAGCTGAATCACCGCGGAGAGTGAGGACTGAAGGGTATTTTTTCATATGCAACAGGCTGCTCTTTATTTGATCTTCACAGTCCCTATTTCTATCAATATTCCTAAAGCTGAGGGATCAAACACGGAAAAATTAAAACCATGCTACCACGCTAAATAAGATTAAGATCGTGGCAATATATTGACTGCTCCTTGGGGAAATAACGTTGTTGCTGCAGGAGCTGCGGCTGTTCTGGAGGCAAAGCTTGTGTTTCAGGAATGGGCGATGGGAAAGAGATGTTTGGGAGCCTGCATCCCAACCCGGCCAGCAGCAGTCTCAAGCGCCCATGCTCCTGTCCCACTCTGTGCTCCCAGCCCAGCGGCATGGGCATCGCTGGTCTGTGGATTCCATGAACTCCGCCAAGCTAAGCTCAGTGATCCCTGCTTTTACACCCGCAAGCAGGCATCTTCAAGTGAGAGTTCCACTGTTGGTCTCCAGGGATTTTGACTCCAGGCCCAAAAAAAGAAGTCCCTCATTTTCAAGCGTGGGTAGCTTTGAGATCTTGCTTAAAAACCAAAACTGGAAACATGTTTGTGTGAGCTGGAATCCTTCAGAGCTTCTGCTGGGCAAGTTTGTTCCTCCAGAAGTGCTCTGCACTTAGATTGCTCCCCTTTGACGCTTAGGAGTTAATTTTTTTTAAAGGACTTCATAACCTCTTGAATTCCTGGCCACCTGTTCTGGCTGCTTATGTGGAAGGAGAGCTTTTTTTGGAAAGCCCAGCCTCAGCCGTGAGGCCAGAAGTCCCTTGAAAACATGAGTCCATGTCCTGCATGCCTTTTCTCTGAGGGCTCCTCCGTGTCCAACCTCTCCGTCATTCCCTGCTTTGCCAAGGTCTTGTCAGCTCTCAGAGCAGGGTGGAAAGCCTCTCCTTCCTCAGGGATGTGGGGCCAGTGGCAGGCCCTTGCATGTGCATATTTTGTAGCCTTTGGTAAGTTTTCTTACACGGCAAAATCTTTGTAGTGCTTTTTACTTTAAACAAGATCTCTTTTTTTGATGTTGTTTCTTCCTTTTCTCTCAGGAAACCCACTCCCTTGTATATTTGAAGCAAGCTGAGACGCAGCCAATTGTATTAGTTCTGGCTGGAGCAAAAATGCATAATGAAACACTGGATGTGTGGTGTGAGTCCAAAATAAATGGTCACTAGCAGAGCCAGCAAAAACCTGCAAGCACAGACAATCTGCAAAAAAGGAAAAAGCTTGGACTCTACCTGTGGTGCTCTACATTTTTCCAAAGGGAAAAATGAACTTGGGGTTTAGAGAGCTTGCTTGGGAAGAGACGCTAGGGTACTGAGCCATTTTGATTATATGTGTGAATTGTGATGATTCTTGCATTTTTTTGTGAAGACAGCATCTGTAAGTGGGAGAAGGTGTTTTATCTCCTAACCTGTGTTCTCAAAGCACAGCAGTTTGGTTTTTATGTGCCAGATGTCAGCGTGCCCTGATTCTTCAGACAGTTGGGATTAAAGCTTCCCTGTATCAGAGAGGTGTTACAAGGATAACCCCATTAATGCGTGTAGAAATCTGGTCCTGCAGCGATAAAGACCCTGTAAATATTTACACAGACAGGCAAGCTCATGGAAATTTTACATTATTAGCCTCACTTCATTACAAGGAAGTCGTTGAGAAAGTCAGCAGTATATTACATTCGCTTTTATTTTTAATTAAACATTGACAACATATCCGGTGCTGCTTCAAGCCGCAAGATTCAGAGGGTCACTGCTCTAAATATTTTACAATCTGCAGGGAAATACCAAGTCTCAAGCAAAGGAAAAAAGTATCATAGCCGCCACGAGAATAAATCTTGCCAGTCAGGCCTTTTACACTTTTAAGAGTTACTAAAATAGTGGGTAAAGAACAACCAGAGGATATAATTTATTTGGACATTCAAAAGCCTTTTGATAAACACGCACACAAGAAACTTAAGGAAACTTGGTAACCACAAAGTGAGAGGTAAAGTCCTGTCATGGATTAAAATCCGATTATAAATGGGTATGGAATAAATGGCCAATTCTAGTGGGGAAAGAGATTAATAATGAGGTGCCCTAGAGAGCAGGACTCAGACCAATATTGTTTAATGCTTTATTAATAACCTGGGGTTGAATAGTGATGTGGCAGAAGTTGATGTCAGTAGAAAAGTACTTAGCTTAGGTCAGAAGCAACTTCAGAAGAATTTAGTAAATTGGCAGGACCATGTGCAGAAACATGAGGGCAGCTTGGAAAGCGCCTTCAAAACCTACAGCAGCGCTCCTGCTCCTCCTGACACGTGGGGACTGGCAAAAGGACAGGGTCTGTGCCACCTCTCCACAAAGGTGAGGGTAGGTAAGCTGAGGACAGGTGATGTTTCCAAGCATCTCAAGTACTTTTTCACTCCTCCTGCTTGCTGCCCAGCTCCCCTAGTTTGTTACGCCAGGAGGAAAGACTGAGCTCCCATATGGCAGGCCCCTCTACTAGTCTGTGACTAATAGCCCTGCAAGCTCCTCCAGTAATTGTTTAAAAAAGCTGCTCTGAGTACCCATGGCTCATTTTTCCCTGAGGACATGCCAAAGGCTCTAGGTCACCTCTCACAAGCATTTCAAAAATTACGTGTTTGGTCTGATGAGAGTGACATGGCAGCAAGCCTCAAGCCCACTTAGTCTAAGAATGCAAGCTCCTGGGTGCTGCCTGGCACCTGGAAAAGCAAAACCTGCCAGCACAGCTGGGGTGCAAATAGCTATATGCAAATAATAGTCACTTCATCTAGTGTGTAACAGGGTGAAGGCACAGGCAGCTGCCTGAACTTACTGCCACGGAGTGTTTAGGTGAATTGTTTACTCTGTGGCTTTTTCTTCCCACTGATTTCACTCGCAGTGTGGCTGTGTCTTGCTATACCTTGTTGGTGTGAGCTGCAGCATCGTGACCTGGCGCAGGCCGGAATTCACGTTGCAAGCTCTTTATTTGAGCCTGATATGTGGGGAAATGTACTCACCAGCAGTCTGGACAACATCTGATGGTATCTTTGTGTAATCTCATTGCTGCCAGTCCTCTGTTCCAACTGTTCTGTCTTCTCCACAGTGCCACCCGCACACAACACAGGCTCCCATGGCTTTTGAAGGTAATGACATTCATGGAAATTCAAACGGCTGGTTTTCACAGGGATTTATTATTGTTTTGTTTTTACCCAGTGGGTCATTTCCAAGGATACTATTCTGGAAAAGAAAGCAACTCATAAAGAAAGATTTTTAAAAATCCTCTTGATATGACTTGTAAAGTATTTTCAAGTACCAGCCACAAAAGAAATTGTTTTTAAATCCCCTCTTTCATCTGATGATTTATATTACATTAGAAATGCCCTGTGTCCCCAGCGTCAGGACCCCAGAGTAGTAGGTGAGGTGCCAGTCCCCAAAAAGTCCCCTTTTTCCCCCAAAGGGAACTGGAAGGAGTCCTGCCCCGGGTGGGAAGCGGGAAGTCCACACGCACGTGGGAAGTGATTTCTCTCTGATCCTGCACCAACCAGGAGACAACCCAGGGCTCCCTCCTCCCAGTGAATCACACCACCTTACATAGTCCCCACGTTTGTTGTTCAATCCAAGCTCTTCATGGCTTGTGGGCATTCTTATGATTCTTACTTTTATTTCTTTTTTTCATAATCTGAAATGAAAAACTGTACACACATGCACATAATATCCATTCAGCCTAATAAACAATAACCTAATACTTTAATGCAGGGAGACGGGCTCCAGGTGTGAATAGGCTTCGTTTATGGAGCCCTATGAATTGACATCAAATGAGGACCTGCTCAGAAGTGAAGGAACAGCTTCAGCAGTGCGGGGTCTAACCACCCAGCACATGTAACCAGGGGTTCTGCCAAGGATCAGGTCAGAAAGGAACGCTTTTGCAGGCCAGGAGTGCATGCTGTATTTGCTGCTGAGCCTGAGGCGTGATTCTCTCTGGCCATGGTTCACTGAGTTATTATGGGAGGCAAAATGTTCAGGCAACATCACGGTAACATTTGCAATAAGAACGATGCTACATGAGCATAGTGCGCAGTCATGCAAACAGGAAGGTCACTGAATGGCTTGGGATTGATAGTATAAAATTGGTACATTTTATCATTACCACCATCACTTTTCTCCGTAAGTACCATCCAAAGAAAAGCTTTGGGAGCTTGTTCTGCGGAATCAGGATAGGTTGGAGTCTAGGACAACCCGTGGCTCTGGGCAGCTGCAGCATTAAAGCAAGAAAGATTAAAACTCAAGTATTTGACTTCCAAATGCAGAGGCAGAGCTCTGGCATTTCCCTGGAAGTGGCTGCCCTCTGCCTGCTTCACTGCCCCGGTGCGGTGGGAGGTACGGCTGCCTCCGCTGTGTCTTTAGTGCTCATCTCTCCAGGCTCCGCTTGTGGTCCTCTTGTCTTCACCAGTGAGCCTGCTGCTCCCAGCACACCCCCTTTTCCCTCCATGCAGCAAGTCCCTCCGGTCATCCTTCCTGCTCCTTACTCCTGCCAGCAGAGAAAATGGTACTTTCTCAACCCTGTCCTCCTCCTCCTTTGGGCTTTTGAGGGCTGCAGCGATGAGCTGCAGTGACCTGAGCCACCTCCAGCAGGGCAATGCTGGTTCCTTTCCTCTTGGCTCCCAGAACAATTAGCAAAGGCTGGCATGTTGTTAATCCAGGCATAATTAATCACCACCAATGGTTTTATTTTAATTCCTCTGTTTCCATAGTCTTGAAGAGATTTAGGAGCTGTGAGCTTTTGTAAGTGGTTATAGAAGATACTGATGCCGATATTTTGCCAGGCCATAAAATCCTTTGCAGCACTAGTATTTTTTAGAGGGCCTAAACAATTTTGGATTAAAATCAGGACAGAGGTACAAGGTCCAGTCTGGAGAGGCACAGAAAGAGGTTGTCTGATCTTAGTTGTTCCAGCAGCATAGAGCAATGGAAAGGATCAGGAGCAGAGTATTTTGTACTCAAAAGATGATTTCTTGCTGTCTACCAGTTCACAAAGACATGGCAAAGAGGAAGACCTGGATCTGTAGTTTATTCCTGTGCCTTTGGTACCTACCTCCAAGGATGCTGGCAGTGGTTCTTAGAGATGGCACTGTGGTACTTTCTATGAGACTACCCAAGACTGCATCCAGGAAACATGTCAGGTCACTTTACAGCCTCTCGTTTGAATAGACAAGATGTTTGAATTGTTTCTCAGAGTCACTTAAAAAAAAAGGCATGTGAAAATGTCAGAGAATTTCCTCTTTGCCTTTCCCACCCAAATACAAAATCAAATAAAAGCAAACACATGGGACAAATACAAGAGCAGCCCCCTCTGCACGTATTCTCTGGGATACACAGGCTGTTCCCAGATGTATGGATTAGACCTCATCCAACTACTGCTTAAAGTTCAGCCTTAGCATATTGATTGAATATTCACCGAGTTGGAAACTTCTGGGAAAACTAATGCACTCGGTGTTCAGTCTCCCACTTTCTGCAGTGATACTGGTCGCTGCATCTATTCTGTGATCCTGTTGCCATCTCTTCATTCCAGTTAGACCATTTTCAAGCCCACTAAAGTGTAGATTTAAAATCCTTGGAATGTAATTAAAAATGAAAGATGGTTTGTTTGTTTGGTTTTTTTTTTTTTTGTCTTTTGCTTGAATATTTTTTAATCAACTGTTGCTATGGTGTAGGAAATATATGGCCCTGACAGCATGAGCCGTGAAGTACACTTATGGTGAAAAAGCACAGCATCAACACTGCATCATGTATAAAAAAAACAACTGCATCATGTAAAAAAAAAAACCAAACCCACAAGTGTTTAAAAGCACTTCAGGATCTGCACTCAGAAACACTTCAGGATTTTCACACATCATGTGGATGAACATCCCACATAACTACTTTTGCTAATTGAATATTTGTGTGTGTGGTTGGGCCCCAGATGAGAATTTCTCAGCGGTAATAGTAAGTACATGGTCAATAGGGCACCGCTGTACTTGTGTAGGGTTCATGCCCTAGGCTGTGGTTATTATTACTGCCTAACATAGTGCTTAGCATTTTTGGTCCCAATTCCGATCCTAACCTGCTTCAGCACTGATCCCTTATTTTTGAGTGATATTGGTATGAACAGGACTAGACCAAGGTTCTTGTGGCTATAGAAGTACAAGAGGCACCGTGGCTTTACAACAGCCAAATTCATGGTGCCGTGTCACTCAGATTTTTATCTTCACGTTATGCACCAGCAGAGCCTGGGCATCCCAAGGAGAGAACAGGCTATGAATGGGGGTCAGGAACACTTTCAGGCTGAGAAAAGAGCTGCCTAAGCTCATCAGCAGGTACAAAGTGCAATATACATGCCTGGCTTAAGGCTGAAAGGTGATGCTTCTGCACTTGGGATTCAGACCCTGAAACACCCCTGGGCAGGTGGCTGCTGTGAAAGACCAGAGTCTGAGGCTCTGTACCGCTACCTCATCCTGTAACCTGGTGGTTAGGAATGTCACCTGCCATCCAGCAGACCAACACACCTGAATCCCTGTACTGCCTGACCAGGGTTCATCCCCAATCCCTTATCTCTTGCTGGAGTACTCTGGCAGGGGAGTACAAGATAGGATTCCCTCCATCATGGCTACTTAAACTGGGCTGTGTACCTATGTGTAACTATGGCAGAAGTTATTCTGTACTGTGGTGGTTTTTATCAGCTGCTGCGTAAGAGAATTGAGAATCAGTCCCTGGTTAAATGACAAATAGAAGAAGCAGACCGCCCATTTCCAGAAGTTGGGGCACATTCAACTCTAAGAGGACAGAAGGTGGATTTAAAGGCCAGCTTGCTGACATCGGCTTTAGGTAAGTAAATGCCCTGACTCACAGATGCCCAGCGGTGCCCTGTGAGGCCGGCCAAGCGCCGAGGATGGCTGCAGGGTCAGGCCTTCCCTGTGTGCTCACACCTGCATGGCTCGGCACGTGCCCCGTGGGAACGGGAGCATGCCGCAGCCTTGGCTGGTGGAGACTGACCTGCCAATGGGGTTTGGGCACCTCTGGGTTAAGGGTCGGAAGGATTTCTGAGGATTTTTCAGGTTCTGAAGATTTCAGGTGCTTAAAGAGGCAGTCAATGACTACATCTCTCTGTGGAGGTTTTTTCTCACAACATTTTGCAGGTGCCTTACAGATGTACCCTCAGTCAAATGTGGGTACACTTTGCAGGGGGCTTTTTATTCCCACCTTTCTCTAAAGCATAATGGATACCAGCCAATAAAGTCAACAGCGTTGTTTTGCAAGTAGAAAAACTGTATACTTGTGTAAAAAAGCCCTTTATTATTCATAAAAATATTCCTTGATAATTTGGCTCTGTTTATCCTGAGAATTAAAAAAAAATGCTATTATACAGAAAAAAAAAACCCGTAAAAATTGTTTTAGTCCTCAAATCTAGGTCAAAGACTGGAGCCACCTTTGAATCTAGCAAAATCACATTGATCTCAACTGCCTTTCCAGAAATGCTGAGAATTTTATATTCTCTGAGCACCCTGATAGGCTGAAAATATTCCTGAGAGATTAGTAGGGTCTCAGCTACTGCTCCAATTCATAGAAATTAAACCTTCCATCATCTGGTTTTTATATTTGGAAAATGTCAGCTATACTTCCTATCACATATATTGTTGCTTCAATGCACTGAGCCTTCTGTGAATTTCAAAACATATAACTCAGCTCTCAAGCATTTCTTTTGTAAATATTGATAATGGTTTCAAGTTCTTTATTAAATAACTTTTTAATGAGTTTGAGGACAAAGAACTATTTTTTCACAGTCTCACGAAGATAAGAATCATAACATATCTTTCTGTACCATGGAACACATGGTTCTCAATACCTCATTGTGCAGCATAGGTTTTCCTCACTTTTAAAAAGTTTACTTAAACAAAAAAAGCTCCACAATTATAAGAAATAAAATCTAAGCAGACCATACTAAAATGTCCAAAATTGCATGCAAATGCTACGTGACAGCTTTGCAGGTCAGTGCGTGCTGGCATTTGGAGCTGCACTAGAAAGCTCCCTTCACCCCCTTAATCCAACAGCAAGAAGAACTACAAAATGCCACCACCGCTCCTTAATAAGGTTCAATGTATAGACCTCTCCTTGCTCAGTGTTATTTATTGCCTGCGTTTTTACCAGAAAGGATCCCTGTGTATACACTTAGGATCGAAGACAATAAAATATTACGGCGAGGTTCACCAGGGGAAGTTTCCAGGGAGAGGTTTTTTATCAGTTTACAAGCATGGTCAAAGTCCTGCAGGGGAGTTCCTCTCTGGAGCAGGCTGTAAACAATTTACATGGGGTAGGTAAGAGGAAGTCTTTAGGGTGCCTTGAAAAATATTAAGTTATAGAAGTTCTGACCTCTGTCTTCCAGACCTGGCCCAGAGGACTGATGTTTACTAGCAAGCATGCAGCTCTCTAGGAAACTGCATACTGTCAGTGGAAGTAGGCTTATTTTTTTAATACTTTTCAATTAAAAGTTGGACTGGGTAGCAGTATACTAAATCAAACATGCTGTACAACTAATTTTCTCTATAAAAACCCAAATGTTTACTTTTGAACTAAAAAATGTTGCCTTCAGGCATATAGTATTCCAGCCAGGTGTAGTTTAAATGCATGGTGCAGGTTCTGTAGCTTGCTTCTTCATTCAACACTCAAAATCATTCATGTTTGCTAAGCGGAATTAAAAGCCAGCTAGGAACAGATTACTGGTCCCCTGATATTAGCCTTTCTTCTTACACATTCCCTTGAAGATTTTCAGGTCTAATAATAACATTTTCCTGTGCTGGTCCTATTGACAGCTTGAAACCTTAATGACAATCCATTTGAAATGTAAATGCTTGGTTTTATTTGCATGTTTATTCAAGAGAATTTGTATGGAATAATCTAGCTGTGACTACAAACAGAGGTCAAGAGACAAACAAAGAAGTTTAGGTGGATTTAGGTGGTGTTTTAGGCCTGGCCCATGGCTGGACATGTTGCCAAAATTGTGCCTTCCCAGAAGGCTGAGAGAGACATCTCAGCCTCTCCAGTCTCCACCTGTGCAATTTTTCTCATTAAAATTAAATACAAAGGCATGCATTGGCACTGCTTGTTGGTTTTGGGTTTTTTTTTTCTTTCCCTGCAGTCAGGATGGCAACAAAGCCACAGAAAATCTCTATTAAACATGTAACCAAAACATAAGGGTTGGGAAAGGAGCTGTTGTTGATTACTGGCTAGCAGGTTCTTATTTGCATCTATTATTTTAATGATGCTGAGACTTGGCTGCAGCGTTTAGGATGTGTTAGGGCACCGAGAGCATTCCAAAGGTATCTTTTCAGCCGTTTCCAGTTAAGGAGTATATATTACTGAGTTGTGAATTAGAAGAACCATTCAATCTTCCATCTTTGTCATTGTGCCAACACACGGGAAATGACCTCGTCCTAAAAGCTGAGCACCTGCAACTCTCATTAAGATCCGTCTAATGTCACCCATTGCTTTTCAGAGTCCTAAAAGGGCCTCTTAAAATCTACCTGCTTCAAATTCCCCGAGGATTTATTGGCTCAGAACACAGATTACTTGTCTTGGTATCAGGGATTTCCTTTCTTTTGAACAGGAACATAAAAACACAAAGAAAGTCTAAACTCAAGTAATGTGAAAATATTGTGTTTGATTCCAATCCATACATCCAAAGTTACAGCTGAATGTCTGGCTTTAACTTGAAATGCAATGCCTTGACTCTGCATATGATCTTATGGCATATAAAATGTTTGGAAGCCTTTGAAAAAACGGAAATATTCTTGGCTTTGGTTTCACTCTTATTATTATGCATTCTTTAATGCATTATAGTTGGCTCAATAGATCTTTACATTTATCAAGCTTGGGTAGCAATTTTCAGGACTCATGAAATTGGTGTCATTACGGTTTGTAATGGTAGTACACTGTCAAGTCTGTTGTGCATGTTACAGATGATGTATCTCTAGGTGAGAGGATCCTCACACATAAATGGTATAGTCCAAAAGCTTGAACCAAATCTTCCTGAAATCTTTCCATGTTATTTCAGTGACATGCAGCACTGAAATTTATTTCAGTGTTACACAGAACTAGAAGTTTGAAATGCTGAGCTCTCCTTTCTTAAGATGTGAGCAGTAAAGTACAGACACCTGCAGCTGTACACTGCCCTGGAATTGCCCTACTTTTGCCCTTTTAAATTCAGACAAAGCAATAAAATTTAATGTATATGTGCACTTACTGCATTAAAATTAATGGTTTCAATTCCAGACTGATTACTGACCATGAGCTTAAATGAAAGTAGTTCTTCTAGAAGATGGCTAAGTACCCTTAAAAGTGAATACTGTTTTTTAGACATAGTTAAAATGCAGCACAGGGAGCAATGAAAATTTCATGCTCAACATGCTGAAGTGCCTTAGTGATCTCAGGTTTTTCTGATAGGTCCTGACAAGAAATAATCTCTGAGCTCCATTCAACAGCTCACTCAAGTTTGAGTTAAAAGGAAAAAAATGCCAGTTGTCTTGAAAGGTTTAAATGTAATCCCTTCTAATGTTTATTTTTTTTCCATTGCTCTGTGTTCACTTTTAATCCTATCAGAAGTCTTCTGTAAGAACACCTAAGCAACTTTATACGTGGCTTATTTTAAAGAAGAGATCGTACATTCATCGAACATGTTCAGCAATGTTCTCCCAGGGGTGACTTTTGTATTATGAGAGTAAAACTTCAAAGCATATAATTAATTAGCAGTCAGAGCTAGCTGGGTGTGAGTGGAATTGAAGAGCTTGCAATCAGACCGAGTTAATAGAGTCACGTAGTTTGCAGAGCCTGCAAGTTTACTGTTCCATTCAGCCAGATGTTGTGTGACTCCTGGAAGGGGATAGTCCCTATGCCACAAGTCCATTATTGAAAATAAACCCTTTGCCATTCTGTAAAGCAATCTTCAAGGATTTAAAATGATCCAAAAGATGATATTGTTACCCACAGTACTGATCAGTGATTCACTCTTTAATCAGTCACCTTGACATGCATGGAATTCCTTCAAGGCTGAGTATGAATCAAGGGGAATGAATGTGTTCCCAGGTAAGACTTTAATCAATGGGAAAAGGTATCTGAACTAGGAGATGACTGGAAAACTTAGTGTCAAATAACCTTGTACTGTAATTTCACTGGGACCCCATAAGCTCTGAAATCAAAGCTAGTTCCATTGAATGCTGTCTGTGCTCACAGTCCTATTCAAAAGTTGGCAAAGTATTATCTTCACAGCTAGTCAAGGTGAACAGTTAAAGTATGATGGCATTGTGTCTACACATGGACTGTTTATTACACTTGCAGCACTTTCTAATATAGTAATCTTTCCTCAGTTTTGCATTCATTACATGTCCTCATAATAGGTGAGTGAAGTTGCGAAATGTGAGTTGTGTATAAAACTTTGCAGAAATGTCAAGAATATAGGGGCTTTCCCTGTGCATCTTTTGTCTAACATGTTGATAGACATACATGCAGACTATATACTTAGCAATAAACATCTAGCAGCCTTCACAAGTTTAGCAATCAACATCTGGAAAGTTGGCAGAACCAAGCTCGGGATCTGGATTACAGTTTTTTTCACAAGGTGTGCAATTGTCCTAGGCAAATAAAGCCTTTAAGCCCCATAAGGAGTTTTAGAGTATGCAATTACTTTAAAGGACAACCATTTAAAGGACACTGAAAGCCTCACAAAGTTTTACAGCCTGTGTGGCAAGACCTTCTGGCTCTTAATTGCCAAACTCAAATCAATGATAACAGTTTGTCCTATGAGGAAAAAAATATCCTGATGGATGTTCCTAATCCTACATATGGTTCAGCAGTTGGGGATCTCTGCATGGAAGAGTACAGGTATTTTCCTTTAGTTCCTTCTATTAGTTACCTTCCAGGGAAAAAAGAGTTGTGCAGGTAACCCAACGTTCACCTTATTTTCTTCCTGAATATGAGCTCCACAGTGGTGCCAGAGAAAAGAAGTGTCTTTATATTATATTGCAACAATGGACCGACCAAAGGACATATTCCTGAACCTAATCACCATACGTAAGAAAGGCAGCTTTGTAGCTAGGACCCAGAGGGAAGAAGCCCACAAAGTTCTCTTGTGGGCTGTTTTCTTGTCGAAAGGATTCCAAAACAATGCTGCTGAGCCGCTGATGCCTTATTTACTTTCCTGTTGTTTTTTTTTTAACCCAGACTGTCTTACAGAAAAGGAGACTCCAACACACTCACCCAGCTCTTCTTGCCTGAGGCGATGAACCTAGCAATTTCATCTATCAGTTACACCAAACCACAGCACACTTTTCTAAGCTTAGCTTGTTATTGTCTTTCAGGCTGCAGAATAACCCAGGGCAATGGAACAGTTACTGGCACTATAAATGTTTTCAGACACTGAAGCTAGTAATATGCAACCTTATTTGAATTAAATTACCTCTTTAAGAGAGTCTGAAACTGGATGACTTCATATAATTCATTATGTTTAAGAAGGCGGTTTAGTGTGGCAAGTTAAAACCCATTAAATTGCTCTGTAGTTTTCTTGGCTGTGGTTGTTTTTCTTAAGTGAAAGTAATTAAACATAAATATTTACTAATATCCCAGGCTGTGAAACTCTATAGCCAGTAAGAGGAACAAGGAGAACTGACCCAGCGTTGGCTTCCTACGTTAATACCCAACGCTGGCCAAAAGGTGCTTGCTGACTTTTCCACAAACAGGGCTGACCGATGTGGAGCTCTGCTGGGGAGTTCAGAAGCTGAGCAGTTGAATTTATTTAAACAAGGGGAGGAAACCACTACTCAGATGTGACCTTTTTTTATACACAGGATTAATGCGATGGGCTGTAAGACACCACAGGTAAACTGGCTTTTTCCCTACTGATCCTGTCTAAAGACCTGCTCCAAAAACCTGTTAATGTCAATGGAAAAAGCCCCACTGACTCGCATGGGTCCTGCATGACAACCCTACTTTCTCAAGCACTGTAAATAAACACAGGCAAGCCCAGCCACAGAGGGAGCACTGCCTTCTCCTGCCCTAGTCACCCCATCTCACTCCTGCTAAACCATCTCCCTCCAGCCAGCACGAGTGTTGCTGTGGCCACATGAGGAACCAATACCAGCAAAAAGCAGGGTTGGTGCTGCCAGGTTAGCTTAAGGTCTCTGTTGCTGTAAAGCAAAAGCTTCCCCTTTCCAAGCTACTGCTAAGCTGGTGAGATGGCAGACACTGGTAGAAACAGCAAACTGTGTTAGTCTAAATAATATAAACTCTCAGTACATATGTTCTTGAAGGGCCTGTCAGGATGCCAACAAATGGGTCCAGACTGGCCCAACATGCCCAGTGAACATGCCCTTTCTATACAGACTGGGTCCACTTCATGCTTATAGTAAGACCTCTCTTCCCCAGCATCTGATAAAAGGACTCTCATGAAGACTCAAGTCCTCCTATGTTGTCCGAAAAAAACGAATCTGCTTAGCTTGAAGAAGATATCAATTGCTGGCCCAGGGGCACTAATCCCAAAGTGAGGTACCACGCACAGTGAAAAAGAGCAACAAAACCTTAAAGCAGATGGTGTTTAGGGATGGACATATCCCTGATCCTCCGCCTTCTCCATACGTGCTGCTTTCTGTTGCGTGCGTGTGGCAGGACCCAAGGGCTGCACCAGGCTGGAGCAGCACAGCCCTTGCAGAGCAGGGGGTGCAGGAGGCTTTCCCAGCCCCGAGGGCAGGTGCTCAACCCTCTGCCCCCAACACAGCACTTATATCACCTGAGCTGCGGTGGGGCACCCCGGGGCCACAGCAGCACCCCTCAACTGAGGACTTGGTCAATGAACATTATTACATATATCATGAAGCTCTAAACCCAAGCAGCTCAGCTGGAACAGGTGTCAGGCAGGGGGACAGCTTGAACTACACAGACAGGGGAGGTTTACTAGCAAACTTTTCTGTTGAGCTTTTACCCAGAGATCTTATTGCTGCATGTGTAATAGTGCTGACGTCACTGTGCTTTTTTAAAACGAATGAGGAACACTAAGTTGTCGCATTCACATTTGCCATGCACATCCACCCAGAACAGACTGTGAAAGGTTTGCCTGACAGGATGCTCAGCGCACAGGCAGAGAAGAGGATTAGAACAAGGTTAATTAATTTGTGAAGTGATTTTTTTTTTTTTTTTTTTTTTTTGTCCTGTGAAGTAACAGCCTTGTAAACTATGTCCCCTGTCCAGCAAGAAGATGTCACATGAAGAGTGATGTTGCACTCTTCCCCCCTCCCCGCTGACCCCTCAGAAGACACAATGAGGGTTCAAGTCATCCCTGGACCAGTAGTATTTCTTTGCATCTGCTGCCAAACAGGGGGGCAGTTCATGCGAAGCATGCTGTTAAGACACATGATGTATTTCAGTCATGGTTAAGTCCAAAACCTCCTGCCAAGAACGAGCTTGTTAAAAGCTGCTTTAGTCAGAAAGATGAAATACTAAGCTGCCTGCCTTTACAAGACAATAGCTCATAGGAACTGAAATTCAGACATTTTCCTTTGGAATAAGCTGGCTGGACCATTTCAGTCTTTTGAGGGTATAAAGCACAAAGAAACTGCCAAAAAGATTAAAAAATTGAGTTATATACATGGCTGGGAAGTAATCTGTGTGTTCTGCTGGAAGAGATTACCCCACACATGCTTCCAGCTCTGCACTGCCAGCCAGGTGCCCGCCTTCCTCCTCATTGGGCTTCTCACAGACCTTTCACTGATGCACTGCGTTGGCTCATGGTGGGTAAAGACTAGTTTAACACAGGACCCTCACTCTCTTTGGCAGCACTGTAGCAAGGGGCTAATTTTTCTGCCAGTAAGGATTGACAGTAAAAGAAGACATCCGACATTTCCTGAGGTTGTTGGGTATATAGGAGGAAAACCTGTTGAAACTGCATTTATTGAATGAACAAGCCTTTATCTAATTTATCAGTCAGTCAGCCAGAGCAGCCTTCAGCCATATTACCCCAGGCTGAATTTTTGTCAGATTTTTTTCACTGATTCAGTAGGGTTTGATCAGATTGATACCTTGAAGGCAAATTGCCAACAAAAATTCAGGTCCAAAAGTGATAATTCAGTAGATGGCATGTTTCTACCCGAGCTATTACTAAGCAAACACAGAGAGTCAGGCTTAGTACTTTTATTTGAAATCTGGAAGGCAGCTTTCCATAGTCTGAGAGTGTAGTCATCTCTTTTCGGCACACAGAGGACTCCTGGAGTCCAAGATGCTTCATTTAGGGGTATGCTCAAATCTTAACCCTTCCTATTCGTACAGGAGAAAGATAAAAGTGGAGCAACCTCTGGCTGGTTCTCAGACCCGGGGAGTGAGCCTGCAGTTGCCCTAAAGCTGTCAGTGGGCACGGGGACAGGGCAAGCCTCACAGGGAGCTGGGCTCCGCACCAGAGTTTCTGTGCCAGTGTGGTATTGCTGAGCAAGCCCTGGCCTGCTGCATGCTGGCTTGTAGGTGGCACTGCGAGCAGGGCCCAGCCACAGCCCCTGTGAACTACCATGGTACTGCTGGACAAAACAGAGATAAAATATCTGCTAAGTCTGAGAAAACTTTCATGCATTTATGTCCTGAGTCAATTTGGTTCCTAGTGCTGCCTAACAGACAGCAAAGTCACTTTTTTTTGTTTGTTTTCTTGTCCAAAGGCTCTAGGAAACCCTTGCTAGATGTTGTAGCAAATCTGATGCTAGCAAATTTTATAATTTCTGTACCTTCAGGGATTCATCTACAAATTTATCCTTTTATTCTAATTGTTGTGGGTATTTTGCTTCACAATGTAATTCAACCGAGCAAATCAAGAAGAAAGATGAAAAGGATAAAAGTTTTTCCCTTGCATTTAATTGGGAGTTTCCCCACAACCTGTGTGGCAATAACAGGCTTAGAGTCTTATTTGTACAGTAATGCTTGATTTACTTGTTTCTCCCCTTCTTCCTTTCTCTTCCCATGGTGGCACATTATTGTTTCAAACAGCTGGTCTTTGCTGTGGTCTCTTGTTTCCCACAACTTGCATTGCTGGGATGTTTACTTCCTGGATTTAATTCTAATTTAGCTACTACACTAATCCTTAAATAAATCTTTTTCAGTTCAACTCTTTCCCTTAACCCTATACACCAATGTTTACACTAATTTAAATGGGCAGGATATTAGATTAAAGTTAATTGAGGGAGTCAACATACTAGTCCAGTTTCTACAGGTTTACACCCCTGAAGAAAATATTAAAAGCAGCCCTATAAATTCCCCTTTCTCATAGTCAGAGCAAGGGAGAATACGTTTGGAGAGTGGCCCACTATTAGGTTTTGGAAACCCAATTCATTTGTATCATATGTTTTTCAAATCGTCAAACATAATGTAAGACAACACATGCAGCTAAGCCGAATTCTCCCGTGTTCCCATTTCAAGGCTGACAGCTCAGGAAAGCTGTCTGAACATAGCTGGAGAAACTACAGGTTTCCACGAGAGAAAATGACAACATATTATCAAAGTGTAACAATCCATATAATATTTCCAAACAGTGTAACTAAAATGAAAAAAAACATACCAAAACCCAGCAACTTGAATTACATGTTTTGGATGTTATGGTCTTTTTAAAAGAGGCAAAACTGAGTTTTTAAAACAGCTAAGCTACTAGTCCAACTTCCAGCTCACAAGTTATTTACACCAATATCTGTTGGTGCAAATTTTCACCTGTAATTATGTGCAAGTATGATCTAAAGCATATAAGTATCTAAAAGCCAATACAGTGATCTCTACATGATAAAAACATCATCAGATTTAATACAGACCAAAAAAACAAAAACATCACCCCAACTTTTAAAAAGTTCTGTTCCATAGCCTTTTTTTGACTAAAGATAAATTTATCCATCATCTGGGGGTCCTGCATGTTCTAGTTATTTTCTTGCATTGTGAGGGAAATGAAGGCTGTGATGGGAACATTTTTGCTGGTCATTTTTGTGTGATTTAACATTGGCACTGAGATAGCAACTTCAAGTAGTAATTTTATTGTGTGCTGTATTGCACAGACATATAAGAAAATGGCTTATGAGTATTACTGCAGCTGTGTATTTCATTTCTGTCTTTAAAAGAGTTACAGAAATGCCTAGCAATGGAGAGGATACAGAGCTACATATAAAATAAATATAGTTAATTCTACTCTGCAAATCAATACCTATCAAATGGTCTCCTTTTGAAAAATCTAAATCCACTTTTGACTACGACGTTCTGGAGTTCCCAGAGCTGAAAGCCACACAGAGTCACATCCCTCTCCTTTTAAACTGCAAACACCTACCTTTCTTTCATGTCCCCTTGTAACAAGTCTGGTGCTAACTTATACCAATTAATAACGTGACCTGGGGTGAAAATCAGCAGTGAATGGCAGCAAATCAAATTCTGACCTCCTCCTATCAATCGCTTGTCCATAGCCCATGCACATATTTATGTAATAAATTCACTCACTGTACTACGCTGAATCCTGTTAAACCCTGAATGCTCTGGGACAGAAGTTGTAGCTTTTCCCTGCCAGGTAGGTGTTTACGAGCCTGGTAGCACCAGAAGCGTTTCTGGAGCCCACAAACATAATTTAGCTGCAGTAATGTGAAATTACTGAGCCTGTCTCGTGCCGACATGTGTTACACGCAATTGTAAAAAGGAAAAAAAGTTTAACAGCTTAGCCACAAAGGAATGTTTATATCTGATTACACTAACTGCTAATTTAATGGTAGTTAATCAGTGGCATGTAATACAAGCCCAGCAGCCCAATGGATTTATTGATGAACGGCATTTAAAGTTGTTGTTAGAAAAGCAGTACAGTTGTTACATTAAACAAGCAGGCGCAGAGCCCTATCAAACAGTAGCGCATTTGCTAAGGGCAAATTTCTGCTTCAGCTCCTGGGTTGCTCCAAATTTACACCGAACCAATAGGCCAGTGCATAAGCTGCAGGCCCAATCCTGCACAGCACAGAAGAGATCCCCTGAGGTTGATACCAGTAAGCACCACATTACTGGGATGGGCTCTGAGTTTCAGAGGAAAGCAGGCACCCTCCTGGAGCCTGTGTGCTGCTCCTACCTGCCTTCAGCCACTGGAACAAAAAAAAAATACCATGAACAGCAAGCCACCAAGTTACTTGAGGCTTAAATACTGGAGTGGGATTTTTATTCTTCCTTTTTCAGGTGTGCCTGTGCCACTCCACACCAGCTATAGGTATCTAAGCTGCAAGGGGCACATTTCTTCCCCCCCTGAAGTCAGCAGGGGCTGAGAAATGGATGCAGCCCTGGTGCAAATGTAGCACTGGCAGCTGCACAACAGCATCACTTCCTAATGTGTGAGTCTGCCTACACCTGGGCTGAGGGGAGCTGATTTAGGGGAGAAGAAAAGAAAGGTGCAGCTGCCTTATCCCCTCTGGCAAGTATTGATTTGCTTGGATGCACACTCTTCACCTCCCAAACCTGACCCATACAGCTGCCACGTACCACACAGCTTGTTTTCCTTAGCGTGAAATATGAGCAAAGGGAGTCTGCGAAGCAGCACTGGAAGCAGATTCTCATGGAGTGCATCCATGCCCAAGATTAAAAAGCAGAGAAAAACTTTTTAAAGAAGATCAGACTGAACCTTTTTACTTAGGGAGGCTTCTCTGAGTGGCCACTGTTCCCTGCTCCCCCCAGAGCGCTGCAGCATCCAGCTATCCAGCCTCAGCCCTTAACCCTTCGGCCAGCTGAAATCATTGGGATATTTTACTCCTGTCTTGGCTGGGATGAGGCCAGCTGCCAAGTGAGAGGCATCTGTAAAGGAGTAAAAAGTTGAAAATTATGTCAGTTATTTATTAATGGGAGACAGTTTACTGAATGCTGCCAAAATTTAAGAGCTTCTGTTCCTTCTTGTGCAACTGTCAGGAATGTGTCCAACGTTGCTTATTTCATGAACAATTTTCTTTTATCATTTAACTGGAAGATTTCAAAGGCATAAGATGGTGAGTTTTCAGGCTATTAGTGATGGCCACAAGAAGAGCAGGTAAAGGAAAAAATACTGCACTTGAAGAGACCTGCCAAATGAGGTGCCTTGTGACCTGGCGCTATAACGACGGGGTGTTGGAGAAAGGCTCACTTGAAACATAAAACCCAGTCAAAACCTTGACACTGTATTAAATTCACCCCAATTATATTATTGCAGGGAAAACAGAAAAACTAGCATGGCAGTAATTTCTTGTTCAGAACTAAGCATAAGCCAACCCTTAGAGGAGGCAGTTCATTAAATCACCTCTTGGCTTGGGGGCAAGTGTGTGGAAACCCAGTAGGCTTCCAGTTGTGGATAGAAATAGTAAGCTATGCTAAACCAGTTGCACCCTCCTGGAGCAATTTATTTATTAATAAAATCTACCATTAACATTGTAATTCATGTTTGATCCTGCATGACACACGTATAGAAATGCCCATCTGAAAGTAAAAAAAAAACAGAACAGGAGGCACAGAGGAATTAGATCTGTCAGACATGGGAGCTTGGCTGGGGAGTTTCCAGGTGATCCTCCCATGGTGGCAGGATTGGGCACATGAAGTAGTTGTCAGGGCTTATTAGTAAGAGAGACTTGCAAATTCTGCATGCATCCTTACAAAACACTTTTGCTACTACCTCACTTGGTAGCCCCAGTGAGGCTGGTGCATGCAGGCACATATGCACTCGCAAAGGACTGGGAGATGTGGGATGGGATTCCTCTGCCTTTGCCTTAGTCAGAAATCTAATGCACGCTACTCTTCTAGGCTTCCTCTGTAATCAACGGTCTATAGATGAGGTGGGATGAGACACTGCTCAGATGCTCCTTGCCCATTTCTGTGTCTAGTTGGAAGAATCACGCTCAGGAGATGCCTCTTCATCAGCTGTTAAGGGTGCAGAGCTGACTAGCTTCAGCTTGCTTAGCTGACTAGCAGTAGGTGAAATAATCCCGTTTTGGCTGGGTGTTGCTCAGCCTTATGCCCTTTCTCATTGCACTCCTCCCTAGGGTCACCACTGGGAAAGAACACAGGCAGCTGCAGGCCCACAATCAAAAGGAAGTCAAAATGCATTTGGCGTTAAATGTCAAATGCAAATAAAATTGCTGAGGTGTACAAAAAAATATACAGATTTGAAGGTATAGGCATCAAGATTGCATTTTCCAGAAACAATGAGATATTTCTAATCTCCCAGGATCCATGCTCACCCAGCACAGCGCTAAGGTCTCCAGCAGCATCAGGACAGTCAGCACCTTTCTTGACGGGTTTGCTGGGACCAGCAAGATAAGCAAGTTAAAGACAGGCTTTTTCCCTTGTCTTCCCTCCAGCTGGCAGCACCCTTCCTGGGAAAGTGCAGGAGCAAAGGAGGAACGCCATGGTGGTTGGTGGGGGGGGGGGCTGGGAGCTGCGGCCCAAGTCATCCTTCGTTTTGGGATGAATCCCATAGGGATGGACCCTGGCAGCTCAGATCAGCAGTGTCCTGCTGAGAGCAGCAGGACAAAACCCCACCTTCTCCGACAGCCTTACAGGAACCCACTGATCTGTGGGCAAGCAGTTTTTTAGTAGCATTGCAAGTGTTTATCAAGGTCGTGAAGAATACAAACAGCATTGCTCATCCAGGGCATGAGACCTGAACTCTGTCAGAGTAACCCATGAAGTCACTTAGAAGAGAATCACTTGAATTAAATTAAACACAGGAGTCTTCGTATTTGTGGAGCTAGAATCAGCTACACTGTGAGCTCAGTGCACTGCAAACCTGTGTTTACAGCTGAAATAGAGACCAAGTGCTTACAAATGGGTCTTCTGTGTCCCCTGTAGATGGAGACAAACATCAACTCGGACCATTCACTTTCTTCTCAGCTCTTCCCCATCATTTGCCATTCCTGTTGTGCTGGGCTAATTCCCCATGCCGTACATTTTTGAACAGACTGTTAAAAAATTATGGTACCAGTCACTTCTCAGGCAAGAGGGAATACTCTGTACATAGGCGGGTTTGTTGCTTGTTTATTTCCAGAGCCAATTTTTTATTTCTTTCCAGCTCTGCAGATATAAAAGAGCAGCAGTGGTAGACACAGACTGTGCTGTGGAATTTGTTGCTGGTCTGGTATAAACAGCCCATCCTGTGTATTGACCTAATGTAAACAGCCAGTAGCCTATATAAACAATCAGCAGTTGAGCTCAGGCTAAATGAAGACCCACAGTATGTTTGAGCAGCAAGAAATCAAACATCAATACATATATTTCCAACTCGTAAACCGTTGTTTCTCTGCTTGCCAGAAAGAATTATCTTTTTTTGCAAATTACTTGGAAGTTTGGCATCGCACAGTTTGCGGTTTCCTCAAAGAGTGGGATGCTGGTGGATGGTGCTGCTGTCTCACAGCCCTCCCTGTGCCCTTGGCTGAGCAGCTCCCAAAATCAGGCTGCCAGGGGAAGGAGGAGCACAGCAGCAAGGGCCAAAGGAGCCTTGGGAGGAGTGGGTTCAGACCCAACATCCCAAAGGGGATTTTGGGAGTTTCAAAACTTCCCAGTGGAAAAAATTAAGTCAAACTGATTTGTCAGATATTTGCATATATGGTTATCCATATAGTCATCTTTAAAAACTGGACTGTCCTGAACAGTTGTCTCATTTCATAGAAAACTCCTCTTTATTTGGTGTAGAAGTCTATGAGAAAAGAGCAATCTTTCAGAATTATGCCTTTTTTTTGTTTTTTCTCCTCGGAATTAAATGAAAATGGTGAAAGAGAAGGGAGGGGGTGCAAAGGGCAAACGGATAGAAAAGAAGGCTAAAAGGGGGACCCTCATATTGCTATACTTAGTAACAGCAAGGAAAAAATAAATAGGTGCAGTTATTTCGGGTGGCTGAGAGAAACTACAGAAAGAAAACAAGCCTTTTATCTTGAAATAATCCATCTGACTTTAGCCCACCTTGGCAGATAGCTGTTTGCTCTCTGAGGAGAAAGGAACCAGATGGTTCTCATATTTCTAATGGCTGCATATCTACATGACAAACACCATCTCGGAGGTTAGCAGTAACTGCTGGAAGCTTCATTGGTGTGTGTGGGGGTGAATGATTAAGAGAACATGAATATTTTCTTGTCTTTCTTTTTCTTTTTTTTTTTTCTTCTCCTCCCCTAAACCAGTCTGGAATGGGAAATACCCTCCAAGCAAGGGCTGCACATCAGACCCCCAGGCTGCATCTGCACATTCATGGTGTGGATGGAGAACTCTGGTTTGGTGTCAGCTCAGCACTTTTCACTAACTGGATTCATTGCAAGTGTACAAAGGTGGTCCAAAGATGAGCTGTCTAGCGTAACCATACCTCTTGCAAGACTGTTGACTTTTTGCATCCATACCAAGAGTAAAAATCAGACAGAATTCAGCCTGAGGTGAACCCTGCTGGGGCATAATGCATTAGGTTTCTGTACTGCTGAACCATGTAATGAATCCCAGGGTTGGTGCTAATGCAAAACTAGTGGTGATGTGCTAAATGGTTTAACTGCTCATAAAATGGTGGCTAACCACCTGTCCAGTTATTATCGGGCAGAAGAAGTTTAGCAGTAGTAATAAAACCATACTATATTAAGTTACAGTGGCTACCTCTAAACGAAAGGAGAAAATAAAATTAAAAGTTAATTAAAATAGTTATGTTACAAATAAAGACTCCAAGGGGAAAGCAGGTTGAAGTCTTCCCCTTGCTGTCCTGAAGGAAACAAGTTCTCATTCAGAAGAAGGCTTTACAGCAAAAATGACACTTCACACTACTTTAAAGCTACCTTAAGCTCTATTTAACTATTTATAGGAATCGACTGGAGCAAACATTAGGAATCCACTTACCCTGAAGCCTATCAGGATAGCTGCACCCTGGAACCCTGCTTGGGGTAGTAACCATACTTTCATTACAAAACCAAGATTTTGCCTCAAATTGCTGTGCTGTGTGAAAGAAATGCTCTGGGTGGCTTTTGAGAATGGAAATCTGTGTCCCTCCTACTTCAGTTACTTTTTCACAAACTGAAAAGTAAAATGCACTGTTAAAATAAGCTTCTTTGAATATTAAATAAAAACAGGACAAAAAAAGAAAAAGGAAAAAGAGAGATGGCTTAGCAAATATGAAACCTCACAGGCAGAATTGCTACTGTCAGAGCAAGACTTAGAAATAATAAGCTATGTTTGAACTTTTAGGACTGACTGAAAAATTAAGATAGAAACATTACTACTCTGTATTGTGGACTATCCAGCACTTCCTGTATCAGCACCCAGTAGATACATTCCCCCAAATACACAGAAAAGAAAGTTGAGACTTTCTTTGAGAATTTATGAGACTTTATGGTCTCCTGCATCACTCCATATGTACCAGTTTACCCTTATATTGTAAGAAATGTTATATACTGAACTGCAAATTCATCAGTTATTAAGAGAATTTCACATAACTTCATTGCTTAATCCTTTACCACTCTGTATTTCTATTTCTTAAATGGCAGGTGAAGACCACCAATAGTCAAAGGTACCCACAAAGGTTCAGAAGCAACTTACAGTTTATGTAAGGCTATACTTTTCTAAAAGTACTAGTTATCATTAAGACCCTTCATTATTTTGAAATTTAAGAAGCCAAAAATTAATTTATATAAACTCTTACTGTCAGCAGCTCAGTTCTCAAGGTCAGAAAGGTGAGAAATCAAGCATTGCTTCAAATGCTTACACTAACTAACCAGGGTGTCACCACTCATCTTTAAACACTAGTAAATCCCAGCTCCTTAAGGACTCTGCAGTGGGTGTATAAATTCAGATCTGTTAATTACAGCTGCTTCCTATTTCCTCTACAGCACTAAAGATAGCAAGCTCAGTAGACAGTAATGATGAGGGTCCCCTAGAGAAGAGGTGTGCTCCTAATAGGTCCCACTTGCAAAAAAATTTAGAAAAACTCATCAACAACATAATTCTGAGGAGAATCTGAAAACGTACGTGTTTTTTATAATAATAATAATATTATTATCTGGTGTGCATATATATATATAAAGATTATTCTCTCTCCTTACACAATTTGTTCACATTAAAAAAAACGGCCTTCGATGCGTTCTTTGCCAAAGCTTGGAAATCTTGAGTAAGACCTCCCAGACCTGGGAGGGGAGCAAGAAAACACTATTTCACTCTTCTCTTTTTACAGAGCACCATGGCCACTGTCACCTCCATGCTGAGGTTGTCCTCCCTCACAGGTGATGCACTGCTCTCCGCGGTTGCTGTAGGGAGAGGCACTCCAGTGCCAGCTGCAGTGAAGCTTTCTAACACATGCAGATGTCTTCCCACACAGGAGCAAAGCATTGGGGCAGCTGGGGAAGGACAGCCTTGCCCCGTGCCCCATGTCCTGTTTGGCAAGGGCATATCTGAGGGTGCCTGCACCGCTCAGGGAAAGGGGCTGGGGACCGAGTTCAGCCCTGTCCTGGCTTGCCTGTGCTGCCTCACTGCTGGCTTTTCTCTGGCTGTTTGGGGGACTCCGGCTGGTGTTTGCCTGGGCAGCCCCGCCATGGGAGGGTAGCTCTGAGCTGTGGGGGCTCCAGGTGGTGTACACCATGCTTCTGTGTGGCAGGAGTTTGACCCCAAACCTCTTAAGAGCACAGGCATGGCCATCTGAAACCCCAACCAGGGCAACATGTTAGTGCAAACAAGAAATTATCATGTGTAAATATAATCTTAACATTGGCTTCTTCTAGGTTGGTGGGCTTTTGTGCATGGGTTACTAAATCCCAGTGCTCACCTCAGGAAGGTCAGTGTTTTAGCATTACCAAACAGAGATGCTAAGGCTTATAGAAGCAGTCTGTCCAAGCTGCACTATGGGCTGAGGTGGTGGTAGGTCTCAAGCATCCTCAGGATCCGACAACATATGCACCACTGTACTCATACTCATTAATTTTCATTGTTTTAATAATTCACAAATTAAAAATATTGCAATGATTAAGGAATGCATTCCATTAGAAACATAGGGGTTTGAAGATTTTCATCTCCATCTTTAGGAATCAGCTTTGTGTTCTTCTGCATTTATGATTCCAACAGCTTTAGCATGATGGACGTGCAGCAGAATGTAATTTAAAAGGAGAGGCTAACTAGTTTGAAATCAGGAATAGCTGAAATTAAAGCTTGACTAAAAAGCAACACTTTGACAATTAATCTTGTTTCAGTATGATGGATGTTTTTGATTTGCATAGACAGCTCTGTGAGTATACATCTGGGTAATACCAAACTACTGTCCAGAAAACATGTCAGATGCTTTAGATTAGGGATTATATTTTTAGTCTTTCCTTAGTTCCCTTGTTACACATATCATTTCAAGGCAGTTGATTTGCCTGTTGCCATAAACCCTGTTTAAATATTCTGCATGCTTAACAGTATCACCAAAGGAAAACTGAGTACTGAAAACCACCCTGGCCCAGTGTGACCTTTTTCCTCTGGAGAGCCTGTAAATGCTGCTCTCACGGCAGCAGCACCTGGCTCTGTAGTGGGCTTTGCAGAGCAGTTGTATTTCTAAGAGTTCAGATGGTTCAGATCTGGTCAGATACATATTGTTTCAGAGGTTTCAATGACAGATCCAAATCTTGGAGCTCTGTACCGAACATGATGTTTATCATATGGCAAAGGAATAGAGACTCTTGTTTATTATTAATAGCAACCCATATAAACACAAGCCAAGTCCAGTCAGAGATGCTGCTCCCCACCCAGCATTGCTGTAGATTACATTTGCCTGCTGCTTTTTACATTACCATTATTCATCGTCCTTCGTTTCACTTGGTTGCAAATGATGAACAGAAATGGACAATGCACAAGGGTTTGGAGTGTGGATTTTAAAACATGTGGGAAGAATAGAAATGATATATCTATGGATGCTCCCTCAGAGGGTCTTAGCTCTAACACCACAAAAGAGGGACTCTGAGCAGTGTGTCCTTTCTGGCAAGGAGGCTGAGGGAGGCAGAAATTGGAGCACCCAGTTTACACTCTTGGAGACTCAGCAGATTTTCATTTGGCAGACACTTGGGATATTAATGCAAGTCTGGCCAATGTTACCTGCCTGGCTGGATCTTCTGCCTTCAGTGCAAGGAAGTAAAGATATATTTTGATCTAAAGGTATACATGCATACGTGTTTATACATACACATATGTATGATTAATCCACGGTCTTCCTTATATACAAAATACTGGTTTTTAAGCCTAAGCTTGACCCCTTTTACTAGGCCCTCTACTTCATCCTCTGAGAAGCCCACAGTCTCCCCTGAACAGTTTTCTTCAAAGAACATAATCTGATTTTGTACATATTTATGTCCCTCAATGGGTATATATATTTATATGTCTTGCTCTCTCCCCCATATATAAATTTAAATGTCAGCTTATTGTCAGCTCTTTAGCTGACGTGCACCACCAGCACAGGCAGTGGACATAAATTCATAATATCTCACAAGTATCAGACCATTCAATCTGTAGGTACAAATTCATTTTACTGAATTTTGTTTTTATAGGCCACCTATCACCTAATGATGGTATATTTGAGTAGCTAAAATGCTTTGAGTTAAAAAGGCTAAGCTACCACACTGAGGAATGCTGTATAAATCTAGATAGGTAGAAAAAAATAGAATGGGATTAGTGATGTTTTACAGCTCCTGGAAGACAGAAAAATATACATCAGTAACTTCTAAAAAAAAGTTGTACAAAGTTGTAGTTTCAAAAACTGGTATTCTTGCTCAATTGCCTGTCTCCATTCAGCCTTTCTATTTATAAATGTTATTGTTGTGTGTGTCTTCATTAGTCCCTTTGGAGAATAATCTCTAAAAGGTCGGTGTGTTCATATGATATTAATACAGTATGTTTAAAAACAGTTAATAATCTGCTACCCATAGGAATAGGTCATTCTGATGGGTAAACCTTTCAAGCAAAGCAAGTAAATTAGATTTCACTGAGCTGGCAAGACACATCCAAAAATTGGATGTTTTGGGAGACAGGCTCAATGAAGATTGTGTACCTTAAAATTCCTTTTATTTATAGCCTGTGATTTGACTACACCGTTGGATACCAATTATTCCAGAAGTTAATGAGCTGTGTAATTTCCCATAAAACAACAATCTCATGCAAAATACGTTAGTAAAGGAAACGATGTAACTGGGGGAAAGGGGTTTTTTCCCCTTTTTTCTATAAAATAAAAAAAGGAAATTATTTCAAAGCACTTTTTTGAAATTATATACAGTTAATAATTAACTATGCAAACCCCACTCAGCATGAGATTGATTCTCTAAGGAATGGTAGAGGGAGGAGGACAAAAATCCTCAAAGTTAAACAGAGTGTGAATTACATCCAACAAAAGCTGCAGCCCAGGCTCCAAGGACTCTCCCAGGAAGAGTGGGATGCTGTGTAAAAATGCTTTCCGTCTTCTCCCATGACCTTTTAGGCAGCAAGTCTCTAACAGCTGCAGCTCCTTCCTTTCTCTGAAAAGGAGCTACCATCTTCCCCATGTAACAGATCCAGACTGGAGTCCATCTGGTTGCTTCAAGACATGCTTTTGCTGTGCCCAAGGTGAAATAAAGTGCATCTGGGAGTACATGTCCCCAAAATTCCTCCTACCATGGGCGGCTCTGCACCTGCTGCCTGGTGCTGTGGAGTATGTACCATGAACGGTGCTTGCGCCCCAGCCCAGCAGCACTGGAAACAGACCACTTGACATTTGTTCAGAATACCCTGCTGTGTATCTGGACATTTTTAAGATAGTAAATTATACCCATTGTATATTATTGTATTGTATTATACCCACCAGCTTTCTTCTCTGCATAACTTATGGGAAGGGGCTTGAGCTGAAGATGCTCAGGTGAACAGAATGTCCAGAGTAGAGAAAAGATAATTTTTCCCATTCAAATGGCACAGCCCAAAATATTCTCTCAAACACCTCATTATTCCTATTAAGGTAACATTTTTATTTGAAACATCTGTGGGTTCTTGAGACCTGACTGAACCTGACATTCTCAACCTTTGGCAACTGTGTTACGCCTGGCATGCATTTGTGCATACATGTGCCTTGGGGGAAAGGCAAGGAAGGGCTGAACGTACTCTGGTAAAGTGGGATCCTTCTCCAAACGCCTTCCGGGTGCAGGGTGTCAGCAACATCCCTGTCCTTCTGCCTGTGGGCAACCCTGATGTGCACACAGAGTAGGACTTGGTCCACAGCAAGTTTGAAGATCCCATGTTATATCTCCAAAAAGATTTCCATAGAGCCATTCCACCCAAAATGTGCCTTCCCTTACCACTGCTAGATGACAGATCCAGGCTGAAGCCCATCTGGCTGCTGCAAAACCAGATTCCTGCATTTCCTCCCCAAACAAAGCATATATCTACCAGCATCATCCTTCTTTTCCAAGATTGTGAAGACTGAGACTACAAGCAGAAAAAAAAAAAACCACCAAAACCCAACATGAATTAACAGCAAAAAAAAAGGGAAAAACTTCTTTCAAACACAACTATAATTTAAAACCCTATAAAAGGAAGGCATTTCTGAATAACTAACTAGACTTGTCTCTGGTTAGCATAAAGGCATGCCTACTGCTAGGTCTTTGTATAGAAATCCTTGAGGAGGAGGAAAAGATATATTCTCAGCAAAATAAAATGTTGTCAGCTCTTTAAGCCTTAGTGGGAACTGAAAATGTCAAGCTTATACCTGTTAGGCATCATTTAAATTGAAATATGGACCTTCTTCAGTCTTCAAAGTAATGCACTTCAGGTGATAATGATGGATTAACGTTGAGAGAAAATGACCTAGCAGCCAGTTAGTTACTTTTTTCAATTGAGTGGGAGCACACCAAATTTTTCATCGATCTGCCAATTGGAGACAGCTGAGAAATGACGACTGCGCTTACTACAGGCTTCATACATAAATATTCACTGATGAGCACATTAAAATATGGGAAAGCAGAGAAACAGTTTGTTCAAATTCTGCTGCATTTAGACTTGTGTTCGAACAGCTATATATTTCTAAACAGTGAGGATTTACAAGTTCAAAGAGCTGCCCCCTTCACAGTCAAGTTTCTTATAAGTTTCTTACAACATCACACAAATGCATTTTACAAGGCAACTCCGTTACTCACAAGATTAATTCAGTGCCCTTTAAACTGTGGGAGTCGTATTCAAATGTGGTTTAGATTAAAGTGATTTAGCATTATTCCAACATCCAACAACATGAATGTATGTTTTCAATGGATGAATCTGAAATCAGCTGTTCTGCATTGTTAAGCCTCTTACAACAAGCTGTTTGGATTGCTGGCTGCTCAGCACCCCAAAGGGACAGATTAATCTCTGAACTCTGTGGCTGACTCCTATTTAGAGTTCTCAAGCGTCTGCTGTTCATCTGGGCAGCCCTCAGACAAATAAGACAATTTACAGGAATCAATAACAAGCAATTCCAGACAGCGGTGAACTGGAGATAACTCTCGCCCTAGACAGATGCAGAGATGATAGCTGCACCCCTTGCTTTGTGAAACCCACCCTTGAGGATGTCGGGCTAATTCTCCCCAAGCAGGGAAGAGTCATCTGGAATACTAAGAACACAGAGTCTCACCAAAGTAATGAAGATTTTGCCCGAAATGTGGCACATGCCATACAGCCCAAAGCGATGCTGTGAAGAGCACGTTTGCTTGGGAGCGTAGCAAAAAGCTCGTGAATGCACACTGTGATACACCCCAGCAGCAGCAGCAAGAACGTAGACGCAACGGCAAACCTTCATAATGTCATTAGTCATAAGTAATAAAGTAGGAACAAAAGGGGGTTTCTTTCTGAAGGGAACAGTTAGCGTTTCCACTCCACAGACCAGAGAGAGATGACTTTTGTTACCTGGAGCACTGAAATGGGCAGGAAATGGGGCTCCGTGGATCACTCAGGCATTAAGCCTGTGAACCTGAGATCTTTTCCAGCGAGAAAAGTAAAAAGCATGAGAGAATAAATGTAAATGAATAACTGTTCAGAAGAGGAAAGCTTTGCCTCTGCTCATCAGTGAAACCTAACAGTAATAGCAGGTACATGAAAAGCAAATCTACCACACACATAAATGTGAAGCAGGGACACCTCACTGACATATTTGGGTCAAAATATGAAAGGGAGCCCTTTAGATCATTAGTAAACAAAATTCATTAATCTGTTGATAAAGAAATAGTTTTAATTCATGCTGGTTATTGTTTTGGGGAGTCCTATTACCTACTATCATTAGCTACTGAGGTAAATTCCTATTTATTAGTGCAAATGTGAACCACACAGTTGCTTACTGCAGTTCCTGTGGGTCAGCTTGCACATCAGTTTGAGAATGAAGGATTTTGCCAGCAGGATCTTCCGGCACTGCATACATTGCCTCTCGAGGGGTCCTGCCAGCATTCATGGTCCTCTGGGTGCCTCACGCAGCTTTTTGAGAGCTCTGAAAAATGGAGGCAAGAGATAAATGGAGATAAAAATAGACGGGAGGTCCACGGTGGCTACAATAGCTCAAAGAACCACTGAGGTTACAGGGCAAATAAGCAGTCTTTCTTTTTTGAGCATCTGTTAGCACAGATGACACTAAAGGTAAGAAACAGCTTTCCCTGATGCAAGAGTAAGGGGTTTCCAGCAGGTAAGTCAGCAGTTGCACTGCTCTTCTTCTGAACTTAGTCTTTCACCCGCCTGCTGGTGCTTTACACAGATCTGCTCACTGCAGACATGGGAGGTGAGCACAAGGCTGATGGCAGCCAGACAAAGGTGCTAGTGCTCTGATGGAGCCTGCAGTGAAGCTCAGAGGCGGGGTACATGAACCACCGAAGCAGGTGGGGACATGCTATATGATGCACTGCAAGGATTCTTTCTGTAGACCTAGTTTGGCCTTTTAATGCTCTAGTTAATAATTAATGGCAAACAAGTTTCTAGTGAATAATACAGAGTGAATAGAAAATAAAGGCAAGATGTAATAAAGCAATGAATGTGACTTCTTATCAGACAGACAGGGAAGTTTGGTACTCTGTCCTTTACTGCCATTTTTCCCAAATGTTGGGGTTTTTTCTGTGGAATGAATGATTTCAAATTAATCTACAGGGAAAATAGTCAAAATCACAGAGAGGGCCCCCAGGATCTCTTTGATTTCTCATAAGCGTCCTGTGAAAGAACATTTCAAATTCTAATAACCCACTCTTTGTAGGAGAGGCAGGATGAGGAGCAGACAAGATTTTTTGCGGATTGCGGAATTTCTTTGGGATGGTAAAAATCTTATCCCACAACCCCACATATCTGCATAGAATATCCTAATCATTAGACCTTTAAGCTGTCTTGTCCCCATGCTGAGATTTCTGCTACATCCAGTTCAGGCAAGGAGACCCTAGGTGGCAAGACATGATGCTGGCATTGCTTAACATGTAAATAACCCCATTGCTATTTCAGTATTGGGATTCTGGCCAGGGACTCTTTGGGGAAGAACAACTCTTTCTTTGTATTCAGTGGCTGAAAACCAGTCCTTGCTGTCTGCATAGCAGGTCCCAAAACCCCCAGCAGGGTCGTGGTGACACCACACCAGAAGAGTCCCAGCATGTTGGCTGGGCAAAGCCAGTGTCAAAAGTCCAGTGGAGGTGAAAACCTACAACAGAGACATGTAGCTCAGGCAAGGAGCACAAACGATAGGCCTAATTAGAGAGGTGGTGATGGAAAGCTCAATGCCTGAGTTATAAGAAGAGAAGGACTTTTTCTAGCAGCTGCACCAGTTTAGAGAGCACTCACGATGCTCTGCTTGCACTGGTGGCTGCCTTGGCAGGGAAATATGTGTGACTCCACCTCAGTCCCAGGGCAGGGAGTGAGGTCATTGTGAATTTTTTGGCTCCTTCCTTCCATGGCGTGCCTGGCTTGGAGGACTTCTCCCTTTGCCTTGCAGTGCTTATCCCAGTAGGAGACTAATAAGTCCCAGCTGCAGTACCCGGAATGGCTCATTTTGGTCACCAGCTGCTGTACCCAAAGTGTTGGTGCTGGTCTTGGCCTCTGACCTCAGCAGAGGTCAGCTTGAATGCAGTTGTGAAAACTGTTGGCAGAACCAAAGGCTGGGCCAGTTTTTCTTTAGCATGGGAGTTTGTGTCCTCTGTGCCTGAAGACACTACCGCCTGATATTTCATGGTTTCAGAGAAGGGGTGGAGATGAGGGAGGTAAGAGTACGAGGCCACCAAGTGGAATATGGGCTTTTACAAGGCAGAAGGGGGACATCATTGTATCCTTTAGGGGATCAGTCAGCTGCAGGATGGATGGGACCAGAGGCTCAGTTTCAGTTTTCCTGTTGGCAGGATGTGCTTGGAGGAGTTGTACTGGGGGGTTGTAAAGGCTGCCCAGCAATGAAATCTGGTCCAGGCACTTCTCACTTTGTGAAAGCAGGAGACTGTCTCTGAAGAGCTATAAATCTGAGGATGTACAAGAGATGCTTGTGCTAAAAACAATGAGCAGGTCAATTAACTGGTGAGGTCCTGTGTCATGACCACAGCAGATGGGAAGGGACTGAAGGAAGACACTGCTGCCTTCTCATCATTGTGCCTCCTCATCTGTGAGAGCTTCAGAGGCCCAGAGCAGACATGCAGCTCTCAGCAAGGCTGATAGCTACCCTATTGTCAGATGCATGCTGCTTGTGTCCACCAGCCCTGGGGTCTCCATTCAGAGGCTCAAGGAGGAGCCAGCAGATTTCATGAGCTTGTGCTGAAGAGATATGGTGCACTGCTCTTTGCTGTGCACTCTGTGTCGGTGTGTCATTGCTCTCATGCTGGAGTTTTTGGTTATCTACCTGGGGAAGGGAGAACCAATCTCCCACTGCAAACAGCAGTTGGCAAATTGTCCATAACTAAATCTCCATCCCTAACTCCACACTCTCTCAGGAGTAGTGGCAACACCTTAATCTCTCTTTCTCTCCATGGATCTCAAAGGAGACCACAATATTAAGTTAGTCCATTTAAGATGTTTGCCATCTAAACTGTCCCAGCATTATCAATTAGTTATCAGTTCAGCTCTCCACTTGGAGTGCCCCACCTGCCTTCCTCCCAGAGGCAGGCTGGTGGAAGGATGGGGAGAGGGAAAAGAAGCAACCCCAGGGCTACACTAACAACTGTGAGGATGAATGGAAGGCAACAGCCTCGCCCAACGCTAAAGACAACACAGATAATGCAGAGCAGAACCGAGGGGCTAGCCAGGCACCACAGAGGGAAGTAAGAACTGCAAATGCACCCCATCATTCTGCCCCCGCCACGTCCATCCCCTCAGTTCATTAGGCTAAATTGCCCCATAGACATCAGCACACTTCTTCAGGACTTGCCTGTGACCCTCCCAAGGGCCAGGCAAAGAAAGAAGCCAAGCTCCAGCTGTAACTGAAGCATTAGTTTCTCTAAGAATAGCAATGAGAATCAAGAATACAGTTATTTTCTCCTATCAAAAAACTTTCCTCAGATTTGATACAGTGACTTAACTCTGCTCTCGTACTTCCACTCCCACCACAGGCACCAGACAGGACCTTCTGAAGCTGATCAGATGTTGAAATTTCACAGTAGATCTCACCAGAACAGCGTAGGACAGTCATTTTGATAGGCTGGAAAAAGTCACAGTCTTAAATAGTGATAAAATATGCCTCTGCGGTTGGGCCTGTGTTTGCATTTTTGTTAAGATGTCTTACCATGACTTTCTCTCAACTCCCAGGTCACTCCGCCAGCAGTTGCAACAGTGGGAGCATTTTTGTAGACTGCTGAACTGTTCACAGCTGGTGCCTTATCACATGGGTGCCTTTCCCACTGCTATCATTAATGCAGCTTATGTATAGAATCGGATACCTTCGATATACTGGGCTCTAACAAGTTTTGTAGCTCCCATATTTTTAACTGTCTGGTTTCTTTTTGAAATTACCACTTATGAAAACCTTTGATTTCAAAATAAATGTGAAATATAGCCAGCATAAATACTACCCTGAAACAATAAATGAAACCTGTACAGTAATGACAATCTTGTTCTTCCCAGCTGTGTGAATATTCCTGTGGGAGTCAAGCTGGTATAAGCTAGAACAGCCTTAAGGCAGCTCTAATATGCACCTAGAAGGTAGATGGGTACAACAGCTGGCGTAGGAACACAGGAATTTCAGGATTACCATAGTTACTGTTTACTCACCATCCCTGGCCCTACACAAACCACAGATCATGTGGAACTAGGGGTGAAAGCCAGTAACTATAATATAGAATTAAATTATGGCTAGTAAGGAACAAGCATCAGAAGTTTGGCAATTAGTTTAGCTTACACAATCTCCTCAAAGTCCAGCTGCTTAGCAGAATTATCCAAAGTAAACTACCACTGATATTCCTTCTTTTCACAAAAATAAGTTAATTTTTTTAAAATAACCAAAAATAATACCCATGTGCAGACTTTGTGCCTAATTGGGCATACCTGTTTATTTTCACCCAAAACTTCTCAATTCAGTGAGAGGTTTGTCTTGGACACGCTTATGAATCGTGAATTTTTGTCATACATTTTAACTTATATCATTATGCCACCCATTACAAAATAGGCATTTATCCTGTTCCTAAGATGTGTCAAGCCCTTGGTGCAATAACACAATCAATATACTCTGTCAGATAGAGGACACACAAAAGAAGGAGAATTTACAAAGTAAATATCTTTTAAAGGCACGTGTAGACAAAAGCAATGAGGGAAGATTTTGAGTCACATTTTTTCCACATCCTGACCTAAACTGGCTTACATTGGTATGTGTCTGAGTCCTGGGCTGACAAGAGGCTGGTGAACCTTGGAAGACCCAGGGCTTCTTTTGGCTTTGAATTTCAATTTGTAAGTGAAATCTGACACCGAGCAAGTTTCACCTGGTTTCAGGTTTCAATGGAAAAGGGAGAAATGGATGAGGAAATGCAGGTAGCTGCCAGAAGGCAATTGCAGTGAAAGACATGAGGTTGTAAGCAGCAGCAGCATCACAGGGAGTATGTTCATATTGCAAACAGAAAAGCATCATCAGGGAAGGAGCATCCATATCCCTGAGTGTAGGATGCTGATGCTGCTGAGTCTAATAGGGACGTGCAAAAACCAGGCTCAACAAAGTGGTTTTGGTGGTCTTTAGCCAAATGCTTGTCTGTATGTGACCTTTCTAAATGGCGGGAAGACAAACTGCTTCATCCCATAGCATATCAGAAGGCGCAGCCAGACTCCACAGATTTTCCCACAAATATTGTCTGCCCTACAGCCCTGTTCCAAAAAAGTTATGGGATGATAAAGTATTTGTCCGATAGTAAGATAAATGCACAACAGCTGGAATGCAAGACCTGGCACCAGAGGGCTTTTGCCAGCAGGCCAAGGAAAAGTGTGCAAAGCAAGAATGAAATTACATGCCTCATCTGTCCGCGCCGCGTAAGAGCACGGGGCCAACTAACCCAGAGTGATAGATCAGTAATTCGTCATTGTAAGGGAAGCAGTTTACAAAGAGCACCAGAATCCTTGAAAGATGTGTAACACATTGATTGAATTCCCATAATAATATTTTACCAGTAGGAAAAATCCAAGTGAGCTTTAATTATATGCCCCACCAAAAGAAAAAAATCATTAAGCATTACAGCTGCTTCATTCCACCCTTCCCAATTGCTGATTTTTATCAGCAGATTAAAACACTTCCAGCTGAAAGGCTAATTAACCGATTTCGTGTTTTCTGCCTGTCCTGATCACAGGGAAAGTTTACAGTCCAAGGGAAGCACAGTTATAAGCTGCTGGAAAGATTACTGCTTAAGCTGTGTGATTTCCAATGAAAGAAAATGTGTTGGCCTTCAGCTCTCCGTCCTGCTCTCTAACACTCATGCACTCAAAAGCTGCACTGTCTGTCTTCTAGCTGATAGTGCTCCTTTGTCGCAAGCTCTCCCTCCTCCCCGTTAAACACTTCCTCTTCTCTCCATGCACAGATCTTATTCTCAGAAGAATTCAATTGTAAACATGGAAAAGGTTGGGGAAAAAAATCTGCTTTTACAGGCATAAATGCACAGCAGGTTATGCTGCAGCCTTTCAGAGAACAAACTTCTGCTTATTACTATAGCACCAAAGACTGCAGGCACAGAATTGCATCCCAGGGTGCGTCTCTGCACTTGAAAATTTTCCTAATAGCTTTTATTAGGCTTTTTATGTTTTCTAACCATTTTCCAAATTTGACTGTGTGAAAATCTTAATCACTGAATCAGACTAAATGTAGAGATAAATAGGGGTAGATATTTTCCTACACCCTTCAGTATCCTCAGTGAGCCACCTACGTATTTATAAAAAGTATCTAGAAATGTCTAACTGTATAACAGTTCACAAATTCACACATTAACAAAACTCCTTTCTGGCAGACATAGCCCTATGCATGTGTTGGACTAGCATTTAGTTGCCTGTGTGCTTTATATATATATACACACACATATCAGTCCAAAACATTCACAGCCTGCATAAGAATATCATCCTGGTTTTAATTTTGAGGAATATTTTATTTCATTTTTACTCTGGTTTCCTCTTTTTTTTCTTTTTTTTTTTTTTGTTTTTGGAGCAATTGCATTTATAGCACAGAACAACATCTTTAATGAAAAATGGGAAAGCTACACAAAGGAACACTCTGGATTAAGTCATACGAGCTTTTGACTTAACAAATTAAGGCCGGGTGCCGCATGTACTTTATATCATGTTCTGTGTGCAGCAGCGGGTCTGCTGAATGTGTGAAGTCAAGCATATATTTTGGTAGTTTAATATTAAAAAAGCCAGATAGTTAGTATATGTTGTACAGCATTCACTGAAACAAGACCAATATTGCACCAGTTTGGAAAATGGTCTAAATCAATTATATATATACATATGTTTATACAGGTTATATATTTTATACATACATATATTTTAAGCATAAATAAGATATATTTTAAGCATAAATAATATAGAAGCTGGAATAATACTGATATAATTATATGACACATCTGGTCATATCTGAGTTTTTCGAACTCTACTGTTCAAAGCAGAGGCCAAACTCAGCATTCAAACAAGAAAATGCACCCTGGATGGCTCTTAACAGATTTGTGACACATGTTCTGTACAAGTAAATATTTAAATTTGACTGTGAGACAAATTTTGCAATATAGAAGTCTAGATTAGTTGACTTTTCCTTTATGTACTGGAAGAAGCATAAATTTTTCTTCCCCTAATATTTTGAAGTGAGAGAATGATACAGCAGCATTTGGCAAGAGCTTTTGTCACCTGATAATGTCTCTGTTTGCTGGAGTAGGGTACCAATTTCCAGGCACGCCTAGGCTTCCATCACCTCAATTTTAGCAATTTGTGCCTATGGCCCATCCCCCAGATACCTGCATGTGGCAGCCCTGGCTGGCTGCTTAGGGGCAGGGCATGGTGCTTTGCACAGCCTGGGCTACCATCCAGCCAGGTAAACTCTCAGCATGGTACCTGGCCAACCAACACATCCGTCTCAAAAATCCCCCGGCGTACTTCAGTGCTTATCACAGGCCAGCGAGCATCCCATATGGCTGCCCTGCTGAGGGATCAGATCATGGCTTACTTGTGTGTAGCATAAAGGTAGCCAGATCCAGCGGTCCCAAGAGCCCCAGTCCAGACATCACCAACAGGAGGACTGGGAGGGGCGCAATGGGCTCTGCAAAAAACTTAATATACCACAAGCACAGCTGAGGCGCGGCAGCCTCACCACCCTGCCACCACCACTGTATAGACCAGGGAAATGTTACTCCTGACATAGGTTCAATATCATCTAAAAAAAAATCCTTAAAAAAAAGAAACAGCACAATGTTTAGAAACCACTAGGTCTATATTTTGCCTGAAAAATAAATGTTATTTGCACTCCACTACAAGATGTCATCATGACTGCAGCATGGTGTGTAATGAGAGAGTAACTCCAAGCTGCCAACAGAGATGATCCAAAATAAGCAGCACGCTGAAAATCCACAAATAGAAAAATTAGGGCCTTCACTTTTTTCCTCTGGAGATAGCCTAAAATTGGGCTGAAACTACCTCTGTGAGCATGGCTCTGAAAACCTGATCTAAACAAGTCAGTGGGGGCAAGGGGAAAGAGTAGGCATCTCTTACTACACTTCACAGCCATTGCTCTGGGAAGCCACCTATCTTCAGCACACAAGTAAAAACCATGGAAAAGTTGAAGACCTTGAAACACACCACATCTAGATCCTAATATTCTATGACAGAGAGGCCACGCAAGAGTTTCAAAGTTGGATTGCAAGCCAGGTGCTTACACGTTGCCAGTCTTGTACCCTGGCTGAAGAGGGTGTCATGGAGGCACTGGTCTTCACACCTCTCCTCTGCTGTCAGCGGTCCCAGACATCTCACAGGCACCAGCCACATCCAAACCACTTCCAGGAGTGGGATGGGAGAATTTTTGAAAACAAAATAACTTTTTTACTTTTAGATCTATCTATGCCAAATGTTTCAGATAGAAGTTTTATGCTGAAATGAGCATTTACGAGGATCTGAGGCTAAATGTCAGGGGACAATTTTTACAAAACAGTACAAGGCTGAATCCTTCATCAGTTCAAGATAAAATGTGTTCCCTACCCTTAACGCCCACAAGCTTCATGAGGAATAGAGTAACACATGCTGGAAGAAGTGGCAGCATCTTATAATTAAATCCTAATGAGAGCTATTTTTCTGGGAACCACATTTAAATTCGCAATAAATGAAGCTGTTGATAGTGTAAGGTATTTTCTTTTGTACACAGTAAGAGAGAAAGGTTACAAATTTGGTGGCTTCCAGCTAAGCAGCTCTTTTATACCTTTGCAGCTTTAAGGCTCCAGCCCTGCAAAGACAAAGCATATGTTTGGCTTTATTTACTGCATTGACTCCAATATGGTTACTTACCATATCTAAAAAGTTAATCAATTAAACAAGCCTCCGCCTGGTTGAGATTAATTCCCACATATGTGTTGTCTGGGACACACAGTATAGTTTATTTTATGAGAAACAATTGCTATCTTAATTAGCTGATTTAATTTTTAAAAATATTGACAGCTGTGCTATTCAGCAAAAACACAGAAGTGCATCACAAGGAAGAATTTATTCTTGGATTTTAGCCATGCTAACATCAGCCATGCTACTTATGTACCCTGATGCAAGACAGGGAAGAATTAGATATAGGCTCATTTAATTCTCCCTAATTTAAAGCTTGATTCAGTTTTATGGACACACAGTGTCACTGCCTGCAATCATGGAGAAATCAAGCGTTAAAGATGAAGCTTTACTGTAGAGGTCTTCTCAGCTGCATTTTCTGCTGCATGCACTTTGTTTATTTTATTGTTGCTTGCATTTAAAAAAGTATTCTTTTGCTTCCTGTGGATTTTTTCTTAAACTATTCAAAAAAGAGTTTAGTGACAAAGCTCTGCTTAAATGTTCACGTTTCATTTTGATGGTGTTTGGCTGTTTATTTTCATCATCCTGTTCACTGGACTATTTTATGCTCCAAAAAAGACAGTACATCCGCAGTTTTTCCCCCTCAAAAAGCTGTTGGAAGCCTGGTTTAAAAATACCATGAGCGGAAAGCCTGACAACTCTGAAAGAAGGAAAAAAGAAAACACAAAAGCAAAAGAAGATGCAAAGTGATGTCCCACTGACTTCCTCATCTGTCTGTCAGACATCAGCCCTGGCACTGGCGTAGCCGGGCCACCCACCTCCCTGAGGAAAGCTGTGTTAAACAGGGCCACCTCCAACAGGGAGACTGTCACTGCCTCAGTGTGGCGTTGACCTACTGTAACATTGGGAGGCAGAGAAGCAATAAATCAAGCATCGGAAGGAGGTGGCTCTCAGTGGGGCTGCCAAGGGAGCTCTGGGAGAGTGCCGTAAGATAAGGGGTTGCAGGAATCTTAAGGACTCTTTGGTGTGCATAAGGAGAGCCACCGGGAAACACAGGTTTCAAAGGCTGGAGAGCAAAGCAGGCAACAGTTCTCCTTGGAAATAACAAGAAGAAATAGTTTATTGGCCTACAAATACTTAGAGGAGCCTCCCCAAGCTCAAGATGGATCCCAGGAGGACATGTGACAAGGTTAGAGTGCCCCAAGTCAGCTCCCACCAACCCTCGCCAGACTTCTGCAGGTATGAAATCCCGCTCCAGGGCACAGCCTTTTGCCAGAGTCCACCTCCAAGCCAGGCTCTTGTGGAGGATCATAAACCCAAGGAATTTCAGGGCGACAGCAGTTTGGCTTGGTCCCAGTGTCTTAACATCTGACACTGATGGGGAAGGGTTTTTTCTTAGCCAGAACTGCAGGATCAAACTTAACTGAAGTACTTAATTTTATAAATGTAGATTTTAAAAACACAATACAGTCAGGAATTCATAGGAATCGTATGTTCCCATTGAGAGTTTTAATATTCATAAACAATAACAGGCTTATGAAATGATCCTGAAAAAAAAGATAGTTGAGAAGCTTCCTGAGGAGAGGAGGAGGTTAGGAGAGCTGACAGGCAGAGAGAAAACAGCTCCTGAAAACTTTCAGCAGAAATTAAATAAGTAAACAGTCTTTGATTTTCTGGGGTTTTGTCAAAAAGTGATTTACTTAGGTTTTTGTTTGGGGCAACAACAAAACCCTAAAAAACCCCACAATATTTTCAGCTTTTGCTTTTTTGTTCCATGGAAACCTTTTAAAAAATTATGTGCATGCATTTCTCATAAGAAAGAATTCAAGGGAAAACTTTGTCCATCTCTAGGGAGCGTCCAGGAGACGTTTCATGTCCTTATTGCATATTGAAAAAGAAAGAGTGCCTAATGTAATAAGTAAGCCCTGATTTTTGCAGGCAAAAATTTTTCTTGCCAAGTTTCACACTGGAACAAACTGCAGATCTCCCATATATTTTCTTCTTGGGAATTTTTGCCAAATTAGAAGATACAGTTTGCTCGCAAGTACCACCTGCTGATTTTGTGGAAAACAGGAAAAAGTCAAGTTTGACATACGACCTCTGAAATTTTTTCTTGTTACAAACAAAACAGAACAGAAAACACTTCTCCAGCATCATCACATCCCAAGCCAATATAATTTGCAAAAAGTTAGAGCATTTTTTCTTCTAACTGAAAACACTCTTGGGCTGTTTCCACAGAAACCACATGCAAATGTTTGACAACTTTTCTTATACTTTCAGACAGAAGTCAAGACAGAAGTAGTACTTTTTCTTTATTTTAATGCGATATAGGAATTAACATTAAAAAATCCAGTGTAATTCTTTTTTTTCTTTTTAAATAGTTGTGCAACTAATCTATTGTAATAGTTTTCTTAAAAAATTAGTAGACTGCTTAGGTTTTTTTTCCTTCATTTAAATGTATTTTGTTCAAGTTTGGTTTAAATCTAGTAAGTGCCTTCATTTCTAGCACTCTGAAGTGGCTGCCATAGCTTCACACCTCCCTGTAAATTTTCTTATGTATGGACACTGGCATTTGAAAGAAGAGCTGCAGTGTTTCTGCCTAACATATTAATCACCTCTGCTACTAGTAATTTATCTTTTCCGATTTCTACATAAAATAAATTACTTGTAATGGCAACAAAAATAACTATCAAATATACGGCACTGTCCCACTCTGTATTATTAAAGCCTCATTTTAACAACATGAATGCAGATCCTGTTGGTCTCACCTGCTCAGCTATTAGTTTCAATTTGTCTCCCAATGCTTGCCAACATGCTGGGGTGTGTGAGCAGTCCCAGAAGACCTCTTTGGAAAATCTCACTACATTCCCACACCTCTGACAACATTTCACTATACCTCAGGGTAATGCTAAACAATCTTTGCATTGTCCTATGCCATCTGTTCAGCATTTTTAAGCATAACTGCTCCATATTGGCATCTCATGTGTTGTAACCAGTTTCTGTTATACCATACCATTCATTTTTGTCATACTCTTTCCTACCAGTTCATTTCTTTTTCATCACTAGCCAGTGCTGAGTATCACACAAATGTGCTGCATGACGTGGCCAGGAAACTGAAGTAGTGGAGGGAACATCGCCTTGCCCTTTATTATTGCCAGAAGCAGTATATTCTCAGCTCCTTACCTAGGGGGGACCAGCCTGCATCACTTCCAGGAGAGCCAGTGGGTATCGTGTGACAAATCCCATGGCTAACAACAGGATAGTGTGCCCACACAAGAGGAAAACTGCACGGGCACCAAATCAAATACAGGTAAGGCACTGCTGTTGCAAACTCAGAGTGGACTGTCACAGTCTGCTTGTGCCCAGGTGTCCTGCACCACAGGGAAGGAGCACATCCAGCTGGGCAGTACTTCCATCCAGCAGTTGCAATGTTAAAGCCAATTTGGCTTTTAAAGCTACTGGAGTCCCAGGGGCTTGGAGTCGGCCACAGGCTCCCTCCCTCCTGCCAGGTGACCCACTGCTGCCTGGGTTCAGCAGTGGCTGGGGAGTGCAGAGCCCAACACCCCGTCTTGGCCCTGCTAATAGCTGGCTCTGGGTCTTTAACCCTGCACTTAAGCATAGATAAATTACATCGGGCTTCCTCATTCGTAAAATGAGGATGATGCGTATCCATATTTGGGAGCCAAGAGAGAGGATATTTAATATTATATACATGCTAAAAACATTACTATTGCACTTTCGCTGCTTGAATTAGTCTAACATTTTAAAGGGAAGTATTTTATTTAAAACTTCCTAGCTTTTAGACTCTTCAGTAGACATCAGTGACTACTTTCCCTAACAATTCACATCTTCAAGTGCTTGACTGGTATCCTAAGCCAGTATATTTCCAGTACCTGAGGAATAATAACAAGGTTTCATATTAAGTTGAGATCTAAAGCCCTCTAGAAAAGATGGGAGTCTATCTGTAGTCATACTTGAATTCAAGAAGGCCTTAATATTAATTAAAAAATGCCTAAAGTAGTTCTGAATATTCATACTTTTTTTAATCAGTTCTGGAACAAATCAGAAATTAATTGAAAGGCCTGCTGAATTTGCCTAATCAGCAACCTGAACCGAGATTTATGAAATCCTGACCATGTCCCAGACAAATAAGCTAGTGTTTTGTTTTGTTTGATTTTTCACTTTTTTGCCTTTCTATAACACTGTTCACTAACTTAAAGCCTGACCATCACTATTTTTCCAAACGAGCACATGTGGTAACATCCATCTCACGTAACCATTGACCTCAGGAAGTTAAGAAAACAAACTGTTCCAAAACGACACATGAAATATGGCTGCTAAGATGGCCAGCACATTCTTCTCATTTTTCATTAGCCTCTTCTGTACCCATCACAGGACAAATCATCTGGCAGGAAACAGCAGCCATGTCTCAATATGGCAAAGTCTGGTTAGGCCTGAATCTAGGGATAGACTTTTTCCGTAAAACCTCATGGTAGAAATATAAGGTAACATCTGTTGGGCACATCCTACACCTGGCATTCAGAGGAGAGTGAGTGGATTTGGGGCAAAGGCTCCTGAAGGGCACATCACGGAGCTGTCGTCCCATGAGGTCCCAGAGCTGCCCCCAGACAGAGCCAGGCACCCTGCACTGCTTGTGCTCCCCCAGATACCTAGGGAACCACTTGGACAATATCATCTTCAGGTCCTTACGACTCTGTGCTTGGGCACCCACAGGGAAATTGGATTTGACAATTTTTTTTTCCTGCATCGGTGAGGTTCTCTCATATACGGCTGTGCCTGCACAGCTCATTTCACTGTGATTATTTGTCTGAGATAGTGAGACAGAAAAGATGATTTGCTATTTCCTAGTCCCTATTTCTGCACACATATGTATATTACTATAGCATCAGGTGCCACATCTAAGACTATCTTCCTCCCCTTCTCGGTACTGGGCTCTAAAACACACAAATTCTTGCCCTGGCTGCGATGCTCTGAAACTCTCACCATTTGTGTAGGCCAGTAAAGGTGGAAGGGATGGCAGCCCTGAGTTTGCAGAGGGAGAAGTGAGATGCATCACCATTGCTGGAGGTATTTAAAAGATGCGTAGACATGGTGCTTAGGGACGTGGTTTAGTGCTGGACTTGGCAGTGTTAGGTCTACGGTTGGCCTTAATGATCTCAAGGGTCTTTTCCAACCAAAATCATTCTATGATGCAGTGAGAGGGAGGGAGGCACTTACTGGTACTTCCCCAGGAGCACACTGCAGCCAGCAAGGTGCCCCAGCGGCTCAAGCCCTGCCCCAGGGCCAGGCAGGCAGCCAGGCACTCTGGGAGACAGATTTGGAGCTGGGTTAAATTATTCTGCAAGGAGATGAAGCAGTACTGGGCTTGCCTGTGACAGGAAGGACTGGCCAGTCCCACACCGGTGGGGAAATGCAGAGCAACTCCAATAGGTGCTAATGGTTTCAGCCAAGGGAATGTTTAATGGGAGCTACTTAGCTTTGCTCCCAATAAACAAAGACAGCGCTGCTCTGGTGTGACCTTGTGTACTTGTTAATTGGAGGCTTAATTGTGTCCTTAAGCCTTGCATTTGGGCTTTTTTTGTGGGGAAGAATATCGGTAGGGAATTTAAAAAAAACTTAAACAACAAACCTCACTAATCTGAACAAACACTGGCATTGTTGTCCAGTGAGTCCCAGAGGGAACATCAAGACAGCAAGGAAAGATGGATCAGAGCCAGCCACTGAGGAAAATAATGTACCTCATGCTTAATGAGTCGGAAGTTCACAGGCAGGAAGGTTCCTGAAGCTGTACTTTTAATCCAACCCATAGCCTCAGTTTAAGTGCTGAAAGGTAAGCAAGTATTCAGATCCATTTGACATCAGTTTTCCCATAGTCAGAATTGCCTTATGCCTTGCACAGAGTAAGGGACTAATATTCTCTAGTTGCCTGTGCTAGCAGAGGTCCTAGGTCTAGTAATGGCTGGTATTGTAACTGCCATGCCAACTATACCTGTTCACAAGCAAAAGAGCTAAAGACAGCACCATCAATATTTTTAAATATCTAACCTGAATAATGCTGCTTCCACATCAGAAAAGTCCCATTTCCAGAAACTACTGCTAACTGTTGGTTTGAATTGAAGAATTCATTTTACTGACATTAGGCTGCTCTGAACAATCAGGTGTCTGCCATTGTTGTTCATATCCAGGCTTATAAGATATAAAATGCATAAGTGTGAATAATTCTGTGCAAACCCCTTGGAAATAAGACACATGGATTAGCCAACAGCATGTTTTAATAATTAGGGGACAGCAGCCAAGGCATAGCAGAGTGGTATTCAGGATGTATTACAACCACTTTCTTTCCCTTTTCCTAACCCTGTCTTCCTCTCTCATTTCTATCGTTGTCTTGCCTTTCAGGAAGGAAGGGAAGTGTTACTAAGCTTTTAACCTTTGATGCCTGAGGAACGCTCATCTCCAGCTTCCAAACTGTACTTCACCCTCCCCAGGTGGGAATGAGGATTCCTATGAAGTGCAGGAAAATCAGATCGGAGAGCGCACATGACATGCCCATTCTGTGGGTTTGTGTGACTCCTCTTTCAGAGGCTCCTCAGAACCAGGCCAGAGAAAAGCCAAAGGGTTCAAAAAATGTTGAATCAGTCTTACAAAATTCAGGGCATTGGCCTAAAAAAAAAAATCACAATGTCTCTAAAAACCAAACCAAAGCAAAGCAACAACCCCTTCTAATGCCTTCATTTGCCTTCTGGTTTCTGAGCAATTTGTACTCACATAGCATGTTTAAGCTTTGCGCCTTAAGGACTAGATGTACTTAAAAATAAAAATAAAAACAAACAGAAACAACCCTAAGATATTCTTATGTAATCACAAACACATCCAGGAACTAAGACTTAAACAGGAGAAAATATGGATACCCTAATAAAATTGCGAGCTGGCAGTAACCAGCTCACCCTTTGTTGGGTTACCTTTCAGTGCAGTTTTTGTTCATGCAACAAGCAGGTCCTTCTCCTGGCATTGGCACTAAAATCCATATTCTCTGATATAACATTCAGTGATATCTCAAAAAACATACTCCTTTTTCCATACATCCACCTAATGGTGTTTCATAGAGTGTCTTTCAGACCAGCACAATCTCAAACCTGGTTATCTTAAAAGTCTGCTAATTGCATCCTTCACAGGGTGGAAGTTACAATTCAAACCATCTCTTCATTCAGTGGTTTTAGCCCAAGACCCAGTTGTCCCCTACATGTTTAGCTTTTCACCTATTTCACATAGCTGTCCCACACTACCTGCATTGTCCAGAGTCCCTGACTGCAGCGCTTGTTCATCAGACAGCTCCTTCATCCCACAAGCCTGGTCCTACACCATCTACATCTAAGAGCTAGAATTTGACTCATAGGCCTTGATCACAACCATGACAAATATTTGGGAATTTTGCTGTAGATTTCAGATGATATTGGACTGTAAAGAGCATGAAATTATGTGAAAAAAGAACATCAGCATCATTTATTTTTTATATGGACTAATGGACCGCATATTGGCATGTCAACAAGAGAAATCCATGTTCTTTCCTTTCTGTTGCAAAGCCAGAAGAAAATCATATAATCTTTGCATGCCTCTCTAAGCCCTCCCAGGTTTTTTATTTATCTTCTTGTATTGCAAACTTCCTTAGGGTATGGGCAGCCTCACTATCTGCCTTTACTACATTAGGACACCACAAAATCATCTGGGGTCAGATTTCTGGACACTGATCCATATTGGAATACAAGTAATCAGAGTTAAAAAAGAGTCTACCAACAACAAACACTTCTTTTCCTCAGATTCCTGGTTGGGAGAAACTCAGAGATAAGGAAACCTGCACTGTGGACTGCAGAAAGTTCAAACAGCAAGAAAAAACCTGATGCAAAGCCTTATTTACTGCAATTCTAATCTAATTCTAATCCACCTTGCTCTAAAGACCGCTGCACAGCATAACACAGAGCCTTCAGATAACAAACAGTTACAAAAACTCATTGATTTCTCTGAGCAACATAATCTGCCAAAAACACATTCAGCCTCTGTGGAAAAGACCTTCACCCCTGGATAGAGCCCATCGGTGCACACCCTGTTAGTAATTGCCAGCTCTTAGAAAATTACTTTCATCTGGCTGCAGAAAATGCATATGTAAAAGCGAGCCTGGCAGCCCTTCTCAGAGCTTTATTCACTGCAGCTTAAGTGAGATAACCATCTGTCATTCCACTGTGCACACCAGTCCTCTATCTTGATTACACACAGCATCTGCCATACATGAAAGATGCTTTGGGTAACCTACCCCTGTTACTAACTTTTTACTAACTTTCAGGCAAATACTCATGCCTGGCATTTATTTCCTCTGTCCTATGGGTAGAGACGGGGGAGGGCCTTCCAGTCTCTCTTACTATTTTCACTGGTAACCAAGAGGTTTTATTAGCTCTTTTTTTCTTATAGGATGGTGCACAGTGAATGGCTCCTCAAAGTGTTCAGTTGTTGCTCACCTAGGCATTGCTTTCACCCATTAAACACAAACCTCAAAGGATTGAAATTTGGTTCTTATCAGCATGCAGAAGTAAATATAACAAAAGTAGAGTAGTAGAAAAAAGGAACAAACTTTTGTTATGGCATTACTGTCATGAGTAGTTCCTTAACAGTATATGCCCTTCATGTACACAGCATCTGGGTAGCCCCTTAAAAGAGATGCCCACAGTGGCTGTCCTACCACCTGCCTCTTGGTTCCTGAGATACCACTAGCTCTCTGCATGTGGCATGTGTTACTCCTCTGCATCTCAGTGCCAGTTCTAACTGGACATCAACTTTCCTTAACCAAACGGTTCAGCAGCTGTGTCTGCTTTCCTCAGGCTCTGCCCAGCACCATTGGTGACAAAGAGTGCTCAGGGACAGAGCCACAGAGCTGACCCAACAAACCTCGAGCTGTTAGCTGTCTTTTGCTGACAGAGGCTGATGTCTATTAGGCCATGTCAGACCTCATCCTTTGAGGCTGAGGGGCTCAGACAAACCCCAAAAATACAACTTTTCTGGTAGGTAAATAATGACAGCAAGGAGAACTAGGCTTAGTAGATCCAAGCCTCTTCTTGACAAAGTCAATAATCTGCCCTTTTCCAAGCAGCTTAAAAAAAAAATCCCACACTTTCATGCCACAAACAGACAGAACTTCACACTTGCTAAAACACCAGCCTTCAAACTTTTATATATAATGTTATCAGTGTGATACCACCTTTTCTCAATGAGGCAACTCTTACATAAGAAAAAGCAATAAATGCTCAACTACTGTTTGTCATTTATTAATTTCCTAACTCACTTGGAAAGGAGTGGTAAGATCAAATCACACAGATGTGTTCAGGATAGCAGTAAGAAGTCTCCCAGTTCCAAGAAACTGTTTGCACCAGTGTCACGAGTATTACCAGAGAAATTATTGAAACTTGTCCGAGTTGCTTAAAACAGAAGAGGCTCGATAAACACACAAATAAACATTCTCTTGCAACCATCAGTGTTTGTGCTCTTCCTCACTATCCTGATGCAGACGGAGAACTTGCTAGCCCACAATGGTCACCAGAAGATATTTGATCTACCTGAATGTCTATGTTACCAGTATGAGTAGCTATTTTGAAGGATGCCCTGGTACCCTTTGGCTTCCCCTTGGAACACTGCATCAACGGATTGTGCATGTTCCTGTATCTCAAATTTAAGGAGAGCTACCCTGAAAGAATGGAAAGTCTTCTCCATTCATCTTAACATAGTTTGTAGGTTACTGATAAATACAAATAAACAACTTACTCAAACTCAAAATACAGATATTTCTGCTTCAACACTTGTAGAAGCAGGTAAACAGACATGAAAAGAATACTATGTGCAACTAAGGAGTATTTAGATTTTTGTATCGGTTTTTCTTGCCCTGCCTTTGTAAGTTGAAAAATTAACAGACATTTCACATTTTGCTGTCTAGGGAGCTAGTTTTTGAGCAACCCTTTGCTCCTAGGAAAGTAATCTGTCTTAAATAACCCTATATTCATGAATGACTATTAGGACTTAGCAAACATTCTTCATAATATTTGTTCTAGCCCTAGAGAATATTAATATTCATGTCTTCCTCCACACCACCCCATCCAAAGATTTCTTCACCTGTACTCTGTCAGGAAAGAGTTTTGACCTTCCATGCACTAATACATTGGCTGTCACATTCATTGGCTATACCTAAGTACAATTTTCACTTGTCCAGAGAGTAAATGGAGTCAAGTAATGAATATCTGGGAGATGAATCCATGGAAGAACAGCCCGTAGTGGGTAATGGTCTAATCCTGGAATGAGGTTTCTTTTCATGTTATGGACTTTACGCCTCCTGCTATTTTATATCTTCTTAATCATACTTTAACCTCATAATCAGACAAAATGATAACTAATCCCTCTGGAGTGATAACAGGTTTACAGCTCACTGAAAGATACCATAATGGAAAGGAACTAGGGACTAATCTTCAACATGCCATGTTGCATTAACAGGGACAAGGGCACGTGTGCATGTAAAGTGATTTCCTGTCTTTGTTCCCATTGCTCTCACTGAGTAGTAACAGCAATCACTAAAGACAGAAGATAATAATCACTGAAGGTACATGATAACTAAGCCCAGTATGAACTGGGGCTGAAGGGTTCAGATCCAATTCAAAACAAATGCAGGTCTTCAAGGCACAGCTATAGGTGGAGATCATGTGGAATGGTATCAGTCCACTCTAATATTAGCATGCAGGATAAGCCAGGCTGTTTCTTGACAACTTATGGCTTATGTATTACACAAGCCTAATCCTGCACCGTGGGCCAACATGAAAAGGGTCATGGACTTCCTTCCTACCTTTAGGGTATTACCATAGTCAATGGATTAGGGAACAAAAAAAAAAGGAACTTTTCTGGCAATGCTCAGACCCTTTCAAAAAAACCAGCTTCCCAGATTTCTTTGATCATGATTTTGTTTGCTTTATAAGTTTTTGAAGGCTCTCTGATGTGACAAACTCCTATTCTGCTGCTTGCATCCAGATACAGTTCTGCGATGAAAAGCTTTGTTCTCCTCCAATATTGCAAGATTTGTGATTGTTAATCTACTCTGTTATTCAACTCTGCATGAAATTATCAGGCCTTATTCTTTACTGGCTTCCACTGATGTACATCAGGAATCTTTCCAAATATATGACACTCTAATATTGAAGTAAGTGAAAGGAGGTCCAAACCTTGCATGCTTCCTAGAAGCTACTTCAAGATGAGGGAACTTTGTTCTTTATTTTGCTGTGATTGTCTTTCTGCAATGAATCTAAAAAAAGTTTAAGTTTTTCTAGGCAATTTTAGCTGGCATTCAGCCACTACTTTACAGGGAGCTGTGGAGTGGGTAGGCAAGGTATTATGTCACTGCTGCAGATAACACAGTATGATCATAGTCGTATTTTATATTGTTAGCTCTAAGATTTGACCAGTTTTAACACACCAGTGATTAAAAATGTCTTGCATGCTGGCATTGCTCACAGCAGTGCTCTAACTCATTCCTGTTGAACCATACAAAGGAGATGACTGGAAGCGATTAAAGTCTTCATGTGCCCTCCAGCCCCAGCGGTGTCATTCAGGCAAGAGGTTCTGAGCCCTTTCAAGCCCACCACACATTCCCCAAATTGGAGATTTTTGAGGAATAAACTCTCATTTTTAGCACAAAGCCACTGGATGCCAAGAACTGCCATTGTGCAAATGACATGCTCCAAGACACATTTTACTATTCAGATCCCAAATCCCCCATTTCCTGTTGACTCTCATTGCTTAAGCTAATATCATTCAGCCTACTCTTTCAACTGGGTAGAAGGGCTTAGTTAAACCCCACTGCAGAGGAGCACAGTGCACATGTGTAACAGAGTAGAAATTGTTGGCTCAGAGCATATTCATTTGTTGTGTGTAACTCAGTAATAAAAAACAAATGCAGAGACTTCATTTTATATATAATAAAAATACTGCAATATTTTATGTGTCTCATTTTAGCAGCCTGTTTTTAAATAACAGCCTTATTTTTTTTCCAATTGCAGATCTCTGAACAGAGGAGCAAAACATTAAAGTATTTTTAGTTTATGGGCTAAGCGTCCAGCCCAGCAGTTTGCTAGTAATATATGTATACTGATAATAACCACAACTAGCAGGGGATGCAATGCAGCCTCAGTTATTTCTCTCTGCTCTGCAAGAACACACTCATCCTGTTAAGAATTCAGATGTTAGCCAGGATTGCTAACTGCATCAGTTCACACTTCCCTGAAGAGAAGCAAAATGGTAGGTTGTTCTTTGAAATACCACAAAGCCTTTCTGAACACTACAGCTCAATTGCTCACGGAACTGAGGGAATGGTACTGAAATTTTAATTTTTCTTCTTAAGATAGTTGATTTTAAGCCAATAAGCAGGGTACTGTTGGAAACTTGTAATTTTGAAATACGTAGACTTCTCTGAGCACATAAGGTTTTTGGTCTTTCACCAGGGAATGCCAGTGATACTGAGGGACCTCCCGAGCTCGAAAAGATATACAATAGAGTTTAAAAATACATAAGTGAAAATCACTGTTCAATAAACACATCCCACCTTTCCAGCACATTTGCTTTTATCTCCTGAGATTACACCAGTCCCTGCAGAGCATGGTGTAGGTCTGACCCACAGCCAGCTGATGTGGGCAGGAGTCCCTCCTAGACTGCTCCAGGTAGAGTCAATATGCAGGGCTCCTCGAGGTGCAGACAGGGACACCCAGCACCACAGATGGGCAGGTAAAAGTTTCTGTTTTGCTTTAGGTAAAACGTTAAGGGTGCTGTGCAAAGAATGCACCATGAGTGAAGTATCACTAGGAAGGTCAGCCCAGAGCTGCCAAAAAATGCAGAAAATCCAGTGTTAATTATGATGTGTCACAGCAGCATTTTTATACTATCAAACTGAATTTGCAGTTTCCGCAGAGACTCTCCAAACCATCTTGGTATCATTCTGGTAAAATCTGTAGTGAAAGACAATAGCTTTCCTGGAAGCAGATGGGCTTAACACCTTCAAAAATGAATTTGTCAAGCACAGCCAGACACCAGCTCTTCCTCGTTCAGTCCTGAATCACATAACCAGTGTTGACACTAGAATACCTTTTTTCCCCTCTCCAGTTGCTGTATTTCAATCAGGATATGTTTTAGAATACCATGACCTTTGGAAAGGAATAATCATCGTCCTCTAAAATGTGTACTGCAGTCCCTACAGAGGCTGAATTGGGAGAACTGGAACCAAGTGGCCCTTTTTGTTTTCCCCACCTAGAGGGTTTGGGATAAGTAGGATGTATTGTTTCCCTCCGGTATTGGGAAGTGAAGACAAATTAGCCTTTGCTTCTAACAAATTGGCTTCTTGTTTTCAATAACAAAGTCTCCTAATTGAAAACGTAAACCCTGATCTGAAAATCCCTTGTGTTTTCACACTTTGCTTTTATCTTATTTGTGCTTCTTCACTTGATCGTCTTTGAAAAGCATTTATGGAAAGTGAGACAGCCGCAATGTCTCCCATTAAAATAATTATAATCATCACTGATAGGCATGACTTTACAGGTGGGGACAGATGAATGCCTTCAGAATCACAGACAGAAAACAGTTTTTACCACCAGTCTGCCTTTCCCCTATCACGTACTTTTGGTAGCGGTTAAGTTGTCCTGTTTATACGAAGGGGAGTGTCCTGGAATAAAATACTGATCGAAGTGGGAAAACATTGGTGAATCTTTCACCAGGAAAGTACTTGACCATTGTTATTTTCCCCCACTTAAGTGTCAAAACCAACAGAGGCACACGCCACGCAGTAGAGCATAGCTGGAAAACACTGCTGGGCTCAGCAGTCCCAGTGCCTTTCCTTTCTTCTCCCAGTATGATGCCAGAAAGCCAGCTCCTGACTTCTGATTGTTGCTTCAAGAAAAGGGTCTGAGAGGGCTCTGCTGGAGTTTGCTTTGTCAATAAATGTTTGAGAAGTGCTCTGGGATCCAAGGCTTAAGTGACTATCTGGGAGATGGTACAAACCAACTCACTCCTCTTACAAAAGGGAAGAGCAAGAGAAGAGTGTGCTCCCCCCACAGTGATTTGCTTGGCATGGGGAGATAGGGCACTCCTTGAGAGAGGAGCAATGTCACCTCTTCCCTTCCTGTTTTCTTTGGGCTCTGGAAAGCGCTCACTAATTAGGCAGTTGTGCTGCTCCTGAGAAACAATGAACAAACGAGCCAATTAGCCCCAATTCATTGTTAAGCTTGAAGCCAACCTACAGCAGCACTTTTCAGAGCAAATTTCCTCACTGGTGACTTTATTTTGTTACCATTTTTACTGCCATCTAATTGAAGCCACTGATGGCTAATTGCTTCATTTATCATCAAGTTTACAGGCCACACACTGCAAAACTAATTAGAGACCAGAGCCTTTCTTTGAAATATTGCTGGTATTTACATGTAAATCCAATTCATTATGTTTCAAAGAAGCTGAGAAGAGTGGGAATGAGAAGATTATTTCTAAAAAACAGCACTGAGATTAGGTAGTCCCAGACTGCGCTCTAATGCCACTATTTTAAGCTTAATGGGAAAGGGGGTGGAGGACAATTAGCAGTCATCCCCCCCCACCCAGTTTCTGACACTACCAAGCACAAACCCAAAACCCACATAATGAATCCTGGATAAATGCTAGCAGTGAGCTCTGCTCCACACGCAGAATTCTCAACCATACTGATTTTCACAGGGAAGTGGTGAATTTTGCACTTGAGGTGAGAAATACTGCCCTAAGGATTTAAATCTGACAAGTGCCAAGGTCTTGTGAAGGTTCCTGTGTTTGGCATGGAAAGAGGGGAAGGCAGACCTCAGCATTCGCTATGCATTGATTCAACAATATGTCACCCAAAGCCTGCAGACTTTTGGCAGACCTGCAAAGAATTGTTATTTTAACTGAAATCTGATAGATTTTCTACTTCTAAGGCATTTTCAGATAAATGCCTCCAATTTGGAGCCAGCTTCTCTCTTGCCTTGCACAGGTTTCCCCACTAACTTCACCAGGGCTACTCTTTGGACTGAAGACCCAGTTTCTGAGGGAGAATAAAGCTTATTTTCTTTCCTGCTTGTTGTTTGATATTCTCCTGTTGCAACTATTCTTCTTCTTTCCCCTTTTTAGGTCCCCTACATCCGGACGGGCTCATTTCTCCCTAAATAAACTTAAAGCACAGAAGTGAAATGCATTTGTTGCCTGGGAAACATGCAATTCAGTATATGAGGTGGCCATCCTAAGAGAGCCACAGACCTCCAAGGAAGTTTTTATATCAATAATTGTAACCAACCAGAAGTACCATGTTAGTAGAACATTCCCTGCTACTTGCTTGTTACTTTTCAAAATGTTTGACGAGTTCCTCATTATAGCCCATGATTTATTTTGGTTTTATGTAGAGTCTTGGTCTTTCATTTCAGAAATGTTTTACTGTAATAGTGAGAGAATTTGACAGAATTTCAGAAGGGGGTAGAAGTCACTGGTGGAGGATTACTGGTAAACTCTTCATTGTATCATCATTCTGTTTCATTAGCTCCGCTTTCTCACTTTGATGCAATGACTGTTTTCCATAACACACTGCTCCTTTAAAACAGTCCTATCTCCTCAGGCCTTCTAACGGCCACTAAAGATATTGCAATTGTATACGATATCCTGCTTCTGGCGCTGGTAGTACACCATCAAACTCTCTCTCTCTTACCCCCCAGGAAAACAGTCGCACCATGATTTTTCTCTAATAACTGCTCGGAGGGTTTCCCCCCTGGGGAGGTTGACTGGGTGTGCTCCAAGAAACACTCCATCACCTCACACTATAGGGTTATTTTCCAGTTAAGTTATGATGGTACCTAAAGATCCCAGCAAAGATCATTTTGCTTCTTGCCAGATAAGGAAACTATTTTTAGAAGGGAAATAATATTATATGTTTTCTCAGATATGAATCTAGGGAAAACATTAAGGTCAGTCATGCATCAGCCCACAGTAATGCAAACTCTGGAACTATCTATGACACATCATGGAAGTAAACTGTGTATCAATACATGATTATTTATCAAGGATTTCTTCCAGCTGTTTGACAGCACTTGCTAATGAAGGCAAAGCCAGGAAGGGACATCATCCACCACCTCTCAAACAGCACCAAAAAAATAAATGCAGAAAGCCCTTGTGCTTCTAGTAGAGAATCTTGCAATAATCAAAGAAAGAAGCCAGGGTAATTGTACCAAAAACCTAGCCCCAAAATAAAGGTTACAATGGGTTTAAAAGCTGATCTTTGTCTGCAATGAGGACCCGAATGGGGAGTTGAATGGGGAGTTTTCTGAACGGGAAACAGGAGATGCTCAAATGGTTTATAGGGCTGCCTCCAGCTTTCTTTATCAGTGAGCACCCTTTCCTCTGTCTTTTCTTCAACTAAGAGCCAACTCTAATCCTTTTTGGATATTTTTTTGTTGCATTAGTGTTGTTGCCACAAGGCCTCAAGAGAGTATCTATCTCAGCTGAAAGCAAAGCTGAGGTAGCACCAACATATGGAGTCCAGCACAGCAAAAAAAAATCTTAACCACTTTGTAGCCCTCACAGATATGCTGGCCATTGCAGGCAATAACAGCTTTAAAAATCTCAACATTAAGCATTGCCTTGTGGTAGAAAATCGGTTTTCCCAAACTACCTTGATTTTTGGGACAGTTTCCCAAACTACCTTTTCACCAGGATTTATAAGCAAGTTTTAAAAGAAAGACTGATGGGCTTTATCAACAAAGCAGTCCTAACCTTCCCCTCTTCCTTCAGCCTGAACCTGTTTACTGCTTTAGCATTCTTCTCCAGCATCCAAGCTCCATGCTGTAATTTGATGCCTCCAGTGACAATAAGGAAAGCAATCTATGTTGCTGCATAAGAAAAATAAACCAGCAATTAACAAGTTCCTCTATGTTTCCTGTTTACATAATACAGATCTTTCTCAGGGCAAAAGCCCAGAAGAAACTAATAGGCCTGGAAAAGATTTGCCATAAAGGCTATTTGAAATACCCACTGATGCAACTAGACCTGTTGTTTCCTCCATAAAGGGTGTAAAAGGATAGATTTAAATGTGGATTTAAATGCTGTCAGGACTGGTTAGTGGTGGCAGCAGGCAGAGCTTTCTATAGATGACACCTTTGGAAAAGCTGTTCTGTACCACTAGCAGGTGGTAGGGACATTTCCATCACAACTGCTTTACTTAAAAAAAAAGACTATGTGCAAAGCAAATACACTTCACAAATGCATTAGAAATGGCCATTTTTTAAACAGGACAATAGTAAAGGGAGGTGTTGATTGGCTGCTGCTTAATTTTCAAGGGGTGTCAAGATAACATACTCCTCTATCAGTCTTGTCACATCTCCCAGATAAAAAGTTGTACTTGATATTCGGTGAACACTACTACACATGTTGCCTTTTGGCTTCTATGCTTGAGTACCTAATCAAACAAACTAAACTGTGCTTGCTGTTTTGCAGGACCTTATGTCCTAAGACCTTCAGTGATACCCATTATGGTTTACAGGTCTCGGGGGGGGGGGTGGGTGGGGGGTGGTCTGTTATTTATGGAGTCTTATGCAAACTGCTAGCCACTTGAAACACTCTGTATTGGGTACTTTCCCTCTTGCCCCAGTCATATGTTTGATGTTTTTAGTTTTAGTTTTCTCTCTGAGCAGAATTTTAAATTGAGAAAGTGAGCTTTCTATTCAAGCGAAGGCGTGAACCACAAGAGGAGCTTAGACAACTCCCTTACTGTAGGTAGGGCTGTAGGAACAGACCATGTAGGAGCAGACAATAGTCCAGCTCTCTCTGACAATAATCAGCACCAGCAAGGCACTGGTGTAACAGCTAACTTACCACATGAAGAGTCAGCTCTAGTCCCATTCCTGCCATTAGTTTGCTGGATAACCTTTCCATCACACTGTGCCATGATATCTCATTTAGCAGGAGCTTGGCACCACCAGTGTTTTTTGTAAAGCACTTCAAGAGGAAAAGTCCCATAGAAGATTCAGGTACGATCTTTTTGCTACAATTGCATCAGCAGAAGATATTAAAAACCCTACTGCTGGAAACATAGTTAGTGCTAATATTCCATGCTTGTCTTATTTTGATTTCAGATAGTTCCAGTCATGAACAAAGTTTGACATAATTCCAGAAAATTTAACTACATATCAGAGAGCTGCAATGTTTTGTATTTTCCATATTTTTTTCTGAACTATTAGCTCAAGAACCAGAAAGCCATATAAACTCACCCAAAGTTCAAAAGAGCTACAACATTTCATTCTGATCCTCACTTTAAGATCAACTGAGCCACGCAAAAAGGTTTGGGATAGTCAACTTTTTTAGAAATTGAAAACTGAACTGCTGGGACAAAATTCGATGTGCACATGTCATGCAGAATAGCACAAGTTCTGGTCAAAAAGACAGAAGCCCGTCCTTGAAAATGTGCTTTAAAACTTCCCTGAACTTGGCCTAATTGAGAGACATTAAATCTAAACTGACAGGCTGTTCCCCACTGATATCAGTAGGAGTTGGGTCACAGGCCCTATGTACCGCAGGCTCCAGCTCCCTGTACAGTTACAGGGTCCCACAGAGTTAGGGTCGGTTTCAGGTGTGTTTGCTCCAGGACCATAGCTTCATGCATCCACATTAAATTTCCCTTTTCATCCATTTAATCTTTAAGTTTCAGTTTTTCATTAAATTTTTAAGCTTTAGTTTTCAGATATGCATTCGTGGACTGCCAGATCTAGACAAAGAGGCTGCAAACCTGAGGACAGTTACTGTGTTCAGCATCCAAACTTTTCTGAAGAGATAACTTCATGTGGTTGCACAATAGTAAGTACTATGACTTCAGCAGTGTTTATCTTTCCAAAGATCTTTTATTCCACTAGTTGTTTGTTATATTTAATATACATTAAGCCAGCAGTTTCTCCTCTTGCAGTTTGCTTGGGACTATTATTAACAAAGATTTAACATATACAAAATTATTCCTCAGATGTCCACGCCAAGTTTGCAGATTGTGCATTAAGAAGTTTTCAAGTAAACTGCTGGCAAGAAAAGGCTGGATAAATTAAAAATGGGGAAAAGATTAACTTCTCATATTGTAGTTCAAAGAATGGTGGAATAGATTTCATTCACATTTCCCAGGACGCTACTGAAGAGAATGGTTTCAAATCAAAATGATTGCTTAACCTTAACTACAGAGTTATGACATGAAAAAGCTATAATCATCAAATTAAAGGGGTAAAATTTAGGAAAAGTGTGGGTTGAACAGTCCTAGTATATACGGTCAGTCCTATGATGTGAAGTGGGATATGGAAAAGGAATAACATAATAATAACATACATTTTTAGTATCTTTCATCCACAAGAATTTCAAAATGCTTCCCAGACTAAACATGAAAGTCCGGATTCTGATTTCTGCTCTCCTGGTGTAAATCCAAAGTGATTTGACTGAAGCTATTAGAGTTGACTTCTTTTACAAGAAATTGAGATCAGAGGTTTGGCCCTATTGTAGGCATACAGTAATGGGTTTCATTTGTGCACTGGTCTCATTCAAACAGTTATAATTTGAAGCAAATTCGTTTTCCAGCATTGGGAGAACTAGAACTGATAAATCTGGCACTCAACTTTATACAGCAAGAGAGAAGAAAAAGCAGTAATGCAACTTTAACGTTCATCCAGAGATGTAAAACAGGCAAGTATCCCTATGAGTATAAAATATTATTGCTTTAATTCAGATCAGTAAAAATCCTCTCCAAGAAAACACTGAAGTAAAAGAGTGGGAGGAGGCAGAAAGAAGGAATATATTAAAGCACATTAATTTAAACTACAAAGACGCTCTCTGTCCAGTACACTCAAGAACTTTGACAAGAAAATAGGCTTTTTTTTGGTGCAGCACCCCTCGTTCCCAGCCACACCCAGATCCTTTCTGAAATGTGTGAAATTCTAGTTTTCTTAGCTCTACAATTTCTTAGCTCTGTAATTTTATTGTGCTGTGAGAATTAGAAGCAAGAGATCCTTCTTTACTATCAACATTTTGCAAGTTGGCTTGGAAAGACATTGCAGCTGATCTGTAACACCACCACCCCTGACCACCCCCCTCCCTTAAAAGCCTAAGACCTATCCTAAAGTTTTGCTTTCTGGACCTGATCTGATGCCTACTGAAGTTCACTACAGTTTCTCTGGTAATTCCAGCAAGGCTTAGACCGGGGTCTTCTATGACCATAGAGTTGAAGTAGATTTTTTTAGGCTTCTTCATGAGAAGAAAGCTGCAAGACCATTTTTACACACCCTGCAAAAATGCTCCCTCAACCTTTTTTCCAGGGCAAAGTCCAAGGGTCAAAGATCTTTCATGGAGAGGAACATCTCTACTTTTGCCTGCTTTTGCACAAAATTGTACCCTTCCTAATCCAACTGTGTGTCAGCAAATAACTTAAAACTTCCCAGGAGAGTATTTATCTGATTTCAGGTCGGTAAGAGTGGCTTTAGAACTTAAACTGCTGGTATGTAAAAAGCAACAAACCCTGCAGTTTATTTGAGCAGCAGGGTCAGAAAGCAAGCATGAACCTAGAGAAAAAAGTTATAAAAAGCTCCCTTTGAATGATGAACATTAAACTATCTGCTGTTATTTAAATAAACAGGGTTTGCACACACCATTGATCAAGGTTGGAAAAAGTCCTCTTGTATTTCTGGGCTTCTGATTTCAGACAACCAAGGGTCACCACCAACTCAAGTCACCACCTAGTAAGTGACTTTGCCAGTTCTTGGCCCTCTGCAATTCATCTTTTTTCAAAAAACATGTGATACTGTGGTACAGCAAATTAATGATGCTGCCAGTCCAGGGTTCAGTAGCCTAAGATTTAAATTAGTTATGGTCAAAAAGGGGACAGTGGTAACTGACACAAGTCCTTTAAAGTTTTTCACATATGACAAAAATCCTCATCTAACAATATCCAGGGAGCAATTCTCTGGCTGCATTTCTATACAACTAAGCCCTGAAATAAAGACTGTGAATTTAAGAAAGATACTGTGATTTTTACACAGGCTGTCATAGGGGCTGCTAAAATTGAATAAAATTAGTCCTTCATGGTGATTTTGTAATGACTAATGTTAATTAAGATACAATTTCTTTATACTGACTTAGGGAGGCCCCTTATAGCCTGTCTATTAAATACATGCTTGCCAGCTAAAAAGACCCAGAAATACAGAGGAATGAGATTTTTTTTTTAAGGAAGCCTTTCTCTGTCTGGCTCCTGTGTCCTTTCTCATCTGGACCAAACACACAGTCCAAGGGTGCATTCTATTTGAAGAAATAAAAATCTTTAACAGTTTGTTTGGCAGTAACCTTGCCTCATCACTCAGCATGGCAATATTTGCTCAAGGAGGGACCAGTGCCTGAGCATCTCTACTCCTCCAACGGAAGGAGAGGGGACTGATTTTAGCCTCTACCACTCTCTCACCAGAATTTTACCAACCTTGACCCTGTTCCTAGTCTTTACCAGCCCCCAGGACACAAGGAGCATTCAGCAGTCCTGCGGAAGGAGCTGGAGGCGGCATGGCTGGGCTGTGGCTCTGCTAACCAGCCACCACCCTCTGGCTACTGCTGGCTCACAGTTTGGCTCCCAATCCTTCAACCCTGAAAAAGGCTAAAAGCAAGTGCTTTCTTGAGCAAGGTACCCTGCAAAAGCAGCCTTTCATTTCTGAGCAAAAACCCCCACCTGCTGCCATTTGCTGTGTGCAGAAACATAGGACTTCCCATACACTCTCCATAAAAATACAGGATTGCAACAAAGAAGAATGCTCAAATTATACAGTTTGGGGGGGTCTTCCCTCCTTTTAATGAAAAAATCCTCACAAGGCCTAAATATTTCTCAAATCAAAAGGAGTTAACACCAGAGACAGGTAGGTTCTGATTTGTAAGGTAAAATATCTGGAGTTCTCAGTGACATTAGAGCTTCAATTACCCACTCCTCCCTCAAGCCAGACCTTCCCCTGGATGCAGAGGTAGGAACTGCTCTGAGCAGTTCAGAAACTTTTCAGAATGCATTAAAAAAAAGTCACTGCTCTCCTGTTCATTTCTGCAACAAACATAACAAGCTAGATTTTTAGTTTTAACCACTTTAAAACGGAACAAAGGAGTGAAGGCCTGAATGCGAATGGCAACGTTACAGTCTGACAGAATGGGATCTGGATGGAGCCATCTCCTCTCCTACACCAAAAAAGTGCATGCTTTCAGCACATACAAGGGGAAACACACACCCCATGCATTTGTTTCCTTCCCTGGCTCAGGTCATCATCACAAGTAACAAAAGTGAACAACAGATTCTAGCACCTCCCTAATGGTCTCCACCTGTCTTTGCTGCATGCAATATGGAAAGGAAAATATTCCCCAGTATCCCTGTGGGTAACAGTGTCAAAAGATATAAATGCACTTTCATCATTAAAATCCTTCCATGTATTTCTAGAGTACCTGGGCTATTCGTACAATATGAACAAGATTTTAATTGTTACACCCACTGCCTTCAACTGGGTATGGGAGCAATCTATGGATAAAAGATGTGTTTGGTGCAAGCCCTTGTCACCTTGGGGCAGAATCTTAAATATGGAAAATTTATTGCAGATGAATTCAAGAGGGGCTTATAAATCCATTTTAAGGGGAATCATTTCTTCACTCTATTCCTCAGCACTCTCCTCCCAAAAAGCATTCCAAAACTCAGACATGTATATTAGCCCAGTTCAGACTCGTTCTTTGGAAGATCTCTTCTACCACATTGCACATACACATTCACTTCAGCAGAACTACTTATTTAAAGTACAGGGCAGCACAGCTGCCACTGCTAAGTTCTAAATCAATACACAGTAAAATTAATTTTTTGATTATTAACAGATAATCAAAACCTTCCAGAGGACATCAGTTACTGCTTCTGATACAGCCAACATTGGCTTTTCTCTGCATTTCCCCCAAGTTTCTGTAAAAAAACCCAGATGGATCTGACACCCACCTTTCAGAGCTACTCACCCTGGATGGAGGAAGCTAATCTAACTCTTGAGAACAAAAAAAGCATGGAAAAGGGTGGAGAGCATGCAGGGATCTATATAGCTTGTAAAAGCCTAATGAAAGTTAATTAATTAATTAATTAATTAATTAAGCACTCAGGACCTGAAGGGCTGCCTCTGAAGTGACCCAGAGAACTCCCACAGCCTTGAACAATCTGGAGCTTTGTCCCCACCTGCAATCAGTTAGTGTTTGTTATTTTCTCCTTCTAATGTCTGTGGACCCTCAGCTCTGTAACCCAAATAAGGTTTTCAACACAGGTTGTTTGCAGATTACCATAGAAATGAGAGGCTGTGTAGTCTTCTGATCAGAGCAGAGAATCTGGAGTATCCTTTTTTTGCATTTATAGCCCCATACTGGGAGCTCTTCAGGGAAATCAATGAAGCTTCCTGTGCCTAATTTACCCTTCATAACACTACCACCTGCCTGTTGCAAGTCCTACTTCACATTTGAAAAGTGTTTGAGCCAGCCAAATAAAGGAAGTACTGGAACTACAAAAATAACTTAGTCAATAGGGTATCAAACCAAATGCTGAGTATTCTTTGGCATAAGAACCAGTGATACATTTTCCATGTGATATGCTGAAGAGCTGAAGCTGAAATCCAGTGCATCAAGTCAGGAAAATGGTCTTAAAGTGGGATGTTAGCTATACCAAGCAGATGTTTTTATAACTGGCTGTATGGAAAAGCTGAGATGTACCCTATCTGTATAGAGATTTGCATTGTCCATTTATAAATATATTCCCTTACTCATTCTACAGTCTCATTCAAATGGCAAATTCCATTGCTTTTACAGTGCATGATTAATTTCCTTGACAAAGTAGGTTTTTTGTGTCTGGTGGTTGATCTTCAGGCACCAAACACAATTTTTGTGAGGAGAGAGAAAGGAATATATTTCTATGGTAAGTTATTACAGAACCGGTCAGGTTAACACCACCTATATGTCAGTTTTGCACCTCTCACCCAGGGTTTGGCATATATACTCCAGCGGTCTTGGAGTGCTTACTCCAGCACCACAGACCACATCCTGCACAATGAATGGGAGGAGGTGGCACAGAAGCCCAGCAGTGGGACAGTGGAAGCATCACTTGCCTATAGCTGTTTCTAGAAGACATCCTGGTAAGGTTTTCTCGTTCAGTGCTGTACTACCTAAGAAGGGACCACAATGCTTCTTATGTTTATGCAAATATTGCACATTTTCCCACATGCCAAATGGTGTTGGATTTGCCCAGAGCAATGGCTAAGGAGGCCTAAATATTTGGCCAGAGCTTTGTCACGGTCTTTCCTCTCATGGCAGGCTTGCTATTAACATTTTCTTCATTTTGGAAATGACTCGGCAAAAGGAAGGAAAAGTGCCACTCCGTACCTCAGGCTCACAAGTAACTAAAACATCTCTTATGTCACTGGCAAAGGACCCGTCAATGTTTTCTTCTTCAACATAAATCCCATGCTGTGAAAGCCTACTGCTCCCCCTCACCTTCTCTGTCCTCTATTTTTCTCCTGACAAAACCAGTGACATGACAGTTCTTAAATAAATCAGCCCCCAGTTGTGCTTTGTGATGTCATGGTGAGCGCAGGCCTGACCCTTAGTAATCAACATCTCGGCACACCGGGAAGCTTCCTGTTTTAACCGCTCTAGCAGCCAAGCAAACTTGCCTACACTGCAGAAATGATGTGAATTACCTCACCTCTGTGTATCGTAATAACCCTTACCACACATTATGCCAAATGTTCAGCACTGAGCTGCAAGGAGCCAAAATGGAGACAAAACCCCAATAATGTCTAAAACAGAGTTCAAGTGAAGCTGGGTCCATGCCAGGCTGCGTTCTTCATGTCAGCCTCAGATCTGACTCTTGTGCATATGAACTAACGACAGGGGCAGGGAATAAAACAGCATTTGAGTTATTCTCACAGAGCAGGTACTTAATAATATCCACATTTCCAGCATTTGAACGTTATACTTTTATTAAGCAAAAAACCACTCCCACCAAATATCCCTCAGTTGCAGTAAAGGCTGTGAGCATGATTTTATTTCAGCCTGTGAACAAAGCCATATGGATTTCATCTGAGGGATTTGGGGGTTTTGATTCTTATAAAAGTCATGATGTCAAACAAAACTTCAGATCAGTCCCAAAACATATGCAGTGTGACAGCTGACAATGGAAACTACACAATGACATTCTTCGGCCCAGCAACATCTTCAGGCTCAGCAAGGAAACGAGCACAAATGTAGACGGGCTTCAGCTTTCCGAATCCAAACGAAAGGCGGCGTCTGATACTTGAGTTATGCCATCCCACAGCTGGGGATGCATTTTGACAAACACGTTTCTCATGGCCACAAGCCAATCTCAAACTTCTTAGAAGATTCAGTATTCTGAAGAAACTGTAGTCCCATGCCCCTTGCCAGACAGCCTTTCCTACTTTTGTATATCCCTCTATTCAGCTCAGCTGCAACCTGCAGTATGCACTTATAATGCCCATAGTTTTTGCACAGTGCACAGCTCAAAGTACGGCCGTGTTAGCAGGGATGTTCCTCGGAGGGCTTGGCCTCATAATCAGTGAGCATCTCTAGTGCTTTTCAGTTACTTCCTTGGCATTAATCCAGAAGGAAAAGAGGCCTACTCCAAAAATACGTCAGATTCTTCAAAAACCAGGTCTCAAGGGTCTACGAGAAATGTCCCTTAAGCTGTGGCTACAGCCGGTGGGAGGGTAACTGGTAAAGCAAAATACAATGTCAAAAGAACTTTTAAACATAGCAAAATAACTACCTATTTTTGCATCTTGTGAGAAGTTGCTTAGAAACTCAGCAGCACATTTAGGGTTATTATGCATTCAAAACAAAATTCAGGATATGAAACAAGATCTAGGTTTATTGGCTATGTGCTTTCCTATTCAGCCCAGCCAAAAAGACAAAAAAAGGCCTGTTTACTTTTAATGCCAAAAAAATTACTAAAACATTTATAACAGCTGGTTGTACTACTGAACGAACCACTCAATTAATCAGCTAACTACCGTATGTTTGAAAGAGACAACGCAAGTTTCCATTTCTGATAAAGTGCAAAATATTGATTATTTCCGGGACAACACATGAATAAATTACTTGTGTTCATAATTAGGCTTTGCAGTGTCCAGAAATTCTAGGTACTTTTCACACATCATTTATCAATATTCTTTCTTTCATTTCACTTTGCTTTTACCCCAGGTTTTTTAGAATGGGGGCCAAAATAAACAGAATACTTCCTTATAGTTCCCTCTCTCACTTCCTGCTTATGAAAGAATTTTCACTCATGGCCTCTTGTGCTTCTTGGAATCAAATTTCTTCCAGAAATCTGCAGCACTGTTTTCTCCAGCAGCTAGAATGCAGCATTTTAATTATGAGTATTATTACAATCTCTCTTTCAATCCCCCATCCCACATTCCTCCTTCTCTGTCCTAATGGCTGGTCCCTCACAAACCAGCTGTTAGAGGCAAACCTACAAATTTACTGCTTGCTTCCTTAGTATAATGCCCTCTCAACACTACTTTATGAGTGCTGGTCTCTCAAAAAATAGGAAAAAGAAAAAAAAGAAAAGCCTCTGAAATTTGTGACATAGCTCTTCCGTGTGGTCTATTTTTAGGCGCACTTTATAGGTTGTGAAAGGCTTAATCTATCCCCATACACTGGAGTGCCACAGCTTGCGGCAGCGGCTGCCCCCAACACAGCTAACGAATACAAGGGCTCGGGGATCTCTGTGCTCACTGTGGGCTTAGTCGAGCTACAGCATCCCGTGCTGCAGCCATCAGCGAAGGCCACGTGGGTGACACGATGCACGTGGGTCCTCTAGACACAGATTACATCAGTTAATGCCTATAATAAACAGGTAATTCTGTAATTGATTTCCAGAACTGCTTATAGTAGTTGAAAGAGATTTCATGGTCGAGTGTGAGTTTCCCAAACAATGAAAGAGTTTGAAGGATTGGGGAGGGGGGATTCCTTACGAGGACAACGGAGCTCTGCTTCCAGAGGCATTGCAAGCTAAGCTGCCGAAACCATGTGAGAACTGTCTTCAGATTGAACTTCTTGCCAAGGAAGGACTCAGATAACACTGTCGATATGAGAAAACATTCCAGGCAATATCCCATCACATTTTAAGTTAAAACCATAGATTTTATTTTTTGATAGTGCTGACAACAGATGTATTTTAGCTAACAGAACCGTCCAGGATGGAAATGAAAGACACCACAGGCATAATGTTTTCTCTAATTTCTAGTGATGCATAGGAACAAATCTATCTCTAGTGATTATTTAATTGCCTGGACTTTCTTCCCATAGTATGAGCATGCGTGTGAGCTGATATATGTATTTATGTGCATATACATATAAAAATAAATATGTATTTATATGGAGCAGACCATTCCAAAACAAATCTGAGAATGACAATAACACAGTACTCACTCTCAGCTGCACTCCACGAAAGGCTTGTAAGAGTTGAATACAGAATTTTTTTCATCTGGCACTTTGCAAGTAAGACACATAAATTCAACTCCTTAGGAAGACTCTACAGAGCTGGAACTAACGAAGTGAATGCATTCAGTCATGCAAAGGTTTTTCTCAACCTGCCACACCTTTTTTAGAGTTATTTTCCTATTAATCATATTCTTTACAAGAATGTCACAGTCCCCATAAAGTAAAAGCTTGAGGCTAGACAGAGGAAGGGTGATAAAAATATTGGGTGCCTTGCACGGGGAAGTTACATGAATCTTGCACCAAATACGAAAAAATAAAGTGATTTCTAATAGTGCAGAGATTAATACAGGTATACACTTCTCAGAATAATATCTGGACCAAACCTCTTCAGTGTCCTTTACTTCAGCAGTTAGAATGTGCCATTTCATGTGCATTTTAACAAAAACATTTTAACAAACTAATAAACCTAGCACCTAGTATTATTTTTAGAGTGTTATAGTACTGCATTAGTATGACATAAAGGGCAGAGACAGTACATATATTTGATACTGTTTGAATCCAGATGTTTGAATTTTCTAGTGTCTTAACAGTGTGGGGGGAAAAAAAAAAGAGTTAAAATGTCCTTTAGCTTTTGGGGGACTTCTAGCTGTGTTTCATCTTCTGTAAGCTCGCAAAGAAAATTCTTTTCTGTAAAGATCTATAGAACATCTATCTCAGGCCAGTAGCAGAAGTTGGTTTAATAAATAAATTGAATTGAATGCATAGGAAGCAGAGAAGCAGAGATACTTTATAAACACATAAATCATCCAGCCAAACAAGCAAAATGGAGTTATGATAAATCACAAACCTTTGATAAGCAAATTCAGAGTAGCAAGTACAAACTATGTATGTGCAGTTCCCAGACCACATATGTTTGCAAACCTCACAAACTCAAGAATTACAAATGTCAAAAGTAGGATTATTAAGAAACTGTTCAAGAGCCAAGAAAAAGGCCTCACTGAAATAACAGTTTGCAGTGATTACTATGAGCAATTGTAGCCTAAGATATGCTTTAAGATGGTGATTGTCCTTTCAAGAGAGAGCAAGGTTGCTAGAAGATTTTGTCAGATTGCCTGCTATTGTTGAACAAATGGACACACTTTTAAGCACAAAATCCCTTCCTGGAGTTTGAAAAAAAATAATAAAAAAAAAAATCTCAAGTTAAATACAGCTTGGGAATAATTGCTCCAAAGCCTCACTTACTTATGTTGCTCACTTAAAGAAGGGCTTGTATACCTGATAGCTTATCCTTTTTCCCATCTACACACAAGTTATTTCTTCCTACAAGGCTTACCAATCCTGTGTACTCAGCCCATTACAGAGTTACAACAGGCTACTAGTGCTGTAAGGGCAGTAATGGCGAGAAAGAAACTCAGCATTTTAAAAGTCTAGAAAGGTTTTCCATTAGCATTCCATGAGCAACTGTCCTTCAAGGTTTCAGTTTGAGTCACTTTGTTTCATGACAAAACAACTTCAGCCCAGAGAGTGAAAACACTATCCAGTCTGGCCAAGTAAATCCAGGTCACCTAAGAAAATCTTGAAGCAATCTTGACCAAAGAACAAATAAGAATTATGAAGATGAGATTAATCTCTCTGATGGTGAAAAGTAATGAAATCGGCTGTACCTGACTGCTACATGATCAAACCTAGCCCTTGTGTCCTACTGTGCAACTGACTGATGGCTGAGTCTTAAAGAGAAGGCAACCCACTCCTCCTCACCCTGTCTGCACAGCTCTCTAGCACTAGGAGAGGCACCCACTGATAGTAAGGGTGGCATGCATCACTTCCCTTTTGATTTACTGATTCAGAGATATCCATTTTCAGATTCAGAAACTAATTTTCTTATGAAATAAAGAAAAACCTGTACTGGAGATTTCATAGCTGTGTGATGCAAATCACAAAACACTAGCTTGATTAGATTAGATTTTATTTTCTCCTGGAGTAATTTTTCCAACACTATTTCAGCAAGGCTGGTAAAATCAGTAGCTACTTCTTCACCATATGTAGACACATTGCCAAATTAAAGGAGACAATTTATTTTTTAAAGGTGGGGGCCCTAGATATTCTCATTAACTTCCATAATTTTACACGCTCGTAAATTCCCATCCCTTGTCTTTTCATTTTGTTGATTTTCCCCAGTATGACAGTCATCTATTGTACGTTGTTTTATCTTCCTAGTGGTTGATCCTGCAAATGCTTTCTCATACAAGGAATTCCATTGACTTCAATGGGATTCCTCTTATAAATAAGGTTTTTTAGTATTGGGCCCTAAGCTGTACATTTTTTTAAGCAGGAAATCCTCTTCACCTGTTTTGTAAAAGATGATAAATAATAGCCTCAAGGCAGACAACTCACAAGAAGTAGGTGGCTTAACAAAACTTGCATCTGGCATACATGTACAATTAGGTTTGTTTAGACTCCATATTTTTTCCCAGTTTTTCCAGGGAAGGGAGGAAGAATGAAGCTTCAGGGGTGGGAAAGTTATAAATGACATTCCAGGAAAAATACTTCTTAAAGTAGATTTTTTTTCCTCCTCTAGATTTCTTTCCCTCATCAGTAAGTGGCTGTCTTTCAGACACATGTCTTTAACACTATGACCATACTGAACCATTCCCTTTTTTTTTTTGTGTGTGTGTGTGTGTTATAACATAAATAGTCTCAATGTAGAGAGCCTGAGGACAGGCTCTACAAATGATTTCTTAACCTCCTCCTGCAGCCCCAGACGGCATGAGAGAGGTCTTCTGAGTGCACCTCCTGTGCCACCAGCACTGCCACCCCACACAAGCCAAAAGCCTGGGGTCTCTTTGCAACCGCCAACACCGAACAACACCGAAAATGTACAAACAAGTGGTTAATGATCTTAGCAGAGACTCGATTCTGGGGCCTCGTGTGTCAACTGTTTTCACATTTACCCTCTTCTTTGCAATGACAAGGGTTATAAACTTTAAGGGGGGAGGTTGTTATTTTTTTTTTTAATGAAAGCTTCTTTTCTTTTTTTTTGAGTAGCCAAACTGGGGCTCTTAGGAGAGACAGTAAGGCTCAAGTAATTTCACATGTCTCTAAGTTACACAGAGGTGGTGTAACGTAGTGCAGTTGGGGTCCCTTACACTGTGCTACAGTGCTTCACCATGCTGGGGTACCTGTCACCACAGTACAGCTCTGCCAAAAGCCCCCGAAGAAGATGGAAGGAATGAGGGGCAGCCACACGAGCCCTCTCCTGGTGCTCTTGTGGTGTGTGCAGCATAGCCAAAACAGGAACTGCTCTGACGGAGGGGTAATTTGTCCCGTTTTATTCAATTAACCTTATTTGCATATCTGAGGTTAATCTTTTTTCCTGTTATTCTAGCAGCAAATGCACACCAAGAGACATGCTGATACACTGAGTGGAAAATCATATGTTTGTGTATGCCCATCACTGAAGTCAATCACAATAAAAGATATGACAAATTATGTGATTCATTCTCAAAATTGAATCCTGTGATGTTTATGCAGAGCACAAGGATACTCATGCCTTTAATGCAACAAGCCTGCTTTCTATTTACATAGATGAGTGAAACATTGCCCTGGCATTACACAGAGCAAAGTGTGCAAGTTCTAAACTCTTCCATAGTCCCTGGATATAAGAGTGCATTCATATGTTTGTGTTTAACATGAACAAATTTATGATCTGATGTGGATTCCTCTGAGTACAGATGTATTCCAACTATTTGCTGAGTCCTAATTTTGAAGGAACAAATGTGAGTGCTTTGGCGGGGGGAGGAGTTATTTTCTCTTTATTTTAAGGGTTTTCAGTGCAGTGCAGGCTGTTTTTTTTATGAGGGGGTGGGTTGGGGGTTGTCTCTGACAGTTTAAAGGATACAGGTAGTGAGAACCAGCATATTAGAAGAAAGTCAAGACTGGGAAAGTAAATCAAATGCCTCCAGATCTATTTGTTCATTTTTGTAACTGCAGATAGTCCAGGTTTTATGAACACTGCAAATAGAAACATACACTGAAAGGTAATCTTTTGCTGTTGACACTGCCAACAATTGCATAAAGTAATCTGCATATATCCGCAGCATTAACCTCAAAATAATTTCAAGCAAACATGACAGGTTTTGTAATTAGGGCTTCTGTAGGAAGGCAGAGAGGGAGAAACAAAAGTGATTGCATCTCTTGCACGTAGCCATGCATCTGTCTGGTGAAGAGTTTCCTTGTACCTTGAAGATCCCCTCTGGATATTAATTCAGCTCTTGTTCTCAGTTGCATATAGGTGCCTGCTGCCCAAAGAGGATGTGAATCCAGCAGGGACTATGCCTCCCTGTGCCTGTGGTCCCTTTTACCCAGACTGTTTCCCTTGATGATATATACAGGGAGACAAGGGGCACCCCAGCTTTCCCAGTGCCTAGTTAAGTCAATCTTAAAGCCTTTCTGTGCTGATGGTGTGACTTAGAGGGCTCACTGCAGATCCCAGAGGGTACATTTCAGTATGCCAGTTGTGGTTCAGGTTAGAGATAACTACATTAGAATAGGATATATTTTAGGCACAGGATCAAAGTTTACATATGAGGCCAAATCAAGGGAGAAGTCTGATGTTTCAGTAATCATGAGAAAGGTCCTAATCATAGTGATATGCTCTCAGTTTCCACAGTGCCGGTAATCACACAGATCAATCTGATTTTCCTGAAACTTTTGCCATCTTGAAAAGTGGGAAATGGAGAAGGGCAGCTCTTTGTGTGGCTTTAAATCTGCTCTGGAACGAGACTCACTGGAGTAAAATTGAAAAAAAAATCTGAATCCAAACACTTCTTTAAATCTAATGGGGATTGTATTCCTGGTTTTTATTTTGTCCTATTTCTCACGCATACAAATACATATTTTTCAATAATCAGTCATCTGCATCAAACTTACATGTCCCAGTGTTTTTTCCTTTGATGTAGTTGGCCAAATTCCCATTGATTTCAGTTGGAGGAGGGTCAGAACTAATGTGCGTTACTGAAAACATGCAAACCCGTATCCTGGCTGGCAGTTATTTCAAGAGCTATGAAGCTTTTAACAATTCAAAGCACATAACCTGTCTTTAATATGAGTTAATTTGCCTGCATGTCAGAAAGAACATGTACTTCATATTGTGTGTCTTCCTGAAATACCCTTTTGATGTAAATGTTCTGCCTGCTGATTAACAGTTGTGTCCCTTCGTTGGAAGACCTTCTTCTGTGTGCAAGGCAACACCCTCTTCTTGAAGTCTCCTCTTGGAAGCGAACACCTCAAGTCAACTAACTGAACCAGACCTAACTGAATTTTTTGCTGTCCCTTATTATTGTCCTTACTGAAATCAGAGGATACACTGGTTTCAGAGAGCTAGATTATGAACAGTAACCATGGATTTTATGATCTAGGAAAGAAAGGTCAAACGCTGCTTTCAAAAACATCAAGGTGGTGTTTTTTGCAGGTGGAGCAACAGAGGGCTAAGATCATCTGATGAAGCAGTGAGTGTCCTTACCACCAGGCCTTTGAAACACAGAAAAGACCACCTTGCAAGAGGAGTCCAGCACTGTTACCAAGGGACAGCACTATAGCAGCAGGTATATGAACCATATTCAGTTAACCAAACACATAGTGCAGCAAACAGTACTAAAGATGTGCATTTCTCCATTTGCCAGAGATAGAAACCCAGAACAGCTGCAAACCACTGACTCTCTCGATCAATTAAAAATGAAACTGCTGGACATTGCTTTAATGGTGACCAAGAGGAAAGACCACTAGGAAGTTGGTGTGGCAGTGAAAGATGGCTGAGACTCTGATAACTGCCCTATAGAGAATTTAAAATTAGCAAACAGTTAAAAGTAAGGCGAATGCAGGCTAGGAAAGTCCAGAAAAGCAGCTACCTGGAGGCAATGGTGATTTTTGCTAAAAACCAGGCTGTGTGCCTAATTCCCATGGAGAGTAATGAGAGATAGTAGCCAGAGTATAAGTGTGCAGTTATTTTTTACAAAAAAAGAGTTTGATCACTGTTTAAAGGCCAAACTCACATCATCTGGAAGACAAGGCTCTTATTTTTAGAGGGAACATACTTTATGTTTCTGGCAGCAGATCCAAGGTAAGAATTTTTCAAGCTCCTTTGTGTTTCAGCTTTTTACCTTCAATTCACTTTGCTACTCTCAGAACACAGCATTTATACGTACCGCAAAATCTCAAATTACCTACAGCTTTGATACATATGTTACCAGATACAAATACACATATATTTGTGTATTACTCTTCCCTAAGGAAATAAGCCTGTGCAGTCACACACTTTATCTCCTTTTAACTTTTGAAATCTTTCCCAAATGTCAACCACATTTGACAAAGGATTACATGTCACAGAGATAACTAAGTTCCTAGAAATACAGTGATAATCAGTAGCTAGGGCAGTGCAATAGCCCAAAAGGAGGGCAGGCCAAGTTTTGAAATTAAACCCTCTGTGTAGCAGTAGATATCTGGCCAAAGAGTATGCATGAGCTAACCAGACAGTCGGGGTATGAGTCGCTCCTAATAGTTGTGACATGTATCTTCCTCACTAAGTGTCAGGAGTTTTTACAGCGCAAGAAATTTAATGGACAGGAGGAAATAAATCTGAAGGTAACCGTGCCTCACTTGACCTGCTGCTTAAAGAGCTACTTGCTCAGGAAATGCTAATTGCTTCTCACTGGAACTTGTTAGTGCATGGGAGAATTTACTTTAATTATGCATCTTCCTTTGTCACAGTTCTGTCTGTGCCATATCACATTCCATAGAAAGCAATCTGATACATGCAAGAAAGGAGTATAGTGTGCTACCAAATTCGCATTCAGTTTCATAAATGACAGACCTTTTCTTTGAACAGTAAGCCATTTAATGCCGGTTTTGAAGGAAGAACAAAACTCTAAGGTATCATGTTCTCCATGAAATACCCTGACCGTAGTTCCATTTTTTTAAAAACTGAATCCAGAAAATAATTAAAACAGATGATCATCTTCCCTGATCCTTCAGGTTTATGTCAAAGGTCAACAGTGTGAACCTGTAATGGGTTTGACCCTAATTAATTAGCCAAGGTAGAGCACTTGCATACCAGCATAAATTATATACATACTTAAAGAAGACCAATAGCAAATCTTCATGAAGTCATCTTATCCTTGATTTCCCATAGAAAGACACCTAAGCGCCCCTTTCCGGTTAACACAACAAAATGATAGTTCTAGACCTTGCCCTGAAATTTACAGCAGCAACATTTATTAACCAGATATCTTTTTCTGTTACTGAAAGCTGAAATAGAAGAAATCTTTCCATTCATGACTTTTTTTAAGATTTAAGAAGGTGTATTTAAGAACCTGTCTATATTTTATTGCACTACAAACTATACAGCCATGACAAGCAGCAGAGAGGGATTATTACTGGGTCCTCAAGTTTCCCTAAAGAACTGGGAAAAGTAATTGCAACAAAATTGGTGTATTTGTCCACAAAATAGTATTATATGAGTTTTTCAGAGAGAATGTGGAAAAGAAAAGGAGCATTTCTAAGGTCAGGCATAACATTAAGGAAGCAAGACATTCTGTTGGGAAATGTGTGGAAAGCTTCACCTTAACTTCACCTGGAGCCAGTTTTGGCTAGGAAAATTTATAAGACACCATTAAAATTCCCCTTTTCAAGCTTCCAGCATGTTCTTTTCCTAGAAAAAATAAGTTTTCCAAAGTACAATACATACATGTCATAATGAATTAACCTAATTATACTAATAAATGCTTAACTGATCTTCTATAACACACATTTGTACAGATTATAGAGTTTTCCCCAAGAATTTGCAGACTTACAAATCTTTCCTCAAGTTATCTTTGAGAAGGTCTTTGTAACATTTTCTTTTCAACAATCATTTCACAATCAGCCGAATTCAGCCTACAACTCTTGACCTTCGAGGTGCTGTCCATCTTTCCAGTCTACATTATGGTCACATAGTGGGTTCTGCAAGCAGAAGACATTTCCTGGTCATTTCAGCCGCATTCTGATGTTTTAACTGTTAGGTAACCAGTTAAAAGAAATGCTTTGTACATTTGTAGAAAGAAATGCAAATCATTTTGCACAGTGAAATTCAGAATGGAGTAAGAAAGTGCAAATAGCATCAGCTCTATGTTTTCCTGAACTGGGACTTCAGTTTTTAACAGAAAGAAAGTAAACTTATTTTCAAACTCTCTGAAGAATAATCCAAAACACACTGTAGTTAGCATTACTCCTTTCAGTGACTCTTCTGGGCTTGGACCTGCCTTTTTAACTTGTTGTGATTATAAAACAGAATGTCTGCCTTACTTTCTGTTTCTTGAGGAGTGAAAGGAATCTGATTTATGGTGCATAAATAGCCTAATATTATTGTAACATGTATTTGGTTGCTCATGAGTGTTCTGTAGTTACGTAGATTATATAGCATAATAAGTGAAAGAACAGCGTATCCTGTTTCGAAAGGGAGCGGTTGTAGTTTTTGTTGGACAAAAACAACTTTCACATATCTCCTAAGGGGGAATATGCTAAATCTACTTGATCCAGTGCATTATGCAAATACAGTAAACCTTTGAAGATTTCAGGCAGTTCACCCAGTTTTTCCTAACCTTCCTTTATAAGGATACAGCATCCTTGGTCTCTGAAACCACTTCTACAAGGCACAGTGTATTAAACTTTTTAGAGATTATTTGTGGAAAAATGGTTTCTTTGTCATTCAAGATGTGTTTTTAGGCCTATAATTTCCTTCAAGTGAGCACAATTCCGCTAACAGCAGTATATTATTTTGACAGTAAGTCAGTTGGCATAAGACTTCATTGTGTATGCCTTTTGTTTATATAATCCTTCCTAACAGTAACAAGGTGTTTACTGTTCAGCAAACACATTTTATTTTAACTGCCAACAGTAAAACTGTCTGATAAAGTTTGATTTAGCTAAAGAAAGCAAGTTCTCATTTAGCCCAAATAAATCCATGGTGCTATAGACAGCTGTTTGGAGTACATAATCCCCCAAGCTCTTATAGCGAGGCAACTCTTGCTATTGAATGAGCGAGAGAGAGCAGGCTCAGCTGTTCAGGATGTGCTCCATTACAACTGTAATCTATAGCATCGTACTGCCATATTGTGAAAGCATTACTCACATTCAGCGGCAGTGAAGCAAATACTCCTCTGACAGATGCTCTGCAGACTGACAGCTGACACCCTAAGCTGAGCTCTATAGATTTTTCACTAAACACGTCCTGCAGCCCGGGTCAATGTGGCCTGGCTGTCTGCTTCTCCCCGCTCTCCTGCGAAGAGATCAACATCTAATACCATTTCTGTGAGATTCTCAGGGAGTTAACTGTCTCCAAGTGGAAAAAGTTCAGATTTCAGAGAAACAATGAACACAGACACTTCCCAAAATAAGAGCATTTTGCTGCTTGAGAGAAAGAAGAATTCGTAAGCCTAAAGGCATTTTTCTTCCATTTTATGGCTGACTTTATCCTGGAGAAATTTGCCAAAGAAATGTGATTTTTAAGGCTGATATTATAAAAACTTTAGAGAGCAGCAGGGGAGAAATAGCTGATCTGTCACATGAAGTCCAAAAAAGTTGTTCGTAGCAAATGCAAAGCAAAAAGGACTCTAATATTTGCTTTCTGCCAAACTCAGAATATGCAGCAAGGGTATGTACACAGGCAGAGGTCAGGATGTGCATAATAAGCCAATGCTGCACTTCCATTTTAAAGAAAAAGCTGTAGAATGAGTCATTTTACTGTAACGACTATAGCAATCTTCTAACCGTAACCTCAAAGCACTGGTAAAGTAGTTTACCTCTTTTTTCCCCCCTTTTCTCTTTTATAGGACTACTTCATTAACACTGCTCCTGCTCCCACTGAAGTCACCAGCAGAACTCCTCTAATTTCCCTGAGAACAGAAGCTGACCCATAAAGCAGTTGTGGTTTGGAAAATGCTTTCAGGAATGATAATTAGTTCAAAGCTGAAAAGCAGTCACTTACCTACAGTGAACATAAAGAACTAGCACAGAAAAGAGCACAAGCTGGTTTTGAAGTGTGTCAAGGGAGGCTTAATTATAATTTCAGTACTGGAATTTAGGGACAATTAGGTTGGGTTTTGTTCTCTGTTATTATTTGTGCCATCTTCAAACAGTCTGGATGCCAAGATTATAATCATACATTAGATCTAGGAGTTCCTGGAAGGGCAACTAACTCTGCTTCTGATTTTCATCCTGCCACAGTGCACATTGCATGAAAAGACAAACAGATGTGTATGCCTTCTTGCAGAAGTATTACCAGCATAGGGTTAATTGCAAAGAACTGAAATTCCTTCTGACTGAGCAGCTTTGTGTTTTGAAAGCACATCTTGTGACCACTTTTCAACTTTCAGTGTGTTGATTCCCTCCTTGTTTGGTTGGACTTTGCCTTTAAACTCACATTGCATTAGAGTTTTGTAAATGTATATGTAAAAGGTAAATGATTATGTGATTATGTGATAAATGAATGAAGGCTACTCATTAAAGACACAGAGAATGGAATAACTGACAATGGTGCTGCAAGAGAGGGAGGCAAATAGGCAAGTGTGTTTATAGTTTGAGTGGGAAACTGAGTAATGTCACTGAAAATATCTAGTATCCTCTGCTGAATTTATTTTCTCTCTGTTTTCCACAGTCTGCTGTTGTGTTCTAACTCTTGAGCACACCATGATGCGTAGGAGAGCAGACTGTCTGTGTCTTTGCATAGTCACACCAGAAATTCCAGTCATCCCAACAGTACCAGTCCTGATACCAATGAAAATGCCGTTAAAAACACTCACTCAGAAATATTTGCTAAAAAAATGTAAAAAGGTTTTCTTCTCTTAGAGCAGCTTTGCTGATGTAATTGAATTTGTATTGAACATCTCAATGCACAGTGTTACATACCCATTGGGACACTTGTACCAGAACCAGGCCAGCAATGTCCTCAGTGCATGTCAGCTTAACTGATGCCATGCTTGAATACACAGTGCATCTAATTTATAAATGAGGAAAATCTCGTACAGGAACATGCTGCTGTTACATAAGTGTATACCATTATTTAATCAATAAAACCATACATTAAATACTGCACACTCAGAAGAGAAAGGATTTAAAGATAATTACCAAATCATTGCACTCATAAAAAAATCAATAAACTCAATGGATTAGAGAGATCTTTGTTGGAAACACATGCCTTTTCTTTACATAAACTAATATAGCTCTAGTTAGGCAAAACCATTAAATTGCACTGCTTTGTACAGGAAGCTACCAAAATCTCACCAGTGTAGATAGCTGAAAGCAAAAGATGGCACAACCCCAAAGAAAAAACTGGCAAAGAGTAAATTTGGCCTTCAGGGAGGTATGAGATGCAGATGGCCCACAAATAGATTGTCCAAGCCATGTATCTCATCACAAAATCATCCCAACAGTTCAGAGCAGGTTCCTCATTTTATCTGATCCTTTTAGAATCAGAATAAGCAGTTTTAATAGGGTCCTGTTTCCCCTTTAAAGCCCTTAGTCACTGTTACTGGAGAGCAATTACATATTTGATAGTTAACATCACCTCCAGTGATCATTCTCCTGCTGACACTGATGTTAGCACACGAACAAAAAATTCTGGCCACAAATGGTTTAGCGGCTGCAATTAGGCTGATAACACAGCCTGTTCCAAATAGAGAAGATGGAACTTTCTGAAGCAAACCTAGTGAGCCGCTAAAATGATTTATGCCTTGAGAAACACTGTGCCCATGAGTCTATGTAGATATGGACCCATGTAGGCTGCCTTCTAGGCACAAACACATATGAGGAAAAGTCCAGGGCAAATTTTTTCCTAGTTCCACAGTAACCTAATAATAATAATAATAATGTTCCAATTTTTAAAGCAGCTCCTAGATAAGAATTTCAAGGCATTTCCCAGTGATGATGCCATTTTACAAAGGGTGAAACAAGGATGTTAAGAAGCTAACTGCTCAGAGTCAGCTTTGTCCAGCCCTTGACCTTAACACAACTGCAGCAAAGGTTCAGGTTGATTTTGGGAAGAAGGCTCTGTGCTCATATTTGCCAGGGCTCTACCAGCACAGAGGCATCTCAGGTGCTTAGTGCCAAGGCCACCACTGGCTCCTGGCCTGCAGCCCTCAGGGTTTCCTAATGAAGGAAGGCAGCAGACCACATATGGCACGCTGACCATTCAGAGGTTGCTGCATGGTCCTGGAGAGCTCCACTTTGCCTGGAAAAGCAAGCACAGAGCAGCACAGAGGAGCAAGGAACTCATACTCTGCTGAGACTCGGCACCTTCCAGGAAGCACTGGAGAGGCAGAGACACAAACTGCCAACAGATTGTCACTCCATATTCTCCCCTGGTCCCTCCTCAGTCCCTCCAGCAAAGCCGAGAGTTTGATGGAGGACATTCTCAACATCTCGCTTCTTTTCTCCCCACAGTGTAGCAGGAAGCCAGCAAGATAACTGGGAAGGGGAGAAACAGCCAGCAGTAGCAGCAGTGACACCAAGACCCAGTATCAACACACTAGTTATCAAACAAATGACACAGCTGGGGAGCACACATGCAGCAATAAACACAAACATAAATGAACTTCTCAACAATGTTGTTCTTGAGGCTTGCAGCCGCTAAGAGCCACAAATAAGCCAGTAAAAGTCATCACCTTCCTACTGGACACAAGGACTTAAATATTAATGGAGCTATTGCTCTAAGCATCCTGAATACTTGGGTCAGACTGACCTTGGCCAGACATGATGGCCTGTGCAACAGGTGCAGTATGTTCCTGCCTTTCTGTAGCTCCTGCAGAAAACATTCCCACATAAATGCAGCACATCTGCAACAAAAACAAGAAAACTCCAAACGCACTGATGTTTTCAAGCATACAAAAGAAGTAGGGCTGAAATTGAACCTTATGTCTGAAGGGCTGGCACCAGCCTTTAAGAAAACTCAGCCACTACTTCAATTCTACTTTAGGGGCTGAAATATTTTGAAGACTTTGACTGATGTTTTGTAGGAGGGTGATTTTTATTCTGCTCTAGTGAAATACACAATCATTAGCACCTGAGAACAGAAAAGTATGTCTCCGAATACCTCATTTGAGGATTATTTTTCTCATAGACTTTGGTAATTACCAGGAAAGAGGGACTCCCCTCGTGCTTAGAAATTTCTTAGAAGAATCTTTATAGCCTTCTTTTTAACCATCTACCTCTACCATTATATTACAGCAAATTTGTTGAAAGCTGTCAAGAAGAACTTACATAAACTAAATACAGCCTGTAGAAATTGTGGGGAAAAAAATAATGGGAAAGATAGCATACATGACTATAAAATAATTTAACTCTTTTAGAGAGGAATCTGGGTGTATCTGCTTTATGTGTGCACTGTAAACGCTGTATTAACTGTGGCAGTAGAAGTACATCAAACAAGAACCAGATACATCACAGAATTCTTTACTGTTCAGATTTTATATTAAATCTTGCAATGGGCTTTATATTGTTGTTGTTTTAAAATCTCAGTGAGTTTTCTGGTCCTTGTCTTCAAGATTGTGCACATGTGATCAACAGCAGTACGTATTTAGGGAGCATGCAAATACAACTAAGTTTTGCAATACTTTCAGGTCTGGCCTTCAGCTTCCAGCTCCAGATAATATATCTTTCATACGTATTCATCATCATTATTAGATGCAGCATCTATTGATTCTTTGAAAAAGATTAGAAGTGGAAGAGACCTGCCATGCCAAACACCAAGACAAGGTTAAGATGGACAATATTTCACAATCAAGTACCTTTAAACAATTTGACATTATGGGGTGGTTTCTTCAGTTCCCTCAGGAAATTATTTTGTCGCTCAGAGGAGCAAAGCATGGGGCAATTTGCACCTGATGCTTGATGTAGGTTTCCATTGTCCAAATTGTACTGTTTCATGTGCGTGGAGTTGCCGGTCAATAGCCCCTCTTTTATGCATATGAGGACTGCAGCAGAGAAGACTGGTAAAATGACAGCCAAGCATGTTCTGTTTATTCTGTTGCTGGTGCTTCAGCTGTGTAGCTTCCAGTGTGAACTTTACAGGTACCCTCTCGGGGACCTGTAGCTGGTACAAGAAAATAAATGTTATTTGACCTCAAAAGCTACTGTACTTGCATTTTATATCTCTTGCATACACATGCACACGCAGAGTCATAAACCCAATTGGACCAAAGAGGGCATATGCACATCCTTAGAGAGAAAGCTCAGTCCTGACAGTGTTATATGTGTTGGCTACAGCCGTGTATATGTTTATACAGGCATGTGCATGTGTGTTCTGTCATCAAATGGTATCACTGTATTCAGAGCAGCTGAGGCTATAAGCTTATCCTTTCTGCATATTTATGTGACAGAAATGTGGAAGCTCTCCTCTGATTAAACAGAAGTTTCACAATACTCTTCATTTCTCTCCCACCCAGAGAGAAATGTTTTCTGTATTTCAGCTACAATCTTTCCTGAGCTTGTATGCACTCCCCTCCGAAGTCCTGTGTACCTGAGAACAGAAAGTCTTTGCAGTTTTCTAGGGCTTTTTTTACCCCCTTTTCCAGAAGCTGTTGGTCCAAACCTGCTCTTCACTTACAGTCTGCACTGGAACAATAGCAGGGAGAACAGTCTTCTCTTGTGTCTGGTTTTGTATAATACTAACATTTGCATTGAAAAGATAAATGCTCAGGCACACGAGTATACCTGTAGGACAATAAACTTTCAGATGAAATCACCTCAGAAACCAAGGGAAGTCTTGCCACTGCTCTCCCTGGGACAGCCTCTGCATCTGTTGTATTTGGTGCAAAGTGCCCATCTTCACATTGTCACAACACTGGAGAGCTCAATATGCCTTTTTTACTTTTTTTTTTTTAAGTAAACGAGAACACCACTAAAATGGAACTGGGCCAAATACTCTGCAGTGGAAGAAAGAGGTCAACTGTGTAGACTTCAGGGTACAGCTTTGCATCTGTAAGAGTAAAAAATGTGGCTGAATGTTTTCCTGATCTCATTTTTTAAATGTGTTTATTTGATTTTATTTTGCCAGCAAATTTATGCAAGTATGATTTATATATAATAATCCCCATATTTTTTTAATTACCTTGCCATAAAACCTGAATAACTCCCCCTACTTTGATCTCCAACACATTCTGGAGAATACTGCAGCAGGCATGCCTAAATCAGTTAAGCCATGCACAGAGCTGTTCCTGGAGGGAAGCTTTCCCACATCAGAAGATTGTGTAATAAAACTTAACACAGCTCATTAATTTTCTCTCTTAACCAATGCATCTGACAAGAAGTGACTTTGAAAACCTAAAGGAATGACACAACTCTTATGCTTTGCGTGAAACATCTGTTTCCAGCTCCTTTGCTATTAAATTGACATCTTTTTATTTGAAAAGTTCCTTTTATTTCCCAACTTCCTGCAATTGGTAATGTATATATCCCAAAGAGCTTAAATTCACAGCTTTTAAAACTTGATTAACTAAATGCTGGGTTATTCTTGTCCCAGAGGAAAAATGCCTCTCTCGCACAGACAGATTAAGTGGTACAACTATGCTTTTTAATCAATTATTAAGAATTTGTTTATTCAAGCAATGTCAGACTTCATAAAGCATCAAAACAGACTTCATATCCCCAAATAATGTAAACACCAGTGTGATTGCATATGAAAAATATTAGCATTCTCAGATCTGGAAAATCAATAGAATGCGAGCATGTCATACTCGCTCTCTCGTCCATGAAGGCCACAGACAATATCATGTTTCCAACTATGAGAACCTACAAAGCTAGTCACAAAAGCAGAAGTCTTCTGTGAGGAGTTAAGGTGATTTTCAGCAGAAGCAAAACACCTTCATTACCATGATTTTTTCTTTAAACTTGCATCACTTACCCTCATATCCATATTATATTGCTCCCTTCGATTTGCAGTTCCTGGTATATTGAGGAAGAAAAGACAAAAAAGTGCCCTGGCAAGCTTTTTCCAGACCATCTCGCGTCACTTGCAGATAGCAAGCATAGCTAAATTCTGGAAGATGATTCAGTTCTACTCTGAAGATAAAGATGAATGTATTTAATTGCTGCATGTTGGGTTTGTATAGAAGTTAAGTACTGTTTTGGTAACTCTGATAAACCAGCTACAGCCTACCAACTAATGCAATTTTAAGACCTTTGAACTTGTTCATACATCCCTGCACCTTCAAAAAAACTTTAATCTTCAGTGTAGTTTAGCATTAAGGGAGACATCTCCAGGTGTGAGAGATTAGAACTCATGAGCAGGGCCACAAAATAGATAAAGCTTCATTTAAAAAAAAAAATAATATTTGTGTAATTTCCTTATGCACATAATTAGCAAGGAGCATGGAGAATTTAAGAAATTAAAGATTCTCAGCAAGTGTTTATTAACATAAGTTAGCAAAACGTTGTTCCAATTTTGTTTGTTGAGAAATTGGTCAAATGTACTCTGAATTTTTTTCTCATGAAGGAAGGCTTAGCAGTGGGAAACTGTAATAAAATGGGAGACTCGATCTTTAATTTTAGACAATTTGGGGAAAACTACGTCCATTTTTTATATTATGACTTCCTCCTAGTATCTTGATTGCTTTGAGAAGATGCATTTTTCTAAATAATCCAAAGATTGTCAGCAAAGACCCAGTCCTGAAAGACACTGAATCTTCAGACACGATTTTAAAGAAGATTAATTGGGCAGCACCCTGAAATCACACCTGCCTCAGTGGAACTATTTAAGTATATAAAGCCCATGCAGGAGCCTTTGCTAGATGGGGATCTGAACCAGAAGCAACTGGGGAATAGCCTGATTATCAAGAGGGAGCTTTCCCTCCTCTTCCTTTTTCCTAGACTGTGTCATCGGCTTTGCATGGTGTGTGAATCCAAGCTCAACGCTCAGCTGCTGTCTGTGAGCCTGGAGTTTGCTCGCTCTCTCAGTCCAGTTTCTAGGGGAAGAATGTGAAGTTTTGCCAGATCTATTCTTAATCCCTGTCAGTCCCAGGTGTGGGCCATTTTCTTACACACACCATACAGATGAACTGTACTGAAGGAGTGGGTCAGCACATCCTTTAAACTACTTTTACACTGTGGTACCAGTGGTGCCCACTATCAAGTAAAGGATGAAGCATTGTGTCAGACTGGCAATTAATGCTTTTGTTTTACAGTCCCAGTTAAATAAAATTCTCAACAGAAAGGCAAAAAGAAAAAGGGGAGGAAAAATATGTCCCTTCTAACGTTGCCAAGCTATGCAATAAGTGTGAAAATAAGGCAGTATGTGTCCAAGATGAACACAGTTTGCGTAATTTATAGGATCAGGGGAACTGAGCAAACAGTGAGCCAGAGATTTTTGACACGTGTGGGGAGGAACGCACTCTTTAACCCATGCAGTTTGTTTATTTTGGGGAACAAGAAGATGGCTGAAAAGTACATTATGATATGAATCAACCCTAATATTTCCACTTTGGTACCAGCTTGATCCATCACTGGCACTTTTTAAAGCATAGCTTAAACAGTCATGCAGGAATATACTTGCATCTGGCATGGAGTGGACCACCTGTTCTCTCCCAGCCCTCTTTGCTGTGGTTTTGATATTCCTCTCACCAGAGGTCAGCGTGTTTTCATCTCTATTTATTCTCACATAACAGATAGCCAACCTTGCTAATCCTATGTGTTTCATACCAAAACCTCAACAGAGTGGGACATGGGGATGACTCACCGGAGGACCTGTTGAAGAGCAGGTCTGGGCTGCCCTGCAGCCGAATCCCAGGGTGGCCAGCTGGTATCAACATCAGCAGCTGTAGCCACTTGCTGTGTCCCACAGAGGGGCTTCAGGTTGCCCAGAAGTCTCTGTGCTAGCCAAACACATGACAGAGAGCTGCTTTGGGAGTCCCATCTTCACTGCTAAAACACTTCAAGCATGTTACAGATCGGCCACCCTTGCCCCATGAAGTAAGTGATTAACATTGCTGTATTATCAGTGCAGAAAGAAATAACTTCCCCATGTTCGCACAGGAAGACTATGGCCAAACTAGTAATAAGATCCAGATTTGCTGCCTCCCACTCCGCTGCACCACAGAAATGTGACATATTTCCACAAGCTGTGCCTTAGAACAGAGGGGAAAGAGACAGGGAAAAGCCATAAAGGAAAAAAATCACCGAGCAGTGTATGGCAATACAAATATCTCTTCTGAGGCAGTGGTTTAGTGTTTGCAAGTATTAAGGAAAATAAAGGAACTGTCCAAACTTTCCAGGAACAATTTCCCTTTAGGGGGTCTGAGGAAAGAGGTTTATAAGGCAAAGAATGAAATCTTTCATCTGGGTTATTTTTCCTACTGTATAAAAAAGAGGATAGAAATTGCAATTCAGAGAACTAGTGGAGGGGAGAGGGAAGTACAGACAAGCAGAATCATGTTTAATAAAATGGTTTATAGTCATTCCTAGCAGGATCCTATCCAGCTGGCACATCACGTTCCTATCATAAGCTGCACTCAGTGAATTAGTGGGTGTGTTATTGCTCCAGCAATATCACCTGCAGACCCATTTAACCTCACTGTAGGGACAGCATTCTTTTCCTAGTACATCTAGACTACCAGAAATCAATGTGCCATGATTAAACTTAGTTTCACATATCCAGCTTCTACTTGATATTCCAGCCTGAACTGGGTCCAGCCTGGCCATTCATAACAGAAGAAAGCAGAATTATCAAAATAAATACTGTCTGACATCAGTGATGCTGAGGACAGTAAAGAAGAGAGAACAGTGGTGAAACTGGCACCATGCAGAAAGCCAGCCTAAAATTTATGTACTGCCTTTTTTCCCCCACTAACACACCAAAAGTAACTCACTGTAGTTTGTAGAACTGGGTATGAGCCTTGTGCAGAGGGCTAAGAGAAAAGAAAGTGCTGCCCTGGTCTCTTTCATACCTAGTCTTCGCATTTCTCTCACCACTAACCATTTTCTTTCTCTCCCATTTCATCATCTTTCTCCTCCACTAGAGCAAAAACTCAAAACATAAAATACAGTGTTCCTATTAGTGTATTTTTAAACCCCCACAGTAGAAAACTTTCAGCATTATTCATAAAGCCTTACTTACTGAGCCTTTGGATTTCATTTTTAACCGAGATATAAAAAACCAGCACAGTCAAAGACTCCGACACAAAGAAGCTAGAGATGATAAAACGCACAATTTACATGACTTATGAAAAGCCACATTACTATACAATGTGACTAGACACAGAATGAGTTCAATTGACAGTTCAGGAATTATGATACAAGGCAAGCATATGCAAATTATGGGTCACTCCTCAGTGGATGTCAGGAAGCATAATTAGTTCCAGCACAAAGTTGTCCAACAGGTCTGAGCTTGTTGGAGAAATAACTTTATTACAGGGCATCATGCATGACTTAGGCAAGTAACTGCATTTACAAATGAAGCGAGACCGGCTTTGAGATCCACACGAAGAGAAAGTTTTGAAAAATTGCCAATAATATGTACAGACGATGCCAAGTTATTCTTGAATCTATATATCTGCCAAATCAGTTGCATATACTGCATATCAGCCCGGTGATAGAGGAAGAGAGGCAGTAAAGCTGTGCCTAAGATGTGGGTGCCATTGGAATTTTGCAGCTGTGCTTGAGCTGTAATTGGAACCAGCACTGCCCCAAACCAGCTAGCCCTGGAAATGAAAAGGGAGACGATCTCTGAGGTCGTCTGTGCCATCCCCTTACAGTTCTGTGTTGTTTTCCTAAGAAGGCCTTTGAACCTTCTGGTGTGACACGGCGCTTCCCAACATGTGGCGCTGCCTTTTTTGCAGGAGCAGAGACACCTCTCCGTAGCCTGTGCAGGGGCTTCCATGCCAATGTTGAAAGGCACCGTGGAGGTGAGAGGTCCCTTAGACTCAGGGTCTGAGGATGCACAGCACTGAAATATCAAATTCCAGTTTATGATCAGGTAGACAAAACTAACTGCATTCTACTGTGTCATAAATGGTTTATTTCCTACATGTTTAAGCAAATGCAAAGTTAACTCCTCTTGAGATCATAGAACTGTTATAACGGTGAGTTCCTATCTAGGCTCGCATTACAAGTACAACATGATCAGCAACTATTAATAAACATCCTAAGCTGTTCCAAACAAACAGCTCTTGATTCTTTTATAGGACTAAATTACATAAATTAACCAGGAAGATGCAAGAAGCAATGCTCATTAAATGCTTTTAATGTGTTTTCTTTGCACTAAAGCACAACAGGTTGTAAAACTGTTTTTACAATTTTTGTGGTAACATAAGCCAGGAAGCATTTTAGTGCAGTTAATTCTCTTATATTGGTTAGAAAAGCACCATCATTTGAACTTTTCCAGGGACCCTTTCTGTTAAGGAAAGTAGTAGTAGATCTATGTCCTTGTTGAATATGAATGGAGTAAAGAAAAAGAATGCTTGATATTGATATAGCTATTAAAATATCCACAGTCACCTGAATTTTGTTTTCCATCTGGTGTTTTCATTTGCACCTATGAGAATGAACACACAAAAAATGCTACTATTTTGATTAGGTGTTTTTCACAGCCACAAAGTGCAGAAGTGTAGGACTCAGCTAGGCAATGAGGAGCTAAGCTAACTCTACATACATTAGAGCTATCATTTCTCATTGGAATTGTTGTCACATTTAAGTCCTCTTCCACACTGTCTCTGAAAGACTTGGCAAATCACGTAACCATCTCTGCACTTGCCTTCCTCATTCATAAACTCGGGATAATATTTTCAAATGTTGCAAAATGATATTTTCTGGAAGAAAGTCTATCGTTTGTTATAGCTTTCAAATCTCTACTCAATGAAACAAAGTCCACAGCTTATTAGAGACATTTGTATAATTACCCCCTTCTGGCAGGAAGTCTGTGCATTTGCTTACAAGCACAGAACATTCTCACCAGCATAAAAGCTAAGCTGGGTTTAGTTTAGATGGGGCATCTTTTTTTTTTTTTTTTTTTTTTTTTTTTGTGTATTATAGAAGATTCACCTTAGTAGCAACAAAATCATAGAAAAGCTGTTTTGAATTCTTTCATCCTTTTCTACTGGCATTTACAACCATACTTCCAGGTGTGAGTGTGAAGACCTGGGAAAGCCAAAGATGGGTGGGATGTGAGGAAGTAATGAAGCCAGCAAAGGGAAAACAAGCTAAAGAAAGAAGTGACGAGGACTAGCAACCACAGAGGACAAAATATTAAATTATAAAAATTATCTTTAACTAGAAATAAAGTTCAGTGTCCTGATATCTGACAGCAGCAGAATACTTTGCTTTTTTGCTTTTACTGTCTTGTTCAGCAATGTCACTAGACCTCCTTCCCAGATATGGTCCATTCATGAAGCAACATCCTTTGCCCACAGAGACCTGCAGTTCAGGTTGGGTTAAAACCCCCAAGGCATTTCGCACCAACTCCTCTTTCCTCAATCTTCTAAGGTCCATGGCTGGAAAGCTCCCTTACTCCAAGCAGACAAAAAAATCTTTCCCTATGAAAAACAAATGTTTCTACAGAACAAAGTTTATGCAGAATATAAATTTTAATAAAGATGTACAATAGTAGGAGCTGCTGTGAATACTAAAAAAAAAATATATCTTTCAAACATGATCAGAGCTGACACCAATGGGCCAATGCCTTATGTCTACTAGGTTGTGGCAGAGCTACTAGGATGACAGACATGGCTGTTGTGGGACTTCTTATGCCATTTTTGGAAGCAGAAACCCTGGTCCATCCAAGAAGAGGTTGATCATGTTCCTTCTTTCAACTGTATTTTGCCAAGCAGGCCCTGCAGTTCTGGCCCTTGCACCCAAACTTTCCGTGTTGGGACACAGGAAAATCCCACCCCACCCAAGAGCTTTCCATAGCTGTGTCCTGAGGTGTCCCCCACACAGACTCCCATTTGTTGTCCTCATGTCCTCTCTCATTTTACTGTCACTAGGCAGCAACCTTCTGCTCTTGGTTTTCAGGGTTGCCAAAGCTTTCCTCCTCAGTTTACTTTTTTTTTATTTTAGGGTCTGCTGGGAAACATGAGACATTTCATACTCAGGATGATGTTAACAATTGCAGACATTGCTTTGCTTCATCATTTTAACAGAAAACAGTGACAGCAGTAAATATGGTGTGACAGCTGTAATGATGAGAATTACCGTCCTGAAAGAGAGCTCTGTAAGGTTTATAAAGCTTGCAATTTTTAAAAGGAAAATTATTTTATACTCTGGAGCATCTTAGGATCACAGGTTAAATTACAAAGAGTACTAAAAGAGCATGAGACAAGGTTTGCTGCACCTCTAAGCTTGAGCTCTCTAGTCGACTTTCACTTAAAAGGGATGTGCAAAAACTGGGAACAGTTCAGAAAAGGGTTAGAGGAATAGGTCTGTGGCTGGAAAACCTGTCTTTTCCTGAATGACTGTAGAGATTCAAACTTATCCAAGGTAATTTGAATGCTTGACTTGATCATAGTTTATACGCTTATCCATGCCAAAAATATTTCCCATCTTATAAATCATCAGGTCTACTTTAAGCTTGAAGACAGGGATATGAAAAAGTCCAATGGCTAGAGCAGACAAAATCAAACTAAAAATAATGTGCATTTTTACTAGGAAGGTAAATTAACACTAAAATAGTCTACCTGAGTACATAATATATTCCTTGTCTCTTGAAGACTTAATAGGAACATCAAATGTCTTTCTAAAAAAATAAGCTTTGCCTGAATTCAAGTCTATAGCTTGACATGAGAATGGCTAAGAGGTCATCATTAGGATCTGTCCTCTCTCTTGAAATCCAGGAACCTACACAAAAGCTGCAGTCCTGTGGGGATATATTCACACCTTCAATAGTACTCATCTGCTCATGCAAGCACTGCCAAATTTAAACTGTCTGGATATAGAAGAAAACAAACATGATAGACCTCTGCAAGTATCCAAAGGCAATAGCACATGACTTGACCTCATTCACCACAGAATTATAACATGACATATAACAACACAGTTCTGATCTATTAGTGACCAGCAGCCCACTGAGTGACATTCACCAGTGGTAAAGGTCACACCCAGCATGAGGTTTCTACCAAAACTGCTCCGCTGAGTGCAGAGGCTCTGTGCACGACACTTGGAAGCATGGTGCTGCATGACAGCAGGGTGACTCCATATTTCCCACAGGATTACTGAGCTCAGATCACCTGTCTGGCACCACCACCTACTCTCCTGGCCCAAGCATTGCAGGCCTGCACACGTAAGCCTAGCAGGGCTCTACTGATGACAGCTACTCACTGTGGTCTGTGGAGCAAAACTGGCTCATTTTGAAGTAGCTGCTCTTGCCCGGAGAAGCACAACAGTCCAACACACCCAGCATTAGGCCAGCAGTGTTTTGACAGGGATTGCCTCTCAAAAATAAAGTCCTTGGTCCACTAATATGGATCCGTGGCTCGAGAAAATCCTATGGAGCACACTTCCTGTGTACTGCCTATTTCAGTTTCAGCTTACTTTGAAATTAAAAAAGGAAGCACTGAATCTGGGTTGATCCTCTGCAACAAACCAATGCAATATTTTACTACAAATTATTGTCACTTGCCAAAATTCCGTAGAGAAATTCCTTGCTACACAAGATGAAAAAAATGGTACCTCCCAATACTTTTTAACTGCAGCCTCCTGTCCTTGCAAGCCCACAACCCTGTCAGTAACTTCCTACCACATTCAGTTTGATCGGAAGGTTAAAAGGTAGACATGTGGGGCATCTTGTCTGGTAAAGCAGACTTTGCTTATCAGTATTTTCTGCTTCTAACTTTAGATCTCTTAAGACTAATCAGCAAAAATAAGGTAGGAATCCAGTGCAAGAGCCCAGGTTAGAGTCCAGTAAGAGCCAGGATTGTTCAATTCCTCATTAAAAAAATGCCCAGAATATGTCCCACTGATGACCCATGAATCACAGCATTCTAAAATCTGTTTCTGAAAACGCCTGCTTAGTAAGAAAACCAAAAGCCAGGCTATTGCTTCATGACATATGCTTTGCTCATTTGTTTTGTACAGTTTACTTCTCATGCGTAATACTTCCTAAGGAAATGCACATGGTACATTTTGTAAAATATAAATAATTTTCTGAGAACTCACTACTGCACTCTGTTCTAAAGCCTTTAAGAAATTGAAAAGACTGGTATATTTGGAGGCAAATAATATGGTATCACCCAAAATTCCCAAATATCTCATGTGCAGGTATTTCACCTTTTTTTTTTTTGGTCCAAATAAAATTGATGGACACTCGGCTATGTCAAGGTTATGACTACTTGAGGAATGATTGTTCCAGTGGGTGATTCTACCCCAGAAAGGTGTACTTTTCTTTCTCTCCACGTCAGTCAAATGAATTCGCTGAACTTTTCCGTGCAGTTTGTAGTGACATTCTAGAAGTCCTTTGTTATGACTTTTATAACTGGTTACTTTAACACTGGAATGACATTTAAATGCATGTCCACCTACACTGTATATAAATCAAATAAATAGTATATAATTTGCTTCAAAAACATTGCCATCTTGAAGATAATAGAATGTGATTACAATTTATCCCCTTTTGGCTCTTTTCCATTGAAGACTTAGGGTTTCACCTGGTAACTCTAACCTGTAAGAACTTTAAAATATTGTGGGTTTTCCGAGTAGGACAGGGCTAAAATTACACTGTTGAGTAAATCAGCCAAAACATGAACAACTCATATGCATAGTTCAATCTTTGGATATTTTTAGGACCATCCAAGACAGGCAACATCCAGGTCATTGTTGATTTCAGACCATGATTTGAATATATGAAAATATATTAAATATTTCAGCTGTACAAATCTCTAGGGTAATTAAAATAGAAAAGTTCTGAAACTGCACTATTAAAAATTTAACTAGACAATAAATCTAAGGATGTGGGGGACTGTCAAAGGAGTTTTATTGCTCTTTCTTGCTTTTAACTTAAGGATGATTACAAATACACATATTTCATTAAAATTTTGGTTAGATCTGAAACCAAAACAACACTGGAGCTTGATCCACTTGATCTGTAGCTGACTGTTAATTTTCTCCAAGACACTGCTTAGGAAGAAAGCCTTTTCTTTATTGAAGTTTCGTATTTTACAAGCAAATCTGAGTGGTTCTTAAATAATATTTACAATTTCCTAGGCATATACACTGTCCTAATAGGAAAATAAACTCTTGCTATTCTAGTGAGTCAGTCTGCTACTTGTTTAATATCTCATTTTAGACTTCCTATAACTAGATAGAAAAGTCACAAGAAAAATGTAACTTTCATTAAACAAATTGCAAAACAGTCATCCCTGGGAACCCACTGGGGTACGTTTGTAATCAAATAACTTAACTCTCCACATTACTAATGCGTATTTCTGGCTTTCTTACTTTTCTCAAAAGGAAACGGCTCACTACTAAAATATAGCTTTTAATTTGTGGAGGGTAAAAATTTAGTACTTAATAAGCATACTTACCAAAGACTTTTAAAAAATTAATAGAAACCAAATAAATCTTGGCTATTAAAAAAAAAAACCTGACACACAGGTTGAGTTATACCAGCCAGCACAAGTACACAGTAAGATTCCAGATGTGCTATTTTCCTGTACACTGACAGCTATCAAACCCACCCCTGCAATAAAAAAGTCCTGAAATGGGTTTTTAATCAGGTCTAGATTTCCATTAGCCCATGAGGGCTGATGTATGTGTGTTGTGGTTTTTATTCTTTACAGCGCATGCCATTGCTCTTAATATGTGGGGAACACATATTAAGTCTAAACTTTTTTTCAGTAACCTCCTGAAATGGAATTTTTCATATTTAAATTGAAGCTAAATAAACGTTATTAACAGCTGTATTTTTACAAAGTATTTGAAGGAGGGGTTAAGCTCAGGATTGTTCAATTAACATTTCCCAGGCACCACGTAAGACCAGCATGTTTGATGGATGGACAATGTAAAAAAAAAGGCTCTGAAGTATGAAAAAATATCAAGGGAATTCAAATAACATGACAAGTTTCAATACAAATAAATTAAAATGCAATCTTTCCCTCTGAAAAACATTCAGAGGCTGGCTTTGCATTAATTCACATCTTCCTGGAAACTGTTAGATAGCTATCAATTTCTCTTTATATATTTATTGTAAACATTGGTACAAGATGTTCTGATTGTTTCCAGGAAAATCCTATTAGTTACAGTTGTATAGAATCAATTTCACATAAAATCATACAGCACAGCTACAGAGAAAAAGAAATCTGTAGGCATCTAGTGTAATGAACAAACCACTGTGGTTTAAATCCATTGCAAAACTTCAGCAGAACAATTGGCACCAGTAAAAATACTGTAAATTAAGGATATTAGAAGAAGCTGTTTAGGAAAAAACATTTAACCACAGTTAAAAGGCTAACAGAAAAATTTAAATTATTACTATTGTTTGTGTTCTAAAAGGATGTAATTGACCTCAATCACATAAATAAAATGATCATGCAGACCAATATTTGGACTCATTAAAAAGCTGACATATTCCTTTACTTAGACTAGATGTCGAGAATTTGACATTTTATACCTTTGCAGTGCAAAGATCATTTGCAATTACTGCCAAAATAACAGGCCGCTGTATGAAAAAACGGTTAATAATGTGAGGTTTATAAACCAATCTGCCCACCACCTTCTCCAATCTAAATATCTAATCCTGCAAAAAGCAAAAACAAAATGTAAAAGAAAAAGCTCACTCAAAATTTCAGTATAAAGGCACTGTATGAATCAATAGCAAAGTTGAAACTGCCCCCAGGCTTTATTTTTGACATGACTATGGAGAGATGTGTCAGTTTAGTAACTTTAAAGAGCAGGGTTTCAATCTTGCCATGTTAAATGAGCCATGCTATTTTTTTTTTCTTTGTCTTTACGGCTGACGCTGGACTGAAGTAACACTGTAGTTTCAACTCCCTTTTCTCATCTATGGCAGTGCTTTGTTTTCACAAGGACCAGCAACCACAGCTAGCAGACCCAGGTACTAAACCACATTCAAAGTTAAACTAGGGAAGTCCCAGTCCTGTTGACGTCATTAAGTTTTCCAAGCCTGCCTTTTTCCCTCCTGCCAAAGGTCATGAATATGCTGTGATACTGCACGTGCTACCCGACTTTGCCCATCACGTCACCTGTCCCCACAGCTAGAGAAAAGCTACTGTGACCAGGTAAATTCAGAGTACCGGACTAGAAGGGCAGAGCATGAGCAGATCCTCCTCTTCCTTTGCCCAGGTGCTGCATGCCTGGCACTGCCCCATGTTACCAAATTTAAGCAGAATTCCAGCTGAGATTAATAAGGTAGTCTGCTTAAAAACCAAAGCAGGTAGATCCTTATTTTGTAGAAACTATTCTTGGACTTCCATAGAGTGACAACAATTTACACTGGTTGAAAAGCTACCTGAGGAGGACCTTCCTGCTCATCTTTCTACTTCCAGACCTGCTCACAGCAAAACCCCAAGTTTTGACAGCATCAGGACCATGATTCTCATGCATCGTCTCAACTCAGAGAGGAAGCTTTACAAGAAATGGAAGACCCGACAGCAGCGGCTCAGCTCTGAGGCCAGCAGCCCCATCGGGGGTGGCGGATGCCTTTGCTACCACTGATCTGAGCGACTAAAAGCCGTCAGTGCCTGCCAGGTGTCAGTGCCCGGGTCACCACTGCTCAGCACTTCGTGCTGAGCCAAGCAAAAGCACAGGACCAGCTATGCTGGCCTTGCCTTTTTATGCGGCAGGGTTTGCACCCTGGGCGTAATGCCTGGAGCCCCACCAAGTCTCTGGGATGCTACAGGGAGCCCTCTCCAAGCTCAGAGGAGACAGGAGTCAGTCTCTCATCTCCCTCATGGTCCCACTTGCCACAATCCAGCCAAATTTCACATCAGAGTACACAGCAGTGCTCATATTCATAACGTGAGATGGGATTCCTTCGAGTTTTCATCCACAGCAATGTTGTTGCTTTAGTTTTAGTCAAATCCACAACTGAGTGTTTCTATTAAGTGATGGAATACCATAGAAATACTTATGACATCCATGCTAATACCAAATGAGTTCATGATGATTTACGTTTATTAGAGAAAAGAATATCAAAAGGATTATTAATGGTGTTACCACAGAGCTTTAGAAATGGTTGACAGCACAAGCTCAGAAACTGAGGAAGTGGATTTGGAGTATGCAGAGCAAAATATGAGGTTTTGCTTTTGGTAAATAGCAGCCTGTACAAACACTAAATCAAATAACCACTTCATTAATCTTTTTGTGATTTTTTTTTTTTAATTTTAAGGTTTCTCTAAGGTTTTGCTAATAAAAGTCATATAAGCTAACCCTGAAACACTGGCATTAAAATGTATCAGTTAATCTGTGTGTAGTTCTTACAGAGACTGAGACAACTCTTTTCTATTTTTGTAATATTCCCAGCTATTTCTTTTTGTTTCCTTTGCTTGCAAAAATAAACTGATTAGTCTTACTTGATGCTGGAGTTTAAATAAGGCAGAACTAACAAAATAAGAAGAATTGGAGCTAGACTAAAATTTATAGCATTATCTGAAGGAATATATTTCTTTGGACAATAAATTTTTTTAAACAAATAAAACCACAGAGAAATGTGAAAATATCACACCATTGAAACACAGAAAAGCCGAAGTTCTCCTGAGCATTTTGCACTGCTTGGCAAATATATGTTAACAGTGAAGATGACTTACAACAAGCCTGAACTATGGCTATTCCTTAAGCCCAATACACCATATTGCAAAGAAAATTTTTTTCCCTTACTAAAGATAATGCTCGTCTCTCATGATGAGTGACAAGAAACTTGCATCGTTGGTGCGAACTTTCTTGTGGAGCTGAACAACCAGCCTGTTCACAACAACCTCTGCCAGAGTGCACATGGACCACTGCAGAAGCCTGCATCCTTCACAGACCTGCATTTTCAATGCCCTCACCTGGTGGGAAGGCTGTGATTTGAGACTGTGCCAACTGCACAGTGGAAATGGCAGGGAGCTGCCTATTTAGAGTGCTCACAAAAGCTGCACCTTGGGATGTTAGGGCTTCATTAGCCCTTCATCTGGAGCTGTACAGATATGACCTAGCACATAGCCTCTCAACCCTCCCATGGCCACCAAAAGGAGGTTGGAGAGCCTTATGCTCATATCTTTTTCATAAGAGAGCATTAAAAGGGACCCTGGCCTGAGCTTTGCTGCACACTTACTGGAGAAGGTGTCTGTCTGTGGAGAGAAGAGAAACATCTCCAAAAACGGTGCCTCAGCCCTGAAGATGCGCGCTCTCTCTCTCTTTTTTCACTGACAGCGTGGGAAGGGGAGGATGAGCATAGCTCTCCCTTAGGCATCACAGGTAGGTGCATAAAATAACTTGCCCCAAATATCTTAAAAGCCAAGGACCTAATGAAACAGATGGACTTGCTCCTGTGAGCATAATATGGCAACACCAGCCTCATACTTCAGAGTCCACTGAACTGGATGCTAACTGAGCAAATACAACAGATGGAATAGCTTATGCCACGAGCAAAAACAGGCACAGAGGCATCGAGATCAATACCAGCAAGCATTTTTTTGGAAGAGCAGGAGTCAAAAGATATACACTAAAACCTGGGGAAAAAAAAACACCAAACCCGTATGGCATCTAGTCCCCAAGAGTCAGCCACAGTCGCACTACCTTTAGAGCAGGACAGAGTAAATCTGTTCAGGCTACCACCTCCTCAGGCATCTTACAATAAAACCCTCTCTCTAGCTGCTTTTCTTGCCTTCAGCCAGTTGTCTTCTGGTCAATGTAGTAATGGGATGATGAGGCCCTGCCCCTTGGGACTGCAGAGTACCTCTCATCAGGTACATGGCTTTTCTGTAAGATCAGCTCCTTTTCTTCCACACTTACATTTTGAATCTGAACTAATATGTTGCCAGGCAAAAAAAAATATAAATAAACAAACACCAAAAATCACCCCAAACCCAACCAAATTACCAAATTGTAAAAAAAACTCATGCTATTCCATACTGACATCCAGCAGTACAGACCAAGACAATCAGCTTTTCTGTCCAACAAAGGAGGACTATAAACCTGCCAGATGAGAGCTGCTACTTGGAAAGAATTTGCACTTGTAGAATACAGCATGTGAAGTAAATCAAGGAGTGCTGTCTCACCCATCCATCGTGATGGATGTATCTTTCTGAAAATCTCCTCTAGTACTTTGGAATCAAATTTAGTTTCTGACACTTGCCTTGTTTTTATGCTTTGTTTACAGAAAAGTAGCTTTACTGTCAGTGCGCTGTGCCTGGAGAGGAAGGGATGCATGTGTGCACCTGCTTTTATGTTTTGCAAAGAGCTTTGAGATGGAGCTGATTGTGAAGGCACTGTACAAATTGACACACTGTGGTTAAGTCAGAGTAAAAGGAAAACAGGCTGCCTAGATACTGAACTTTCAATTTAAACCACAAAGGTAGACGGCAAGCACTAATTCAAGAACAGGTGGCTTCTTGCTCATAATATTTTATGGCTTTCATTGCTTTACAGTGGAATGAGCTAACCCACAGCTCCCCTCTTGACCTACCCAACATCCTCAAGTTTAGTGAAAAACAGGTGTTTGGTATCTTGGCTTTCCCTGAGCACTCCCACAATCCAGGGACTCTTTAGCAGTCCAAAAAACTCTTACTTTCACTTAAAATGGAAGGCAAATAACAGAGCATGTATAAAGTAACAGGTACACCCTCAGAACTAAAAACTACCCACAAAAGCAATACTCATTTTTTATATCCTGCACAGGTAAAAATGTAATAAAATGACATCGGTTCAGAAACTCAGAAAAATCTCATGGAAACATCTTTAAAATTGGACAGTTGTGTTGAGCCTGGGGCTATCAGCAATCATGTACTCAGTAAAAGTGCTGAGTTTCCCCTTTCCTGGTACCAGGCCTGAGCTAAAACCTTAAATCCAAACTTGAAAACTCTGATGACAATTTGGACAGAAATGTTGCATCTGGCAAGTCCTTGCATTCTGTCTCCCTCAGATGTTGCCTCCTATTGATATAATTATATTTATATTCCTTCTTCTAGGAACTTTCTGAGTCTTGCTGCAAGACAAAGCCAAACAATAAGAAAAACCCAATTATAATTAAAGGACTAGTACTGCTAATGCTAAAGGGGTTAAGAGAAAAAAAAAAGGGGGGAGGAAGCAGTAATTTGGTACAAAATCCTAATAAGCAGGTCATATCACAGAGCAAGAGTCTTACAGAGTGACACCCTTCTCAGTTGCCAGACTTTCCATTTTCATGCATAGCGAAAACGCATGCAGACAGTACTCACTTTATGGGATTACCTGTCAAATCAATATGGAAAATCTTTTCTGAAAAGTATTTTTTGGTTGGTGCCTTTGGAAAAGTCAGTTGTTTTTTTTTTAAATAAATAAATAAGTCCAAAGACAGATTAATAGACCTCTAGGTAGAGAACTTGTGAAAACTATATACTGCTCACCAAGGCAATTCTGACACTTGTGATGCATATTCCATATGGATAAAGTTATACCAGTTCAAATTGGTACTTAATAGGAACTAAATAGGAGCTATTCATCTGAAGTGCCTATGGCTTCCACATATGATAAACATGGTTGCAGAAAGAGATGCCTACTATTATAGGAAACTGCTATTTTGTTTAAAGCATTTTATTGGACTTAGTACATTCAGTTTAAAAACAATGTGTGACCTGAGAAAAGGGAAAAACATCTGCCTTCTTGTGTTACATCAGTCCATGGGGGTCTGTAATTTACTTTCTTTTCCAACCTTAAACATTCAAGAATAATGGAAGGGCAAGCCAAGTAATATTAAAAAACCTCAAACAAAATAAAAGCTGAAAAATGTATATACATAAAACAGATCTGTGAAGCTGAAGTGAAATATTTCAGATTGATTGGCTAGTTGATTAATGAAGCCAGAAGGAAAAAGTCCAGATCAAGTTTAACATAATGCGCGTGTGCGCACACAAGCGTGTGTGTGTGTATGTGTGTGTATATATTTCATGGAGTTCAAGTAACTGATATTTATACATTCTGATTTCTCTTGCCCTCATCAGTAGCCTATTTCTTGCTTTTAGAATTAATTTATAGTTGATTTATTTTTCTCACAGTAAGGTTCAGAGTTTATGTTTCAGTATTTGATTGGGTTGGGAGGGTAGTTCAAACTGTTCTGCCAGGGCATTTAAGGGACAGTTGTATGTCGTACAGGAGAATACCTAGGGAAGAAAACCCACTGTATTAATTGAAATTCAGTCTGAAAACATTAAAGATCATCAGAGTGGCTATACTAACAGTCTCACTAAAGATCAAGTATGAGGAATAAGCACAAAATTGTTTGTTTCAGAAATAACAAGGCTAGAACATGCTAGCAGACTAAGGGAACCCACCCTGTAAAATCAAGTCATGTAAAAAAACCTGACACTTCCATCACCATGCCATAGATAAATGTGTGCACATATATGTCTGCATTTAGACACTGGTATACGTGGGACTAGAAGTTGGGGAACAATGTGAATGACTACACTATGGCATTTGGGTTTGAAAGGCATTTTTGGCAGTGTGCATGCATGTATGGCAAGAAATAAGTGAATGGACCAATTTGTGAGACCCAGAGAAGGAAAACATGCAGGGAAATTGATGTCTCAGACTAAGATTCAGAAGAGCTCATGGAATGAGGGCTGCGGGTGTCTCAAACCTTCCCATGCACACCAACAGGTTCCCCAGGGAACCTGCAATGGTGAATAAATACTCAAAATCTTTTTACATTATTTTTTCATATTTTTGGTGTAGACATGCCAAAAGACCTTTGGTTCAGACAATGCACAAATGCCTGACAGGAGACAGGGAAGAGGAAAAAGTCTGGAAGAAAAATAAAGAGGGAGAGTACAGGAAAAGGGGTAATTTAAAAAAAATTACTAGTAAAAAGTAGGTGCTAGAAAGTCTCATCTTCTCCTTCTGATTAAATATTCATTTTAGGGTCCCTGAAACAAAATATGATTGAAGGAGTGGACACACTTTACAGATTAACTCCTGGGGAACCTTCTGAATATAAACCACAGGGCAGAATAGAGATGTCTGTGTGAGATGTCATCAACTGTATAAACAAGGAGTCATGGAAGCTATGCATGGCTCAGCAAGGTATATCTGACTTTTATGATACATATTCCACACAAATGACCTATGGAAAGTCAAATGAACAGTGAGCGTTAAGAAGGGCTTGAAATGATCATGCAAAATGTATGGAGAGGAAAACAGAAAGGTAAGGAAACCTGCAATTCCAAAAAGGAGCTGAGAATAAAGATTGCAATCTTGTCTTATCAGATTCAAACTTAAAGGCTTTCTATATCTTCCTACAAAATGAAATAAACCCCCTCTTCTACTTAGAAGAGTTTTATGAGGCAGAGGAGGAGAAAGTTAACAGCTTCATTTTCTGGTACCAATCTAATAAAAATGCCTAGCTTTAAAATATGTCCATCTTAAAGTCACAAATCAAGCAGTATAGTGTATTTCCTACAAATATTTGTAATTATCATGAAGTAGTACAGGAGCCTTAAGAATGCAAAACAAAAAGAGCTCCTGAAGTAAAGCCTATTGACATTACCTCATACTTCACTGCTACATACACAACAGTACAATATGCAGTGTAACTTCTTGCATGTGTCTAAACTCAAAAGCCCTGATGCTCATAAGAGAATAAATAAGGCCAGAAAACTGACATCTGAGAAATTAAACTGCTAGGTTAAAAGGCTTCCACAGTGCTTTCAAATCAATCTACCTGGAGACATTTGGTTTTCTGTCGTTAAGGGTATATTCAGAAGAAAGCTTTTCTGGAGCTGCTGTAGCTGAATCAAGCACTGCCTACGTACTATTCTTTTTTTTAATGACCTCCTGATCGTTATACAATCTTGACTAATTTCTGCAATTAGAGAGGTTCATTTTCAGAGACTGAGATGCTAATGTTCTTGAATTAGTTTTTATGGTTCGGGGCTTTTAATTTGAGATTTAAAAACCATCATAGCTCACAAAACCAAATAAACTGCAGCTAATGAAATTCACAGAAGTAGAGTGCTCACAGAACATTTCTCACTAGCTTTCCTGGATGATTTATTGACAGCTGGTTGTAAAAACAATTTTATTAAAGGTCATAATGTTTGGTTAGAAAAAAAAAAGTTTAATTTATGGTGTAATTAGCCTTCCTGCAATAGGCATGATGCCAGACCCATCACTTACGAACTTTGGCTTTGAAATAAGCACTTGGTGTTTTTAATTATATCTTTGAGAACATGTTCAAAGGCAAGACCCCAATGATGTGGTGTTACTTTCTCTCTATAGCCACTTTATGGCCATTATAATGGCCACAGTAATAGATTTACTTGTACTGATTGATATGTAGCAATCGTATGGCAGTACCTGAGGAGCACGGTCAGGACGTGTACACAGCGGCAGGAGCCATGCTCCCTGGAGGAAGCCATTTGGGATCTGCTCTGTATCCAAGCCTGCTCCGAGGGGCCGGGATAGTTTGAGATGTGCAAGAATGACCAGGCTTTCTAAGTAGTTATAGTTTTTTAAAATATCCTTGAAATGTTATCTCTGCTCTGCCTGTTCTGTGGCAGAAAGCCAGACAGGAGCACCAGGTCCCCTACCTGTAGGGGGGCACTGTTGTTCCTCTGGAAAGCAAGGCCTAGCACCAAGATATGACCCACATGCTTTCTTGTGCTTCTCCATTTTATTCTTCAGTTCCCAGCTTTATTTTGCTGGTAATTTTTTCTGATTCACAAAATTAAATTTGTGGCAAAAAAAAATATTACATGGGATTAAGGGAGAGAGCTTGTTGTAGGCCTCCCGTAAACCTGCGACCTTTCCCAGGTGGGGATAAACTGTCGGGCAAGAGCAGGGCAGCGGATACTGACTGAGCACTTACACAAAAGGTGTCACCCAGCAATTACCAGCCTGGATGTGAGCTTTTATCTCCACTCCTTTCACCTTGTTTTGCCCTTATTGTCACAAGGTTTCTAGGATTGTACATGGTCAAGACAAACAGCTGCAGAGCCCAGGAGAGATTGCCAAATCCCTCTTGATTTAGTAAGAGTTCCTGATTTGAACTTCGGACAGAGGCTTAACACTTGTATGTAGAGCCAAAGTCAGGAGAATCAGCACTGGCTTTTCTTTCACCAAAATCTGGAAGAGGCATTACAGATTTCCTTTTGGGGGAAATCTTGGGAGAAGAGTGCTTGTGAGCATAATTCCAGTGACAGACGTTAGGAGAGCATTAAGAGGCCCAAATCCTGAAGTGCCAAGTTAATCTTTCCATCCTCCAAGTTGTTCCACACACAGCATACCCTTCACAGCATACGTCGTCAAGAAATGTTTTAATGAAATGTAAGACATGAAAACCTGCCTAACACTGTAGAAAAATTACAAATCCAACACCGAAAAATCTGAGAGCTGTATTTGGTTTTTTTACTAAGAAGCACTGCACCAGGTATCACTACACATCAGTCATTCTGCCCATCTTTGTCGCTCATAACCCTTTTAAAAATTGATCAACACATCCAGCCACATCTCCATCAATTTTAAGTGAGGCAAAGCAGAAATGGAGCTTGAAAAAAAAAGTTTTGCTGCAGAAACTCTCCCAGAAGAGACTTCAATTATCTCCCAGTGGGAGTCTCAAAATGGGCAAGAAAGGAGCCACATTAAGCCAGAAAAATCAGAAATGTTACGATAAACCCAGAATTAATTCAACTTCTTGACTAAAACACTGTTGAAAAGAAAAAAGGCTCACAGCTGTGGGGCACCTGAAATCTAACAGAGCTGTCCGATCCAATTAACATTTTTCTCATTTGTGACTACGTTTGAATTCTCGGTGCAAAACATCTCAGAAAGCTTTATCCATCAAGTCAACGTAAACAGTGAAGTATTGCCTAAAATGAGTTAGCAGTGAATATGCACCCCCAGAGCTCCAAGGGAGAGTTGCATTGTGTGTGAACATCCTGCCCCAGGGCTAGAGGTGTTTGGTAGTACAAATCAGCAGCGTTCAAGGTTTTGTTTTCAAGAAGCCATAATCATGCTGCCAGATCCTGCCAAACATGATTCTGGAAGTTTTGGTGGCACTGTCTAGTACTTCCTTGGAGCAAATGCCTCAAGGAGGCGTTAATGTTGGGCATTAATGAGCAAGATGACTCCAAAGCTCTGTGGTTACCATTAAGCACCTAAAGCTGTGTCTAGACACAGCTGAAGCCAAAGCAAAAGGTAAACACATCCCTTTCTCTCTTTGAAAAGCTTTCCTTGTGTTTTTCCCAACTCACTCAAGAACCATTATTCTCTTTCTGTTGCTCTATTTTCTAAGACACGTCATCACTTACAAGACATGAGCAGGGCCAGGAAATGTGAAATTGTTCAAGAAAAGTAGTTTCTCCCAGCACCATAGAAAATGTGAGGCTCAGGCTGGGGAAAAGCAGTGAAACAGACAGTTGAGTAACTGCTCATTAAAACTCTACTCTGCCTTCTCTTAGAAAGTCTGTGATCCCCAATTAATTCTTTTTATTTTGCTTTTACTAAAATAATGTAATATAGGTTTACAGAATCTCATGAGAACATGAGACAAGCCTTGTAATTTAATCTGAGAAAGACACATACTTCATCAAAAGAGCAGTTGGTTTCAATGATCTACTAAGAGTCCCAAAGGGTTCTTTTTCTAATTTTTGAATACAATTATTAAATATTATTTGGCAGCATTGTGCTTTTTCTGGCTCAGCTTCTTCAAAATAAATGCTTTATAATTAATTTTGTTTCAGTCCAGTTGAATGATCTAGAGTTAATTCCAATATAATTAAATCCTTTCTTTGGAATCCTTCTTGCCCCAAGTCTCCCCCTCTTCCTCCTCAGTGTTCAACCTTCCTCACCACTACCCTCCACACACGGGTCGGGTATAACTTTGTGAGGGCTCAGATTGTTCTTCTCCTACTGATATAAAAGAGATTCCTCAACCTTTTACAGGTTGAAGCCCATAGTGAGCTTAACTCTTTCTTCTATATTGCATCAGTTTCTGTTTTTCAAAGCTAATAGACATGCAATACGTAGCCTGAAAGATTTATTACAAAATTAAATCAAATTAAATAAATATGTACAACAAATGAAATAAACATATACAGTATTCTAAATTTAATTAGGAATCAGTTAATCAAGAAAATGGTATTAATTAAGATATTTCCTAAGGAGCCAAGGGATATCCAGAGGTAATAAATTACACACACTGCTCCCTAAATCAAATAACACTTCATGTCTGAGATTTCCAAATAAATAACCACCAGTTCTGGTAAATGCTATGAAAAGTGAATGTCTATGTTACATAGTCTAACTGCCATTCATAGTACTGCAAGCAGCAATCTCAGCAGTTTCACCGTAGAGTTCGATGCAAAGACAACTGTAAGACTGGTACCTGAGGGGCCCATGCTAGACCACAGCATTCAATGTGAAGAACGTTAAGTCCTTCACTGTGTGTTGTTTAATTACTGAGAGCTAAAGCTGCATGCTAGGCACCAGCTGGTATTTGGTTTTGCATAATGTATTAACATTGCATATTTATATAATGTATTAACATTAATACCACCAGACTGCAGATTTCAGATAAGGCCTATTGCAATTAGAACAGGTAGCATTAAACACCCATTAAAGCCCAAAATACAATGCTGAAAGAGGTGGCAATGAAGCCAAAATTTGCAGATTTTCCTTTATCAAAATACATTGCAAATAAACTTCATTTCTACACAAAGAATATTGTTTTGTATCACATATTCATGCTGATTCTGTCACCTTCTCTGTATCTAAGAGCTGGAGAAAACAAGCCTGAAAGTGCACTCACTATATGAAAACAGGATAGCTATTCTTAACTGCAAACTCTAACACGCTAATAAATGTTATACTTGTTCCCAGCTTTAAAGAGTGACTTACAGTGACAAATTTATTGCTAATTGCACAAACAGTTTATTATGCAGGACCATAAGAAATCTTGGGGTCTAAAAGATGTGTACTAAAAAATTATTTAATCTGGCAAATACTGATGAATCAAGCCCTTATTTATCCAGAATTTGTTAAACTCGGAGCTTTATGCCCTGCAGTAATTCTGTAGGTGATTGCAAAAACAAATGGGCTTTAGGGCAAAACGTTAAAATTTGGCTAGCTAAAATTAGACAAGTTAGTGTATACTCAGATTTCCAAGGAGGTTGACAAATTTTCAGATTCACTGCGTACTTCCAGCCCCCAGCACAGAGACCAACCACTTTTGACTTCAATACCCAACCTGTTCGCTCTCTGCATTGACATGTAGCTTATTTTCTGACCTACTTGCCCTACCTGGCCTTTCCAACTCAGCCAGCCTTACCTTGTTTGACGCAAAGAAAATAAGCCCTGTTTGTTCCTCCTCTCCTTCATTTTGAAGCTTATTGCTCAACCAGAGACAAAGTTTTCTAGCTTGGGTGTTCCTGGCTAACTCCTTTTTTCCATTTGTGCAAATGTCTGAACTGCATCCAAGCTATTCTGCAGATGCCTGCCTCTCTCCCTGCCTACTTCCCTACTAAGAGCTTATCAGTATAATTGCCCTTCCGCCAAAGGCCATCCGCACACGAGCCACGGTTTGCCCTCACCGAATGCTCTCCAGCACATTGGGAGGCTGCCCCTGCCTATATGAGTCTGAGAGCCTGTGTGTGACAGATGAAGGGATGCTCCAGGTCTAACTGTAAGGAATCTAAATACAACTTCAAAGTCATCCTCTATGCCCAAGGTATTGTGACAACAGATGCTGACACCAATTTTAGATTTGACTTATAAGTGTCAGGTAATTCCCACGACGTAGTTAAGTTTTATGAGGAAGGACCGTCATTCAGGACATAGACTTCATTCCACATCAGCAGGCAAGAAGCTTTCAAAGAGCAGCTATTTTCAGATCCAGATCTGGGGTGGATTTGTATGTGACCCCAAAGCACAATATCCTGTTTCCCCAGAACCAAGCATGGAGCCACACCACTGCCACAGGCTAACACATCTGTTTTAGCCTGGCACCAGTTTTAAACAGCCAACATTTCTAAATTCAATGTAATCCTGTTTCCTGAAGAACTTCTGCAACCAAAGAGGGGAATTTGTTAGAATTCAGATCCCAGTTTGCGACTGATTGAGAAAATAACTAACAGGTGCCCCATCTCCAAGCTCCACTCTCTGCAAGTCTGTTTCTCTTATAAGAAATAGGTGTTTCTTCCTAAAGTCCCATAATGGCAATACTCTACCACTGATTTAAGAAAAGGAAAGAAACAATTGTTAAAATAATATTTCAAACTATGAACTGCGGACAGCTGTCTCCCACACTTACCGGGTTGAGTTACAATATTGTTCCCTTTTAAAACATGCCTTCATTTCAGTGAACCACGGTGAGCCAATTAGCATATAAATCAGCTTTCTACAAAATGGAGAACAAATCTACCGTGGCCATTGGAAAGGCAATACTGAATGTAAATTAGAAAGTATCCATAAGGCACACTCTTCCCCAGACACATTCATGTAACTCCTATTAGTGGTAAAGACTACAAACCCTGTTTTCTTAAACTACTTGATCGCAAGAGATCCCATAAGCAGCCTGGAACATACTTAATGAGCACTTGTACAGGTGGCCTTTAAAGACAAGGTCCATTGGTGCTTATGAATCAGTAGCTGCCTGTTTCCTTGTGACTAAGCATGTAAGTGTCAGTCAAGTCTATTCCTTAAACTATGAAGCTGAAATGTTATAAAAATCAGTGGCATAATCAAACACTTCGAGGAAACCTTTCTTCCTTTACAAAATGGGGATGAATAATGTCAAAATATTTTACATTAACTTATTGATTTCATCACCATTTAAAATGGAAAATTTCAATACAGTTGAACATATTTTAATACCATTGTTAATATTTTTTTCCCTAAAAAAAATATTCTGAGACTGACACTTCATTTCAGCTCAGGATGAAGTAAATTTTGAAATTTCAGCTACCGTTCCAGTTTGAAATTATATCTTTCAACCAGCTCTATCCATTCCTTCTGCTGGATTTAATATTTATGTTGTTTACCAGTAGCAGTTACACTTAGCTTCAATTCCATGAGCAAAGACAATTTCTGATTACAGTATGTTTATTAAAAGTACCATATGTTTTTTGCCTGGTTAATTTTTCTTCCCTCCTAAAATATGCTGTGCATCTTTTGTAAGCAATCCTTGAATACCTCGGGTCAAATGGTACTACAGTATCAGAGAGTATTATTATTCATGTGTACCAATGGCATGTACATTAGGGAAACAATCAAACTCAATGTGTTTGAGAGTGAACACCTGTGTATTATTCCATTACTTTAGCTTGTATAATACGGGGTTAGCAGTGTGGTGAAGAAAAAAAGACAGCCTGGCTCTCTTCTGCATCCTGTGGCAGCCATCAGCCCTGACTTTGCATAGATCAGAGAGGACCTTCTCCAAAGACCACTGAAGTCAGCAGGGATATCATTTCGACAGGCTCAGGCTCTCTTCCTGCCTTCTCATTTGTAAATGAGGAATTCATTATTTATCTTCCTTCACAGGGGTTAAATTAACTGACGTTTGTTGAGCATATTGAATTTTTCAGTGAAGTATTAATATTTACAGAGCATGTTTTCTTCTTGGTTTGTAGTTGTCATTTTTGGAATTCCTTTTGTTTTTCTGTTTGGCTGTTGTTCTCTGGAAGGACCATCTGAGTAGTCCAGAAATTCCAGTGGAACAAGAGAGGAAACGCAGCTTTTTCCTTATCAGTTATTTGTGCTCAATTTTTTTAAGAAACATCTAGAGTATATTTACATTTGCCAACTGTGAGAAGTAGAAATGAAGCTTCAAGCCAGGTTTTATCCCTTACGAACTCTGTCTGTGTGAAAGCCACATTAACAACAGTTCCTTCCTGAATGTCTGCTTGCCAGATGGAAATTTATCTCTAAAATCTGTACAGTAGTGTGATATTACTGACATGTTATTTCTGTGCAGTTTGTCTGTGCATTGGTGTTCTCTCAGAAAGGAATAATCAATCCATTTTAAACTCAAAATATAATTGCCCATTAATATCCCCTGATACCGTGAGAACTTTTAATCATGCCTAAACATAAAATGACTCATACAGAAGTTTGTTTTTTCTTAGTTAATAAAGCAAATAAAAAACATAGCAAGCCATAAGGCTGATGCAGTTCACTTACAGAGACTACTGTATTTATACATTTGATTGAAGACACTTTTAAATTATGCATTTAAAAGAATTAATTCAACTATTTCATTTTAGTTGAATCTTAATATAGTAAGACTTGCGTAGATTACTTGGTCACCACAAAAATACTTCCATATATGCAGTATTTCAAAATAAGTAAAACTTTCCGAAGAACATATTTTATTTTTCACTTTCATCTAAAACACCTGGTACAATCAATCACAGATTCCCTGTCAGATTAATCTCTTTCTGACTTACCTTTTCTGGTACCCAGCACTTAATGAGCTCACAAGAACTTTATCCTTTCATGTATCAGTGCACTAACATGAGAGTATCTGCCAGAGTTATTTCTCTCCTGGAACATTCACATCACAAAAATCAGCTCAGTCTCCTTATTTTGGTGATCAAGCCCAGGTGAGAACAAATTTCCTTCTGTTCTAACTTTGCCACAAGAAAACTGTCCTCAGAAACCTGTCCCATCAAGTGGTGCACAAACAAAAGCAAAAAAATTAAAGATTGCCATTAATCTCACTGAATGAACATTAAGCAGAACTACAAAACTTGTCTCCTCCTGACAAAAGGAGGAGAGGGTCACTAGCCCTGGCATTAAGCCCAGCTATTTCTTCGTTTGGCCCAGCTGGATATTTAGTGCTCATGTGACATGATGCCACCTGGTACTAAAGGAGTGGCTTCAAAGGAACCACTTATTATTCATCAAAAGCAGTAGAGACCCAAACATCATTAGCCTTGTAGTTAAACTCTGGCAAAAGCCTAAAATAGTTTAACTAATAAACAATATTAGGTAGCATCAGGGTTTTTGAGAAAGAAAATGTGATTTCCTCTTAGTTGGGTCTTGCTGCTGACGTAATCTTCTCTGATGTGCAACCTCGGTTCCTCTGTGTTCAAATAGTACCAAAGTTTCCCCTGGCCTAAAACCTTTCTAATAATCTTCTGTGGTGGTTCAAATTTCTAGCTTAACTAACAAAGAGAGTTTTATTTCATAGTCTTGTCTCTGAACCTTGAAGTCCTTACATATATCTTCAGTTGGGGTGAGAAGGGGTAAAAGGAGCAGTATTAACAACTATAAATATTTCCCTGGGAAAGAAAGAAGGGAAAACAGCATTGATTAGAGTACCTAAAATGCTGATTTCTGACCATTTATTGTCCCAGTTGTGTCGAGAGTAAGTTTTGCAATGTTCATGCACAGGAACCATCCCAAACTAAGAGGTGGATAAAAAAACCTGTGCTGACTCTACACCTCTTGCTTCTGGGTATATCAGAACAGAGTTTCTGCTACTCATCTACTGCACAGAGGAGCAGATAACAGGATGTCAGCACAGAAGAAAAAAAAAGAGAATTGAGAATATGCAAATGTTTCTAAAATCAAGCTGAGAGAATGACAAAATAAACTATGAACGCTAGTGCCTTTGAGGAGTGATTTATGTCAGTGCCGTGACTTCAACATACAAACCATCTACACAGCTTAAGGGCTAACTATCTACTCTTAGATATCTCAGGAGATCTGCTGTCTCTCTTCCCAGCATAGCTCTTCCTTAATTCAATAAAGCTGCGCTGTCTGGCTGCCCTCTATCAGGATGTGTTGCTGAATATTTTTCCATCCCTCCCCTCTTCTCTCCAAACAAAGCTGTTCCATGGGGCGAAGTGTAGGAAAGCACATGGGCTGAGCCACATTTGAGATGTGTCACTGCAGCAAAAGGAGACGTAGAAGGGGAAATAACGTTCTGCAAAGTTCAAGATTAATCCCAAACTTTCCCCAAACAATTTTCCTCTGGCATCATTCTGCCCTAGGAAAAATACCATAATCAGGCAGAAAGAAGGCTTTCTTGTGAAAGTTAAAAGGCAGAGACTTGTAATAGAAAACAGGTTAGAAATTGAAATACAGAATCATTATTGTACTTCCATAATGCACAAACCACAGCATTCAAGTTTGTAGAAAACTATCAAAATCTGCATGAGTTTCCCATCACATCCGTCAGTAGGCAAGCCTTATGAAAAGCATTTTCCCATGTACTTATCAACGCTGCTCTTCTTATTACGCCAATCACAGGCTCTTTGTTTAACGGGCACAGTAGGCATCTTCCCGAGGTTTTATTTTTACTCTTCTGGTGCCCTCCAGATTAATGAGAACTGAGTCTCTGCTCCTGCTGCTGTCAGACCTCTCCTTCGTTTTTTGCTGACAGCCAAACCTGCCCTTCCTCCGTTCTATTTGATGTAGAATTTATATCAGCCACATGGGAAAAGGAGGAGCAGCTTCAACCACTGCCTTTAATCTCCACGTGAAAGGCAAAGCAACGATGGGGCAACAAGGAGCATTGAAGTCTTCAGTGTAAATGTTGTTGCTCATTACAAGCTCCCTCTCTAGGGATAAAAAAAAAATCTTCAAAGGGGAATTGCACCAGTCTCACACACGCCAGCATTCCCTCTCACACACACGCGCCTTTCACATCTCATACATGTGGTTTCCACGCAGGAAACAATTACTGTAATTAATAGACCCAAATAACCCCACTGTTCATTTAAAAATGCACTTTAAATTGACAGAGGCATGAAAAAAGTGGCTGGGTGCTTGGGTCTCATTACCCGTGTGGACTAAAAACCTGGTTGTGTATATAGACTGTCAGCTCTATATTTTTCCAGACCTATCACATCAAATTCAACTCCAGCACAAAACAAAATATGCTCAAGATCTGAATGTTCTCCAGGAGGCACTCAGACGCCATTGTTTCTTCCTGCAACACCTAGGAGCTATTTTGTCTAGACTGAAATAAATCTGACTGACACTGGCGAGAGGGATCTTTTGTGCATCAAGAGGTGGTGGTTAATATTTGCTAGGGACTATAACATATCTCCTACAGAAGACTAAGTTAAGGATTCTCATTTGCCCAGCTGGGAACATTTACATTTGCTTAAAATTATTGTTACTCAAAAAAAAAAGCAGCCTCATATGCTACAATTTTTACTGTGTTTACACTCTGCCATCTCAGACACGAGAACATGATTTCCTCTTTAATTAGCTTCAGTAAGAAACATGCTACAATCATGTCAGGGAACTGATAACTAATATTTCTATTAGTTATGATTGTTTTTTTCCTCCTGCTACTTGACTGCAGAGGCTGCTGTAGCCCTCACACTTGTAAGATTCATGGCAAACCCCAGTAGGTCTCTTTGTATGTGACTGTGAGATCAGGAGTCTGCAAAGCAGTTGTCTACACATCCAAGAATTTCGTTAGGATGGGTCGGTAGCCTTCTGTTGTGCTCCACATCCAGGAGAGTGGCAGCAGGAGGAAATAGGTTTATGGAGGAATAACATAGAAGCACAGAGCTGCAGCTGTGGAAGCAGTAGGGTTGCCACTGTGAGTAAAGGCTTTGCAGGGCCACCAGTGCTGAGCAGCATCCTCTTCCTATGGACACTGTCCAACCCTCAGCTCCTCCATGCCCGGGAGAGACAAAGGAAGCAAAATTTGTCTCTGTAGCCATGAGGTTAAATGCCCTCACCCTTGCACGGAGAGCTCATCATAGAGGGTCTGGTTTGTTGTGAACCTAAGATACGGTGACGCGTGCATAGATGGAATAAAACAGCAATCTATTTTTTTCACCTCTTGTTTCTTTTCTTTAATGGTGCTGAGAAAACCCAGGCCATTTCAACTGGTACAACAGCTTGATGTGTTGTTCAGTTCACATATTTCACATGAATCATCCATTTAATTTTGAACTCTAACTTAGCTTTTAAAAATAAAGAGTTTGGGGTGGGTTTTTTTTTAAAGGCCCCTGGGAAGAATATGTTAGATTTGACTTCTGGTATTTGTCTTTCATATGTTTCAGTGAAATTAGTTAGATCTGGAAAATGTTGCCCTTTACCTGGTAATTCAGGAAACCAAAGAAACTAATACATTTATCAAATGAACAGAAATGGCCCTCTGGATTTCAACAAAGTTTCCTTTTGTTGTCTATACTAAATTCCAGTTAATCAATTTTCTACACATCATAATGTTTTAGAACAAAGGTTGAAATGACAATGAAACTTGATTATTATAGCTCTTTGCCTGCAGAACAGAGAAAAGAAAGTAACCTTTTATAGTGTCAATGTACACAGAAATAAATCCAGGAGCTATTTTTGACAAGAAAGGCCACAGTAGTTCAATTCAGACAGTTAAAGGCTTTTATATTGTTCTAGGGGCCATGATCAAGCAACGCATTAAAAAACGTATAATGAAAAAAGAGAACATAGGAAGGTGAAAACTTACGTTTTAAATTGCATCGAGGTGAAATGACCTCATAATAGAGGTTGACAAAAGAATTAAAAATGTGCCTAATAATGCACATATACTCCAGCAGGCATTCCTAAATCTGCCTGTCGTTTACGAGTACAGAAATGCTTTTTCTCTCTCATTCTCACTTGTAATTTGGACACACATAGTGATATCTGCTGGCAAAACAGCTCACATATATTTGTCAAAACAGCAGATGGGGAACTAAAAGCCCTGGATATACTCACTCATTAGGAGATCCTTTCAATCTGCCTCTCTGCTGTGGTTGCTGGGTTTCTTTGAGGAGTCTGGGTGTGCTCTCTGGAAGCTAAACACTGTTGCTTTCTGCGGGAGAGTGCATTATATATGCTGGTATAAGAGAACAGCAGCAGCACTGCCAACTCAGTATTTTACTACAAAGCTTAAGTGTTTGGTGTTTTTTACATCTTCAGCTTCTGGAAGCAAGAGCACGTTTTTGATTTTTGGCTTTATTGCTTTACAGAAATGTAAATTTTATCCCATGTGGTAACGAGGAAAACTTGAATATATGACCCAAACACACCTGAAGGCATCAGAAGCAAAACAAACAAAAGGGATTAATTATACAATATCTAGCTTCCCAAGAAAACAATGCTAAATGCATACTTTCACATAGTCTTACTGAATCCCTTCTTAACAGCTTTATAGCCCTCTGACCAATTTCACTTATATCTGAAATAAAGGAAGATTCAACCACAGCTTCATGCATATATAGCGGAGAGCACCTCAGGGTTGCTAAGCCCTGTTGCTCATGGAAGTACATGTTTTTAAATCTCGTAACTCTGCATGTGTGAAATCTCACAATGGCACATGATTTTGACAATATTTCTGGAACACCAAGTCTCCAAAGATTACAGAGCCTCTACCACAGGGGATGAGAACGGTGGACAAATGCACATACCAGCAGGGAGCAATGGCCCTGTACCTGGAGAAACACTTGTGTGATGGATTCCACTGCACTGAACATTTTGGGGGCTTGGAAAATTAGATGAACAGGTTCCTCCAGATTTCCCTGTGTTCCCCCTGGGAAATGTAGCATTCTCCCCAACATCATGTAACCCAGACACTGCGAGCCCCAAAAGTAAAGTTCATCAACCACCACAGCATGGTTGTCCAAAGGTCTGCAAGCACAGCTGAGCTTCATGCTCATTTAGCAGCAGCAGAAAACACATATAAGGTACACACCTGTACAAGCCCAGGCTTCCTGCAGCTCTGTGAGTTTAGCAGAGGGAAACTCAGGCCACTCCACCTATGGACAAGCCACTGCTTGAGGAGTAGCCATAGGCCACTGCTGGAGGAATATGCAGGAACTGAACTTTAGCTCATAAAGTTTCCTCTCCTTTTACAGAATATTCCCATGTCACAGTTGAAGTAACAGCTGTGAACAACTTACAGAATTCAAATGAAGTAAAACATATTTACTTCGATTTTTGTTTCTGAGCTGTTGATATTTCAATTATAAAGCTGCCATACATAAATATGTGTAGACATTAACAACTGCAGTGCCTCTGCAGCCTCATCTATTAGAAAGGAACCATACCATTTCACTCCTCATAGAAACTTGGATGCAAGTTTCATTTTATTACTAATTCCTGGCAAAGAACTATACCTTCTTATTTTAGTGTCACTGACTATGTGATGCAGCACTACCCACACAAATCTTTTCCTGCTGAGGCGAGGTAGGTCTGCAGGAACATGCCAAGCTCACAGGACAAATCCAGCAGCTCTACAGACTAAAAACTTGCGTGTATTTTTACTTTAGGGTTCCCAAGTTTTTCAAGGGATGTTGCTAAGCAAATTTATAGGAATTTTCAGGAGGAGACCTTCATATATCACAACATACTCATAAATATCTTGCAAAGGAACATTTTCTGCCTTGCTAGGTGAAATATACCTTCTTATCTCTCCCTTCCCTTTGCAAAAAACAGCGGAAGGGGACACCCTAAACTCACAAGTCAGAATACACAGAAAGAATCATATTTAACTAGATCCTTGTAAAACCTTTTGAATACTAAAGGCACTGGAAAAGTGACGTGCATTGCCTTTGGCCCCACCTTGCCTTTGGGAGGTCATTCAGCTTAGCATCTGAAAGGACAGACTGCAGTCAGAAAATTCAGTATAAACCTAAGGAAAGTTCACACAGGAATAGATGAACTTCAGCTCATCTTCACAGATTACTGTTACCATGCTACCAGGTCTCTCTTCTCTGCTCTGGAACCACACTTTGGCCTGAGAATATATTCACTGAGCAATTAGGCATAACCTGTCCTGGGCCACTGACCTCCAAAACCAGCTTCAGGACTTCCCCAAAAGGAGAATTAAAAAAACACACATACACACACACACACATACACAAAAAAAAAAAAAATGAAAAAAAAAGAGAACAAGAACTCAGAAGAACTCAGACAGGGACAGAAAGAGGTTACAGGGGAAGGTCACCTGCTATGAATTTAGTATCTGGATAAAAAGTCAGGCTGTTAAGCAACAAGACTCAAGGAAATGAGTTAAGCTCAGGAAAAGGAGACACAAAAGACTTATGGCAAAAAGCTGAACAGCATACAAAATGCTTACTCTACCAAGATAAACAGTTTCAGTGTCTGCTTATGGCTGGCTTTTTCAAATGAGTGTCAGGTATGAAAGGAAAGAGGAGGCAGAGAATGGGAAGAGAAAGGACACTGGCTCCAAGCACTAAGGAAACAAATACAGGGGAGAAGAAAGTTGAGTATGAGGGAAGAATCTTGCTCCATTTACTCAGGCAACACTATTATTAACATCCCAAACACTTGTCTGAGGAGCAAACTTAGGACCGCTTGCACATCCTCGAAAAGGGTATCTCACCTCAGCTTGAACACTTCGTCTGTGCAATGGGGTGGAGTGGGGATTTAAAAGAAGGCAGGCATCAGGAGAAATAGCTGCCACATGCAGATGCTCCAAAACCCCCACCATAAAATCTGCCTATATGGAGGAATGTATCAGAAGTGGGATCCATTCCCCTGATACTCACCCTGCTTACACCCTGCCCATCATTGAGTCCAGTTCATTTACTTCCCAGGTAAACACTTCCAGTGACATTTTTCACAGATCTGTTCCTAGAGAACTGCCACAACTTCATGCAGTAATAAATGAACACTTCAGTAGTAGTTATACGTTCAATGTGCAACAAAAGTAATGAATACACGTAGGTCTATGACAAGACATCAGTCTCACCAGCATTGCACCTCTGACATAAAGCAGCAAAAAGCAGTTTCAGCAGCAGACTGAATTCTGGACAATCAAGAGCTATGGAATAGTACTCCTTATTCACAAATATGAACAATGTTTTTTCCCTAAAATGTGAGACTAATAACATGAGCTACAGTGGCCAAGAACAACAGATTTCTTAGAGGATGTATATATCTGTAGAGTCAAAGAGAGGAAGGAAGAGGTCACAGTACTCAAGTATATGTCAGATCTTCTGATCCAGAAGTCAAAGTCTCTTCAGCAGCATGGTGGCATCACAAGAAGAGCTTCTTTTAGGTGTTTCCCTCCACAGGGCAATGTGGAAGAGTTTATGGAAACACAAGTGAAGTCATAGACCAGCCATGCAATTAGGCACTGTATGGAAAACAACTTAGCCATATACCAGTACATATCTGAGACTACTTCTATTATCTTATATCACTGCATGGAGAAGATCTAATTGTTCCAAAAAACTGTGAAAAGATTTCCAACCTAAATTCAGCTATTTTCAATCTTATACCTGGAAATGCTATTAAGGTGGGTTCTTTGCAATGCTTCCATCATGGAAAACCTTATCAGTATAGACACAGACAAAAACCTTTGCCACTCCCTTTTACGTCAGGTTGAAACAAAGCTGCAACTACTATCTGATTAAGCCTTATAAAAATATGCAAACTCTACACAATGGAGTTTTTGTGCATAAATGAAGTATAGGGAGTGAGTGTTCTTTGGGACCTCTGGAACTTCATGTCTTCTGAATGAATGGCAGAAAACAAACATGAGTTCTGATGATCAGCCATTTTATTCTGGGAATTAAGGATATTCAGTACTCAGTGGAATAGAATTGCTGCCACAGTTTTTACTGCTTAGGAAAAGGTTATCAGCTCCTTTAGCATTCTCTAGTTCCACTAAAGACAGCAGAAATAACCAATTTTGTCTGCTCCTACACCTACAACGTTCTCTCAGAACCTTTTTTTTTGTAGAACCAAAGGTCTGGCACTTTAGTCTGTGAGTACCCCGTGGACAATAATGCCACAGTCCATATTTCCCACACTCAAATGATGTGATCCCTGAGCTCTCTGGAGCAGGCTGATATTTTTATCTTGCAATTAATATCAGACAATCTTGTCAACAGAGGCAGGATGTCAGAGAGGTTAGTGATCAACCTGGCCAGAAAGTCTGTAAATCTTTCCATGGCATTCCTGTGAAACTTCCACATGCACAAAACTGCAGAGGCAGGAAGAGTCTACAGGGTAACTGCAGTAAAAATGAAATCATGCTCATTCTTCTATCAAGCATTGCAGAGACATATCACGCTAATTCTTACACATGACTGCTCAGTTATAATCGTTTTGTTTGGCTTGGCGAAATAGCTGGAAAAACAACAGAGGACTATCACTGGGGGATCAGGGGGACTTAGATCATGTTCCCATGTCATTTTTTCATGATATCCGTTAAAAGTATAAGTCCTGCTAATAAATCGTTAAGACCTATAAAAACTATGCTAAGAAAAATCTACAAGATGGAGAAAGAGAACATAAAACCCTTCCAGCCAAGATGGAACTTACATGTATAAAAACGTTTATGTTGCCATTTCTTTGTATTTCTGACCTTTTGGCACTGAAGTAATCATGATACCTCCTTATTCTGAAAGATATATACATATAAATGCATATAAAGGTGTACGTATAAAGATATATATATGTGTAAAGAATACTCTTAGACTGGATAATAGGAAAAAATTTCTTCACTGAAAGGATTATCAAGCAATGGAATAGGCTGTCTAGGGAAGTGCTAGAGTCACCATCCCTGAAGGTATTTAAAAGATTTATAGATGTGATGCTTAGGGATGTGGTTTAGGGTGGACTTCACAGTGTTAAGTTTATGGTTGGACTCGATGATCTTAAAGGTCTTTTCCAACCTAAATGATTCTATGATTCTAACAAAAGAGTATTTTGGTACTGGGTGCGAGAGGTCTGGGGAGCTTATAGGAAACTGGACAAATAGCAGTGCGATAACATATCCAGATGGTGCTTTTATAGAGCAGAGGTCCGAGGACTCATATTTCATTCAGAATGCAAAGAAAATGGAAGTTCTCTTTCAGCAAAAATCCTGGGCAGCACCTATTGCCTCACGGGGGTTGTGAATCATAGGTGATGTGAAAGCCAATGCTACACAAGAGAAAATTTCAGTGATATTTATTTTTTTCATACTTATCTCAAGCCGAATGTGTTATTCTTTGTACTTGGCACAGGAATGTGTGTGGAAGGAGACTGTCCAAGAAAAAAATCTTGACATTTTCCCTGACAAGATGCACAAAGTAAAAGGCCCCAGAAAGGCAAAGCAACTGCCTGGGTGCACAGCAGAACTGCAGGTTCCTTCATGAGGAGTCCAGTGTTCTCTGCATTGAATCATTCAGCCATCCACGGAAACCAGCCCCTCTGTGGGCAAACTTTGTTAGTATTTCCATCCATCACTGCAGTGTTCTTTGATCAAGACAATAATAAAAGTCTTGGGGGATGGGAGAAAATGTTAGATTTTTTTGTAACAATCCTACTAGCCCTAACTCGTGTATTCCAGCATAACTAAGGTCTGCATGGTTTGGTCCAAAGCTCTCTTAATTCATGTATGCTACTGTTCCAGGTTCCTTAAACTCTTGTTTAAAATGCAATCCATACTGTCTACCTATTTTACAAACACTATTCTCAGTATGAAAAGGTTAACAATCACTGAAAATTAGCATAGCATCAAGAATGAAGTTGTTTAGAGAATCAACTGTATCTACATTCTGCTAACAGTAAACACTAATTAACATTATCGGTTAGCACTAACATAAATCAAGACTGTCCCTTTTCCTCTCCTGGGCACTGCACTGGAAAATATCAGAACAGCAAAAATACTTGGAAAGTTTCTTACTTTTTTTAAAATTTTATTAATGATAAAATATTGGATGTCAACATGCAATGCTTTGTGCATTGCATCAGACAGCTCGAACAGTAATTGTGATGAATGGGAGTGGAAGGGCCAAGGTTACAGGCATTTAAGAAGGCTCTGTGGATTGAAAATATTAGGATTGATTAAAGGTCAAATACTTTATGGATTTATCAGTGTTGTATACATTTTCTCATGACACAGAATCACTTACACTACCTACAAAATGAAATAGAAAAGGGCTGCAAATCAGATAATTTTTAAGTCTTTAACCCACATACAGGCTTAGCCATTGAGCATAATTAATGGCACTGTAATGTTTTGGTTAGTCAAGTAATAAACCAGCCAACCCCCCTCACACCCTGCCCTCCAATAATTCCTCTAGCTTCACACAGGTTCATAGGTAACAGTCTTTCTCAATGTTTAGTATTTACAAACATACCATCTGGCAAAAGATACTTTTCATAATGTTGTTTAAAATCTGTATTTACTTAAACCAACCAACTTTAGTCAAGAGAGGAACTTTAACTTGGTAGTTCACCCATGCTCTGTCTTCCTTGTTTTCTGGGAAAACAGAGTGTGAGATGGATATCTATATATTATCTTTGATGCAAGGATTTTTCTAGGCTCCAGACGAGCAAATGGCTGTCTCTATTTGTTTCACAGTGGATTTGAACTGGCCTTCCTGAAGTCTGTATGTCGATTAGGACAGAGCAGAAGAAGCTCAAAGTGCGGGAATCTGTGGGAAAGGACCTGGGATTTGGAGCTTTTCTTTGAGAAGTTGTGCAAGGCGATTCTGCTGGTCTCACTAACATCAGGACTGAACCTTTAGCTCACACTCTGCAACATACCTAGGTATAGTACTTACTTTAAGCAAGTGAAATCAGGTTGACTTCAGTGGCCCCATTCTTCTGCTTCGGACCCTGATGGAGTTGCCCCGTGGAGTCTTTTTTCATTGCCTTTGGTGAGCTCTGTGCAATGCGGGTCTATGTCAGTGGCACATCTAGGGGCTTTTTGGTGTCCTCCCAGTGCAGCACTGCAGTGCCACCTCCATGCTCAAGTCCTGGCCTGCGATTTGCAGTACACTATCTTTTGAACTTTACTGAAAAAAATGGAAGTAGAAACTTGATAGGAATCTCACCACTGTCTTGCACCTGCTGTTTAGGATAGTCTTTGCTATGTATATGTCTCATACATTTGCACAGTTGACAAACACCTGGGGAGACAGAGCAAAGAGAGAGAAAGGAGAGGGTTTTCTAAGCCAAAGCTTTTCGTTATCTAGGTTATGATTTCCTTCTGTTCTGAAAGGTGCTCATAAAGCTCATCTCTTCCCACACTACCGACGGTCACATTCACCAAAGAAACCCTTTCCAGTTACCCGAGTTTCCCAAAAGACAGCATAAATTGCTGTGTAACTTACCACCTAAGGCTCAGAATGGAGAAACCGTCATGGGCTTAATCAAGGGATCCCAGAATAAAGGCCCCTGTGGGACAGGTTATTGGTAGCTACATTGTAGTGTTCAAAAACTGAGCAAATCTTGTTCTCAGTAATCCTGAGTGGTGTGAAATCCAACCCCAAAAGCTTTGCACACAGCAGCATTGAAAGGGCTGTTTGAAGAGGGTGCCTGTCTCTTCTCTAGATCGATAGCAGTGAAGAAGAGGCAGAGTGTGTTGGGACATCCACAGACACCTCTATAAGGGAAGAAAGATGTCTTCACATTTGAACTTCAGCATTTTCCCATTCTATCTCCTGCAAAGAAGTCACTGGTCTTACTGGTTTCCTGACAGTGTGGATGTGCATCTTCCAGTCCACAGCTTTTGGATGCTTGCACAAGAAACAAGGGATAAGGCAATAGAACAAAGGCAACCAAGTTTAAATTTTGGCCTCTAGTACGTGCCAATTTGTCAGTAATTATGATTCTATTAAATTTGATAGCAACCTCTAGTGGGTGGACATATGAAAACTCAGACCTGTTTCCTCAGCAAGGAAGCTTTAAAGAATAACACCCATTTAGTAGTATAACATTTGATTAAAGTAGGCTCAAATATCCTAACTGTAAAGGTTAAACACAGACATGTGTGTCACACATGATGCAGTGAGTAAATGATGTAATGTTGATAGACCCGTAACAACGAAAAACATTCCAACACTGCATTTTGTCAGAAAGTTTGATACCATATAAAATACAATTAAATGGCTATAACTTGCATGGTGAGAGAATCAGTATCCTGTAAAAATAATAAAATATTTATTAGAAACTTTCCAAAATATTTAATTGTATTTCAAAACAACTGCTCTGCTTTTAAAATTGCAATTCCTTAAGCAGGTTTGTACTGTGCAAGCTAGCTTTCATAGTTTTATTTTGGCAGGGTAATGTTATAAGCTGCAGGCTGTTTCACGTGCAATCATTTATGATATCCCTGGCATTAAAAAACCTGCTTTTGCAGCAAAGGAGGTGTAGCATGACTTTGCTTTTCTCTGAAAATGAAATTTAGTTTATGTCACAGGATCCCTGCACCACTGAGAGTCATACAGTGGTCCAGACATTTACTGGTTCACAGGTACCAAGGAAGCTGCAAATTTTTAAGAAAAAAAATAATTATGTGGATGCACTTAGAAAATGTGGTAATAAGTAACATGGTTTCACCAAAGACAGATCATCCAGATGAACCTTGTAGCTTCATTTAGAAAGTAAACCTGTCTCCCAGACAAAGGAAGATCTCATCAGTCTATGCTGCTGTAAACTTCAATACAGGGTCAGAGAATAAATTATTAGGAAAACTGGGGGGGGGGGGGGGGGGGGGGGGGGGGGGGCGGGCAGACAGGATTAACAGGGAACTGGCTAAGAGGAGTTAGTAACTGAGAAGTATTATCAGCTCCATGGGAGCCTACTCATAGAGCTGTTCACAGTTCAGACTGAGCATGTTTGATGTTTTCAGCAGTGTCCTTAGCATAAAACATGAAACTGTGCTGACAAAATTTGCTGATGACCATGGTACTGGCAGTACTGAAGTGTCAGAATGCCATGTCAAAAGGTCTTGAGGTCACCCAATTAACAGAAATGACATTAAATTGCATTGTACGAGATGTAAGACAATGTACGGAAGGAGAAATAACAAGAAATTCTGATGTAAGCAGTGCATTCAGCTGCCAGAAATAGGTCATCTTTTGTTGTTTCTATGGACCCATGTCTTCAAACCAATCACATAATGCTATTGAGCTGTCACTGTGATGTAACCATTAAAAAAGCTAGACAGGATGGACCTAAGGCTTATCCACAAGGTATTTTCTACAGTGAAATGGAAATGCATAGGCATTGCACAAGCTATCGCTGTGATGTCTTATTTCAAAACATATTGTTCTTGTCAACAGTGCTTAAAGAGCTTGCCAAAGGAGCAGTGGACAAATATCTGGTGGGCACGGCTGTAGAGGAAGACTGCGTGGCATCCTATGAAATCACCTCTCAAAGGCAACAATTAAATGACTCAAATTCAGGGAGACATTGGGACTGGTCTGTCCGCTCAGTGCAATGCAGGACAGAGATGAAACTCCTTGCACTGAATGAGGTCACCTGGTCACCTCTAAGCTCTAAGGACTAAGCTCAACCTGTCCATGGCAACACCAAGATACTCAGCGGAAAAACAAAGTCTGCCTGAGTCCTTCTCAGCTGCAAGGCTGCTTCTATTACCAAACCAAGCTCATTTAAAACTTAGCTGAGGTAAAAAGCTTTGTAGTAATTACCCATAGAATAGTTAATATCTTATTAGACTTCAGTAACCCAAAAAGCAGGTGGATTTTGGCTATCAGTACACTAGAGAGCCAAACTTAATTCAAAATGCATGGGGACAGCCCCATAGCAGATATACCCCTTGACAGTATAAGTCCATGCCTAGAAATTGCAATATTCTTTCTCATGTTCTTTCTCTAAGCAACAAGCTGACCCAAGCTCAATTTGTTTTTGTATGAAGCCAAGTTTGAAAACTGCTCCTAACTGCTTTATGTGCATAGCACAGTTAAACGACAAGGAAGACATCCTACTTCACAGTTCACATGCCAGTTCACATGCTCATAGACACACCAGATACATATTTAAAGCTCTGTGATAATGCAAGAAAGAAACCATGACAAAGCCACCTGTGAAAGGAAAGGTTTTGGGGTCTGTTGGCTCCTTGCTTTCAGATGAAACCTACAAAATATTCTCATCCCCAGGCATCTACGAATGGTGATAGCGAAATCCATAAAATGGGCATAGTGAGAAATCCACAGCATATGTCCAGCACTAGAAAGGAGATATTAGCTAGCACAGAAAAACAAGGAGTTTTATTGTCCTGCTCATATCATATGGAGCATGCTTAATTCATTTATTTATTTTTTTCTAATAGTCTTATCCTTTTATGTTATTACAGTGCTTCAGAAAATCTCAAGGTCTAGGGGGAAGTTTAATGTTTGCTGTTCTGGGATCATTTGAAGCCATGCATTCAAAGAGGACAAAATCACTTTTAAGTCTGCCTGTAGGAAATCTATCTTGGCAACCAGACAACTAGAATTAGTTATTAAAGGCATGTCAAACGAATAAAGACACCTCTGTAAGGAAAACCGCAAAAGCATTTACTTTTTCTAATATGAATAGTGGGCTAATACCAAATCAGCTTTCATTTTCCACTCTCCCTTCACCTCCTAGACCAGAGGTCAGATCCAATAAAGACTAACGCAACTGAAAATCATTTCAGTTTTTTGCATCTATTACATAGCAGATGTATATTAAATAGCACTGCCTGGAAATGAAGCAAACTCACACAATTTGATGTGGCAATCTCCTTGTGGAACTGGTTCACTGCAAGGCAAAGAAGTCTGTGGTATCATTAAAAGTCAGGAGGCACACCAAAAAGTGGGGCATTTTCTCCTTCCAGGAAAAAAGAGGGAGAGCTTTCTAGTTCTGTAATGAAAATTAAGATATTGGGACAACTACATTCAGGCTCAGAATCTATTCTTTTTCCTTACACTGGGCAACCCCCCTGGAATAACTTAGTCAACCAGTAAAAACAGAATAAGCATATTCATGCTAGCCAGAGTCTGGAGGAGTGGGAACAATTCCTGGTTTTACCAAAGATTTTCTATGTGATACCTCCTAAATTCCTTAGATCAAAAGAAGAGACTTTGGGATTTTCATCTTTACTGTGCCTACATGAGAAAGCAGGACCTCTGTGCCATGACTGTTACATCTGTCCCTACAACTTTACTTGAAAATGTACAATTTATGTACATACACACTGCTTTAAATCTTCCTTATCAGAATATAGTCAGATTTGACCAAGGTCCAAAAGCAAGCATAAGCTTCTAGACTTTTTTGTTAACTGCTGGATAACGTCTAATAAGAAAGGAGCCAGAAAACCCGTGACTGGGCAAATGACTGTCCCAATCTGGTATTTGTTGAAAGAAGCAACTACAGATTGTGGTTTTGTCTTGATCCACTTAGTCAGGAATATTTATTTGGACTAAAGTAGCCATAAAAAACAGGTCTAGCTGTAGCTATAAAAAAATAGGTAAATTGTTTTGACATCAGGTAGCATATACAGTTACTAAATTTGTCAGAACTGAGCATTATCAAAGGCCTTTTTAAGAAAAATATACTACTTATACACAAAGTAATTCACCTGCTTAATCAGACACAGGGAAAATTAAACAAAAACATGGGAAATGGAAATCTTGAGGATGGAAAAATACTTGTACCACTTATAGGAGTTGCAGGTTAGCTATCAAACACTTGTTTAGAAGACTTTGGAAAAGGAAAAGTTCCAAATCTTATTAAAAAAGCACCTTTCAGTTCATGCAGTTTAGTAAAACATAGCCCAAAGGAGCTTCTAGCTGTGTCCTACAAATCAGATAAGAAAAGCTCTCCATACTTGCTGGGTATTAGCCTCTTCTTCATCACATCCCAGAGGAGAATTTGTCAACCTTCTTCACTTACTCCTTGCTGAGTCCTAAAGCCTGCTGTCATATATGATACCATACCACTTGCACTGACTCAGGAAAAAAACTTTTCATTCATACAACATACCAAGCTAAACACTGGAAAAAGACATCCCTGATTTCTCATAGCATGTGTTGACTTTTCTTCACATTACACTCACAGCTTAGCTCCAAGGAATTTCTCTATCACTCAGTCTAGACACAGCTAAAAGAGTGAATCCAGCTGAAATGCCTATTGAAATTAACTCTTTGGAGCCAGACAAAGCCACAGGGGAGGGCATTCTCTTAGGCCTCTCTCATACCTACCGATAAACAGCAAGAAAACATCGTAAAGTCATCCAGTTGACTTTCATGCTCTCTAACACCTGTATAGCACAGGGCATAGAATTAAGCCAGTTGCTCCAGTATTGAAACCATCACATTCTGATTTACAAACAGGTATTCCAGATGTCTTCAGTGTCAACTTGAGAAGGTCAAGCAATGGAGAAGCCACCACTTATTTGGTACTTTTTTAACTCTGATCAAACTTTTTGCAGCAATGATCATCAGTCCTAAATAGTTAGACTGACAACTGCCTAGCATTTACCTTCAACTCTGTATTTCCTGGTTATTGAACATGTTACCCTGATGCAAGACCTGAGCTCTAGAGGTTTAACTTCAGCTGTTGTCCACATCCCGGAAAGACACAAAGTGCCATTTCTGTATCTTAGCACTTTGATAATACGGTATTCACTGTAAAAAGGATTCAGTACTGACTGCAGCTCCCAGGTTGTCAGCAAGGACAGGATATATTTATGCCCTCTTGGAAGTATATAAAGATACAATTCTGTGGTAATCGTCATAGCATATCAAAATAGTAGCCCACCGTTCTTATGTAGTCCATCTTCAACTTGGATTTGGCGGAAAACAGGCCAGTACTTCAGCAGGAAATTGTATATTTAGACTCAAGATGAGTTCCCTCCTAACCTTCCATAAAGGCTGTTTTGTGTCCTGAAATATGAAGATTTAAACCTTCTCTAAAGTAAATTTGAATATACTTTTATACATATGAATCTTCAACATTTTGAAAATCTAGCTCATAAAGCTTTTTACCTGTTTTGATACCTTTGTAGCACACAAATTTCAGATGAACCATGGGTATGTAAACACCTATGTCCTTGGTGACTTTTCATGGGCATCATTGCATATTTACTTGCAAAACACAGAGCTGGCCCTGGATATTTCTGAAACGCCTTGCTATAACAATGAAGGTCTTTTTTGCTTTGAAAGTACACGCAAACAAAGTCTGCTGCATGCTGGCAGCCCACAGTGCAGTTTTGCTATTTTGACTTCAAAGCAGTCACCTTTCAAAAAAAACTGGCTAGTTGTGCTCACAGAGAGAAAAGTACTTATACTAAGGAAAGAGATATCCCATTTAAGGAAGCCTGAAAGAAGTATGTTTACTGAGGGGAAAAAAAATAATTTAACGTCTCTTGTGAAAATCAGTGAAAGCAGTGCTCTACTCTGTAGCACTCCTCTTTAAAGCAATCTTTTCACGAAATGGCCATATTACAAGGCTTCAATGGAGCAGCTGCAAAATTTTTTTGATGTTAACCTGCTGCTTATCACACACTTATTTTTTCTGTCAAACTTGATTCACAGCCAGACAGATATAACACATGAAATCAGGCAAGGGAAGAAAGCTCCTATCATTCCCTCCTTTTACTTTCCATAGGGCACAGCACAAGGAATGGTACTCTTTCATTTCAACAGATTACACCAAACTTGCATGTTATTACAACTCCACCACTGAGCATATGCTTAATTTCCTGTGCATCCACAATGTACTAGGGTCTAACAAGGCTGAGCAATACAGCCTGCAGTATTTTCTCACATACCAAGACAATAAGCAACCACGTAAGTTGTCCAACAGATGTCTGCTGTTAAGATATGTTTTTAATCACAGAAGGACAAATCTAATAAACAGAGAATTTTTATTACGCGTTTCAAGTTGTTGTCTCTGGTTCCTACAATGGCATTGCATATCTGCTGGGTTTTTACCCCACAGCAGTAAATTAGAAAAGAGACAAAAGGAGTAGATCCAGAAGCCATTGCTATTCCCCTTATTAGTATTTAGTGGGTTTAGAAACAGAATAAACTAAAATTCATGTGAAAGAGCATATATACACCATATTGGATTAATAAAATTAATTTCCTAGCCTTCTGAATCTCCTTTACTTTCATTGATATGCTTCTCTCTAACAAGTTTAAACATTTTTTTTATTACAAGCTGACCTGCTGAAAATGAATCCATGCTTGAATTTTAGACTACTCTGGTTCTAGTTTGTTCATCAAAATAAAAGTAAATAATACTAGAAGGAGGAATATGTGCTTGAAGCAATTTGTTCATAGCATTATTGATTGAACATGACACCTCAGAGAAGGCAGTACATGAAGAACTAAAGCTTGGCTTTTAGTCATAAATATAAAACTGTATTCTACATCATAATCTGCCAGACACATGAGTAGGTAAGTACAAAAGTGTAATATTAGGGAAAGAAATTGCAGCATCACAGATCGTCAGAGCAATGAAAGAGCAGGTAGGTACAAAAGTGTATGATTAGGGAAGAAATCATAGCATTATGCACCATCAGAGCAATAAAAGAGAAGGTGTACTCCATTTCTAGTCTTTAAGTAAAAGGGAGGGGGGTTTTACCCAGGTTTAATGAAATGGTCTTTGTACTTTTAGAACTGAAGAATGATTTCTATTATTCTCATCTCAGCTTTCTTCTCATTTTCACTTAAAACACGAACATTTCCTATACAAAAAACACCCGAGTTTTTCTAAACACATACATCGTCATATTTCATACCCACCACCTCTTGCCACTGCCACTGGAAAAGACAAACTATCTCTGCTGATCTGTAAGCTGGAAAAGAAGCTGGTAATGGTAACATGAAGCCAGCACTGATACCGATGTGATACCAAAGGATTTTATGTGCAGAGTGTTCTTCTCACATTTTTTTAATCACAGTCTATAACCACAAGAGTTACTGTTACCAAATAGATTCTTTCTGTTAAACTTTATTTTAAAATGTTTGAGGCTCTGCACAAACCCTAAGCAAAAGATCAAAAGAAAACAGTAGAGACAACTGCCACTGACCACAGAAGTCCCACAGAAGCAAAACATTCACAGATCTGAAAAACTAGTGATAAATAGCCTTGCCTTTGGGTTAACATACTATATTTCAGGAACTGTGATTCCAGTACAGTTTAGCACACATTTAATAAAAGTTGGGTCATGCAGACAGTATATATGAGGAAATCATTATACTTTCATCATTTGTAAGTTAGCACTGTAACTAGAACGATGGATTTCTGTACCCATTGCCCTCTTATGCCTGAAAGGAATTCTACCCTACTGCTGCTTTATTATTTTCGGAGTGGTAATTCATTACTGAAATATAAAAGAGCCCATTATGGTAGTAGAGCATCATTAGAATTAAATTTTCCAATGCATGGGTACTCCTAGTCTGGTGAGATTTTTTAGAAATGCTCCACAGTGACAGGAATTTCCATTCAACAGTTTCTATGATGCTACTGGGACTGTCACAAATTTCAAACTTTTCACAGACTGCCACAATATTGCAGAATCCCAACAAAAGGTTATATTTTCCAGTGCATGCTACAGTCTCCTTTATATTTTTGTATTTGTGGGGCTTATTCCTAACTGAATATTTCACTTCAGCCCTGGACAGACTGAACATTGTTACATTTTCATTTAAAAAAATCATAAAGCACGTTTACTTTGCATTTCAGTTCAGTACTTCCCTGGTAGTGCACCAGTACTGGCACTCCTTGATGCTGCAGGGAGAGTGGAGGAAAGACGACTGCTTCAATTCAAATCACATGAAAGTCTATAGCTGCACTGGTGCCCCTTGTTCTGTTTGACAGCCTGATTTCAGAAGACTGTTTGAAGAAGTAATGCAATCCATTTTCTCAGCTTCTAAATAATGAGAACTGACAGCCCTGTGCTACAATTGCTGTACCTAACACTAGCGCTGAAGCTTTACTCACAGCAATGTATCATGGGGGAGGTGGCAGTGAACCTTATTTTTAAGTAGCTCGATGTTCTTGAATTGATTGTTTTCCTTCCCTTGTATGTGTTCTTTTCTTGGGAAAATGTTAGTAGCCTGCCAAAACAACAACAGAACATGAACGCTATGAGGACAGACCAACACTGCTTGCAAATCTGCAACAGCCACGTGTGATATCTGAGAACCACCAGAGCTGTTTTAGCAGGTGAATTGCAGGGATGACAGCCATGCTTCAGCACCTAGATTACAATGCATTGCCTGTTTACATGCTTATATTTTTCTTTCCCGTGTTCAGCTTCTTGCACTGTAAAACCAAGGGAACAGATTTAAATTTGAGCAGGAACATTAAACAGAGTTAAAAGAAGGTAGGGACTGCACTTTAAGATACATGCAGGCACACTGCCCATCTATTGGGCAGACCCTGAGTTTTTTGCAAGAACAGCCAGGCACAAAGCTAGGAGTTAGCACAAGTGTACAGACCACCAGTGAAGAGCAGACCCGGTACCAGTGCACAGCTGTGTAAGAGCAGACCAAAGAGACCCAGGGAAGATTTTGTGTACAGCTCCTCTTGCTAGCCAGGAAAAAACTACAAAAGAAAAAGATTTGTCTCCCTCTCCAGTGGTGACAGAATTTAGTGAACGTCTCTGGCAGTTGCTCCATAGTATTGTGTGTTTATTTTCTCCTGTTGTAGGACTTTATTTTGAAAAGATGTATTTCCTAACTTGGCAATGTGCTACTTTACAGCCTACACTCAACCAAAGGAGCTTTTTTTAAAGCAATATAATTGTATGAGAAATCACAAATGTTGCTATGAAATAATAGTCTGGGAAAGAATAGTGAATTCACTCTAATGAGAAACTAAAAGTGCTTGAGAAAATTATGTAGTAGCGTATTCTTTGCCATTTGCCATCTAGGATAGATTGTACTGCATCTGTCATTTCATTAGACACTGCAAAATACAGAACTGGGACTGTCCTGTCATTTACAATTTAGTTTTCCTGTTCTACTGAACTGCAATATTTCTACTAGCTCTATATATTGCTTTAAGATTATGCAAAGACATATTTATCTGGAAATATTTTTCATCCTCCAAATAATTTAGATAAACTGCAATAACACCAGCAACCCCTAAAAGTTTCTGGGGAACAGTGTCACGTGTTGAATACTTCTCACTGTTCAAGAAACAATGCCACTTGTCTGGTTCAATAAGACATTCCTTATCATCCTACAACCCAGGCTTATGGATTGCCATCTGCCCACCACAACAGTTCATCTGGCACATCACCCTCTACTAGTCACACAAACTAATTGAGTGCTTGGTGGCTGCTCTCTGTTACCAGCTTTCCCCTCACCCTGCATGTGACAACGTGCCTCAAATTTGCTGTGCATGTGCCAGTCAGCTCTGTTGCCCGTGCAGTGAAATGCTCCTTTGTGATTGAAAGGCAGGTCTGCAAATGGCTGTGGATTACAGAGTGGAGGTTAGGCACCAGCGACACATCCTACAGATATAGGTACTCCACTTCCAGAATTCATGCAAAAGCAGCTTTGTTCAAACCCACAGGCAAACTGATTTTCCCTCACAAATCCTGTTCCCTTTGAAATTATTTTTTTTATAGGATCAAGGGTCTCGACAATGTATTTAAATACCTGAAGGGAGGATACAAAGAAGAAAGAGCCAAGCTCTTTTCAGTGGTGCCCAGTGACAGGACCAGAGGCAATGGGCACAAACTGAAACACAGGAGCTTCCCTCTGAACATCAGGAATCACTTTTTTACTGTGAGGGTGACCAAGCACTGGCACAGGTTGCCCAGAGAGGTTGTGGAGTCACCATCTTTGGAGATATTCAAAAGCCATCCTGGGCAACTGGCTCCAGATGACCCTACTTGAGCAGGGGGATTGGACCAGATGACTTCCACAGGTCCCTTCCAACCTCAACCATGCTGTGAATCTGTGACCAGAATTTGAAGGAAACTTCCCTCAAACTCCTACATACAGTCCATTCTTAAATCCACCTGAAACACATATAAACTCTGCAAAGAATATGTGCACAATCTGTCAAGAAGACAGCTCTCAGTTTGATGCCAGTCTGCCCACTGACTGCCTAGCTAAACCAAGAGTGAGACAAACTGACTCACTACATCCCAAAAGAAGTTCTGCTTTTACAAGGGCACATAAGGAAAGGTAGAAACAATTCCCTATTTGAGTCCCCGAAGCTTAGTTCAAGTGCCCAATTCACTAATGATGTTGCAGATGGACATAAATTATCTCTCTCTACTCTCGAGTGAATGGAGAGACACAGAGGTTATTCACACTGAGGCTTTGCCTTCATCATGGAGCAAAGGTTTCTGTTTTACCGTGGAGTGTACACATCAGCCCAGCAAGGTTTTGCTGCTAGAAAAATCACAAGGAGGAGGCATCATATGGGGCTTATCTATCTGGCAATAAAAGTTACAATTATGTTGTCTCTATTGGGATTCAATGCAGATAACTAAGATGCAGCAGCTAATAATTATTTGTGGGATATATATTTGAAATGGTGAGGGGCAAATTTATATCCTGATGTAGGATGGCTAGATAACAAGAGAGTAAAGGCTGCTGTGAAGATAAGCTGAGAATGAACATTTTGCCAAGCCCTGGCCATGACATCCTTATAAATTAGTATCATCACCTTTGAGACTCTGTTGGCCTTCTATGACTTGCTGAGCAGGAGAGGATATATAGCTACTTCTTCTCCCATGTCACGTACTGTATGTAAAACAAGTCTGGAATTACTTATACCCACTGGCTTCCTATCAGTCATTCTGATGTTGAAAGACCCAGGTATGCTCCGTTTGCTTGCATTTGCTGCAAGTCTCACCTTAGCTAGTAATACTAATAAAGCTATTGGTTTCAGAACAGCTATTTTGAACAACTTAGAGCCAGAATTTGGAAAATAGATTAAATACTTTGAATCTCAATCCTACTGTAACTCAGACTGGGGGAGCCTCATTACCTCCGGAGTTACTACCAATTGACACTAGTGTAAGAAGAGAGACTAGTTTGTATCTGTAATTTGAAAATGTCTCTCTTGTTAGGAAACATCAGAAAGCTGATCTGAAAGATAGAACAATTTTTAAAAACCCAGACTAGTCCCTTGAAAAGATTTGTCCACATTTGTCACACTACCACTTTGATGGAGCAATTCAGACATTGCAACAGTAATGTTTTTTGACCTTTTAATCAATTCCATTTTGCAAGTACTCCATCTAGGAACCACAGAGGGTATTTACGGGACCCATTCTCTGGAGTCGATGGAAATTTTCTGTCAAATAACCATCTGCAGAGACAGATAAAACACATAATGACAGGATACATTTGTGGAGAATCTGAATGCATTGAAAAAATAAATCTGGATCTGAAAGCAGATGAGTTAGAACAAAGGGACCCAAGAAAGATGTAAGGCAGCAATTAGGGCTAGAAAATTAAAAATACTGAGGAATTTAATCAAACAGGACAGTCTAATCAATGAAAAGCATGCCGCATGCTCTCTGGGTAATTGCATCCCTCCCCTTTTTTTTTGTGGTAGTAGGAACAGCCCATATTTAAGATAATTGCATTCCTGTAAAACTCAGAAGTCTAGGACTACCATCATTTCCATATTTGTCACATGGGACTTCATGCTCATTCCCCTGAAGTCAAGAGCAGCTGTCAGTGATTTCAGTGGAAGCAAGAAGGGCAGTGATGATGGACAAGTAAGCGGCAAGTGGACTTCCAGCACAAACAGCTCCATGATTTTTTCATTTATTGCCTTTCCCTAGAAGAAGGAATTAGCCCATCTGATGGCACAGACAACCTGAGTACTTCTCCATGGTAGTGTGTACTCAGACACTATGCAAGTAGCTCTCCTGTGCACCACTCCCCATCTCAATCTGGTGTAACTATGTCACTTACTCAAAAGTGGTGAGTAGACAAGAATTAAGTGTAAATCTTAAAGCCAGGCTGGACAGAAATACGCAAACAAATCCACTCATTAAACAACCACAACAATGACTGTTATTTACCAGTTCTGTATCTCTAGAGCTTTCATCCAGAGAGATAGGTGAAATCCTTTAGAGATGCTTCTGATCTCACATCTGAACCGGTATTTAAAGGTGTGATTTAAAATCAAGGTATTTAGCATAATCTGACCAAAATTTAAATGAAAAATAAAGAATTTTATTTGTGTATATACCTACAGTTCCCAGCACTACAGTCTTTAGGGGAAGACAAACCTATGTTTGGTAAATGCATCTTACACATTTCTATGTTTTGTCACGTGCCAATAAATTACACTAGTTCAAGCACTTCTATAGTGACACAACCGCACTGCATGAGGAGGTGCTAGACCAGTACAAGAGCAGTACTTTGTGCAGCCTTTAGGATTTTAGGTCCAGCATTTAGAAAGAGTTATTATCGGTATAAACCCCTGCCACACACATACTCCTGGGTACATTGGGCTAGCCCTACTGTAAAACAACATCAAAAATCTCCATGCCTTTGATCAAACACTCCAACAGACAATAAAGGGCTAATAGCAGGGCTACTGTTTGGACTTACCATATTTTCTTGGCTAGCAGGCTAATGGCATTTTCCTGATGGGAGATTATAGAGATTTAATTAAAGCTCCCATGTTTTAATAATGGACTCATTTAACAGAAAAGCTGCTTTAGAAAAGGACAGTCAGTCTAAATGGCAGTCTGTGTCTGGGACCTTCATAAAGTTCTTTGGTACATAATACATGTAGCCAAAACAACAATCAAGCCTTTGTTAATAATGTCCCTGCAACAGAAGAGTGGCAGTGAAACTGTAGAAGTTAACTCTTTCATTCTATATCTTATTATTAACTCCCAAATCAATGCTTCCTTTTTCAGCTATAGTAAAATAACCTTCAGTGGACTCTATACCTACCCTCCACAGAAAGCAGTCTGGACCTGACTGTTGCTTAGCCAAGATGTGAGTAATCAGTTCCAAACTATTTGCAGGACTAATCAAAATAGGCCAGAGAGAGAAAATTACTATCGGCTATCTTAATTTTAAGAAATACCTCTCTTAAAAACAGTATTATGTCCTATAATCAATGTACCGCTAGGTAATCAGAAATCAGTTTGTATAAAAGACTTTTTTATTCTTGAATAATAAAAGGCAACATCATTGGGATACAAATATGCTGAAAGTTAGGATGCTTCAAGAATTTACATCTAGAACTACCTGGAGACTGACATATATACAAAATAGACTCCAACATCTAGAAACTCCAGAAAAACCTCATATCTCCTACAGGCTTTCTAAAGCTTGCCTGTCCTATGACAAAGAACATACTGCAATGTCACTAAGTGACATCCAAAAGCAGTTTCAATCTCAGCTTCCTCTCAACCATCAGTTTGTACTTCAATGTATCTTCATTTATTAATTTCTCTTTATCAACTCTTTTCCTTGGTCTCCATTTGTCTTTGGTTTTCCCACCACAAATGGAGAAGATGTATTTTATTTTAAATTGACTCTTTAAAAGAAAGTTGCTTCTCACTGTGGTTCATTCTGCTCCATTGTGTAGTTCACATCCTGATAGTCTGACAATATACTTATTCCCATACACTTCCCTCATCTGGGATTGTGTTTCTAATAAGCCTCCCAAAAGCACTGTAATATTTACTAGCGTACATTTTGGCACATGTAAAATGTGTGATTGTATTTATAATCATGCCTTTTGCATATATACATCTATACAGACCTTGAAAATATTGCAAGTGTTTTTCCTAAGCTTTTTAACAGTTTGACCCTATTGGTGTTGCCTGCTTTAAATCCCAGTGTGACTCTTTTTTCACCCCTATCATTATAAAAACAACACAGAAATCTTAAAACAACCAGATGCAAAACCCCACCAACCAAAAGAATCTTCTACTTAGTTGGAAGAAAAGGCTTTAAATAAATATATATATATCCTGATTTACATATTAACTAACTTTTATTACCATCCCTATCAGCAGTAAGATAATTTGCTTTGAAAAGAAGCACGGTGATTTAGTCTCTGTGGTATTTATAGATATTAATACTATTAACAATTCTTCTAGATAAACTTTTTTTTTTAAAAAGTAGTCTCAAGCACCATCATATTATATGTAGGATTTATGTGAGGAATGCTCTAAGACCAAAATGTGACGTTAAAATAATGTTGTGTTTAAAAAAAAAAGTGATTTTAAGTTAAAGCTGAAGTTCCATTCTGATGACTTTCTGTTCAGAGTCATTCTTCCTTAAATTTCAGAATAGCTGCTTTTCACAGGCAGTATACAGGGTTTAATATCCAGAAACACCTAGAATAATTTTATGTAAAATAAATAGAAGCCAATCTGAGTGGATGTTATAAAGTCAATTTTAAAAAGCACATATTTCACGGCAGCTTTTAAGGCTCCCCCAACCCAAAGAGAATTTAGAGACTTGATTCCAAGGCACAATAGAAGAAACACTGCTTTAATGGATGAGCTTAAAGTCATGCCCTTAACTCATCCCACAGGTTACTGAACCCTTCTCAGGACTCTGGAGGAGCAGCCACCCTTCTCGCTGGAACAGCAAACACCTGGAGTGGGTCATTTGGTTAGGTAAGTCTTTTAAAAATGTAGTCAGAACATAAGATAAAAATACAAACACATCCTTTTAAAAAACAGTGCTTCCTGTATATATCCAGTCCTGCCACATTGTATAATAGATATACGTAGAACAGCAGAATAAACCCATTTGGAAAGTGCAGCAAAATGGTATTAAATTGTGCAAAGCAATTAGAACTGAACCTTTGCATTCTTTTCAGATTACTGAACCATGTATGGCTATTCAATTTTTTTCAATTACAACATTGTGCAGAGCTATATATTTCAAAGTGCTTCTCTAGGAACTAATATATAGTTCAACGAGGGTGGTATCCACAGTGTCACCACCAAGGGCAAATGGATAAAGTTACCGGAGGGAATTATTCTTTTGTGGCAGGTTGATTTAGTCTTTTTAAATGACAGCAGCTGAACAATCAACTCTTATTTGTTTCTGTTACTAATAGGGAGGTGTTAGGCGGGTCAGCCTTGTAATGAAGTTTTTCTGTGAGAAGAAACTGCCAGTCTTGATAACAAAATTACAGCATTGATAATAGTAAATAGAAAGACTGAGCAGCCCCTGGAGGTGCTTGAATCCATCACTGAAAATAGTCTACCTGCTCTGTTTGGGGACATTGCTTTAGTCAGCAAAAACATTTTTGTTTATAGTTAATCAGCTCTAATATTACTTTTAAATAAAGACCGAGGTTTGAGAATAGAAACAGGGGCTTTGAAAACCAAGGGTTGCATAGCAAATGTATGCAGAGTTAAAAAAGAGTCCTAACAGCTAGAGATTTGAGAGAAATAACATGCCTCTATTTACATATTTGAAGAGTAACCATAATGTCGTATACAGAGCATGCAATGTAATGCCCTGCCCATAGAACAGCAAATATCAACAGGCAAAAATAAAATAAAATTAAACTCTCAGTAGGATAATCACAAGTAGATCATCAACATAGCAGTTGCCAGTTCATCAGCAGCTTGGAGTGAAACAGTCAGCTTAACTCTAATTGAACTTACCGTAACCTGAAAAGTAACAGTCTCGAGGACTGAGGTTGCTCCATGGGGGAACTGAGCCCAGCACGTGCTGCACACCCTGTGTTGTGGGAGGACGGCAAGCTGCTCGGCTGTGGTTTGACACGCTGGATCACATCCCGCATGGATTGGGCTGTGACTCCCACCAAATGCACAGGAGAGGGGGTTTTAGGCGATGTTTCTGTGCAGGAGCACTGTGATGCTGGCAGAAGTTCAGCAGGTAAAGCCAAGCTCACGGGAAGGCCTAAAAAATCCAGCTCAGCTCTCAGGAGCACTCCTCTGAGCCAGGCTGGACCTCTGAAACCCCCACTCCATGCTAATGAGCTAAGCCCAATTTCTCCAGTTCCACAGCCAGTGGAGCCCAAATTTGTCACCATGACACCACAGTTTGGCTACTCCGTCTATGAGCTCTGAGCAATGCACCTACCAGGCTTTTTATGAATCCCACCTCCACAGCAAAGGAAGTCTTCTAGAGACAAATGCATTCCTCAGACCACTTCATACCCTGCTGGGAGCGTCCCTGTTACCTGAAAGATGAATTCAAAGGCTTTAGTATGTTAAGTACCCTGTCTTTCGAGTAAGCGTGCCCTCCTGATGTGGCTGACATGGTTTTAGCCTAGTAAAAGACACTTTTTCCCCAAATACAACTACCAATTTTATCCTCATCAACTTTTTTACCCATATATGCTGGGAAACCCTTAGCTGTAAAGCTCGTGTTTCCATTTCACCTGTTGCTGCCTACAGCCTTTCCTGAAACCCCAGCATGTCGATCCCATCATCACACTGTCTACATCTAAACTAAAAGTGTTCCAGTCCTCTAAAATTGCCCTGCAGATAAACATAACCGAGTTAAACACAGGGTGGTATTTCTCAGTCTGTATTTTGCTTTGTGTAGAAGCTTTGTATCTACTTCAGACTGAGAGGAGGTTCCTACATCACTTTTTATGCAGCTACATAGTTTGGCTGAATAGAAGCTCCTGCCTCTGTATTCAGGCCTTTCCTCAGTTTTACCCCCAGCCAACAGCTAGCAAATTGTTTCCAGATTAATTTACCTGCTGTGCTGGTGTTCAGTGCTCCCCCGAGGAATTCCTCTTGTTTAGTGGCACTTTTATCACTCCCCCTTGTGCATGCTGTGCACTCTCCGTGAACACTTCCAAACTCTTTCTGGGTGATGGTAGCCTTTCCAGTTCCTACACCTCCTTCTAAATGCCAGGCATCATCAGGTCTCAAGTTTGCCACAAAACAAACGACAGGCTTTGGGCTTCACCTGCCTTACGACTTTCTGCCTTTTCTTTGTAAGATTTTACATTCACCAGAATATCCACACAGGCATCTTTTTTTCCTTCAGAAATTTCATTCTGAAGCCTGCCCAGCAAATTCTGAATGCTTCTCAAGGATCTCTTTCAGACTTTTATTTCTCTCTCAGCTTTTTCTCCTTGGTATCCATGTGGATGTCTTTTGCAATTGCTCAGGGCAAAGAAGATTTTGTTAGAGGTCTGCTTCATTCCAGAGAGGAGTTTCTAACTGATCACAAACCAAGATTACCCATTACACAGTAGGCTGTGGCAAAGGACACCATTCCCCACAACCAGGCCAGTGGCTAACACATTCACAGGGAGTAGGCTCTGTGCATCAGTCCTTCCCAGCCACAACTAGCAAATGTTCTAACCACCGCGGTGACTAAAAGGGTGAGGTCCTTTCCCTTTCTTGCCTTTTGAGTGAGGATAAACATGCCCTGGACTAAACTCTACAAGTGAGACATCCTCGTGTTGTGTAATCCCATCCAGGATTAGTCAGAACCTGGGGAGAGGGAATTATGAAGGCTTTTAGTTAAGGAGTGGTGCTCTCCATACATGTACTTTTGGACTGTGTACACAGAATCTATTCAGTTCTAGCCCTTTCTTTTTTATTATTTCAAATTTTTTTAAACAAAATCTCAGTTTGGGGCTTGAAAATACACTGACATTTCAGTGAATCACTTGGGGCTCCTAGGCCTTGCCCAGCACTTGCAGGATTACATCAGGCTGGACAGTGCAGGAGTATATTGGGTTAAAGAAGAATATTGTGAAAAACAGTTGTGCTTAAATCGCTGAAAACTGAGAACTATAGGAAACCTGTAGTACTAGTACTCACATCAATTTTAAGAGCCTGGCCTTACTAGATAAACTTCATTCAGAGGGGCTTTAGAAGTGTGATGGAGAAAGCCAGGCTCAGTTATAAAAACCTGCACAGGCAGCAGAGGCTGAATAGGCATGCCCCAGTGCCATGATTTGCCATTACCTGTCTGCTCAGCTGTGAAGCAGGAGTGGCATCATTTTTATTTAGTGGTTTTAAATAAGCTGGCAAAAGTGAAAGAAAATCAAAGCCAAGGGCAAAGGGTGGGATAAAAATAAGATATAAATAGTGAGAAAGATTGAATACCAGAGATTTTATTGCTTGCTAATGGATTTAACAAACCCAAATATATGACAAGACTACAGCATCCCTGTTGCTTAATTGTAAAACCATATATTTTCCAAAAGCTAGGGAAAGCCACTATAGATCTATAGCACTACGGTAGTCTTTCCTTGTAAACCAATTAAATTGCACCACGAAGAAATGTTAACCCTTGAAAACTAAATTTATACAGAGAACTGGATGTCAGTCTGGGGGTTGAATTTACTGCAGTCTCCTAAAGGGAAGATCTTTGAAACCAAACCCAAATTTTATTTAAGCATTTCTGTCTTGTTAAAGTACTTTACAAGGTGTTACCATATCCAATTGAAGTTCACACACAAATGATGTCATCTGCAGTAACACTTCAAGAAAAAACAAGAAATTGTTTAAGAGGCGTTTTCTGATAAGCAACATATCAGAAATGCAGATGATAATAATACACTGTAATTACTGCACACTTTTCAAAAATCCTCACGTGTCAGTAAAACACTGAACAAGGTATGACAGCACAGAGAAGATGCCACAAGGCAGGGTCAAGAGTAACTTGCCAGTGTGTTAACTGCTCTCACAAAAACTGCCTGTGTACTTAGTATTGTGCATAGCCATGACAGATTTGCCCTTGAGCAGAAATGTGGGGTGCAAGTACACGATGGGGCAGTTAGAGAAGAAGAGCTGACAGGCTGCGTGCTGTCACCCTTGGTCAGGCACACTCACCCTGTGACACATGGTGACCACAGCTACCTTCTGCCATCGACCTGGAGCCACCAGCCTGAGTCACAGGGCAGATCCCTGCAGGAGGGTTGGCCTGTGCCACCTCTGGCCACCGTGTGTGGCAGTAACCTGGGAAACTAAGCCAGGGCATCTCCATCCCAGATAGCTGCATGTTATCTTGTTCCTGTAGTTTTGTTGTATGGCTGAATTGCTTGGAAGCCTCTGCTTTCAGGCTCCAATGTCGGGGGAGCCCACTGCTGGAGTCTGATGCAGTGTCTGGGTTATAGGCACTGCCAGACAAGTGGCTGCTTTACTGGCTGAAAATACCACAGAAATGAGAAATGTAATTGCAGATGAGTTCTAATTAGAAAAATCAAGGTATAAAATATTCTCATGTTAGTCTGGGTGCCAGAAGTCCTGTTTACTTTTGATCTGAAGCAGATTTGCAAATCCCGGGAACAATGCAGAGTCATTGTTCGTTCAGATCCTTGTATTGTTCTTCCACTCTGCTCAGCCTGATCATAATCCCATAAATAATGTCCTTTCTTCAAATTGGGCCACATTTGGTTGCTTGCTTTAATAGGCTTCTACCTGTCTTTTCTTAATTTATTTGCCCTCTCTCAAGTTCCCACCACTGTAACCACTAAATACTTTCATTTCATAATCTGTTGTCCCTCTGACTTTTTAATCTTAAACTAATTTTTCTTTACACCTCATGCTTCTTGAAGAAATCATAGCATATGTTTCATTTCAGGTTGTAGTTTCTGGCCCATGGAGTAATGCTGCTAGTTCACCAGTTTTAGAAATTTCTTTTTTGATGCCAGTGCAATGCTTTTCACAGCCAGTGGTGCTGATTTCTTTGTAGCTTTCTACATATAGCATATATCCTTTTATCTGATAAATGTCTACCCTCTCAATAGAAGGTCCAGCAAAATCACCTTTCCACATATCATTTTTTTTCTTGTAATTGCACTGGTGCTTCATTTCAGCAATGTGCCCATTGCTTTTCTCCCAGGATGAAGCCACTTTGTGGCACCTAACATTTAGTGTAAGTCTAGACCAACTACACTAAATCTCTAATGCGTCTGAAGAGTAACTTGAACATCCATGATATAATGCCAACCACATGGCCAAGAAACTCAGCCCTTGATCAGACAAATGCCATGCCTTCCAATACAGTAGTCACCATGAACATATGGTGACTTTTGAAGACATTTGGAAGACTAAAATTTTACTCTAAATGATAGAGAATGCTTCCCTCCATAATAAGAACCTTACTTGTTTTGTCAACAAGTCACTCATTGCCCCTACAGTGTTTTTTTCATTCGGAAGCCAGCAAAAGTTACAATGAGAAAGGAGCTGGGATATGTGGACATGACATCACATCAGCAATATGACATGGTCAGTAATCAATAGAAACAAAATATCCAAGATGAGAAAATAACAATTATCTCATTTTGATGTTTCATTGTTTTTTTCTGCCATCATCTTCCTCCCTTAAGGAGCAGAGCTTGCTTTCTCAGAACTTTCCATAGGAATTATGGTATTGCCTGTAAATGTGACTTTCTGGAGCTGCTTCAGGTAAGAGAGGTTAATGTACAGACACCTTAATGCTGTTATTTGTTATAATGCTATGTTATCCCAGATCATGAGATCATCTGATAATATTGGCTTCACAGTTCCTTTTCTTATTTTTCAAATTGTACTAGCCCACAGTTTTCCAAAAAAAAGATTGACAACATGACTTTTATGTGATGTAGTGAGATCTTTTTACGTTCTGCAATATGAACACATTCATCTCAGTGAGATCTATTGCTGCAAGGTCTCTTTCAGCATCACCCCAATAAAGGATTGGACAAATATTACCAGGAGAAAAGTGCAGCACGCCAGGCCAAGCCAAGTCTTCGAAGCATGGGGGAACATAGCTGGCTGTCTTCCAAGAAATTCCCTGTCTGCAAAGGAAAAGGATCACTGATGCTTCCCGAGAGGGAAGCCTTCCTCCCACTGCAGTTCCAAGAGTATGTGAGGGAAGGAATGAGAAGGGGGGCAGGAGAAGCACACAGGACCCATATGCTATAATGTGCTTCAGGCTCCAAATAGCCATAATCTGTCCCTTGATTCCAGTCTCTTGATTCATATCTGTAACTTCCATCAGCAAAAATCTTGAAATATTTTCAGTAAGCTCTTTTGCACATTTGGCTATTAAAATCAGTGACAAAAAAACATCCAAGTTGCACCAGATGCTTCCTCAACATGCAGTGGGTGTTTCTGAAAGGGAGCATCAACATGCTGTACGTTGATTTATAGAATTTTTTTCATTAACACTGTGTTTCCACAATGCTGAATACATTTTCTGGCTGGTCTAAATTAAATAGACTGCAAAAATTATGTTGTCACATGCACTGTGCAGAAGAAAATACATATTTCTATCTTCTCTGTTTCACTACAACAAAACCAAAACCAAACTAGTTAAATAGTTTAATAAATGCAACAAGGCATTTAATTCTAAGTAATTCAAAATTTCTACAGTAAAAGGCCTTGCAAATCATCATGTAAGATACTTCAGACCAACATTTACTCAGTTGCTAGCAACTTGTCTATGGCAAAGGATTATTTGTACACACATGATACAACTCGCATGATACAGCTCGCAGCCAAATGCCAACTGAAGAAGGTTATCTTGATTTGCCTGTCAGGGTTGGGTTTTTGTTTTGTAATGGTGGGTTTCTTTTTATTAATAAAACAGATCTTTCCTGGCAATTCATACTCCTATAATTTATAAGGCCTGTAGTCTGGTAGTCTTAAAATGGCTATCTAGGGGTTTAAATAAAAGGAAAATTATCTGTGTGCCACTGAAAGAACATGAATTTGTGGTCTGTGCTACAGCTTTATTGGTTGGAAACACTCCCAAAGCTAGAAGAACATGAATTACATTTCATTTTGCTAACTAGGGTTAATAGCCAAGATGTGCTTAAAATAATTAGCTAGATTTAAAATCATTTGGGGCAACAAATTCCAAGTTGTTTGATCCTAGGTTAAACACTAGTCTGTGATGTCACACAAGCCAAACAAACCACAATTGTGAAATATTTCACTGTTCCGATTTTTTTTTCTTACCACGATACATCGGCTTCTTTGGAAACTGCAGCACTGAGCGTGATGTTATGTTTCTCAGACTGAGGAAGCGTTCTGATTGACTGATGATCATTTTAATGTGGGGCTTTAATCTAGTTAAACCACAGGGCTCAGCCAGAGCAGATGTTCAGTGTGTTTCTGAACTGACAGCCCTATCTCCTTTCAGCAAAAACATATGTACTTTTATTCCACTCTCAGAATCTCCAAATATAGTATTTTAGGACACACCAACCCAGGTTGCAGCTAGGACATGGCTGCACTCCTCGCAGCAATTAGATATAGTTTTCCTCATCTGGGCTTTCAAAAATCCCAACTCAGGCATTTTGTTATAAACAAACATCTGGTCATGTCTCAGTAACAAAGAAAGATAAAGTGTTTTTGACAGAACTTTGCCCTCTGGTCAAACTTCGCTTTTCACTAGTGTCTTTCATTTATTCCTTTTTGAAGGCTATTTGCACAGGCCTCTAACAGGATGTCAATAAGCAAGTTCACTGATAGAGAGAAAAGTGATCCAATACTCTGAGTACAGTTTTTAGAGCAAAGAAGGAAAATTGGGAGCCTGTAACAAACAAAAAATACATAATCAAGTACAACAGATCAAAGCTGATACGATGCAGTGGCAAGGGTTTTCTGGCTGCTTTCACTAAGGTTTAAACATGATTATTTTATCTCATAAAGGGCAAAGGAAAGCCACAAACACTATCACAGTGCAGATAAACCGCCATCCCTCCACACTGTCGGCCATGTTCTCTTACCATAAGCATCAGAGGTTTCTTTCCATGTTAAACAGGGCCAAACAACTTGGCATTTTGAATTTCAGAAATAAATCCCATCTTTGCACACTAAATTTTACACATACCTTTTTCTCAGCTGGACTGGCATCTGAGAGGTCTCCAGTGAAGCTGGGAGGGGAACCACAGGAGAGCCATGCCCTGCCCAGGAAAGTGTTCTTCCACACCTCAGTCCTCACCTTGCACTCTGTTGCCTGAAACCAGAACTGTAAGGTAACCATAAGACTCTAATTTGCTAAAGAGCATTCACTGATACAACAATGCGGTAAATGCTGACATTTTTCTGACAATCTTTCTTTAATATGTAGGCTAGCTTGAAGCAATGTAATCAGGGTACCCTTGAAAACACAGGTGACTTCAAGCATATGCCAGTTTCTTTAACAGCAAGAAATAGCAGATGTCAATAGCTGAATCCAATTGGATATTAAGAATGCTATCCTTAAATAGCCCCTGAAAAACACCTTACAATCTCAGTTCTTTCAGACATTAAGAGGAACTGAGGGAATTCATCAATTTACACCTTCCAGAAGACACCACCAATAATTTCACAGAAGACAGAAGAAGTAGTTTTATTTTAAGTTAAGTTATTGGAGGTTTCAGAGGACTAGAAGGCGTTCTTGGAATACAGAACATGTTGGGAGGCAGTACTGATACTGTGCTATGGTCATCTTAAGACATTCTATATGCAGAGTGGGAGGAGGATAAATCCATTTGATGTTAATTTTTTCTTTTCCTTTCAGACCCTTCATCATATACCAGCAACTGTCCTCTTGGCTCTTGGAAGTGTTTGAAAAAAAAAGAGAGATGAGGTTGAAGACATAAAAAGTCTGGAGCAATCTGTAGACAGAATGCAGCTGGAGAAATTGGGGATTGTGTTTTATTCACTCTACAAGCTTTAAAAAAAAAAAAAAGACGACTTTTAAGCACGCGCAAATTTCTCTACTGAAACTGCCTCATTGGCTGCTTTCTTAACATCTCTTTCTAGATGCAGCCAGAAAAAGCAGTCTTTTTAATGCAAATCCATACTTTTCATATCCCCTGTGTTTGAGCTGCACCACCACATTTTGTTTTCTCTTTAAGAAACAAAGCAAACGCTCTGCAGCAGCAGATAGGCTAATGGTAGTAATCAAACCAATCTGCTATACGTAATTCTTGGAAGGTAAATATGTTCCTCTTAAAACAACAAATGAATGATTTTCTTTGCATACCTTTCTCCCAAGAGAAGGGATAACAAAATTCTTGCATTGGCATGACGCTGAGATTTCTCTCCTGGGCTCTGTAAACAATACATTATAAGAGGTTATCCACATGTACTGCAAATACAACCTGTTTTTACGACTAAGCTACTACCAGAACATTAATGATAAGCCAGTTTCTTCCATGTATTCCTGACATTTCTCTTTAGAAAAATCAAATTTCACTAACAATGAAAACTGATATTTTAACCAGACATGATTTAACCTTTGGGGCTCAGCGAACAGCATCCAACTATCTGTAATATTACACTGCTCTGCGGGTTGACAGCTCATATTTGAGCTCCAAGTGACTGAAAATAAAACAGCCTCCAAAAGCTCCCCTGCCATAAACAGGAAGAAAGAAAAACCCCACCTATCTACATAGACTGAGGTCCAGCATTTCCCAATAGAGTAATGTTCAGTCAGGATTTGGAGGTTTAGCTAGTCCTGCACAGATGTCCACTCACACAGCTAATTAACATTAAAGCTTATACAGTAGCAAAGCAATTTAATTCCACGTCTTGAAGTTATTATTCTCACTGAGACCCACAGACCATGGGTGTTAACTCCACTACAGGGATGGTTGCTTTCTGCCTAGTTGTGACATTTGTCTTTTGTATATAGGCCAGCACAGCATATAGCATATAGACAGCTGACCAGGCTCTGAACAAGCTAACACATGGGGAAGAAAAGGAGCTTAGCTACAGCAACATGGAGCCCTGCATATGCTATATACACCCTCATGCTCTGCCAAAGACAGCCAGCTCTGGTATATCCAGATTACTGCGGTGTGCAACATCCTATATCACCTTACAGCCCTCTGACATTACACTGATGGGCACCAGCTGAGAGCCTCAAGTCTTGCTTCCAAAGAAGGCAAAAGGAATCCTGCATTTGACTTCTTCAACTGATATTTTTTGTGTTTTTCAAGCCATAACTAGAGGTAGATGTGCTCTCTGAGAGATGAGAAGCTTTTCCCTGTAACTCCTTTTATATCTTTAGGTATCAAGGCAGGAACACGCCTTCCATCACCATGTACAGTAACGGCTGACAGTGAGTGCTATTTCCTGTCTGGAAACACAGAGGCTATCGCGTTAGTTAGGTAAAGTTATAAAGCTCAGAAATTGCAGCCAGACATCAATATGCCCTACAGAGGGTCTCGGGTGTGGAGTAACCCACCTTCACCATTACTAACGCACGTAAATGCATTAACCCGTGGAGCCGATCCACTCCTGAAATATCAACACTGCAATACAACTGCTCTCATAAACTGTTGCGAACTGAATTAAAATGCAGCTATTTCAGGATGCTGTCCCAAAGAGATGAATACACTTTTGAAAGGAAAACATACTGTTTCTAAAAGTCTTCTACCCACATAATCAGACTTGTAGCCTTGAAATTCTCCCTTCAGTTTCCTTGCTCTATTTAGCTTTTCAGCATCTGATCATAAAGCAAGTATTGATAAACTTCAGAGCATCCCTGGAATTCTTTTCCCACGTTTCCTTGGTTTATGATCCCCTTTCCTAACAGGCAGCAGAAATTAACATGCTTTTTCATTAAATAGCTTATCAAACTGCAGTATGCCCAGCTGGTACTCTCAGACCTACAGCTACCTCAGCTGTTGATATTCATCACTGGTATCTTGTCCAAACAGGTTGCTTTTGCCCCAGACAGAAAGCCCTATTGAAAGCCCTACTTGACAAAAAGTCTTTTTGCTTCCCAGCTTTGTTGCAGTGCCACTGTGGACAGTAAATGCCACCAGGCGAATGGGGGTGAATAGTCACTATATCTTTTTATCCCAAGGGCTTCTTTTCCTGCTGGGGAAGGCCTCTTAAAGCATTCTAGTCGTATCAGACTTGCCATCTGCTTGAATAAACTAGCCTTTAAAATAATTTGTCAATCCATCTACATGAGCAACATTTATTTCATTAATTGGAAGAATTAGCTCTTTGTAGCAAGTCGAAGACTGTGGAGCCAAAATATACAGTACTTTCTCCCAAGTGACCCAGAGACCCTTGGATGAACTCATGGGGTGTCATTAAAATGAATAGTTATATAGAAAAAAATAGCATTTTAATGTTTATTTAACGTAGCTACCTTTCCAAAAAAAGGAACTTTCAACATTTTTAAACATCTGGTTGCCTTATTTTTTAGTTTGTTTCTCCAGTGGTATAAGCAGAACATCTTCAGTTTAGAAAAGACAAGTCTGTATTCTTAGGCACATGGATGCTCTCAGGTTACAAGCAATGTGGAGGAGTAGGAGGTATATAAATACCTTTAAAAATTATTTTAGGACTGACATATATTACATTTTAGAGGGCCAAGTTCTACTGTCCGTTATGCTACTGAGATCAATGAAGTTAGCCTGGAGCTATAGTTGTATACACAATACTAGTCACCCCAGATACTGCTGCATTTTAAGCATAAAAATATTGTATAAGGTAAAGCAAGATGAATTACAGCAGCTTAATAAAAGAATTAATTTGCTCTTTTAAATGGCTAAGGTTTTTACATGGACACTATTGTAATCGAGAAGAAGGTATGTTACCACAAACCTCCCAAACATATACACACACATATATACATACTTCTTTAAACAAATACATATTAATAGATAAAATTATAACAACAGAAATACTGATATATATTATGTGTTATACATATGAGTTATACACTGTGTACTTGAAAGTCCTAAAGATCTATAGTACTGATAGACCCGCAGAGCATCCGCAGAATTTTTTTCCCATATTTCCTTGGTTTATGATCCCCTTTTCTAACAGGCACCAGAAATTAACCTGCTTTTCAGGTAAATTAGCTTATCGGTCCTATCTATGAGAATAATCACCTCTCCAGCCCTACACAATATTCTCCCACCTGCTCATACAATACTGTAGTCATGCTCCTAAAAGTGGCCTAAAAGCTCATGTTAACTTAGGTGACTACCATGAACTTTAAAACTTTCAGGATCACTGGTTTCTAGCATGTAGAAATCTTGCATGCAGGGCCTTCTTCCTCTTAAATACAGTCCTTTGTGCCCACATTTGTCTGTGGAAAAAATGCCTGTTCTTCAAAATGTACTCTATCAGACAGTCCCCCCGGTTAGCAAAAAAGTCTTACCAGAACAAAGCATGATTACATCGGGATATTTTTCTAACAATAACTTCATACTTATTTCCAAATAACTGGAAGAGTCAATTGAATAGCACTGAGCAAGCAATCAGCCTGGCTGACTTCCTGAATAAAAAAAATCTTTTCTACCCTTGTGATGACAATAATCTTTTTATAGATACTTTTTATAAAATATTTTCAATCCTTGCAATATGTAGTGAGTGATTTTATCTCCTACTAATTTTCTTAATCTACTCTGTTAAGTGAGCAGCTTGTCATCACACTTAACTTTACCAGCAATATTTGAATTTTAATCTAGTTATTTGGCAAGAGTAGATTTAAATAAAACTATCTTCATTGGCAGCAATTACATTACAACCTTTAGCTAATTGTACGTCCTAAGAAGATTTTAATTATTTTTGTTCAGAATCAGTGTCAGATTAGCCTGCCTACAGTTACACAGATTATTCTGTTTATTCTCCTTAAACATAGCCTCCCATAGGCTTTTATTTTTTATTCCTTGGAATTTCTTTGATGATTCAGAGCCAGTATTTACACTGAATTCCAGTAAAATAATTAAAATGGAATAGCAGCTCTATCTCACTCAGAATCCCAAGACCTAGATTTGTTAGTATTTGTAGTTTTATGGCAGTTTTCTGTAAATTTGCACAAAATTTCTCCAGGAGTCCGTTCTTGCCAGGTAGTATGAAATTTCACAGTCACCAATACAAGAGGTGTAGAACCACCCACTTTCTGTTTCAGTTCTAATAGTTCAGCTATCATTTTTAGAAAAGAATTAAAACTCACACATTAAATTATCTTCAAGGCCTTAAACATCTCACATTACTATTGAGAGTTAAAATCAGGTAAACAATTTTTGTTCTCTGTTGTGAAAAAGAATAGTCTATTCGGTGCAGTTACTTAGCATGCTGCGATAAGTAAGTGATATCCTTCATGGCAACTCAGCATACAATGCAATAAATTACTTTATGGCTGGTTAAATTGTAAGGCAAGGCTGGGGTGTTCAATAACCGCAAAAAGCTGTTTATTGCACATACAGTCCATTACCACTGACACTATATTTTCATAGAAGAAAGCATTATTTTTTTTTTTAAGAAGGAAAATGAAAAAATCAATACAATTCAGGTTTGAAAGTATTTTGCACCACCTTTCCTAGCTTTCCTACATTCAGGCTTTCAAAATGCAGCATTATTTCTTTCTGAAATCGTAACATGCACACATGAAAATTGAATCCACTCCCTTATTCATGGAACCATTTGGGGGGCCTTGAAATTCATGCAGGCAGGCAGTGTGAGCCTATGCCACACTATCTATGTTCATGTATCAAGTAGCATTTTTCAAAATCTATGCTCTTTCTAGTAAGGCAAGCAGTGTTCTCAGGTTAAAAAACTAAGCCATCACCACCTGGAGTCAGGAGGGAAACTCTTTGCGTCTCTGGGTTGAGCGGGCTGGGACAGACACCATTTGCCATGTCGAAGGGTTTTGGCAGCTGAAGCAACCATCTACAGGTTGGCACAACAGATGTAGGAGTAGGATGATAACTTCATCTGGGCAAAGAAAAATGGCATTTTACTGTCAATTGGACGATAGAGCAATACAGCCTTGAGATGTACTAACTGCCTTAAGGATAAGGATTTTGCAAAGATGTTTAGGAGTTTGTGCTGTTCTGATACCATTGCCTATGACAAGCTGTGACCCGAGCTGTGTCATTAAGTAGGAAGAAAAAAGTGAATTGAAGTTTTACGAACAGAACAAGACAACCCAAAAATGTTGTGGGATGTATAACCATACATAACTTTGAATTTATATATAAAGTGGGTAAAGTAAGCTATAAAGGGACATGTTTAAAAAATTATTCTTTGAAATTTTTCCTCAATGTGACTAACATCTGTTGGTCATTTTGTCCGCCAGCCCAAGGAGGTTCAGAATATGAAAGAGGTAATGAACTGTGAGCAAGGCTTTGCTTTGCAAGAGTTTTTCTTTGATTTTTTTTTTGTCATAATTGTAGTGGCCTCTGACCAGTCACAAAATAACAATCATTAACTGGGCCCTTTTTGTTCTCAGTCTAATCTTGCAACCAGCAGAACCATGTCCTCCAGCCCATCCTCATCCCCAAGCAGCAGAGTAAATGCTGCCGAGAGGGGAACCCGCTTAAAGCAGTTATCTCTTTAGGGCCTGTTATAATCTCTCATCTGGCATAACAAAACCCAGGTGCTCCACATAGCAGTTGCTTGTCACCCTTCCTGATAGCTTGGCAGGTCTGAAAGTGAAGAGAGATCTGAAACCTTATGCAGACATAATACATTTCATTCCCAAGAAAATGAAACCATACTTGGAGTTTCCCTAAGTGATGGTTGTAACAGGAGACATGGCACTGTCAGCACCTGTGTGGGAGCACCATCTGATGGAAACTGGGAACCTTTGTGTAGTGCAGACTCAGTCCCCAAAGGCCAAATATGATCAGCCTTCTAAAAATAAAACATTTCTTTCTCAAATCACTGCTTTTTATGGGTGCTCTATCACCTCTAGACTATACTAAAAGACTGAAACAATAGTCTGAAGCTGTGTCAACTAATCCTACCATTCGCACAGATGACTCAGTAGAGTGGGTGAACAATCAGGAAAAACTGGTCTTTTACAGAAATATTCCTCCATTAAAGACATAAGATGCTTCCAGTTTTCTTCTAACATTTTAACCCACCACAGCATAAGAGCTACTCCTTTATGTACACAGGGAATGTCCATGCACTATAATCCCAAAACAAGTTATCAAGGTCCTTTCTACCCCTCCTACCTTTGCCTCCACCGCACATTTTAGAGCTGTCGACACAGCTCCTTGTGTGGTCTTGAAACTGATGCTGTTCAACAGCAGCCAAAAGAGAGGGGAAAATCTGCTTTTTTATTTATATAAATCTAGCTAAGAGTTTTTATTTATTTAGAATGGAGTTTAAACTGTGCTTGACTCTAAATAAATAAAACACGTTATTTTCCCTCCCTACTGGTTGCCACCAAGCCGTGTGAATTTCAAAGACCACACAGACAGCAGCGGCTGTGTGGTAAGATGGAGACCGATGCAAAGTGAGGCAGCACACCAGAGGCTAGGGTTTTTTGCAAGGCTTGCAGGTGAAGGAAGCATTATGAAAGGCATGCTTTAGGAGCATGGGTAAGCATAACTTCGAAAAACACATCAGTTTGTGGGATATTGTGCGGATGCTGATCCTTCTCCTTCCCTGTCTACCAGTGCATTTCTCCTCCACAGGACTGAGCCTTACTCACGTCACTCCTATCCATCACAGTGACAACTCTCTGTGAGTAACAGCAGCCCTGTGAGAGCACAATGGTGGGGGAACAGGCAGGAAGAACAGCAGGACAACACATTTCAGGCTTCAGTTAAGTGGAAAGGAAAGGAAGAAAGTATCTTTAAGATTTGTTCCAGGCTGGCCATTACCAAGGACAAATCAGCTTCAGTCAGATCCTTGAAAAAATAAATTATAAGGGAAAAACCCAACAGAGGTGAACATGCTGGGACAAGGGACTGGACTCTTTTTCCTCTCCAGTCAGTCACAGGCAACTTTTCTGTAACATGTATGTCTTCTTTTTAGTCTTTCATTCACAAATTCAATGGACCAAATACAACTCATCTTTGAAATAGCCCCTGGGATAAATTTAGATCTAGCTTTAATGGAATTAGTGCCAGATGAAAAGTAGATGAAAATTGTGGAAAAAAAAATCCTTCATATCCTGCTTCATGGATGAGTCTCATCTCCCTCAGTGACCAGCAAAGACACTGACTCCTAGTGTCCCACACCTGAACTATTATTTCTTCACATGGTCAGTAAATAACTTCAGACAAGTTGACAAGTTCAGTTCAGATCTTTTGAAAACACCAGGTTCCTGAGATATCTATCTGCCAAAGGAGGCACCTGCTAAAGTTCCCAGTGTTTGGAGGAAGGGAGAAAAGCAAAAGGGAAAAGCACTAACTCCTTCTTTTGGCATCCAGCTAAAAACAAATCTATTTGCTGCTCCCCCACTACCTGCTTACAATGAATGCCATATAAAGCCATGCATTTATGAGAAGCTTCCATTTTAGACCATCAGACAAATATAGATCCATCCAACACTCTGCTTGTCCCTGAACTGCTGCACCATTGATTTGCATTCTTATTTCTCCCCTCCTTCCAACACTTCTTCTTTTGAAAGACAATACAGAGGAAATCACAAAATCCGTCCTCTTGGCAGGCATCTTATTGTCATTGACCAAAGACTCCACTATGCCAAGTTTTGCTCCTCACCTTGGTTTTGTGGTTTACCAGTTGTTAACTGGAGGAAGAGCTGATTGCCAACAAAATAATTTTTCTGGTGGACTGTGATCTGCATTTGATCTAAAGGGCTTCATCTTGATCTCATCCATCCAACTGAGGGACTAGCATTTGCCTCCAAAATTATAGTTATATTCACTAATACTGTCCTGAAAATCCTACTCTTGGAACATGAAGATACAATAGACTATTTCTCAGGCAGTGTCTATAGAGCCTGCTTGCAAAGGGCTGAATTTGCTAGTCTGTGCTAAAATCCAGTAGGCAATAGTTCTATGAGGCAGACCTTTCCATACTCATGGTTGAAGTAGGCAATTTTACAAGTTTCAATACAACCCTCAGCAGCAGCATCTGCTGACCTGGTGTGAACGTTAACTTGCAAGTGTCTTATTCCTGGGATGAACATCAAAGGCCAGCAGAAGGACTGGGGCAAAATTAGCAGCAGCAACTAAAATTTTCTCTTCTTTTTATTGGGGGAGGAAGAGATATCAGTGAAGTCTTACACATGAAAGAGAGGAAAAAGCTTAACACAAAGACTGGCAAGGCAGAAACAAGGTCAAAGGAGAGTAGGAAACTTACTGGGAGGTCAAGCCAACTGAAAAGCCCACATTTTTCTCCAAATAAGGCAGACATTCAGAGTCCATAGCTTGTAAGGCACTTGGCCAAAGTCAAAGTGAGACATACAAAACTCTACCACAAGACAGACAGAAAGAAAGAAAAACATCCGTATCTCAGCAGAGCAGCACAGTTGGCTCAGAATTTACTGTTGAACGAAAGGTCAGCAGACAGCCCTTATTCAGTAATGATTGCTGAATATGAAGGGACATAAGCAAGGGGCAGCTAAAGAAGCAGAGATTATTAGAGTGGCAGCAAACCCCCCCCAGCTGGGAAGGATGCTGGACAAGGCACATACCTCCCTGCACTCCCACGGATACTAAAAACCAGAAGTAATTCTGAGAGGGCAAGAGACCAGTAACCTTATCTGGATTCACAACCTCTTTCCAAATTCAGCTGGTTCACATAACGATGCAGCACAAACAGATTTCTGCAAAGAGCAACTTGGCGTTTCAGGACTCTTCCACTGACAGGCATGGAGAATACATTGCTGTATGCTGGCTGCAGGGGGACTATCAGAATCCCACACGGATTCAGGATGCCTGCCCCTCAGTTAACACACCTGGCACATTTCCACCAAATCTGTTCAACATGAAAGTTTCCTATCCTTTCACCCCTTGATTTTCCTCCTTCCCGCCTCTGACATTCTAGGTGTAACATATACTGTAAGGCTACCCTTACACCCAGCAGTACTCCCTTGCCCCCATCTCTCATATCTTGCATCTCAGGTGAAATTAGCATAAACACAGCCAAACATAAGGACAAACCACAAGCAACAGGTGCTCAGAATGGCTGCAGAGGACAAACATAACCCAGAGTTCCCTGTCAACCCTAGTCTGCAAGACTTTTGCCTGCTATTTTACTGGTCTTTGCAGAGTAAAACCATGAATTCTTACTGCCAAGGTCAAGGCTGTGGATACCACCAAACTCAAAACATGAGTCAGGAACTCCCCATCTCCTTTCTTCTGTGTCTTCTTACTAGATATTACAGTAGGACTTTTCCAAACTACTCAGACATGTTTCCAAAGAAATTTTCAATATACTGTATTCTAATGGACTGGGTTGAAGGTGTGTGTTTTGACTTCCCTTTTTTTTTTTTTTAAATCTTTATTCTGATTTATGGGTGGCAAAAGAGAGAAGACTTAAATTTAAAATGCTTTAAAGATCCTATGAGAAACCCTCTATATTTGTGTGTGGTCCTGCAGTTTTGTCAGTTGTCTGACATTTTAATTTCCTGTTCCCCTCTTATGGTGGGATTCTGATTTCCTCTCACTCTTTCTCCTTTCTCCATTACAGAAGCCTGACAGGCATCTCCATTTCTACCATCTGTTTCCTATTCACTTTTATAAATATTGAAACAAATAACTAATTTGGCAAACAGGTATCATGTAGGCTGGCTCATCTTCTGTCAATATATAAGTCCTATCATCCCTTTTCAGTCTTTCAACCTCTTACAGATACTAGCTCCTTTGCACAGACTATTCATGGCCTAACTTGTCAATGAAACTGGTCCAGCTTTGAATGGTTTAAAGTTTTTGCATTAGAAACAGCCACTCAGGGTATTCTGTGCCCTTATGAAATGCTGCATCAGCACAGTCCAGTTGCAAGCTACTCTTTGATAAACTGTCTTTCTGTGTTTTCACAATATAAAATGTGAAAGAACTGTCTATGAACAGTCTGATAATACAGTCATGCTGAGCAATATATACTCTGCCCCAGCAACTAAATACACATAGTCCTCTGCTAGCAGGGATATGATATTACTGCGAGTAGAGAGATTGGGTCTACCTTTAAAGCAATCCCAAACTGCTTAAACAGATATCACCCAATGCCTGTCTATTCCTGTTCCATATGCCAACGCAGTTCTCCATGTATTGGGAATCTCAACCCATGAGATACCTCCTGAACGTCCACAGTTGCCACTTCCACAGGGCAGAGACTATCCTTTTCTTCTGTGGTTGTCTATGACTTGTGTCAGAGCTGCTCAGTGTCTCCATACCTCAAATACAAATCCCTAACATAGTACCTAGGGAGCGCTCATATTGTTGCAGGAGCATATGTGTCCTGAATGTCAAGGACCAATTTAATAGATTTTAATTGTTCTTTACCACTGCTGAAATGCTAAATCATGCCTCTCAATGTACCAGATAGGCTTTGCTGTGGAAGACCATGCTAACCCACCACCCATGCTAGCCAGAGACGTTACATGATGTTAAAAATCTCCTCTGTGTTGCTAAGTGCCAAAATCCCTACTGTATTACTCACTTATTCTTCACACATGGATAAATACTAATGACTGTCAGAACTAAGACAGAACTCCTTGTCTTGTAGCCATTTCAGCCCTCAGCCAGGAGCAAGAGCAATTTTATTCCTTTCTGTTTGTCCACCCTTCACCATAAAACTCCTTGTGAATACACCATCCTTTTAGCATCAATCCTGTAAGGCCACAGGGGCAAGACAGGCAGGTGCCCCACACTGAGGTGGCACAGCCAGACTTTGCTTGTCACCTGCAGGGCTGAGACCTCCATGCCCAAACTTGAGGATAAACCACACCAGCCCCAGGAGAGCTCAGCACACATGTGGACCCCCTCAGGGTGGTGGCAGGGAGCAGAGTGTGCTGAAATTGGACAAAGAGGCAGCTCAGGACCTGGCTGTCTTTTCGCCAGTCAGTCCAGCCAGACTGAGACCACACTTTGCTCCCTTGGACCAGGGTTGTGCTGCCCTATCCCTGGGTGCCAGCCAGCAGTATGCCCCTTCTCCCCCTCTGCAAACAGCCACACGGACATGCCAGGCTATGCCAGGCACTCACCCTTACCTTGCTGGCCATCGCAGCGCTCACCGCACCTCACCCAGACCATCTTTCCTCTCATCAGACTTGTGGTCATGGCTCTGAATTCATCTTCTGGATGTTTTCCCAGATGAACATGACTATAACTTTTCCTTGGGGCTTTAAAAAAGGCTTTTCAGCCCATTTTTCCATAACACCACACGCTGCCTTGGAGATGTCTCTGAGGTAGATATATGGTGAGGTTACACATTCCTAGTCCTCACCAGGAACAGGATTGCAAAAGAACATTCCAATTATTTTGGGTTATGGAAAAAGTAATCAAGTATTTCACTCACCACTAAAATATCATCGTTTTATGCATTTCACAAAGAATTCTCTCATTAGGTTAGATAGGCCTGGAGAGACTCCAGTCTCTGTGGGTTGCACGCATTCCCCTGTTCTGTTCAGAAATTAAAAGCCTTAGTCTGTTTTTTAAGAAAGCCAAGTCACTTGGTGCCCTGCTACTGACCCAAAACTTGATGGCAATACACCTGATTTCTCTTACAAACTGACTTGGCCTTTTCTGAATTCATTCCTCACACAGCTGTGTGCACAGTGTTCTCCCCACATGCTTCAATAAAAATAACAATTGTGCATGAAGAAAAAAGAAAGTCCAGAACAATAACGACATCAGCAACCGCTTGAGAAAAATTAATAAATGCTGCCGAACAGCACAGCCATTCACTGTCACTGAATAAACAAGACAGCAAGTCTAAAAGGCCATTAGTAACGCAATTTCTAATTTAACTAGACTTCTTTTTTAAATTTTGGCACAATGTTGCAACAATACAACAGTGTATTACGAACACTGCAGCACCAGCAAGAAGGCTCAGAGTCTGAGCAAAAGAGCACGTTAGCAACACAGACCTTATGAACGCAAGCAAGCAATTCTCACTGCAGGAGAGAGTAGAAGTGTACCCTTACCTCTTACTCTCTTCCATATCACCATAATGCCTAGAAGCTCAGAGAGCCAAAGACACCAGTGACTGGGCACTGTACAAACACATAAAAGGACAGTCCTAAACCGATAATTTGCAGGTCTAAGACTGCAACACCTGCATGAGAAATACAGTGGCACAGTAGAGATAAAGGTTGAGTAAGAAATGTCTGTTTTGAAAAATACATTGTTTTTCAATCTTTGTTGCTTTAATCTGAACTCCTACACCACTGGATTTTACATAATAAAATGCATCTCCTGATAATTTGTTGCAAAGTTTCTCCTTTTCGACAAGATCTTCATAAAATATCTTTCTGCAAAATCAGAGAAGTAGAAGAGAAAATCTATTTAAGGAACAAGTATAACACATGTTCCAGATTATGTGAAGGACCAGGGCAAAGAAATGACACTGATTGCATCTTAGGAAAAAAGTCATAGATTCTTTTGAAATGTCATAGATTTCTTTTGAAAAGAAATATGTATTGGGACAACACACATTAGGCAGGCACTAAAGATATCCCTGGTCAGGATGGCTAAGTGTAAGTAGTAGTTTTTTGTACAGGCATTGGTCCTTTGTCCTAGTGAACCTATGAAGATAATAGAAAGTATCAGATATTACATCTGATCCTACAGACTCCACTCATATGAGCAAATCCCATTGCCCTGGCAGGTCACACTCCTCTGCATAACTCACAGAAGAAAAGGTATATAACTGAGAGCACTTACTTACTGAGTCCCTCTAGAGTTGCCTTTGGTGGGAAGAGGAGGAGGGAAGAAATTGTGAATTATTCACGATTTTCAGTTTATCTCTAATCCCTTAATTCTGTCGTTCTGAGGGTAGAGACTTTTGCTTAATGGCAGTGCCAGAAATAACAAGCTAGAATTGCATGTTTATGAAATGGGGTCTTAGTTACTTATTAGGATCAACTGGGCTTGAATTAATGTTGGCTCACATTCAAGAGCACTGGGTGGACTGAATAAGCATCACAGTTTTAAAACTCGTTAACGGTTGTTTGTTGTATATATTTAACATACTAGAAATATCCAAGCATGCTAGACCATAGTTTTCCTATAAACATAGAGACATAGAAAAATTTGGCTGATATACCACTACATTCTTCGGATTTGTAGCTCTACTTACACTGGTGATTGGTGGATGAAAAGAATCCCGAATTTATCAGGACACTTTTTGCTCACAAATTTAAAGCTGGACTGGGGTGGGTATACACATCACACTGTTATCATCTGTGGTTTTATCTCAGAAGGTAGGTTACTATTTTACAGGTGATAAGCCAAAACAGGGCAGAAGTAGAGTATATGTGGAAGCGAGGGTGTAATCTAAGTGGAAAAGAATCCAGGCCAGGTAAAAAGAGCAGCTGACACCATAGATAGCATGGGGCTTTGCAAAACTTACTGCTGAAGGCCACTGAATATGTGAAAACTAGTCCACATTTTGAACTGATAAAAATTGCACACAAGATACTTGCCTCAGATGACTTAGAAATCATCTGAAGCACAGGGAGGACAACCTTTCACACAGTTTTAATGCACATTGCACAGGACTTCCTGCAAAATTATATTTTTTTTTTCTTTTATACTGTGTAAAGGCCCACAACGCTTAAGTTTGCCTGAGAGCACAGCTGCATTTCTGAAGATCTGCACATAGAGGGTAACGTGTCAGGAATCCCTGAGCACAAGAAATAAAGGAACTGTGATCACACTAGCTTTCTGTTTCAAATCAAGAGCAAGGATTTGAAGAAAATGTCCTCATCATCTCATTTACCATGCTTTAGTGTGCACTTCAAACAGCCTTAGGGCTCACAAACTGGATTTTGAAATTAAATTGGAAGGTCCACTCCAGCAGCGCACCCAACCAGTTACAGGTATGCAAGGTATGGTAGGTAAGGACCAGATTAGAAATAGTTCAAAGTAAAGCACCTGAAATGTGCTTCATGCGGGCATCAGGTCCTCAGCACCAATTGCTCTGTTCACACAAGCAGAATGTGGGAGCAGAGGGAGAGGAAACAAAGTGTGACCTGTCAAGCAACTCCTCTACTCCAAGGCCAGTCTGGAAATCCTGACACTTGAACCAAGCACCTCCCTCGCTGATTTCATCCCTATTGAAGGACAGTACACTGCCAAACCAGATCCAAAGAAAAAAAGAAAATCACTTTCAACTTAAGGTCCCAAGGCAAAAACTTTCATCTGAAAATAAAACTGAAACAAATTCACAAGTTTGCCTGAAAACAATGGCAATAACGATAACACATGGCAATAATAATAAAATAAACATTACAGGATCTGATTTTTCATCAAAACATCGGAAACTTTGACTAAAATGATTAATCGTCTGAGCACAAAGTTTGTTTAATTTAAAAAAAAATTTTTTTGAGAAAAAGAAATCCCTGTCTGTCTTATACAAACACAAAGTAATGGTGAGTCATGCCAGACTTACCTCAAGCTGAGATGCATATACAGTTAGCATGATCCATACATGACACAGCCCTGTCATACATAATCTTGGCTAGTTTTTACAAGAAGCAAAGGAAATTCTGCCCATTCTAAGCCCTATGGCCAAAAGCTTCAGGGAAAGAAATGTCATCCTCCTCCTCTTCTGGTAAGAAGGGAAACATACTACCAAAAACAATTTCATTGGCAAAGGCTTTCAGACAACATCTCTGGAAGGAACATTATTGTAAGCATCTGGACTGTGGGGGAGCACTCTCCTGCTCTCACAGCCCTATAGAGGAGGACTCTATAGCAACAGAGAAGTTTGCCATGACAGATGCAGCAGAGCTGAGAAGAAGCCACTGAAACTCCCAAGTCAAGTCTAGTAAAGCCTCATCAAATTTTATGGCCCCGGGGAGAAGAAAGAGAGAGTCAAGGCTGGCACAGGATCATGCAGATTACTGCCACCAACCAACCCCAAATGCCAGGGGTTTTTGAGGCTGGGTGAGGTATGGCAGTGCAGCATGACTGTGGCTGTGTTGAATCACCCAGCAGGCCTGAGACTGAGAGCTTGCTATTTTGGGGAAACAACGCCTGCTTGAGGTATCTCAAGGTTTCAGGCATACTACTTGATGCACTAGTTATTCACAAAAACACGCAGAGAAAAGAGGAAAAAAACTTAGTGGTAAATATCAGATAGATTTACCCCTCTACTGTAGGAAACTCTGATAGGCAATGAAATTCAGAAGTCATACTATGGTACCTTCCCAAACACCAGTAACTGTATTATGATTTGAAGGCTGTGCTGTCCCATTTTTCGTCTCAAAGAATTTTTTTGCTTCAGCAGATTAACAGTGTCTTCTGAAGAAAACAAATAAAAATTTTTGGTTCTCCCCACTATTCCTCTGCCTGCTTCAGAACTATCACCTGAAGAGAGCAGCTGCAGAACAAAGATATTGAGAAGGCTCGGGATAATTGGAGAAGCACTCATCAAATTATAAATATGAAAGAACATAGTAGCTTTTAAACTAAAGCATGTTTAGCAGAGCAAGGCAAATAAAGGATGCTGAATAATCTGAAAAAGGTTAATTGGGTTGTTTTACCTGCCAAAGAAAATAAAACCAGCATCATTCAAGTTTCTCATCAATTAAAAGACATCATCACCACAAAACCTAAATGCCTGCAGAATATTGCACGAAACACAAACACTAATACAAAAAAAAAAAAAAAAAAGGCATACACTACCTTCCCAAAAATCATTTAGAGACCTAAGGCTTTTTGGAATCAGAGTGGATGAGATATCCACTCCGCAACATCTAAGTAAAGCAGCAGATTTCTTGTGGTTAAAGAGAGTCAGAAAGGATTCGTCAGACCTAGCATCATTTTGCAATCCCACATAATGTTGATTTCTTCATAAGCCCATCTTGATTCCCTCATGGTTCTGGCAGCAATAAATCACAGCAGTTTAAAAGAAGGTCATGTACACATTTTCATATTTCATACACAATCCTGTTGCACAAAACAAATGATCTGGGGGTGCTTTGCTTGAGAGTTGTAAAGTCATCAGTTCACTTTGGATTTACTTTAATACGTCTCCATGGAATACTCTCATCCTTTTCTCCTTCAGAAGGACCCTGTACACTCATTTGTTCCCTAACTACTTTCAGGAAAGCACAAAACTCATCCAAAATTTAACAGACCACAAAGCTTTCTCTTACAGGCAAGCACAATACACAAGATCATGCAGTCTGCCTCACTCCTAGCTCCTAAAGTGGGATCTCTAATCCTCATTTAGGCACCTCGGCTGCCTGCATAGTTTGTGAGGAGGCACAAGCACCTCAGAGTAAGACACAAAACCAAGACACGCCCAGCACCCACACCTCGCTGAGAACCTCCAACCTCCCATATTGCTCCTCAGGAGCCTCCATCCAGCTGCTTCAGCATGCTACCACCAAGCAAATCCAGCCCTGAGCCACCTCCTTAGAGCATACCTGTATTCTTTCCCTCAGCCTGCTCAACAGGGCTGCTCTGGCTATTATTACTTACTTATTTTATAAGTTCAGCACAACTCAGAGCACAGGGTAATGTGGTACACAGGAACCCGCATAATCTCAAAGTGACCAGGTTACGCTTAGCAGGGCTGGTGATGGACTAGAATTGATAATTTCAGCTGGATCAGACCTGGCTCCATCCTAAGTCAGTCTGAAGCTTTTGCTCCCTTTGTGCCCTAGGGAATCTCTGGTTTACCCATCAACAATGGTACATCAGCGCTTCCTTATGGAGGGCTGTGTGTGGTATTGTGTGCGTGGTAATAATGTCCAATATTATGAGGCTACTACACGAGATCATTTCAGGACAGAACCTAAACCTGAGTATATCCATCCCTGACATCTTTTTGTTCCTTTTTGAATTTAGTTTTAATTTTGCATCTCCAGGTTTTATAATTGCTAATCAGAGGATATTACTCTGCATCTTTGCTATTTACTAATAATTTCGCACAATCTTTTACAGTTATTACTAGTTTTGTTTGGAAATATGATTGCATGTACTGATCTTATGTATAAGTATCAACTTCTACCTAACCTAAAGTACAAACCAAATTGCTGCCTATCAGGAGCTTATTCTGTATTATCTTGGAAACACATCTGCTTACATTTTTGTTACATTTTTAGACCTACATGAAAATCAAACTCAAGACAATATAGAAAACAAGCACCAGTACCTAGAATAGGTCTTATTTTAAAACAGAGGTATGGATTTCATACTTTATGCACCTTTTTTTTATGCCAGACCAGAACACTTTACATGCTACTAACTTGAGCTGCAACTTTTATTGTGGTTGAAATCCTGACCCTTCCTCCCAGCAAACCTGCCATGGTCCATGCTATAAACCCCAGAGCTAGCAACAGATATCGATTAGCAAGAGTTTAGGGGCCAAGGGGATTGCTCCAGACCCCATTTTCATGCTCCAGAGGAAAGCTATTGTATGATTTCTGCTACTGCTGCCTGCCATCTCCTTGCTTCACACATGGTCGAGAACACTCCCTGCTCCCACTCTCTCACGCCTCCAGCCAGGCAATAACTTGTAACAAAAAGCTGACACCAAAAATTAAAATCATAACTGTATATTGAAACACTCCTCTGAAGTGCTTACAACCCCAACACCACATGGGCCCAGCAAAGGATCTCAGAGAGAGGGAGAGGGGAGGAGAGAGAGACAAGAGCTTCTAGCTGAGAAGCACGTGGATTCATGCTAGCAGCAGCACAGTGAGCTGCTGGAACTGATTTACCACTAAAGCTGTTAACCAATAACTGACTTCTTGCAGTTATTGGTTTCACAAACAATAATCAGGTTAAAATTAGTAATCTGAATATATAACTTTTCATAAAGGAAAGGGAGTGCTGTCCTGTGGGACAAGGGGAAGAGGGAAGTCTCAGGAAGGGAAGACATGAAAAAGGGTCCTGGAGGTGGGAAATGTGTTTTGTATCAGGGCAGAGCTGCAGGACACCACACAGCACACTTTCAGCTCCCTCTCTCACCTCAGGGACTGCCAAATGCCACTGTGGTAACAGCAGGGATGAGCTGGGAGCCAGAGCAGAGAGCATGAGGCCTGGGGATGTGTGTGCATAAGAGAGGAAGAGAAAGAGACAAAGAGAGATGGAGATTTAACAGCAGAGATTAAAGTCTCAAGTATATAACCCAGTTTTGTATGACTTTTCCTACTCTATTCTCAGTCTGCAGTTACAGAACAAAATTAACAACCTAGTCCACCATCCACACATTTACTTTCTCAGATTTAACCATTGCACTGCAAACATTTACCAAACAGCCAAGCCTGTTTCAAGAAATATAGCATCACTGAGAGTTGACAGATCAATAAACAGAGGCACAAAGGTAAGAGACAGCATTTTCAAAAGCAGGGGGGTCCTGATTCTGGGGAGACCATCTCATTTATCAAAGACCAGAGATTTTTTTTAAAGCTTTGGTTTCGGTGACTGTAGCCAAATACAAGAGAGAAAACTGGTGCCTGAACACAAATGTCTGGCTCCTATCCTCTTCTTAGACCACCATGCTGGATTACCACCACTGCTAACAGTACTTCCACTGAGAATTGGCAGCTGGGCCCCTTGACAAGATATGGAGATATGTTGATGGGCTTTGAGTTGAAAACACTCAAGTATTCACTCCATTTAATAAAGAAAAGCATCTAAATCTTTTAAGCCGAAAGTTCTACTGGGAAATAAGCAACAGGCATTGCTGTGTTCCAAATGTCAGGACTTCCATCCTTCTCCTATAAATCGCAGGCAGGGCTCAAACACGAGGACTGAAATTCCCAGCACAATCCTGCATGCCGTGCGGACCAGAGTTCTGGAAAAGGACAATACTGAGCAACAGCATTACCCATATAGTTTCCAGCCTTTCCACATGCCCAAAGAGGAAAAAAAAAAGCCCACCCCAGGACAGGAAGTGATTTTACTTAGCATAGTGGAAATTAAGGTACAAATTATGCAAAATACTTGTACAGGAGGAATTCAGCTTCCTACACACTTGGCAGTATCACTGACTAGGAAACAATAATACTAGCTGTTCAGAGATTGCACCACCCTTTCTAATAACTTTGTGCAGAATGAGATGTTTCTTCCGGTCTGCAAAATCCTGTATAATTTTGAAGCCTATTAGAGGTGAAGGAAGTGAGGACCACTGGCTATAAAACACGAAGGTCAAGATACAACCCCTGCCCGGGAAGTCCCTACACTGCAGACTACCAGCTGTTTTGACAGTTTAACAATGAAAGCATCACTCTAATATTGCTCTGGTTTTACACCACTTTCAGTACATCTACTACAGAGCACTGCATCCTGGGCTAGAAAGGAGGGTGTTGGTATTTTTCTCAGCAGCTCTTGAATTTTTGCCCAATATATTTTTGCTTTTAGGTATAGTTTCTTCCTTCTTCTGCAAGTAAAAAACTTTCAGTCAGTAAATAAGAATTTCTCAGTCATTATTTTAAAAAGCACATAGGAAATCAGCCTCTAAACTCCATATTTAAGTAACAAATAATTCTTAACCAGAGCAAGTTCTAATAAGATTTCCTGATGTGCTGAAAGACAAGGTAGGAAGTACCAGGACAGCCAGGCTGACCTGAACTGATCTCAGACAACAGACTTTCACATAAGGCTTCTTGCCCACAGTGTCACCACTTCCTGCTCTTCTTTGCTCCACAAGATAGGACACTTCATTAGATTTGCAACCTCGAGCTCATTCCCATGGCAACTCATGGCACAACAAAACATAAGACATTAATCACCATTTTCAGACTTCATCAGGAGGGAAGAAACCAGGCTGTGAGCTGACAGAATTGCACGACTCACAAATAAATAAGTGCAACAAGGGAAAGAAAAAGTGTGATAGCATGCTACAGTGTCCTAGGGATAAAGGGGATCCAAACCACGCTGCATAGATCCCCATCTGGATCTGGATCTTAGCTCCCCCACTGTTTAGCAATATTAAGAGCCAGTGCTTCAGCCTGTGGCATTCGGACTCAGAAAGGGATGAATCTGGGCTCCACAAGGATCGTGTATAGTCACATTCCCTGGTCTGTTCCTGCCTAGGGCAGAATCAGACCTAATCCACATTGAGGTCCGGGGTCAACTGACCCAGAGTTCAACTGACCCAATTATTTCTCCTAATTACACCTCTAGTGGAAATGTTTCCTTATCTGAAACCCCAGTTGAAAGATCCTCTTTTGAGGGCGTGTGAGAGAGACTGTTTATTCTTATGCTTCACTCCTTTGAATGTTTTCATTTCCACTGATAATCCCATTTTATTGCCTGGCTTCTCTCTCTCTCTGAGATAAAGCTACATCAGTGCTAGAATCTTACTGCTGATGGTGACCTGCTTTCAGTGGGACTTCTCTATAAAACATTTTCAGAATAAAAGACATTTTAAGACTCACGTCTAAGTATTTTTTGCAAGCATTCACTTTTGTAAACTTGTATCCAATACTCTGGCTTCAAAGAAAGTCATAACCATTCTTTGGATGGCAAAATAAATATTATCAATACTAGGACAAAAGCAGAGGAACAATGCATATTTAGATAAACTAAAAAGATTTCAGACAGTGAACATTTGAATCAATTTTATAACTACATCTCAAGCTGAGGCTAAGAGCTTGATCTGTGGGAAAGGCCCCAAAGTAATCTTTGATCATAAAAAGTTCACTGTATTGTATCCTTCAAGTAAGTATAATTCCCCTGGTTCAGATCTCCTTGGACCTGGTGTATAGAAGCTAATCTTCTTTGATTTGCTACGTAAACACAGTTGCATATACCAGGTTAGTATATCTAGGAGGAATTCCTGCATCCTGCTGGCATGGACATTTCTCCTAAGTCATTACCTCCAGAGGATTTGTTCATTAATATCTTTCTCCCGCTCAGTGCTCCATTGCATTGGTTTCATTAGAAGAAAAAAAAACAAAAACAAAAACACTTTTCCAATATGATGTTCCTAGAAGCTGAATGAGTTTGGAGAGTGTTTTTATTCAAGCATACTCTCCAGGAGGCAGTATTTTAGAAAGACCAAGTGCAATGTGAAGTAAGGTGTGCAATATAAGTATGCCAGACTGGAAGTCTCCGTTCACAAGGACTGATGAAAATCATTCCTTAAGCTACAGTTTTCATAGCTTCATATCTATGAACTTCATGCCTGCATAGATCCAAACACAGAAGAAAACAGAAACCTAGCCAAATTTCAAAAATCTGGAAATCCCACAAAATTACTGAATCCCACATAGTTCCTGTTCAAAAGTATAAATTAACTGCAGTTTGAGAGTCCCGTCAAAAATCTGTGAACGAGCCCAGTCTGAACTTTGCAACAGACATTTCATGTGACTGAAGGACCTAACAGCAGTCCTTAAAGTTTGGAAGAGGTCTCAACATGCAGCTGCTCCCACAGAGAAAAGCTGATGAGAGCAGCATACCCCTGATGAACATCGAGCTCTGCGGAAAACCCAGGAGCTCAAACCGAGTGCTGATGGTTTCCAAATTCCTTTGAAAATAAAACTAGCTCTTCCGAATTTTTCCCCTGCAGTGGCAGCAGCTCCAAAGGCATAAATGATTGCTGCTGTGGTAATACAGTCACAGTGATTTCATAAACATTAGAAGTACAACTTGGGAAGGCATTTGGGAAGTAAGCTTCCCAAATTTATCCCTTGTAACTCCAGGCACAAACCAGGAAGTGATCCAGCTCTTGCTGCATGGTCACTAGCCCTCTTCTCCACAGACTGGAGGAAGCACTGAAGGCTCCTAATGGTGGTAATCACGGAGGTGCCCAAAGGCAGGTGACAGGAATAGAGGGCACCATGTTTCCAAACCTCAGCAATGAAGCGCACTGCCTCTCCCGACTCGCTACCAAACTGCTAATCTGCAAGTTCACCAAAGGAAACTTAGTTACACTTTTTTTTTTTTTAGCAACTAATTTTCCTGCATCTGGAAGGACACTGAAACACAGGCCCTGTGTTTTCATCACACCTATTTGTTAATGAGTGTAAGACCACTGTCATCCCTGATACAGTCTAAAAAGGACAGAAGATATGAGAGCTAGGCCAGGGTAGCACCTTCTGGTGTTTTCAAGCTGGAGGACCCTCAGGAAACATATCATGGCTTCCTTACATGTAATACAAGAGTACAAATTTGAGCCAGTGATAATTGTGGCGGATGAAGGGGTATGTGTGGATAGTTTGACAAAGTAGATGGAAATCTTGTCTCCATTCTTCACTCTGCTGTGGATTTCTTACATTAACTTATACTAGTAAAATATTGCAGCAAGAAAAATCAGCTAGTGCCTTGCCTTTGACATCAGGAAGGCTATGATGTTTTCTTTGGTACTATAAGAAATAATTTTCTATAGAATAGGGATTATAAACTGCTCCCCTGTTTCCCAGAGGTCTCCAGAGATAAACATCAAGAACTCAGATGCTGTGATTATAAGGTCAGACAAGGAAAAAGTTACTATATTTACTTCTAAATTCTAGTTGAAGTTAATTAGACTAATTCTACTAATTCTAATCCTAATTCTAATTCTACTTGACAGAATGAACACTACATATTCACGTATGTGTTTATTTAATCAGCTTTCTTGTCTTTTTATTGCTTTGCTTACTATAGCTCAGTAACTTTGTTTCTAGTGTTTTTTTGTAAGTTATCTTCATCTGACATGAAAGACATCATTAGAGGCAATGTCAGGTTGGAAACAATCATCTGTTTTCTAGCTAAATCCTCCTACAAAGACAGCAGCTAGCAACTGGGGTGTATAGCAGCTGAAGCTGTAATGGTGTGTACAATGTTTAATTGTGCATATGTGATACACACTATTTAGCTTTTTCTTTGTTTAACGCAGCACATAGAAATTCTCAGGAGGCTGGGTAGGGTCATATCCATGGCTGAATGAGAAAAGAACATTAAAATTATCATTATAGGCCTTCCTTCCTTTGACTTAGCTGGGTGAACCCTAAAAGATTTAGAGTTCAGGTTCAGTTCAGATAAACATCCAAAAGTTCACAGGTTTACCCAAACTATCTGAATCTCTAGAGCCCCAAAATGAGCTGGAAATCTCCAGAACTGCCTTTCTTGAGGCATTTCCTGCACTTCCACTTTTGGACAAAAATCAGAAGTGAAAAAGGAAAAAAACATTTAACATTAATTAAATATTGCAGAATCTCGGCATAACTCCTTTAAGTTACACTATAAAAGTCAGAGTCTACTCACATGGATTTCTTAGTAAGTGTTTTGGTGATCTTTTTTGAAATATCAGCTTTTATGTCTGATCAGAGCCTATTTACTTTTTCACCTGACTTCTCAGTCTATCCTACTCACTTTTACCATCAGATATTTGTGAGTGGAACCCAGAGCAGGTGGTAAAAGGAAGCTCCATTCTACACGTTTACAGTACATCTACACAGCACATTTAGGTCTTGCAGAGAATATCTCTCCATCTAAAACATTTATTAAAGTGGAGGCTAAGAGGTGAAGGGAAGAGACAGGGAGTATAGTGAAGTAGTTTACAAAGTGCTGACATTCATAACAGATAGCTCTCTCATTGGCATAGGAGCTGCTGGTTTCCCTCTTTGACACTGATATGGAAAAAACATCAGCAGCCGCACTATCAGCATGAACGTGACCCTCTGATCAGCCGTTGTTCACTTTCCCAGAGCAGATTCCCATCTACCAAATTAACTGTGGCCATTAATTTTCTCTGTTGCAAAAATGTGTTTTCAATCACCTTTGGGACTAAGACAGATGATCGGTATTAAATGAAGAGCACATTGCCATGTAGTACTTTCCATCATCCCCTCCACTAGTAAAGCCAGAGAGGAATGTGGGCACCCTTGCCACAAACACCGTTCTCCTGGTACGCGGTGTGGAGCCCACCTCGTCACCAAACACCCTCCAGAAACACTCTGCCCATTCACTCAGTGATGTGTTGTGCCATTTGTACCAGGCTGACAAGAAGTCATTTCTTATGCTACCAAGTGGGGAAAAAATATATTTCATAATCTAACATTGCCATACTGAGCCAATCAAAGATCTATGTAGTCCAGTCTAATGACAGCTATAAGAGAAAGGGTATATACAGAGTAATCCTTTCCCTGCTGTATCCATTCAGCTACCAGCAAGGTACCAGTTTAGAGACTTCCCGCACTGAGAATTTGCACCTGCACCACCATGTCTAATAGGTACTTACAAACCCATCCTCCTCTAACTTGCCTAATCCCTTTCTAAACCTGCTTATGCTTTTGTCCAGGACAACATCCTGTGGCAATGAGGTCCACGACTTCATCGCGCTTCCTTTTGCCTGTTTAAAATCTGCTTTCTGAGAATTTAACTAAGTGTTCATAGTTCTTGTTTAGTGACAAACAATGAATATAGAAACAGCTCTCTATTCACCTTCTTTATCCTTTTTCATTCACCCTCACTGCTTTTAAAGATAATGATCATCTTTCCCCCACGTCACTCTTTTCCAGCCTAGGAAGTCCATCAAGCTCTTTGTCATGTCGAAGTCATTCCATAGCATCCTTATGATCCATCCCTCCAGTTTTTCTTGAAATCCCTAGGATTTTTAACTTACAATGTTTCCAGAGTTTCACATAGAAGACCAGGTGTGAATGCTCTGTGGCATGATGCTCTATATTTGGATTTCTGTTCCCTTCCTAGCAACTCCTGGCACCCTAGCTGACTCTGCCATTGTTTTGAGGTGACATTGTCAGAGCTAGCCATAATGACACCTGAGGTGCTTCCCCCCTGATGGGAATAGCTATTTCCTACTAGTCATGGCATATATATAATTTACGCTAGTTTCTTCACTCTTCATTTACTAAGACTAGAAAATAACCTGAGAAAAGAGATTCAGCCATTTATCATCCAAATAGCATCTGAAAATCCCCAGGGCTGATTTGGGTTTAGATTTTCCTGAATAGTTTTGTGTCATTATCAAATCTTGTCCTTTTACTGCTTATCCCCATTTTTCGATCAGGAATAATTTGAATAACATGGAACAGATTTTTGTCAGTAACTTCCCCCTCCTGTGATTGCCATTCATTCTATTACATCATTGCGATGTTCTAGCTAATTGGGGAAGTGTTTTCTACGTGATTTTCACTCATTTCTTGGAGAGTTGCCACATCCATCCTCATAAAAGCATGAAATACCTCTTAACTGACATGGATTATGAGTCAGTAAAGCAACATGTTTCTCTTTTTTACCTCCTTGCTGGGTCTTCTTCAATGCTCTGATACGTTAGCTCTTTAAGAAAAGACCTGACATAGGAAGCTCAGCTTCCTATAACTTTTTTGTTTTTCTTGGTTGGCTTTTTGTTTTGGGTTTTTTTTTTCAGACCAGTTCAGTGCTGATCCAGGGCTTGCCTCCTATCACCCTTGGCTCAAATGCCTGAAATTATCCAAAATCCCCAGCAATGTTCTCAAGTTTTTAGCCCTACCCCTGCTCCTGCACAGCAAGCCCAGAGCCTGCTACAATTTAACACCCTCCAGAAAAACCTACCAGTTAAACTAGCAGCTGAAATTCATGTTTGCCGCACCTTGCCAGAGAAATGTGTCTCGTGGGGTGTGTTCAGCTCCTGATGAAAGGCAGGCTTAAGCATGAAATCCACTGCAGCTCCAGCGGCAGTTCAGTGTCGCTGTCCCCGGTGCGTTGATGCTGGGGGAAGAGGAGGGGCACACCACACATGTATAGCCAGGCACACACAGTACATCTTCTTACCAGATGGTGCATCAGACCTGTTGGAGTTTAACTTTTAATTAAACTAAGAACTAAGGGCCACATTCAGTCACAGCATCAGTTTCCTCCAAACCAGATGTCTGCAAGATACCACAAAAATTGTATTCATGTGAGCCCAAACCCAGGCTGCGGGTGGCCGCTGCCCAAGCTTCATATACCATCTCCATCAGGACAAGGAGTCTTCTCCAGGAGTGAACTGATAGCCCCATTGTTCTGGGCCACCATGCCCTGAAAGCCTCCTCTGTCCTGCATGGCACTCCTGCAACATGTCGCTGTTGCTAACCAGGCATAAAAAACAGTCTGGCAGGATTCCCAAAGCAGCATACTTCTTGCCAAGGCATCCAGTAAGGGTGCAGTGCATGCAGAGTTACCTTAATTTTTCCCAGCAGCTCAGCACACTGACCAAGATGTCCTCTGTGCCGAAATCCCAGACGTGCACTGTAGTCCTGGCTAAGAGCAAATTGGCAGAAGGTGTCTAAATTGATGGGCCTACTAGACTTTTGGAAAACAATCTATGAAGCCTTTAAAAGCCCCTGGATAACATTTTCAGTTGGCAGACAGAAACAAAATTTAAAAAGACCCAGGCCAAGTTGCATGGCAGCCCTACATCTTTCCTGGAGCCCTGCCTCTAGATCTCCTTCAGTGCCATATGACGATTTTAGAGAAGTGAGGTCCATAAGGCTCCAAAGAAGCAATAACAATTTAATTTATGTGGGTAAAACCCGAAGCCAGCAGCCTACCTGTAATGTTATTTGTCAAGCAATGGTAACAGACTAGTACAGATTTTTATATCCTGGGCATTGACTCAGTGTCAAATATTTAATGAAAAAAAATAAGAAAAATAAAAAGTAGCTGATCCAAGAACTGGCAATGACTGTACTCAAGGATCCAATCCCTCCAGTCCCCTCCCCACACTTCGCCCTAACTTTTCCCTCCCTCTCTGCCTTTCTCACTTGGAAGATGTTATTGTTTAACATGGCACATTCCCAAGCTGCTAGACCAGGACAGTAAAATTATTCACTGACTTTACTGTACTCTTCTACCAGTCACTCATTTGTTAAGCTTTCAGCCCTCCTTCTCTCCACCCCCACCTCCTCCATTCCCCAATGAAATTCTCTTTTTCCCTTCTCTCCCTCCCTCTTTGCTAGGCCGAATCTGGAAAAAAGAAATCAAGGCCAAACTCAACAAAACTACTGCTGCGTAATAGCAGTCCTTTTTCACACACAGATGGTCAGTCAGAAGAATGAGCGCTTTATAAGACAGACACCATGCTGGTCTTTGCAATCCTGTTCTCCCGGACCTCAGCAGGAGTTTTTCATCACCAAAGTGGATAATAACTCTGTCAGACACCTCATACACACAGGTATTAATAAAAAAAGAAAATACTGTAGTCACTGATTTTACAAGAAACTGGGAATCTTAATGTGATAGTTAAAAATGCACACGATGATTACGCACAACCAATAGCTATGTCAACAGAGGTTTATAGCAGGTTGCTAATAAGCAGGGAACGCACTTATGTATACATCTATGGTTATGCACTTTACTGACAACATTTCCATGGCCAAAATCCATGTACCGTTGCATAGTCATAAACATGCGCACGTTGTGTGCTTGTAAACACCTAAGTGGCCATAGACTTCTCCATGTTTGCATATGGAAACACCATTTGCATGGGCAACAGCAGTTTACAGCATTGCTGTCTGATATACCACAAGGTGCTAGCAGTTACACATGTCTTTAGTTCTGAAATTTGGCTGAACCTATAAATAGGCTTAAACATGTTATTTTTTTTAAAGAAAATTTCTTTTTCCCAAAACTGAGTTTTGATGACAAAGGTAGATTCCCATCATTATTAATTAGATGCCAAACCCTCAGTTTTTCTTGTGATAGATCCAGAGCGTCAAGATCACATATGAAGACAGAGGCAGCACCAGCATTTGCTAACCCAGAAACACAGCTCCCTTTGTTTAAAGTGGAAAAATATCTTCAGAAGCTCTACATTTTCCTACAACAAAAGAAGCAATGCTAAAGAAAATCACTGCAGTAAGTTTGAAGTAGTTCTGTTCTGATAGTCATCTTCCTCTTTTTTCCACAAATGGAAATTCTTAGCACTTTTGTAGCTCAGCATTTTCAAATTCAAATAGAACGAAATTATGTGTGAACTCTCGCACGCTTACTTCGTTAGTCATTCCCTTCATTAGTTCAATGAGAAAAAGCGACATGTAATGCTTCTGCTCATGAAAGAAGTTCTTGAAATAACAGATTTGAGAGCTATTCTGACATTAAAGTTAAAAAAAAAATTGTACTCTGTACTTGATCTGATTCAATGATGGCATAAAAAGAGAAATTATGCCATCTTAGAAGCTTAAAGATCATTCAGATCCCAAAGAGAAAAGAATTTGCTGACGTCCTTTTGTTATCATCAGACCATTGCATACTAAGCACTAAACAGGTACGGTGTACGTGGAAGGACAAATCCCTGCTAAGGACATGCGCTTTCCACAGGTTAAGCAGTACCCAGTCTTCAGTCCTCGATCTCCATTCTTCCTTGGACACAATGGTAAGAAATATCCTCTTTTCCAGCTCTGGCTACCCCACAGCCTCCCTCCCCCAGCCTATGTTTCAGAACAATTTCTTTGCACTACTGAAGTTTCTGAAAAATAAACACCGTCAAGAGCATCACACTGATGATTTGTACTCTCCCCTGGGTGCAAAATTAATTCAGGATTTTGTTCAGGAGTTGCCAAAGAGCAGCATATTACCTATCGTTAAAGAGACTCAAGGACAAAGCTGTGAGTGAAGAATGCCAAGAACTGGGCTTTGCTGTGCCCACCTCAGTTTGGTGCTGTCAAGCCTTCAGCTTCATTCTCCAAACGTAATGAAACAAATTAAGTCAGCCTTTTCAGCATCATTCTCATCCATCATAAATTAATTTTTAGTGGCATTTTCCCATGGATTCAATCTGACTGACCCAAATTCCATGCTTCTCTTTTACACCAATCATAAAAATTAACAATAAGTGTTCAGAATGAGATCTCATACATATGGAGCACAGAATAAGATTTAGGACAGGGAGGTTAAAAGTGTTTAGCCACTGGGAAAAAAAAAAAAAAGAAGATAGTTTAAACAGCAAGTCTCTGAAAGTAACAAAGTTATTTAAAACAAATTTATATTTCCTGTAGAACAGCACAAAAAGATTATGTATTAACTTTGAATGCACAAAAATCACGTATCCTCCTGTTTTCAATCACCCTTTTCAAACTTGTAGACACTGTTTTTTAATTATTATTAATGACAGGCACTCAGACTTCACCACATCAGCAAAACTCTTATTAAAGGGGGTGAGAGGAAAGAAGAAACTTACCCTTAAAGACAGGTTTTTCAGCAACACCTATCTCAGCGACTGGTGAAACCTTCTCTGGCATGGATGGTGCTGGCCTCTGTGAAACAGAACATAGGACTGGGCTGGGGATGAGATTAGCAGGCCAGTCCTTACAGTAAGCAAACCAACTTTTTAAATGAGGATCTTAAACAGGGTAGTAGAAAATAAAGAGAACAAGAAAATTTTTCTTGGCCAAGAAAATACATGGAGAAAAGGGAAACTGTGGGTTTCAATGTATACTCTCATCTTCTCTCTCTGGATACCTCCATCTGACAATTTGAGTTTCCACTCCTAAGAGCATCAGTTGCAGTGATTACCACAGCAGCAATTTCTAATGGCTAAAGGTGGGGAAAGTAAAAACAAATAGGGTGATGTATCCTCAATCTCCCACATTTATCAAGCCAGCTTTGCAGAATTTTTATAATCCTACACAAGCTCTAGAGTATTTAACAGGAACTTCTGTGTTTTCTTTCAGAATTTCACTTTTTCTGAGTTGAGTTTCAAAATATTGCCATGTTAGCATGAAAATAAGGGAAGGTATAAACCAACCCTGCAACGCCCTGGCAACCTTGTGCAAGTCAGAAATACACATATGTGAATGATCTGACAGGGGCTGAAACCTCAGGCTTGTAAAACCAACCAACAGAACTTCAGTGCCCTCAATGGAAGCAGGACTGATCCCTAGCAATCCAGGATTATTAAGGTTGTATTTTTTAAATAGAACAGAGAAGGTATTTCAGCTGGGTTTTTAATCCAAGAAAACTCTTCTGATTGTAATGGCATTACTACCTTTCTATTTCCCCCTTCACTCCTTCCCTGCTTAGTTCCCTCTGCCAGCAGCTCCCCACCTTGCCCTCCAACACACAATGCTCTTTCTCCAACTCGGCCTCAGACACATAAATTGCTCTGAAAGACGGGATCCCCAAGCTCTCATGAAGCTCCTGCTGAAGTTAACGAGACTTGGCACAAAATCTTCTTATAAAGAATGATTTGCAAGAGCAGCACCTTCCTTACTACTGGAGACAACACAAAAATCACTTCTCCACTGACAGTTTTCGTCCTCAGCTCTAATTTCTACCCAAGTCAGGAATATTTTTTGCTTTATACCTGACTTGACAGTTATTAATACTACTGTGAGTACATACCACCTGACTTTACATGATTTAGAAAGAGGAGAGAGAGCAAAGATAACTGTTTCATTATAAGTTTTAAGTGCCCATAAATCTTTCCACATCAAACCATTCCTGATCTCCCGAGAGGGACTCTCTAGCCATGCCTATTTGGCAAGAACTACAGACAGGGATTTCTTTTTTAGCCTCCTTCGTCTCTACAGAGGGCAAGAATCTTGGAGAGAAAACTTTGGTCCAGAAGCCTTTTTTCTTTTCCTGCAGCAGTCAGAGGCACAGTGATGGTTTTAATAGAGTTCTCTAATGACTCTATTGCTACTTTTTATGACTATTTCTTGGAGTAATAAAGTGGCAGACGCAACAATATTGAATCGCTGACTTTTCTGCAGTGAAGAAGGGAGCATACTGAGTCCAGGAAGTTATTTCCATTCAAAGCCCAGCGTCCAATGTGTTTCTAGCTCCTGCAAAACGCAGAGTAAAAATTCCTTCTCACCTGTGCACTCTCCTACTTAACGTCAGGAGGGGAGCTCACACTGCCCAACTACTTGGGGGGTAATTTCAAAAGTCCCACCCTGACTTCTGTTTTGTGATGTTCCAGTGACTGTTCCTCAGAGTGCCTTTGATAGAGCAAATCAATGCCCCCTTGAGCACCTGAGGATCTTGTGCTCTGCAGGGAAGTGCAGAAGTAATGGGCAGTTCCCCAGCCTGGCTTATCCCATCTGTGCAGAGCACAAGGCAGCTCCCTCCAGAGTCACCTCCAGAAGACAAATCAGATTCCCAGGTGAAATAAATTGCCCCATCTCTCTTGGCTGACCTTGAAAAGGGTCAAAGCTCCTAATTTAGGCACTTCAATTTGATGACAAAAGCAGAACAGGATGGTTCTAGAACCTCACACAAGTAGTTTTTCTGATGTCAGGGACCCTGAAACATAAAATAAAGTGAATACTTTTTCTCCACAAATCTTTACAAGAGTGCAGACTGAGATTGGGAGACCCATACAATGACTGTAAGGTAAAATACAAGTTCTACCAAAGGAAACTGATGGACTTTTTACCAGAGATTTCAATGGCACTGGGATTTCACTCCTACTTATACCCAAATGGCTAGGTTTATCAGCATAAGATCCCCCTATCTATTCAGTAGAAAACTTACTAACTTTACAATAGTGTATCTAAAATCACTATCTAAATCAATCACGGCTGAATACATGTACCTTATTAACCAAAACCAAATGTGTTTACCTCTACAGTTCAGTTCTTGCTACAGCTGTATTTGCTGGGCTGGAGCAAACTTGGTGACATAGTTCTGTGTTATGCTGTACCCTAGCAAAGCATGACAAAAACGCAAACTGAAGGGTAAAATTATTTCATTTCCAAAATAAATAAGTGCCTTTGGTCAACACTAGTATACAAAAGGCAGGTATTTTAAATTAAGGGACCTGCAGGGAATTGGTTCCTCACAAAGCTTCCATTAGCTTTCAAATTATCTCTCTCGCAAAGTGTACAAATATTCCTAACCAAACTTCACTGAAAAATGGATTCTCAATACTTTTATTTACCTAATAGTTAACACAAGGATAACAACACACATGCAAATTTAAAATAAAAACACATGTGGGGATTTTTTGCCCCAAATAAGAATTTGAAACAGATGTGCTCTTTTAACTGTATTTCTTCACCCAATGCTTTTCTCTTCACTGTTTGCATTTTTAATGTATTTTTTTTCAAAGGTACAGTAAGATATAATCCTAATAAATTATTCCCCCTTTTATCTGACAAGCATGGCTTTCAAATAACATTCTATCTTTATTTCTTGCTGGCATAACTCATTCATATCAATTCGTGTTTTGCACAAAGGCAGCTGACTACAGTTCAACTATAAGAAGTGATACTATTTTCATTAGAACAGTATTTAAAAATCAACATAACAATGTTGCAGGATGAAAACATTACAATATTCATCCCTCTTCCCACCAGTCCTGTATTTTCACATCTTCACTAAACCCATGCTTTTATTGGACACTGCCAACCTACTTCTCTCCTCATATTTTCAAACAGCAGCACCTAATGTTTAGAAGGATAGATTAGCTGTAGCAGCTTTTCAGTCCCAGAACCAGCAAATATTGGAAGATATATCTGATGTCTCCTTTTCTCCTCAAAACTTTATCTGTAACTTTTGCAGAAAAGTATCAAAAATCTGGTAAAGCAAAATTCCATGCAGTAGTGAAACATAAGAGGTATTAATGAACCAGCTCTCCATCAAATGTACCAAACCTGAATGTCTTCTCTAAGACTAATATTTCAGGGTATGCTCATCTACACTGCTCTCAGCTCAAGTTATTCAACAGATGTTTGATACCAAGAAAGATCCCAATCAGGAAAGAGCAACGTGCCTTCAAAATGCCTAACAAAATGCCTTCAGATTTGCTTTTATAACAAACCGCCTTCAGAATTTTCAGGGACGTTTAATCATGTCAAGATTCATTAGCACCCACCTGGTCATGAGGTGTCTTGGCACATCATTACGATACAAAATGCCACTGCATGAAAGCGTTTTGGTTCAGCACAATCCAATTACAAATAACACACCCATCTATACAACTTCATATTCAGATGCTCTGAAAATAGATTTATAACAAGCCCTGTATTTACCACTTATCTATTTAAGGTGTAAAGCCAAGAACTGGTAAGTTAGGAAACCTTCCCAAATTTCTACCGAGCCTAAATGGCAGGGTGTGGGTAGCCGAGGGCTGCAGGGGCCCTGTGTGGAGGAGGTCTGGGGCTGGTCACCACAAGGTCCTGCTGACTCTGACACCTCTGTGAGCACCCCAAAACTACAGGGGTTTGTCAGGGCAGCCCGCAGCACCTCTGCTCAGACACAGTTAAAGAAAGCAGCCGCTGGGGCGGGACACATGTGAGGAAGAGATGTGATATGAGAGAAAGAAAAGGAAACAAAATGGAGGGGACATGGGGAAGATGTCAACCCTGGGGACACAGCTAGAGACACGCTCTGGAGGCAGGCGCTCCCTGACAGAGGAGGGACACCCCCGCGGGACTGAGATCGCCCCACACCAGGCGGGCACACCCCTGAGGGGCTGCACCTGCGTGTGCCCCACACCAGGCCAGGGACGCCCCTGAGGAACTGTGGCCCATGGGCACCCCATACCCGAGCAGGGACACCCCTAAGGGAATGCAGCCATGGGTGGCCCACACTGATGCAGAGGAAAAGTAAGGAGCAGCAGAAAGACATTAGGCTGGTGACCCCAACCTGCTGTGCCCGCTGCCACCTCGCTGAGGTGACACGTGTGGCGACGGGGGAGAGGCTGAGACCAGGAAGGAGAGGGAGAGGCGTCGGCCTGAAGCCAAGCCTGGGGAAGGGGGAGGAAAGGTATTTCCTTAAGTGTTCATTTAATTGTCTTTTTCCTCAATACTTGAATCAGTAATTATTTTTTCTGTTAATTGGCAATAAATTAAGTAAAATTCCCCAAGTCAAGACTATTTTGCCCACAACAAACTTAAATCCTTATCTGTCCCTTTCCAGTGTATTCATTCAGCTTTCCAGTGTATTAGTTAGTTACATGACAGGATCTTCAACTGCATGGCTGTAGGCCACCTTCACCACTGAACCCTGCCACATTCACCATGAGTAATTTAACCATGAATGAAGAGGAAGTGTCTTCATATGGCAATGGACTTTTTTTTCCTTTTTTACCATGCTTACTTAAAGTCTGCCAGAAATCACAATTGGGAATTGACTTCTTAGCATTTTCAATAGTACTCATAGTAGCTTCAAAATATGACATCCAAAAGCATTTTACCACACAGTATCAAAGAAGAAACTACCTTGGTAATAGCTGACCAAAACTGAAATATTCAACACCCAGGAAATGTCAATGCTTCATATAATTCAGACTTTATAAGCCAAAACATTTCCAAAAAATATATTTGAAATCCGATTTCTAAAAAAAAAGGTGATAATGTCATCAAATAAGGTAAGATTTTTTAGGGTAGATGTCAAAAGATGTATTTCTGGCCCAAATACTCAAACCTCTGGCTTTGAAAGGTCTCTGATTCAAAGCATGTGGCTACAAATACTTTTTTTTTATCTTTTTAATACTTAACAGTTAAAATATAAATGAAACAGTGTATTTTTTTCCTTTGCAGTACTCTGAAAAATATTAGAATATGTTCATGTATTTTTTGTCCAAGCAAACACATTCTGCTTGATGCCGACACCTGACAAAATTTAAACATAACAGATAAAGTCTGGCAAAGCTAAAATGACTGAAAATAAGGTCTTATTTAATGGGGTCTTACAAGAACAGTTTTATGAAAATGGACAGAAGGGTCAGGCAAATTCAGTAACTGGGGAACTTATTAGGACCATGATTAATTTAGATACCAAAGAGTAAATTAGAATATTTTGGGAGCTTTGGTGTCCTTGAAGAAGTGCAGTTTCACAACAATCAGATAGAAGGGGAAAAAATAGGACCATCTTGCAGAGCTGGCACATCTCACTGAAAGTTCACAATAGAAAACCAAGCTGCAATGGCCGTACACCAATCAAAAGAACCTATAAAGTCTGAGACTGGGAGATGGCACTGTAAAAATCATAATCAGACTCAGGAACCAGACTGAGTGAATTACATGTTGGCCTTTGAGCAGCAAATCAAAACAATCAGGAGAGAAATCCAAGCAGCAATTGAACATTGACCATTGGAAACTAAAAGCAGCAGCAATTCACTGAGATTTTTCATTTTTTTAAAGTGAACTCAAGTAAAGCTAGTAAAACTCAGCAATTGCTAACATACCACCATAACTATAGGTTTAATAATGTCCCATAAACTTTAAGAATTTGAATTTCATTGCTGTGGAGCAGCTTATGCATTTGGTTTGCAACACACCCATTTTCACACTCAAAGACATCAGAAAAGCAGATGAAAGTTTATTTTTCTTTTGATAAAGAAGTTAAGCAGATTTTGGCAGCTTGCCATCAATTTGACCCCATCCCCCAACTTCCCCCCTGCCCAAACACTATAAATTAATCTTACACTGGTTGAGAGGAGGGGGAAAAAAAAAAAAAAAAAAAAAAACCAAACCCAAAAAAACCTGAAAAACTTCCAACATTCAAGTCCTTTGGCTGAACCTCTCAGGGGCATATCCCATGGTGACAATCTTTAGTCCTGACTATCTCAGCTGACCCCTTCCCCAAAACTATGCCTATAGCACAAACTTCTCCCTTAAACTCCAATTCCATTTTCTCTTGGTCTTGATATTACCATCAACCACAATTTCTCATTCAGACTCTCCAGAAATACTACAACTCTCTTCTTCTGGACTAGCTGCTGGCTCCACACAAGCACATTTGCAGAGTAACTTCACTCAGCTGAAGTCACTCCAGGTTTCCACTATGAAACCTAAGAGCAGAGTACGGACCCTACAAAGTTAGTCCCACAAATTAGCAATTAAATCCAGGAATTGTACAGGAAGGAAAAAGTTTTAGTTGATTTTGACTGCAAGGCAAATTAGATGAAGATTTGTATAACTTGTCTGCATAGCAATGAGTATACAAACAGTGAACAAATACAAGGAGACTCCCACTTTACACACACACATAAGTGCAATGCACACAGGCTATCCTAGGCCAGATTTTAACTTAATCCTAAGAATACTGACAACCCAATCTTCCTTCTGAAAGTTTAACCATTTTTTTCTGATGGTGATTCTGCAATAATTTCCTACAATGCTAAATCCCTAGCTTCCTCGCTTATATAAGTGACCGCCTGAAACGATTTTTCAGGACAGAATAAAAATGGAGGAAAGTATCAGAGTTTCTAGTAAGTCTGAATTTAGTGAAACAAAAAGCTGGTTGTTACATCACTCTGTGAAAAAATATTTATATTGGCTCTGGCTTTAAGGTTACATTTCTCAGTTTATGCAAGTGGCAGGAAACATGCAGAATCTAATCAAGAGATAGTCCACAACGCTTGTTAAATGAAATGTTAAATAAAGACTTGTTATGAAAACAAAAAGATGCAACTCAGGAAATGAGCTTGGTCATCTCACAAGTCTCTGTTGTTCCACAGCCAAGCATTGGTTAAACATTAGATTATCATTATAAACAATACACAGGGAAAAAACTGCATTCAGGATTTACCCTGAAAGTAAATTTGAAGAGCACCTAAGTGACTTATGAGCCCCAGCTTTATTTTCAAAACTGACTTAAAAGACTAATTCAGATCTTAATGAAAACCAGGGAGTGTAGGCTCCCAAGTTATGCACTTTTGAAGCATTTACCTAAAGTCTAAAATACAGTTTTATGCATGAGGCAGAAAAACCTGCAAGAAAATACATTTACAAAATGTGAACTCATACAAGAAAAATCTTTTCACATGGAAGATTCCTTCTTTGAGGAGGAAACTCTTTTTATTTTTCAACGCAGAAGGTCAGTGTTACTAGAAAATAAATAACATGAAAGAGGCGGAAAAGGACAGGGGAAATTGCTCTGCAGAAGAAAAACAAAGAGCAGCAGTCACAAACTTCTCATGAACTCCTGAACTACCAAGTTAACCAAGGTAATCTACTGCTATGCTCCATATTTCTGGTCCAGCCCTTCTTTCATTTCTTGGGCCTCATTGCTGTAACTTTCATACATTTGTAAGGGTGAACTATGTATTAGCGCAGTGAGTATGATCTCTGAGTTTCCAGTGGGGCTTTCAAATTGGTACACATCAGTCTCAGACCAAGCATTTCTTCAGATTATACAAGTGCAACAGCAGTGTCTTGTACTAAGATTGTTGCCCCTGTTTTTATTTGACAGCATGATTGCATTTACATTTGGGGTAAAGCCTGTATGAAGGGATGGCTTTTGAGCTTGGGTCCCGTATGCACTCTTAGCTCCTAACATAGTGAAATTAATAGCTATTTTTATTTCATCTGGCAGGGAGTTTTGCAGTCAATGTAGGATTGCATCTCCTGTGACCACAGGGTTTCTCAGATTTCCCAACAGTTTAATTGCTCTCTGCTACGTGAGGTTGCATTTTCAGAGAGAGGAGCTATCTCATACAGCCAGAGCTCTGCAAACCAGCCAGCACTCTTGAAACACAGTCTTTATTCAGTGACTAGTAGGAAAGGAAAATTAGTAAAGTTTCATTGGATAAAGAACCATAACCAAATAAAAAGCTTATGCTTGAAAATTACTATCAGTCTGATAAAATTAAACTAAGGAGGTTTAAAGCAAAACCTAAAACTTCCAGCAAAAACTTGACTATGAAGGAATGATTTGTTTAAGTATCCTCAGTATCTTCATTGCTGACATTAAAATTCCATAACCCCTTGATTTCTAGAAGGGGAAAAAGGGGAAAGGGGAAAAAGAAAAAGACAACCAATTGAGTTGGTTGTCTGGACAATCAATGAAGCCTGGACAATCAATGAAAACAAATACTTGGTTTGTTTTTACTTTCCTCTCTTCCTGAATGAATTAATGAAACTGTTGAACTTTGGCCTCTTCTTCAGGCTAGAGCAGCAAGGAGACTGGCTGACTTAATATCCCCCACAGCCCACAGCAATGCTGACGGAAGATTTTAATGTGAGAACACTGTGTGCTCGTTTGGCATTGCATTCCCTAGAGGGAATATGGTAGACAGTGTATAGATTAAATTTAGCTAGAATTGGACATTAACAAACACATACTTGGTGCCTTGATAGTAAAGATCAAGAGAGGTCACTCTGCACTTCGTTTTCTTTGTAGGTTTATAATGCCTTTGCCTTTCTCATTCCTTTTTTTCTTTTTATGGCATAGTTGTTGCATAGCAGACAACCATTTTGTCTTTCTTAGTGATGCTAGTTAGACAATATAGGAAGCTTGTGTCAGGAAAATAATCAGGATTCTCTGAAGCACTCTTGAAGTCCTTTCAGCATGCCTCATAATTGATTTCAAGTGTCTGATGAAAAGCCAGGCCCTGCAACACAATTTTTCTTTGGCTTCAAAATCAGATGAAGGAAAATTCCTGCCATAGGAAAATCAAAACTTCAGGTCCAAAACAAGAGTTTTCTTGGATTTTCTTTTTGTACATGAAATGCCACATTCAGAGGTATCCTCAGCATTGCACCAGCTAACAACACAACGACAGTGATCTGCAGCCGCTGCTTTGCAGACAATAAAAAGGCTCGCTTTTAAAGTGTGGTGCCAACAACAGTTTCAGGTCATTTCCCAACTGGCTTTTCCTGTCTGCTATGCCTTTCAGAGCTTCGGCTCTGTTGACACTGCAGGTTAAATGAAACAAAAAATCCAAACAGAAGCCACAAGACTCAGCAACTCAGCCTTTTTGATCTACCTAAGTGTTTTTAAGCCTGCTCATCACCATGGGATCCAAGTGCCCTTTTTCGCATTTCAGTGTAAGACCATAATGCTTGAGTGGTTGTTGCAGGAAAAGATTGCTTTAGAGAAGAAACAAGTCCTCTTCTCCAGAAATAAACCTGAACAGGACAAAAAAAAGGTGGAATAGGACAGAAAGGAAAGGGCTGTTTTTCCTTGGCATAAAGATTAGGAGAGTCAGCAGCACATGGAAGCAGAGTTGCAAAGAGTTGGAAGAAAATGCTTTCCTCTAACCTTCAAGAGCAAAGAGGTCACAGTTTTTTTCAAAGGGCTCCCCTTGGGATAATGTGAATATGGACCATCCCATACTTCATGGATTGAATAACCATCTGAAAGTACAATAATTTGAGATAAACTGAGATTAGTTTCTTGCATTGACATCTGCTTGGAAAATAACAAGGAAAATCTAGTGCAAGGGTCATTTGGCTTGCTATGTTAATGATAATACTGCCAACATCCAGTACCAAAACAATGAGTAATTTGTAAAGATTTGGCATATTACATCCTGCTTAATAAATTCAAAGGTTTGAACATGACAGCATATTGTAATGTAGTAACATAATATTGCAAATTTGCAGAGCCAGATTCAACCCATAAGTAGACCCAACATTGATTTCAATACACATGCTTACTGCAAGCTGAATGAATTATCTGAATACATACTTGGCTGAATACATCCTAGCCCCACTATATATGCAATGAAAAAAATGTGTGCTGCTTCTTTCTAGTTATTTTATATAGTCATGTAATAAATGTATTTTTTCATACATATTTGCATCTATATTTTGGTGATGAGAAAAGTATACATTTAAATGCAAGGCAAGATAATTGGTCTTTGAAGACCTGGCAGACATGCTTTAGTTAGCATAAGTTAACAGAAGCACAGTCAAGGCATTCACTCAAAAAAGGCACAGTAACTTTGGGATGAAGGAAAAGTAGTCAAATGAAATTTAAGACCTGCTTGAGTAACCCAATACAGCCAAATAATACAAACTGGTCAAGGGGACAGTGAAGAGAGGTACAGGATAACCAAGCATCAACTATGGCACAGGGGAGAGGCAAGTTAGTACCAATTTCTTGATTCCCTCCACCAAATTGCTAGACTGATCACTCACTAGAGTGGCTAAAAGATATCTCTCTGTCCATCTTACACTGTTACTCGGGGAGCCAAAATGAACACCCAGGGCAAAAATCCCAAATCTGGGAGTCCCACTGGCAAGATTTAATCATATATCTTCCCAGAAAGAGGGAAGTTTTCCATCATCAAAGATCAGTCATGGGATTTCCACTGGGAAAGGCTAACCACCACAGTCGTCACCTCCCTCCTACAGAACACCTGATGAGACTATGGTCAGAGCAGGAACTCATCTGGCAGAGACTGCAGACTGGGTATAACACCGGGCAATTCCTATGCTTCCACAAGATATAAACAGAGAGGCACAAAAGAAATGGACAGAGACTAGCAATTCCTGTTCTTGCTCTAAAAATGGGTTAATTCGCTGTGCGAAGAGTGAAAGTTTCCTCTAAAATAACAGAGTTCCTCTGTCAGTAGCAAGTGTGGGAGAAGTGACCCATTGCTATTTTGCTATCCAAGACCCAAGCATGCCTCTGTGGCCACATAGAGAGAGCTGGTGGAGGCAGAGGGGGAAGCTGAGCAGTGTGGAAAGATGGCTTGCTAATCCTGTCAGGAGAAAAAGTGTTTCATGTCACTCAACAGCATCTCCGCAGGGCAGTTACAGGAGAAGCGCTGACAGCCTCTGAAAGGAATCGCATCCAGTTGTCCTCCAGCAGGAAGAGGTTGGCTTTGACACAAAGCTTATAGCGTGGGTGAGATGAAAGTAAGAGGAAGGAACCTCTGGGCTCCATGTAGGATTTCGCCTTCCTCTGGCCCACAAGGAGACGGAAGAGGAATGCATTAGCAGTCCCAACTGCTTTCACCTAGCCTGTTCTTTCTGACCTCTTCACCAAGCAGTTCTGTATCTCTTGTTCCCCGCCTTTCAAAATTTAAAGTTGCTAACCCTGCTGCCAAAAATAAAGACAGAAATAACATAAGGAAGAGTTACAGGGACAGACTGGAGATTCTTGCCACATGACACAGAGTACATACCATACCACAGCACATGCTGGTAAGTACATTTTGCAACCAATTTTACAGACTTGTCCTGCTTTTCTTTCGAAAATATTTAGTCAGGCTCTTTCAATCACTGGTGCACTTGCATGATTTTCAGCAGTACAAACAGTAAATAAGTGTAGACAAAGAGGTGAAACACCTACAGAAGGGATGAAGTCACCCAAGACATCAACAGGGTTAAATAAGAATGCACTTAAATCATATAATAAATGTGTGTATTGGCGCAGAGTTACCACCTCTAACGTACAAATCAGAAAGCATACAAAATGAATGTAATTTACGTTCTACCTAAGAGCAACAACTCCTTACTGACTGCATGGGATTCACCATCCCCACACCACGCCAGAGCGCTCTGAGGTACAGGGTATTCAGCTGTGACCAAGGACCTAAATCCTCCTCCCAGGAGACACTTCTAGAGTCATGTTATTAAAACACGTAGGTGTGTAGGGTTACAGATGGGCATCTGGATTTTTACACAAGGTACTCCTAACTGTCTAGGAGGTTTATACAGCATTTCTACTGCAGCACACCACCTACTTTCTGCCATTCCCTCTGTGGCAGCAGCCACACATCCCTCTCAGAGACCCTTGTCCTTCTCTTCTCGGCCCTCAGCACCCCTTTAAAGAGGCAGTAATTCTTGCCTCAAAAAGCAAGTGAAAAGTGCTTTTTTCTGATACTGAATGAGAACACAGAGAGCAGCCCCTTGCCCATTGGTGGGGAATAAAATTCAGAGGTCTGGCTGCTCCTTTGCTTCAATTGTACTTTGGCATCACGTTTTCCCCCGTTTGGTGGATTAAAGCTGAAAGGCTTTACAGGAGAGGTGCCTGTTACAGTAATGTAAACAATAAATAATAATAAGAAAGAGAAAGAAAGACTGATTTATTGAAGGCTATTCACTTCTATAAAGTAAATAACTGAACTTTCAATTTAAGTGGACATTTTTACTGCTAAATAAATCTCCTTGCACAGATATGAGAGGAGCAGAGACTTCACGTAGTACACAAAAAAGGAAAAGTTAGAGAAATTCAGATAAAGCAAGTGAGCACACAGGGCCAGACTCTTGATGGATGCTGCTGCTTTACACCAACCTAGGATTGTTTATATATTCATCTGCCATTGAATGATATTATAAACAAAGATATAGCAGAAATAAACAAATTGCTTTTGAGTAAATGAAAAAATAGCCACATGCCTATTCAGCAGCCTTCACATCATGAAAACTCCAAAGAAGTTGACATTTGCTTTGCCCAAATAAGGACTACCAAGGCTTTTGAAGTAAGCCCCTGAAGTCAGGCACTGCATCTATTTTTATGCTTCTACATTACCTGCTCTGAAAAACATTTGAGTACCCAGCAGTTTCCCTGGACCACAAAGAGAAGTGGCATTTTTCAGCATTGGACCACTCACCTTCTTTTGCAGATTCTGATGGAGATGGGTCTGTGGACTGACATGCATATCCAGAACCAAGATTCAGGTACATTCAGTATTGGCCACTACTTGCCTCATTGTTGAAGTTGTCCCAAAGCACCAGGGGCCAAATTACTGTTACTGTACAGAGAGCCCCACTATCAATGAGAATGGACTGATAGGTCTGACGGACCACCACAAGAACAATATTTGCACCTGGCTTATTATCTGAATCAGGCACTATATTTGGACCCATCCGGTTTCTAGTGAAGAAGACAGCGACGTGAGTCTGAGAAATGTTCAGGTCAAAACCTGGGGTCTTCTCCTTAATATTCTTTGCTGATTTCTGCTCTGCAGTTTCTATACAGTGCAGTGGTAGTAATAATACCATTTCCCCAGCCTACGTGGATTCTTTCAACAACATAGAGAAAGGGAATTTAAAATCTACCCTCCCGAATTTTCACCAGCTCCACTCCCTCTAACTGTCCTTTTCCAATGAACCAAATCTTACTTCTTTTTGGTCTCATTTCCCACAAAGTCAAAGTACAGTTGACACTCCATGAAGTAACATAACAGATATGGGTACACCTAAAACATGGGAACTCGGGAGTGATTTGGCAAGTTTTACATATGTGAAATAACTGAATTCACACACCAGTGACTTTTATCTCAAAGGATGGATACACAAAAGACTGTGCGTGATTCCTAAGTGGTGAGATCCTACTGTATTTACTAGATTTCCATCTGATCTGATGGACAGTCTTAACAATTTTATAGAATGTGATATATCCCTCAGGCTTAGAGTGAACTTTGACAGGTCACAATTTTAAAGCTCCAAAACTTGAATTTGCAGAACAGATTTGCAAATCTAAAAAAATTTTTGGATGAACAAAACAAGACATTAAGACAACTATGGGAGAGAGAGTTAGGGAGAGGAAAGGAATACATCGTGAGGTTTTTTATATTTGTTTTACTGATTTACTTAATTTTATTTTCAGTTAGTTTAAACACCTACCTCTGAGGCTTTGTCTGTTTGTTTCCTTAAAAATTAGTAGTCCTTATTTAACAGTGAAGAGCTAGTTAAGATTATTCATCATCCAGGTACAAATACCATGGATCTTTCAAAACATATAGTAGCCTTTTTTGTTCTCGGCTGATCTATTTCAAGAGCTCTCCCTGTTTTGTGACTGCATAAAACAAACCCACATTTCCATAGCCAAATCAAGCAGATTGTGAACTTTTCTCTAGACTTAGAGCAGGCTTTGAAGTCAGAGAGTCAGAGTGACGAAATTAAAATGCAATAGGACATTAGTTCACTGAGTTCATGCACCAGCAAAAATCTGTTTTAAGATTTCAAACTGAAGTTAAAAGCACAATAAAGATACAAATTCCTGCTAATCTGAAACTTTCTCTTTCTCACCTTGTCATAAAAGCCCTTTGTGCCTGTAACCACAGTCCGTTATCTATCCTCCAGACTCTGCCAAAAGGAAGCTGACACCTCATCAGAAGATATCTGGGGAGAATGGTACTGCTTGAATCCTGCCTCTATCTCCAGAATGATATTTTAGTCTTCAAGGGATGGCAAAGGATTTCCACAGGCAGATGGATCAGCAGAAATGTAACTGAACAGCTCATAAACAATAGGTCCTCCTCATAACCAGCTAGCTGGTTTTCTGTTTCATGTTCTTACTTTTAAGAATTCAGCTGTGACTGTATCTTTGCCTAATACCTGTGAATTTCATTTCCCTAGCTGCTACTCTGGAATTAGAACTGATTTAATAATTATTGTAAATGTAAATAGGTTTTCCCTTCACTGCCAATATTACACAGGTTTTGCTGTGGTAGTTGCATAACTTCACAGTATTAAATGTTGGATAACCCACTGAGCAGAAGCTAAGCACTCTAGTTTTACTAAGAGATCGGAGCAGGCAAAGTCAGTCACTGCTGAATGCAAGATTGTTAAGCCTACTTAGCTACCGTGTGGTGGAAATCTGTAATGCCTGTAGGATCTTGCAGGGTAAGACTTAGCAGGCACCAGTTACGCTGCAGGAAAAAAAAAAAAAAAAACCACACATCTGCAGTAAAAACATACACATAGCCACTTCTTTCCTGCTTTCTTATTCTTCAGCTATATTTCTTTTTTTCCACATGTTTACATAACATTTCTGCAAAAGAAATCTTAGGCTTTTAAGATTTTTGCTCAGTCATTGGCTTTGACTACTTGTTATAGCAAAGTGCAACTTTTCATTGATGCCCCTTTGCTACAGTTTTTGATCCAAGATAAACAGTTCAGCAGGAGCATAGGTAATGACAAACAGAATAATGGAAAATGAATGACAGATAATAATGATCTTCTTTCAGGAACATCTTTCACTGTGCATGGCACAGTCATTAAAAATAATGTTCTCCTAAATACTCAGGAAAAATGAGACTCCGAGTTAGCAAGCCATTTAAGTATATGCCTACCTTTAAGGCTGTAGAAAGTATTACGAATGTTAACTGGAGTAGTCATGTGCCTGGAGTTAAGCGTGCTTAGAAATACTTCACTGGACACAGAGCCAAAATCTGTTTGCATTATGGTTTGGGAGTAGCAAAGGACAGAAAACAAAAGGAACAGTTATTCAGAATTTGGACAAATAGCTGTAAATCACTTTTTGGTGTTATTAAGCCAATATTGGCTCTGCTCAGAACGCATTGACTGAACACACAGTGCTAGTAATCACAGCTGAAAAACACGGCCCATGGACGTTTATTGATTTAGACAAGATCACTCCTCACAGGAGAGTGCGCCTCTAGTTTTACAGACCTTTTAATTCCCTGTACACCATTCCCTTCCCTTTTACAAATCTCCTGCTGTGAAACTCTAATGCACTCTTGGGACACTAGAAATCATGGAACTAACTCTGTAAATTGTCCATCAGCCAAAAGAGGAAGCAACTCCCAAGACCAAGGAGTTTAGTTGTTGTTATCCATGCTGTTTTTGTCCAAGGCATAAAGCAACAGAGTCACCACATCCCCCCAGAAACTGAAATGCTACTGCAATAGAGATAATAGCTGCATATCATTGTTGTTTCTGTTGGCATTATTCTTTAGCCACCTCCCACCCCCACAAGAAGGTACCTAGTATCTGGTGTGTCTACTGGCCAAAAACGTCATTTCTTATTTTAAGCAAATCCAACATTCCATGCAAATGGAAGTAATTTCTGCAGTACAAAAAGTCCTTTCAGAAAATGCTGAACTGATTAGTATTCTGGAAAAGTGGAACTAATTACTATAGTGATATAACAAAAAAACAAAGCTAAAAATTAAAGCCATCCAATTCTTGCAAAAAATGACGGCGTATTTCCCACATACGCAGTCTTCATGCACTCTCATTAAAAGGTATAAGCAAGACAACCACACATCCCCTATCTAACCCACAAACGCATGCCTCTCTGCAAATCCTTAAGGACCAAGAGCGTATCAAAAGCCTGTACAAAATGTTCATGCCTAGGCTTGACTGCTCATCAGGAACTCACCAAAAGGGCTAGTTTACTCCCTAAAAATGAGGTTTGCCAGCACAAGTCTTATCTATCAGTCAAGCCCCATGCAAGCCTGAGGCAGAGACCTTTCTCTGGCCCTTCACTCCATGGTAAATTTCACCTTTGGAAAAGAGAGGCCATGGGTTCGTCTGAACAACACGTGCCCCTTTTTTTGAAGAAAGGCTGTCAAGGCTGTAGGGCCAACTCATTAACCTACCCCCCAGCAGTCCCATCTGGATGGTCTTATCTGTAGGAATTCGGTCGTTCATTTATTTTTTCAACCACCATTTGTGACAGAGTTTCTTAAAAAGCAGACTCATGACTTATTATTAGCACATGGGCAGGTCAGCGCGCAGGTTTATTTGCTGTTAAGCAACATCCTAACATGCTGTGTTTTAAAATTTCCAAAGGGACTATGAATAGGTTGTAAAAGTAGGAGGTTGAATTCCTGAAGGTAAGAGCTTATGATGGGACCACTGTCAAAGCCAGTCATATTTTGCTCTAATAACCCACAAAAATTGCTATGCAAAGACATGTAGTTCATACACATGTGAATTCCCGACAATTCCCTTTTTAAAGGTGCTTTGATGACCAGCCCGTAATAATTCAGCCATGCCACTGAGGGAACACCGGGAAAATAAGAAAGCATTAAACTTTGAAAATGTACAATCCATCCAGAAAAGGTAAAAGAAGGGGAGAAACTATAGTCAGGAGAGAGGGGGAAGGGAGAAAGGTAAGAGAAGAAGAGAATATTCCCACTAAAGCATATGCAGCACAATTCTTGCAAGCTATTAGGAAGAATAAATACTCCCATCACTCTTGTCAGGGGCAAGCCCCAAGTACAGGGATGTGACCTGTAGGACACTGGCAGGAATGATTGGAAGGGAAGATTCCATTTTCTGCCTGGGATGTCTATCAGATCCTAGGGTATTCAGAGCTTTCCACCTGAGTGGAAACACTCACCAAAGCACCTGTGTCCCTTATTGTTGTCATACACTGTATGCACACAGCTGGACACCACACCCCAGGAAATTATTCCTAGTGAAAGAAAAAAATACAGAATCACCTCCAGAAAAGATTATCCACTTGTTTGCTTTCATCTTGTGCAGAGCACTGAAAAACCTGGAAAGAGATAAATGTCTGCTATACAGGGATTTACACATTTCATCCAGACAATTGACTTCAATTTCAAGCATGGGGCCAGAATTGATCATTTATCAAGTTTATCTTCATGATGTATTTAGTGTCTAACCATAATACCTTCAATTGCTTTCACAGTCTGCAGAGGACTGGGCAGGGGGAGAGCACCTGTTAAGAATCAAGAACTGAAAAAGAGCTATGCAGTAGATTGAAGTTATAAATATTGGCCCCGATCCTGCTAACACTTGGTATCCACCAGTGTGGATGAAGCTCCAACTGGCCGCCTTAGTGGTCTGATGATTGTCTATCTGTTTTAAGCAAGGACCACCTTCTTAGTTCATTGAGAGGCATGCAAAAGGATTAAATTCCCAGCATGATCCTCTATTTCTATCCTAATGAAACAAAGGAGCAAATGAAGGTAACTTGATTATGGCATTAACTTATTAGGATGACCAGCAGTTTCCTTTCACCACTAGTGCCTTGATGTTTAATCATCACTAAGAAACTTTCTGATTGTCATTTCTTGTAATGCTTCTGCCAAAGGCAAGTATTAAAAAAAAAAATTTAAAAATATCACAGATCAGACATCTCTCCACCCTCACATACAAGATAGCTTTCTAAATCATGAGGTCTTCCAGCCAGTTAAGAGTCAGAATCTTATTTTCCTTTTTGAATGAATGAAAGAAAGCATAATTTCTCAGGCAATACTCTGACCTCAGCAGCACTAGGTAAAACTGTGAAAGCTCTGATCAAAATGAAAGACTTAGTGAATAAAAATCTTTAAAGCTAAATTAGTCATTTCCCAAAGTTCTGCATCTTAAACTTCAAAACTAAACATTTCAAATACATTTTCTTTTTGTTAAACTCAAGTACAAATAATAGAATGAACAATCAAAACTCTATTTGGGGTTTAGAACACAAATCCTGCCGACTTTTGATAAAATCCATGCTCCTGAATCTCTTGAGCGTATTTTCAAAGTTTTGTCTGCTTTGTAAACAACCACTGTCCACTTTTAACATTCCTTTTGCCTTTCCAGCTATCCTTTCTATGTATTTCATTTAATTTCATTTTCACTGAATCTTTTATCTAGATCAGTTTAACTGTCAACGAAGTAGGCAAACTGCTAATTCTTAAAAGCAAAGGGTTCTGTCTCTGCCATCATAAGTCTAGAAAAGTGGACCTACAGGCCAGTTTCTTGGCTGCCTGTAATCTTCACACATCAATAGCTGTCACTGGAAAGGTGCTGAATTACAATACTACATGCTGGGGAGAAAAAAAATGACCCCTTAGATCTCAAATTAAATCACCGTCTTCCCTCCCTCTAGCTCCACCCTTTCATTTGATGACCACTTCCAAAATCAGTGGGAGGAGGGGTATGGAGGAGGCTTGTTGGATTATTTTCCAGCCCCCATGTCAAGAGAGGTGATTTTTCATTCTGATTTTGTACACCACCTTGACAGAAGAGAATCCTGGTTAAAGACAGAGGGGTTTCAGCATTCCTGTGATCTAGTAATTCAATTAACAGACTTGGAGGCCATTGAAGTTATTCTTTGGTATCACTGTGCAAAGAGTTGTGGTGCTGTAGCTCTACGGTCACAGATCCAGAATAATAAAATTATTTCCATTCCAGACGTCAAAGATCATCATTTATATACTGAACAATTGTAATGGAGTGTTTTAATTACCCAAATGAATGAGATGCTCACGTTCAAAATCATTGCTGCATGGATTGTCTAAACTGTACTTAGACATGACATTTTGCTTTCCGCTCAGTAAGCCCAAGTACAGATCACTAACATGTGTGAAAGTCAGAAACTGTAGAGGGACCAAACCTGTAGATTTGCATTTGTACATTTCTTAACTCTCTGGGGTTGGTTCTGGATTACCTCTGATTAAAAAAAAAAAAAAAAAAAGATGATGTCAGTGAAATTTCACACATCTGGGTAGCAGGGAAACAATGCTATTTTGTCCATTTATACTCAAGAATGGGTTTTACTTCAAAATGAGAAAAATATATAGGATCTGCATTAATTATTAGTAATTTGACAAATAGCAAGAAGTACAAGCTAGGCTACGCAGATGAAAGCTATGAAAGCTACTTTGGCCTGACTTTTGCTTTCTTTTCTGAACTGCCGCTTCACTAAGTGGCAAGCAGCGGAGGTCAGAGGCCAAACGAAAAGGATAAGCGTCAATGGGAGGCCCTGTGGTGTGACACAAGTGCATAGTGGTATATTGTCCACAGCCCATGAAGAACTTGTCAACAGCTCAGTGAGAATCCCTCAAAGGAGCGTCTACGGTTTCATTGCATCGTCCTCCCTGGAGGCAGTGGCAGATACCCAGGGAAGGAACAGCTATATAAGCAAGATGGCTCTCTAGGAGTTCTGCTGTCTTCTAGTATTGGTTTTTATTTATCAGCATAAAGATTATCAGTAGAAAAATCTTCCAAATAACTGGAAAGTTCTACACAAGCAAGAACTCCTGGAAACAGGTTAGACTAAAAATTAATTCCGCCTTAGAAAGCTAGCTGTGAAAAATAAATACAAATAATACTTGCTAAATTGGCTCACGCTACGTTAAGTCCCTGCAAAATCTTCTTGTGACATCCCAGTGTCTGGTCTTTTGTTACCCTGTGAAACCTGAACTTAGTTAAGCAGCGGACCAGGCTTTGAGGACCAGAATTTCCTGCAAGACGTAGTGTCCTTTTCAGGAAAAATTAATTATCAAGTTATCCTCTGAAATGCAACCTCTTGCAACAGGCAAGCTCTCATTTAACTCGTTCTCAGCACTGAAGTTATCAAGGACAACACAAAGAGCATCTACTGTTAAATTAAATTGGTTGGATTTTTTAATCCTGGTATAGAGCTAATGCAGTTGAACAGAAGAGAATTTGTCTCACAGTTAAGAAGAATTCTTGCATTTCTAGAATAACCAGTTAAAAAGTATACAATATGAACACTGCCTTCTGTGAAGGCAATGAACAGCTCCTAGAACTACACAGTAAGAGCCCAGGGAAGGGCTTTTAGGCCTAACATCATACAAGTAATAAATCATCATCCCTAGTCTATTTTGAAAAGAAACCAGGACATAAGCCGAAGAATCTTGAATTGCATCTGTAACAATACAGACAATGAAGAGGTTCATCAGGAAAAGAGATCAGAAGAAATTAAACAGCATCTGTTTGCCGGATGAGGCACATCACAAAAGTGTTTGTGAATGGACATGTAGCCAGGTTTATTCATATAGAAACAACAGGTCTAATCAGAGAGTTAACGGGGGGAAAAAAAAAAGCAAAAGCAAGCAGCATTTTGTTCTCTTGGCAGTGGATTTTAAAGAAGCCGCAGCTTGTGTTTCTGCAGAATGGGTAAGGAACAGGGTTGCAAAGCACATTTTAATGAATCTCCTCTGGCTCTTAATGAATTCAAGCATTCTGTATTTTCTACCTTACCTTCAGATCCTCCCTTAATCATCATTTTAAACACAGTAAATTATGCAAGTAATGAAGATGGATCCCAGTATACTGGCCACCTAATTTTAATGCAGCAGAGGAATTTTTGCCAGCTGAGAGGCTAAGTCAGGTGGCTGTATTATTTTTAACTGTTTGTAGTGGCCTACGGGCATTTATTCAACTTCTCTATCACCTATATTATTCCAGATCAGCTGTGTTGAAATAAATGGGGCTATGGCAGCATGAAGGGAAACACAGAGATGAACCAGATCCTTGCACTGTAAATACGATGCCATTTGTGGTTATGTGGGTAATGTTACACATTTACATCCACTGCTCCCAAGGCCAGAAGAGCTCAGACTGTCTCACTGAACAAAGCAAAATATGCAGCACCAAGTTTTTGGAGGAATGACTGGCAGGGAACCAAACCATAACTCATAGATATTAAAAGATGGGTTGAGATGCTCTGAATACTGTCCAAGCTATAATAAAATAAATACATTATGATTGTTAATAACAACAGTAACATACAGTTGTTCAATGCCCTGAGGATTCTTAAAAACACCAGCAAGTATCACTCTGCCAGCCAAGCCTGACAGCATCCCACATCCTCAAGAGAAGTGCATGGACACTAAAGGCAGCATTTTCATCTGCCAACTTGAAACCAAGAGTGGCCAACTTGATTCAAGTCTTGCTGTTGACCAATATTGGCACCTGCAGCTCCTGTTGATTCTAGCAGGAACTGTGACTCCTTCAGATCTATGAAAATTAGAGTTTCAGACCCAGCCCAAAAGCTGTCTTTGGAGCACAGCTCCTCTGCTCAAAGCAAGAAATTTACACACTTATGCTGGAGCTGAGCAGACAACAACAAACAGGAGTCCCAGCTCCTGGACTGCCAGGCCATCAGTCTTTGGAGCCCACTGTAACTAAGTTTACAAGTTACTGTTACAAGCACTCAAAAAACAAACATTGGCACTTTCTTCCCCTTAGTTATAATGCAATCCCAGTCTTTATATTAAGCTTACCTAAAAACAACCTGACTAGAGAGCAGCTGCCTGCTGAGAGCTGCTGCCTTCAGAGGAGAGGAGCGACATGGTGAGCAGGCTTACTGGGAAGCACAGGCTAGCACTCAGCCATGCTGCTGCTGCTACAGGAAAGCAACTCAGTTTGGATGCATGTGAAGCGTGTTGTGCTCTCTGCACAAAGCCATGCTTTGATCAGCTGCCTTTAGAAACCTGGAGGAAGCCCCTTTTAAACACAGTATTTGAACCTTTAGCAATAGGAAGCTTTTTGCCTTTTTGTCTGAAAGTTTCCCAGTAGGATCCAAAGGCCTGAGAAATCACAACTATACTCATCCTCGGAGACCATATTTACCAGGTTTTGCCTTGTGAGCCCATTCCCCATTAACATCAACAGGAGATGGACACAGAAGCTGAAGACCTTAAGGAATCACTCCCCTTCTGATCCCTTAATGTTCGCACCCCTAATAAGAAGGGCATCTAAATTAACTATACACAGCTTTCAAATCCACTTTCAAAACTGACTTTGGCCCAGCTTCTCCCCTTTTCAAAGTCAAAAGTGGCTTCAGCTTGTGCAAGCAGAATCGGGCTGTTTGTTTGTCCCCACAAAGACAGCAGAGGTGTTGCCTCTCCTGTAACGAAACTTTTTAAAGGTGTTACCTTCTCCTTACACAGGACCCGATACAGTTGGATTTTGGCTTTGTCTCAGTTTCAAGTAAGCAGTCAAGTTTATTTTTCTATTTTCCTGTAGGGGATTAATCTTTCAGAGGAGAGCATTTATTTTTAAAAAGCCAAACTTGTCTCCGTCTGTCGTGGTGGCATTCCATTGTCAATCTGCACTTCCGTATTGCTCTGATGCTTGAGGAGCTCTTCATCCTATAGCACACCAGCAGCAGCCCTAACCGTGAGCAGTCTGCTTCATATGTGGCACACATGGGGCGATTCTCCGTGGTCAGTGTGCCCGGCTGCGCGACACACCAGCACGCTATCATTTGTTATGGGTTGTCATTCTGAACACAGCTGAATTCACTCCCTAGGTTATTCAGAGTGTTAATGGAAGGAAGGAGGAGGAAACCAGAAACTTTTTTCTGCAAATCTCATGAAGTATTCCACAGCATTTTCATAAATTATAGAAATAGTCATTCGCAAACCTCAGCAACTGTTAAGAGATCACAACACAGAAACAATAAACGCTTCAGATTTCTTTGTGGAAAATAAACGAGAACAGTCTTTTGAACAAAAAGATGACTATCTGGCCTCTGAACATAGAAAGTTGGCTGACTTGAGAGAAAACCCAAACAACTTACAAGATCTTGCTAAACTTCTGCTCCTCTGTCCAACCAAGGCTCTCCAGCAAAGAGCCAATCTTGCACTACTGAAGGCAACTTGACTTCATTGGATGATGGGCACTATAAGGAGATGCAGAAGGAGGAGTGACTAAGCAGAAAAAGAACAAAATTTATGTGAGTTTTATTCAACAGACCTGCCAATCCCTGGACAAGCATAGTGTGGGAAACCAGAATAATGCACTGAGTTCTAAAGATGAAAACCATGTTGAAAGGACCAGATGTCACTGTAAAATTAAAAGATAAACAACATCTTTCCCTTCAATGGCACCAGTACCATGTGACTTTTAATAAATTATGTGAAAACAGATTTACAGGCTCATGCCCTAAACTTATTCTTCCTTTGATAAGAAAACATGCAAACATAATGATCTGGAGAAGAAAATTAAATCCCCAGGACTGGATCATATTCAGAATAAAAACAAAGAGGTTCTTCAAAAGCTAATCTCTCAGAAGTCTCAGTACAACATGATACTCTCTCAAGGTGCAGATTTTTCTACCTTGCTGCTTAAATATGCTTTACTCTGCAGAGTGTAACAATAAAGAGCATTTTTTTTAATTCAGTTAAAGGGTAACAAATTATCTTCAATGACAAAAGAAGAGAAACAAGACCCTAGAGCATGAAATTAGAAGTGGTAGGAATCAGATACTCAGACAAATACAGAGATGTCACTCTGGTTATTGGCTATTAGATATGTTTATTTTATGAAAATCTAGCATAGTGTTTTCTTTATCAGTTACTATGTCAGGCATTTCTGAATAAACACATTCAGATATCCAAAGCAACCCCTCCAACAAAAGGAAGTGAACTTTATCGTTACACTGACCTGTAGACAGAACCAACTGCCAAGGGTGTTTCAGGGAGCATCACCCTAATGAAACCGGAGCTGGCAGTCGCCTTCCTGCTGACTTCTCAAAATCCAGAATAACATGAACTGTCCCCCAGGATTTACAGACCCTCCTACTCAAAGCCTCCCCACTCACACCCTTCCACTCTGTTCCAGCTGGACAAACCATTTCTCCATTTCTCCTCCCCATAAAATTTGCCTGCAGAAAGGACCCCTTAGTTTATACCACCACCATAAAGTGAGAAGCACACCCCATTGCAAGAGGCCACCTGTGGAGCTTGAGATCTGGTCCAATTAAAGTTGCCACTGTGGAAATACAGAAACTCTGGCTCCTATGGATAAATGGCTATACAGGAACTCCAGTGGCAACTCACTGACTTGTGTTTGCCAGACTGCGACTTTAGGGCTGGTAGTGAAGACAGACGTGGGAGAGAGCTGTAGATGTCCTTTGTTCAAATAAACCAAAGGAGTTTAAAGTTCATATCCTTCTGCAGAAGGTTAACCTCCATGGTGCAGGGAGAGAGCATGAGAGTTAATATTGCACATGAAGAGGAGATCTCTAGGAATTACACGGTGATGAGCTCGCTCTCCATGCATTGTCAGAAATCCAGACCCAACACTTCGGGGCAGCAAGGAACCCCCGTTTCTTCTGTAACTTTGGTTTGTAATTTCCAGCTCCTGTATTGGCAGGGTCAAGGACAGAACCAAGAGCTCTGACTCCAAATCTCCAGCTCTATCAAGATGCCATTTCTTTCTCCTTTTATCTTCCTGAAAACTAATCTGAGAAGAAAACACCACCACAACCGCTGCTCCCTAATCACAATTAGGGAAAAGACGCAGCCCAGCATCTTTCAAATGCTCTCTTCCCAGTGGTGTAACTTGACAAATGATGAAAACAGTAGGCAGTCAGTCCCGCCTTTGCATGGACCACAGTCACGCCTTGCACCCTCGTGTTGACGGGAGCTTCTGCACACAGCCAGCATAAAAGCAGGGAAGTCAGTTTCCTCAGGTCAGAGCCTGGCACGGACTGTGGCAGAAGAGGACACTATTGCAGTGAGGAACAGATTCTTTCGATTGATAGCTCCTTCCCTGCTGCGAGCCCTACCCCTTCAAAATCCCTGCATAACCACAACTCTAGACAACTCAAAGAAGAGGAAGGGAAGGACTAATGCATATTGTATGTATAGTAAATTGCATATTTACTATACCTTTTCTGTGATCTTTGGTGCCAAAATTTTGCCCTCCCCTCTACCTTTTGCCTGACAGCTATCATGGTCACAGTTAAGGACCAGTCCTATGAAGTGCTGAGATTATTAAATGTCTTTTGACTTGGTTCTTCGGGCATTTGTTGAGTAAAGGGGCTGGTCTGGAAGCTTCCTGAACCAAGATCTTCACATTAAACCCACAGTTCATTGCCTTTCCCAGAGTGTTTCTTTCAATCATCCATGATTCAAAACAATCCAATTGAAAGAAAACCATTTCCTTCAACGATCACACCAAACCAGTTGGGTATTGCCAGTCCCACAGTGTTTCATTCAATTATTACAATGATCCATTGGAATCATCCAATCTCCAAAAGGCCACAACAGGAGCTTAAAAAAGGAAAAAAAAAAGATCAAATACCTGGTTCCCAGACTAGCTTACTCCTACAAACTTCTCTGTAGAGCAACCCCAATTTCTGAATCAGTGAGGAAGACTTACGTAGGCATATCTTGCATTCTAGAGGCATCAAGTCAAGCACGTGATTGATCTTACTCCAGCTGGTCACTTTAGGCAGGTTACAAAAGTGCAAACAAAATTTAGCAAGTAAGAAATTATGGTGTTTATAGATTAGAAACATACATCTTTAACATTTTCTTCCATTGGACCTGTGGAAAACTTAGGGATATGTAAAATACCTGCAGGCTGATATCCCAATAGCCCACGCAGCTTCTGTTTTTTCCACATATAGATTGTTCTTCAGGAGTAGCCACTAAATATTGAGTGTTCATAGTACTAAAAGCTAGGTAATTGGGTAAATGCATGAATCTAGAAATTGCTAAATACTTTATTGTATTCTGCTATTTGTGTATGTATGGGGCTAACAAGGGAAGAAACTTCGATTTATTTTTTTTTGTTTGCTTTTTTTTTGTTTTGTTTTTGGTTTTTTTTTTTTAAATGAAAGATCATTCCCTCACATCAAGTCTCTTATATGTACATGTACCAAAAACTTCTCTGTTCTGGGACACACTGATGACTGCTTTTCAACTCACCTTCAAAAGTTAAAACTGTTTTTTGAACATTTTCTTATTTAACTAGTACAGTTATTGGTAATAATCGTGCATTGTTCTAAGGAATTTCTCAAATAATCAAACATGACTGACAAAAGACTAATATCACTTTTATTGTTTCAAAAATAGAAGTGCATACACATGATGCAAAAAATATATTAAGTAATCCAGTGTAATCTGGGTAATTATTTTAAATGCATACTCCAAAACCCTGAGTGTGTCAGCCTACAAGTCCACTTCCTATGTTTTTCTATCTGCAAGATCTGCAAGTAATTTAGTCTTGTTTTCACAGAGCGCAAAGACATTCCATTTGTTTACACTAGAGACAAATTTTACTCAATTGACGCAATTCCATTGATTAAATAATGGCTTTCTTCCTCATTTTAGGCAATTTCAGCCTTATATCATGACATAAAAGAGGTAAGTGATTGTCATCTGTGTTCATATTATGTGACGGGCAGATTATCAGGTATGGGCTTTACTGCCTAATGACAGGACCTTTTCAAGGACTGATGTAAGTCTGAATGCTCATAGCCTGTTCTGAAAACTAGGCAGATGATTAAGTCAACAAAGGGTCAACTGTAGGCCAACTACAGGTGATTTAACTGGAGGGACCTCTAGTAGGTCAAGTGAAATAAAGCAGATATAATTTGTCCAACTTATGCATTAAAAACAGTGGAGAAGACCAGCTTCTGTTCATCTGACACCTTTGTGATAACCCTTCTTTAGAAAGATTATTGGACATTCAGGTCCTCTTCATGGTTTTTTTAAAAGTGAAAAAGCATACAAAAGTCTGCATATTCCTTATCAGCATGGAGTTTTGTCTTAGAATAAAAAGCAGAATTAGCTGTTGCATTTGGAAGATAAGAAAATAAAATCCTTAGCAATCCCAGTAAATAGAGCACCGTTGAAATACTTTCACAACCAGAGAGGCATTTGCCCTAATGTGCTTGCACAGCGCTAATCCCAAAAGCGTTACCGTGCCCACCCACAGGCTCTTCAAAACCTTAACATGTAAGATAGTCTCATCTTCTGGGCTTAAACTTGCACGAGGTATTAGCCACCACACACAAGCCCAGGGACGGCTCCATTCCTCAGGTCAACGTGGGATGTCCGTGGAGAGGCAGTACAAGCCTTCCACAGGAGCAGTGCTGAGAGGGTTGCAAGCACAGTGATGATGCTCACCTGTACATCATCTCTTTAACGACCTACCAGAAAAGGCTCTTTAAATCTTATTTCAGTGAAGTACCAGTGACATCTAGTGGACAGCTCTCCCACAGTAATGTAGCTAATAGGCCGAACCCCGGTAACTTTCCAATTTCTTTGAGGGAAGCTAAGAGAAAGGCTCAGAGAATGGCAGATTTAAAAGGAAACTTCAAAGGTTTTCTAGTCCATCTCCCTGCTTTAATACAGAACCAACTATACCTGCGTCGTTCCTAAAAACACTCACAGAAACAGATCTGAAAAACCTTCTGTGATAGAGCCACAGCTGCACCAGCCACGTTTCCTTCTGAGCACTCCAGCAACAAGTTAGGCAGTGAATTACTTGCTGCACTATAACACTCTTTCTTTCCCCCTCTTGTCCTACTCACAACAGGCATGGAGAACAATAAGCGCTTATAACTTACCTAGTTACCTGGATCACCAATTGTAGCATGATATATAAATGGTCCAGACAGGTTAGTTACCTGCCTAGCAAGTCACTCTGCAAAACATGCAACCTCAGCTTCTCACAAATGCATGGTTTGTCCAAAACTGGGTGAAATTTCAAAGATGCAGCAAAAAACACACATCCCTAGCAACAGGACAATGCCCCAGCCAAATTGCAATACCTTATTCCAAAGGGAAAAGCACAAACCCTCACTTCTCAATCTCATTTTCAACAATGGTTTCAAACATAGCCTACCCAAAGCGCTCTGCTCACACTGAAGCTTTTAGCCCCAAAAGCTAAGGTTTAGCAGATGCATGCAACAGTAGCAGGGATTTTATAAGGGACAACAGTAGGCAGCTGCAGCCCTTGAGTATGACTTACCTGCATTTGCCTGTATATAATGTATCAGCAGCTAATCCTTTCCTAAATAACACTGCTCAAATGATATTTCATTTCTTAAACCATGGTACAGACTTGTTAGGTTTCAACAGTAATTCCAAACGCTAAAACCATCTAAAAGCTATAAAAACAACAGTAATTTATTTTCTGAATAAGATTCTACATAAGTACTTTATAGACACTCCTTAAACTTGTTTGAATAACACAAAGATTTTTTTTTTCTAAGCCCGTATCCAGACCTTGGCGGTTTAGGCTGCTGTGTGTGCTTCACACCACATAGCAACATCTGCTAGCAGTTAATTTGGAAAATGGGAGACTGTCACCACAAAATGTAGACCTTTTAAAATAAACACAAGAAAAATATTACCAAGCAAAAATAAAACTGCATAATAAATATAAGTGGGTGGTAGCTACACACTGGTATAGAGGATTTTATAATAGATCAAACAAATCACCATATTGAAACTGCCCACCACAGTGCCGCTTTCAAGAGACTACTGTTGTGAGGCTGAGATCTGGATCTTGCTCTCATCCCCCCTTGCCATTTCTTCCCCAGTCAAAAAAAGTCCTAATTATCTATTTACTTTCATGGGATGGTAATATTAGAAGTATAAACCTCAAAAACCTAAATTTCCTAAGTACTCTGTCAGCAAGAAAAGCTTGGTCTTTCTTCTTTATGAGCTGTAGCTATAGAGGAGCAGAGAAGTATACTCCCTCCCAACATTAGATGAAATATGGCTTAAAAGCAAAGCCAGAACTCAGTTACTGGGCCTCAGTGGAAGTAGTGCTCTCAGATGGACAAAACTGTTTGCATTAAATAATGGGGTCTGGAGAAAAAGCGAAGTTTTTCCTTATGTCTTTATATTCCTCAGTAGGAACAAAAAGAGAATAATTCTGCAATTTTCAAAAAGAAAAAATATAGTGAATAGATAATTTTAAAATGTAGGGCAAAAATTCCAGTGGTCCAGGTGATATCAACTGGCAGAGGTTATTTTGTGAGCCTTGCCAAATAGGGCTTAGTAGATGTTATTGTCAAGATCGTATTGAAAGAAATATCCCGCTCTCATAGGCCATCAAACCTCAGTCAGGAATCACAAGCCCTCCTCTGTTTGCATTTAACTGGGAAGCCCATTGGCAAAATGAACTTTTCAGCTACCGCTATCGTTGCGAGGATGGGATCTTCTGTACTGATTTTTCTCACAATTTCATGCTCTTAGGGAGTCTCTCCCAAGTCTTCAGAAAGACAGTGGTGTCTTTAGTCTAAGAGCATATTGCCTCACATGACTCAGGCTTGTGCTTGGCTCTAACAGTTCAGACCTGTTGACTGATCGCATGGGAGTCTATATCATGAATGTTTAAGGAGAAGGGCTTTGTGCAAAGCTCCCCAGGAATCACACTAAAAAGAGTGTATGTTGGAAAAAAAAAAAAGTCAGAGCATTAAGGCTCTCGACTTGAGCACTCAGAGTGTTCTGGTGCACAAAGCGACCTGGATTTGGCCAGTAGGTTTGATAAAGTTCCAGGTGAAAATAGTGGGGAGAAAAAAACTTGTATTATCATCAGTGGGGCAGAATAAAATCACTGTTGAACACTGACACTGCTGGGGGAGTTTTTCAAAAAACCCACAGAGATTAACTGCTCATTTACCATTCACAGGTTTTTACACCTCTGTTGCCTTCTTCCTCATGCTGCCTTTTTGCTGGGAAGATTGGAAGGTTGCAAAGTGAATGCAGGGACAGCCATTTTCATGGCTCCGGTACATGAATGCTGCTCTCAGCAATTCAAGTTTACCCTTGCTGATGGGCAATGCTTTCAGGTGGCTCTAGGCAGCTCGGGTACTCCCAGTTCCCCACAGATGGGCATCATTTCTGGGAGTCTCACCTTGGGATGAAAGACTGAACCAGATTTGTCTAGAGTGCTAATCTCTCACAAAACCAGCTGAAATTATTAGAGACTCTCAACATCCCTGCTGCAGTCTTAATCCCCTCTACCACTGGTTTGGGACATTTCCTCACCTCACAGGGGCAAGGTAAAAATTAATGCATTGATATGAACATTTCGGGTAACTTCACAATCAGCACTGTAGAAAGGTCCACAAAAAGAGAGAGCTTTATATATAAAGTATACTTTGGAAATATATATGACCAAGAAGTGCTGGCAAAACCCATGGAATAATAAAGTGAGACACTAAGTAAGTGTTCATTCATTCAGTGAGTGCTATCCACCCTGTCCCCTGTGCAAGGCTGAGCTGCCCTCAAAGGTGTAAGCTACACATGAGCAAAGAGGGCCTCTTTGAGAGTGGAAACAGGCATTTCAGACAGTCTCTAGGGACGAGCCCTGCCCAGTGAGTTCTCTGGCTCCTTGGGTCTGCCAAGAGCTACAGAAAATGGTATTCCCTACAGCAAAAAGCTGGCTTTTGTAGGCAACTGAATGTACTGCAACTGATAGTACTCAGGTCAGATGTCAAAGGAGGACTGGTGCCAGAACGGTGATATATGGCTAGCATGAAACAGCTTGGGGCATCACCATCACCTTCCAACTGAAGATATCAAAGACACGGTCGGACATGAACAGATAACATCCACTCACACTTGGAGAAACAGGAATTCCAGTGCTCCCAAATATTTCTATCCCCAAGGTAGTCCCAATGAATTAACCCCTGTAGAACTTGTAAGTATGCAACTATATTTGGTTACCAAGCTAGAAACAGGAAAACAGAAAAATAAGATTCTGACAAGCATTTTCAGGTGTGCTAAGTGACCAATTTTGCTATTTGATCTGATGAGGTATACTAGTCTAAGGTTCCTCTTCCTTCAGTATGAGTAGATCTAGCAGACACAGCTCCCTTTGCTATGGGGAGTGAAAGTTGCTACTGCCACCTCCCTGCCTCAAGGCTGTCCCTCTATACCCCAGACAGCCCTTGATTCACCTGGGTTAACCATGTTAGACCTACGCTGTTTCTCTGCTCCCACTCTTTTGTTGCCATGAGAGTAGCTTGAAGACTTGTCCGTCTTCGTCCTTTTGCTCTCAGGTGAGGCGAGGTCAGAGCACAACGTCCCCTCGGGCCCTGCAGCACTGGAAATGTTTATGTGCAGGAATCACTCTCTGCTGTCAAACCAAACGGGACTAGAGCTCACTTGCCTGAGACTCTTGTGTTTATTTCATAGCGGTGATTTTGAAACCAGATCTGTTCACATGGGAACTGTGCTGTGTGTTGGCTGCGACTATGGCCATAATCCGTAGGAATCACAAGTTGGGAATAGCACATCATCTGACTCTTTTACTGGAGGTTCTCACTACCCTTTTATTATTACAATATAAAGTTAATGATACAGCCAGGCATGTACCTTTAATGATATAACTGTAATTGTCTAAAGGGCTGAGCTCGTTCTGATTGGGCGTAGACATCTCACAACCATACTGAGGATGGGGAGTCTTCTCACTATGGTAAAAGTGAATCCCCGTTGGTTTATGTGACTTACAGGCTTTTACAGCTCACATCTCCATATCCCGACACTGCGTTGTTTCTCCAGAAACTGCACTATTATACATTTCATAGCTGTAAGTTATCTTTCACATTTCTCATCAGTTATTCAAAGCAGGCAATTCTCCCAAGAAGCATTTAAAGTGCTATACTTACATAGCATAGCAGGCGACAATGAACACACACACAAGTCAGCGTAGCTTTTGCTCACATGCTTGATTTGCTGTTCAGATTCCAGAGCTGGTTTTTACGTCTGTCGCAGGGTGTCTGTCATCACTTCTCTTCAGAAGCCCAGCAGGGTATCCCAAACAATACCAGCCTTGCAATGGGGAAGAAGGTTCCTTTCTTCCCAAGGTTTTAGTGGCAAAATCTCAAACAACAGAGAGAAACATTGTGTGTCAGAGCCCAAACTGGAGAAATTAAAAAAAAAAAAAAAGCCCAAACAAAAACCAGCTTTTCCACCCACCCATCTTTGCCGTGAGCCCAAACTCTCCCTGACTTATGGCAAGCACCCTGGAAAATATAACATTTTTCCAAATTAAAAGACCATATGTCCTGACCACAGTTCCTTTCCACAGAAAATCATAGAAAGTCCTCCTGCATTCATAGTCTGCTCCAGTGGGAATAAGAAACTCTTCCTTACCCTTTCTCCTAGGATCCTATGGGAAGAACGAACAGGGAGTGGTTTCAAGGAGGACTATGTGGTACTAAGCCCCAGACATCGCCAGCACCACTAATTTACAAGCAGATACCTTAGGATCAGTTACATTCTGCCGGTACCTGTCTTTTGTCTGCAAAGAGAAAACAAAAAACAAGTTTTTCTTGGTTTCAGACACTCCCCTCTCAGCTCAGGGCATGCGCCACCGCATTTCTGGTGGCCTGCCCATCAGACTGCTGTTGTCCCAGCTGCTGGCCCCTCTTGCAGTCATCCCAGGGTCCCAAGAACCAGAGGGACACAGGCGCCCATCTCCTCCACACAGCTGTGGGCACAGGACCAGCTGAACATCAGCTGAGCCTTCACATCAACCACTTCCCCCATTCCCTTTTTATCTGTCAGCTCTTGCTCATGGTACCTGTCCCACACGAAAAGAAGAAAATACTGCGGTCATGAAGAAGTCTCCACTGCAGAGCTGACACCACACAGGCCAGAGGACACAGGATCCACAAGCAGGTGGCTCATCAGGCCAGGGTGCAAGCACTCCAGCTGAGGTCTGCTGCACGGCTGTGATCCCTTCTCAGAGACCCGCCTCACACTTCCACAGCCTTTGCTGCAGCTCTGGGAGGAAGATAAAAGCTAACTGCCAAAAGCCGCTCTCTTTTCCCCAGAAACCTAGCCCAGATACATGTCCCTTGCTGGAAGCTGTTTCAATCAACTGCCCATGCAGGGCCCATTTAAAGTCCCCTTGCACCATTTCTTAATCATACCCAATATCTACTGCATTGTGTCTGGGAATTGATAAAACAGATCCCAGGTTCCTGAATTATAATGATTTCTTGGCAGTGATTTGAGGCTGTCTCGGCAAAGCTTTTTTTTCAGGGAGATGGGGTAACATCATATTCATCTGTGGGCTCCTAATCACTTCAGACTAAAGACTACATTCAAGAGTTTTTTCAAATTACTTTCAACTTCTTTGGTTAGATCTTGCAGGAAAGAATCCACAGAAGATCTTATCTGAACCCTGGCACGCAATGACCTTGTTGCTCCATTTCATTACTGGTTCTAGGGTCACATTATTAGGGCTGATACTGGGAATTATAGGATTATCTTAGGCTTCCAGATACATTTTACATTGACTAATTTATTCAGTCTTCCCTTTCATGAATGCCTGATGTAATATACGAGACAGAGGGTTTATAAGAGTCTAAAGCTTTCACCTAATCACTGTTGTTTGAGGTCTTATGGAAACTCAGCCTGATCTGCAGCTGGATATTACTAGTATCTGACCCCAGACATGTGATGGTACATTAAAAGTGCTAGTAAAGTATCTGGTTAGCAGATTCATGAAGGGAAAGTTAATGAACTAGTACTATATGTACGCTGCCGTGCATGTAAGTTATATCTGGCTGCCATGTGTGCCCAGAAGCAGTTCTTTCTCAGAGTATGCTGAAAAGCTCTGTCACCACAAGTCAGGCGCACCCTTGATACTTTTCATAAAACTCCAGAGGAAATTAATGTTGGTTCTTCCAGGTTATAGCTTTTATATGATAAAAAACCCTACACCAGCTGTATCATATGGAAAACAGAAACAGATCAGAACAGAGACAGGTAACATAATCCACATGCAACTGATAATTCAAGTACAGGTCTGATGTTCAGTATATGACAGAATGAGAGATGAGGCCAGGGTTTACCTCCTTAAACCATCCAATATCAGTGGGAGAAATGAAAGCAACACAAAAATGCGCAGCCTGATTGTGACTGAAGGTGAACTGTAAAAAGGGAATAATTGTTATGGAAGGTGACCTTTCAGTCTGTAGTGAAGTCCCTAGGTAGTTCAGTGTGCTTTGCACTAGGACATATGTGACCAATCTGCCGGTATCAAGAGATTTTCCGTATACCACCAAGCTCTGAATGATTTGGACCTGACTATATAGTGGATATACAATAGCAACGCATGCTGTACCCTTGTCAGAGTTGCCAGCTTTATGCACAGGACTGAAAGGCACTCAGTTAATAAGATGACTGGACACTTAAATGCCTCGATGAGACAGAGAGATAAAAAGCTTGGAGGTCACTCCCATGGTGTTACACCAATATAAAACTGGAATAACGCAGTGGTTAGTCAAACTGAGAACACACTAATCAACAAACACAAGGGCTCATTTCTTGACACACTGCACATGAGACTGGTGAGAGCATCAAAGTGAAACCTGCAGACAGCATTTTGGATGAATCATCCCTTCTACCTTTTAGTTACTCATTTGCAGGCCCTTTTTGTGGAGTAAGGCAAGACAGACTATATATACAGAGACAGGCTGTGTTTTATGGGAACGGAAGAGGTGTGCTTACAGTGAAATCCATCCTGCACCCAAAATTCAGCACCAAATTTTTCAGTCATTATCTGTACCAGTAGCTTGTAAACACACCCCTTAGGTCTTAACTCAAATATTAAAAATATTCAAGTATAGCTGTACAGTATTTGTCATTGTCCACACAAAAATTCATCTTCAGGATCCATCCCCTGTATCCTAATTTGCTATTTTCACTGTCTCTGGGTTTGTCTCATCAGAAGAATTCTTTTAACCTGGTTTCATATCAAAGCAAGTTCTATCTTCATTAACACACAATTTATCACAGAGAGAATGAATATATATGACACCTTGTCTGCCCGAAACAGGAAATGTTCTACCAACACAGCTCAGCATGTCTGCAACTGCAAAGTCACTGAAGCTTGTTGTCCCATGACGTGAAGATGATCTCAGTTACAGGGAAGGTCCCATTCTTCGCCAAATTTATAAATATTAGGAGTCTAATTTTTGCATGGCTGAACTACTTTGCCAATACAAAACAAAGGCCTTGAACTGGGGCTCCGCTATTTCAAACAAGAAATTAATTTTAGTTCTTAGATACTAACAGCAACAAGCATGGTGGATACACCTCGCCTGGTATGTAGGAGTCAGATAACAAAATTTAAATCCCCATTCTTTTGACTTTTGGCTGTTTGCTGTCACCCAGCGTGTTACAGCTTGAACCTTCTCCCACTTGCATGATGCAAGTAACCCAGCTTGGCAATAAGTAGACCAGGGCAAACAGCATTTGCCTTTCACAAGCTACCGAACTGCTGTGCAGGCAGGCCCTTGGTGCCACAGCAGAAACCAGTTCCTTCTTCTTTCCCATTCCCTTCTCTGCTGAGCAAAGAAAAGGGACGGGTAGAAACACTCACAAGGAAGATTAACATGTCATTAACTCCATCTTCCCTTTCTTTTCCTGACTGGCTGTGTCCTCCCGTCACAGCCTGTCGGGTGGACGAGAGACCGTGTCTGGGGCAGGAGCTCCAGCATTGTATGGTGGGAAGTCCGGGGAACCTGCTTGCCAGCTGTTTCACCAAAACTGGCATTGTCTGTGGAAATGAGTCCACTGAGTTAAAGGTGAAATAAAGTAATTTGAAGTGATCAAGGCTCTCTCTATCCACATATTTTGAATGGGATATTTAGACTTTTTTGAAAAAAAATCTTGTACAAAGTGAAAAGATAAAAAAAGATCTTCCCCCCCTCAAATCCTAAAGGAGGACCTTCTGAACGGGCTGACAGCCTCAGAAACAGACTCTCGACTCAGAGTAGTGACAAAGCAATTCAGACTCCAGAACTTAAACAATTCATCAGATTTAGGCCTGGCCTGATGCATGCTTTCCTATCTCGTAAATGCATTACATGTGGCATCTAGGCACAAAGCGTTCAGCCTCAAAAGGAAGAGGAAATACATACGAATGAAACCTTGTGTGGGAATAGTCAGTGCTGTTCTTCCCTGCTTAGCAGTTTGAAAATGCTGCTTCAGCTTTGGCTATGTTTTCTCAACTTTAGCTGCACTATGACCTCAGATGACCCAGACTGCTATGAATCTGGCCACTGTACATTTGATCCAGAATACTAAACAACCGGTGTCATTTTCAGTCAGTGCTAAATCCAATCTGACCTAGATAGAAAAGCCCTTACATCCCATTGCTAATCCCTTCGGTTCCATCCAAGCAGTGAAGCCTGTAGGCAAACACAGCACACGGACTTTAAGGGGGGGGGAGGGGGGAGGGAAGGCAAACAAATCGAGTTTCAGAGAAATCTAAAAACTCAGACTTCAGGAGATCGACCCAAGCAATACCAGTCTCCATATTCTCTAGAAGCATATTTCTCTGTATTGCCTAAACGCTTTCAGACCATTCTGTGATGGCAAATAGATTTCATCTTTCTTCAGTGTCTGTCTCTATAGGACCAGACTGGAGCAACAATATATTCATTATCTCTTTCTGGTCTTCTAAAAAGGTACATCTTGCATGAATCTTGCAAGAAGTTAAAAAAAAAGTTACAATTTTAAAATATTTTGTTTCAACATGCCAGACATTCCATTTCACATTTTTTTCCTCAAAATCATGATTCTCAGCCACAGCCACTTCATCAGTATAGAAATAACTGATTTTCCCACAGTCTCTCCAACAGTCAGACAACAAACCTGCACCAAGATGGTTCAATTTCATTGGAGTCAGCACCTACTGAGCAATGTGGTTTAGGTTTCTTTTAAATGTTCAAGAACGTTTTTCATAATAATGCCAGATGGCCTTGCAATCAAAACCTTCACATTCAGCCCTTTACCTCCGAATTCGCTGCCGATAGTGTACGGATTTGAATTTGAATACACAATACAGAAGCTGTTTCAGATTTTCTCAAAAAAAAAAATAGCACAAATTACCTCTGTAGCGACAAATTTTCCAACAGCATTAACTGTTCTCTGGCTTCCACATACCTTTCCAAATATTATGTGAGGAAAAGAGAAAGAGAGAAAAGAAAGAAAAATTTCTTGACTATCATCACAAAAAGAAATTCTGCCTTAATTACAAACAGGACACCCTTAAGCTGAGAACTGAAGAGAAGGGCAATCTATATGACCTTTCCCCATCATTTTGCTTTGAAATATGGGGTAGGCAGAACCAATTGATGTGAACAGATTTAGTAAGATAAACACCAGTGGCAACTTTTTATATTTAACACTAGGCCTTCTCCAGGACAAAGAACAGGAATGAGAATACTTGTTATGTACTCTTGCAAAATGTACTGTGTATTTAAAAAGAAAATATTTGCTTATCAGTTGTGGCTGTATAATGTCAAACATACGGTAGCTACATGATATTTTAACCTTACCCCCAAGCTACAAGGAAATTGAGTAGATAGTTGGTTTTCTAGTGTCTTTAAAGTAACTAAACATGAAAGGTCAGACTTAGGGAGAACAGTAGATAAGCTGCCCAACAAGGCCAGCAGAGCTGAGGAAACACGCTCATGTGCAATGGATATCCCAATGTTTGCTTAGAAATGTGTCATAAATGTAACATTTAGTGATGGTTTAAAGTACCCCACGTGAATAAGTAGTGGAATTTACACAGGAAAGAAAAGGATATGACAGACTGATTTCAAGAGTAGAGATGGCTGCATTAACACTCTTAGGCCAATTTTAATTAACTCCATGATATACTACCATAGCTACTGGTCTTATCATCATGCATCACAGTTAACGTAACCATATTTCTCATAGATGCCTGCATTGAGACGCCCAGCCTCAGAACAATATGCTGCACATATTTTATCCATGGTGTATTAGACCTTTGTGATGACAAAGTGATGAAATGGGGAAAATGTGCCTGGACCTGCCTGGGCTGGACCCAGTGTCCTCTGAAGTCAACTGAAATAAGTTTTCCACAAACTTTAACATGAAACTCAAGAAGAAACATAAGCACACTTTGAGGTGCTCAATATCAGAATTCATTAAAACTTGTAATAACCTTTGGAAGGGAATTGTAGATGTCGCGAGTTTGTTTCATGCCAACACAGAACAGTCCAATGTTTTGGAGAAAGAGACATAGGGCCCGTTCCTACACATGGGATTTAAAACTCCACTATTCAGTGATGGTGCCGAACATGCCTGGAAGGCAGGATGTCTCAGAAAGAGTAATGAGTCCTACCACAGTCGCCCACCACTAATGTATAGGTAGGATGTTGCAGTGAAAGTGCACTATTTTTCAGGCAGGTGGGTATCTCACAACAGTAGAAATCTCAACAAAGATGGTGTCGTCTAGAACTCTAGAAAATTTTTGCCCGTTCCGGTGGAGGTTTGGTAGGGTAGAATTCAAAGAGAATGTCTTCCCCTCATTAGATTGTTTTTAGAGTGCTGGATCCCATGCTGGTACTCACACCACAGAGAGGCTGAAATATTTCCACTGAAAAAGGTAAATATTTTAAAAATATTTTTTCTTTGCAAATATATAGATCTGTGGGTATAGGCATGTCAAAAATTCCTTGTGGCTAATTACATAACTTTTTTTTTTTAATACCATAGTATCACTGATAGCTATACATTTGACTGCTTTGTTCCGAGACCAGTTGAAGCAGTAGTCACTAACTGTTGCAGAGTTTAGAAATTTGGAGTGCACAAGACAACTAATACTGCAATTCAAAAATTGCAACTTTCGTTCAAACAAATCACTCACAGATATCGCTGTTTTCTTTCTGTGGTTCATGGAATCAAAAAACACATCCCTCACCCAGCTACAGAAGACACTCCCAAAACAATCCTGTTTGTCAAATAAGCTCAGTAGGACTGCATCCACTACTTCCAGGTCCCTCTCTGTAGCTGCTCTTCAGCAGTAACAAATGCAGCCTCACAGGAGCTCGGCAGGACTGCAGAGCTAGCACTCGGCAGTGAAGCAGTCCCTGTCCCCAGCCAGGCTCCAAAGCTGTCCTGAGACCTTTCCCGTGTGCCATCTCAGTGGAGAAACATTCACGGGGACAGAGGATTGGGATTCATGGGACAGAAACATCTTGTGCCTCCTTCCACCATCATCCTGAGCCAAAGCTATACTTCCAACAAACAATGGTGAATGGATGTTGGAAAAAATCACTAATTTAATGGAGGTGCAAGTGCCAATTTGAATAAACTCTGTTTAATCTGATATTCCCCCATTGTAGACTTGTGATACTGTACTTTGCCTTAACTTTATGAAATTTTATTTAACTGAAGTTTTGAGTGTTCCCCCTGACTTCTATAAGTTCGGAGTTTATTGTACACCAGTCAATTCTCTCACATCCAGCATAGAGTGCCCATAAACTTCAGGTTAATTAACTCACATCTGGTTTTCCACAAGCAGAAATACTAAGTTCTGCAGCCAACTACTATTACTAGCTAAAGTGCTTTGTGCTCTCACTTGTCTGGGGATGAAACTAGTGCATCTTTGATTTTTAAATCTGTATTCTTAAAGTCTGATGCCTTGTTAGAAGGCCAAGGGTTATTAATTTCAAAAACAGAAGGTAGAGTTTAATGAATAATGAATAGCAGCTGTTGGAAACAAATCTTTGTAGCCTTGGGACCGTCTTTCCCTATGTTACAATTACACTTTGATTGACCTCAACAATAACTAACAAGCATGCCCAGCTGGATCATAAACCAAGTATATACTATGTCCAGATACGGTGTAAAATTTCACATCAATGAAACACTCACTGTCAGTCTAACTTTGTCCCATCATATGTCAATCAGACATACAAATAAACGTATTAGAGCTGGGACATGCTTTTCCTAGGGAAAAAAACGTTCTTTACTGGCAAGCAATGCACAGTTTAGAAAAATCATGAGTACATAGGGATGGCTCTACCTCTGAAGAAAAGCCTTTTGTCATGACAGACATGTGGGGTTTGTTCACTGTGTGAATACGTAAGGGCTTTAAGAAGGAGAGGCAGTTTTCCAGGTTGCCTAAAACAGCTATATCCCCATAGTTGGGAGGCTGAAAGCAGAAAAAGATTGTTTGGGCTGATGAAGCATCTGACATATTTTCTCTATGAAGGAATGTGCTGCACTGGGACCTGGTGCTTTTGGGGGTCTGTGGGTGGGAGGCTCGTGGAGTTCACTGGGGTTCAGTGCCCCTCTCCTGTGGATGACCACATAGTGCAACACCTAAATTTGGGATCTGTCTAAACAAACAGGAATAAAAATGCAGGGACAAACTGTGTATACATGCAAAACCAGAAAAATCTGGCTTGTGCTGTTCAGTGGATGGATTACTCACAGTTTTACATCCTGTCTTATCAGATAGGAACTTTGGTCTATAGCCAAACAATATGAGGGATGAGCCACTGGTGAATAAAATACTCCAGCCCTGGGATTTATATATAGTCTCAGCTAACGCCTTATCCTCCCTCTCTTGACAGTTCCAGGTGAAACAGAGAAGCAACAGATCTTTCTCTCATCAAATTATTGGACTTCTCCTAGGCTTCCCATTTAAAACCGCTATGTATTATTACTTGTATTATTATTTGTATTATTATTTCTATTGCTAAACTTAACAAATTCATTTGTCACCATTTCTTCCTGTTCATGGACTACACCATTACAAATCCCAAAATATTTTTGCAGGCGCTTTCTTAAAGGGCACAGCAAGGCCATGCAAAATTACTTAGATGCCCAAATATCCCAGGTTTAGTTTTCCAGCTTTAATTTTCTTGATGCACCCTGTGAGACCACATCATGGCACCTCATACAACCTGCACTGAACAAGAGCCGGCTCAGCTTGCAAGTTGTGTGTTCTGCACTGCAGAACTGCAACTGCACGTCCTACCTCTCTCCATCAGAAGACAAGGTCAAGCACATCCAATCCTTTTGCAGCTTCCCCTCTTCTGCACCTCTAATGAGCTAAGAATAAAACAGATTGCATGACAAACATCAGCATGGATTTTGCCTCCTCTTATACTACTGCTTGTCTTTGCTTTGTTTTCTCCAGCTGACATTTCTGCTCTATAATGGCACATCACTGAACTTAGTCTTAAAGAGAAGTCCTGTTATCAGGGTTTCCTGATCTCACCCGTCTTTACATAGAACTTCTTTCTAGATTCTTATCTGATCTCAAAAGTTTTGCTCAGGGGAATAAATCCTAGTACCAGGGAATGAGCTGTATACTCCCACTGATTTCAATGGAATCAGAAATGTAATTTATTAAAATGCAGTTGGCAGTGCCATGGTTCCAGCCACACGATTGCAGGTATAAACTGTAGCTATGGTATCATTTCAAAAACAATATACTGTTCTTCCTAGCATAAAGAGAAAGAAAAAAAAAAATCGCCAGTAGGTAAAACTACACACCACCACCAGCATAAAGCAAATCCCCAGTACCTCACACCATCCCCTACCAGGTCATCAGGCAGACAAGCTGAGCTTACAGCACACACTAACTTTTGACAGACCCCAGCCCAGGTGGATGGATTTGGGAAATGAATTCCAAAGGCGAGGTCAAGTGTCTCTGGCTGATCCCAGTTAAAAGTGCTGTGCTGCAGGAAGGGAAGCAGCCTCCTGGGTAACCATTTGGGGCTTTATAGGTTCAAACTAACACCTTGAATTCTGCCCAGGAACTTATTAGCAACCAGCAGAGCTGATCTAAAGTGTTCTTGGCATGAAGCTCCACATTGTGCACCAGCTCCGGTTTCCAAGGGTCTCAAGCACACAGCCCCACAAGGAGTGCATGGCGACAACATAAGACAGTGTCAAGGTGTCAAAGGCATGGATAACTGTGACGACGTTTCTCTGCCGGACAGAAAAGGCCCATTTTTCTTAATAGCAACATAGTAGGGAAAAGATGTGGATATTTTGTCAAAGACTTTTCTCGAAGTGTTTTTATGCCCTGGATACCACTAATCTTGGAGCCCTTATAAAAGTTCAGTTATGGACCTGCTCTGTGCTTTGAGAATTTTCTGGCCTCGCCCTGATGAAATTAATAAAGTTACCTAGGTGTGAAAGCAGCGTGGGGGGTCACAACAGCCTCAAAACTCCTCAGATGTGAAGATTAGCTAGGATATACTGGAGAAATTTTAGTGGATAAAATGTCTTTGTTCTCCACAGAGTTCATTTCTGCCATGCCCCATTAAAGGTTTCTGGAGGTCAGTTAATTTCTCAATGCAGGACTGAGTTGTACCAAGTAGAATTTTTGAAAAACCTATTTAAAATCATAGGTGAGCTGATTTTTTCCACATTTCTTCTCTGACACTTACCTTCTGACTGTAATTACATAAACAATTCAAATTACTTTAGGACCAGAGAAGAATCTGAAGTAATACTTCACTTTGCTCTAACAGACTTGCTGGACCAAAAGCAGCAATCAATAAATACTGTAGAGTAGATTCCTACATAAGTAAAGACAATTTGAGTCTCAGGTGGTCCAGGTACAAATGTCCAGCACAAAGTTGGGGACACAAGCTCTGTCACACACAGACTGTGTGTTACCAATTTATGAGCAATAATATGCAGTAGGGATGTAAATTATTCTAGACCAAACTAGTCAATGAACAGAAGTTACTTGATGAGCGAAGCAGAGTATTATTTTAGTTTCTTGTCCAGTCTGGTAAATTATAAGAATTTCCTCTATGGTTGAACTGGTCTATTGAAATAGGAGGCTATGTGTTGAATTACCAAGAATGCATCAGGGTGTTTGCAGTTAAGTATCTTCTTCATAAGTGATGAGTCAACAACATAAGGCTCCTGGCCAAAGTAACAAAGCTGCCTAAAAAACTAGACATCAAAAGACCACTTCAGTTAGAAAGCTTTCTAAGAGAAAGGGGTCACAGAAGCTATCTAGAGAGACAGACTGACAGAAAGAGTGAGTGAAAGATTACAGAGTGGGAAAGCTTCCTCCTCCATGATATTACAAACAGCAAGCATTAAGGAAAATTCAAGTAGCCTGGTACCTTGAAAAAAAAAAAAAGACTTGTTTCTGAAGCAAAAGAATTTTAAAGTAAACATGTCTTCCAAAAAAATGTATCTTTACTTTAAAATCCATTTACTCTATACTACTTAGCTAGAAGAGAACTTCAGGTCACTCTCCTCCTCTAGGAAGGAAGAAAAATGAAGGACCACAGTTTGAAATCGTTCCCACAAAAATGGCTGTACTTAGAGCTGGATACACAACAAGAAGATGATCTGAAAGTCAGAAAATTGTGTAATTAGGGTGTTCTCCCAAGTCTTTTCCTTTACCTGGGAAGGTATACAAGTTGGAGCCCATCTTCTAGCCCTCGTTTTCTCTGAATTTTCAATTCAAAGAGAAATTCTAGACTAAGACAACTGTGAAACAAGCATGTGCAATGCAAATCCTGAAGGACACCAGTATTGTTATGCATCGGCTCAAGAGAAAGCCCATGTGTTCATTCAGAGCTGGTGATTTCAAACAGTATCCATCACATTCGCAACTTCCCAGAGTCTCAACTCAGAGTCTTTGGTGGAACGAGAATGGGAACAGAGACCCTCCCACAAAACAGCACGGTTCCAAGATGTTTTAGCAAGGCAAAGTCTTTTCATGTTGCTGTTCATCACCTGAGCAGAACAGCCACAGATATGAGGAAAGAAGAGGTGCCTACATACATCACAACCAAACCTTAGAAAACACCCACGGAATTTACATGAAATACATCTATGAATCTAAACCTCCCTACCCTAAGATTCATCCCACTCCTATCGCGGCAGGCAAGTACTTGTTCCTAAGCCTATTATCACTTTTGTTTTTGTTAAGTAATATCCCCCACCTTCATCAACAAATGTTGAGACAATCCAAACATAAAACTTCTATCCTATACATCCTAATGTCCCTTGTATGCTGTACCAATTCTACCAGCACATACTCTACCTCCATTGTAGGAAGAAAACATACAACTACTTGGACTGGATTTGGCAGAACTGAAAATAAAATGTAAAAATATTATGGAGGTTAACCAGTCACATAGCACTGGAATCCAGAAACACTGATCCAGACAAACAGAAAAGCTTCCATTTGGCAAAGAAGAATTCCCTGTATCAAACCCTGTTGAGATGCACCTTATAGATACAGCCACAGTAAAAATGCACGATACTCATTTCGTAATTACAGCTCCACTTCAGAAGGACCCCAAGTTTAACTGAGACTGACAGAAGCCCAAAACAGTGAGGCATAAGAAATACTTGCCATAAAGTTGAAATCTTTCCTCCATTGACACCAGCAAAGATTTTTACATCAGGTCACCAGTTCAGACTTAGCTGACTGTTTGGGTACCAAACCAAAACAGCTTCTTCTTTTGATGAGACATTAAATAACCTATCTTAAAAGTATCAAAAGACAATGTACAGAACTTGGAGGGGTTTTTCAGTATTCATGGACTTCTCTAAAATAAGGTGAATTTACTCCGGTCACTAGAAAGAATAAATAAATGCGAGAAATGCTACATCATATTATAGAAATATCTTGAAATTGTTCTTTAAAGAAAAAAATCCAGAACTCCTACAAACTACCTCCACATTAAAAGAAAACAGAGGTCAGATGTGAATCTAAAGAATAGTGAGTTAATAAAGTATCCTCCTCCGAGCTTCCAGGAGAAGAAAAACAGAAGGGGGTGTTAAATCTTTGAATAAATCTCCAGTAAAGACAGCCAGAAATGATGCTGCCTTTAGCCACATGAAAGAGAATAGAAGGATTTCTCTTTTTAAATTAGTCTTTATTGTCTGCTTCGTAAATTGTGATCGCATGTGGTATTTATTACAATGAAATTTTATTGTTGGTATAGCCCTCTTGCTTGCATTTGGTGCTTTCTGCTTATTTTAAAAAGAAAAACGTCCAGAATGCCTTCAGTTCTGTGGCTGAAACTTTACGGCTGTGCACACGGCAGAGGGTCACAGTGACAACCAGGGAGGCTGCGTAAAATACAATATACACATTTTTAAGTTCAGATCCAATGCAGTAGAAAAGAGTCTACATCATGTTATCCCATCTCTCCAGTTCATCCTCACACAGATATCTTTTTATAGGTAGGATGGGAGTTGAAGTCTAACGAGATTTTTCTGTGCCTGTGTAACTTCAGGACTCCTTATTCTAAAGCCCACCAGAACCATCCCATTAGGCACAATTATTTAAGCCCTTCTACAACTGACCAAGCTCTTTACAAACTTGCCAAACAGGCAAAGCCAATTCACAGATTGACACAAATTCACCTCCCCACTGAGACCATGAATCACCACATATATAAAACTAAAGAGAGACACTGATATGACTGTGGATAAACACATTCCTCGCATTTTTTTTTCCAGTGGGAAATTGACCCACGTTTGGTTTGAATTAAAGATTCATCACACTGAAACAAATAACTAAATGGAAAGATATGAGTCCCTTTGAAGAGCGTGCAAATCAAATTTGGGTGAGAATTAGCAGCAGACAATTGAAACCTACTGTTTATTTGTGCAGAACCTGATGTTTCTGAAACACGGCTTGAATTCAGGCACACTGAGAACTAAGTGACTGAGTTTTTAGGAATTAATTTAACAGTTTAATATCTGAGGTAGAAACAACCATGCTTTTAACAAAATGAGACAGATATACATGTGCTCAGACCCTTCATTCCAGCTACTGTCCCCTACTGTACAGTTACTGCACTTTCAGACTTCATATGCTGTAATTTTTTTTTTCCCCCCAGAATACTCCTCTCTTGGGAAAGTGATGCATAGGGATGCCATAATTGGAAAGGAGAATAAGCTGCTCACAGTCAAGTTATAATGAAGTATTACCTCCTATAACGTCTGCCCAACTTAGTCCCTGTTTGTTTAACTTAGTTTGCCAGGGAGCATAAATACATGTGTCATCAGCTGCATGTTTGGCAAACCAAGCAGTTTTTTCTTAGGATGTGTTTGGCCTCAGCATAAGAGGAAGCACAATTCTGCAGCACAAGTGAAGATGAGAAAAATGGCTCTCCAGCACAGAGCAGGCTAGAGTAGCAACTCCCACAAGATAGATTTGGACAGAGCATTGAAGTGAAATTTTGGTGTATTTTTCACTTAACCACATGTTTTATAGATGATTTTTTTTCATGACTGGAAAAAAAAAAATCTACAAAATTTCATGTCTGATCCACCAGCAAATAAAAGAAGGTCCGATAAAGATTTTAAAAAAGATTAGCCATGACAGCATCTTTGTGATGAAGGGAAATAGCAATGAGGATAATGAACTACACAGGAAAAAAATGCTGTTGCAAGCTTTAAGACACAGATCTTCCTTTATCAGGAGACTGGTCCCAGTTTGAGCTACTAAGCCGTCACTCCAAAAGAAGAAGAAAGCGTTCATCTCACACTCGCTTTTATCTGCTGGAGTTCTGAACTACGCCAGTAAAATTTGATTCCTATAGCTTGTTATTGCCTCATTTTATATCAATCGTCCATGACAACAGGAATGGAGGGATGGTCATTAGTGTGGCAGAGGAGGTAACACCTGTCCCATGAAGGTCACCGGCAGGGGAGCAAGAGCAGCATCCCAGGTCATGCATGCCGGAGGCTGCTGGGTGGTTTTAAGAAGCACTGAGGGCACTGAGAGGCATCGGTGGTGTTCTCAGCCCTGGGCAAGGATCAGCGAGGAGCCATCCCCCACGGAGGAGAGCAAGGACCAGACCAACAGGCTGGTCCTCGCTCCAGCCTGACCCTGTAGGGAAGCCATCAGAGCTTTCTCTGCAGCTCCCCGTTGGTTTTTGCTCTGAATCTGCTGTTGCTGGAGAATTTGAGGCAGTCCCTCCACTTCTCACCCAGACAGAAAACAGAGTGAAGCTTTAAGGCAACTGCTGTCCCATCTTGCTAAATGTGACCTACCTCCCATGTAGGTATTGCCCAACTAGAGTCCTGTATCAATGATAAAATAGTAAAGCCAACATATTCTTTCAGGTCTCTGGAGATAAGTTTTGCCTCTTCTGGGACAGATAACTCACATAACTTAGCACAGCTCTGGAGATCAGGTATCTCTAGCCAAGGTTACATTCTTCAGGAAAAATGCATTTTTCTTCAAGTAGTTTGGAGGGTGTTCCCACATATTTACCCCTCCACCCAGAGAAAGCATATTACTATTAAATTTCCATATTACAGAAGCAGAATGATTTCTGCTAAAGCTAAGATTCCACTAGTCATAACTACAGTCACCTGAATTTAAGCCTCTAGAGAGGAATTGGGTCTTGGTCATCTGACTGATTTACCACACTAACAGATTGCCACTAATCAACTGAGTCTTCAGCAACAAAACATATTCTTCTAGCTGTAACAGAAGCTAGCAAAGCCTGACTCTGGTAAACCTCTTTCAGTAAAGTTTATGTTAATACTATTTAGTTTGTCACAAGCTAATATATGTAAAGGAACAGAGACCAAACCCCACCTGAAGTACAGATCACATATCCAAGCTGTTAGAAATGTCAAAGTCCTGGCTATGAGCTAGATGAGTTATTATCATAGGTATATCAATCAGAAGCAAGAAGAAATTATGGCCCTAACTGGCAAAGCTACGCTGGAAGAAGCCCTTATGTATTTTGGCAAAAATAAATATTGTTGTTTGTTTCCTTTAAGGAACTAGCACAAATAATACCCGTAAAGAAAAAAAAAAAAAAAAACAAAAAAAAAAACCACCAAACAAACAAGCATCAACTAAACCAACTGTCTGCCCTTGGCCCCAAAAATAAAAGCTTTGGGACATTGTAGAATACACTCCTTTGTACATTTAAGAACAGGCTCATGGACATTTTCCCTGATGGCAACACCGTTTATCAAGTCTGCACCTTCCTCACCTCCCACTTCTTTCTGACCTCACGCTGCAGCTCACAGATGCTTCATTTATAGCAACGTGATGCTTGTGGGAACACAGAAACAAGCAGCTCACAGAAAATGTTTGGGCTAAAGGGAAGCAAAATGACCTTTTGTGTAAGCTCATAACTGCAACCTTAGACAAACTTCTGCCAAGAACGGTATGGGCACAGAGGATCACGTATCGAGGATGAAATGGCTCCTCAAGTCCCCTTTCCAGCGTTCTTTCCAAGCAATTTACATTTCAGTCTTCAGTTCTACTCCTGTGTTCACTTATTGTACATCATCATAACAACATCCCATTCCAATGGCTTTTTATCTTGATACCATCGAATTAGCCCTGTGCAACTCAGAAACAGCCTTAGCACCAGTGCAAACGTGCTTTAACACCTTGAAAAATAACTCACATGATCTGCCATAAGACGACCAGCTAAAACAGAAGCAGTGTTCTCTCATGCGTACGTGAGTATTCACAGAGAACTTTTTTCCAACAGAAATTAACTGAATTGAATTCTAAAAGTAACCGATATTTTCTATTTTGGGCTGATCTGTTTTCATCACAAGCAAAAATAAAAATTAATCGGATGATAGGGTTTAAGACAAGGAAAGGAAATTGCTAATTACAATGGTTTTCATTTTTAGGAGCTGCAAAGACTGAAGACACAGGACTGAAAACACACAAGCTTGGGGCTAACTGTGCAAGGTAAATCCTTTCAAATCCCACCACAGTCAACAGAAAACCTGAAACACGGTTCATAAAATCAGAGCCCTTAGCCAAAACCTAGTGTAAGTTACAATATTTTAATTAACAGATACTAGCTGTTATTTCTCCTACTCGTACTTTATCCATAAAGAACACCAATTTTACAGTGAAATTGACCTCTAGGAGTGAATGCACTGCCGCACACCAAATCTCAGAGAACCAGGTTTATCTGCCAGCCTGGCCGCTACCTTGCTGTACGACCACGGGACAGGCATTGCACAGCTGCGGGACTAAACTCCTCCGACGGAAAAACAGACGTGATCATGTCAACGTCCTTCATGAAGCCCTTAAAGACCGCCCGATGAATCACAATATTGAAATCCCTGTTATCATTACTAAAAGGAGGAAACCAGCAAGAAACCTTCAGAGCCTGTTCTTGCAGCCTCCCGCCCTGCAGTCCGACAGGCCGGGCAGTGTGGGGGCTGGCAGCTGGCAGAGGAGGGGAGCAGGAGCCCTGCACAGCTGCACAGCCGCTTCCCCACGCCCGAGCCCGTGCCCCGGCACACGCCGAAGCATAAGCTGCTTCCTCCACCTCGTGGAGAATCATGAAACTGATGTGCAAACTGCAGTCACCAAGAATTGGTAACGTGCAGAAATCTTAAATCCAGAGAAATATCCCTTCCCCAGCCCAGAAAGCTCCAGAATTTTTGGAAATATCTTCTGTTCCACCTGATCTATTCTAAGTGGTTAAAAACCCTGGTTTTGTTTTATTAGTACAGAACATCACTGAATTTACAAAAGATTCAGAGAAGCAACTTAGAGACCACTGCTGAGAAGCAGTCAGATCTTAAACTACCTTGAAAGTTGCAAATCTTGCAAACAGTGCTTTCTCACTAGAAAGTGCAGGGAGTGTCCTCAAGCAGGGTGGTTTTTTTCATCTGATTGTGCTTTAGGTTTCAAAACCTTGTACCACTAAATTCCACTGCTGTTACCCAAGGCAGAAGTTACTAGTCTCTTAGTATTCTGGAACAGCTATATTCCTAATAGAAGGTTTTTGACCTCACTTGATGCTTATCTTTGTCTCATTAGCTGTTCTGTTCTCCTGTATTTCAAGTTTACATGGAGGTATCCAATTCACCTTCTCTGTGTCAGCCACTATTTTGTCAGGTTCCCTTTTACTTGATTTTATTTTTTAATTTCCTGTCTCTCAACTCCCTCTCTTTTTGCCATAGTTTTTCTGGGGGCATAAGAGAAATTAACATTTTATTCAAATTAATTTTAAGAGAATTTCAATATTACCAGCTTTTCCTGGCTTATCCCTGCTTCCATAGCCTCAGATTTTGTTTGCTCTTTGACTACTCAATTATCTTAAGTAGATATTTTCATTAAAGTGTCCATATTGACACCCACCCCAACACAAAATATGGCACCACACAGCTGAACTAACCAAATGTATTAACTGGGTGTTAATTGCGTAGCAAGCAGCAGTGAAATTAGGTTTTAAAATCAACACCCCATTAAGACAGCTGGGAGAAGTTCACGCTTTGCAGTACTATTGTGTCTGTCTGCTTACAGAGTCTATACGCACCCTTTCTTTCCAAAAAGTAGGCAAAATGGAGAGAAAAGAGGGTCTGCAGAGCAAATTTTAGCTTTTACCCAGATTCTAGTGTTTACTTGCCCCCGATTCCTTCTTCCTTCTCTTGGGAAAATAAAAATTAATAAAGAACACTCCCGAATACTCGTTATCCAGAGGTACAAGTGATTTAAGCCTAAACCCACTCACCTGGCTGAGGGTAAAGGAGACCAGACCCCTGCATCAGGCTCAGTGCAGTCAGGCATCCCAACAGCTAAGGCAGGCTCTAACATCTGCACCGAACCGGCACCGCACGCCCCTGGTCTGTGAGGACCCTGACCCTGGAAGGTCTGTATGTTCCTACGTGCACAAGAGGAAACAGGAGTGTGCGGTCTTGAATACAATTTTTTGCAAGAATCTCTACCAAAACTACACAGAACTAAATATCCGTTAGCAATTACCAGGGCTAGCTAACAATTTCAGTACCACCTTTACAGGCAGCAGTCCACTGATTGCACTTACCCTTTTCCCTGCTGTGGCTGTTAAGTGCCTAGCCAGCTGGATGGCAGATTGCTCTTTGGCTGGATCCATTACAGCACAAAGGCACTAAATAAATAATAAATTTTTATCACAAAGACTGATTTCAAGGTGCAGAAAAAGCTGAGGCTCAAATGTCTGAACAAGTCTGCCTTCTAAGTTTGCCATCTGTGCTCAGAGAGCAGTTGCCAGTGCCGCTTGCACCATGAGGTGAAGGAAGAGATCCAACGCTGTCTCAAGGGGGAAGCTGGCAGCTACTGCAGTAGCAGATGATTGACTAGATAACTGACAGCGACTGTGGATGAGGATGGACATCGAATATTTTTAATGGTGAAAACAGGCCAAGGCCTGTTAAAATGAAGAGCATTCACTCTATCCAGCAAACACTTTATGACCGCCTGGAGTTACAAGCTATACCATATAGCAGACTCCCCAGCAGAGGATCAGTAGCTGTGACGTTTGGAAAACACTGAAGAGCCAGCTCTGCTAAAGATGACACCTGCTTTACTGCCAGTTGCTATTTTGGCTTCACAAAGACTGCTGCTGGGAGTACCCAGGGATCTGGGAGATCAGCGCTTTCTTCCCAGCGGAGTCAACCAGAGGAGGAAGTTTGACTCTTAGAGGAGGCTGAGGAAGTGGGAATCGATGCTAAGCATTTCGCTAGGGGACAGACACTTACCTAGGAAATGGAGATGCTGTTCAGATGGGGCTTTGGCCTCATCAGGCTTGGTGCAACTTTTACATAGCACACAGACAAGCCTTTAGGTGGACCTGACTACAGTACAAGCTACCTGTGCTGTCCTGCGCACTGAGACAGGCATCTTTGGAAGAGGAGCAGGCAGTCATGTAATTAAAAAGCTGTCTGACAGCCAAGGATAATTGGAGGTCCAAAAGGTCGGAATGTGGTGAGTGTGTGTAAGCATGTCAATGCACTGTATGACACGCACACGGGGCAGTGCTAACATGTTCTCAGTACTTAATCTATGAGAGCACAAAAATTAAAAATATGCTCCCTTAAGCAGGGTAAATAGTCACACAGGCACCTGTAATTCTGTTTTTTCTAAAATACTAAGCATATGACTGGTAACAATCTTTTAACACGTTTTTGACAATATATTCTCTTTGTAGTTCTGGAAGAACTAAAAGCAATGTATTTTTCAATACACCCCATCTCCTGCGTAACCCCAGAAAGTTCAATTCAAAACTGCAGTCGGTGAAACCAAAGTTACATTTAGTGCTCCTTTCTTCACATTCTTTGCTAAATATCATTGGCACAGAACCACAGAATGGTTGAGGTTGGAAGGGACCGCTGTAGGTCATCTCGTCCAAGGCCCCTGCTCAAGCAGGGTCACCAGTTGCCAGTTGCCCAGGACAATGTCCAGATGACACAGCACTGCAAGATTTCTAAGGTAGTGCTCAACATCTCCTTAGTCAATCTGGCTGCATCAGGCGTTTCTTAGATTGCCTTATTTTCTCAATATAGGCCTGTATTTTGTAGTTGATGCTTTTGGTGGGGGAAAGGTATGCAACCATTATTTCAATGCCCTCAGAGACTTTAGGCTGCATCACTAAAGAGAGCGAGCAACAAATACCCTGCCTATAAAGATTAAAAAGAAAATTACTGGAGCAGAAAAAATGTGCATGCAAAGGACCAACTGACCTGACGCTGCACAAGGGAAAACAATATCTGGGGAAAAAAAGTACTCAGAATGAGATGTTGTTACATCTGTATAACTTTAAAACTTCCTCTCGTTACTCAAAGCCCACCAGAACCATCCCATTAGGCACAATTATTTAAGCCCTTCTACAACTGACCAAGCTCTTTACAAACTTGCCAAACAGGCAAAGCCAATTCACAGATTGACACAAATTCACCTCCCCACTGAGACCATGAATCACCACATATATAAAACTAAAAAGAGACACCGATATGACTGCGGATAAACACATTCCTCGCATTTTTTTTTTCCAGTGGGAAACTGACCCACGTTTGGTTTGAATTAAAGATTCATCACACTGAAACAAATAACTAAATGGAAAGATATGAGTCCCTTTGAAGAGCGTGCAAATCAAATTTGGGTAAGAATTAGCAGCAGACAATTGAAACCTACTGTTTATTTGCACAGAACCTGATGTTACTGAACTACCCCTGGAATGGACACACACACACACAGCTGAGTATGCTGCTTTCCACCCTCCCTTTTCTTTTTTTAATCCTTTTACAGACTAAGTCAACTCATCAATGCCAAAGCTCCTGTAGCCTTGTTAAGTAAAGGAGAAGAAGCAAGAAGCAAGCAAAAATTCTCATTTTTTGGCTGTTCTAAAACACAACAGACCTTTACCAATTTATTTTTGGTGTATTATTTTTGCTCCTTCTCCTTTTCCTCTCCACACACACAACAAAACTGGCTTTCAAGTCAAATATTGCCTTTGGATTGCAGTACAGACAAACAGAACCGTATCTGCCTATAACATTCTGAGGTTCCTTTAACCTGGTCTCACCATTTGTGGCATGGTTAACTCCAACGTTCAGTCTCGCGTTCTTTCCATGCCTGGACCCTGGTATCAGAGCTGTAGCCATAAAACTGCTATTAGCACCTTCAGGTCTGAAAGAGCACGGCAGATAAAAAAAAAATCAAATTTCCAGTTTTCACTGTCACCAATAATCTTGCCCTGGTATCTCGATTAGTATTTATTTCTACTAAGCTAGCCAGGTAAGAAAGAAAATACCTTCACCCTGCTTGGGGTGATGCTAGATGCTAGACACATCTGCATGCAAATAGCAAAGGGGGTCTCTTAGCTAGAGAGTTTACAAATTAAACACATAAAACTAAATTCCCCCAAAAGTTATTATATCTCACTTAAGGAAAATGGGAGTACAGAAAAACAGTTACGATTATTTGCAGGATCCTGCTTGACCACAATGGTTCTGAAATAAACCGGGCAGTCTCTGACAGAACACCACTGCAGAAACAGGTCAAAGTGACTTAAGGCTAGAAGTATCTGAGAATACTTATTTACTTAGGGGCGCCAAACTTGATTGCCAAAGGATAAAACAACAACAAAAAATCCAGAGCAGGGAGGTACCTCTCTTTCGGCTTTCACAAGACAAATGTGGTGTAATTCAACTTTAAATAAGCAGGTCTTCAACTCCTTGGGAAGTAAGTTTTAACTCTCAGACTGGTTGTCGCAAAATTAAAATTGCCCTCCTTAACAGTCAAGAGTAACATAATGCATTCTTATAAATTGAATACTAATTATTACAGGTGTCAAAGCTGTATACGTTTTCACTAAAACTCAAAATCTACTCTTTTCTATCAATGGGGAAAATTTAACCTCAGGAGAAAAAAAACAGCGGAGTAGCAAACAGATTCCACACCTTCCTTACCTCTCGGTCAAGAATACATTGCCAATGATGCTCATGCAGTATCATGAAAACACTTCCCCAGATCCACAATATTTTGGAGTTTACTCACTACTTTTAGTAATGTTCTTGCTCAATGTAAAACCAGACCTTGGGCATTAGCTATGTTCTTTCAAAACCAGCTTTCAAACTGTGTGTTGAGCCCATCCTTGCAACAGTAAGACATACAAATCTACATCCAAGTAGAATATTCACTATGTTGTTAAATTCATTCTTCACCCGGTATCATCCAGATATTTTCAGAGGTGTAAGTGGGGGAAAAAAAAGACATTATATTTAATAACTTTTTAAAATGTTAATTATGTGATCTGATACAGAAATGGATACAATCCCATACCACTTCCCGCGTGTACAATACATCCTGTGGTTTTAAAATCAGATTTAGTCACTCAAATCTCAAAGATCACCACAAAATCCATCCCCCACACACACCTACCTACCTTCCTGCTCATCTCTTCCAAACCCTGGAGCTCATCTCCTTCAGCTTCATCTTGAATTTCCTCCTCCATACACAAAAGTTTCCGAGTCCCTGCTCCTGAGCACTCGGGTACCCAACCCTTCACAGGCGTAGCAGACTGGTTTGTTACTGGCCCGTTAATAGGGGCCTTCCAAATCCCCTATTCCCTGATTAATTTTACCTTGAAAGCAAGGTGAAATTGAATTGTTCAACCTTAGTAATATTAACCACATGCATTTTTATTCTGTTTGCCATTTATCAGCCTCAGGTGCACCTAGCAGTATCAGGCTGTGAAATGAACCACAGGAGGTTTCCAACAGTGTCATTCTCTGCTGCTGCTCACTTAAAGGATACGCACCGCTACACATCAACCACAGCGCGGCTAAAAAAAAAAAAAGCCTAAAATACCTATTGAGTAACTGAAATATAGTTTCAGTGTATTATTACACTTTGGAAGGAGACTTCAGAAGTTCTAATATGAGATGAAATCAGCTTGAAACTGGATTTTAAAACTTATTCAAATTCAGTAGTAGTGCAGAAACATTCTTGTTTACATCACCTAAAGTACTCTAGAGAGAACAAAATGGACATTCATATACGTATTTTGTCAGTGGCTGAATGCTGCAGTGTACGAAAAGCATCTGAATACCTGTACCTGTAATGCTAGCCCCTTGACTTCCAACAATAATCACTGAAGCCAAATCAGGCCAAATTTTCTTTAGCTGAGTTTTTCTGTATGCAAACAAGCACACGCTGCCTGCAGCCATCTCCAAGCCGATCAGCTGCCTGACTCGTCAGCAAATGGAATTCACTCACAAAAACAAGTGTAATTTGTGATTACAGCTTTAGAAGTTATATGAAAAGTTTAAAACACAAGCACCTTTTTCCAGTCTTTTATGTTCCATCTGATAATTTCAAAGAGCTGTCAGTTCTGAGTGCCTCTGAGGTAATTTCCAGAGCTTGAAGTCAAGAATCCGACTGCTGAAACACAGCTCAGCAATGACAGGCGTTATTGTAATGATTTCAACCTTGTACTTCTACAATTAAACTTCGTAATTGTTAATTTCTGAATTTAAATTTCAGCTGCTGAACTTTAATCACAATAATCCAGACAGGATATTAGCCTCATATAAATGTCAGCTATTTCAGCTCACTTTCATAATTCCAGCCACTGTAGCACTTACCCGACGTTAACTACTCGCAGTAACTTCTCACCATGATTTGCGCATGGTTTCACATCTCAGTATGAACATTTGGAGTCAAAGTTCACAGGAGAGAGCAAAGCTTTGTATTTGCAGAACTGTGCAGTAATTATTAAAAGTCTACAATGTTTAGAGGAAAAAATTAGCAGCCTGCTTCTACAAACACATTTCGTTCAATCACCACCCCAAATAACACCATTAATTACGCAAAGCTACCTACCCAAGTGCGGAGATGGTCATCGCTGTACAATCTGAGAGTCCTTGCATCGCCTTCTGCCCAAGGATACCATATCAATTAAATTCCATGCTTATTAGTTTTTATTTTTTAAAGAGCAGTATTGCCACCATAATCCTTAATTGAAAATCATCTTTCCGCTGATTAAACAGACTGCGGATCAGGCCCTACATGCCAGGTGTCTAGAAAGGAATGTCAGAGTTAGGTCTACATTACGTCCACCTCGGCGGCGTGCAGAGACAGTGGAGCTCTATCAGGACAAGCCTGTTTTGGTAAACTAATTAGAACGAAACATCAGTATCTTCACAAGGTGTAATAAGCATGTGACAGTAAGGAGCTTGTGTAGCCCGGAGTTCAGGATAATTTTGAATATTTGGCCTCTGGCATGACTACACTATGTAACGAAAAGCTATGCAGACATAAAAGCTAACTGAAACATTAAAAGCTGTCTAGGTACGCCAGCATGGACTAACTAACCTCGCTTGCCCTTCAAAGCACTGAGTTCTAAAATTGCTGTCATTTCATTTATATAGTTGCAACAATTCACCTCAACTGAGAACACCTCATTTGACTTGGCAGTGTTAACAGTCAGACTCAATGATCTTAAGGGTCTTTTCCAACACAAATGATGCTATGATTTCCTTTTCAAGGAAAGAAGAAAAAAAAAAAAAAATCACAAAAATTGCAAGAAATTCCTCCAAAAAATCCTGCTGTGCAAGAGCAGCAATGAAGACTGAGCACTACATTCCAGAAGGCTAATGATCTGCAGCAACAATGGCAGCCACCTAAACAAAAGCCAGCGCATGAGGCGTACGAGTATACTACAGAAGAGCCTTAAATTCTGATTTAGCTTCTTCCTCCATTTGTAAAACATTTTTCCAACAAAACTGTGTATCAAGTCTACAAAAAAACAAAGCAGGGTTTTATGCTCAGCACACAACAGGGCAACATTAGAGGTTTTTGCTTCTACACCGGAAGTACTGGTTCAGCTGGACGCTTTGTGTCCTTTCATCATCATCTTCCCTAGTACAGCAAGCTTGCAGAATTTGACTTGGTGGTTTCCTGTTGAAACTAGTTATTTTTGATAGATTTTTTTCAATTTCCAGTACTTTAACTAGTTGCTAGACTAGTAGCACAGAAAGACAAATGCCGATCCACAAATTATGAGCAAGTAATTCAGTATACGCACCACTACCGCAATCTGAAATCTGTGCGTAGTGTATCATATCTGCGCACCAGAGCTGCTGCTGTTCCGATCTTCACCAGAACTCGCTTACTTCCTGCAATGACTTTCTTTAACCAAAGTGACAGGTGACCCCCAACTCATGAAGACAATTTCTTGCATTTCTCGAAGCTGTCTGACAAACGCATCATTGTGAAAACTCCAGGAAAAAGTGTGTACAGTTCTAAAGGAAAAATTCAAAGGCTTATAAAGGAAACAAATCCTGAAGAACAGAGGAATTTCTCTCAGGTTTAGAATTACTCACATACCTTTCCTTGTGCCAAGCTTATTCTGGCAACTTTTTTTTTCTTTGTATGAATCCTCAAAACAAAAGGTCTTTTGACTTTCTTAAATAAGCCACGCATTAACATGCATGCCCAGATCTTCTGAAATTCTGCCCTGAATGTTGGAATAAATATAACAAACCCCACCATAAAAATGCTATTGAACGGCAATTAAAAAAATACACCATGTTCTTGTAATGAAAAGATATTCCGAAGTGAAGACGGCTGCACAGTAAACTGTACATCAAATGTTTCCCAACCCAGAAAGTTTGCCTGGTAATTCTACAGGGGTATGATAAAGAGAAAAAAAATTCCAAGATGCTTAGCCATCCTAACCCAAACAAAGATTAAAGTAATATATAACTGATTTTATTAATGTTGTTACTGTCTGAATCCATGTGAGAAGCATTCAAAATGCATGTTTATTTTGTCTCATTGACAAAATAATGAATACTAACCATAAAGGTTTCTACCTTGCAGCACTGCAGGCCCTACCCCCAGTTGAGAGGCAGTGCACTTCACCAATCCTTCGTTTTCATAGCTTCCAAAAATGAAGCGTTGAAGTGCCAAGCTTAAGAGCTTTACTAGATCAGAATCTCAGCATACCTTCTGAAAAATTCAATCCCAGTAAGAAAAGATTCATCATCCCTCTAAAAGTAGGAAGAACCATTACATCACCAGCACTTGTAGGATCTTCTCACAGCCAAACGGAAGGAATGGGGAATACCACAGACTCGGGTACCTATAACCAAAGACAACCGGCACAACGCAGAAACCTGCGGCAGGGATGAGGTGGGCAGCTGAGTAACAAAATCCCTCTCTCTTCTTCTATCTTCCCCATGTATCAGGAAGATGATGCCTCCTTCTTGTGAAAACGCGCTGCAGAAGGAGAGGTTGTCTCAGCAACCTCGCCATGGCAAGATTTCTAATAACAGAGCAGGACCGCTGGCAATCTTGTTATTTGGAGATCAACATTACTGTATGTAGTTAAAATGCCACATGAGCCAAGTCCTAAGAGCGTATGTTCAGAAAGATCTATGAAGGCTACGGGAAGTTGGCCTATTAAGTATTTTAGAACAGGGCTGCATTATAAAAAGCACAGGAGTAAGAATATTTTGCCACCGTATCACTTAAAACTGAGAACAATCCTCTTTTGGAAATGTAAATATTCAACTTGGTTAAATCAAGACAATCACAGATAGACATTTTTTCCCAAATCTTTGGCTGTATTGCAATGGTTGTTTCAATTTGTAATCTCCAACTAAACATTTCCTATCCATGGATTAACAATATATTTACTGACTTGTGTCTTTTAACAGTATTTATCCAACATAACAAAATAAACTGCAATTTGTTATACTTTTTTTTTACAAAACATTTTATAAATATTTTTACAAAATGTATACAAAGCAATTTCAAGTGAGACATACTTTACAAATGAAGGTATTTAAGCAAATAAAGTCCATACCACACTGACAATAAGTGACACATCCTCTTTAAGTGAAGTCAGTCTGTAAGGCCTCCCTAATCTAACAGATAAATTATACTAAAATCTTCAAAACGAACATAGTTTTCTTAATTGCCAGTTTAAAATTTGTTTTAATATTAGGCAGTATTAAATAACATTGAAATCACAATGCTGATCCAGCAAAATAATGAAAACATGTATAAAGTCATGCACATTCACAATACTTTGCTGGACATGAGCCCACATGATTAATAAATTCATACTTTTTTTTTTAAGCACAACAAAAATACAATTCTTTCATTTACTGCTTCACCACGTACCAGAATTCCTTTAGAATTGAATTCAAAGGAGTGAACAACAGAACATCAACAATCGAAGATTAATCTTGCTCGGATTGTTCAATGGGTTCCTCTCGTAAGTAGTTCAGAGAAATGTGTCTGACCAAATCAACCATTATTACTTTTTGTAATTTATCATTTTTTATATGCCATCGTCCCCCATCCCCAAATGAGAGCCAATAGAAGACACATAGCCTGACACTTCACTAGGTATTTGCTGTAGAGAGGCCGGAAACCCCACACCCATTTTGAGGTGGTACAAAAAGCAAGTGGATCAATGAATGTGCAACTTTACTTTTTTTTCCCTACAAAAGAAAAATGTAACTAGTTAGCATACAGCTGTGTAACTTACTGTTTTTCTTCCTAGATAGTTTAGAACGGTTAAATTTCCAGAATGATAAAATAAAATACACATCAGGATACACAGCCAGGAGCACATTATTAAACCTAAAAAGGCAATAGGTGAAGACTATATTGTCAGTTTTGCCAATAAGAAAACAACTAACCACCTGAGAGTCTATTCTATGGACACCTAACTAAAAATTTAAAACTGGCAATACTTCTTATTACCTTGAATATTTTATACAACACTTGGGAATGTTGGGTTTTTACAAACATGTACTTGAAAATTGGCACATTTTTTTAAATGGCAATTAGCAACATACAAAACCAGTCTTTCCATTCACGTTGAAGGGGAAATTAATTTTAAGTGAGTTCATCTTTCTCACATTGCTTTCTAGATTTGGTTTCCTTTAGTGGTCAGACAGCAGACTGTAGCTCAACACTGAGTTGCACCATAATCTTCTACTGTCACAAGGATCTAATTCTGCTTTCTTCTGCGCTATGCAGATGGACTGAATTACATGACAGCAAAACCTTCTGTTTTCTTTCCTGGCAATCTGACTGACAACCACAGCTTGTCACAACGAGCCTCTCTATTATGAAAATTGTCATCAGCAAGTCTGGAAAATGGCTGGTAATTTTTCTAAGAAATTGTGGAGAAGGTCTGGGGGAAAACATGAGCATACCTTAGAAATCACAAAAGCTATATCCTCCTGAGCAGACATATGTACTACACGCACGTGACAAATGTCAGCGTACTTATGTGCACAAAAGCACTTATGACCAAAGTAAACTAGGAAAAAGCAGCATGGGCAGCCAAAAAAAAAAAAAAAAAAAAAAAAAGTCATAGATTAAAATAAATAAATAAAATAATAAGATTCTATCTTAACAACATGACAGCAAGCCAAATACAAACCATGCAATGGTTTCATTTGGCTCTACAATATGAATTAATAATTACACACTTTTCGATATGTTTAAACAATGGGATTGCTGATCGACTTTGGTCTGTACATATCTTGATAATTATGACTGCTGCGGTGGATGAATTAACATTCTCTGACAGCAAAAAGCAAAAAAAAAAAAAAAATCAAAAATAAACACTGGCCTTTCAATTTAATCAAAATAAGGCTAATGTCCTCTTAAAATATAAGCTACAAATATCATAACAGTTTTCAAATAAAAGTGCTTTTGACACTTGGTCTAAAAAAACAAACAACAAATAAAAAAAAAAAAACATTTATACCACTTCAGAAAGACTCAAGGCTGACTACATCCAATTATAAAATGCAAAATCTCTTCCTCAAGAGTTAACATATATATGTATTATATATATAAATTCATGGCTCTATCATGGCCTCATCCTGTACACTTTGCCATTTACTGGCTTCCATTCTACCTTCCTTAGTCAAGCATTTATTACTTCATATCATGCCACTGTGACTAAGATCATATATCATCCCACAGACTAAAGTTACCCACTACAAATATATCATCAAGTACTAGTTTCTGCTCAGAAAGCAATAGAAAAGCACTTTAAGTTTAAATTACGAAGCCTTGTAAACACACTGATGATATCCTTCCAACTTAAGAACCCTGGAACACAGAATCATTAACAAAGCAAATGATCACTTCTGAATAGAGGTACAGTGGGTTTTTCAGAAAAAAAAAAAAAAGGTAACAAAAAATCTGATGATTTGTGGAAGAGAAGGGCAGGGGAGAATTGTTGCTTCCATCGCTTTTTAAAAACATTTTCTTAATAAATATATCCTTTCAAATGACTGTGATTGTCAGTATATTACCGTATTACATAGGGCCTAACGACCTGCAACCTTGTTACGTTGCAGTACCGCACAGTTATCAAAAGCACTATCATAATAATACTTGAAATAGTAAGGCCCTAACAGACTGCATTCTAACAAGGATTAACTTTACTTGGATATCTCACTGTAACCACAATGAGTATTGCTCTCAAACACAGAACAGAATCTAGTTTAGAAAGGTTAACCTTAAATGCATGTCAGGCTGTACTTGTGGTGTCATTCACATTTGCTTCTGCTAAGAGAAACATAACTTGTCCATGGTACTCTAACTATTAACACTCTAAGATACTATTTACAGCTGCTTCTAAAATAGAGTCAGTTTCTACAACGCCTTCACTGTGGTCTGGAATAAATTTTTCCAGGCAGTTTTCCTGTGAAGCAATAGGTGAAAAATTAGGAAATTCTAATTCAACAGAGCCACTACTTGTCGCCTCGCTTTGTGGCTGTCTCCCAGCTTTTTTAAGTTCCAAGATGTTTTTAAATGTAGTTTCTAAACTCTTACTGAGCAGTAAGTCTTGCTGGGGTTCACCAGAGCCTTTCCTGTTATCAGGATGTAAAACCTCATTCTTTGGAGAGCTCCTCAGAGTTTTGTCTTGGAGGGAATTATTACACGTTACCTTTGAGAAAGATTGAACTGTGTTCCTTGATATTTTATTGTGTGTTCCGCCTCTTGACACAGTTTTTGACAATTCTTCAGAACTCGAAGAATTCTCAGTGGACTTGGCAAGATCTTTCCCAGCCATCTTTTCTTCAGAAAGGGCCACGTATTGGCTCTCAGAAGAACAATTAGCTTTTTCAAACTTTAAAGCTTTAGTGAGGCTCTCCGATTTTTTAGTAGAAGCTGTTCCTTCTTGTGGTGTCACAATGTTGTTAGGCACTAGAGGAAGTTTACTGTGATTCGCGGACTCTGCTGAGCTGGATTTTGGTCGGTCTCTAGCTTGGGTTTTGGTAGTCTGACTTCGAGAAGGTAATGTTTTGCTAGACTGATGGTCACTTTTGCTGGACTGTGCTTCTTCAGCTGTTTTATCAAATTGCTTGGCAGAACAACAAAAATCGGCCTGATAACCATCTGAAAATTAAATAACAACATTTTACTTAAATTACCTGTACATCAAAATAACAGACACTCCAACGTAGTTTCTGAGGATTAAAATCCAAATAACATCCACAGCCTACAGATTCATGTCTTTATGAGACATCCACACGCTTAAGTGTTCTGCTGCGTCCACCGTAGGAGATCATCACCAAATGAATCAGCATACTACGCATGTGCGTGCGCTGCAAAACCAGACTAAGGGCACTTCCTAGCATTCTAAATATGCAACTACGGTATCTAGAAGACAAATACCTTCTTCAATACATCCTCTGAGTATCTTTTAAAATATGCAGAATATGCAGAACATTTAAACAAACAGTAACTGTTACCTTACACAAATAATGTGTTTCTTGTTGCACATAGTTCAACAACAGGCTGGTTAAAAACGCTGCCATTTAAGTGGCCATGACGTTCCCAAAGCAACATTTCATTATGATGAACAAGAGTATTCATATGCTTCATGCAGTGATGTTCTTTCTGACTGACAGCAAACTTACAGATTCTTCCCTACTAGAATCGAGACCATGCAGGAGTCTTGACTATTGTCAAAAGAAACTCAGAAATGTGTCTCTGTCGAACAGTCCAAATATATATTTTCCCCCCACACCCAAGTAACTCCCTTCAACCTTACAGTGTCTCTAGATTGTTGAATTTGGGAGTTATTAAAATTTAACTTGCAACTGCTTATTCAGTATTTCGATTGCTGGAATCCCTAGCAATCAGTGCCTCACTGTGGCCACAACTATTTTTAAACACTCCGTACTTACGCTGCTGTTGTACGATTCAGAAGTTAACCATTACTTACCAGGATCCACTAGTGCAAGACGCTTATCCCGGGTCAGAGATGCCCTTTCTTCCTGGTTAAACATCCTATCAATCATAACCATTTCTGCAGAGGGATTTATCCGCTGCAGGAAAATGAAAAAAAAACCAACCATCTCTGTGGTCACTCATAGCTTGGTACCAAATAAAAACATTTATAGCTTGGTTACTTTTCAGAGAAAAAGAATGTCTTTCATTAGATATTTGTGGAGAATGTTCACAATTCCACAGCACCTTCAACAATCTTGACTGTGACCCCAACCACTACTGAAACTCAACCATAAAATACTATTCACATTTTATGGTACATTTTATTTGTTAAAGATTTTAGAACAAGGAATTACTACTCCAATTGCAAGAACTTTTCAGGACTACGTTTACCACTGTACACCACAATTTTTCATATCATACAGTACCTTTCTCTTTTAGAGAGAAAACCAGCAAAAATCTTGCAACGTTACCCCCTATCATCTTGTTTCTTCCCTGCACTTCTCTCCCACCCCTCTAACTAGTTGGTGCTGAGCTGCATTTTGCTGATAGTGCCTTGAAGCCAGATGGATCCATCCATCACAGAAGAAAGTTCACTGGCTACTAAGTCACAACACAGACAACTAGTTCCAAACCTGAACACTATGTGAAATAACCTCTTCAAAATGACTGAATGGGATTTACCATACAACATACCAGATGCTAAAAGAACAGATTTTAACCTCCATCCCCTCTTTGCACCTGCAATTACTTGCAAATATTTGATGGTTAGTATCTTTTCTAATGGGACTGCTAGATTCCAACACCATATTAATTTCAACACTTATATTATGCATTCCTGTCTCTAAAGCAGTGATTTAAATGTCTACTATACTCAAATTCAAAACTTTTCCAGGTTTGAAAACTAGCATGTCTGAAGCCACAATGACATTTCTAGATCCTTGTAAAATACATTCTTAAAGTAACTTTGTCAGTTTTCTTTTTACCTCACGCCTGGGACTGTGAAAGCACTTAAATCAGAAGCATTTCTGATGAAAATGTGAGGCTCCACCTAGCTTCTAAGGAGAATTAATGATGTCTCAAATTGTAATATGATTTAGCTCCAATTATAATATGGCTGGAGGCCTCTGAATGGAGCTTTTCAACATTCTTTCAGGCTCTATCACCCACAGAAATATCCAGAAATCACCTGCCTGACTACCACAGCGTGTTCAGCGCAAGAGTGAAGTATAAGCAGAGAGCAGAAGTTCATGTGTCTTAAATGTCTATGGAACTTTTTTTTTTATATATATATATATATATATAAAAAACAGTGCCCTTACTTAGGTGGTGTGTGAAACACAAACTCAACCCATTTCACTGATTTCAAGATGTGTGCATACACTTAAAAATGCAGGCTGGCCACTGAGATTGCTGGTGCAATAACAAGTACACTGGCTATATATATATGTATATATGTGTGTGTGTGTGTGTATCTCTAAAACCTTCATATATGTATTTATCACCTTCATAAGGTGATAAATAGTATCAACAAAATGAACTGTAATGCTACCTCTCACCTTCCTGTAGACTGAATCACATCCTATAAACGTAAAATGTACCTGGGTTATACACCTTACCATTGCATCTTCTATAAGCAAACATCTGTATTTGTTCAGCATAGCCTGTGTCCTCTTCAGAAGCTGCGTAGCTACAGATTCAAATTCACTGTCCACTAGAAAGACAAGAGTATACTTTCAAATACTGTTCTTCAGTAACCAGAAGGTTCAGTAACCTGCACAAATTTTAAAATGTTCCCTTTCTTATTGCTCTAACTTACATAAAGAATTCCTTCAATACATTGATTACAAACATATTGCCAATTTTAGAAAGAAAATTACCTTTTCTTAAGTCTTCCTCTGTTGGCAGCGATCCCTGGCACACATGGTATGAAAGGAGTCTCTGAACTGCATCATTTAATGATCTGAACCGACTTTTATCTGGTGTCACAGCATGCACTTGATCCTTCTGTAATTGCTGTAGAATACTGCAATGAAAATTAATGATATATAGTTAACACATACTCTGACAGAAGTTTATACATTGACAAAAACTAAAAAGAAATGAAGGTTAGAGGAAATATCTGCAATAAAATTACAAAAGAATAACAACTTACAAAGCTCCTTTCGTTAACTGTTTAGCAGCAGGCCTTTTCTGTCCAACTAAATGACCATCCACCTAAGTTCAAAATAAAAGACAAATTACAATATATCCCCTTCTTTGCGAAGCCTAAGCTTCAGCATTTACTTCTGCCAATGAAGTATATCACCAATACTATGTGTAACCACAACGTAAGTATGAACACTTTCAACTATCTCCGATTTTCACAGGGCATTGCATCAATGAAATAGGGAAGTCACTTCTCTTACGTAAACCAAAGGTCTGAAATGTTCGTAGGCAAATTCCACTGCGGTGCATATACATGCTTCACTAGGAAAAACGTTGGTTATCAAATGTAACAGGTGAAAAGAAGAAAAGGTACAACTAAAAACCTTTCCAAAGAAATCTCCTCTCAAGAACCGCCTCTGCATTTCTCAGCTGATGTCATCTTGCCTGATTTTGACTAGATTAGAGTATCTGTCAGGAAAGCAGGCTAAGGTTGCGTACTTAAATTCTCAAAAGCCGTGGTGGCTGGATGGGGGGTGAAAGTGGTTCCAGGAATTCTATTTCAGAGTTGATGCTATAGATACACCCTTCAGGTAGATCTACATCACCTTCTCCTCTCCTTAGACATTTATGAAGCCAAGGTTTCTCAAGGGAACACTCTCCTAAGTTGTGAGGCTCTCTGAGGTGGTAAAGGCTCCTGTTCCTACTGTATGAGAGGCATTGCTGCAATGGATCACAGAATCTTTATTTAATACAAAGTTGTTGGGTTTTTTTAGTCAACTAGTCTTACTAATTAAATTGGTCACAGAGCAAAAGTTACTTATGATTTAAAAAAAGATTGCATGAAAGCTCTTCTGAACTACAACATGGTTAGAAGGAACAAAAAAGCATGTGGTACAGAGCATCCTTCTTAGCCAAGCAGGAGCAGCATGAAGCAGGCATGCTGTAATGGTACTTGCCGGCCAAAAAACCTCTAGCTTCAGAGCATAAAAAGTATTCAGCACCACAGGAGAATAAACATCTGACCAACAATTACAAAACCAGGCTAAAATCACAACTGAGCACTACTTTGAGTATCTTCTGCTCTACTTGTACATCAGTAAGACAAGGAAACACATTTATGTCATACTTCATTGACAAATACATTTACAGCAAGGACCAAAAATTCTAAATCAGATCCGCCCTTGTTTTCTTCCATCATTCTATAGTTTGGTTCCATCCACAACAAAGCCCACGCTTGCAAGCCTACTTCAAACCCTCACTTCTCACCCTCAGTCCATGAATGTAACAATTGTCTCCTCCTTCCAGAAGTTCTTGTATTCCCCCTCCAAAAAAGCTGTCCTCCCCTTCCAGTCTCAAACCCTGGACCCCGGCGTTAAATTTTTGTACATAGTTGCCATACATAGGAGAACTTTTGGTGGGTTAAAAAAAAAAAAAAAAAAAAAAAAAAGAAAGAAAAAAAAAGGACACTAGGGAAAGAAAACAATGCAGTAAAGAATAAAACAAAGACAAGATGGAATTTTTCTGCTGCTTCTCACAAACTATCCCCTCCCAATCAGCTAGAGAATAGCTGAGTTTGTAAGAAGTAATGGTAAGAGTAGGTCTAACTTATGTCCAACTCAATGAAGAACTGCTATGTCTTCATATGAAATTATCTTCAGGGAACAGTACAGTCAGACTCCACTTACTGAATTAAATCTCAAAACAGCATTCAGATTATCAATTTGCAAAATACTCAACGTTTATTATGGCAAGGTAGAATCTGACAAGCTTGAGTGACTTCATATACTCTAAAAAAAAAAAACCTGCAAGGATCCTAGATTATCAATACAGAGTTGAAACATCCCTAACTTCACTAAAATTTTAAAGGAAAGGGAAACATATAAACAAAAGTATTCTTTACCTGTATACCCTGTTGAACTGATGATGATCCTATTACTTTTTCTTGTGGCTGAGCAGTTCCTAGAGATTGCTGTATGATTTTTCCTCCAGAGTCCTGTCCTATTAAAAAATACATTAAAAAGATTGTCATCCTAAGCAAGAACAGAAAAATGTCATGTACCTATCCTGATCATTTTACTTGAGTTTTTAGCTTTTAGGAGAAAGATGCAAGTCTCATATGCTTAAAAGCATTAGTGCAACTACCCTGTGGAGAAACTGGCTCATAAAAATGAAACAGGACTAACATTTAGTGCTGCAAACTACAAAAATCCTCAGATATAAATCACCTCCTACCGCAGTACTGCAATGTAAGAAGAAATTCAAGTACCATAAGTATAGTGTCCCAACAATTTACTGAAAATCATACAGCAAATTTTACCAAGCTTTTCAATACTAACCCTTCCTCAAGCATATAAACCCAATTTTTCTAGAGCTCCTGAAATATTTAGACAGCAGGCATCATAGGTTTTTTTCTTAAATTTTCTATACGGACAGACTTCCTCCAATTGCCTTGCTCAGGAATTCAAACAGCATCTTATCATCCATGCTACATTACAACCAACACAAGTAAGAATTTTGTTCCCCCTCCAAAAAAACCATACTGTGCTGATTGTAGAGAATTGCCTGGACAGCTTGCACGTAACAATACACAAGGCAAAAAAAAAAACCAGGCAGGTAGAGTATGGGGCCTTATTCAAAAGGGTTACTTATTTACAAATAGAACATGAAGGTTACTGTATTTTTCTGTTCTTGAACATATTGGTTTTGTTCTTTTAATGGCATGGTGCTGCTTGAAGAGCCCAGGATTTTGCCGTGAACAATGCATTAACTATTCTAACTGAAACTGACACATTCAAAAACAAATCCAGTGTTGACAGCCTGCACGTAACCTTGTAATCACTATTATTCTTTCCTCTGTATCTGAAGCAGCCATCACAAGAGAGGGTCTAGAAGTTTCATAGACTTTTTAGCAGATGTCTGTATTTTGAAAATGACTTATTTCTATTTTTCTAAGCTGAAAAAAAAATAAGAAAAATGAAAGAAGGTACGATTTTGGATTTTACAGAGGGGACAAATAATTGCCTATTGTGAAGATTCAACTTTTCACTCTACAAAATGAAGCGCCATGGTTGGGAAAAATAAAAGCACACATTCAAAACTGAAAAATTTAGTTTGCGTTCCTCTAAAAATAAAATTCTGATAACCTTTAGGACCCTATCAGCATGAGCCAGCAATGCAAGTCTGACACATCGAAGAAGAACCAATTTCTGTTGCTGGAGAAAATTAAGAAAATTATTTTAAAAAGACCTTAGTTGACCTGATAGTGTGTTGCTCAGAAGACTTGTTAGCTGAGGTTGTCTCAAATTATCCTGTGTCTTCGATGCAGAAACTGGTGATGTCTGGTTCATAGTTTTTTTCTGTGCCATATACATGAAAAAAACCAAAAAAAACCACACAGTCAAATATTTACTGAAAGCTTTAACAAACAGAGGAAAAAAGCAGAAAAGGCAACTAAAAATTCAGCTCTATGCATCCTTTTTCAACCTCATACTCAGAAGCAGTGAAATTTCAGACATCTCAATTCTTCCTAAGTTCAAGAACTTTATAAAGTAAATCAGAGAGGAATAGAAATTACACTAACAGTACAAGTATACACCAGTTATTCTAGAAGAACCATGATTTACCACTACAAGTGGCCCTTAGAAAACTCAGCTTTGTTCAGTGTTTAGTGACTAAATGATACATGGTTTACAATACAATACTTAAAATGCAAGTACAGCCTAAAAAGATTCTAGTAAACAGTAGAATTTGTTCTCTATAGTTCCCATTTTCAGCTCTGAAATTTCAGCACAAAGCCAAAATGCTCTTTTACAGCAATGAGAAATATTATGCTTTTATAACTGCTGAAACTCACTGACCCAGCACATATCCTACAAATAGGAAGATGTGGACACATGAAGAGAAAGGCAGGCAGGCCTCAAATTACTCATCTGCAAATAAAATGTTACAGCCTGTGCTAGCAGTTTTGGCAAGGACTAAAAATGTGGTTCTACAGTAAGTTCACCCTTATTTTCTGAATAAACATTAGCTTCTAAGACACATTATTTCATTGCCCATTTTGGTCTTGGTTAAAAAAAACCCATTAGACCTCTGGGAAAAGAGAAAGATCTAAGATAATTAGTGCAAATGCATTCTGAGACCATTATTATCAGTATTTTATAATGACCAAGGGAAAAAAACGAAAGCAAAAAAAGGACAGAACTGGAATAATAGCTTGTCACTAATTGTATCACAAACCACTGAGCTGTGGCAGAGTTTGGAAGTTCAATTCTGCAAGCAGACAAACTTGAGTTGAATACATCCTGCTGCTACATCAACTGGACAAAAAAGACCAGTTCTCACCTTAAAAGTAAATTCAGAAGTTTTTTTTAATTGTTACTAAGTAGACCTCTTAGACAAAATATTTTTTAAATGTTATGCTTTTACAAACTGCTTTAAAAGGTATTTTCTCATAAGGATTCTAAGAAACACCTCTCGCTTTGTCTTTGCTTCAGATCTGAAAGCTTTTAACTGCTCCAGACACACAAATTTACAGTGGAAAATGCCAAAAAGGTTAAGTTTTAAGAGACTGATTTTGTATGGTAAATAACGAAGAGAAACCCAAGAAACTAATTTGAATAGGCTCTAATTTGAAGAGGTCAAACCTTGAAAAGGCGTACATAGGTTTTAGTGAGGTGAAAAGACTTGTGAGTGCTAAGAATGTACCCGAGCCTTTACATCTAGCTCTATGGTAAGATTTTCAGGAGAGCCCATGGTTGTATGGGCTTACAATGTCCATTCCTTTAAATAGGAGCAGAAATAGACCAGTGCTAAGCAATTCTGAAAATATTACTATAAATCACCAAGAAAATCTTCTGAATTAATGAAAGCGACAGACTCATTCATTCGGTGATAGACTTTAGAAAATACCAACTGAAATGATGTCTCTGGGTTACAGTAATTTTCAGCAGTTCCACAGTATTTGTAACAATACAAACTAGCAAAATTAATGTCCTCTGTATTAACACCAACTTTAGTACTTTGCTAACCAGATTTTAGCATAGCTTAGAAGCATTTCTTTGGCTACATTCTCAAGCAGCTTTCATACCTGACCAAAGGTGAACTGTTGCTGCGTTACTCCAACCGACGTGTGGCTAAAGGTGCTGACAGATTTGGAAGAGGATGCTGGAAGACGATGCGATGCACTGACAGGAACTTGAGTTCTGTTCTGCGTGAGCTGTTCTCCAGTAAAGTTTCCTCCTGATGCAACAGACTGAACTGATGGTCCCAAGCTAGGATGTACTGAACCAGAAGAACTTGCAACAGCAAATCGATTAGAAGCTGATGTATTTGAGACTGTAGACTGCCCAGGTGACATTGTAGTAAAACTCGATCTACCTTGAGAAACATTAGCTTGACTGGGTGACAAATGCAACACCGTTGGTGACGCCTGCTGCAGTGGCACCTGTCCACCAACAATTTGTGAAGTTCCATGATTTACTATAACTTGGTTTCCAGGAGCTGTGAATGTCTGGCCGGAAACAAGCTGAACAGCTGTGTTCTGATTATTCAGCATCTGTCCTGAATACGACTGGTTGGCTCTTAGCATGTTTGTAGAGTTCCTGTTGAGCATTACATGCTCAGCAGACACTTGGCTAGGAACCAGCTGGGAAGGCTGAGTCTGAAGAAGTTGTCCATTTATGGCCTGGACATGATGAACTGAATTAGAATTAACGGACAAACTTGTAGGTATGAGAAACTGGTTTTGAGGTGCATGAGGCTGTCCCATAGGAGAATGGATAACAATACTACCTCCAGCATTGCTAACTGTCTGAGGTGTAACTGATTTTCTTGTATTTTGTTGATTAACAATATTAACAGACATATGAGGACCAACTACTGAACTCTGAGGTGAGTTTGCAGAAGCAAACGGAATCCCTTGCTGTACATGATGTTGCTGTATTCCCAAGTTATTCACATTGTAAGCAGGCTGCTGACCCATCTGGATAGGCTTTGGTTGGATATTAATAGGAACTTTGTTAGAGTTTGGTGCCAAACCCCTTTGAATGATGATATTATGGACAGGCAGTGACGTCTGAAAATTTGTGCTGTTAAATGGAACGGTTACAGGTTGTGCTACTGGACTTGAATTCGAGTTACCAAACAGTGAGTTACCATTTGGAGTTTGTCTATGAACCAAGAGGCCACTACTCATGTTTGCAGGTGTTTGCTGACCATTGCCTTTCAGTATTATCTGAGATCCATCAAGGTTATTAATGGTCATCATGGAAGGTTGATTACTAAATGAACCAATTAGCTGTATCTGCCCAGAACCACTAATCTGGCTGCTATTAGACAAATGCTGGCTGGGAACACTAATTCCGACATGTTGCATAAAGCCATGTTGCACACCGACTGTATTGCTTGCAAAAGATGCTCCAACAGGTTGCTGTACCACTTGAGTAACGCCTATAGGTTGCAACGTCTGACCTGAGTAATTAGAAACATTAGAAGCCTGAGTAAAGGATGCTGATGAAGAAGGATGAAGCTGAGCTTGTGCAAACTGTTGGCTAGAACCTACACTGGCATCCAAATATGCCTCCTCTGCCAAAGTCTGTTCAGTAATATTGGCCTCCTGCAAGGACTTCTGAAGAATATCAAAAGGCTGATCCTCAGTAAGATCAGGTAAAGGAGAAGATACAAGTTCATCTTCAAGAAACTGAAGGCTACTGGACAGCTGCAGTCCATCACTAGGCCCCTCTCCAAGCTGACCGCTTACACCTTTTACAGACGACTTAGGATCAGTGTTCTGAAATGCAAAACAAGAAATCAATCATTTTCAGACATTCCAAGCTCTACCTTGTTTCCCCATTAGGCTTTTTTTCATGCAAGCAAACTTTCTTTACCAAACTATATTCTTTGCACAGTGTGTATATAAGATGACGTTCATCCCATACAGCGGGCTAGCATAAACATGTGCATCACTTACGTCCCACTCATGCCCTCATAACAGACTGCTGGAGACACTACCCTCCCTTCACTTCTCAAATCTCCCAATTCCACAGCACTCAGCTCTGCAGCTGCACTGCTTCAAGAGGATGTGACATGCTCTTGAAGTACCATTTTCCCTTCCTCAAGCTGAGCACTGTATAGACAAAAGGATAGAAGAAAGGAGGAGTGAAAAGACCTCCACTGTAACTCAATTTGGAGCAAGGTTTCAGTAGCAACAGTCGTAGCAGGGAAAAGGCTGGAGAAAGCTGCTCTTTCATTGACTTCCTCTATCAAAGGAGACTCATCTCCAAAATCCTACCAATATTTCTACAGTGACACAGTGCAAACTAGTGACCATTTCATAAAGTTAAGGAATTACAGTTTAGAAAAATTCCAGAAACAAAGCAGTAAGAAAAACAATGCTACAGACTTTGTAGTTTGTGCTAGTAAAAAGACTACAGTGAACTATAAACACTGAAACTACAGCAAATATTAAGTGGCACCTTGAATGAAAAAATCCTTCAAATATACACCCATAAATACTGTCATAAGGAAAATCAGAACCTACTTTACTCCAGCCTACTGTCAATAAAATTTTCCTAAAACGAAACTATGCCCTAGACAACACAAATACCAGGTTTCTACAGGTGGAATGATGAATTTAAATGCATAAGGATACTTGCAATAGTTTTAAGTTAGCCAGATTACACCTTTCTAAATTGCAAAATCATATCTCAACTATTCAAAGACAATATCCAGTTTCTTTTTAGGTCAGGAAAAATGCAAAATGTGGGTGTGAAATTATCAGTCACCTTCACACTCTGAGCCTTCAATTCTTGAAGGTCATAGACACTTGTTTTCACCTCATATAAACAGTGTGAAGATGCTGCAAGGCAAAATTATCATGTGCAATAATGTCCCCACCCTAACTTCAGTTCCTCAAGTATATTTCTTCAGAATTTTACCCCAATCTCTTCCTGAATCAGCCTGTGTAGTTTATGAAACTTCAGTCATGTTTTAAAATATTAAGAGATTGTTCTTAAAATTCAGTAAAATATTTTCAAAACACAATCATAAATTTACAATAAATTATTTCACATTTAATGTTAACAGAAGGAATTAAACTAGTACTTAAATGATGTCTGCATCTCATGAACACCTAAAATTACAAATCGGGTTTTCAACTGTACCTAGCTACCATCAGGCAGAGCAAAAAGGAATCACTAACTAGGGCGTTATTAGGACTCATAACTGTCAGGTTCTTGTGGAGAATTCTGTATTGCATCTGTAACTTGTCTCCAGTGACAATGACCAATCTGAAATCTTTCACAGCTGTGTAACTTAGAGGGCACCAGTTCATGCTATTCCAGTTAGTACTAACAATACAACTATTACTACTAATAGCAAACGTAATAATAAATATTATTACATGCAATCAAGAGTAATAGCTTGAAACTCTCCCAATGGAATGAAGAAACCCACGTTTCATTCCCTGCTCCCAGGACTGTTTAACATCCAAAAACAATTTTATGTGCGTAAACTGGAACCAGAGACCTTCCAAGTTAACATCTGAATCACTGCTGCCCAGATTCAGAACAGCCATGCAGAATACCATACTAATTTCAAGAAGAAGTTAGTGCCTCTGCAGCTTCATGAATCTGCTTAACAACAAGAGTCTTACTCTCACTGGCTCCATGAATATTCTGCTGTCTTAAGCTGTTCTACTATACTGTAATAGGAAGGTGGAAGCAGTCACTGAGTACAACCCAGGTAAAAGGGTAATGGCTAAGGAGCTGTCTCATAAGGGTTATAAACAGCGACTGACAACCGCTCAAGGAAAGCAACCTGGAATCAGCAGAGGTGGTATGCAATCATTCAACTCACAGGGGGCAGGGTAGAGCAGACACTGCTTTCTCGTCCTTCAGTCAGCAGGAACTTAATCTTGTTTGTGTTAGGTGCTGGCTGAGCATGCTTACCAGCTAAGGCACTGAACCCTTGACACTGAATTTGTAAACTCTGCCACTGAAAGGCATGAGACAGGCATCAAGGCACTCAATCCTACTTCATGGTAGCAATTCTGAATACATACAAAGACAGAACTTTCAGCATCTGCAAAAATTTTCATGACAAAAAACTCAGAAGCCTTTAACTTTTCAGGTATCTTTCACTATAAGCAGGGACTGTGAAACCACCTATTTATATTTCTATTTTAGATACCCCTTGTTCCTTCACAATGCACTGTAAGAATCTATCGTTGCAATCAAGTCGTTCTTCACTTAGCACAGGGCTCTCACACGAGGGAGGGAGGGAGGGAAGAGAAGATTGGTATTCATTATGAAGATAAAAAAGGATGAGAACAAATCACGAGAGGAACAAGTGCTGGAGAATGAAAATACAGTAAGCCATCCTAGGAACACACGCTAGAAATCCCTTCTCCTCTGATCACTTCCCTTCTAGATTACCTTCCCCTCCCCCCAATCTCATATACCAGAAAGCTCTTTTGGCTTTCACAAAAATATTTTTGTTTCTCCCAACTGCTACCCGCTATGCAACAATCCTGCCTTGCCCAGAATCTCCCACTCCCTCTCAAAATTATTCCAAAAACTCACTTTCTGAAAAAACAACAGAAATACACCCCTGACTCCTGCCCACACTTATCAGAAGAATCTCTACAAAGAACAACTAGGAAGTCTAGGGTATGACAAACGCATGTCATATATCACATTTTTTTCCCCCATAACCTCATTTTTCTTAGGATGAGTCCTCAAAACCCACCTCTACCATGCTGCCTGCAAGAAGCTGCTGTCTGATAATGGCTAGCCTGGTACCAAGATGAAACCACTGCTCCTGATCAGCTGAAAATTGGGCACACCCTATTCCTGCTGATACCCCATTCCCCCACCATTATCTCAACCAGCTTAACTTGAGGAAGAACTGTCACTCAAGGTATGTTTCTTCTACAGTAACAATGCTACCGAAAGGGGGAGGAGAGGGCGAACACTTCACACCACACTACTGTGGCTACAGAAAAGTCACTAGTTCTCTACACATAAACAAAGAGTTTTCGGGATTTATTTATGCCAATTATTTACGTTCCCTACACACCTACCAGCATATCCACATATCTGTTAGGAACATGAGACAGAGTCAAGACAACAGTACAACAGAAAGAAGAATTACCAAGGAAATCCTACCCTGTGTATTCAAATAACTGAACTGTGGGATGAAGAATTCAGTTTCTTTAAAGAATACACCAATGAAATCAAAGAAACGTGGGTCAGAATGGATGTCTGGAAGTCATCTAGTCCAACCTTCTACTCAAAGCAGGACTGTTGCCAGCACTAGAGTAGGTCAGCCTTGGATTTATCTCCAAGGATGGGGATTCCACAACCTCACTGGGTAAAACTTCGTCCAGGGCTGCAATACACTCTTGGCGAAGAAAGAGTACTGAAGTCTGCTTTCAACACCTAATGAATTTAGGGCAACTTCCCTAACACTGAAGTCACAGGAAGAAAACATCCCAAGCTAGCTATTCAGTCTAAAGAACAAAAAAACCTCCGTTCATTCATTTAAAAAAATTACTAGCTCAGATTCTACTTAGAAATAAGAAAAACATCTTAACATACACAAGAAATGCAGACCGTAAAAGTTAGTCATTCATACATTTGAGCACTACTACATCTACAATCACTAAAATTACACGTCCAGTTTACTGGAGAGAGTTACACAGGAGAATATTTTCACTGCTCAGCAAGCTGTTTTACATATTTACGAAACAGCTCAACAGTGCAGTATCTTTTGCTTAATTCCCCACTGAAAACCCAATGAAATACTTAAAATATTAACAGCATGAGGTGGTGCTATGTTAGCATTCAGAATCTTCATATGAAAACGTCAAAACCCACATCTACTTCATTCAGTTTTATAAAAGCCAAGTAAAGCCACAACAGGAGCATGCAACCTCAATACAAATATAGTTTATCTTCTGACCACTTACATTGGAGTTGGCGAAAATTGAATTTGAGTTGGCTACAGAATATTCTGCATTAGTCAAGTCTTCATTGCTCTGGTAAAAGACAAAAATCATGTTTAGAAATAATACGCTTAATGAAGCTTATGTATGTCTAATACACATGAATGCTACTTACAGATTTACTACTAGGTCCATGTAGAAAATAATTCAGCGCCTGTGGGTCCCTTAAGGGGGGGGAAAAAAAACGAGTTACCACTTTTAGGAAGCTTTTTCTGCTAATGTGGCTAATTTAACTAAGCCAGATACTGTATTCACATAAATCAGGTTTATAGGAAACACATTTCTTTCACTGACCGCAAAATACAGCTGAAAGCTTATACCATCTGAGGATATGTGTTTCTGTATCAGCGCAATTTTCAGATGTTGATCGTATTTGCTGTCATTGTACCAAGGTATTTCAAGCAATAAACTATGTTAATCACAAAATTTTAGTTGCGTTCTACTTCACTTCCCTCTGTGAGGGTATTACTCATATTCTCTTAAAACACACAGTATTTTGTAACAGCACATAGTACAAAAACCTAAGGAAAATACTACCACCAAATAATGAGACCTACAACAGGTACCACCTCTTCCACAGAGATGAACTATAATGCCTGTTTAGCTGGTATCTAAGTCAATAGGGTATTTACAAACCTGAATCTTTAACATGTTTTCTGCCACCCTTTATATTAGATAACAAAAACTTATGCTTGCCAGAGTAACAGTCCCTTCACTTGGGAGAAAAAAGCAGCACCTTTTCCAAGTGAAATCAACCACAGAAATAACTGACTAAATATTATTAAATAAAATCTCAGCGTATTTCATTAACTTAGCACTGTCACTGAATAAAACTCAGATTAAAGATGTGGTCTGATAGAATGAGTGCTGGAAATTCAAACAAATCAAAAAATTCATTAATGTAACTGCACATACAGACCAAGGAAAAAACATTAAAAGGTTGTGTTACATGGGATTATTTCAATACAACAAGCATTTCCAACATGTCCGTTAGCATGAAGAGTAAAATGACACAGAGTTTTTTGATTTTACAACATCTTTATTGATTAGCAGATTATAATAAAGTATGTTTGACAAGCAGGAGATTCTCATGTAAAAAAATATTAATTCAAAACATCTCTCCTTCTCTCTTGATCACCCTAGAAAATGAAGAGGGAACAAGTTAAAGATCTATCAGGTTCACAACTAGTCTTCTAAAAGCACAAATACACCACTATTCCTCTTTTTCATTTATAAAAACAAACTCCATTCACATGTTTACAAACGACATGTTAAACAGACAGTACTTGGCAGAGACTTGATGGTACACTTACGTTTACAACATAGAATTATACTATATATTTTATACATGCACTATGTAAGAACATATATTTTCAAATTAAAATGTCATTTTCATAGTAGATTACACTAAATTTCAAGAATTAAGGAGACTAGAACTCATGATCTCATATAGGGCTCTATCATGCTTATGAGTTTTATTGATAATTAACCAGGCCGTTTAATACTAATTACACTCACTGAATTCAAATCATGAAAAATGCAATTAAAAATGAAGAACATTTCATCACCTTAAATATTGTCTTTAGTAAGGAAGGCATTTTAGAAGGCACTTACCGAAATCAAAGATCAGATGGAAAAAAAAGATGCTGTTTTTCATTCTTCTAGATGCTTAAGACAGTAATTGCTGCCAGCAGCGAGAACACTAATTTTTCAAACACTCATCTGTATAGAGAGCACTTCATTTTCTGGACCACCTGTGAACTTGTGCCAGGATCCTCAGGATTCATGCTCATGACAGAGCACTTAATTGTCCCATGCAGTCAATTATCATCTCTACGTTTCAAGCAGGATGTGTTTTCATAAGGCTACAATCAGTAATCTTGCACAGTACACTTCACAGAACAACTGAGAGCCATTACTGGCAATGCTTTTGCTATAGCGTCCACAGAGTAACCCCCAAATTACAGCAGCCACTGTGCTGGTATTTTGTTCTTTCTGCAGTCAAAGCTCTCACTGGTTTTGCTGGAAGCTTTGGGTGTGTGAGAGAGGTAAAAGGCCTATTTATTTACTACATTTAAGACAGTAAAAAATTTTTCTATGAAGCAGAGACTATCCTTTAGTAGCTGCTATGAGACTGATGTCATACTCACTTCTGGCAGAGTTTGAACAAAGCATCGTATATTAAATGTTCCATTTTCTTCTTGTGTTTTAAATGCATTATAGCATATTATCTGTTGTTGAATACTGACAGGAATGTTAGCCAAAGGAAGGTAACTTGTCACATACACAGTCCACAAAAACCTTGCTCATGCTTCAGCTATCCTAATTATTTTTTGAGATTCCCATATGGAATTATAAACCTCCAAATAAATGTGTTAGGGAAATAATGATGGAAAAAAAAAAAGCGCACCACTTAAAAACCCCTATTTTATTGAAATCAAGTACCTTTGAGCAAAATGCTGATAAATTCTTGTTTGTTGTGAATACTTAACAGCACTGGGTAGCAATTCTATTTTTCTAACATTTTTGTGCCAATGCATATTATTAGTAGAAATTAAGTATTTATAATTAAGAATTTTACTTTTCCCTTTAAAATACAAGCATAGTGTTAACAAAGTATCTAGTTCCACTACTCAAAAAATTGGATTTTTTTTTTAATCCAAACAAATAGTACTTGCAATGAAGTTTGTAACGACATCCCTAGTAGCGTGCTTCAACACTGACCCGCTCTTACCACTAGCTGAGAAGAGAATCTAAGCCCCATGCACACTCATTCCTCAGCCTCTCTCGAGGAGAATGCCAGCAAGTGGACTGCCAGCTAGCGTACACTGCAACTGAAGGCTTTGTGATATACACATCTCCACATGGAGGAAGCGAAGCACAGCTATCCATTTCATTTGCAAGTCACCTAGCCTTGAGGCAATACTGAGACAGAATCATCTTCTAGAAGATGATTTTGCAAAATTCTTTTTCCCGACTTTTCTGAAAGAACTGCTTAAGGAAAACTTACCCAATAAGATCAAGGAGACAGGATTCATCATCGTCATCATCCATGACAACTAGAACAAAAAGGGAGAGGATGGATATTTGATACATACCAGACAAAAGATTGCTTTCAACAATAAAACCGATTTAGAATATACCAATATTTTTTATTAAACAATTTATTAAGTTGACAGATGCCTACTATTGGCAAAGTTCTTAAATAAACCTCCGTCTTCTACAGAGGTCCATTGATTTATCTCGAAATCAAATTCAGTCACATGTAATGATATACAAAATCCCATGTCATGTTTTTACCATTTAGGATTTTTTTTAGAATTTTAAGTTGGAGAAAGACAAATGATAACCAAACTGATTAAATGGAACTTCTGTGACTTAAAAAAGTAGTAAGAAAAATCAACACTGAATGCAGTCTCAAGACTCCAATTAAAATGCTTCTACAGGAATTTACTCCCAGCTAATCCCAGTGAGGGAATAACCAAACACTACAGAACCTACAAAGACTTGTTACAGATTAGTAGCTATAATACTGACCAGCCAAAAAGGTAAACAAGTTTAGGTCAGTATCATGACAGTGTTGTTATAGGCTAGAACCAGAACTATAGCCAAGACATTACAAAGCATTAAAAAGAACACTATTTTCTAGCAGACCTTTCTTAGCTATTGCCAGTGACAATATGGCCACTTCCAGTTTCTCCTCAACAATACTCAGAAGTGTACTTAAACGAACTTGTGATTAACAGCACAGAGTTCTGACAATCCTTTTAATGGGTGGAGAATTCATTTGCATTAGCCAAACTGAATGTAAGCATCCATTCACTGGGTGCAGGGTATTTTTAGCCTCACAATATCATGACCACCAACTCTTACGCACTGCCTGCTTGGTCGGGCGCTGCGTGTACCAAGTACATGCCATCACTCTCCTTCCTCCGACTGCTGTTCCTTCGAAGCTTCTCTTTGCATACCCTGGTTCTCCTGTTCACCCTAACTCTCAGAATGTCACCTGAGACTGTACCTTCAACCCTTTTCCCTGTCAGTAACTCTCAGGACCACTTTATTCTCCCTTGCTCTCTCTGTAAATATCCCATCTTATCCACCAGTTCAATTATCAACTGCTGCTAGCATTTCCGAAACTTCTTGGTAACCCTCACTTCCATTTAGTTATCCAATGTCATCTCCAGAGTACCTTCTAATCCACATCAAATTGATCACTGTGCATTCCATGCTTGGTTTTTTTCTCAACTTTGCTTAAAAAGTCTACTGTCATACTTATCACTCAAATTTATTAATATAGTTTTGGCTTTAATTCATTTTGCTCTCTCTCTTACTTCTTGTCAAATAGAAACTCTCCCTGACCAGATCCACGTGAATCGTTCTTCAGGCTCTCCCTCATAGAGATCTCCATAATGATTAAGACAATGAAGGGACTGGAGCATCTGTTATACAAGAGGCTGAAAGCACCAGGACTGTTCCACTGGGGAACAGAGGGCTATGGGGGAATCTTATATATGAGGGTCTAAAGACCTGGCTGGAGGGTGTAAAGAAGACTGAGCCAAACTCTTCTCAGTGGTATCCAGTGAATGAACAAGAGGCAAGGGGCACAAATTTAAACAAAACAAAACACATTTCAACATAAAAAAACCCCTTTTTTTAAAACCCTGTGGGTAGTCAAATACCAGCACAGGTTTTCCAGCAAGGTTATGGAGTCTCCATCCTTGGAGATACTCAGAACGCAGCCAGACCACAGGCCTGAGCAGCCTGCTCTGGCTGAGCGGGCTGTGAGCAGGACAGTGGAAGAGGCAACCTCCAGCCATCCCTTCCCACCTCAGCTGTCCTGTGATTCTGTAACCTCTTTCCTGAAATTTTTCTATACTCCACTGATTCCGAACCTGTGTTGTACTTCAGACTAGCAGAGGGTACCCTGTCCTCTATACTGCGTAGCCTCATTCAAATTTTTTCTTCAGTCTCCTGTGCTTTAGCTTACAGCACGGGTGAAGCAGAACCAGAGCATACATCACTGTAAGGATCCCTCAGTATCACCTCTCTGGAAGAACAAGAAAACAAAGCACGGCTACAGAGAACTACTCTGAATGGTGACAAAATCAGCATTCATGAGGTGATTATGCATCCTAAGAAAAATAATTTCTCCCATGATTCAGTATTGCATCTGCTCACTGTTGCATACAGCCACCAGCATGAGCACTGATCTTGCAATTTAATGCTAAACAAGTAACATGCCATTTTATGATGTCACAAAATTTAAATGTAAATGTGCATTAGTAAGAACAAATTAATAAGCAATTAGCTTATTAAGTGATCAGCATTCTGCTGTAACTGCACTGTTAGTACTACTTACAGAAAGCTGTTACTTCCTCTAACAGCCAAACAGCACATCCGTCTCTCAAGAGCAAGGTTTCAAAGACCCCTAACTAACCCAAAGTAAAAATCAGCTCTATTGAAAGTCAACAGGATCTTTGTTTTCACACTGCATGCCTGCTTCTGAAAATCCCATCCCATATGGCAATACTGACATTGTTATTTAAATAAAGTAAAATGTCTTTACCAAACCAAACCAAATACTCACTGTGACTATACTACAAAAAGGATTCAACATGATGGAAAGTGACCACATAGAACTTTGTTCAGTCAGTACTCCTGTGGGTATTAAAACTGCTAACACAAATTAGACAAATTTAGTAAGTGCACTAAACTCTTGAAAACCTGCATATAACTATCAGAAGGAAAATAAATAGCATTAAAACAGTAATGAGAGAAAATCTTAATGGTAATACATATTCTTCACTGCTGAGCCCTTTAGCTGAACATGCAGTTGGCTTTATTAGAAAAAAATAATTTGTTTGTCCTCATTTCGCAAACATGATACAAGAAAAATCTACCCAACATACTGTAAACTCCTACCAGTTTACAACAGACAATAAAACCCAAAGAAAACAGCTACATTTTTTTATAAACACCAAGAATCACAGCCAGCCCCTCCAGAAGTACATCTTCCTAACAAGCTTGAACAGCATTCTTGTCATCACTGGCAGAATTCTATACACCCATGAAAAAGAAATATTATGTCACTTTTTTTTTTTTAAATTCTGGTTTACCAAAGAGCTGATTTGTATAAAACCATTACCAAGTTTTTATACAGCTGATGAATACACCACCACAGAGCCACAAACACACCTATCATACACAGCTCTTGCTACATTCAGAAGTTGTTCTGATCAGCATTCGCAGCCTAAGGGACTACATGCTCCTGCACAGTCAGGTGACTACCATCTCAATACCCCCACACGTGATGGCTAGGTAACACGACACTAACATGATGCTGCATGGCAGTACCTTTGCAACGTACCACAGGACCAACACACAATTTAAACAGCACACATGGGGCATGTGGTCTGTGAAAGAACAATCAAGATCACAACCAAGCAACAATCCTACCTATTTAGACTAAATTCTGTTCCTATTGCACCACACATACCCAAGATCTACATAACCATGTGACTGCAGGTTTAAATCGTTTTAACTGATGCGGATTTTCAATGAGGATTAGCATCCTATTAACTTCAGGACAGCAACAGAGGTGGTGCACAATCAGATCGAGTCCTTGCACACCCAAAAGCAACTACTTGTTCAGTGCATTTAGAAAAGAGGGCAACTTTAGCAACACATGACCTTGACAAAGATGATCATTTAAAAGTGTGTAAATAAATGCAAGCCTATCCTGTGAAACTTTCCTAACACGTTTTCTACAGCACAAATGGTAGAAAAGCTTGCTGCTTTTCCTATCTTCTCAGTTCTTCTATACACAAGTTATACAAATTCTGTCCTCCTCAGCGTTTGTTAACATATAGTGAGCCAAATCAGTGACTGATGTATGAAATGGGTATAAACCGCACTAAGCCAAGACAGTTTGAAAATAAAACTTGACACAATGAGTGGAATTAGAGGATTAGAGTTACGTAGCCTAGACCAGCGGTCTCCCAAGTGGCGTTTGTGCACCCCAGTGGGGGCGCAAGACAATCCACTGGGGTGCAGGAAGAATAATATTAGAACTTCAGTAGTACCTGCATATAATTTGTAAATGAATATACATATATAGAGGGTGCATGCTCAAAAAACTTTTACCAATAGGGGCGTGAGATCAGAAACATTTGGAGACCGCTGGCCTAGACTCTTGAAGATTGACTCGCTTCTGTATTTGGATCAGTTGACTAGGGCTTCAGCCCATGGGCAAAGTGGATGAGTGGAGGCTCCACGTGAGGTTTGTCTGGGCCATCAGTGTACCCAGGGCCTGACAAGAGCCCACACTAGAGACAGCTGGGGGGAAAATACGCATTGGGAAGAGTCACACAACCTGCTGGAGAGCTGTTACAATGTAGCCTAACAAATAGCTAATTATCATCAATACTGTTCCACAGTGTCTTTTTTTAAAAAATAAAAAAAAAATCCCACAAAAAAATCAGTTTTTCTTAAGTAGGCCAAACTCAGCCCTGCTGGTGCATGCAACTAATTTACAAAGGGCAATCCTTACTAATTAGTCACAATCCAGCACAGATATTCCCTGCAACTTACTATTAGCAAAGCCTCTACTGTTTTATTTCATACCCCTGCTGATGTGCTGGCGAACCCAGTACATCAACTTGGGTCACACGTGCTTGTGGCAGCAGCACTGCGTACCCCTTCTGGGAAATAACCAGAGTGTCCTTTATCACACGCTCCCAAACAGAATATAAGAAAAGGTGAAAGTAATAAAGCCGACAAGGAAATCCCAGCTATGGAGACCAACCCTCTGAGGGACTGCTGTAACTCAGCCTTAAAGCCCCTGCCTTCCTTTCAGCACTCTCGCTACAGAGCGCAGACAAACAAAAGAGGAAGAAAGCAGTCCTGCACCCGCTCATCCACTTTCCCTGAGTCAGCTCAAGGCTTTGAAGAGTCACCAGGAACAGAAAATTGATCTGACAAAATACATTGATCCATTTCAACTTGGATTAGCTTCTTGATTTGGTTCTGGCTTGTCATGGGGCTATAAGGGTGCTAGTGCCAGCACACAAGAGGGAGCAGGAATGAAGGGGCTGGCTAGTTAAGTACAAGGGAAGGCAGCAGTGCTTCCGGCCAGCTTAAAGCGACCGTCAGACTGTAGCCACACACGTACAGTTAATTCAGCCACAACTCCCACATTAGCTGCAGTGCAGGCAGCAGGTCAATAGATGCAATTATTCCCGTCTACTCAGCGCTTGTGAGCTTCCCTCTGAAATACTACGTCCAGTTTTGCCACACACATACCCTAAACAAATACAAAGAAACTTGGAAGAGTCCAGCAGAGTGCCAATAAAATCCTGCAGGCACGTGACACTAAGAAAGTCTGAGGGAACTACATTTCTTCAGCCTGGACAACAGAACGCTAACCGAGGCACTACTACCTGCAGTCTGCCACTAGCTAAAAGCAGTACTAAAACGAGCAGAGCCAGCCTCTTCTCATCAATGCACAGCAAGACACAAGCAACAGCCAAAGCATGCAACACAGAAAATCCCAAATGGATATAAAGGAAGAAGAAGTTCACAAACAAGAATGCTCAAGAGGGTGGTGGAATTACCCCCTTTGGAAATTTTCAGAACTCAAACAGCCCTGACCAACCTGTCCTAACTTCGAAGCTAGTTCTGCTTACAGCAGGGGGCAGGGCCAGATAACCTCCAGTGGTCCCTACCAGCTTAAATTTTTAATCACCATGCTACACAATCCACAGTATCATGCAACACATGCAGGGTCTACAACCTGCAGAGTCATTAAAACTGGATTTGTCCAGAAACAGTCCAACTATTCATACATGCTTCATAAGCTGTACATAACTTAAAAAATGGGATAATTCAAAACCACTGTAATTACTGGATTTTAAATTCACTCAAGTTATATTCGAGCTTGTCACAAAAGAATTATTTTCCTTTCTCAGAGTCCTTCATAATTTCATACAACCTTAATACTACAGACACAAAGCAGTAAAATATTATTGTCACATTTTGTAAAAAGCCTAAAATAGCAGCTAGTTCAGAAAAGCAACATTTAGAGCAGTAATTCCTAAAAGTGTGACAAGATCAACATCAAAACTTGGTAAGCCAGAAGTAAGTAAATTTATCTGCAAACCTGTTGTAAAAATCTACAAGCTCCTAACTTAACATTCAAGTACATGGGATCGATCCCTGACTGGGAGTATGCTGGCCCATGACTTCTGAGAGTGAACACTGACCTTTGGAAATCAATGCTTTAAAGCAAGGAAATGTAGTTACAGCTTTCTAGTGGGAGATAATCACACTTGCACACAGTAACATACGTAGCACCTGAAGCAACTACTGTTTGAGTTATGAGATAAGCCCACTAATCCTCACAAGTTCAGTAAGACTTTGTACACATCCAGTCAGCAGCAACTCTGACACCACCTCCACCATGCTTTATAATGGATCCGAGCCATCAAACCTCCTGTGCCGTTCTGTTGCTCTACACCATTCCCCAGAATTTTAATCTACAATACCAACATTCATAGTAACTTCACTATGGAATACCTGAAGAAATAAACTGCCGCTGTAACAATAATCATCAGAACAACAAAAAAAGAAGAAATCAAAGTTACTGCCAACAGTCACTGTAGAGAATGGCATTGTAGTGAACTGAGTGTGCTAGACCACATTTATGGCATTTTTATCCCTCATGTCCTTTTTGAATACAGATGTAAGATAGCCCTGTTAACCCAGTACAAGCATCCATCCCTCGTTAAATTACATCAAAAGATCACAGCAGCGTTAAGTGATTCCACACGGACTGCACAGGCAAAACGCCCAGAGTTGAAATCCTCCGTCTTTCCCTCACACAAGTTTCCATCACGATTCCCATTAATTTTCACAGTGCTAATATTTTGCTCAGTGTGCTTCTGAACTGGGGGGGGGGGGGGGGGGGGGGGGGGGGGAGGGGAAGATGCCATTTCACCACATACTAGGTAACGCATACCATTTAAGCAGTATGCACTTCAGGCTGCTGAAGTGCTCGCTCTACTGCCTTACATACACTGTGAGTTCTCTCTCAGGTTCCGAACAGCCAGCCTTGGATTCATTGACAGAAACTTACCTACACAGGAACAAAACCTCATCTGCATTCTCTGCAACACAGGAGAGTAAGAAAGGAGTATAAACTCAAACCCTTATTACCATGTATTTTATTCTTACATTTCAAGTCCATGCTACTTTTGAACAATCTAATATCTTGCAAACTGGGCAATTTCAGATTCTTGTAACTAACCAAGCATGTGTTTCATGATCAACTTAAGAGCTGCTCGCCATATCAAGCCCTGCATTTTCAAGAAACTGATTTTTGCACAGATGGAATATAAAAAACATCATTAAGAGGTATTTCTGCTTCCCTCCATTACTGTAAAAAATTACATACAGCAGCATAATGACACATTGTTCAGTGGAAAAGAGGCAAATATTGAAAAACTTGATTGCAAATTAAAATCTCAATTTTACTCAGGCATAATTATCAAAAAGTTGTCATTTCAGGACAACAGGAGTAAGGAAGCAAAATTAATTTTTAAAATGTACTTTGTAAAACACAAGGATTTAACTACTCACTTGTAAACCATGCTGTGTTTATGTTCTACAATATATAATTATTTCTTACCAATATTTTCTCTTCCAGAGTAATCAACAAAAAGCAACTACTATACTGTTGCAAAATCTACCACAAATTGTGCTCTAAGAAAGAGCTAACAGAGTAAGAAATTTGGGATTCTAACCTAGTAGTTAGAACTACTAGTTAACTAAGTAACACAGTGTGATGTGCAAGTGTGAACTTTCTATATATATATAAAAACGTATTTTCATTCCAAGATTCTAAATCTGAGTAGTACTTTTAAGATGAACTTAAAATATTTGGAATTAGCTGTGGAACTGAATTTAGTCATCAGTATTTCAAAGACATCTGTATACAACAGAGTACGAGAAGAAATTTGTAATTTTAAACATTCAGAAGAATGATGCAAAACCTCTCTACGAAAAACTACTCAAAAAAAAATGGGAACTATTCAGGAGTCAGATAAATAGTAGCAAGAAAAGAAACACAGAGTGCTACCTCTCATGAATTGCTAGGCGCGACATTATGCATCTTCATGGTTTCTACGATCTGGCAGAAGATGAACACCTAAGAGGGCAGGCAGCATCTTTACACAATTTTGAAGTACCAGCTCCACATACAGAAGGGCAAATAAAAACCACACACTGAAGCACAGACAACCTACAACAGGCTGTTTATCCAAGCCTTAAATTTTATTCCCCTTTAGTATACCATTAAAAAAAAATAAAAGATTCTTCATTTGAGTTTGGCAAATGTGGTAACTCATCAAGCTTCCAAAAACTATAGTGACATTTTAATAAACTAAGAAAAAAATGGAAATGTGCAGTCCAATTGTTAACAGTAGGTATGATAGTAAATGTTAATTCAGCTGCAGTCAAGCACACCAAGTACATGTGCGAACCCCCAGCGCAGCTGTCTAAAATCTGGTTTCCCTCAGACACACATGTTCAGCATTGAATTTCTCATTTATTCAATACAATTTTTTCCTATTGCATCCAGAGCTGCTCTTGGCACACCGAAATCTTGACAGGACTTTCATCTGGAAACAGATTTTTTTTAAACCACATAGAGAAAATCCAAAGTAACTCACAGCCTGGAGGTCAGGATGCTTACCTACCCCATGGGATTCACCAGGTTGAACACTCAGCTCAGCCCATTTCCCCAGCAGCGACTATCCCCATCACTGTGCTACGTACAGCCTGTTTTGGCCTCTGTCTTCTAAGCTGCTCTCCCACACACACAATTCTTCAGGAACCTCAATATTCATAAAACATTCCGAAACGTCCTGGTTTCATCCCAAAAGAGGAAAAGAAGGAAGCGTAATCTCAACAGTTCCTTAGGAAAGAAATGTTCACCTGCCCAAAGGAAGCTAGATGCTCTTAAGTATTTCTTGAAACTACTGTATGCAATAAGGCAGGCTATTAGCATAGGTTATTTGTGCTACACAATACTACAAGAAATGTCAAGTCAGTTCTTCAGATGTTTTTACCCTGTTTCTACTAGAGGATACCTGTGTGTCATACTCCTCATTCTGTGCATAATTTTCAAAGGTTCTGAAAAAATACTTATCCAGTCCCAGAATGTAACTTCCTTATGAACCGACCGTTTCTGAATTTATAAACTGATGCCCAATTAATACCTTTTCATTGCCACTCTAGTCCATACTAGCTTAAAAAAAAAAAAATTGTTACCTTGCCACAGGCATGGTTCACACAAGCTAGTATCAGCTAACAACTGCAATAATTAAAGCTGAACAGAGATTTATTTATACTCCTTTCAGTTATGATGTTTGGGAAATCAACTGAAATTTGAACATGACGAATTGACAGAAGTGTAACTAATTCAGCGGTGCAGTCCTTATCAACGCCCCCAAAACCAGACTGAAAATCCTCCACACTGCCAATCTTGTGCTTGCTGAAGCCAATGGAGATTTTGCCACCTATTTCAGTGGGGCCAAGATATTTTCTGTGGTTGACACATCTCAAAAAATTCAAGCTTCAACACCATGTCCCGAAATTCCACACTGAGATCAAGTTCACAGTAAAACTACTGCAAGGTCCACCTGAGACAAGGCATAAGATCAGCCCTTACAAAAAACGATCAGCCTCTTGCACTGAAGTTAAAACTTTCTCCCTGGACTCCCCTTCTCTTCACTTCAACACCCTTTCTTAATACCTTCAATGAAAGAAAGGCTGTTCTATTACGTTTTTATAGTGATTTGCCCACTTCCTTTTCCTTTTGGTGAGCATTCCCTTACTCAAAGTTAACACTGGAAGTAGCTCTAGAACATTTTAAAACTAGTGCAAGGAAATAAATTAAAGCAATAAAAAAACCTGATAGTGTATTTGTGCTAGTTAATCACATCAGTTTTTGTCTAAAACCTCAGTGATTCTCAAATTAAGCAGAAGTAATACAGACACAGTAAGTTTTTTTCAACCATGAAAGCAGGGCAAATGAACATTTGAAAATAAAGAGATATATATTCATTTAACTTTCTGATGATCTTGGAAAAACATAAGTTCAGGTCAGTGTTTATGCATTCACGTTGGTGCAACAAGGGCTGCTTATTCCAACTTTTAAACTAGAACAAGAAACTCCAACTAGTTGCAGGTCACTATGAATATTACAACAGTTTATTAATCTTGCTGGTTTTCCTCTACTGTAAGAAAGCAAAACAGGCTTGGTTCTGTAGACAATCCCCATGTCTATGCTGGACCAAGTATGTCACCATAAAAAAACCTTTCAAGCACAGATGCAACTTATTCCAGCAGAACTACTAGAAAAAATATGCCAACTCTGAATGGAATGAAGTACGTTATCAAAGAGGCTCTTAGGCCTGAACTATATCTTTCACTTAAACAGGGATGACGCGCTTCCACACTCTCACTGCTACACCTATGCTAAAAAGCGCCAGCCATTAAACTTACCACAAGCCTAATGCAGCATGAAAAGGCATGATCATTGACTATTAGAGCCACTTTACAAAATGTAACTGCAGTTATGCAGACAAAACTTTTCTGGAACCGATGTGGAAGTATACCAGCAAAATTCTGAATATACAGCTGGAGTACAATGGAATGCCCAAGCGGCATACCAATGCATCCATGCCTGCAAAGCTCTTCAACTCTAGACCACGGACTTACCTCTGTCGCAAAACTTTATGGATACAGACAGGGTCCTTGGAGGAAACTGGAAATGCGACTTGTACTAGCAGGACTTTGGTTTTTTCTCTCAGTATAATTAAATTACACACACTCTACTGGAAAAGGACGCGTGGTTGGGCACGAAAACTTCACCTCTCTAAGGTGAGAAATACCTACCTACGGTAGAACCATCTCTGTGAAGGGCACAACTACGTAGCACTGACCTCACCAAAGGCCACACATATACTGAGAGTATTATCAACTCAAGAATACAGGTACAAATGTACAAAGCAAGTGCTCAAAGTATGAACAAAATAAGAACACTTAGAATTTATGAGTATCATACTAGTGAATATGCCAAGGTGCACCAGTGAAAGCACAGCTGGGCTAGTGTATCAACATGGTGAGCTCCTGCACTCCTCCATCAACACAAACAAGCTATGCAAAATACAAGTACTACTTGCAACAACAACGAAGTATTTCGAAGCTCAGACATGGCCAAAAAAATACATCTAAAAAGAACAGATCTAGTATATTTGAATACTACCTGCCGAAGATCTCAACTGAAGATGAAATACATTTTGCTTTAACGCAAGCAGTTCAGATGAGAAGAGCACACGTAGTCATTTGGCAACTATTATGCACTGAGAGAATATAAACTGGTCATTCTTATCCCATTTTTGTCATTTCATTATTTTCACAAATTAATGAAAAAATCCACATGCAATCTGCCAGGCAATAATGCATAATAATTTTATTGTATAAAGATACACTACCACTAAAAAAAAAATTCACTATCTTGACACCAAGACTACTGTTAACAGAAATGCAAAATAATCACTTCAAGAGAGTGCATTTCTTGTAATAGTAAGATTTCTGAAATATGTGAACAAATATTGTACTCCACGCTCAACAGATTTTTTTAAACAAAGTTTTAGCAGCTGTACCGTTTAAAAAGCTAAAATGTTAACAACGTTGTCCCCATGAAAGTCTTTAGGAAAGAGAGTTTCTATCCAGACAAATTTTTTAGTATATTCCAAGCAATAAAAATGTGTATTTCACAAGAAATGTTGTTTTAAACTCTTCAACACCAACAGGCGAAGAATTTAAAACAGCCTTAAAATTAATCCCAGATCTTAAAAAAAAAATCTCCCACTTCCTTCAGGAACGAGCAAGAGGCATGGGGAAGCCCTCCTCTGATCTGTCAAAAAGCATAAAAAGAAGAGCTAAACAAGCATTCCACACTCCTTAGTGGGCACAGCATGAGTTGATCTGGCAGCATACTTGCTGGTGCTGAATACAGATGTTGTTGGTATTGAACTCGAGCCTCATGAGCATTGAGCAGATTACACAGAAATGTAAAAATAAAAAAGTTTTGGTCAAAAAATAGGAGACCATTTGCAACACTCTCCCTAAAAAACAGCATCAAAACAGAACTTAAAAAGCGTACTAGAGTGGAGCTGCCAAGTTTTGAGTAATTTGGAAAAAGCACTGCTTCCTATGAGACGTGAAGGAGTGATAAAAACTTAAGAGATGTTAGTCCCCTCCTTCAAAAAAAACTTACCAAGAAAGTAGCAATAACAAAATGAGTTATCTGCCCACCCACCAAAAAGTTACTTGCCCTTCTATTTTTGCGAGCACTTTTAAAGGTATTGAAGGCCCTTCAATGAAGATTATTTTTGCCCTACGTGCTGCACTAGAGCATTTTTTAAAGGTGGATCACTTTTTTAAAAACGTTGTATTTTTTGGTCCTCATTCAACGGAAGAGGATGTTCTTTCAGATCTTTTTTTCTTCCTACGCTCTGCATCTCATGTCAAGAAACACGGATTTTAGAGATATGAAAACAGGCTCTGAGGCGATATTCACCGGCTTTAAGCGGGGAGCACCGGCCCCTCCAAACCCAGCCAGTTCAAAACCTCCCGGGACCGGGACCCGGACCCAGACTACTCGGGAGATGGGGAAGCCTGACAAGGCGGCGAGTCACAGCGACGACGCTGCCGGGGCCCTTCCCGAAAAGGCCCACGCCCAAAACAATCCACCCTTTTTGCTCCCCTGCGCACACACAGCCCAGGAGCCTTCACCTCTCTCCCCAAAGCGCACACAGAAAAAAAAAAAAAAACCCTCACAGCAATTACTTAAAGGAAGAAAGCGCGGGGAGAGGGGAAAGAAACAGCTTCTGGGATTTGCGGGGAGAGGCTCTCGGGGCCCGAGACAGTAACGCTTCCGACACAGAAAGAGAAATGGCCCGAGCGGGGCGCGACGGCAACGCCCCACACGGCGCGGCGACAGCAGAAAGGACCTTAAAATGGCGCCCGTGGGGGAGGAGAGTCAGCGTGAAACTGCGCAACAAACGCTGGCAGGAAGCCAGGCAGCGCCATCTTCCCCGCTCTCTCCCACTCCCACTCGCAGCCGGAGCTGGAGCCCGCCAAGGCTCGCCGCCCAGCCCGGGCACGGCCGAGCCGCCTCCGGAGCGGCCTCTCCGCTCGCCCCGCGGTCCTCCGTCGTTCCGTGCCGCCGGGCCCCGGGGAGGAGAGAGCGGGGACTCGGGGGGAAGCAAAGGCCTCCCCCCCCCTTCCCCCAGTGATTATTTAGTAACGTTTCTGAGTAAATACAAACGCGCCTTCTATGCGTCGTTTAATTTTGCCCGGTTTTTAACATTAATGCGACCGCTTTCAGCCATAATCTGTAAGTGAATTTTGCAGTTAACAGCAAAGGCATACTGTAACTTAAGTACTGAAGCCCCCCCCCCATAACCCAATAAATTTGAACTGTGAGGATTTCAGAAAATCCCCTCCACAACCAACTACTGTTTTAAGCCACAAGTAAAAACTACTCGTAAAACGTTTGTTTCTTTTACGGAAAACAATCCCAGCAGCACAAAGGATCAGCTTCACATCCACTCCACAGCAAAGCCAAACGCGTTACTCCAGAAAGAGACGGTTTATTGTTATGTTTTAAAACGAGGCGTTACAGTTCAATATTCTCTCTCCAGAAGGGGGGGGGGGGGGGGGGGGGGGAGAAAAAAAAAAAAAAAAGGAAAAAAACCCAAACCCATAGCTGAAAAACTTGGTCCCGAAAAGGAGAAAAAGGCGCATTAGCCCAAACCTACCGCCCGAGCATTTCGCGCACCCACAAAAAGCAGCACCGTTTCCATTCCTTGGTTAAAAGCAGGAGGCAAAGAGCAATTCGGAGGAAATTGCGAATAAAGAACCAAACAAATCAAATCAAATCTAGTGGCGACACCGAAAACGAGGAAACGAGTGAAAAATAAATCCCCAGAAGGCACAAATCTGAGACACAAGCTCAAAGAAATGACAAGATTAGGGTGGTGGCGAGCGGACGGGGGAAAGGAAAAAATCAAGCCAGGAGTGAAAAAGGAAAAAAGAAGAGAAAAATCCTTCCCAGCTCCACAGCCAGGAGACAGACGAAGTGTCTCCATTTTCCCGACGAGGAGGAAGAAAGAGTGTTTCACAGACCACAGAGCTTTAGAGAAAAGCAAAGAAACGAGGGGGGAAAAAAAAGAGGGAGGAGATTTGAAAAGATTATTTTTCTTTCTCCCTCACACACTCTCTCTATCCCCCTCTCTCCCTCTCACTCTCTCTCTCACACTCATACACACACACTCTCTCCCTCCTCTCCTCTTTCCATCCCTCTCTTGATGGCCATCAAGGGGGCGGAAAATAAAAAAAAAAAAAAAAAAAAGACAACAACAACAACTAATTTTAAACCGGCTCAATCAATGAGTCATTAAAAGAGATTTTTCTTCCCTCCTCTCCTGAATTTGCATGGCATCAGCAAGAAAAAAAAACCCACCCCAAACCTCTCCCCTCTCTGCAGCTATCAGCCTGGACCTGAAACCTTATCTCTCCCTTCTACCCCCCCCCCGCCTTTATTTTAAGAAACAACTTTTTTTTTTTTTCCAGTGCCCTCAGCAGCCACCACCACCAGCCTCGCGGAAAAAAAAAAAAAAAATACATAGTTCATTTCCATGTGAATCCACATCTGCCCAAACAACAGCCACCCACAAAATATCCCTCTTCTTCTTCCTCCTCGTCTCCCCTCTCGCTCGCTCTCTCTCTAGATATATATTTATATACATAGCCCCAGAGCCAATAGCTCTCTGGGCTGAAACCTAATATCCTGGTTTTGGCAACTCCTGGTTGTTAATTTGCTCCTCTTTCTTTTCTGTCTGTCTGGAGATAGATTTCCCCCCTCTCTTTTCCCTCCCCGAAGGAAGGGAGGAAGGAGGTTGTGTGTTTTTTTTTTTCCTTGAAATTTTTATCACAAAATTATAATACACTCAAAGGGAAACTCACCGTCATGAAAAAGCAGTGCCTTGTCAACGGGGTTTCTTCGCCATCACATCAGGGGCTGGCAGTGTAAGAGAGAGAGAGGGAGAGCGAGAGAGCGAGGGAGGGAGGGGGGAGAGAGCGAGGGAGCGAGCGAGCGAGCGAGGGGAAAGAGAAAGAGAGCGAGCGCGGCGCGGCGCGGCGCGGCACAGCGCGGCACGGCACGGCACCGCACGGCACCGCACGGCACCGCACGGCGCGGCTCCGCTCCGCACCGCTCCGCACCGCTCCGCACCGCTCCGCACCGCTCCGCTCCGCACCGGCGGGGCACGGCCGCTCCGCGCCGCCGGCAGGCAGGCAGGCAGGCACCGCCGCCCGGGCATCATGAGTCCCCGGCGCCGAGGCGCTCCCCGCTTCGCGTTTTGTACAGCCGGGCCCTGTAAAAAGTTCGGCTCGCTCTTTTTTTTTTTTTTTTTTTTTTTGGGGGGGGGTTTGGTTTAAAAAAAAAAGCCGTAGATCTGACAATCCCGAGGTGCCTCAGCTGTCCGCTTTCGGGTGAAAGTTTGGGGGGGGGGGGGTGGGCTGTGTTTTGGGTTACAGAACAGTAAAAAAAAACCGCAGGGTCTTCCCGCTAAGAAGAGCGTGCATGGGAACTCGGTCGATTTCCTCCATATTCAGGCTGTAAGGCACTACGCGCTCGGGGTGGGCGGGGGCGTCCCCAGAAAAATAACTGGAAGGTCACCTTGAAAAAGGTGAGATTTGATCCTCTTACAAGTTGCAATACTTCAGACACGTCCTTTTTCTTACCACCCTTGGTGGAAACAAATGGCACGAATTTCAGCTGCTTAAGAAAAAGTTTTGGGTAACCTACAAATGCTAACTTGGAGTCACAGCACTGACGGCTTACTGATACAAATCTACAATTTATTTTGGCTAAAAGCATTAACAGTAATTTTGCTCAAAGCTTTTTGGTTCTACAAAACTAATTCAACTTAAAATATTCACTTGAAAAATATAATCAAAAATTCTTTATTCGGATGATTCAGAGAAGCCTAGTTTATTTAAAACAAAAACATTTTGCTTGAAAACAGAGTTAGATTCTTAGCGTGTAGAGATATGTATGGTAATACTTTTAAAACAAGAAATCTCTTTAAAGACCCTTTTTCCGCTAGTAATCGCAATTCCCAACGACTTGCATGCAGCAACCTTTTCTATTTTCTTCCTAAGAAAAAGTAACTTTGTTAAAATGCCTTAGAGACAAGGATTTGAAGACTTTATTTAGTAGCGCATTCTTTTTTATTAGCTTTACAGCTCAAAAAACACTGAAGTTTTTAGTTCTTAAATACAACAACATGAAAATGGTTACGGGCAGTGTACTAAGTGGACCTTCTCCAAGAAGTTGGCCAGATTTTTTACATTTAAAAAATAAAGTCAGCGCCTCAGCATTGTTTTCAATTAGAATCTGGTTATATTATTTTTTAAGTATTCAACCGATTCATTTTGTAACATGGGAAACAAAGGTTAAGCCTGATTCCAAACCTTTGCCAAAGCCGAGACTCACCTGCAATTCTTGTTTACATGCATGTCCACAGTAGAAAATTTAGGTGAAGTTTCCAATCTCTGCCTAAACGGAAAGGTCAGGCCCGAGCAAATGGGCCTTAGCATGAGCCCAGCAGATCCCTTACGCAGCCCAGACATACTGAACGCAAGCATGGAGCCGCCCAGTCCATCAGGCAATGTATTAACTTCACTTTTCATACATACAGTATGGGCCTGAAGAGCCAACAATATGGACGTAAACACACGTGTCAAAGAGCTCCGCGTCCTAATTGCTCTTACAGCCTGTAATCCCGACATTAGCGTTCGAGAATTGAAAAGGCCAAACTTCAAGGTCCCTAGCTTCAACAAATGCTTCGAGGGGCCAAACCCTGCCCTGAACTAAAGCCTACTCAGCATCACTGGCTTTAGAGAACGTTGCTCAAGTAAGAACTTGTGAGCTGGAGGGACACCACAAGCGTTCTTCTGATTTGGATAACAGGAAGGAACTTTGCTTCAGAGGTTACGATGCAGACTATCTGATCAGCATATTATTATTCTCCCAGTCCTACAGAAAACACAAATAGGAAGTAGGCAGTACAAAGAAGGAATAGGACCAAGGAGGGACAAATGGCTTTGCATAGATTCCCTTATCGTAAGAAACAGAAGGAAACCTACGTAAATTCTCCACGGTTGTACTATAATTCACACTTACTTTCCCTGAAGGATGTTTCAAGGCAGCGTTGGCAATAACCTCACTAAGCAGGGACAGTACAAAAAGGGAAGGAGAGCTAACATCTACAGAGTGAAGCACCCTGAAGCGACTATATTTCTCCAGACCCACACAAGTCGGTGAGTTTAAGAATGAAAACCCTTTACATCGCCACTGAGTGGACAAAACCAAACCAGAACACGCTGTACGTCCTGCAGAAGTAAATTTGCATATATTTCTATATTTGTTATATCTGTTCAGATACAAAATTGGCTCAGGTAGAAATAGTTACTGAAAAAATCAAGAGTTGGATGTGACTTTATAGGTCAGATTGAAGCACACGCTTAGAGCAAAACTAATGTTACCTTTAGTACTAAGAAGTCTGAATACAGTCTTCAGCTGAAGTGTTATCGCTTTCTGGTGTACTACAGAATTTTCCAGACCACGTTTCTAAAGAAATACTGCTTTTTGCCGTGAGGTGCTCATGCTTTTTTTAAGAGGATCACATGGTGTTTCTGAGCTGAGTATCATCGCCCCAGGAGGTTTCCCCTCTTCTCACTGCCTTACTGCATTAACACAAAAGACCCTAATACGTCAAAATTCTTCTACCCCAAGGTCACCTGCCCAGAGCTGCCGTCCTCAGAGTCCTATTCTCCAAATTACGTGCCATGCACATTCAGTTGCTGTCTCTCCTTAGCTTCCTCAGTCACATCCATTCATTTTCTCATTCATTTTCCTGCAGCAGCTTCAGAAGAAGAAGGGGAAACAAGCATGAGAAGAAAGGCAAGACCAGTGTCAAAAAGGAATAGGAGAACTCTTTAGAAGACAGACGTTGATGTAATAATTCATAAGTACGGCTACCAGGAACATCATGCGCACCCATCACACGACATACTACTTGGCTATATTTTGACATCGGCTGTCAAACTGTGACCATGCTATTTTAACAACTACCACTCTCATAGGTGTGTAAAGACACCAAATGACATTTGGAGTGAGCTCAGATACAGAGCTCTGAAATGACAGATTGTGCAAAAGTGAAAACTAGGCTTAGATATTGAGAGGGAGAAAATAGCGGGGTACAAAACACCCGCCCCATCCATTCTGTCTCCAGGTTTCTCCCAGATCAAGTCACTACGTTATTATTCAGCCCATTTTTCCAGCTCTGCATCACAAGCATTCCAGTTCTTGTGCAATCATAAATTAGAACCCCAAAAGAAGATCAAGCAGCAGCAAATTCATAAGAAAGAACTTAAGGACGAAGCTATTTGGATTAAAGGAATGAATTCCACAGTCATCCCAAGATTCTTACGTGAACAGTTGTTTTGTAACCTTAACTCACTGCATCCTTTTGGAGGTATATTGGAGGGAAAAGAATGCCATTTACCCCGCTGCAGCCTTGCTTTCTTAGACAGAGTGATACAGCTCTATTGATGGCACTTCTCCCATGCTTCTTTCTCTCTCCATCCCTTAACATGTTTCTTGTGTCAGCTCATCACCAGACACTCGATTTATCCAACTACATACTGCTTTATTAATTACTAATTTAGATAAGAACAAATAACTCTAAGCTTGAAGGCACAGAAACAAATAGGTCATCATTAAAAGGTACAAGCAATAGAAAGGTAGAGGTCACAACACTTGAAAGTAGGGCGGGCACTCAAATACAGTGGCATGAAGGGAGAGAAGGACTTCAACTCGGAATATAAATGCAATGTACCACATGAAAAATTCAGTTCGATAATCCACATCAACCGCCAAATTTGAAATAGTTGCCACCAATACTTTGATGACCCACCAGTAAAAATTGCCTAAACGTTAGAAGTTGCAGCTTGATACCGTGCCTTACTTACACGAAACAGTACTTACAAAACCAGGGTCAGAACGGCATGATGTAACTTACAAAGCTGTACAACTCCAGTATCGATCATCGAACCAAACACAGGACTGTCTAACCAGTACGTATCTTAAGGGGCAATTGGTTAGGACATAGGTACTAAGAGGAGGTAATGAAGAGTGAACGTCAGATTTACACCAATACCAGAAGACAGACAGGTGTCTATGACTGCAGATTGTGTGAAGGCCAACAGGGCTGTTCTGTGATGAATCCAAAGAACAGGTTTTGGAGAACGGTGCTTCTCTGAGATGTGGATCTGACATTTGGAAGACAATCAAGCAAAACCAGAGAAAACGTGGTGACTGGACCTCCCATTGAAACAAATGACAATGCAAAATTATTACTGGAACAGATCAAGAATAACTATATCATGCTGCAGGTTATTTAACTAGAGTCTCATATTCTTCAGCTTAGACTACCTTAAAAAGGAGAACTAAGTTAGAAAGATTAATAGCTCTCACTTCCAATTTAGAATAATCTTACGATATTCAGCCACTGAAATGTATTGGAAAAAAGCACCTCTGGAGACAGAACTTTACTACGGTATCTGGAGAAATAATCTTCAACAACTAACACCGCCAACATTTATAGAAGAAATTTAACCTACAAATGATGGCAGAAATTAGGAGAAGCTTCTACAATATTCATAGTTCACTTGGTTAGCACAGATTAATGGAAAAAAAAATCAGGTAAGTAAGGATACAGAAATACAGAGTGTGTTAATGAGTAGATGGACACAAGGTTTAAAAAAAAAAATAGTAGTAATAATTAAAAACAGCAGCCAGGTAATGAAGCTAACAAAAGGACCATTCCTAATACGACTGAGGTGCTGTGGATGATTTTTTAAAAAAAAAAAAAAAAAAAAAAAAGGCAAATAAATATTAATAGAAGGAACCTAAGCAGAAAATGGAGGCCTAAAACATGAAACAAGGCATTACAGGGATAAGAGAAACACAGTGGAATAGTAAGTCATTCCAAAAGCATTCATGTTCAGGAAAGAAACACAAATATGCTAAGCTATACTTGTATGTATATGTAATGTAACTTTTACGTATATGTAAGGACAAGACAAAACAGAGGAACAGAAGGCACGTTATGAATAAAGCATCATCTAAGTCACAACTTTTGAGAAAGAATGGTTTTACTTGGGTATTTCTGGGACCCTGCTAGAAACCAACTGGATAAGATGTGGATATGAATAAAGACTGCTGTAAGATAAGTCTTAATATTATCACTAGAAAGTTTATCGATATGAATGGAATTTATTCTCTCAGATTGAGACTGAAGAACAAATGCTAATAATAGGAGGCAGTCCTTCAAAATGATAGCTGATAGATTTTTTCAGAAGATGAATACAAGGCAAAAAGAATACAAGTTTAGTTTTGTTAACTAATGAATATACTACAGGAGAGCTAACAGAAAATCAGTAAATTTGGATATAATGACTTCAAGTTAATTCTATTTAAATTATTTAGAAAAATAAACAGAATATGTTTGCAATTAAGATTCACAATTCCAGAATGGAAAACTTTGATATACGATTGAACCTAGGTGGTCCATTGAACTGGCTAGTCCAATAACCAAACACAGTTTTCTGAAATACCTTAAAATTAAAAAAAAAAAAAAAAAAAAAAAAAGTAAAGGCATCTGAAGTCTAAAGTGAGGCACTGAAAAAAAAATCTCTTAGGAACTCCAGAACTAATAGAATAACTACCTCAAAGGGAGAGTCCATAAGACAGCATCTGTAGTTTACATATTTGGTCTTCGGAATTTAACTAATGTCAATTAGCAAGTTAGGATTCTAAATACCAGTTAGCAGCTAAGCCTGGACCACACCTAAATGCTCTTCTGGTCTTGAGCTTTTGTCTTTAGCGTGTTTGGGCCTTCCTTTGTTAATCTTGACTTGCCTCTTGTCATAAAATGTTATGCTTTGAAGTCCGTCCCTGGTTTTGGAAGATAATTCATTTTCGTATAAATGAATTTGTTTCTCCCCCTTTGGCATTGGGAATACCAGGTTCGTGGAAGGGACCAGCTCAGACTTGTTTCAAAACAAGTGCACCTTGACTGGTCGGAATATAATTAGTATCTTAAGCATTCCCACGGATTACATTTCAAAGCTTTCGCATTACTCACAGCAATTAAGATGCACCAAATAAGTTTTATAGTTTTAGCTCTAACTCTCTAATTAGTGATTTAAAAACACGCATATTTTACATTGTCTTGCCTTTCCATACGGCCAAATATATAAAGCGCAACATTTAGCTTTTTTAAAAACAATCAGTATGCCAAACGTAATGTTAAAGAAATTTCTTATTTTTTTCCCAAGAGAAGAACACAGATACAGTGACTCGACAGTCACTTTTACTGAAGCCCCATTCCACCCTGAAAACTGTACAGACTACAGTATCTTAAATGAATCATAATATAGCTTACATCTTTAATGCCTGATCACAGTGCCAGAGGAGTTCAAAGAGCCCGTACTAAAACCGGCAGTAGAATACGATGGTTGCACAAGCCACTGAAGTACCTACTTTGTAGCCAGAAGTAATTACGTTCATCTGCTAATCTCTTCTCGAGAAACTCAGTCTTAAGAGGCAGAGATCCCATCTATCAGATAAGAGCTCCATGCAAGACACGGGGGCTGCTGCTTTTCTTGAAAACACAGCTAAAAGACAAAATAGCATTTTTTTTTGTGTGTGTGTAGACGCAACATTCATGCATTACACCCTCTGGAATAAAAAACATCAGTGTTGGGAATGCATACCGATGATAAGGAATAACTGTATTCACTTCCTCTCCTTCAGAGAGTTCAAATCTACATCGCGAGATCACGCCACAACTACGAGGTTCTTGACTTTCACACGCTCAGGAACCTCGGGTTTAAGAACCCTTTCTTATGAGGCCAGACACCCCGTTGCCTCTGCGGATGTTGCTTTTACTCCCCGCTCCTCTTAAAATAATGATGGAATGAGACAGGACCTTGAACCTTCACCTGAACTGTGCAACACATCTCACTACAAAAGGCTATGAGTTCATGCTGTTCAACTAGTTTAAATCAGCACAAAATATTTCAGGTAGAGAGCATTCAAGAGCTATAACCATGGGATACAGATTTAAGCCCGGAAGCATGCGTAATGGAGCTTATGTTTTGGAGTTTCACAGCGCTAGGTCCAAGTAAGCATGTGCAACCCGCAACTTCACGTAAAACAAATAGCACTGTACAGTCCAAGCAACAACAAAAGGTTTTACTGAAATGATTACTGTCTGCTTTCAAACCAGAGAGGAACTAAAGCACGTCCAGGGGAGAAAAAAAAAGTAGGAAAAAATTGTAACACAGACAGAACTATGTACCTTACTCTTATCTAATATCCTCAAACAGCAAAACTGCTTGTTGCAGCTACCCAAATGAGTCCAAGCCTGAGCTAGAAGGCTTATATTTTATTCAGGTGGTTACTGTTCGGGAAATTGTAGATCTTCTGTTTTCTATGGCTTATAATGGAGCACACTACGCAGCCTTAAAACATAAAAGTTGCTGCCAGCAAAGTCAGGAAGAAAATTGCCAGTCTTTGTATTACCACAGAAAAATATATATACACACCAATATCAATTATACCAAAACCTCAAATTGTAAGTGTGGAAAGTAAATTTGGAACATCAAGATGAGATGGCTGGAAGAATTTTACTGCTCCCTTTTTAAATTTTTCATTATGGTCGTACACTTCACCTTCTTGTATCTGGGGTTATTTTGCTTCTAACCCAAAAATCACTTGTGCGCATTAGCAAGGTGAAAATATTCCAGTCTCTCCCAGAAGCTCCTATTCACAAGTGTCTTTGGTCCTTATTAATTTAAACCTCCAATCACCTCTAGAACAAAACGATTTAGAATACCTAGCTTTCTAAGTGCCCAGATGTAATAAAAAGTAATCGTTATACAGCAGCATAAAATACATGGTATTTATTTTGAGCTGTGTACACTAGTGTTTTCTTGTAACCCGTTCATATATGAAGTTGGTTTACCCACTACAGTTCACCTACCGGGTCACATCTGTGTAACAGTACCAAAGCCATACTCCAGTAACATTTCTGCATACTGAAAAACAGCAAAAGCCTTTCCCCGTCAATATTCTCATGTACGGGATAAGCACTTACATCACTATTACCATCTGTGTAACCTACACTCATGGGAGCATAAGGCAAAGAAGCCCGCTATGTAAAACGAAACTTACACATCTTTCCTATGAAACAAGATGGAAATAAGGATTTTTTTTTCTTACAGTGAATTAAGTGCACCATATTCCTACCTAATGTAACATTACTGCAATTACTGCAGGAGTGGATTTGACTGTTTATTAGCAAAAATGCCTAAGACTTACTAAATACATCATTTAAACACATTGGTAGGAAAATAAAAGTCAAGTGAGGATATTTCCAGATATCCTTCCTTTTTCATGATAGAGCATTCTCCCTTTCTACAAGGTAAGAGGTTTTAATTTTTAAGACTCAAAATCTAATTTTTCAGAAACAAAATTCTGGATGCATTAACATTGCAGTGTTGTGACAGTTAAGAGCTGTAATGCATTAACCACGATGTCACCTGTCCTGCTGTCCCCCATCCAAACTGCTCCAAAGTACCACTGTTGTACAACCATCCCTTAAAAAATCCCCTGATTTTATAAGAATATTCTCTATTTTAGTGCAGGTCCTTTATGCATTTAAGGCATTTCACTGCCTTTCTTCAGTCATCCTAACTGGGCTGTTATCCTGAAAAGCAGGTTCGTTCGTCCAGTGTGCAAAATGCCAGACTACACACAGAGAGAAGGTATTTCATTTTTTTGCGGAAAGATTGGTGCTGGGTGGTAACCCACAAAGCTAGCACCCCACACCGAGAAACTATGAGGCATTTATACAGTTAAATGTGTCAGTCACAGCTAATATTCACACACCTCAGCTAATAATTGGTTGATTTCTTTCTTGCTTCGATGTAAAGGTACAGCTCACTTTTAATTTACCGTGCATGCTCAGAGATTAAGGGACTTACTGGGGGGCGGGGGGGGGGGGGGTGTTCCTGGCCTATGGGCCTGATTTTTAGTATTATAACGAGGATAGCTCACCTAATGCGCACTTTGTTTTAGTTCTTATCAACATCCCAATTAGTTTTTCTCCTTGACTATACACTTTATCACCCCATTCTCAGCGTCTTCGGAGGTGGGATGTTCCCTTTGATCAGTCTCTCAGCTCTCCTCAAGGATATAGTTGCAAAACAAGTGCTTCCCTATCTCTCAGCTCCTGTCTCTGGCCATCAAATTCTGTTTTGCCAAGGTCACACAGTTCATTGTTATGGCTTCGTGGAAAATTCCAAAAATTCCATTTTCTTCAGGATATCAGGGCTGGTGTTATTACATACAAGGTTTAAGTACTCTCTACCCTCCAACGATATTATTTCATGTCTAACACAGAAATTAAACCATATTTCTTAAGAAACAGAAAACAATGGCTACTTTCAAATGCTAACCTTGAGTAGCATAACAGTCTATGCTTCCAAACAGGAAGATTAGATGAAAAACTCATGCTGTCACCAAACAGAGGACAGTAAATTCAGAACATCTACTTTGGGTTTACCACCTTTTTGTTTCGATGGATAGTTTTAGGTCCTATGTTAATTAATTACAGGTAACTTAGAAATGCCAAGGGAAGAGAGATGATATTTGTGGAACTGGACAGGAGTGAAATTTGTGTTTGTATGGTTCTAAGAGAGTGCTTTGTGTTAACTTCCTTTGCAAAAATTCACATTCCATGAAATAGGAGAGCGGTTCTCAAAGGAATACCTCAGAATGATGGTCACTTTTCTACTTTGTAGCCAGGTGTACTGGTTCCTGCTGGACATTTACTTAAAACACATCTAGATATAAAACTTAACCGCGTAAAGAAAGCCTTCCTTGCCCCGTTCCCACATAGGCCCCTGGGGGTGGCTCACGCAGACCTCGCTCTAGGGCACAGTAATCCACAGGCACCGCTCTCAGGTGCTCCCTTCTGGTTCAAAACCCTCAAGAAACCAACCAAGCAGCTAAGAAGAAAACCAGACCGTTTGGCAGCACCTCCGCAGTCACCTGCGAGCACTACCGGCCCTTGCCGTAACTGCTTCCCTGCGGAAGAGGAAGCAGCAGGGGACGGTTAATGCACCACCGCCCTTACGGAGCCGGCCGCCGCCGCCGGCCCCGCGGGGCCGCCAGCCCGCCCGGGGCCCGGGGCCCGGGGCCCGCCGCCGCCCCGGCCGGCACGGCAGGCTGCCCTGCGGCGGCCCGAGGCCTCCCGGGCACACCCCGCCGGCTCGGGCCCCGCCGCGGCCGGACCTCATCGATCACGAAGGGCGGGCGGAGAGCTGCCGCCGCCGCCGCGCCCCGCCCGGGCCGGGCCCCGCTCCGGCCCCGCCGCCGGGCCAAGGGCGGCCGCGCTCCCGGCCTGAGGCGGCGGGGGGGGGAAGGAAGGGAGGGGGGAAGGGCGGGAAAAAGCGGGCCCCTACGCGCGCGCGCGCGCATAGGTGGGAGGGCAGGGGGTTATTTAGAGCCCGGCTGCTAATTTGGGAAGCGGGATAACGCGGCGCGCGGCACCTGCCGCCAGGACTCACCCCATCCCGCAGAGAGGCGCCGGCCCCTTTAAAACCACAGGAGACCCCTCCCTCCGGCCCTCCTCCCTTCCCGCCGGGAGCGCGTGTGGGTCCGTCCCCCCCCCCCAGCCCGCCAATCGGCGGTGGCGACGTATCCGGGGGTGCCGGCAGCCAATCGGCGGGCCGCTTAGTGACCGGAGGGGTAGGCGAGGCGGCAAGATGGAGGCAGCGGGCGAGGCGGCGGCGGCGGCCGCCTTGGCGGCTCCCCTCCAGCCCGAGGTGGCGGCGGCCGCCGCCGTGGTGCTGCCGGAGCGGCTGCAGCGGCGGGAAGCGGAGCGGCAGCAGGGCGTGGAGCGGCAGCGGCAGAAGAAGGAGGCGCAGGTGGTGAAGGAGGAGCAGAGCGAGTTCGTCGTCGCCGCCCTCGCCCGGGAGCGGGAGGCCGTGGAGGCGCTGCTGGCGGCGGGGCTGCCGGAGGAGGCGGCCGCCCGCCTGCAGGGGCTGCAGCGGCTGCTGACCGAGAGCGTGCGGTTCCTGCCGCCGTACGAGGTGCGGCAGGGCCAGGAGGCCGTGGCGCGGCTCCAGGGCGAGGTGGCGGCCCGCCGCCGGCAGCTGCGGCCCAAGAAGAAATTCGCCTTCCGGGCCCTGAAGAAAGAGGCGGCTGCGGGCAGCGACCCGCGCCCCGCGGAGCCCGCCCGGCCCGCCGCCCCCGGCCCCGCCCCCGGCCCCGCCGAAGGGGAGGCGAGCGGGCCGCCGCTGTGCGGCTTCAGCGGCGCCGAGGACGAGGACCTGGAGCTCGGCCCCGCTGAGCTGCTGCAGCGCGACGTGGTGCTCTCCCAGCTGCGCCGCTGCCGGGTGCGGCTCCGCGGCAACGCCAACACGCTGCGGGTGCGGGACTGCCGGGGCTGCACCGTGCTCTGCGGGCCCGTCTCCACCTCCGTGCTGGTGGATGGCTGCAGCGACTGTCTCCTGGTGCTGGCCTGCCAGCAGCTCCGCACCCACCGCACCCGCGACTGCCGCTTCTACGTGCAGGTGACCAGCCGGGCCGTCATCGAGGGCTGCGCTAGTATCTCCTTCGCCCCCTACACCTGGAGCTACCCCGGTATCGAGAGGGATTTCGAGTCTTCTGGGCTAGACAGGAACAGAAACAACTGGAACCTGGTAGATGACTTTGACTGGCTGGCGACAGACAAGCCTTCGCCCAACTGGAGCCTGATCTCCGAGCAGGAAAGAATCAGCTGCTGGGACTGACTGCAGAGGCAGCTCGGCGCTGAGCAAGAAATCCTGGTGTAAACGCATTAATTCATAAACTCTGGGACTTCATCCCGGATGTGCCATTAAATGCTTCCATTTGGTACTTAAATTGTGACTTCAATGTGTGACTGGATTTTTGTAATTGAAGAATACCAGTCAAATATAGTTTACCGTTCTTACACAGGTTGCTGCTATAATCTTTATGTATTACTGTGGAATTTGGCAACTACTGCAGAACCTCATTGAATTTTTTTCTAATGAAGGTGGGGCAAGGGGTGCCAATACACAAACAGCGGTGAGCCTCTGTTAGGGCTGTTGTGCTGCCTTCACTCGCACAGGCACAATCTGAATTAGCTGCAAGTAGTACAAGCTGTACTGGAATGGAAAAAGCAAATAGAAAACTTCCCATATTTTTGTGGTTCTCAAGTTGCAGATTAACAGTACACGAGGTCTTATGGGGGGTATGGGAGAGGACTTTTGTGAGGTAATGGGGAACAATGAAATCTGGAAGTTGTCTTTATTTAGGCTTTTATTTCACGTAAGATGAGTCTAAAGGGAAAAAAATCTCTAATGAACATTTAATGCTGTCCTGATATATTAATGATTGTTTGAAATTAACAAACCTATAGAGGCTATATAAATATTAAACCTTCATAGTCTGAAAATATGTGAAAGAATGCTCCTTCTGTAAACACTTAAGATTAATAAAATGAGTGCTTTGAGTTTACCTTTGGGGGCATACAGTACGTGCTGATTAACATTACAGAAGCTAGGTAAACTGCTCTGCTGCAGTCTGAAACTTCAAGGGAGAGATGTTTAGATATGTCCTACTAGTTGTTTCATCTGTCTGCCAGACGCTAGGCTTTGGAGTACTGTGATCTTAATTTACAGCACCCTGCTACTCTGTAAGCGCGGTGCTGACAGAGGGAGTCAGATGGGAAGATGAAGTGCTATATTCTAGTTCCAAAATTGCATGTTATCTTGCATAAAGTGCACAGTAACTTAAGTCTCATTTCTTCACTCCTGCTAAATAAATAAAGTAGCAACATTATGGAATACAGTGTTTTTACAGTGCTCTGTTAGTGGTGGTGAAGTGACCACTATCCAGACATAGTAGTTCTAGGTTTCCAAAAGCACTCCTTAACTTGTGACACATTACAAGAAATCATTGTTTATCTTGCCTAAGAATCAGCTTAAAGGTGTATTGTAAAACTGCAAAATACTTATGCTGCCCTACCATCATATATGTGCTTCTAACAGAAAATTAATACTTGCTGAACCATCAAAAACTGCATCATGGCTATGAGAAGTACTTGAAAATTCACTTGAGTACTTGACTGGTTTTGAGCAGAGAAACTTTATCTTAAGTTTTTCAGAATATTTAATTCAAAAGGGGAGAAAAAAGGTATTTTTTTTATATATTCTACATAACTTTGTTTTGTTTACTTTTGTTAACATATACTTTTTGACTGAATTTGGTTTTGCATTTCAAATATATTTGTTTTGAATTGATTCAGTTGTCCCTTTACTCATGAGTCTTCTTTGCATTGACAGTATCAAAAAAGTGACTTAAAGAAAACACCCTTAGTCTTGTTTTACTGTACATGGTTTTTAACATCTGTTGTTAAAGGGATGTGATCAGGTGAGGCTCTCTAGCATCTTAATTTTAACACATCCATCTTAGTAGAGGTCTGATTTTGTAGTTAATCTTTCTTCCCCACGTATGCTGATGGTGACAAATCAGTCCCCTTAGCATTCTCTAGTCCTGGGACTGCAGACTGTTCAACATGTAAAAAAAAAAATAGAGAAATGCCTTTGGTCTGCTAGCCAAAAGCTATAAACATTTTATTTACTATGTTGATAGACACTGGCAAATCTAGAAATGGAGATAGTACCGCCAGGCTTTAGTGGTTTTCAGAGATGCATGCTTCTCAACACGCTTCAAACCAGCATGGAAGTACATTCCTGCGTTAGCTGTTGGTCCGTAGCATCAGTACTGCCTGAACAAACAGAGCATGAGTCAAAACAAGGAGATTTAGACTTCATTGTCAGTCTGAAATTGCTTCTTCAGTGGTATTTTTCAGAAGTCAGTTATTGACATCCCAGTTCCCAGTGTTTCCCCCCTACCAAATACTTAACTTTTATCAAACCAAAATTATTACCTAATACTCTTCAGGAACATGGCTTTAGAGGAAACCAGTAAAGGTGTTCCAGACAATTACTTTTCCTTAAAGATTTATCATTACCTTTGTAATACAAAATAGGTAACAGAGTCTTGGTCTCAAGCATAACATGAGACAAGAAAATTCAGTCTGAGAACAAATCTGAAAAAGTTCGGCCAGGCAAATTTTTCTATGTGATTTATAGTTCTGAATATGTACCTTCGTATATATATACACACACAGTTGCACATGTTTCCATGCACATTTTTAAATGTTAATTTCCTAGGAGAAATTCAAAACTACTTTGAAACAGAAGTATGTTATGTTAATAGTAACGTAGAATGTGAACACAGGTTACACAGTAGGGAAGGTTTGCTAGCGTATTCATAGGCTCTATCAGTATAGAAATGGCAACTTTTTCAGGTCTGGAAGAAAGGAACACCTAAGCATTTCTATGTAATTAGTTACTTTAACAACATTATTTATAATTTTTAATTAAAAATACATATGGAAAAAGAAGTCACAATTAATATAGGCACAAGCAGGCTGTCATCTGCGTCCCCCAAAAGAAACAATTCCTCCTGACGCCACACCACCAGTGCAGACAGCTCATGTGTTGTTCACCTGTGCTATAACCCCCAGCATTCCACGAGCCCTTATAGGTGGGAAAAAAGTAAAATGCCATGTGAGTGAGAGAATATTAGCTGATATCCCAAAAGTACAGTTATTAATTTGAGAATCTGTTTTCCAGTCAAATCTAGTGGAAAGTGATAACTCAGATGTATTGAGAACTATATACTCATTAAATTTTTATGAAAGTATTTGAAAGCATGGTAGGAATAAGTGTGTGTGTGTATATGTATATCTAAATGTTTTTTCAGGGTAGTTACGTGTATATAATCTGTATTTAAAATTTCTGAGCTATTTCTTAAACTAATTTCTTAGCATTTCTTAGCATTTATTTTCTTAGATGGAAAACAAATATTTTTATGTTGACACATGCTCAAACTAATGTTCTGGAAATATGGTGTTGGGGATACTTTGGCAGGTCTGGATTATAGAGTTGTCTGGAATATTTCGCTGGAACTACTTATAGAGTAAATACTAAACACAGAAAGACTGAAAGTCTAGTCCACAGTATTTGTAACTTCATCATATTTCTTTACCTTTTGCCTCAACTGACAAGGTATCAGAAAAATTGCTTCCTATCTGCAAGTAAGCCTTAAGCTGTTTGTTCAAGAGGTCAAAAACCTATCTTAAGTAGGGAAGCAATGAAATAGGTTCACTGAAAGTGTGTGGTTTCAACAAGTGAGGAATTTTGCGCTATCTTGTCTCTAGATGACTTGACAATGGAGTGTCTTGTACATCACACTGAAGCAAACCTCCTTCAAAGAGAGTAAAGGGTGTGTCATGACATGCCCTGAGCTGCCAGCGGCAAGTGGCCGGGCTCCTGAATTCCCCTTCTGAAGCCTGCGACTGAGAAATATTCAGGGGGAAAGCTGGGCAGAGTTTGTAGAGCTGCTGGTTTGAGGAGATGTGCCAGGCTGTCTCCGTTCTTCTGGGTCAAGGAGACTTGCGATGCCAGCCTGGTCAGAGCCGCTTTGTCTCTCTGCTAATCGCAGCTTGGAGAAAGGAGGGCGGCACGTGCTCGGTTTCTTCCCTCAGAGCGATGAGCAATGCTGACATTAACAAAATGCCTGGCAACCTCTTCTAGGCCAGGAGCCAGGATTGCTTTGTGTCTAACCTGCCAGGGAGAGCCTGCAAAAATCCACTTCCCTGGAGACACAAAGGGGAAGAGGTACTTTGTTCGGGAGGCTTTGCGCAAGCTGAGCAAGGTTTCACGGCTGCGTGGGTAGCAGGTAACGTCAGGCTCACAGTCGTGCTACACGGAGGGCAAAAGCAGACAGAACTGCTGTGAAACCAAGCTGGTTTCAAGCTACCTTGCCTAGTAGCAAGATGGAGGACTAAAAACATGATGCAAAGGAGAAGACTATTCAAAGCAGCCCATTGAACGAGCATGTTCAGGGATGGTAATTCCCCAATCAGTTAAGAGCACCACCAGCACCACTTTGCCTCCATCTGCAGCAGTTTGTCGGTGTGACCCAGGTGGTGGCTTGGATTCACAAGACCTGCATAATGCAAGACTGAAGCAAACAAAGTCTCCTCAAGAACTCTAGCTCTGGTTTGCATTTCATTGACACCTGAAATACCAAGGAACTTCTTTAAAAAACACATACTCCTAAGAAATTAATATGCTAGGCATCAGAAGGGGCTGAAAAACGACTGCCTGCCAGGGACATGGTTGTGAAGATATTACAAGGGTAACAGAAACATCAGCACCATAAACTAGGAGCAAATTGGCCCTGAATAGAGGGCTAACGGGCAGAAAGTTTAGAAAAACAAGTGCAGGGCATTGTGAGGTGCAGAACCATTTTCCACAGGAAGTCATGAGAGCAAACTCTTGGTTTAAAAGTTTTTTTGAAAGACAGCCTGGTTGGACAGCCCTCCTCCAGCTGACAGCCTTACCGAAATGATTAAAGCCAGTGAAACATCCTTAGTTCACCACAGCGCTGTTACTCAACTTCTTAAAGCTCATATGTGTCTGTGAATGAACTAAAATAGTTCTATGCAAAAATAAACAGCAACAAACCCATAGAAGAAAACTGAGACCATTCTTCAACACCACACAGAGCTTTGCATATTAGCATTTGTTGAGGCTGTGAGAGGTAGGATGGACCAAAGCTTGCCTCCAGAGAAGCAGCTGAGAGCTTTGCTGCTACTTCCAGTAAGGCCACCATCTCACCTGGAGGGCCATCCCAAGAGGGACCAGCGCCCTCAATTCCTACTGGAGTCCAGACATTTCCCTCTATCTGCACCTGCTTCTCTGAATACCAGGAGTAAAAATGAAATTATTTGCATTCTCTCTTTATCCAGCCCTGTTTCATTTGAATAGATTCTGGTGTGGGCTCTAGCAAAATTGTTGTGTGAAAAAACAGGTAAGAAGTGCATGCATAAGACAATTTCTTACGCACTTTTATGCGTTATATTCTTCAGGGCTTGGGTTTTTTGTTTTTTGGTTTTTTTTTTTTTTTGGGGGGGGGTAAGTTTCTATTTAAGCAATAGCTGTATGTAGGCAAGGATCAAATCTCGGAGGCTTTACTTGGAATCGCTTCAGGTATTACAAAATGCTTAGAAATTCTTTAGCAGAAGGAGTTTTTGTGAATATGTACAATCCTTTCCCCCCTACTCACCCTTCATATACATCCTACTTCTGTCTTTCCAAGTGGATTTCTCCCAGCATATAAGAGGGGGATCTGAGGGCAGACTTGTTGGATTTGAGAACTCTGTGCGGACAAGTACATTTCTTCACCTCCTTTATGCATCATCCTTTTGCTGCTGAGCTCTGCCCCCTTACCTCCTGCTTTTCATCAGGCTTTCCCCACTGCTTGTGACTGTAGCCTTTTTTCTACACAGCCTTCCTGTTACGACCATTGGATCTGCACAAGAGAGCTCACAGCCCATACTGTACTAAAAAGCCAATTTCATCACATACAAGGAAAGATATGAATAACAAGGAAAAAAAAAATTTGTGCACCTTGTAGAATTTCAGCATCTCCATTCACATTGTGATCTGATTTATCTGACTTACTTGAGGATCCATCTGTTGTACTGAGATGTTTCCCAGCAGTGATGACTGTTGTGAGCCTTTTGTAAGCTTTTTTTAAATTCCCAACATATTTCTTTCCTGTTTCTGCAAGTACAAACATTGATTTACAACTCTTATTCTTTCAGTGGTGAACACTACACCCTAGCCATCACAGTAATACAAATAAATACTCATAATAAGCAGCTCGGGAGTCAAAGAAAAACTGTGTTTTCTGAACATGTTACCCTCACTGTGGATAAGGATGGCTGAAACACTGGCAACTACCAGCATGGCAAAACCATGCTGAAACCTCCACAGTACACCCCAGCGTAGTTTAGGAGCCACAGGGTCCAGTGGATCAGATCATCCTTCCAAGGACAGACAACAGCCCCAGCAGTGAATTTAGCAACTTGCCTATGTTTCCAGCCTCAGGACCTGCAGGCACCTCACATGCCACAGCAATAGTAGTCTACCAAGTTACTTGTGTATAGAGGAGGGGAAAAAAAAAGTTATAAATCAGACTTTTCTCCACCTGTTAATCATACGATGCTGTGCAGCCGTTTTATCCCATTATTCCTCAGGAGTGTCCCTGTACACACCACGCAGTTACAAATGCAAGCCAAACTATAAACTACAGTGCATAAACAAACCTCTGATCTCTACCCAATAACTTCCTATCATAGGTAAAACCAGACTACTTCATCCTTGCAATGAAACCTAACCATTTCTAAGGAAAGAAAAGAAAAAAGAACCCAAGAAAGCCACATGTTTCATGTCACAGAGCAGCACGAAACAAAGGTTGGGCCAGGATATTATTTTTATTACCAACTAAGAGCACTTCCATAGTTTAGGCACATAGGATATACCTATGTAAAGGGAATTTGCCTTTTGTATCTCATATTCCTGAAGACAGGAGGATCATGGTTGGTCCAGGATTGGGCAGCAGACTGTATAGCAAATACCACGTTTTTAATGTTTGCTTTAAAAACAACTTTTCTCTCCCTCCTAGCATTAACTGGTAAGTTTGTGGGTTATATTTAGGTTAGCAGTCATAGCTTTTTGGAAAGGTATCAATATTGTATTGTTATCCATAGAAATTATATTTTTTTAACAATATTTTGAATTTGAACTCATTCATGGTGAGTTCTAGCAGATCAATAGTCATTTGAATATTTTATTCTACTATTTTTTTTCTCCAAAATGGCATTTGAATTATACATTTGAGTTAATACGCAACCTCTGAGGAGACCATTAAATCAAACATCCTTGCTGCAATTAGCTTTTGTCTGCTATGGATCAGTTTCAATATTTCCTATTTGAAGTAGAAAACGGTAGTAAGTCTGCCCAATTAAAGGCAAATCCCAGCCAAGATAAAGATTTGTAAGAAAAACAGATGCCAGGCAAAACCAGTTTTCTTTTTTGAACTGTCCACACCCCAAAACACTTCTCAATGATCCCCCATAACCTTCCTCTTCCTTAGGCTGCTCTGCCTGAGATAGCCCTCAGCTGATGAGTTTGTGCTGAAGCTAGCACAGGGCTTGTCAGCTCTGTGTCTGGGATAAGATGGAAGCGTTAACTCTCCACTTTTAAAAATGTTAACTTCATTTTTTGAAGGAAGCATCAGAGTACAGCATATGATTTACTGTCACCGATCCCCTTTAAAGCTTCCAAACATAGCGAGTTAACCATGATAGGTGGGTAGTTTTTGCCACTGTAAGTCCCCAGCTGATACTTAACTATTGAAACTACTTAAATAAACAGCAGATTTCCAAATCTGGATCGTTTTGGTTGTGTTGATTGCCCTCTCTATGATAACTTAAAGGTACCATCAGAAGTCTTAAAGCTCTAAATAGTACCTGAGTGTCCCCTCCTGAGCATTGGGTGAATCACTGATCACCTACCAGAAACCACTAACTACTTAGGAGTGATTTATCAGGACCCCTCCTGTTACCTTTGTTTAAGGAGAAGAGTAAATTTGGAGGGATCAATGAGCCCTGAGGCTTATGCTGTATGTTCCATTTCACTGTTTTTGTTCCTGAATTAACAGGAAACACCCTAGTGTATACAATGACATGGTTTTGCTGCATCGGATTTATCATGGGCATCTGAATGTTAAACTATTAAGGTAGCGGGCATTCAGACTGTTATCTGTGCTCCTGAATACAAACTGCCCTATATCCAGAGCAGCACCAGACTGACATCTGCTGTGGGCAGGTTTACTGTTTCTTGTCCTATTAATTGCACTACAGAACATATTTCACTGTATATCCTCAAGATCCACAGACGCAGTAGAAAATTCTTTTTCACTTTAACTAGAGTTTTACTCTATCATCACTGACAAGAAGGGAAATAGTTTCAAGTTCGTTTATCTAGAATTAATTTTAGACTGTCAGATAAATACATCCTCCAAACTACCTCACGTTTCCTAGCTGAGCCCTGGAGGAGTCAGTGAAATGCAGTAACGTGCACTACAGTTATGGGATATTTTGCCAAGAAGCCAGGAGAACTGTTGTTTCGGTGCTATGGCTTATTGCACTGAATATTTAAAAGGCTCTCTCAAGAAACAGCACTTTTCATCCATTTCATGGCAAACAGAGAGAACAGCCCCTGATGGATAATCACCTTCCTCCTTTCCCTTTACACACTCACCCTTCACCTGCAAGGACAGGAGTGATGCTAACAAACAGGGCTGCTTTAAGAAAATCCCCATTAGTAGCTGCTCTCCAGGTCACTGCAATAGCAGCCGCAGGGGCCAGGAAAGGTCCATTGCAAAAACCTTCTATTTACTTAGCACAGGAAAAAGTAGCAGCTTGATAGTCTTCGTCTTTACTGGAGAGACCTCCGGCATCCCAGGATCTCACATGGTAACTGAGCAGCATCCGCAGTAACACACAGCAGCAGACTATCAAAATGCTATTTTTCAATGCATTTTTTAAGATTATTATTATTTTTCACACTTGCCTTCGTCCTGGGCAGGTCCCTCACCTTTCCCCCAGAGTTAGTGCTCCATGCTGCTGGCAGCCACTAGGGGATGCCCCCAGGGCACTTGGGCGGCAGCAGGTCAGGTTGGCTCAGGTCGGAGCAGAGCCTCCCAGTCCCTCTCCTGGGGCTGCTCCTTTCTCACCTGTGGTGTTAACACCCACGCCCTCACACACCTGCAGGTTAATTTTGCATTGCTTGGGGTTGCCTGAGGTTAATTTTGCATTGTGTTGTGGCAGTGAGCTCGTTAGCCAGCGTAGGACTTTCTCAATAGCTCTGAACCTCTGTGGGGTGAGGGGGGAGTTGGAGGTGTTGTTTTAAAATGAGTAGAACTCCTAAAGCACTGGAAAGAGCAAAAGTCCAGCATCCGTGCTTGTCTGAAGTGGCTGTGTGGCGTAAGGAGAAAGGCCATTGCAGAAGGAGGGGTTTCATCCCTCCTTTTCCGCTACAGCATGAAAGCAGAGCCAGGCTGCAGGTCCCTCAGCAGACCCTGAGGACCCCAGGAGTGCCTCCCTTGCACTGGCTAGTGACAACGGCCCAAGGGTCCCTACCCAACTGCTGGGACAAATTCCTCCCTGGTGTAAGCTCCCGGGTCTCCTTGGGCAGCCCTGCTCCCTCCCTGGCCTGGTGATTATCCAGTAAGCTGCTCATGTCAGCTCGCTTTTTATAAAAGCATCTCTAGATTTCAGGCTGGGGTTTATTTATTGAGTTTCTCTGAACTTTTCCTTTCTCTTTCTCTCCTGCTGAGGCCCGGAGATGGTACAAGCCCTGGAAGTAAATAGAAAATGCCAAGCTTAGGTTTTTTAGATCACTGTAAACTACACGCTTATCTGCTTCCAGAACACATAAGCCATGGGATGTCATCTTGGGTCAACACCAAAGGACTAGAAAGGTGGTTTTGGCTGTAGATATGAATAAATCAGGATCACATAAGGGAAGTATATTTTTGTATTCAAGCAGCCTTTTTTAATCTTGGAGCCCTCTTCCTTTTGCCTCAAAGGATCCATATTCTTCTGGCAACAAAGATCTTTTTATATCTCTGGGTTTTCACATTCTGCCCAGCAGCCTAAAGCACAAATCTACTAAATAGTAAAATGAGGGATTATTTCCACTCATCTGTTGACAGGCATTTCTCCAAATTGGATCAAATGATTAAAGGTATTAGAATGACGTCTTGCAGATCCAGATCAAATCATTTGAAACCTTGAGACTGTTTCTCCTTTGCTTGGAAGGAACCACCAGAAATAGTTGTAGGTGCTAATTGCCCATTATTATCACTAATGTGAAATTGTTAATTTGGATCTTTGAGTATTTTACTTGCCTGAAACCTAACCAGGGGAGCTCAAGATGGAAGGACCGTGCAGTGGCTTGCTTCCCACCGTGCCGTTCAAGGTCTCTTCCAACGCCTGAATGGTTCTTCCTCGAGTTGCTTACACCAAGAAGAGGGGTCCGGGCTGTGAAATCTTCCAACATCTCACATTACGAAGATGGCACTGCTGAAAGTCAAATTCAACCAGAAGAAACGGGTAAAACTAGCGCAGGGACTATGGCTCATGAACTGGTTTTCAGTGTTTGCTGGAATCCTTGTTTTTAGCATGGGGTTGTTCCTCAAAATTGAACTCCGGAAGCGAAGCGAAGTGATGGACAATTCTGAAAGCCACTTTGTGCCCAATTCTTTGATATTGATGGGTATATTATCCTGCGCCTTCAATGGTTTTGCTGGCAAAATTTGTTACGATTCTCTGGATCCTGCTAAATTTGCCAAGTGGAAGCCTTTGCTGAAACCTTACCTGGCACTGTGTTTCTTCTTTAACATGCTCATTTTTTTCGTTGCTCTGATTTGCTTTCTCATGCGGGGCTCTCTGGAGAGCACGCTGGCCCAGGGCCTCAAGAATGGCATGAAGTTCTACCGGGACACAGACACCCCCGGAAGATGCTTCATGAAGAAGACCATTGACATGCTCCAAATCGAGTTCAAATGCTGTGGGAACAACGGCTTCAAAGATTGGTTTGAAATTCAGTGGATCAGCAACAGATATCTGGACTTCGGCTCCAAAGAAGTGAAAGAGTAAGTGGCTTTGTGGGGTTTGTATTGCATAGTGTTGTTCTTTGATCAATATTGTATTAAAGAAATGTACACCACAACAGGCACTGCCTGGAGAGGGTTTTATATAAAAAGGGCATTTTCTCTGCTCTTGCTTAATAAGCATCCCAAACGTCCAGCTAGATTGCTTCCTCCCCTGAGAAATTCCTCTAACAGTATCCAGAACATAAAATATAAAGCACCAAAATACAATTCTCACTCTTACGCAGTGTGATGTAAATGGACTTAAAATAGTATTTTTACTGTCTTTTACCTCTCTATAAACCCATTATTACCCCACACATACCTACTCCCCAAATTAACAGGAAAGTATCAGAACTTCACTACTCCTAAAGCAGATTTCAATGCGACTTACTAAGTTCCTAAAAAAAGTCTTTCCTGGATATATACTGCTGACACCACTTTTAAAACTCCACTTTAGATATTGGCAATTAATCAATCTCATGGAAACAAACAGAAACAGTAACGTTTTACCAATAACTCATGTGTTTTAAATCCTTAAGATTTAGAATTTTATTTTTACATTCACTCAAAGGATTGTTTCAGCACTGTGACAATATTGAGCCATCAACACCTGAAGATGTTCCTAGCTTTACACAGTGTCCCTTGTAGCCAAATGCATTTTATGTTCTCTCCTGTACAAAAACATGTTCTATATACTTGTGCCTAATTTTTTTTAAACCTCACATGAAAACAGCACTAGTTTCCTCTATACAAACCAGAACAGATTGTTGACCAGAAATACCTTAATGGCTCTGATGTCAGTGCCCAAAGAGGCAGTAATCTCAAAATCAGGTTAGATGCACGTTAGATGCACTAAGCGCAAGGAAAAAATAAACATGAGAACAAATGAACTTTTGAAATTAAAAAAGGAGCATTCACTGTAAATACCCACAACCTTTTAAAAAATTAAGCATCAGGGGAAGAGATTTTTATTCAGAGTTCTTCGTTAATGCTCACGCTCTGTGGTTGCGCGAAGGGTCTTGTAAGCTGGAAGCAATCTGCCTTTTAAATATACTGCCTATGTTAAAAATGTCTGAAGTAATTTTGAAAAAAGCTTTGTGTATCTCCTGGGATCCCTGCCTGGCTGTGTAAATGGTATTTCACTTGTGTGTCTCTCTGCATATTGTTTTGACGTGTTGGGTGGTCTGGTTGTTTTTGCAGTTCTGAACTAGGACTTTATAGGGAAAACTGTTACAGGCTTAACCTATTGCACTGCAGGGTTATAACAAATACATTCACTGTTTAATAAGGGAGTATTTGCATTGTGATGGTATGCCCATGGGTATAAATAACTACTTGAAAACATAGTAAGTTCACCTTGCCAGCATTATATGGAGATTTGAGAGCTGTAACTTAATCCAGCAGCAGTGGAAGGGCAAAACACAGAGGGAGAACAGGGTTATATTGTCCTTAATAAATGATGTCTTGTTTGGGACTGAGACTCAGGGCAATATCTTTGTACTACTGAGGCAGGAAATAGGGCATTAAAAATCCACAAATGGATGTTAATGAGTCAGTTCAAGGTTTGAACTACGCAGTGGTGCACAATCTCTGCTCACATTCCTGGTGGGATATTCTGACCCCTTTGAAGTCAATAGCAAAGTTCTCCTTAATTCCAGGGAAGGTGGAAGTCCATCCCCTGCAATGTGATTTTTATATTATTTATAGAGCAAAAGCCTGATCCAATCGCTCTGAAACTGGTGGAGCATTTACACATCAATGGGAATTAGACCCAACTCAGAGCACACTTTATACTAGAAGTAAAATCTCAACTGCATTTAGCATTTAGATATATTTAGGTCATGACTGCAAAGTGGAATTTTGCTTCACCAGGCTGTCGCAATCACATCTCTCTCTATGACACAACATTAAAATATCCATATAGAAAGCTACTAGTGACTCTCAGAATTTTTTACCTCTCTAGGTCACTGGGGCTCTCCATTCTGTCATTTTCGCAGCACAATGGCATTTGTTAGAGTTGCCGTCCCCTTATTGTAGTCTTTTTTTGCAGTGCCAGTGGAACTATCTGTCTTCTAAGTATCTCTCATCTAAACACCTCATAAGGCACCAGACTAAATGGCTGTTTATGGAAAGCAACCACAGTCTCAAATGAACAATAGTTGGGGAGCTCCTGCAAGGACTTCAGAAATTTTTCAACATCCTGTTGCTGAAGCACATTTCATGTTTTAAATACTGGCTACCTTCCCCAGCCAAGAATAAATGCATAAACCCTTCCTGGCGCTATTGTCATCAAAGAGAAGCTATCAGGTTTGCTAGATCAGTGGTCTAGCTAGATATGGTAGGTCCTAAGGCTGTTGTGGGTCCTTTTCCAAGCTCAGGTCACCTCCAGCATCTCCCTTCTACCCTAACTATGCTGTGATCACTCTTTTCTGACTGCTCCTCCTGAAATTTCTCTCTGCCATTTATTTTTCTTAAAATTTCATTTCTTTGAAGAAGTAACCTGAGGGGGCACATTTCCATCATGAAGAGTTAATTACAGACTCAGTGTAGCCTTGACGTAGAAAAGGATTTCAGAGAGGAAAAACACCCAGTACAAACACCACTACATAAACAGGGGATGCAGGTGAATGGCACAGCCAGGAGGCACAGTGGAAAATCCACATTGTCTTTGTTTTCCTTTCTTATGTAAGTTTGCTCCGGTAGATCTTTATACGTGTGCATGTATGTGTACTCATGCTTCCTTCTGCCCTTGCCCATAGTCGGATCAAAAGCAATGTGGATGGAAGGTACTTGGTGGACGGCGTCCCCTTCAGCTGCTGCAACCCCAGTTCCCCGAGACCCTGCATCCAGTACCAGGTCACCAACAACTCGGCTCACTACAGCTACGACTACCAAACGGAGGAGCTCAACCTCTGGCGCCGTGGCTGCCGGGAAGCCCTCCTGCACTACTACAGCAGCATGATGAGCTCCATGGGCGCCGTCGTCCTCCTCGTCTGGCTTTTTGAGGTAAACCTCTCCCTTCAGCTCCGCTTTGGTGAAGCGCCAGCTCCGGAGGGGCGGAATGTTTTTCAGCGTGGACTTTCAAGTTAAAGATCAGATCTATTTAAAATAAATTGTCCGCTGCTGTTCTTTGGCTGAGAAAACAGCTAATAGTGGACATCTGTGTAAGGCCAGAAAGGTGCCAGGCTGGAGACACAGCTGGGAAGCATTGCTAGATTACAGACCCCCCCTTCAGAGCAAGGGGCCAGAGCCTCGAGTATCCCACAGCAAGAGGGAAAAAGGGACCGATTTTCTGCCAAAGGCAGGGTGCTGAGCCTAGCAGAGTGTGCGAGGGCTCAGCTGTCCAGATGCATTAATTTTACATCTCACCACTAGTGGGGAATGAAAAGTACACAAAGCAGGGCACCAGAAAGAGATGGCAGTAATTTGTGGGACAGAAAGTGTAATTAAGGAGTTTGTGTGCTGATGAAAATAAGACCTAGAGCCCTGTGCAGTGTCCAGCTTCAGGGCAGCATTTGGTTTAAGGTCCTTCATCAGCTTCATCAATGGTTTTGGTCACAAGAAATGGTTTAGGTGAAGCAGATGGATTAATTTTATTTTATTCTGTTTCCTGAAAACACCAGGCATATGCAAACAGGTGCAGATACTGCCCAGGGCAGGTGTTTGTGGGCACCGCAACCTGAAGCGCAGCTTTACTGCTAAAATACTGTTCATTCGATGTGAGGAAAACACATCCTGCTGCCCCTGGGAGATAGACAATTTTCTAGCCGGGGTGTTTAATCAATACTAATACGCAGGGAGCATGGGCTGGCAGTGGCACGAGGGCTGGCGCGTGAGGTGCGGGATGCGGAGGTAAGGCAGGACGGAATGGCAAACGGAGAGGGTACAGCTCACTGTGCGACAAGCAGTGCAGCAGACTCTTTCTAACCGTCAAAATGCTGCTGCAAATGGCATTGCCTATTTTAAATGATTCAGCCAGCTTTTTAAAAATTTAGATAAGTGCAAATAAAAAAAAAAAAGATGCATTTTATTCTGATATAAGCACTGGGCAACACCCTTCCAGGAATGAAGATGCTTTTTAGAAAATAAACACTTACCCAAATAATCTGTGGACTGAAAAAAAAATCATAAAGTTACTTCATGTTGTGTTATTTTTAAAATAACTACTCCGTACTGCTGAGAAAGGTACTACCTCCTTGTAGCACTGTTATTCTGGTAAGAAAAGAAAGAGGAGCTCGTGTCTCAGCCCAAATTCAAATGAAGAGATCTTGAAGAGAGTGGAATTTCAGCTGTATATGAAAATCAGAAGGGAATTCAAAAACTCAGGGAAAAATGCACAGAAATACTAATGCCAGCTGTGAAGAATCATGACTAGGATCTTGTAACGTACCTCTGCTGACTTGTAGGAGATAAATGACAGTAATACATTAACATTAATAGCACCGATAAAAATACAGTATTTTATTTCTAACTCTTCAAAGTATACCTGGGTAGTATTTTCAATCTGTGGTGTAATGAGAAATACAATCTTCTCTTTTTTTCTTTGTCTGTTTCAAAATAAAAGGTAAGATTTTTCTCAGGTAATCAGAGAATTTTGAGGGCAAAGAAATATCACAATCGTGGGTTATATTAATTGGCGCTCCTGAATATTTGTGACTTGCCTGATATTCTACCATAAAGGGTCCAGACTTGGGTCTCAAACTCAATCTGCTTTTAAGGCAAACTTTGAAGGGAGGAAGCAAAACAGGAAGCAGACATTAATTTAGTCTCCCTTGAAATATAACCACTTTCTTTAAATTGCAGCCAGGGTAGGAAACAATTTTATACTGAGTAGCAGCGCAGCAGAGGTCCCGACTCCTGGCCAAGGTAAGATTTCGGACCGACCAGAGTGCGACCCAGCGGGGAGTTAGCATGCTGGCTCTGCACTTCTCATTTTCACTTGGACTGGCTTGCTGAGAAGTTACAGAAAAGCACAAAAGCAAAGGAGCGCCCTGGTTTGCTTTGCACCTGGAGCCGCTGTAAACTCAGGCCAGTGGTATGGCCACAGCACCTCCCTGGCAAAGCCCTTCTGGGGGCCGGTGCAGGACTCCTCCAGCTGGGCTGGTGGTATTGACCTGTGGGAAGTGAGACAGAGCACGGAGGGAAACACTAATCGCAGCTGTTACTTTGAGCTGTAGAAAAACTTAACATGCCAAATTGGTGTAAGACGTCAGGGTTTAACATTTCTAGGTTTAACATTTCTATATTAGGTGCAAGGAAGAATGAACCTATTTTGAAGTATTAAAACTTCTATTTGAAAAAAATGCAGCGTGTCATATTTTCTGGAAATAGATTATTATCCACATGCTTCTTTTACTAACAAAAGCTGTAGGCTTCCCAGGAGTAACAACCAGTCATGAGGGTGACAAAAAAAGATCACACCCTGCTCTAGATAAGCCGCCTCAGGCTAAACCCTGGCAAACAGATGGGCTTCGCTGCAGAAGGTCAAGCAGAGCAAGTCTGGCTGTCTTCTTGACCTGCCTCAGCCAGTGAAGAGGAAATGGGAGGTTCAAGGGTGCCCTGAATAGGGCATTTCAAAAGGAAAGGAGGGCAGCAGCTGGTTCCTGAGATGCTCCGGGTCCTTCACCTGTATAAACACATGGCTCTCAACAGGTCACAGCTACTGTGATGACTGAGACCCTGAGATTCATCTCACATGTGATGCCACACAGGGAGTCCAGCACTGAGCTCCAGGAGGTGGGAACTCAGGAGAGCGATGAGACACGAGTGGGAGGTGCATTGCACATCGTGCGCTGGAAAGTAAACTCTCCAATACATTCAACCCTAGGAGCAAACTCCCACTAACCTTCAAAACCAGCCCACAGGCAGTAGGGGAACAGGGACTCTCCAGAAGGACAGAGTTTGCTCTGCTAGTGCAGATCGAGGGCTAAGCATGCTGTGGTGCAGGGGGATGCACCTGCCCAGCCTGGCCATACCTAGCCCTGGAGAAACACTACGGCCTTATTCTTCCTGCCACTTTAAAATTGCTGTAAAACAACAAGAATTTTCATGACAGTTTGTCCATTGGGTAGGGGAAATCATCACTAGGCTAGTTTTGGGACCCTGATGCCCAGGCCTTCTCTGCTGGATTGTCATTAAGCACAGGTCTACAACTCGGAGCCACAGACTGGTGGAGGTTGGAAAGGACTCTGGAGGTCATCTAGTCCAGCCTCTCCTGCTCAAGCAGGGTCACATAGAGCTGGTTGCACAGGACCATGTTTAGACAGCTTTTTAATATCTCCAAGGAGGGAGACTCCACCACTTCTCTGGGCAACCTGTGCCAGTGCTCAGTCACCCTCACAGTGAAGAAGTGTTTCCTGATGCTCAAACAGAAGCCCCTATATTTGTGCCCATGGCCTCTTGTCCTGTCACTGGGCACCACTGAAAAGAGCCTGGTTCCATCTTCTTTGCACTCTCCCTTCAGGTATTTCTACACACTGATGAGATTGCCCATGAGCCTTCTCTTCTCCAGGCTGAGCAATTCCACTTCTCTTAGCCTTTCATCGTAGGAGAGGTGCTCCAGTCCCTTCATCATCTCAGTGGCCCTTCGTTGGCCTCTCTCCAGTATGTCCATTTCTCTCTTGTACTGGAGAGACCAGAACTGGACACAGGACTCCAACTGTGGCTTCACCAGTGCTGAGTACAGGGGAAGGATCACCTCCCTCGACCTGCTGGCAATACTTTGTCTAATGCAGCCCAGGATACAATTGGCCTTCTTTGCCACAAGGGCACATTGCTGGCTCACGTTCAACTTGGTGTCCACCAGGACCTCCAGGCCCTTTACTGCTGAGCTGCTTTCAGCTGGTCGCCCCCCAGCATATACTGGTGCATGGGGTTGTTCCTTCCCTGGTGCAGGACTTTGCACTTCTCCTCATCAAACTTCATGAGGCTCCTGTCAGTCCATTTCTCCAGCCTGTCTAGGTCCCTCAAAGTATCTCTACAAAGCTGAAGCGTGCTGGGGCATTAACATACATTTTTGAGGCAGCAGACACATCCAGCTGCCTTCCATAATTTTGCTGATAATATGACCTATGCATTGCACACAGCTCTAAGTGTCCTGGCCAGGACTTGCAAATGGTGAGATGGGGCTATTGAAAAGCTGTCTGCGTTAAAGGTTCTGGATAAATAATTTACAACATAAATTACTTCAGTAAAACTGATAGCAGTATAGAGCCTTGGGCTATATAGGAGATAGACTAATTTGCCAGATAGTTGTCTTCAACTTTCTGGGGTCTCTTCTCATCCGGCAGAGAAGGCAGGCTCAGGTCAGAGGGGGTGAGGAAAGCCCGAATGTTTTGCACTGCTTTGAGCAAATCTCAACCCCAGGGACCCAAAATCTTTCTGAACAAGATTTTTAAGAAAATGAAGTCTTAAACGGAGAGAAAATGTCACAGAATCTCATCTGAGGGCAGGTCAGCTGCTCCCTTCTGCACAAGCACCTTCCTTTTTTAAAGCCTGACCATATTTAGTGACTTAGAGGCATCCAGGAAGTCTGTAAGTACAGCTAATTTTGCTGTCAAATAGTAGGACTTAGTAAGTCAGTCACAAAAAAAAGCTCCTGCTGACATACAGCGAGGTAGCACAAGTAGAGAGCTATGTGGAAGCCAGCTTTTGTGTCCAGTCCTATGAATCTTTACTTGCAACAGCCATTAACAGGAAAGATATTAGTCCCGTGATGGAGAGCAGCAAAACTGGGACTCAGATTAAAAGGAAGATGTCAAAGGCTTTAAATCTCAAGACTAGGATGATGTGATTTGTCACTTCTTGTGACCTTTATAGAATAGTGTTTCAACTGGTTTAAGTCATCATAGTATTGGGTAGATCCACAACAAAATGAGACTATTTCCAGATTCAGGGCCGTTAGAACCTTCTTTGAGGACCAAGGTGCTGCAAGTCATGTGTTCCTATGTTGAACAGGATGCAAATTTGTCTTTGGATATGGAAGCATCGATGAAGCTTGTTTGTTTGACCACTGTTTTCCCCTTTCTGGTCTTGAGTGAAGACAGAGAAACATCAACACCTGAAAATTTCAAGGGTAACCATGGTTACCCTTTAGTCTTCCACGAGTTTGGAGACACTGATCATACACAAGCAGGATGACCAGGGTAGATAGGCTAATGAATGGTCCGCATGCTTGAGCAGTCCCATGGGTCCAAAAGCCAGATGTCAGTTTTGGCCACGCTATGTGGCTGAATCCCAACTTCAAATCTGCCCGGCCACCCACTGCTGTAAATCCTGCATGACAGTTGGCAAGGTTTCTCCATCTCTAGTTCAAAAGCCCCAACAGAGACCAGCACCTTGCAGGTCTGGGGCAGCTCTCTGTGGGCCTCAGCTGTGCCACCACATAAGCAACACACAGGGATGCTGACTTCTTTAACCATTAGAGTTTAGGAAGACCAGAGGTAATCACTTCCTTGGGAATTTGGATAGAATAACAGAGGCATCATACCTCCCTTGCAGAATAAATCCTATGAGGCCGTTAACAACAACAAGTGGTCTCAAGCTTAGCTTTACCTAGCACATGAAAGACTAGTCTTTTGCTTCCCTCTCCTGACCACCTGCTCTACCACCTCATCAAACTGGCTCTTCTGGGCCCTGCCTTTTCTTTCTTTTTCTACTTCACAGATCAATCACTTTTCTTCATAAGCACCATGACAGTGGCAGTCAGATGGTTCTGAACAGCATCAGAAGGCAGGAGGCTGCCTAAAAACATTCTCTCTGGAGGCAGGTTTGGGGTGTTGCTGGTGTCAGGGGTGTTACACCAGCATAGTACAGTAAAAGGAGTCTCAGTCAGGGCTGCTGGGACTGGTAAATATTTTGTCAGAAATAGAAATTTGTTTTAGATGGAACCAGTGAGAGATACAGGTCACCTCCAGCCTTGGTTTCCTTATTTGCACATACCTATATAAAAACAAAAGCAGAACTTGAAGTAGACGACGTGATAGCTCAAATCCTAATGCTACTCTGTTCTGCCCAGCTGCTGATTCATTAATATCTCCTTGATCAGATTAATATACTTGCCAAACATATTAAGGTCAATGTGAATTAAAAATATTTAGAGTTAAAATTAAGTGGATGGGGGCAGAGCTCGTTGTTGCACACACAAACAGCTTTATGCACATCTAGTGCACAGGAGCAGAGGTGTCATTAAAATCTCCAAGGAGGTGCCTACCCTGTGACAGGGTAAGTGAAAAAGCCCCCTGTGCACATGGCCACACAAAGCTGCTGTTCAGCAGCAGCTGGCACGTACTTCCTTCCTAAGTTGATGCATCCACTCATTGCTTATCAACTGTCACACTTCCTGTGGCACTCACTGATTTCAGACCTCCACCCTCTCCTTTCCTACTTCTGACGGGGCATTTTCCTCCTGCCAGCTCCCCCTCACCCCCACTGGCCATCCAAGGGGGAGGGCTGCTCAGGAACTCCTCTCGTTTGGAGGATTCCCGCAGCCCTTAAGCTGTATCTGTTTGGTGATTTTGGCATTTTGTTTACGAGCCCAGGTTGCTGATAGCAGAGGACGGTGAAGACATAGACAAGGGTATAAATGTTTGCCTGATGCTCTCTGTTTTTTCCGTTGCATGATGCAGATGTCCGTGATGGTTGGCTTGCGTCTTCTGCACACCTCTCTGGAAAGCATCACAAATCCTGAAGACCCTGAATGTGAAAGTGAAGGCTGGGTCCTGGAGAACAGCCTGAAGGACACTTTCAAGTCCATGCTGGAGAGTTTGAAAAAGATTGGTAAGTTCAATCAGGTGGAAGCAGGGGCCGAAGGGGCCGAAGGAGAGGAAGGTGGGAAGACTCCAGCCATCGCAACGGTCAGTTGAGCTTCTAGTTGATGTGGACTTTTTATCAGAGAGAAGTAAAAAAACTGAGATTTGTGAATATCTACATTTTAAAAGCTATGTATCAACCATCAGAATACACATTTCTATGCATGCTTTTTTTGGTATATGGGAGTATACAACACAGTACACCTTGGGATGATACATTTATCCACAATGTGAGTACACCATATTCATAACTTCTGGGGGAAGTGACCCCACTAGGACTGCAATACATGTTCCCTTATCAGGGACAGTTTAAAAAAAAAAAAATTCCTGGCATCACACAGTGATCCATTCCATTTTATCTGAAATTAAAAGTGGAATTTGAAAAGCTAATATTTTTTGTTCAAGTTGTTTTACCAGCATACTTTAGGTACTTCAACTTTTAAAGACAAACAGATTGGTTTTCTGGGGAGTAACATGTTAGAAGTCAAAGGAAGAAGGATTTCCAGAATTGTATATAACTTAGTATACAGCTATTTTGACAAACCTCTCATATAATGTGATTTTTGTTAATGTACTAAGCAATGGTATTTTCTGCTGTATTCTTAAGACGTGCATAGAACAAAATGCAAACTTATGGTGAGAATTTATGTACTAAGCAAAAATTGTAATTTAATGAAACAGCACAAGTATCATGAAAACAACATTAAGGTAAGATTTATGGGCTTTGTTTCTCAGGGTTTTTTTTTTCAGCCTGTGTAACTTGAATGGGTGTGTTGTAGACTTATGCTTCACCTTGTATTTAAACAAGCAGAAGCTCGGAAGATTCCTCTTGTAGTGGGTGGAATCAATTCTATGACCATGTGCCAGTTATGGTTATTCTGGACATTTTAAAAAGTATGTAATTTCATAGCTTGCTCCAGAATATTCAAGGCAAAAAAAAAAAGGCTACTCAGAACTAACACTTTAAATGTTTTCCAGGGTCCTAGCAAATGGATACAATTCATCTGCAAGTACATCAAGCCTCAGACTTTGAGGCCAGGGAAAAGTAAGTTTAAATCAGTCCACAGTGTGCAAATTTTCTTTTTCTTTACCAGTGATAGGGTACCCTTCATTGTAGCTTCTAAGTCAAAGTGAAGGCACATTTTGCATGTGCTGCATCTCTCCAAACATAGTCATAGCTAGAGGACCCTGTTTCCATATACAAAATTGGAATAAGAAATTGAATGAGTTTGCTGTGGTGCATGCACTCTAGCAAGGGAACAGAGCATCATCTTGAGTTTATCTGCAGCTGCCAGATAAATTCAGCTAAAGGGAAAGAAACCCAAGAGAGCAAACCCCAATCCCCTGCACAAACAATTGCAGACATCTCAGTCCCTCGGCTACGAGCCAGGCACCACACTGATTTTTACCCCAGCTGTGCAAAACCTCTACTTCTCTGCAGTGTACCTGGGAGAGTTTTCTCAGTGGGTCTCTTCCACCTGGCTGGTGGATGGTCTTCAAATGAAGCCATGTTTGCAGCTGCCTAATCATTGCACAGCCCATTAGTTTTCCTTCTTAATCACTTGTGCACTTGCCCCAGCAGCGCTCTGCTCCTCCGGCTTTTGTTCAAACTCCTAGGATGGACAGACCAGTTCACAGCAGGACAGGTAGGGACGTGTCTGTACATCAAGCCATAGTCTATATCTCGGTGGCCAGGCTGTTTTAGGCCATCTGCATGCAAGGTTTGATTTTCACAGGTATTTATGGCACCCTTTCACTTTTTCAAAGCTGGTCAAAGCTCTTAACTTTAGTTAAAATAATTAATTTAGTTACAATAATGAATTTAAAAAGTCAACTCTGTTCTCTTGTGCGTAAGACTGACTAGAAAAAGGGGCAACTAATGTAAAAGCCAACTTGCTATTCACCACAGCCTATCATCTATTGCTTTGCTGAGGGACACTCTGCATGGCAGAACTGTACAAACCAGACCAACTCCTTCCTTCTCAGTAATACATGGCTACGATCGGCTGCTCCTCTCAGCTGGCCCATTAGAGAAGAACAGGATTGTGGATGGTGCACGATGTGGCCACATATGTCAGAGAAGAGCTTTCTGGAAGAGTCACATATGGATAGGAGCTGCATTACAAGGATTAATTACAGTTTTTCCTTGTGAGTCTTCAGTGTGCTGTGATCTATACTGGTTACTTGACAAGACATCTGATTTTTCTAAGAGATCTAGATTTACTGCTGCCCTAGAAATCTGGCTTAGGCCATTGCTTTAGACAGGACTCTTCAATTATTTGTGGTCTCTTCCCCGCCCACTCCCCCTCCCCTCCCTCCCCCCAGTCTATTGCTAGGGCAATATAATTTGTCAAATTATTCTTTCAACGCCACATTGGAGAAGCCAGTTCCCAGAGCAAGGGTATCATGGTATTAGAGAGGTAGAGAGTCCATCTGAGACACGTTTATGAAGAATAGTACTGGAGTCAGGGTTTTGTACAAATAAGAACAAATAGTGTATATGCTAATGCTGTCTAAAATAAAGCCTCCTGGTTAATGAAGATCTTTGTAACATCTTATGATTACTACAAGATTGTAATACGACTGCTTTGTAAAATATTACATGTAATATATCTTTTGTCCAATCTTAAATATATTTTCTTGTGACATCGCAAATGCTGTTCTAGATACGGATATGTCTGCTGCCTGCAAATGTGAATATAGGTATTAAAAATTACATTGCAAGTAAAGAACTCTTTAAAGAAAATGTTTAAACATATACAATTTAATACAGATTTCTTTAATTTGCATTACTGCTGACTCTTTGCTTCTGAATCCATTTTTGGGCCCATTTTATGCATTCCTATAGATGGGAAGCTTCTCCCCCTCTATATAATGCTCTGAGAGAAAGCAAACCTTCCTCTTCTCATGTGCCCAGCTAAGGTCAGGATGTGTAAACAGACCCCTAAATCACTTTCCTTTTACTAGAAACAGAATTTGCTGGACCATCTTAGTAGTATCCTCTTGTAGCACATAGGAATTACAGCATCTTCATGTGCATTAGCTTCTACAAGTGCTCGACAAGTGAAACCACCAGCATCCTCAGGATCTTTGGCCATCACCTAAACTGTGTGTACAACCTCTTCTTTCCCCACTTAAATCTAACTTGCAACAGACATTCAAAAGAAAGCATTGTTTTTATTTTAAATTTCAGTAGCAAAGCTCACGTAGTCAAAGCTGCCTGCAGCAATCCAACAACTCCCAGAGCCGTGCCCTGATTTTCAAACTAATAAACCTTCAGAAGGATGTGAGCTTAATTCATACAAACCAGGCCACTTCTTTTTAGGTACCTCCATATGGATTACCGGCTTAAATCCAAGTACCCAGACCTGAGAGCCAGCCCGAGGCCTTGAAGTGCCAGCATTTAAGAAATATCATTCATTTTTTTAAAAGAAACAACAAGAAGCGCACTATTTTACTGCTGACATTTATTTGAAGGGACACAGAACACTCACTGAAGTGCTTTAAAGGAAGAAATATAAACAGCTCCCTTAAAGCTATTAATTCCTAAGTAGCCTTAATACAATTGATAAGATTAGCCTCCATGCATTACATGAGCTTGGACATTTTATAATACCAGCCGAATGCATGTGTGCAGCTTAGCAAAGAGCATGGGAATGCTATATCGGGCTTGTAGGCACCACACACTTCCTAACTAATGGTCAGGCAAGGTTTTCAAGGCCGATATAAACAAAAAGGGATCCCGGCAAAACACTTACTTACTTCTACCTGATGTGTTCTGTAAAAAAACTGAAACACTGCTCTTACCATAATCAATGTAAAATGGGGACGGATCACAAATGCTTATTAAAAAGAAAAATAAAGAGCATTATTAGAGATTAGTTAATTAAGAGATAAGGCCAGAAAAATAGAATGGTGCCATGTGATAACAGCCCCCTGCGGGGAGGTAAAGGCTTAGGCAAATTTATTTCTGGTAACAGGAATGCAGCTATCTCAATGAAGCCTGAAGTAATGCATATGTGAAACTTTTTTTTTTTTAAATTATATCAGACTTCGTGTTCAGTGACTGACTGAAACACTGAGGTAGTAAAACACCTCTCTCAAAGCACCTGCGTTTGCTGATCCCGTGTCGTTTTACAGTTATTACTGAATTTTGATCCACAGCACATTTATGAGGTGGGAAAGCTGGAGGAAACCCTGGCCTGGAGCTCAGCTTTGCAGGCACAACCTCTGCAGCACCCTTCCCTGGGGAACGCACCCGCTTTTGGCAGCCTCCCCCTCAGGCGCGGTGCTGGAGGAAGGGCTGAGCAGGTCTCCCACCTCCCATCCCACCGGCCCCTTCTAAAGCAACACACACAGAGTAAGTCTTGCCTGATTAACCTGTTTCTACTAAAAAAGGATAGTCCATAAACACGAGTCAACTAGTAAGTTCATTATCAGATGCATTTCCATAGTTTGTTCTCAAAGCCAATTCCTCCAGAGCAAAGGGTGGTGTGGGAACCAGACGTGCCAGGCAAACTCAGCAAAACAAGGACCAAAGGGCAGGTCTGCAGCCTATCGTCTGATGAAGTCACACCGCTTCATGAGGCAACCAGGCCTCCACGCATTTTACACCACATTCCCAGGCAAAACAAGGTCAAGCATCGCAAATCAGAAACAGGGAGACTCGGGCGCATGAAACTCAGTAAGGCACGACGCCAGCTGGGGGGGTGACGAAAGGAGGAGACCAAGGTGTTGGCTCCGAGCAGCGAAGCAGAAAGCAGTAAGTCAGAGGCAGACGATTCCCCAGACTGACAGCCTTGTTAAGAGGGTGAAAATTAAGTTTAACTCTTGAAAAAAGGCCATAGAAATCACTGTGAAATATGCGACGACACAGAACTTAACGGCAGCATCAAAGGACCACCATCCCTCCCAGCTGGAGGCACACTGAGCCCACTCCCCAGCCAGGCAGTAACATCAGCATTGTCAGACTGGAAGGAGATCTGTTAATCTGTTCCAAGACATACCTAGTCCCCAAATGGAAAGTTTTCCTTTTAAGAATTGCTTTTTGCTTTCCCAACCGCCCAAGTAACCTGTTCAGAGGGTAGCACAGCTCTGCCTTAGACAAACGTTTTTTCAAATGGGTGTGAGTTTTCCCAGTTACACACGTTTTCTCTGACACAAATAAGACTAAGGTTAAAGATGAAAAAAACACAGGTGGAAAATACAAACAAGGACAAGGTGAATTCACAAGTTCATATGAATGAGTCTGTCATTAATTATATAAATTCATTAAGAGCAGAAGTAACTGATTCTGTAATGTTGCTGTAGGCATATTTTAAGTAAACTATGACAGCATTTCTTGTTTTCATCTCAGAATTTGAAGTGTAATTATGTCCTAACATTTACATTTATTCTCTACTTGTCTAAGTTTTGGGTTTTTTTTCGTTTTAGAGTACTTCAGATTATTCTTGAGATTACATAATGTTAAAAATGGATTAAATTCATTTCAGGAAGCATTTTATTCAGGAAGAGATTCACAATGGTATATCTAGATTTCAAATAATTGCTACTGCAGCATGTTCCCAACTCGAGTGGGACAAAATGACTTTGTCCTCTCCCTTTTAGCAAGCTGGCGCTCAACCAGGCACGCTGCGCATGCAGGAGCACATTCCCAGTACAACATACCCTCCTCAAATATTTCACAACTAGGTCTCTGCCACTGGTGAAGACTTACAAGTGGGTCCTGAAGCTCTGAGAGCAGGAAACAACCCCATCCTTCTTCCACTACAGTCACTAACACTACAGCCCTGGGAAATGGTGCACACCTCGCTAGCCACACCTGGAGCAGGGCTTTCCACCCTGAGCTCCATCCTGTTCAAGCTGATACTAGAGATAGAGGGGAGCTTAAAGTCTACATTGAGTATACAGAAAAAGAAAAATGCAAAGTTCTTTGTTTCAGAGTTCATGCAATCTTCTGAGCTTTCAGCTACTTCAGTGTTTTATGAATTAGCAAACCTTGACATGGAAAGATTTAAAATACACAGATGAGATACCTGACTAGTTCAACAGCATTAAATGGATGCCCAACAATTACTGCGGATTTTTTTTTCCCCCCTTCTTCTAGTGTACTTTGTGCCAAATTACACATTCATTCCAAAAGACTCTGATACAACCACTGCAAGAAAACACAGGCTCCTTGGAGATGTCTTTATGGGGAGCAAACATTACCCCTCAATGCAGGCATCTCCAGTTAGAGGACACCAGTGAATTACGTCAGTGAACATATTGCTGATCTCCTTGCCTTCGTTATTTTTACACAACCTTTTCTCCAATTTATTAACACGCTTTAGCATCCTCCATGTTTAAAGTACTGCAAGTACAGAGATAATGTTCCACACATTATTCCTCAAATACATGGCTGATTTCAAATCAACACCTTGGTTTTTTAAGTCACTAAAATATCCCGCAGTGGTCTGCACAGATGCCATCACTAACCTGACCTCAGTGTCCCACCCTGCTCAGGGCTGACTAGCCAGGCTTGCTTTCCTTCCAGGATCCCACACAAAGAACAAGCTGGAAAACTTACCACCTCCAAGCTCATGCCGTCTGGAAAGAGGCTGCGAAAATATATATTCACGAACTAATGAAAAAGTAACATTTAATCACTGCTGTCATGGAGACGAAGATCAGTACTTGCTATTTCTTAGCAGAAACTCCTCATGTTCTCCCTCTTGTTTTTTCTCCAAGAGAAACATGTTTGGCAAACCTCTCCATCAAGACAAAAATATAAGATTTGGGCATCTAACGTTTTGCGTGCCAGAAGGGGAAAGGTGGCAGAAGAAACAGGTTACTGAGACAAAACATGACACCACAGTTACTGCTGAATCCCAATGGGTACAAAAAAAAAAACCTTTCCAAACCTTTCCATCACCAACCCAGGGGTACGTAGGGAGGATGTGGCAGCCATTGCTCCTGTCCTCAGTGGCACACAGTCCTGGCCAGACCACTTGGACACACACGTCTCGGTGCCTGGGAATGTAAGTGTGCGGGTGGATACAACAAACTTAGAAAGTTAAATAAGGTGAAATCACCGTGCCCTCCCATAAGGTCTCAAGCTGAAGCAATAGGATGTTTTAGTATGAGGCTTCCACCTATCACCATAAATACCTGGCCAATTCTTAGGGCCAGCTGGTGACAAGGTGTACTAAACAGCAAAACACTCCCTACGTGATCAGAGGGTTACAACACACATTCAGTGTGTCACATTCACAAGCCCCCACTTTGTAAATGCCTGAACTATTTTACTGCAGCTTATGTTCCTGTATCAGCCTGTATCATGTTTAACAAAATATGTATTGATCAGTAAAAGGTAAAAAATAATCATATTGACGAAAACAGCTCAATACAGTTACACAAGTCACACCTGCATTAGCAATTGGACACTGAACTGACTGTCCCAGAACAGAACCAGGAATTGCTGTTTCACCTGACCATTATTAGCCTTAGAATAAAATAAAGATAATAAAACCTCATCTCTCTCTTACTGGAAAAAGCTGCCCATCAGTCTGAAGAGCACAGCCCTGTGGGACTTTCAGTCAGATCTTGGAGAGCTTCCCAACAGATGAACTCCCAGAACCTCAGTCAAGCCTGGGATCCCCAACCATCCATGTGACTTGAAGTTCTTCACTGTCCCTTACCCAACAGTTTAAACTTCCATGACAGCAAACCCCCAAACTGTGTGGGCACGGCTGGCTGGCAGCAAGGAGAGGCAGGGAGGCTCCAGCTCCTTCTGGGCATACCTTCACGCTCCAGAGCTGCCTGCGGCATCTGCTCTCACTGTAGTCCCAGCAGCCAAGCAGGCAACTCCACTTAGTTATCCCAGGCTGATAGCAATGCCCTTCAGTAAGTCACCACTGGTTCCGCAAACCAAGACATGACACTCCCAACAAGCTGAAGCCACTTGCTGGTAACTAGAAGTTATCAGCAACTGGAGATGGTGTCCTGTCCACACACATGACTTTCATCAGGCACTAAGATGATGGGAGACTTTTTGTGCCTTAGCAATACCTGTTTGCAATGTTCTTACTGTGAGATTCTTCCCACCTTTGCTTGACGGTAGCCCAAAAAGAGAAGCCAACTCTAGTCCTTCCCAATTCTTCTAAACATTCAAATCCCATAAGAAAAAAAAAAATTCATGATAAGGAGAGACATTTCCCTAAAGAAACTTGTCTGCAAGACTTCCCATCACAGGTAAGCAACCCTTCTCTGTGCCTGTCCCTATGCCTTTACGCTGAGGCTATGCTGAAGCAGTACCATACAACCCGAACCAGTTATCCAGAGAAAGCACAGTCAGATGGTGACGTGTTAGCTATGTACGCAGAGGTGCGGCTGGCAGGCTCCCCGGCTGTCCTTACTCCTTGAGTGCCTGGAAGTGTTCCTGCAGAAGGCAAGCCTTGATGATAACTGCATCCAGTGTTGTTCCCATGAAGTCTCCAACCTTCTCCATGCAGGGTCAAGTAGGACTCTGGGACATTCACCATAAGGAGCTGAGGAACTGAACAGCTAATGGTAGAGAAGTGGATGCCTCCCTAAGTAAGTTTTCCTTTAATGCCAGTTAAGATACAAAGAGCACCATCCCATTCCCACTAAGATGCAGGATTGGCCAGGTAACGGTCCTGGCTCACCAAAAGCAGAGCAGATTGCAATACGAAAATATGAAGATCAGAAGACCCACAGCAGCCCCACAAAGATCAACTCAGTATCTCTTGCTGTTATCAGAGATAGCCTCCCGATCCTGGTCATACATAAAATCATTCAACTGTGGGGTTAGTTTAAAGGCCTGATCCTCTTTTGCTTCTTATTAAAAAAAAGTTGCTGTAAAACCACTGTCTCTGTATAGTAGATGTCTTACTTTAGAAAGACTTTCAGTTGAATTCAGACAGCATCCTCATAACCAATTTGGGGAGATGCAGATGAGGCTGCAAGGTGGACAGAAGCCTGGCTGGATTTTCAGGCTCGGAGGGCAGCACTGAACAGTTGGACATCAACCAGTTACAACTGGCATTTCCCAGGGGCTCATATTCAAGCCAAAACTGTTTAATACTGTCATGTTTAAGTCAATAATCAATCATCTCAACAGTGGGATAGAAATACAGAGCCACTACTTCTTGCCAAAGGCAATTCCTAGAAAGGAGCAGAGAAGGGGAGTCCAGGGCAGAAGGGAGGCAGACTGCATCCTCAGTCGGATCATAAGAGGACTCTACTGTGAAGAGATTTGAGATGCAACTCCCCTCATGCAATTTCATCTTCCAGAAAGGAAAATAGCTGGGATTTTGTGCTGAAGGTGCTTTCACAGTAAGTTGAGCACCCAGCTTTGCTACACATTCAGGTCATAGAGAAAACGATCACAGTGATGTAGCTTCTAAACAAAACACCAAGTCATTTGGCATAAAATAAAATGCACTTAAATGAGATGCCAGGGCTGGAGCCTGAGAGCTGGTGAGGCTTCACATCAAAAGTAAAAGAACAGAAGGTCTTTGTGGCCACACTTGTAGGGTAAGAAAGAGTCTCCTGTGGCAGACTGGGGAGAGTACAAAGTGTTACCTTGAAGTATGAACAGAGTAAAAAACATTACTGATGTGAACCTCAACCCTCATCCCTTTATAAAATATAATTTACAATCCTTTAAAAAGACGATTAGACTTTTTGGTAGAGGTCAAGAAAGGCTTAGCTGACTGAAGCAAATGACACTAATAATATAATCATCTTACATTTTTAGCCAGGGAATTGCAGATGTTGCACATCCAGGTATTTCTGTCAGCTTGTGATTAACAAGGTGACACACCTGAAGGAACAACCTCAGCAAAATTCTAAAAACATTTAAAAAGTACTTATTTAATGTCAACACCAAAAGCATTCACTTGATGCTTTCAGCTTTGTTTTGTTTTCTGTTGTGATGGTTTCTGGTTTGGGGATTTTGTGGGTTTTTGTTGTTTTTTTCTCCCCCCAAACACATAGTACATTGTACACTGTACACGTAATCTGCGAATATTAAATTTATAGCCAATTTATCACAGATATTATTTCCCTGATACTGAAACAATGTTTTATATATATTTCTACATTAATATAAATGCATGCAAACCAGATCAGAAAATAGAAGTCTTGAGTAAAGAATGACTAAACTTGCAAAAAATGATAAATTGTGTACTTTGCAATTATTTGTGGTCATAATTTTACCAACCTATTCAACTTCGCAGTCTCCAACTCTGATCCCAGAGAAAAAATCCTTCTTGCTGTCAGTATTTTGCTTTGCAGAGAAATCTGTCAGTATCATCGATTATCTTTTTAATATTATGCTTACAGGAGAAGAGAGTTTTTCAGTGCAATGACACATTATTTGAAACTGCAGCACACAGCTTAAGAAGCAAGACTCTCAGCAAAGGAATAGTAACGTCACCAAAAAGTGTGATTTTCAAGTGCTGTGCACAGAAAATTGTGGATATATATCCCAGCTTAAGTAGGGGAAGGCAGAGATGAAGCATTAATGTCATTTTCTCCCGCAACTTCTGCATGTCTCTTCGTAAAGAGTGACAGCAATATAGAAATGATTAGAACTACGACAGGTAGTAGTGACAAGAGTAGCCTGTACTGTTTTTAAGAAAAGGAAATCAACATTGGCCAAGTTTCTTTATTGCATATTTCACATCTTCACTCAATACTGTTACTGAATGTTTGAAAAATTGTCCTGTACACCATGAATATACAAAATTTATCTGAAGCATTAAATCTGTAAAAATAGAAACAATTCAGTCAGACCAAGTGTAACTGAAGACACGGCAGACAGTAAAGGGATCGCTTATCTGGGCTGGAGACGTAGTCACAAAGTAAGGCTTAACTAAAAGAACCACATATTATTAAGGAAACAGAACTATGTAAATTAAGATTTTACTAATTTGTCAGAAGATAGGAGAGATAAAGGTAATGGATTTTATTTTAAATCAATAAGCATAATGTCACTTTTTAGAGACACTTTTAGAGGTGGTCTAATTACATACAGCTAGAAAACTCACTGCCTTCAGGCACCCTCATATCAAGTGCAAATCTGCGCAGTTATAGAATATATTTATAAAATATACTATATGCAAACATCTTTACAGAGCTTTAAATCAAGCCAAAAAGTAAATATATTTAATGGGACAACAGAAAAAAAAAAAGAATCAATGCAAAAACGCGGGCAGTGTGATTGTGGCCCTTCAAAGCCAGAGGAAACCATCCAGTCCGTCTGCAACAAAAAGGAGATCGGATTTGCACCTTAGAAGTTGACAGTTAACAAAAAAGAAGAAAATATCCTCTGTGCTCCTGCAAATTAACATAAAATTAGCTTTCATGACATTTTACTTATTGTCATTATCTTAAAATATCTTCTAAAGCACAATGTCAACCCTTGAATACCAATAACCAATCACATAATTGAAAGTGAAAGGGTTTCCCAGCTAAATTCAAATTACAAACTACAGAATTCTAAGGAGTGCAAAGCTCTGGAAAAAGTTTTAAATTAAATTATTTTACTTGGAAAGCTAGTGTTAGGTATTTCTAGTTAAAAAATAACTGGAAGCAAGAAAGCTGCAAGAGTACAAATGACAGAATTGTTTTAGATACACCAAGTGAAAGAGTGAATTATCCACTGATGCAGACAGAAACATCCATTTGCTACATTATTTGCTTCCTTACTTCATTCCATTGCATGTACACACAGCTTAAGTATTAAAATGCAAAATAATAAATAAAACGGCTCAGATTACTAGCAAGGGGCAAAACACAATCCGCAATTGTGCTCTATCTAGTTTCTGTTTCAGCAGTCTTTTTTCTCTTGCAGTTTATACGAAAAATCATAGTCAGACTTCCAAAAAGAGTCATTCTTTTTTTTATCGGAAACTCGAGTTCATTTGCCCAGGTTTATAACCCAAGACACTTCTGTGAAGGAAGCACAGTGCAAATTATATGACTAATAAAACTTGCTTACATATAAAGAAGTTTACTTGATTAATGTTAACGGTATCTTTATGAAATACATTGTAAAACAAAGATTAAATAATAGGACTGGGTTTAGGGGTTTTTTCTCAGACTTTTTTTCCTAATCCCTCCTTTGAAAAGCTTACTGAGTTACAAAAATCTTAATAAAGTTCCAGTCTTCAGCAGATAACTATTATAAATGCTGCCAATCAATGCCAACTAGTGTTTGATTTGCTTCTTGTGCATGTCCAATTTCCTCTGTGATACTGTGCTGCTGCCAGAGTTTTTGAATCTTTTTAAATCGTTCTTTGCACAGATGTAAGGGATTCCCGCGTCTGAAAAGGAGATAATATGTAAATCAGGAATGGTAAAACACTGCAAGTAAGCACAAACACCCAGGTGTGACATATTAAATATTAGATAACCCTTTAAAATATTTAGATATAACCCTTTAACATTATGCTCCTGTCAGAACAAAACCAGCAGATACTTTGATTAGTAAATCGGAGTGCTACTTTGTCTGATCCCCCACCCTTACTGCTCAACAGCTCCCTCCAGCCTTTGGGAATCTCCTGTACAGTCCACCGATGTCTGAACATAGGTTTTCAGCAACCTTTCTGTGCTGAACCAGCTCATATTCTATGCTTTTGAACAGTTTCAGAAGTAGCAAGCATTAACAATATTGAGTCCCCAAACTATTCTCATAGGAAGCAGAGATGGGAGTTAAGACAAAGAACTACCACATTAAATAAAATCATCTCATATTTTCACTTGGTATTAAATTAACAGAGATTATACAAATAAATACACTATACACAAATAAAATTTTCAGCCTTAGTTTCTAGGCAACTTGCTAAATGCTAAAATGATTTAAGTTTTTACACCTCAAGACAACTGTTTGTAACCTGGGAAAGACCTTCCATTAAATATTTTTAACCTAAACACACATATTAGCATTAAGATGTTTGAAGGTATTAGCTACAACAGCAATGTAAAAATATAATATTACCTAAATAATTAAAATAAAAAGGTAACACAGGTGGTGTATTTTACAAACCAGATTGTTTTAGAACTCCTGGTCTTTAAAAGATATGTTTTTGAAGATATTTACCTGAGTCCCTGGTCTGTCTCTCCATAGTCATCGAGATAAGGAGGAGGATAAAAGCAGCCCTTTGTTTTTCCAGCTAAAAATAGCACCTGACATTCTCGTACTCTAGAGAAACACAGAGAAGATTCTAGGTATTGATTAGGTGAATAATTTCATATTTTCATAGACACGGCTTTTCCAATTCTCACCTACTTTCATTCTGTATTATCTGCATATACAGATTTTTAAAGGTACTTTTGTTTTTGAAATACTCAACACAACCACAAAATAAAACAATTTCACTTCTCACTAATCTCTGCCAAAGTGAAAACAGACATTATCTAACCTTTCCTTGTATGCAGAAAGACTACTAAAATGAATTTCCATTTTTTCAACAGCAGCAGCAGCAACAACAAAATCAAGGTATTTACCTTCACTGTCCTGTAATACTTGAGTACACAGAGAAAACAAATTCACTTTGAAATGAAATTCAAATTTTGTGTGATACCTTATCTTCAAGGAAACAACCTCTGAACCTTATACCAAAGTGTAAGGAAGATGAATACACTCTAGTTTTTAGGCACCCCTGTTACTAACAAACACTGCCTTTACAAACCACCCCGACAATCACATTTATAGAACTATTCATTTCACGTCCACAAACACCATCTAACCTAGGAGTCTAAGTAGAGGTGTTCAGTTCCTTACCTAAGGAATATGCCCACTCCAGAACCACAAGTGTATGTATGTGCAGTACAGGCTCCAACATCTTCTCCTTCTAATTCAGTCTGACAACAGTAACTCTGAGAACATAGCATGGTCCCACACACAAGGCACAATGTTGGGGCTCTGCTTTTATCACCACCTGATTTTGGACACCTTTTGTTAAGCAAAAACAAACAAAAAAAAAACCATTTTATGTATTAACTCTAGAGGGCAAAGAGATTTAAAAGCACTTTTGATCATTTATACAGTTAGCAGGTATACAGATCCCTGCAATTTCTATTTCACTGAACTGCGCGGCGGTTTTGCTGGAAGAGATGACAATCAATACGTGCCATTAACTTCATGATTCTACAAACATCTTTGAGGCTTTCAGGTTAGAGGTTTCCCAGTGCATCAAAAGGAGCAGAAGACTTTAGGGGTCCTTGTTGTAATTGCATGCAACTTACGAGAAATTGGATGCTTGGTTAATGAGGCAGCTGTAGTCGTCCGGAAGGTCTATTAATTTGTTGGATTCTCTTGCATAGCTAGAATAAAGCAATCAAATTAACCACTCATATTTCAATGAATAATGCACAGTGATTTCAAACTCATTCATGTTTGCCTGACTCATCTAAACAGCATCTGTGAATAATTAAATTTTTAAAGTTTTCCTCTTCTCTGCCATTCATAGAGTAAAATGGCAGCACATAAAAAGGAACTGCCAAACTCTCTCAGCTAGACCACCTCCAGTTTTCTTAGTTATATTTTTTATGACTTCGAGAAACGCACAGGCAGAAAGTCAGAAAAGTACATGTCATAGGTATGCTTTTAGCAAAGCCTCATGACAAGGTCACTACAGGTTTAACTGAATATTTGTTCTGTTCCCTTATCAGTTTGCTTTGAATTTTCTTTTTGTCACTAATATTGAATGGAAAATAGCCTGACACGCAAGTTCAGAGAACTTGTATCCTGAAGAGAATTAAATACTCATGCAATAAAAAGGACCTATTTAATACCAAATATTTATATCTTTAGAAATAGCAGTTAAAAGTTTTGGGTTTTTTTTGGCAGATGCTATACACTAAATTTTAATAATCTTCAACCCTAGGAATAATACAAATTAAACCGTGAAATGTAAAGAGAGGTTTGTAACAGAAGCAATGTACAAGAACATGCTGAGGGGAAAAAAAAAAATCACTGTCAAGTTAGACATAATCTTGGGAAGAGCAGTTAAGAATCAGCAAAAGGAACACATGGAAAAAAATCCCAACAATCACACACAACAGGAAATCAATTATGCAATCAGAGTATTCTTCCTGTGTAAGATATTCTGTTAATAGCCTGGTATTTAACAGATGAAGTGATTAACTTTTATTTTTGTCACTTAGCCTTGTTGTATATACAACGTTGAAAGACTGACTTTATGTATTTAGCACAGGAGATTAAAATGCAGGGATATATTTCTAATGACAGCATTGTGAACTTCATATTCATTTATAATTATTTGAATAATTGATAACCACTATTTTTACCCAGCCTTCATAAAGAAAAACACCCCAAATGCTTTTCTACGCCCACTAAGCATTAAATGTGTTCTGAATTCAAAATAATTGCTTAGCAAATAGAAATGTATGAAAAACAAATTTTATTTTGAACAACGGACTCAGTGTTGATTTCACTGAAGAATTCGGCTTCTTTAAAAAGCTCTTCAATGCCTGGTATTTTTAAACAAAGGTTATATGTCTTTTAGTAACAGCATACCTTTTGAATCAGAAGGTACAGATCTACTATAGGAAACATGAGAAGAAATGTTATGGCCTCTGATTACTGCAGATCAGTCTAAATAAAACTGTAATATTTAACTTTGCCTTTAAAACGTACTAATTTAAACAATATTTCACTCTTCTTACAAAATCCCAAAAATCTCTTTGCTTATCTCCTAATATCTTTGTCACTCAATAAAGCAAAACTGATACTATGTTATTATAAACACCCTTCAGAAAAAATATTCAGAGAAAACTGCAACATTAAAGTTTCTCGTGTCTCTGCTTAAAATTTCTCCGTGTTTACCTGATAGCATGTCTCTTGCCTTCGAGATATCTTTTTACTTCATCATTATTACACCAACTAGAAGAAAGAAAAAAATTGGCTTTTAACTTCAATGGATGATACTTGCCAAAAACAAATAAGTAAAAACTCCAAAGTGCATCTACTCAATAATCTCTACAACCAAAATTATTTCTTTCAAAACATTTCTTTCAATAAATGCTTTTCAAAGTCTACTATTCATTTCCATATACGCATTCCTGGGAGAATACTTATATCACTATCTCATGCAGAATTCCTTATTATATTAAGCGAAGCATAAAACCACAACTTACCTTTCTATTAATGTGTTCAGAATCTCACTATTTTCTTGAAAAAGGCAAGTGAGGTTGTTTGGCAAGGAAAGATAGCTACATAAGCGTTCAAACTGGTTTGTTCCATTTACTGTAAAAAAAAAGTGTAATTCTCATAATTGCATTTTTTAAATGACACTAACTACAATAAATGAAATACAGCCCTAAATGGGACAGCTTTTTTTTTTTTTGTTTCTTTTAAATTGCATTCCCCCACACCCAAAACGTGGTATGAAGTATGAAAGTGCTAATAAAGGCAGCAGACAGCTATGTTGGGAAATTGCCAGTAAGGAGAAGCAACTTTCCTCAAACTTCCCCTCTAAGCATGTTTCAAGCCTGGTCATGTAACCACCACAACAGAGAGCTAAATGGTGTTTACAACTTAGCATGTCTTCATTTTAATGTCATCCATTAAATGGCTACTTTGTGCTCCTTGTAGTCCACGACACAAACTGAGACAGGTGATCAGTGACAGTATACCAGCAAAGTATACCACAGCCTCAGAAATACAGATATTCCAAATGTCTGCAATGCTAAACTCTTCAAAAACATTATGTAGGACACAACTGCTACATTGCCATATTCATGACACTAGACTATTGGTTTGAGTCCCTGGGCCTCTGCTCTCCCAACTTTGAGGACAAAGAGAGCCAGTACCTCTTCCATGGCATGGCCTCTTTTGCTCCTGAATAAAGGAGCAAAGAAAATTAAAATGAAAGCTGTGCTCACTTTTCTCTCATGGCCAAGTGATTCCCATTTCGCACCCCAATGAAATACTAGAGAAGAGCAATACAGGCCAGCTGTGGGATCAGTGGGTCCTGGGGTAGAGGAGCCAAACACGCAGTACTACGGCCACTGTGAGGACATCCCTCAGAGGCGGGGACCTGCAGGGCCACCCAAGCACCTGAGACTTGAGGACTGTAACAAAGTGAAGCAAAGCCTTTCTCTTCCCCACTCCTACAACCAGCTCTCTAAAGGCCCACAGACCTACTGTTTGGAGGTACAGCTACACTGTGTTCCTCATCTTTAGAGTAACTGTAACAAAAAACTCAAGCAGTCACTACTGGTCCGGACTATGAATTTGAGAAAACTTGTTACAGAAAATCAAAGTTCAGAAACAGAGGTTTCTTCCCCGCCCCCCCAAATGCTTAAGCATTGCTATTGTAAAATGAAAATAATCTACATTTTAAACACAATTTGTTAAGAAGCTATGTATCAAGGAAACATTCTGCAAGTTCTATAGCTGTTCTCATGTCAGCTCAGCACCACATATCATACTTTGTTTTGAACATGGAAGTCCTGAAGCAGTGTGAACCTACTTATCATTAGTATAAGTAATATCTTCAGATTTACATTCAGTCCTTACACACACTAGATGTGGAGGACAGTAAAGTATGTTAGTAACATCAACTGTTTGGGGTGTAATGCAACATCAGTGCATTTGGAGATTTTAATTGTTAGCGGATGCTGATTTGAATGAAATGAATGCAAGGAAAAGCAGGTCTCATTTGAAAACAGTAATCAATATATTTGAAATAATAATATTTCACTTTTTAAGAGAAGAGCATCAGTTTCTCTTTTAGGTAACATAGAACGGCATTGGACTCGATACTAAAAAATACATTTTTAAAAAGGAAACTTTTTTCTTTTTCATTATGCAGATATGATTCTGCACTGGTACATTCATTCAATCAGCTTATTTAGAAAAGAGCATTTAAATGTAATTTATTTTGTCCATAAACATTTGTATCTTTTGAAAAGCTGATTTAATACAAAGCATACAGTACCTTGAATTTCTGTGGGTGCTGGGACTCCATTTAAGTAATGGAAAAACAAAGCAGAACATCTCAGGAAAGGCATGATTCCAGCTTTTAGATTCCTCCACAGGTGCCAGCCTGAGGAAATTTCTTTCAAGGCACTTAAGAGAACACAATAAAAAAAGTTTGCTTTTATTTAATCATTTCAGTCTGAGAGCTATATTTAGTAAGTCTTCAGTCATACTTCATATTAAATTACTGACTTCAGTTGGAACAAGCATTAAGTGTTTATTTCAAAGCTAATTCCAAGAAAAACAACTAAATAGAGATTCATAAAAATGTAACCAACTGGGACAGTAAATTACGGATCTGCATAGACATTTCAGATCCTAATAAGTTTTCTGTACTCAGACTCTGCCAATTCCAGGTTCTACACATCTGCAAACTGACTAAAAAGATTGTTCCAGAGCATAATCCTAATGAGCACAAATAGAGGAATTTATAGGAATAGTTGCTTAAAAATGGCATCTAGAAGTAGTGGATAAGAAACAAGGTGCAAGTGTTCCCAAGTTAAAAGCCTCATCTTTAACAGCATTACTATACAGAATTCAGTCCGTAGTTAATGTTGAGTCCAGGAGGGAGAAAATTTTATATAAATTTTAACGAAAGATAGCCCTTTTACCTTCCTGTACACTGGCAAAGAAATTTATACAGTGTAAGCACAGCTACTTCCTCTTCACTGTTAGTGTCTTCTTGATCCATGCCATTCTCTTCTGAAGAAAGAAAGAAATAAAAAGCAAGTTATTTCATATATATATATATATATGTTTATGCAGATAGAATCTTTTTTCAAGTTTTGCAAAAAAGGCCAAAACTAAGTGAAACATTCCACTGTACTACAGTATGATGTACTGGAAAAAAGTTTTCTGCTGCACATCTTATGTTTTAAGTTTGTGCTATTGTCAACTCCAGTGAGGTGTTGGTTTACTTGTTTGATTGGTTGGGTTTCTTAATATACTTGCTTGAAGTTCTTTGCTTTTGGCATACTACACCTTATCCAGTTCCTCCTGCCAGATGATACGTTGATTCCTTAATTCACTAACTGCAACTTATTCATCATGCAATGATGCAATGCCTAATCCAAGTCTCCACAGAAAACACTTCCAGGCACTGCTACATGAGCTGGCAAGTTACGATTCACAACTAGCTATGCTCCAAAAAAACTCCAGTGTTAAACAATAAAGACAAAAGACTGAAATTTAATTAATACAATTTATCAATACTTTCTATGGGCTGAAAGAGAGAGCATCAGCAATTTTATTTTGCAGCTGTAAACTGCATACATTTACCAATAGCACCGTAGTGTTTTCCAAGTACAGATTTGAGGAATCATTTCAATAGAAGTTGAAAGGAAGTGGCATTACCTGTTGATGAGGTGAGTAAAATTTGTATTATGTGTGCCATAGTGACAAGATGAAACAGGTGAAGATCTCCAGTGCCAAGACTAACCCCTGAAAAATCCTGACAATGTATGGCAGGGAAAGAGAGCACCAAGCTTACCTGTGAAAGAAAACCAAAAAAAAAAGGTATATTCCTTTTCTTTTTGAATCTTCCCATTTTCTCTGCTCGTGCTGTAACTATCCCTTTGAAGGCAGCACACCTCATAAGGCTTATTTTGAGGCTAATTATTTGAAGGAACAACGATCAACTACCAGGGTTTGTTTTTTTCTGGTTGGTTTGTTTGGGATTTTTTTTTTTTTTTTTTTGCCATTTTTTGTTTGTCGTTTGTTGGGGGTGGGGTACTGGGTTTGTTTTTTTGGTTTGGTTTTTTTTAACAGCCAGAGAGTATACATTCTGCCTCATTTTACCCCTTTTCTATTTATAGATAAGAATACTTGCAATGAAAAAAGTCTTTAAATTGTATTAAGTAGGAAAACAATACTAAAAACCTGAACATTTGGAAAGGTTCCTAACCCAGAGTAAACAGAAAGTTTCCAATGAAGTTTTGACATAGTGCCTACAGGATCAAAACATTATTAATATGCATAATGGAATACTTACCAATAAATGAAACATGTCAATATCAAGTATGCAAGGAAGATTTCCATTTTTTTCATTAGGCACCAGTGCTGAATATTTTAGAGAGAAAAATAAATTTATTAATTGAACATTTATATATTAAAAGATTTTAGTGTACTTCTCTTACAAGATGAGAGCCATCTCTCTGGTTTATATGCTTAAAGCACTTAAAATACAAATGTACCTGTTTTGGCCAGAAAGGTGTGAATTCAAGAGGAGTTCAACATTATTGGAAGAGACTCTTGCCTACTTGACTATACTGTACTGAAATGAAACAAACCCACAGTAGCTATAACAAAGTAAGTGCTGCCATTCGCTACTCCCACAGTGACCTTCGTCTATTGCTTAAGTTTCCAGTGGGAGAAAAAAAGCTCAAACACCAGTGACTAAACAGAAACACTCTTTGTGGTCTGTTGGACAGCTGCTCAAAGGAAACTTCTGCAATTCGCTTAACTTTACAAGGTTCCCTAAATTTGCCTCACGTAACTCACTTGCCTTACAGGCTCAAAAATGCATTGCTAAAGAGTGTCTTAAATTCGTTATTTTATCTCTGATTAAGAAAGAACTAGGTATTGGTCTCTCCATCTCTGTAGTATTCACATTCACAGTAACCACGAAGTATTAACCAACACACTCCAGCTGACAACAGAAATTCACACACTACCTAAATTCCAAGCAACAGAGTAAACTCCATCTAAAAGCAAACACAAATAGAGTGTCTTGAAAACGTTACCATGTATTTAAAAAAAATCAAGGAACAGTTGCAAACTTCTTTACTCCAAGCAGTAAACTCTGATTTACAATAAAAGAGTTTAAAATGCAGCTATGAGAAGAATTTTACAGTGTAACTATAAGCATTAAGCGGCCAAGTTTGAAAACACTACTACAGTAAAAAATAGCCTTATCACAATAACTTAAAAATACTTCAGTTGAAGACTGCTGCCTTGCTGGCCAGAAAATTAACAGCTGAAGATCTGTTAATCTGTTTTGAAGCTCTTTCTATTAGCAAACATTTCACCACTACTTGGATTTCAAATGCTTTTACTTTTGTAAGCATATAGCTACAGAACTCAGCCCAAAAGTCTTAAAAATGCTTCCATCAAAAATGTGACCAGAGCAAGGGACTTCCGAAACCAAACTCTTATTCTATAAGTTATCTTTATGTATAAGTAGTTCATAGAATACTGACATATCAAAAGCTAATAATTTTCCTTATTCCTAGCCTTGAAAAATAAAACACCACACACTTCCCCTTCATAAAAATAAAAGCAGTACAGATGTTTGTCAGCTAGAGGGAGGAAGAGCTTTGAAGAAATATTGATTCAATTTCAAGAAAACCCAAACCATGTAGAACATTGTATACTATAAAGTTCCAGTCAAATATCTAGCAACATTTTCTCTTCTGCTTCACATAAAAAATGGCTCAGTCATTACTGCTACAAACTGATGTCAATTAAGTTCTTCCCCATAAAGCTGACAACTGTTTGCTGAAGTAGGTGGTATCAATGAATGCATTTTAAAAGTTCCCCTGCTCTACTGACTGTAGACATTATCCCATTTTCTATTACCCTTTCGGAATAGTCCTCTCAAGTGCCATTATTTCATTAGGCTGAACTTCAGACTTTTCACATGTATCTACAAGTGCTTCAAGCTTGGAACATTTTGGCTGTTCTCATTAAAATTCTCAACTAATGTATGACATTAAGTTCTGTCTAATCACAGATCCTGCTTTTCAAAGGCAGAGAAGCTGGCAGATATATTACAGACCTTTGCAAAATATCCTACTTCCTTTCAATACTATATTAATCTTAATTTCTTCCTCTTTAACGTTCCAGCATATCACTTTTCTTTTGTGAAGGACCACGCTTCCTTCTCCTTTGCTCTATGTACCTTTCTAAAAGCAGCAATATAAATGCTGGGAAGAATCAACAGAACTCCTTCACAGCAAAATATCCACGCTTCTCTTGAAAAGTATCTTGGAAATGCAGACCAAAATGTCTTTTTTCCCCCCACAGTATGATGAAATATGTATAGGTACGCATGTGAAAATACCAGCTCTTGGTCTATTACTTAAAACCACTACATAAAACAATCTTCCTGTAATCAAGACTAACAATCATTCTGTAAGCATCTTTATCTGTATCTTCTTAAAAAACAGAATAAGCAGAATAAACTTACACGCTAAGAGAGTACAAAAGTGACCCTGTACTGCCGAAAGAGATGAAACTGTCCAGTGAGCTGCTGCAAATCTTGTTAACGATGTAAGGCAGTCATCCTTTAATAACAAAGAAAAACAGACACTGCCACAGTTAACGAAGTTCCTCAATATGAAACTTACATCATTGACTTAAACATTCTATTCAGGCCCCTCAGCTGCAGTTTATGGGAGCAGTTTGAGTGTCTAAGTATATGACAAAGATATTTATGTTTATGCAAATATACAACTGCCCTTCAGTATTCTTATTTTGACTGTTACCATGAGAAACCCTGACCTTACTAATCTATGCATTTATAGGAAAAAACCCAACCCACATAATAGCTTTGCTAGATTTGATTTTCACATAGACTAATAATCAGATACTGATTGACTAAACAGTGGGATCCAACAAATGAAACTATCAAATAACCATAACTTAAAATTTAGATATTCTGCATTAAAGAAGCACAATTCTCTCTTTTTTCCACTGATTCAGAGAGGAATTGATACTTGATACTGTCCTGGTTTTGGCTGGGATAGGGTTAATTTTCTTCATAGTAGCCAGCAGGGTGCTGTGTTTTGGATTTAGTATGAGAATAACATTGATAACACACTGATGTTTTAGCTGTTGCTAAGTAGTGCTTACACTAGTCAAGGACATTTCAGCTTCCCATGCTCTGCTGGGTGCACAAGAAGCCGGGAGGGGACACAGCCGGGACAGCCGACCCCAACTGACCAGAGGGATATCCCACACCATATGACATCATGCTCAACATATAAACTGGGGGAAGAAGAGAGAAGGGGGGGACGTTTGGAGTGATGGCGTTCATCTTCCCAAGTAATCGTTACGTGTGATGGAGCCCTGCTTTCCTGGGGATGGCTGAACACCTGCCTGCCGATGGGAAGCAGCGAATGAATTCCTCCTTCTGCTTTGCTTGTGCGCGCAGCTTTTCCTTTACTTATTAAGCTGTCTTTATCTCAACCCACAAGGTTTCTCATTTTTACTCTTCTGATTCTCTCCTCTATCCCACCAGGGGAGAGCGAGCGAGCGGCTGTGTGGTGCTTAGTTGCCGGCTACACTCTACACTACAGATCCTTACCTGTCGACAAGGTAGATGACCAAATAATGGTTTATCTTCATCAGCTAAAATTCGTTCTGGAAAAAAAAAAAACACGGAAAAATATTTCAATGCTGTCAATTTATTAAAATTCTGAAATTCACTTATAACGGAGCAAAATAAATACATTATTACCTATAGTCTGTATTGTGTAAGCACAACTTCCCCAGCACATTATAGGTACACGTGGATCTTCTTCATTCGGATGAACCTTCAAGCCTACTTTGTATGTTGCTGTTCCAAAAGTTGTCAACATCTCTTTTATGCTCTCAGAATAAGGATTCCTGAAACAAAGAAAACAACACTAATTAATTTTTTCTCCACTGGCAGCACAGTACTTTTAACGATGAGCATTCACCCCATAAATTTAAAAATCCAAGTGTTCATCTAAGTGAAAACTCCAGATCTTTCTTTGGATCTGGTATTCTGCAACCTCTTTTCTGTGACAGATACACCCCAATTATTTTTTGATGGGAACGAATCCCATTTTCTAGCATTAAGAATATCCAGTCTTCAAAGGTAATATAGTTAAGACTTAATTAAAAGAACTGCACGAGACTGATGACAAGATCAGTCATCAGTTGGGATAGGCACCTTGCATTTTTGTGTGCAGTTGGCAGATAAAAGTCTGTACCATGTAATGAATTTCATTACTTTCTCCCCAAATGAAGAAGGGGTAGACTCAAATACAAATATACCATAATAGCTGAAATTACATATTAACATACTCTCTATTTCATAGTCTTCCTCTAGACTTCTACTGCATTATTTACTACTTGTGGGTTGGACTTCAATACCATCATAATAATAGGATCGACTTTTCTAATAAAGGCCAAACCCATATTTTTGCCTTAATTAGTGAGACCTTATAGCACAGAAGTCACATTCTATTTTCATGTTACCATTCCATGATGAAGTTTTAATGATTTATTAAGATGTAAATACATACTTCGGTCTGAAATCTGGTCTAAATCCTTCAGGTAATTGCAGCTGACGCATTTTTTCTGAATTACCAGAATTGCCTGTACAAACAAGAAGTAATAGAACACTGATAATTCACCTACACATAATTTTTAAGTTATAAAAACGTGCAGGAGCACCTTCACCAGAAACTGAAATTCCAAGCTACTCTTGCCACTTTTGCCACCACCTCTCAAAGCCACTGCGGTAGAACCATGATACTTGGGTCTTTTTCCTGAACTGGGGTTGTTTAGTCTGGAGAAGAGGAGGCTGAGGGGAGACATTATTGCTCTCTACAACTCCCTGAAAGAAGGTTGAAAGCAGGTGGGTGTCAGTCTCTTCTCCCACGTAACAAGTGATAGGATGAGAGGAAATGGCCTCAAGTTGTGCCGGGGGCATTTAGATTGGATATTAGAGTAGTTTTCTTTACCGAAAGGGTTGTCAAGCATTGGAACAGGCTGCCCAGGGAAGTGGCTGAGTCATCATCCCTGGAGATATCTAAAAGATGTGTAGATGTGGCGCTTAGGGACGCAGTTTAGTGGTGGACTTACAGTGTTTGATTAACAGTTGAATTCCATGATCTTAAGGGTCTTTTTCAACCTAAACGATTCTATGATTTTCACACACAAATATACACATTTCTTCAGACTTACTTGCACAGTCTTCATCTCGAAGTAAATACAGTGCTTTTATTTGCTGGGATATCGTTTTGATCCACTGAGCTAGGTTTGGTTGGCGTGAAAAGTCTAACCTGTCCAAAAATACACATAAACAGAATACACACATCAGTTAAGAACAAACTAGACACAGAATTAATATTTCCTAGGTATTCCATGTTCTTCTGTTTCTCAGCAGGCTCCTTCTCTGTTACCCTCATATTTCTTTATCTTCAGTTCTTTTCCTGCAGGTCCTACACTTCACTGTCCTTTCACACTCTAAATTCCACACCACACAATAACCAAGGAAGTTCCATAAACCAAACTAAGCAGGCAGGCAAGCCATTTGAGATTATCAAAACAGAAGATAATAAATATTTTGAAAGGGGTTTTTGGGGTGTGGCTTGTTTGGGATTTTGTTTTTCACATTTATCAAGGACATTTATAAAGCAAACGGACCTGTTAAACAAAACTCTTGATGGAGGAAGCAGAGGAATAACAGTGTTGCTTAAACATTCACAAAGTGGGCAAAGGAATTCACCATTTTCTACATCGTAACTTGTGTGTACTCGTAATCTTTGCTGTCTTCGTTGCTCTTTCGCTTGGACAGCATCAAAATACCTTTAGAAAAGAGGGAGATATTAATGACAAATTATTAAAACATTACTTTAACATACGAATTGAGTTCTCATGAAGACACTGTTTTGCCTTTTCCCAGATGTACATAAGAGAATTATCTGAAGGAAAAAGCTCTACCCTCTGACTGATAAAGTATTACTAACTGCAGGCTATCCCCAGTTTATTTGCAGCCAAAATCCCCCAAAATGCTGAAGTTTGTTGGGCTGTCAAAAATCACATTTAAGTCTGATCTTTAGCCATTTCCATTTAGGGAAAAAAAGGGTGAGGGAGAGAGGTAGAGAGAATGTTGAAGGATTAAAAAAAATAAAATTCTTCAGTTTCACATAAAATTTTAAGGGAGGTGCCATGAGCATTATCCATGTGCCTATTGCATTACAGGTCACAACAGAGCAGCCACTGGAAAAACTGGTGGCTCATCTCCAAATCCTATATGATAAGGAACTGAACTGACAGCTTTAATAAGTGTTAACCGCTATTCCAGAAGCCTCTGGGAAGGTTTAGAGCGTGCCCGAAGATGACCCAAAAATAGTCTTAATACAAGCGTCTAAAGACATTTTCAGGAGTTAATGGCAACCACACAGGACTGTACATGAGCTACACAAGAAGGTGAAGAACACCTCTTCAGTGAGTAGCGATACCAAAGACCACAAATAAAACCTGCACTAGGATCACTGCATGGTTATGGCCACTGAATCTCTGGTAGTTCCTAACAGCCTTCACACAAGGCAGAATGTGACATCAGGCACTTCAGGAGCCATGCCAAGGACCAAAGCAAGGACCTAATAAAAGTCAGAGGCTTGAATGGTTTGCATTTGTCACAACATTGGCACCACATAGCACTAAGCACGTTTATCCCCCTCAAAAAAATCAAACAATAACTGAAAAAGGTTTTATAAAAAAAAACTAAGAACAAAGAATAAAACTGGAGTTTATGTTGAAGATGAACTATGTCACAGATGTTTCTACTTCAAATTAAAGTTGATGGAGGAATTAAGACTGCAAAGGATGCACTGCCATTTAAAACTTCAGAAGAGAGCACAGGAAGCAGCAGGAATATGTCTATTACTGAACTGCAAAAAAAAACCCCCCAAAAAATCTGAGCTTCAGTGTTCAGATATGTGTGCACCACAGGGGATTATGCATAGGGATAAACAACCAAAGGAGACGCAAGCTGCCACGTGTGGCTTTGGATTCTTCTTTACCAAGATGACAAATAGTGAATGAAAATTATTCTGAACATGTTTACAGTATTTATTGTAATGATTTCTACTTTATTTTTCCTCCCAACAGAAAGCTGTTTTAATTGCTTCATGACATTAACTTTACTACATGGTAGTAATTTTGCCATTAAAATCAGTGCCATCAGACAAACTGATGGCATGACATGCTATTTGGACTAAAAACTTAAATACAGCTTTTTACCTTTGCCAGCAATGAGCATGCATAATATGTCCACAGCTACCTGTGTGTGTTCCACATGACAGATCTGGGTGCATGAATAATGGGTCATACTTTTCTGTATTTAAAATAAAATAAAACAACTTTGAAATAAACATTTATCAAAAGACTTAACTGCAGATAAATGTTACCACATTTGTGTTATTATTAAACTTTATCACAAAAGTATAACATTTGATAAAGCTGCTAAACCACAACAACTTAAACTGTTTAGATCATTTACAGGTATGATGTCATTTTGTTTTGAGTGTACATACTGTACTTAGACTTCAAACCCAGCTTTCAGAGGTGCTGGGCCCTGGTAAAAGTCGCCAAGATCTACCTGCAGTTTTGGTGGTTCAGTATCATTAAACAATGAGTCTAAGAACATTAATCTTCGGAGTGAGAGTGCAAAATGATTCAATGCAGAAATTTTCTATGTGTTTACATATACAGAATCCAGGAGAAACCTTTGCAACAATACCACTGATCATTGGGATCTGTTTCACAAAGTTACCTAAAACCAGGCATTTTTTATTATTGCTAAGAGGCATTTCAGATCATATAACTGAGAGGAAGGAAATGTGTATCTTGTGCTTTTACAGCACTACATCAACACCTCCTCTCTCTCTAATGTTATGGGGGTAGTTTAAGAACGAACACTTCTGATTTTAAAGTTTTTTTTTTAATAGTTAAAAATAAATTTGTCATAAATGGCTGGCAGAACATTTAGTTAATGCTTTGCAGTGATTTTGCATTATTTAGAACACACATTTCTACCTCACCAAAAATATGGGAGTTTTGCCACTGATTACAATGAAGTAATTCACAGTTACACAGTTAACATAAGAAAGGGACGCTACTGTCTCAAAAGAAAGCATGCGGTTGTTAGTGACTCTGACATTCATTAAAGACAACTATGAACTTTACTTACCAGGGTCTGGAATAATTTTGTTTCTATTTTTAGACAACACAGTTGATCGCTGAATAAATGCTGCCAAGACCATAGCCCTGCTGTCCACTTTAACTTCTTGCTCCTCCTGACACAATATACACATAACAACCTGTCTGTGTTCAGTTACTCTAGTTTGCTCTGGTCCCAAGGCTGTGAGTTTTGCATCTGAAATTACAGGGCTAGAATATTCAAAGAATACTAGTGAGCAAATTATTTGAAAAACATTACAAATCAGATCATGATTTAAATATGATTAACAAGCTTTCTAGCTTTATGATAAATGCTCTCTGACAAAAATTAGTTTTGGCTTTTATACAACAATTCCTATGTCCCCAGAAATAGAACATATCTTACAGAAAAAAATTCATAGCTTCCCAATAGTATTACCCACTCTAGTTTAACACAGAAACTATATTTGCAACCGTCCATCATCACCATCCCTTAAGTGCCTGAAAAATAAATTCTGAAAACACTCTCTACTTCCCCACAAAACCATTAGCATGCTTGTTTTTATTTCCAGCTACATGCAGATCATCTTCCAGATCCTCAACAGACATATGATCAGCTATTTCCAATTTATTATGTTTAATAGCATAGTCTCTTCAGTATTATTAACAATTCACTGGATGATTTTACACAAAAAATTATTTGCCAGTCTATGTTGAGTGCTATGAGGATGAGACGAGGGAGGAATCAATTTTTATCCCACCATCTTGACAGAAAGGGGGAGGGAAAGCGTTCCATTTACTGCTGCTTTTTTTGGTCTCAAACTTACAAACAGTTTTCCATCAAGACTAAAAAAACCCACTTTTTAAAGCAGGAACAATAGGATAATCTGATCTAAAAGTTAAAGGAAAAAATTTAAATTGTATTCCTTTACCTATTTTCATGTGCTCCAGAGGTTGAAGTATCTAGCTCCTCCAAAGTCTGCTGAAATAGTTCTTTGTTTTCATTAATGAAGTGCCGTTGCATCTCAGACATCTGGGCCATGATCTTTTCCCTGCGCAGTCTGGCAATCTCAGCTTTTCGCTTCCTTTCAGCTTTGTCCTTATCACGTGAACTCTGAAATTGTATTGTTCGCTCAGTCATTTTTAAAATCTTGTTACAACAGACAATTTATTTTAGCCATTGCTATGTGTAGCGTGTACTAACCTCCAAACAACGAAAATCTCATAAAAAGGCAAAAGAAAATTCTACCAAAAAGTTACCTTGTGCCCTCTTTTCTTTAGCTCATGTTCAACGCCAGGTAGAACTGCAGATCCAGAAGCATACCTCGCCCCCTCAACCTAACTTTATTTGGTATTTCTCTTCCCTTTGAGCATTCACAAGATAAAAAGGTAAGTTCCCTAGTGCTGCTCTTCTTCCAAAGTAGCTGTATTCCTAAACGCACTACAGTGCTCCAAGGTCTTTGTGTAGTATCTAGAATGTCATGTCCAGCTAAACGAATCAGCAGAGCTTATCTGGAATGACCTGCATGGTAAAAATACATAGATGCTATTTCTTTTAACAACTTTCCAAGGAGTCTGAAATTATGGGAAGAGCAGAATCATTAAGTGATCAATCAGTACTACAAAGAGTTCTGTGGAATAAACTTGCAACAGATTTGGAGACTACAATATATAAAGCAAAGAAAAATAGTCCAGGGACTCTCCCAATAGGTCTTTCAAACAAATGGGTTTGACCTATAAACTGTGAGACAATTTCAGAAATCAGGGATGTTTCCCATCTTTGATTTAGAGCTGCAGTTAGAAATATAGTCCTTTGCTAGTCACAACCCCAATCTGTTCCAGATCAGTTAACTGTTACAGCTTGCTTTTACCTCCTCCATAATATTTTCTTCTGCCTCAGCCACAGGACTTGTAGAAGAGCTTTCTCTTAGTTTCTTAATAGCATTAAAAGTCTGGAAGAAAAAAAAACAACAGTCTGTTTGTGACATGTGAATGTAACAGTGTATACTATAATGCTGGCCAGATAATGCACAGTGTTGGATTCCAGAGGAGGAAAAAAGTAGGCACAACAAATGTTATAAAAATAGATTTACCTTCAATATCCATCTGATCATATCCTTGTGCACTTCCAGGTGAGGTGCATTTTGCAGTGTTTCTAGCATAGCTAGTATACTAGGGGAGTTACTGGGTGCCTCTCCTGGTCCTGAGAAAAAAATTACAATGACAATTGATTACACTGTTACCTGACAAACTAATCATTCGCTAACATTAAAAACAACACAGAACAAAAAAAACCCACACTTGTATGTGTTCAGCAGCTGAAGAATTCCTTCAACAAACAGGCACAATATGTAACTTTCATTCCCTCCTCCACAAACATTTTCACAAATACATTCTAAATCCTGAAAAGTTACAGGAAATAGTCTTAAAAGTCTTGCTCACTGACTATATTTTCTTAAAAGACAAATATACTGTGTGTGCTCCCTGGCAGTTTTCATCTTGGGAGCTGCCATGCAGAACTTCCAATATTTTATTTCCCACCTATTTTAAATGGAAGAGTCTTGGCAACTTTCATGTCTTAGCAAAACTAGAGGCACTAGTCAGAAGATGCAAAGGAGAGTCAAGATTAAAAGACCATTTAAGAACGCAACTACAGTTTTTGCAATTTTAACATCTGATCATGTATAGCATGCTGAGACCTACTTAAAAGTATTAAGAATCAGATTTACTAGGAATTATTCTACTTCTGGATTTCTCCTCTAGAAAAGGCCTTTAGTATTGCTACTACCATAGAATCTACACATAGGTAAAATGTATATGTGTAGTCAACGTGGTAAAATTTTGATGGACAAAAAAATACACTCTTCTAGTAAATACTGTTTCAGAAGAATAAAATATGAGATACTGGCATTTTCAGTTACTTAAAATTGGCTATACATTTGAAAAGAAAGGCATACTTGATATTTTCTGAGTGAAGGTAAATGTCACAACATTCTCCTCACTGAGATTCTCCAGATGTTGTTTTTCTTCTTGTAGTGCCATTCCAAGCAAATGCAAAACCTAGGTAAAATAATTCATATAATCTCTTTATATAGTTTGGGTAATTCATTAAGAGACAAGGAAGTCATACAATAAAATTATATAAGAATATTTTGAAGTTATTTCTATATACGTAATTCCAAAGCTCCATTACACAGGAGTAACACTGTTTACAAGTTCTTGAAACTTTGCCAGATAAAACACACATTATACCACTTCTATCTTTCTGTTTGCTGTCCTGTCTAGCAAATGAGAAGTCAGTGCTTCTTAGCTTTCTCCCTAGCAATTGCATGTTGTTATCACAAGTCTCTGGGCAGAAACATGATGCACACTTTAAATCCTTTTTACACATAAAATGTAACTGACAAAAAGTTAAAATTATTAAACCAAGTTAATTCTAACTCTCTAGAAACACATTTTAAAATAATGTTAACTTTTAGGTCAGTAAAAAGCTGTAATCTCCTTGAATTTCAAAATTAAAATTACTGTATTTGGCACTAAAACAGTCTGAATGGCCTGTTAAAGCTGAAATACTTAAAACTTGGTGGTGAACTCTGTCAGGCTGAATCAATCACTTTTGCCACCCCATACAAATTGCCAGGATGCTCTAGACATAAAGCATTACTGAATGCCTGGAATCAACACTGAAACCCGTGTAAGGAAAAGATAATCACCGGAAAACCTGTAGCAGAACTGGAACACAACAGTCTAAGATAACTAAAGTATCTATAGAAAAAGTGGTAAAACTGGATTTGAGTCTTGAAGGTGTTTTAATTTGTTTTAATAAGTAACAGTCAATTTTTCCTCAGTCTATCACATCTATCTATCTAACACGGTCTCATCAGACATAGGTCACCTCTTCCGGATGCCTCATATCAACATTTGCATGGTGCTTCCATGACAAAGCATAACTTTAAATAAGGAAACATACCCTTTGCAGCATGGACTCCGACCAGGCATAGCCATTGTGTTCTACTGCCCACTGCAGAATAGTTCCCATAATGCACAGCATGACATCAGATTGCAGAATATTAACCAGACTTGCAAAAAGTGGGCAGAAAGGAGGGAGAACTGGTGGTGGAAGTGCTGAAAGGGAAATTTGTGTGTTTGACATTTCAGCATCTCTAAAATTTGCAACACCCGTAGAAAACGTCTGACTTTCAAACAGCTTAACACCTTAACCCAAGACAGTATACAGTTGCTTGATAAGCAGTATTACAGATAACAGGTTGTAACATTCAGCATGGCTTCCATGTAACAGAAGAGCCAAAGGAATAAGCTCTTTGGAAGGCTGGTTCCATGATGGATCAGGAGACGTAAGGGAAATTGCTACATTTTTACCAATTTCTGGCTAGCCCAAGAACAGGATGTTTGTCTAAGCGTCAGGGGAATATACAGTTTGATAGGTGCTTCCCTCTTCTCCCACCTTCTCTCAAAGAGAAATACCTGTATCTTCTCTGTTCTGTCTTTTCAGCTTTCTTTGTGCTTCCTCTGCCTGAAAGAGAAGAATAATGCCAATATTACTCAAAACCTGTACAAAAACAAAACTAATTAAAAAAGCATTTATACTTCATTACATTGTTACTGTTTTTCCCCTTTTCCCCAGCCTTAAATAAAACAAAGTTTCCGGGTCTTTTCAGTTTGTCTTACATTCTACTTGTAAAGTAGGGCCTGCATCTTCAAAATTAATCTTTCATCTTGAGCCAGCCTGGATCCTTTTTCTAGCATAAAATTCTACGACAAGTCTGAGCTAAAATGGTAATTTCCATAAAGGTAAGTGAAAATACAGATTGTTTAAATACTGTGAGTAAAATAAGACCTAAGAGAACCCACAGACAAGCTCCTGAAGCCCCACTGATTTCAGCAGCTCTGTGTAGGGCACAGGATCCGGTGGCACAGAAATCACTGCAAAATCTTTGGCAAATTTTGTCAACACTCTCAAATAAATTAACTTTTAGAAGTTAACCTTTGAGCAGCTGATAATACTTCTTCACAGAATAAAGCTTTGGAAAAAGAAACAATAGCAAAAAAGACACAAACTGAAAACCAAAAAGTTAAATTACTAGTTACCTTTGACTGCTCTGCCCTTGAAAAGTGATAGAAATACAGATTGAAGTTCCTGGCACATTCTGGTTTTAGTTCATAGAGCCCTCTGCCTGTTAATCCAGGTTTCCTACCCAAAAAAAACAAAAAGACACATACAAAAACTTGTTATTGGTTATTAACATCTGAGCATAAATGGTTAACTACAACAGCTAAAAAACACTGCTCAATAGGCATTCTAGAAATCAAAGAAGTAACAGTATTAAGAATGAGGCACATGAGTAAGGCCATGGGAAAACACCATGACCCAGCCCCCTTTCTTCTCTTCTCTCATGTTCACTAATTTAGATATTCCATTTTTGAAGTTTAAATACTAGAATAAAGGGAAACATACTTGAAACAGGCCACTTCTTCTATCACACTTTCCATTCCTGTCTCTCTGTTCTCCTATATTGAGTGAAAAGGCAAGACAGTGTGTTACTGTAGTTCCTGGATTAAACATATCCAAATATCATACAACACTAGATGAGCGTGTAAACCAAATGTAATACAAAGTAGTTTCTCTCAAGAGAATGCTAAAGCACGTAACATGAAAATATATTCAGGAATACCATCTCTGCAAAAAGCATTTTTAAAAAAATCATGCCATTTCAAGTGCTTAATTTTTACTGTTTTTCCTTGTCATAACAAACTTGGATGTAACAGTAACAGAAGAAAACCCTAAGTTAGCTTACTCAGCCTCTCTTAGGAATATACAGTCAATATTTCTGATTTCTAGGGCTTTAAAATGAAATAAATATAGGAAAGCTAAAAAGACAAGTCACTGAAAAACGATAAAACAAACACACAACACAGCAGGAGAAATCAGCTCAAATATGTAACACTACTTCATACACAAATTACCTTTTAACATTCCCATCCCCTTCCTGCAACACATATTCACAGCAGTTAACAGGCCAGCAACAATGTATTTAAGACTGACAATACAATTTAGAACTCTAGCTTAAATCCTAGTTTGCTCTTTCATCCAACCCTAGAATATTTAAAAAAAAAAATCATAATGCTACCCTAAAATTTGACTTTTCAAATGGTTTAAGTTTAAAATATTTAGAACAATGAAAAATATTTCAGAATTTATCATTGAAAGTACTACCAATATAATAAAAGATTAACTTTTGAATTTTGACTGCCTTTGGAAATCATGTTTAAAAGATTACTTCAAAAATACTCTGAAAAAAAAAAATTAAGCTTTGCTATCCTACAAGACCACTCATACCAGAATTCAGATAAATGCTTCTGTCCACACAAATGAAGCATTTATGTTAAACAAGTTGTTATCCTGTGTCTGATTCCTTGTCTTTTCAATTATTGTTAGGTTTTAAAATAAAACAGCTTGTACTCTGGATAGCTCCAACAACCCACTTCGATATGTCTATTCAGGGTTTATAAGCAGACTGCAGAGGCTGCTGGCCAGATGGCTTGATAAGGAACAGTATTGAAAAGAGAAAAGAGCTGAAGGTCTCAGGCTCCTGCCTCTTTCATATGTTGTTTCTTTTTCTATAGCTCTTTCCTACCTTCTCCATGACAACTATTAATCTGTACTCATGGTAACCTTACTCTTCGCATAACCATGCTGCTCCCGTTCCACATGAAGTGGTGTAAACTTGCATAAGAAAAGTTTTCAGCCATCAGCCTTAAAAAGTTGAGGTTGCCTTTTTTTTTCCCTTCTAAGTTACTTACATCTTCAGGTAATGCCTTCACCAATTCACTATGAGCCATTGGCCTGATACTCAACTGATGGATGATCTCTCGTTTGATTTCATCGGTTGCATTTACTTGTCCTATTCCAGGACTGAATCTTTCGCCTGTAAAAATAAAATATAACTTTTTTTTTTTTAGGACTTTAAACATTTCTTTCTCTTCTTTTGCAACTTAAAGCAAAAGACTGGAAAATAAGTCTCTTGTGTGAAATCTCATGTGCACCCACCAGCATTCAAAAATTCATTACGTTAAGCTAACCTAGCTTCAAGGCTTTTCTCCTGGGAAAGAAATCAGAACTATAGGAAGTTCAAAATAGAACTGAACTTGAGATGACAATGAAGAATGCTCATTCCAGACCATTAAGAGACTAAATTTTAAAATTAAATCAAATGTATTCTGAACTTACCAACAATCATTATAATGAGATACAGCATCTCTTCTATAAGAGTGTTATTTTGTTGAACAACATCCTGAATTAAAATAAACAAAAAAACAATTTACATTTTTCAATGAAGGGTAAAAGAATTATTCCATATGCTGAAAATTTTTTGGTGCTTCAAAACATGGCCTGTTTTCACCTTTAGCACTCCCAAATTAAGCTATGCTGAGATGCAATCACAACTGCCTTAAATTTCTTAAACAATGCAAAATTATGCATCAGTTTGACATTTACCAGTTTGACAGGTAAAAATATTTATGCATATTTCAAACCGGTCAAACTAAATTAAAATAGGATAGGTTTTGCTGTTTTTATCAACAAATTGCACAGCCTTGGTACAACAGCATCCGATAACCTTTTGAAAACGGAATTACAGATTTTCTATTGCAGTAGTACATAAAATACCTTGTTTGTATTTTCTGTGCTAAATCTTTTGCCATAGTCTGGAGTACTGAATATCTGATAAAGTTCAAAGCGACTCAGCATTGTCATCAAGAAGTGATTTGGATCCATCATAGACACACCTGTCTATTAAAGAAAAAAATTATTATAAACAGAAAATAGGTTGGCTGTTATTATAGCATACTTGCTTGTTTATATACAATGTTCACAGTATATTCTTTATGAAATTCACTCCTCTCTCTATCCTGGGCATGAAGATTTAATTACTTAAGGTTACTCTCTTAGGACTCCAATAAGACAAGTGACAGCATGTTTGACAAGCAGGATCCTACACTTCATCAATAATTTCTGATGCCCTTTTAAGTGTAAGATATTCCGGATTATTCCTTCTCTCTCAAATACTCTAAATAAAATTCAGTGAAAGACTTCTGGTTGGTGGGTTTTGGCTCTACAATCCTGTTCCTGCTGGCTCAACTTTTAGAAGGCGTAATATCCTTAGTATATAGCACAAAGATTTTAGAAACAAATTCCAATCCTCAAAACAAAGGCTGAAGACTTTACTAAGACTTCCCAAACCTTCCTGGAAAGAACAATACAAATATTTCAATGTAGCCACAAACATTCACTTCCATTTCTGAAAACTACTGGCCAAAGTTTTTTCTGTTTATTGAAAAATGTATCTAAGTTACCCAATTATAAATATTTGTTGTTAGTTTACAATTGCTAATGGACCATCTTTAAGACAGAATAATTTCCAACAAAACTGATATCTACCCAAATGGGCAGCTGCAGATGATCATTCAAAATTAGGGGCAGGTCAAGCCCCAGGGAAACATGTCTGAAAGCAGAACTCCGGACATATGCATCATATCGGGTATTGCTAACTCTATGTAAGATTTGAGGGACTTCCTGAGAAAAGATTTTGCTGTCTAGGTGAACTACGCACCCCGAGCTGCAAATTTTAGCTTTTGTCACTCTCAAAAGTAATGCATCAGACCTCTCTGTATTAGAGCTAAGTAAACTGCCAGATTTGTAAAATCTCTTCTGAAGGAAGGAGGAAGAAAAAAAAAAAAAAAATCGAACTACTGTACGGGGTTCTGCTTTCTAGCCAGCATTTTCGATGCCAACTTCGAAGGGAGGGAGAAGAGGCAACGCATACATTGAGTACATTACTGAAGACCTGCAAACTCACACAACTGCCAGTACAGCACAACCCATTAGTTAAAATATTACATTCTTGAAGATGTAGCATTACATACGCATTACACAGAAAATTCCACACTTTCCACAGTATGTTTAAAAAACAAGAGTACAACAACAGTATTTCCTTTACAAATTATCCCATAAAGGCACAGGTACAATAAAAAAATAGAAGTCTTTCAACAAAAAATAGCTTTCTTCCTTGCCATTAAGAAGGTTCTTATGGAACTAAAAAGAAATGTACGCATATCCTGAAAACGCTTGATAAAAATCCTAACTGGTACATGTGGTTACCTGAAGCATTACTATGTCCTTGTCAAACATCTCCCTCCTGCACTTCACATTATGATAGTAATAAATCTGAAACAAAAAACCAAACCACAATAATTAACAAACATCATATTTAGTCTAAACTTACTTTCATTCTGGAAAAAGTAAACTTTGTTATACACAGCATTAGTAATCAGAAAATGAATCTATGATTCGAAAAAAATTATACAAATATATTTGTATGTAAAAACATTTTTATGCACAAAACAAGCATAGTTGCTGGCTGGGTTGTATTGATCTAATGCTTAGACTGCATACACTTTGAAGGAAACATCTTGTGGACCTCTTTGGGCTATGTTTTAATATATCTACTTGTTTAGCAATTAACTGTTTGAAATTCACAGGAGAAAGCCCTTGCAGTTGGAGAAATGTTCTTTCTTTGCTCCATGAATTGCTCTTTAATTATTTGAGATATAATCTTTCAGGAATTGCCAGTTTTGGCAAAATATTAGTATTGTGATGGAATCATACTTAACCCAAACCATCCCGGGAGTGAACTCAACAGTACCGCAACAAGCAACAGCAACACCACGATCACTGCACGGCACTGATTTGTGGGAAAGGTTGATTCTACCACAATTAAGGAAAAATGAAGAGGGCTGGCAAGTTTCTGCCTGGGACTGGGAACAATCTTCAGCATGCTAAACTTTGCTCTAGAGACACACCATTTCTCAGCAGAATTACATGGAAGAGAGAGCTAGGCATGCCTTCCCTCTCTTCCCTTTACTAATACGCACACATAGATGCCCATTCCTATCTTCTGGGGAAATATCCAAAAGGAGCTGGCTGAACATGAGCTCTCCATAGCCAAAGAGAAAGGTCTTCCAGACTGTGGGAGCCGTATTACCTAAACTAAACCAGGCTCTTAACTTCAAGAGGCTGACAACCAGAAGAAATTAACAAAGAGACTTATTTCTCCATCAAAAGCTATTATTTTAGATTTGATGTGTGTCTATAGTAATATGGGCACTGCTATAATTGTATGTAACTAGAGCTCCTTTTGCTTTGATAATGACAATAAAGGACATGACCTTATAAAGATCCTTTAGGTTAAGAGGCAAGAAGTGTCAGAATATAATATGTTTGAGCAGCTTAATTCAGCCTCCACACACGCACTGCAATTATCTGGTGAAGATGAGGGTTTGTGGGAGGGAGGGAAAGAAGTCTCTTGCAAATATGTCAAGTTAACACCTCACAGATCTAAATCCTATTTCTGTTGTAATCTATGTCTTGCTGAGAAAATCACTTTAGACGATCACCGTGGTGGGTGGCACTGACACTACAGTACCGATTTTATAGTTGTTATGCTTGAAACACCGAAGACCTAATTTGTACAAACACAGAGAGCATAAGTTTAGAGATGGATGGAGCTAGTCTCCAGAAGTACAAAAGAAGTATGAGAGATAAAAGCCAAGAAACACTCAAGTTCTACACTGGTTCTAACGCTCCTGCGTGATCTTTGGATTTCAATTACTTTATAAACACAAACAGTAATAGTATCTTAATAGTGCATATTTTTGTATTTGAGACACTTCTATGTGAAGGTGATGAATGCATTACCACAGATGCACAGGTCTAATTCTGCACTTCATGCTGCTGCTGGACAATATACAGTAAAAAGGGTAGGAGTCACTAACTGCATTATACTAAAACTTTTTTACGCACAGAGCACTAAGTTCACTGAGCAGTCCTGAAACAAAAAAACAACTTCTGACTAAGAAAGCGAAGACCAGTTTAAAAGCATAAAATATTCAAATGATGTGAATGCTGATATAAATGCCTACCTCACATTGCCTTCCGTAAGATCTACATAAGTGAAATTTGAAATCAATACAGAAAGGGGAGGTTTCGCGGTCTGAAATTATCTTGGGGAAGTTATCAGAAAACAGTGATCCTACAGCTACTATGTACTTACCTGATTAACAAGAGAGAACCCATTTCTTCTCCACATCCCTGCATGCACTTGGGCACATAGGACTAGGCATCGTAGAGGATGTTCTATTAACATAGGCGGACTAAGTTCACTCTGCATTAAGAAAATGCAAGATTTTGATATATACAGAGAAAATAAAATGGGACTGAAATGAAGGAGGATGATATTTCTGATCATTAAAATATCTTGGCAATACAAAAGAGAAACAAATCCAACACACATATTACAGAAATTTGATCAGCCTATTCACAATCTATCCAACTGTTGTTAACCAACCTTACATCCTGTCTTTGCTCCACAGAAGTACTCCACAAGGGCTTTAGTTTATTCTTAAAGACAGTAGGTTTTGTATTTTAAAATATCAACACTATCAATTTAATAACATTGTCATTTGCTTTCTTTCATTCAAAGGTCAAGTACTTCTTTCTTTCAAAAGACACTGAGATCTCTTCTCCCAGTTATGTTTTCTCCTCTCAATTTATCTCATTCTTTTTAACTTCCCCTTAAAGAAACAGCATATCAATAAGAACATGCACGAAGCAAGAAACAGCTGGGGAAGAAAATTACAACCTAGGCTAAGGAAAAGGAATCAGATCCTCCCAGGAGTTCCTAAAAACATTTTCTACGACAAAAAGAAGGTAATGCATGAAGAATAAAATACAAACCTTAAGCCTGAGTCTTAAGTTATTTAAGAGAGCAACAGTGATTGCTTATGCTCCAGTCATGAGTATCAAGATATTAATCTTTTAAGAGGTAATTTTGTCTACTAAAGATAGTCTCCCTGAACAGAATTCATAGCAAAAAGGTCCTTTGTTTTATTTAATAATATCCTACACTTACATGACCAATTTCACATTTGGCATTAACGATATTTAATGAATATGCTACATTTAAATACATACCAGGGGTAGCAGCTCTGGAAACTTATATGCCACTTCAGTTTTACTCAGCAAAACATGCAAGCCTACATAAATACAAGAAACAAATATATACATAATATTACATACAATGTTTTATATAATTCAACTAGGACAAAAAAGACATCTAATTTAGTACCAGACCATTCTCTGGACACAGTTACAAGTCAGTCTGCAGATTTGTCTGCAGCTAGAGTTACACAGCTATTTCCTGAAGAGACATTTTACAAAGCATACATTTTAGGAGAATTAAAGTTTTCCCACTGTATCTGTATAAAACTTGTACTGCAAGTGAGATTTTTGCCTTTCTATTGACTCTGTCATGTCCCCTTAGCGACAGCAAAAGAGTCCTTGGTCTATCAGGACAAATTATCAATGACAGATACCTCATCCTTTCTATCAGTCCTTAGAGGTTTATAGAATACCTCAGGAACTATAATGAGGCCCCTACAAAATACATACGGGTTTTCTGGTTTGCTTTGTTTTAAAGCTACAAGGGTTTTGCTTAAAGATTCAAACACTCAAAGTTATTTAATGCTGAGCTGCATAGTATTTTACCTAAGAATTACTTTTTTCACTTCATTACCCGTGAATTTATTTTTATCATATGACTTTCTGATTCTGTAAACTAAAATTCATCAACCTTTTTTCAATACAACTGCTGAACAAGACAGGCACAATACAAAGAGAAAGACATAGCTTAATTTTCTGGTGACGCATCTGTTTGATAAATCTATTCTCTAACAGAATGTTGATTAGTCTATTCAACCTGACAGCTAAACATATTTTGAAACAGTCAACTACAGTCCACATTTTGTTGCATTTGTTTGCATCACTCAAGTGGAAAAAGCAGCAGTAACTGCCTATAAACACACTCCACTGACAACTCCAGAGGCATGACAGAATCGCCCCCAGGCCTGAAACGATAACAACTTCTCCAGTGCTTGCGAACATTTTGCCTAGAGGCTATCAAACAGCTAGAAAATGGCCAAAATGCATCCTACTCAGGCTTTAAACAACTGTTGTGTGGTTCCTTATGCACACATGCATACAAATCACATTTATGCAACATTTTTCATTTCCTGAAACATTCTTAAACCAGATCATACCTGCAAGTAAACGAGAAACTGGAAGATGAATGCTAACTTTTTCCTGAGAAACACAGTATCTGATAGTCTCAACTGAATGTCCGCACATACTGAGAACAATAGGCTGTTCTCCATCAGTAAAACCACTATGACACTGCATCAACACAGTCAGGCATTTCTTGTAAGCTTCAATTAACACTTTTTCCTAAAAGAAAGATCACAGTTTACAGAGATTATGAAAAAAATACAGCCAATGTAAAAAAGTTTGACAGGTTTGGGGTTTTTATCTTTATTAACAGTCCTGCAAAATTAAGATAAGGAATCCAACAAAAGGGGCTGAATTAAGGGGGACACAGATTGCAAAACTCTCACGTGTGTGTCTGATTAGAAAAACACCGACTAGGTTGGGTTTGGTTTTTGGGTGGTTGGTGGTGGTTTTTTTGGTTTTGGGTTGTGTTGGGTTTTTTTTTATTATTATTTTTTGTTTGTTTTTTGTTTGTTTGTTTTTGTAACTTACAGCATGGGAACTTTCTGAGCAACAATCATGCTAGGCTAGTAAAATCTGCACATTACCTAACAGTGACAAATAAGGCCATCTTGAATGTTCAAATATTCTAGGATCGCTTGTTCCACAGCCATATTTTACCATGCCAAAGTTCTGTACTCCTAAAACTTGAAACACTTACAGAGCAGAAACTTGATTTATTATCAGGCAGCATTTGGTAAATCCAGCGCCTACTCCTCTGTTGCCTCTTCTCTGAAAATTCTAACCTGATTGTGTGGTGATGATCACAACTTTCATATGTGTGACAGAACTCTCTCTACAATATTTTTTAAAAGGCTTAACCACATTCTTATGATTTGGTCAGTTCAAGCCATAAAAGATATGTTTAAATACAGAAAAGATTTGCACTTGCTCAGAGAAAATCATCTTGGCTAACGGTGCAGTTACATGTCTTGCTCAATTGTTACACATTTGTTTGGGGTTTTTTCCCCTTCACATTTTCACATGGAAAAACAATTCAGAAGGAACTTACATCTAAAGCACACCAGTCCTGCATCATTGAAATAACAAGTGTTAATTTCATCTGCAACGTAAATGCTGCTTCCCATTCTGGTTCCATTTCTATGTGTTGTCCTACTTGACGGGTTATTGGATCCATACCCTAGAACAAAAAGAACAATGCATTCCAACAATAGATCAGAGAAATAGATTGACAACATTAGCGTAAGCGTGAGACAGTGGCTACTTGTCCTTACAGATATATTGGTGCTACAACAGGAAAAAAGAAGCTGGGGCCCATCTGAAAAGGAATTATACACATTGAAATAATAACAAGAAAATGAAACAGGAATTGGAAGAGAACAACACTGGGACAAGAAAGGTTTTGGATATGAACTCAATTATTAACACCTGCAGAGATTTCAATATTATGAGCAGTACAACAACATTTGCATACATGCATTACCTTTACAAACACACTTTGTTTTTCAAATGTATTTTCTAGGGATGTGCTATTAAATACAGTTAAGTACTGACTCAAGACTGGGTACTACAGTACCTAATCAGCTCTTGGTGTAAGAAAAAAAACCAGCATGATCTGAGGATTACAATATATTCAAGAGACTATCATAAACAGACTAACGAAAGCTAAGTATTGAGAAAGGCATGCTACCAAGGTACTGAAAAGTGGGAGTGATGCTGACTTATACCTTACTGATCAAACAGCCAATTTACCCTTGGAAAAGCTGCGCTGCTTTTACAATACTCCTCTTAAGGTAACAGCACTTAAAGGTTAGGGGGAAAAAAAAAGCACAGTGAAGAGGTCTATTTGTGTCAGGAACTATATATTCCTCAATACAAGGAACAACTCTGCCGACGCTTAGGTGGTAACTGGAGCTCTCACTATGAGGAAAGTTGGTTAAGATAGTTCAGATTTCGCTCACACAATTAATTGTGCCTTGTCTCCCTGTACAGCTGCAAAACATGCCCCAAGTGAAATTTTTCTTTTTGAACCACTCTTCCTTTTTACTGCCCTCTACAAAGTTAGGTGAGATGTTATGTTTCAGGAAAACATGACAACTCCAAAAGTTATACTGCACTGAAGTTATAAAATGGAGAGTACATTAAATTTCCTCCATTTTTATATCATGATAGCTAACTTCCTGCTCTAACACAGTGTAAATTTTTTAATTCACAGCTTTACATACCTGCATACATTTGAGTAATTCTAAGAAGGCATCAAAACCCTCTAGGAACTTGTGCCTCAATTCATCTGACCACTCAGTTGGCTTACTTATCAACACATACCTGGGTACATTAGAAAGATACAAATGTTAATTTTATATTTTTTCTTCCCTCCTCAATTGATCAAATCAGCACATAGTTAATGTACTTACTTGAGATCCAAAATAAGGCTCTGTACACGCCTGAATTTGAAAGCCTGCAGAGCAGTGTAACGTTCAAACTGAAACCTGCCTTGGATGTCACGGTGCCTTAAGTGGTCCATAAAAGTTTTGATGATAGTGGTCATGAGATTTTCTTCCGTTATTAGCATTCGAGCCTATGCCAAAGTACATTGAAATTTGATGTAATTAACAGACACCGCTAACAAGAGTTTCACGCAGCACCATGAAGCTTATGGAATACATGAATTTTCATCCAGAATAGTTACATCAATAATTAAAACAGAACAACATATTGAAAGCCATTCTTCCAAATACTCAGACAAAAAAAGTAATCTAGCCAGAAATTATCATAATCCAGATCTCTCTTCAGATCCCTCTGTACAGAAGTTTGACTATGATTAGGCTCCTGCTAACCTATATAATTATGACACAAGACATGTAATTATGTGTCTTATAATTAACTTGTACCTCCCTTTAAGTATGTGTTGTCTCCTCTCATATAATTTAAGTATAAGCCCTTTAGGGGAACAACAGCTCTTCTGCTTTCTGTTTACAAAAAACTGTCAAGCACTGTGGTGAACAGTGCGTCTTCTGAACTGCTAAGGAACTGTATAGTGCAATTTCCACACGGAAATTACGTAAAATGACTTACAATTCCCCTCAAGTGCTACTGCATATATCCACGTGTTGTAGGAAACAAATCAACAAGCATCGCAAAGTCCGACAAAGACCACCTTCCACACCTAACCTAACCCCACGACAGAGCAGGGGGCACCAAGAAATTACTGCCATCTCCTACTTGTGAGCTCTTCCAGAACTCCCCCATTCTGTTGGTTCTCTGAGGTAAATCGGATGAGCGTTGCTGTTCTGGGATCCCATGAGGATTTTATTATGTGCCTGGTAGATTCAAGAAGATTGGCTACTCTGATCTACCTCAACACTGTGGTTGTTGACTAGAGCTTCTGGGTTCTACAGTTGCTAATGATACACCACAATACAGTTTCTAAAATGCTACTGCGGGGATGGGGGGGAGAAAAAAGTCCAATAGTTAACATTTCCCCCCAGAAAATCACCATCAACACAACTACCCATCCTCCCTCAAACCAAACAACCTCAGTTACTTGAGAACTCAAGCTCTTAAATTACTAAGATCAGTTTGAAAATGTTACTGGGGGGAGGTGGGGTGGTTTTACATTCTATCAACTTATTCAGTTAAGAATGATCCAAATGGCTCTGCATACATATAAAAAAAAATTCTTATTTCATATGGTAGGAGCTTATCATAATTACTTTCATGTCATGTCTATTCTATACTTCTACAAAACAGTTAAAAAAATTTGATTTACTTTTTTTGCAGGATTTTGAAACAGAAAACATGTAAAAGGGACACTGCAATTATTCTCCTCTGAGGAAATGTTTGAAATTCCTTTTTAAAAAAAAAAGGATCTATTAATAACACATATTCCACCACCCCATCTACCAAAGGAAAAATAATACCATAACCACTTGAATAATACTAGTTGGTTAAGTCTAACTGTAAATCTGAATACTGACAACATTCTTACTGACAGCATCAAAATTAAAGGAGGTAACACAATATTGCCCTGAACCATGGAAACAAAATCCTGAGGTCCTGTTGAATTTCCATGAATAACATCCAACCCTAGGCAACTGAAAAACAACTTTGCTCAGTATCATAACTGCCATGCCACTATTGAATTTTGGAGCTCAATTAAGTTGATTAAATTTGGAAGGATTCAGAAGCATTCATTTTTTAAACAATTCTGGCTACGAAAATCAGACTTTCATTTCCAGTATGGCTCCAAAGTTTAATTTGTCTAGTTTGCAATGCAAGCAAAGACAGAGTTGTTTGGAGACTGGAGCAAAAGACTTTTCCCAAACAACCACAAGCTGGTGAAAGACCAGCAGAGTTAGTAAGCTGGGAGAAGTAACAGTGCCTGAAGCAATGTAACAAAAATTAACTGGAAACCTGAAAGAAAGCATCATCTTAGTCTAGAAATACACCAAAGGAAGTAGGGAATATCATGAGACAATTCTTGCTTGCATTTGTGTTGACTGGAAAAGGAACATAAAGTGGATCACTTATAAAACTGCACCAGAATGGTATGCTCTGAAACTGTGATTTCTACATAATGTAGATTCCTACCAACAGTAACTGTGGCTCAGTACGAGGAATTTAAATGTTATGTGTGTGTCTCTAAGTGTTAGGTACCTTTCAAAAAAAAGTAAAAGAAAAACATAAAAAGAAAAACCAAAATTACCCAGCCCACTCGGGGAAGTCAGACTCAAACTTTGCAATGCTGAACACTTTACCTTCTAAACCCATAGCAATGTACGTAAACAGTCTGACCACTGTGCAGCAGCAGTGCCATGCATTTCCACAGTAATGTTAAAAGAAATCTGCAGTCTTGATTCAAGAACTTCGAGTTGCTTTTAACAAATAAAGATTTCCTTTGGTCTTTTAGTACTTACAAGAGAAGGTACTGTGAATATCTGTATCGAGAGGTCAGCAATTGAGAACTCTCTGTCGTGGTCATCTTTCATAAAATCACTCTGCAATCGCTCATAGTTCTATTAAGAAGGAGGCAAAAAAAGGCAAGGAGTGCCAACTATCAGTTTTAAAAGAGAGACAGGCACTACTCACCAGAGTAGGTACAGTGAAGAGTTGGACAGACAGAGCAGCCACCGATACTGCCCGTTCGTGATCATCCTCCATATAATCTCTCTGCAACTGCCGGTAATTCTAAACAACAAGGGGAAATTCACCTCTAATCCATACTGACCTGATTTTTTTTTTTTTTTTTAATTTAAATGTCTGCTCTGGGAAACTTTAATGTCATGATAAAGGGAAGAGTAGCTCTTACGGATTACTATAGATATTTTGTACAAAGAACATGACAACTTAATCTGCTCACACGTGAGTTCTACTCACTCTCATTTTCACAAAAGGCTAATATTTTATTTTCTACTCAGAAAAGTTATTTGTCTTCAGCAGAGTGAGCAGAATTTTGCAGTGCTGATTTAAAGCTTTTCAAATACTAGTTACTGCAGAAATACTAATCAGCGTGACTGAATTTCAGCATTATTTCTGAGTAGTGCTGTAACAGCTTACACCTCAAGAATGAGAAACTATTAGCTCTTTGAGAAGTGATAGCCTGCATAGTTGACGGTGAAGACAAAAACATCTGAACTACTTTAGTTCTGGGGAGCCTGAAAAGCCCATTTTCCTCCCAGATGAGATGTCACTATAACTAATATTTTGAAGACAGAAATTAGGTAGTCAGCATTCCATTTCAACTTTTCACTTCCAAAAATATGAAAAAAATTCTGGATAACAGTTCATTTGAAGCACTGTATGCTAACTAAACTCTCTTTGCTAGACAGTTTAAGCATTTAATGTCTGTTTTAAAGAAAGATACTTACTCTTGCAAAGCGGATAGCAAAAAGCTTCTTGTATTTCAAATCCATAAGTAGACTGCTCATGAATAACTGGTGATACACATTTCTAGCTCCTGTCAAGAAAAATGAATGAAATATTGCATGTCACTATTTTCTATCAACATATTATAGAACCATTTAGAAAAGTAAACTTGTACAGAACGAAGTAAGTGTGCATTTCAGAGCAGAAGCTGCTTTGATTAAATCTGTCAGGTGGTGGCAAAGGATGAAGAAGACTACATAAAACAAAATTCTTCAAGTGGCATTATTTATTACTCCTGTATAAGATAACACTGAGCTGTTGAATGGGAACATAAACCTTCCAATGTAAGGCAAGTCAGGCAAACAAGAATAGAACTCTGTTCCTCCTCAGGATAAACAGGAGGATTTGGATGGCTCAGGGAAAAAAAAGCATGCTATTATAAGTCCTGGGAACTGCAATAAATTTTGTTAGTTGAGAACAACCCTGGAAAATAACCAGCTTAGCTATCTCTGAGTTTCTAGTCTGTCTGAGCAGCATCCCAGAAAATATTATCAATACAAATGAGAATTGACTGTATGTAGTTTGGAAATACATGCACATATGTACCATTTCTTTCTGTAGGTCACTTTTAGGTCAAAAGCCATTATACGATTTCCTTAACGCAGAGTAACTATGGAATACATGAAAAATTAGAGAAATATTGATGTTGAAATAGAAATGCAAAAGTTACTCCTTGCTTACATGAAAGATGTTACCCTAACAAACCTTGTATTAAAAATATTGTAATGGTCCACTAAAGTAGTACCTTTCAGATCACAGAATTTGTGGTAAAAAAAGAAATTAAAACAAAAAAACCCACCAACCAAAAAAACCACACCTGAGTGCCAGGAATTCATTCACACAAGATAAAGTTAATAGATAAACAAAACCTAAAAGAATCATTTTCTCCATACTACATCCACCTTCTTCCACCTTACTACTTATACTTACTTTACTGTTTCCAGGACAAACCACAAAGAAATATTGCTACTCTCTAGGATACCTGTACCTCAAACTGAAGAACAACGGAAGATACTGGAGGGAGGGTAGCAATCTTCAAAATACTACATTCATGTTTAAATAAGGAAAGGACAGATAGACTGCATCATTCTCTGCCCTTCTCACACCTGGCTGTACATGCCCTTTCAGGGTATCAAAGCAGAGACAGAATCCATGATGGAAAAGAAATTAACTATCTCCACTTCCTCAAAATTACAACTTTCTAGACAATCCCATTGTATCAATCAGGCTTTTAAAATTTTAAGGGCTCTAAAATAACAGAACAGCAGTTTTCACTGAATGTTCGCAGAACACTGAAGAATGCCTCATGAACATAAACACAAGTCAAAGCAGAAAATCTCTGCCCTATCCCCTAAAAAGAGGCATTTTGGTAGATATTATAGAGATGCTGAGATCCTGTAAAGCAGACAAACCCCAAATCACTCTATTGTTTACTCAATTTCCCTTAACTATCACTGTCATCTGCATATACAAGTCAGCATTAATTTCAGAGTACTTTGAAAAATTAGATCTAAAACCAACCCTATCTCCAAATGGTCTCCTTATGTTCTTGTCTTCAATATATTTATGGTGCATCATGAAGAGACAGATTATAGCAAATCAGGCAATTCTATCTATAACACACCACAGTAAAAACGATCAAACATTAGCAGATATCTTAAAGGGAAAACTTATATGCACAGCATTGTTTAGTATCTTCTAGAAGTTTGAGAAAACTCACCTTTCCACAGTTTAGAATCATACAGCATCAGCTTATCCACAAGAGAAGAATTTTCACCATCTGGCCCCTCCTGTAAACCAACCTGACACAATATTCGACGAAGGCCATCTTAATGAAAAGAAATGAACTAAGTTAGTTATTGCTTAAACACAAACTTGTATGTTATTTTGACATACTGGAATTCTCATAAGACACAGTAGAAGCCATAGGGCCCTCTTTCCCTTGACAACTGAGTAATACTGCTGTATTTTGCTGATAGGAACACAAATATTTGATACCTTGCAAGTTTCACACTAAGGTTAGGGAACATTAGGAACCTTGTGAAAATTGCCAAACGCAACAATTTGTTTCGAACTTATCAAATAAAAATGCGCTTTCTTAAAAAGTGCTGCTGGCTTACTAATATAAGAAATAATTATACAGAAGGCTAATTTTCTAGGTTATATTTTTCCTGTTTCGAGTCCTATGAAAAGGAAAATATAATTCAGATATGAAATGACTCATATGAGTTTGTTTACACTTACTAGCAGCTATTATTTTAAAGCTTCTCTACATATTTTTTTCTAATGGAAAGCAGTAATAATTTTTATTATATGAACATGTAAGTCATTATACACTTGCAGACAAGCCTGCATCTGCAACAGAACACGACACAGACACTCATATCAACAATGTTCAACTGAGCTTTGCACTGCAGGTAATGCATATTCACTAACACAACTATGACTTACACGCATTAGCCCTTATTTCTGCACACCACTTAGCCGTCTCAGCTTCTTGGGTAGAGTTGGCAGTGGCTTAGTGCCACAGATACCATACCACATGCTGTGTGGTGCAGTTCTATGTAGTCTGGGAACCCCTATAGCAGTTTGGGATTTTTTTTGCCTTGCAGAGTTCAATTCCAACTACTGTTATGAAGGGTAACAAATTAATGGAAACGAGTGCATCGTTCAACAAACGGCAAACAGATGTTTATTCTTGAAGAACTATCATTTGCTAGAAAGGATGTGGTGACAGAGTTCCATAGTGTGGTTCCTCCCTTTATTCACTGACAGGAGTTCGACACTCATTTCACAGCAATCATCCAACATAACTTTGTGGCACAGCAGAAGACCCCTCCACCTGCCAATCTCCCTTTGGTCAGGGACATTTAAGTGTAACCATCTAAGCAGTGCAGTTCTATCACCCCATATTACAGATGAACGGTAACAGGCTGTTTAAAAGATTGAGCAGAACCTACATGTTGGGGTGTGTTTGTTAAAAAAGCTAAGGGAAACCAACTTTTCCAAAAGTGCATTTCACAAAGCCAGACTCCAGAGTACATTGCAACGCTGCATCCCAAAACGTGTGTAAGGCATTTCAAGTGGTTGAGCAGGTAGGCCACAGACAAAATGCATGCATACTGCTTACCATCAAACAATATTTTTGCCCTTCTGAATCATAAAGGACACTGCATTTAATGAAGTGAACTCTGCAGGATTTCAGAAACTGCACACACACAAATACAACTATAAATTCAACACTTTCACATGTAATTTGATACTCCATTAACATACTGAAGTTACTTTTTTGCAACTGTAATTTAGTGCTGAAAATCAGTGACATCAGGACCTGGCACAAATGACAGGGCACAAAACTGGGCTCAAAGAACAAGAGAAAGACGGTGCCTGCCTACACATTACACTGAAAGGAAAATTTATATCAGAAATAAAATATCTTCATGTCTCTCCTTTCTATCAACACCTATTATTTTCCAGCAACACTAGCAAATAGTTGAACAAACTGCTACCATCACTTCTGAAAAGTTTGATTTATGTATCTTTAAAAATTAACTTCCACAAACATAAACTACTTATCTTTCAAAAAAGAAAACATGATACAGAGATCCCGTGCCCGAAACCATGGCTAGTTTTTCAACTATCAGTCTAATAAAACATACTATCTCTGAAGAAATCTTGCACTACACAGAACATATATGCAATATTACAGTTGACTGTGCCTACCTTTCTACGTATCAGCAGTTTGACACATTTTCCTTTTATTTCCCCTCATGCTCCAGATCTTCACAACCTTATGATTCATCCGGACAAAGGAGGAACCAAGCCAAAACAAACACAGTGCCTTCCCATAAAAATGACACTGTGCATCTTGATTCCTTTGAAGAAACCTCTTTCTAAATATGATTAATGCTTCGTTGGCTTCTATACTTGCCCAAAACACTCCATGCATCCTTGCATTTTCTCTGTTCTACTTAGCAAAAAATCTGAAGCAATCACTTTCATCATCATTCATCAAATTACTTTGGAATAATTTTGTTTTATCTAATCAGAGAGGTTATTTTCAGCTTACTGCATTAATTTAAAAAGAACTAGGGACTGAAAAATAGCTTCTTGGCATACAGCATTTGACAGCGATTCTCAGCTTCCATTCAACAGCAACTATACAGAAAACTCTATCTGAGACGACTAAGTAAGACTGGTAGTACTTTCATACAAAAGTTAAAACTCAGAACAGCACTCCAGTTAGAGACAACAGAATGAAGTCTTGACAAGTTATTAATAGCTTTGCCTTATATATTATATATCTGAAGTAAGCAGACAACATTGCTTCAGGAATTCAGCTTGCCTCATAAATATTGTCTAACTTATCTCAAAAAAGTTCAAGTTTGCCCACCTGAATATCCAATAACACTGCCAAGCCAAGTTAGGAGCTTCAGACCAAAGCTCTGATGGGCAACAATAGATGAATGCATAACTTGTACTTTCAATGGCTTTGTCTGACGACTGGTATTTCTCTTAAAAAGAAAAGGAAAAAGGAGGTAATACACATTAAAGTGAGGACTAGCATATATTTCTATACAGAAACACAGCATCCCTATGATTCATTTCAGTAATTTATAACATTAAAACATATTCTAATTACTAACACCTACATAGGCAAGAAACAAACCCAAAAAAGTCTGAACTTTGTTTACCCTATTAATATTTGAAGGACCTTATTATGCAATATCAACATATTTAGGCCAATCCATTTTCCACTCTTGGCCTCTTATTAATGTACACACTGATCTGCTGCATTTCACTAGCAAGCAGTCCCACGCACAACCTAAGACAGCCATGCATATTTGTTCCTCACAACATGACATTCAAGTCACCCAGCAGCCCACCAAGGAAAGAAACTGATTGTCCACGGACTATTTTCAATAACACAAATTAAACACACAAGAGTTAAAACAAGAAAGAAAGTATTTCTCCTCATCTCTGTGTTGGTAACCTTAATAGTTAGACATTGCACATAAAAGCCATTTGTTCTTTGACTGTATAGGTGGCAAGTTAGAAATATTGCACAACTTCATCTTTAAAGCTATGTTAATGTTTTCCAAATACCTTAAATAGTTTAAGGCCAGTAACTCTAGTTGCAGTATTTGGTTTTCAGTGGTAGCAGTATTATATACAAACTATTTCATGTGATTAAGTACTGCACTGCAGTTCAAGAAAAATTTAACAAAAAATATTATTCCCATGTTCTTACATGAAGCACCCTGTAATATATAGATATTATGAATATATATACACACATATAAATACACACATCCAAAATGAAAGCGTGCTTCTAGTCTCACATTAGGATTCAAATCGGTAACAATTTCCATAGCTGTGTCTGCGGAAGAGGCAAACAGCTTTGTATGATAGGAGAAAAACTAAAATAGTTTAACTTCACTGATCTGAACCAACTTGCAATTCTAAAAGATTACATCTGAAGTTCCTGATCAAACTTTGTTTTCTGAAGGGAAAAGCTGTCCAGGAACTTCTTTTTACGAAACTATTTTGGATGCAAGGTAGACCATAGTAAAAAAACACCAAAACAAAAAAAAAAAAAAACAAACACCAACCACACAACACCAGAGCATAAACCTGTGTTTTGATACTATCTCAATATGCACAGTAGAGGTATCTTCAATACTTTGTATTATTAAAATATAAAGAGTCATTATGGTAACAATATCCCAAAACCGTGTAGCAAAGCCTCTTTTTGCTTAAGATGAAGCAAATAAGTAGGTAATATCACTTACCACTATTACTGATTTTGCTTGATCGCAGTACTGAAAGTCTCCATATCGAACAGACCTACGTCCCTTTAAATTTGTAAAGAAGTAACATTATCACCAGCTTCTAAATAAGAAGTTCAAATGCTGTGTTTTATATTAGTATAAAAGACACGGTAAAAGTTTCAGATGCATGTTAACCACTCTTGCTTTCATGCTATTTTCATTTTTTAAATTACTGTATGTAGTTACATACTTGAATTCCCAAAATGTACCCTGTACTACTTAAAAGAAAATAAAATTATACTAGTTATGCAGTTATCCGTTACACTAAATTTTCTGTGTATAATATTGTTTTTAAGATGTAACCATCACACTTCTTTTATATAAAATACGTAAAAATTATCTTTAGTACTAATGCATCAGTCATTAGTTTTGGTAGAATTTAAAGATATTTCAGACATTTCAATGCCTTTTAAAAAGCAGATATGAAAGCCAATTGTCTTTTAAACATACAACTAAAGCACTTGGTTTATTTCAAAACTGAAAGGTTTCCATACTGTATGTATCTTTCTATACTGTCAACAGATATGTTAAAATAAGTAGCTAATTCAATTTATAGTGTATTATAGACAGAATAGCTTACTGAGATTTTAGATCTTGCCTGACGCCAAATCATTTTTTCAGGCATAACCTTCTCATTTCTTTTACATACATACACACATGCACAAGTATATATGCATTCCTGTATTTGTTTAGAAGTAGGACAGGGATCAACAGTAGGGAAAAACCTTTGAAGTGCTTCCTACAATACACAGCATGTGCTCAAGGCAGCACACATTCAGGGATCAGACGGGAATCTTTTGGTAACCGATATCACAAATATAGAGTAGTGGTAACACAAAACCAACATCTAGTTCAGTGTTAAGTAATATAAAGTGGTTATATTTCCTCCTCCACTGACTGTGAAGTACTTTAGCAACCCAAAACGACACTCTCATTGTCATTTTGGAAAAGACCAACCCCTCCCCATACCACTCCCCCAGAAAAAGGCAGGAGCCAACAAAACAACATAAAAGGACACTCATTTTCACAGCAACTGCTTACAAGTTCATGGCACAAACAACAAGATGCAGTTGTCCCTAAAAAGTTTCCCTTTCTCAGTAAATGCACACAGGCCAGAATACACAGCTGGCAGAGTGCTTCTGAAACTGACATACTGGTTAAAATTATGTTCAGCATGTAGTGATTCTGAACTCATTGCTCTTTCTAAATGCTGTATGAAATGCTTTACTTCTTCCTGCCATTATCATCTGACAGTTACAAAAAAGAAAATTAAATTTAAAAAAACCAAATAGTTCCATGAGCACCAGAACAAAAGCAGCCAATTATGGATTTTAGCCCTCAGAGTTGACTGGTGTTACTCTGAGAAGCATTTCCCATGCCCGGAGCACATACAGGGGTTCTTTCAACGTCAGCTCCCTGGTGTACAGTGAGCTAAAGCTGCTGCCTGTCCTTGACAGAGGAGAGAGAAAACCCTGCTATCTACATTCACAAGACTTACTGGAATACAGTTACACTGAAACATATATTCAGTATTAGGTCTGCTTTGGATTGGCTAAAGAGTTAAGACATTTTAGGGTGGTGTGACACACAGGGCTCAATCACATTAAGCACATTCTTCGGGAAAACAAACTAAAGTAAGCATAGTCATATAAAATAAACATTAGGGTAAGTATAATTAAAAGTTCCAGCAATTAATTTACTTACATCTCTGTCTACTGTTGTTGCAAAACCAATAGCTTCCTTCTGCGTGCAGTTGACAGCCTTCTGAAGAGTATAAATAACTTGTTCATAGGTATGGACTTCATCATTAAACAGCATGCAGTAGTAAGTGTCACTCTTCTCACTTCAAAGCAAGGATTGAATTTATAATTCAAAGTAATGTAATTTAAAAAAATCAACTTCTGGTTTAACAAAGTTTTCCACTAAGCAGACAGCCCAAGCCTGGACTTCTTTTGCTATACTGGAACACATCTCAACAATTTATTTGAAAAGGACTGACCACCCCTAACTTCTATAGGTATGTGCATCCTTCCTGCAGAATTAAGCCCAAAATGAGCAAAATCTTAAGACAATACTTAGGTCTGAGTATTATTTTTGAACATTTGTTGATTATGAATTGATAGTTTCCTAGTAAGGAAAACACATTTCCTTCCATTGCAGCTGTGCTGCAATCCCCATAGCTTCTTAGAGATTTCACCGGTCTTGGCATTATTCTGCTACACCTGTTTCCCCAATACCGCGTAACGGTCTAACAGACAACAGAAACTTGGCAGTCTCTTAAAATCCCAAACTCCACAATCCTCAGAATCACAACTTATTAATCTTATATAGATTCAGTGCAATCTTTTGATTCCCATCACTTATTTAGACAGCATTCTCACTCACGCAACACAAAGTAAAAGAAGTTACTAACAAGATGTCACAAATGAGTCCATAACTCTGATGCTACAATACACTTAAATATTCCATAATGCTTCAAAATTTGTCATAAGTGGATTACCAAAAGTACAAAATACTTTTGCCACCAGAATTTCAGTAACTTTGATCATAAGAAATTAACTCACCACTTGTTCTAGGGTATTGTATTTTACTAATAGTTTTCAATATTAAGAAAACTAAGGTACCACAAAGACACTGTTTCATCATTGCTATGAAGAGAAATGGGCTGTATAATCACAAAAGTAGGAAATAAGAGAAAAACAAGTCTATTAAAATCATTTTAGTCCATTGTCTACCAAATATTCCTGACAATTTTAGGAAAGGCAGAACATATACTTAAAATCAAAATGTGCATTTTCGATTGTAAATACCTGCAAGCCTTCAAAAGGCAGAAGACAAATACTATACTTACATCATTTCTAGGCCAGGCAATTCATTATCCTTTTCCCATGTTAATATATCTACTGCATATTTAAATGTGATGGCAAAAATATTATAAGCTCTTGCTACCATATCTTCTGGTAACTGCACAAGAGGATCCTGGAAAATAAATATAAAAAGCAATTGAGAAATTAAATGACATTCAAAACAGAAATTGTCAAATTTGCACCTCTCTTTGTCAAAGATGATGTCAGCAATGTTAATGTCTTTCTTTAGATAACTTTACATTTGAAAGAAATAGTCAATAATCATCCTGTTTTCTTTTTCCAGTTCTTCACTGACAACCACCAAAGCAGTAATCTAACATTCAATACCTAAATGTTGACTTGCCTCTGATTAGCCACTTAAGTTTTCACACTTTTCCATTTTCACCTTCATTGTCCCCACTTCTGTACACCTTCTAAGATAGTTCTTCTGAAAAACTTCTAACCTCAGCTGTATTAAAATCTGCTTTTTCCACGATGCCTTCAAAAACATAATTTGAAATCACTGCACCTTTTGTTCCACTTACCAATATTAGTAAGCTGCAGAATACAAACAACTATGCATCTATTGCCTTGTTTTATATGTAGCACGCATTTAGAGGTAGAAGTCTTATCTATCCAAGCTTATACAACATCCAGCACACTGGAATCATGATTTATGATGCACGACTCTTACATGCTGTGGCACATAAATAATTAAATGCTTAAATGTAACTAGGTATTTCATAATGATCTGCCCATGTCTCAGTCTTGTTCACAGACAGCTGTTCCCCTTTTGTATGTGGGCCATGCACCCACTTGTGCCCACTCTGCACTCTCCAGGGTGCCCTCCATTTGACATCTGCAGCAGCCACTATAAACTCTTGCTCCTCTCTCTGCCAGAGCAGAATGGCTGCTGCTGCTGCAGGTGGGGGAACTGAAATGAGGAGGGGGAGGAAAAGGAGTGCTGCCTCAGTCCGCAAAGTCAAAGGGACTACTTTTTGGAGCAGCAAATGAGAACCACTGCCAACTCTGAATCAGGTAGTACAGGTACCATTTCCTTCAAATCCATTTCAAGGGATTTGTGTGCTAATAGAAAACATTAGAAACCTCTTATCTGAAAGGATTCTTCTTCTACTGTTTTGAATTTTTGATGTTCAGAACAACTAGTCCCTCTTCTACAAAGCTGGAAAGGAAACAGTGCATGCCCTGCAGGTCACCTGGACATGTACTACATGCTGGGTCACTGACTCAATTAATCATTTGATATTTGAAGTATGTGTAATTGTTAGCCAATTAAAATACTTAACAGTTGCCCAATTTCTGTTTTAGGAATACCTAATACAAAATTCTGCGTTTCACTACAGTTTATGTTGTATAAAAAAGGCCACAATAATCCTTTCACAGCTTAAGTCTGCATTATCTACAGGAGGCCCTTGACAGTCAGCAGTCCACCTGTGCTAGTGAAGTTTATTCACCCACCCCACCCCAAGATTCTTTTGGAATATTTGGAAGCTTTACAAGAGTGTTAATAACTGCCATTTCTCTTTTTTTTTTTTCTTTATTTAAAAACTTATCTAGGGTACCGAGAACTATCAGTTGCCAAAAGCAAAGACAATTCTTAAATAGCAACACTGCCTCCATTCCTAGCGCTTTCAACAAAGACACATATCTGGGCAAGGCAGTAAACATGCTCCAATAATGCTCAACAAATGATCCTTGATCTACCTCAAATACAACACTGCGTAACATAAGAGATCTCAATCCCCTTCACTCACAGGGAAGAAACACAAAGCCTGCCCAGCACCTTAATTTTTCTGTCACTCACACTCACTGCATGAGTATCTTTGGACACAGAAGTAGCAATGCCCCCAAGATTTCAGAACAAGTTTTCTAAGGCTGCCCACTAATCTAAACTGGCATGTAGATCAAGTGGTGAGTCCATACAGCAGCGCTAGAGTCTTAGGGTTGAGACAGTGATAACAGATTTTAGAAGGACCACTGTCACTGCAAATACAGTTACAGGTGCTTCACTTAAACCATCAGATCAGCAAAAGTACTACAAAAATTTGCCTTATATTTTCCCTTCAAAAAAATTCCACAGAAATTATATTACATAAGAGCAGACACGAGCGGCTAGACCAGAAGCCCAACTAGCCACTCTCATCCCTGAGATGTAATAACAGCTACCAAGGGAAGAGTATAAGAAAAGGACAGAATGCTCCTCTGGCCTCCAGTAACTTAAGCCACTAATACTTCCCAGACCAAAGATGGTATCTGCAATTTTTAAACGGCCATTGATCATTTTTTCTCTCCACAAACATGTTAGATTTCCTTTTGAACACATATAAACTTTGAACAATGGTGTTTTGTAACAGTCCACCAGCTTGAATTCATACTGTAAGAAGTAGCATGTCTTTTTGCATTTCGTATGTCCAAGTTGTTATGCTATGTGAAATGGTGAAGTTTTTATAGACCTCTCTCTTATATCTCCATTATGGCTTTCCTGTAACAGCAAGTTATTTTTATTTAAAAAATCTGTGCACTTTAGTACAGTAAGAATCAGAACGTATGTTGCACAGACAGCTTAATTTGGCTCCTTCATGCACATGATTACATACAGATTTTTTTTCCCACGTGGCAGACTCCCTTCACCTTTCAGAATAAGACAGAAAAACAAAGAAACAGAACTAAAGCTGCAGAGGCAACCAAGAGCATACAAAATAAAGCCTTCAAGTAGAAAATGTCATTCTAAATAACTCCTTAAGTTAGACAAGACATTGATTTTGTCTAACACATAGTGTAGTTCAAATATTACTATTAAATTTCTTCCCATCTCTCATGCATAGTATACAAAACTAAAAATAACCTCATATGAATGAGCTATATATACACACATATATACACAGTTAACAGTGTTTTGAGGCACGATGCCTCGATTGTTATTACCTCTTCTTCTGCAGTCTCTGAAGTGTTAAGTTCATGTTTTTGGCAGTAAGGACCTTCTTTCCAAGCTTCTGTATCACCACAGTCACAGAAACCCCCTCCGCCTGATGTTGTCATCTAAAATTATTTAAAAACAGTTCATGTGAATATGCATACACATACATGCCCATTAAGAAACGAGTAGTCATAGCTAAATTACAAAAGCGTGATCACAACATCTGACAGCTTTAGCCAGTGTTCTGTTAAAAAAAGCACAGTGAAACCATGCCTGTTTCTATGATGGCTAAAAGCTTATCTACTTCATCAGTCTGCCTATGCCAAAAGAAAAACAAAAAACCCAACAAAAAAACCAACAAAAGGTTCAAACATCCCCATTCTGCCACACTTGAAGGCTGTGGGGTTTTTTCTGGTTTTCAGTTTTTCTGAATCTATTACTTGCAATGCCATCTGTACTATTTCAGGGTCTCACATTTTTAATCTGAACAAAGCTAAATCATTTCATATAGCACTGTTACACAGTGAGTAGAAGATGTGCTGTTTACAGTAACAAGTTTACAGACAAAACTTAAAAATTGTCCACTTAAGTCCTAGTAAGCATAGAAAAAAGTAATCTGAAAGCTGTAATGATATATTTACACTGCTTTAATAAAATGGATTTTAAAGCTAAGATCATCTCAAAGCAAGAAGTGCAGTAATACTCTTTTTGAACTACAACGATTAACTGATTCATAGAAGAATTCTTTTTTCACCTATTTTTGGCATACAGTTATATTCTTTACATAGAGGTACATCCTACAGTATCAACAAAATCAGATGGACATTTGAAACATTTGCTCACACTTTTGGATGTCACTTAGACTTGTTAATTCCCTAAGCTTGCAAACTAAACACCTACGGACAGGAAGTATGCTGATATCAGCAAATTGGGTTGGGTTTCTTGGGGCAAGTTGTTGTGGTGGTTTCTTTTTCCCCTAAATCCTAGTGCTCGGTGTAACCATGCAGTGATCGGATTTACATTAGCAGCAGTGTTGTCAGAAACAGATTTACAGAAAGGCGGCACTGGTAGTTTTCACTTAGCTTAGTTTAAAAACAGACCAAGGCCTTCTTGGTTTTGTTTGTAGGTTTTTTTGAACTAATCTGTACTACTAGTAGCAACAGATTACCAAAATAAACAGCATCTACAGTTTTAGTTTGCTATTTTAACTTTTTGTTTTTAAACAAAAGTCCTGCTATTGTACAGACTTCGGTAACAATTCAGATGTTTAAAGGAAATAAGTTTTAAATAAAAGTGGTTTCTTAATAAGGTTTTTCAAAACCTTCTAAAAATAGTCAAAGATCAAGGTCAAAGCAAGTAAAAAAACAACTCCAATGCTGTAAAATTCACTAAAGGGCACATGTTAAAAATACTCACATTTGTAAGCCTAACTGTTGTGCATAAAATTTAATTGCTCGATATTTTGAAGTGTTAACTCTCAGAATTTACACTTAGATCAAAACACTCAAGTTCTTATAAGATTATTGCAGACATAATTCCAAACTTTGTGTTCATCCAACATTTTGAAATTATGTATACATTCTTAAACTTTAAACAAGGAGTTTCATAAACATACAAAATTATTAATGACTACATCATATATTCCAGCAGTATTACTAACCCTGTATCGGTGCTCTCTATGGATACTTCCAAGAAAGCACTCCATGCATAACACACAAGTTGGGTCAACTGCACAGTCTCTGAAAACCGCAAAACAAAAAAGGCAGCATTAAACAAATGTTTTTGCCTTTAATTACATATTTTACGACAGGTAATCTTCAAATATCACCAATATGAACCTTCTGACTAACGTATATGTTATTCTGAAAGAGGAAAGGGATGACTTCCAAGGAGGGACAAACAAATGAAGAAGAAAATCTGTTTTCATAAGAGAAGAGGCTTTAAAATATTGTCTGGGTAGCATGTATATTTGGGCAATATAGCCATTGCCTTCAAGAGGTGAGGGAATTATATAAGCAAGTAAACAGATGAATTACAGAACACAGTACAGACAGGTAAACAGTATAAACCCAAGCAAGTTCTCTCAAAGACAGAGGACAAGTATTAACAACCTCCAGCAATCAGAGAAGACATTTTTTCCCTGAACACTGGAAAGAAAGCGCACAACAGATTAGATCAAACCTCTGCTTCTAAGTTTAGCCCTACAAGCTCACCGAAGAAGTCCAAGAATGCAATTTCCTCAACCAGGAGATCAGAGACCAAAGAAGGTCCTGTCTACAAGCACTGCTATATCAGATAGAAGTAGTATTTCCAGCAAAAAGGGGCTAAACAAATGATTGAGACAATTATGCATTACATTTAACTGTCTCCTTGAGAAACACTGAAAATACATGAACCCACATAACGCAACTGACTTCAAGGCACCTCAAGATTAAGGGAGTCAGGTTTTGCAATGTAAAAATAACTACCAGGAGAATGAATGTCTTATGATGGTTATTATTAAAACAATAATTCAGAGAATCAACTCATTTTGTGCAAAAGAAAGCACCAGAGATCCTATGAAATGTTATTATCAAGAATTCTCTTGATTTCATTTCGCCAAATAAATTAAACCAGGTAATCACTGAAAGATAATCAGGCAACCATGACTTGCTATGCATAAAGTACCATTTTCACATTTGTTTTCTCTAGAGGAGCCGCTAAAGGTGAAAACATCAAATCAAAATTATATGAAGCTCTTCTGTTTTAGAATAATGTGTTCACTGAATTCTTTTTTAATTAAAAAAAATAAAACACACTTATTATGCCTACAATATTGGGTAGATTAGTTCTAAATATTGGGTATCAATTCTTCAGAGCCCTAAACTTGTGGCAATATACTTACAAACTCGGAACCATTTGCCAAGTAATTTCTCGAGCAAATAAGGGAAGGGTGCTTATACCTAAAGCAGAGGCAGACCTGGAAGCTTCAAAACTGGACAGAAAAGCCACTGTCTCAGAAATGGACTCAGAAAACAATTCTTCTCTGTATCCCACAAAAGTTTAAATTAAACTCCCGTTATTCCTTATTACCAAAGACAATTAGTCAAAGAAAATTATTACCATCCAACAGGAAACATTACAGTTCTACATCTGTATTCAGTACATAATCAAGAAAAGATGAGACTTCATCTTGATAGCAGCAACAGCAAAAATATCCTGTATTCACTGATGACCCTGACTTGAGCAGAAGATCGGAGAAGATGGCCTACCAAGACATCCTTTCTAACCTGAATATTGTGATTATATTGCTGTATTTAAATTTTTCTACTGAAACCAAGACCCTGAGTACAAACAGTACATTCACTCATTCTCTAAATTCTACACCAATGGACTGCATTATTCTATGTTTTCATCATAGCTGACAGCATTCTGAAGGATATACTTTACATATTGAGTTGTTGGTCTTGAAAAAACAAGTGTTTAGAAGAAATTAACAGAACTCCCACAGTCCTCACAAGTCCACATGAAGAGCATTTGATCATTAACATGTTACTTCTAGGCTGCAATGCACTTTGACTTGAAGTAAAACGCTAGTTCTGAGGTTTGGGGTTTTAGTTCTTTGACCAGATTTCATGAAAAGGTACTGAAGAAACTGTGGAAATTCTTTTTATAGCCTCTGATAGTCCTCAGCCTCCCACTCACTAATTCTTTACCCAGATCTCTCCACTTTTTCATGGGTGTGAAGGAAGAACCTAAGAACACCTGAGAGGAGTTGGAGTTCTCTTAGTGGTTGAAAGGATCTAAAGTCCCCACCAGTTTAATCTCATCCATCTCAAGATAAGAGGGTCTCAAAACATTTCCAAAACCAGCATTTCTATTTCAATGATCAGTTAGAATAGCTAAAGAGGCACCTTGCTGAGTGAAGTATCTCAAGTCCACCCTGAATCAGAACTTCAGCAAATCAGGTCAATAAGCTATCATGTTTCTAGAACAGGCGAGCACTAGAGAGTAAAATTCTTCTACAATCATTCTCTCCTTGTAAATGAAGGAGATGGAAACCCAGAAAAATAAACCCTCCAAATTAGACAGACATTCCCTCCCCCCATCACCTCACCAAGTGGGGGTTACACCTGTTTTAGCATCCAATAGATTGGTTTAACAGGTCATAGAAAGAGGTCTAAAATACAGGATCAACACTAACAGCTGATATTAAACACCTGAATTACACACACATACACCCGCCTGCTTACTTCTGATTAGTGCCCTTAAATCACACTGACAGTTCACCCCAACCCCTTTCTTAATCTTACATTTCTTTTGTACAGAAAACACTCTATGCTGATTAATGTCTTCCCATTTCCAAACCTGTAGTGTGTTAATTTTCCCGTGGTCCCACCTGTCATGAAACACTGCAAGGTTACTTTAAAAATACATTTGGGGTATTAACTTTTCATTAGGACAGTATGTTCTTATTGAAAAATGTTCCATGACTTCACAAATTATAAATACTTCACAATGCTAAGGTGAACTACCTGCAAGAATACGTAGGCTCTCCCACTTTAAAAACGCGGCCACAAAGATGGGAAGGTTTGTTTGCTTGCTCAAGTTTTGGAAAGCCAAATGCAGGATCTTCACCACAAAGATACCATTCCATTGGTCCCAGCAAAACGTGTTGTGCCAGCATGTCTTCTCTTTGTGGGGCAGGGTTAGGACCCCTGCAGTAAATTTTTGGTACATAATAGGCCAGATGCTGGTATACTTCTTTCTGAAGGTCATTTGCTTGCAGCCATTTCTTTTAAATGAAAAGGAAAGAGAACACAAATTGTTCATTAATAAAAATGCCAAACATGGTTCTATCCATCAAGATGACTTCTTTATTTCTACACCCAAAATCTAAAATGGCATTGCAAAACTAGAAAGCCATGCTTCCTTCTAAGTGTTAATTCTAGATGATCACAGAAGACATTAGGAAAGGAATAATTTGTTTCCCTGCTTGCACATTTTCTCCTTTTGACAAACAAAATCCTTTTCAAAAACAAAAGATTTAAGAGACTCTTAAAAATTTTCCTCCAGGATGCATGACCAGTAAAACGTCCCAACATTAGCAGTGACTTTTAGGATAAGGACCAAACTATGCTGATTGCATTTCTTTGGAGTGCAGACTGATGCTGCCAGCTGGGGACACAGAGGAGCAGCAGAAGCCTGGAGTTGGCAAGGAACAGGCAAAGACACTTTTTGTGTACAAGGAGAATAGCAAACACAGCATTAGGTAATAGTCCCTCTCTTATTTAATTTTAACAAGTTACCTACGAAAACAGGGTTTTGGTTTCTCCTACCACCAAAATAACTTATCTGAATTATTATTTCAAGTGTGATGTTAGATCCATGAATTCTCTTAGTCAATCAATTGTAAAAAGACAATGTTGACAGTTTTTAAAAGCCATCAAACTACTGTACCTGCTATAAGCCACTGAAAAACTCACAGCTCTTTCTAGGTTTTTTTCCCTTGTATACACACACAGAGTAAAAAAATCCTCTAGGACAACATTTGTTTTATTTTTGCCTTGTGGATTACAATTTTAAAAAGGTTTAAACTGTAAATTAAGGCTGCAAGGTTTTTATAATAAACAAATGGGAACAAGCACATACTGCAAGTGTGCGCTGATTAAATCCTGTGTTACATAAACAGCCTCAGTATGCCATTTCTCGTTGTAAATATGACAACCAGATACCCCCTGGCAATTTCAGAAAAAGAATTTGGAATCAACCTGGAACTGTACATGAAAACCAAGAATTAATTATACCAAAATAAATGGGTTTGGTAATCAAATGTTACAGCTTGATTTACTCTGAATTATTTATGACTTACTCTTAAGAACTTATGTTTGAGACACAGTTGTAGGAAGTTCTTCAGGATACAGACATATACAGTCAGCAGACCATTTGTGCCATTTAAAAATGGCTGCATTTTTGCCTTTTTTAAAATATATTGTAGTATTTTCATTTACTAGACTATGTTTTCGAAAGCAGAACTTCATGTAAAAGAAACCTTATTTGTCAGTATAGCTCTTAGTAGAATAATATGCATTCCTCACTTCTCCTTCCTTAATGTTTGACTTCTTAAAATCATAATCACTCTGCTAAGTCTTTCTGTATTGATCTAGCGTTGATGGTGAAAGCCCTGGTTTCTTCCAAGGAAGTCCATGGAAAAAGGTTGCCAAAAAGCCGTAGGCAACAATCTAGAAGTTTACAGAAAATCTCACCATTCCCACCAGGATTCAGAGAATACCACACAAAAATGAAAAAGTAAAGTTTTCATTACTAAGAATTTGATTTGTTTTCCTAGCTCATTAATCTTTTCCTCTCCTTTCATCATTTGTGCCAAGTATCTACTACCGCCAGGAACTGACCCAATCACAGTGAAACTGACTTAGTCTCTTCCATGATTTCCATTTAATAAGATAATTTTTAGATTTTCTAGGGTGTATATCAGTTATTATGCTTGTATTTTTCTCGGCAAAATAGCTTTATTTTCAGCCTCTTAATTCAGCAGTACATTACTAATTCCTGTCTAGAAAATACACAGTGCATATTAGCTACACTACAAGCTCAGACAAACACCTAGCCAGAGAAAATTCTTGTTCCTCGAGTAAATGGCTTTCCCATCCCAAAAACTCTGGGAGTAGCTCCCTGAATGTTAGGTGTGGCAACACTGGATGTCATCACACATAAATCTCTTTGTGGAGCCAGTTCTGCATGTAGAACTCTGCATACAGTTTTGAAAACCAGATCCTGGCTAAAAGAGTTATCAGGACGAATTACAGGCTACTAGGTCAAGGAAACAGATGTCACTCTAAGAGCTACTAGGAAGGCAACTCAAAACACTGTTGTGCATGAAAAATTGTTACTAGAGATATATACATATGCACACACATGTTGTGCTGCCTTTCTAAATCGCTACCTACCTAGGAGGCACGGGTCTCCAGTAAGACTACTCAAAACTTTGGAATTTGTTCTTTAACAAAAATATTTTGTATTTAGGCAAGTTTTCAGTTAGTATTTGTCTATCTTCTGTCCTGAAGTCACATGTAAGAATACCTAATGCTCTACTCTCCCAAGACAGGTTTTTAATAAAAAGAGAAGTGTATTCCTCTTCACTTCCTCCCCCCCTCAGACTTAGTCTCCTGCAGCAATTTTTGACTGCCCTGGGGAAAAAAAAAAACAAACCAAAGGATTGATCAAATTACATTTTATGTAAGTAAATACCTAATGGTCCTTCAGGATTTCTATTAAATCACATCTAAGTAAGAGATACGAGGCGAACAAAACGTGTAATACAAATAAGCCATAATACAACTGAGTTTACTGTTTCAAAAGGTAAAAGGTACGGCTTATATTTTTCTTAGCTGCACAAATAAATATTTGCAAAGTAGGCTCATGTTCTGTTACAGATAATTTATTCTTTTTGATTGTTGTTCTTTGGAAGTTTATCATTAAGTTGTTGCAATGAGAAATTGAAGTGTAAAGTGCTGCACCTATTGCTTTGGGCTGGCATTTGTTTTGTTAATATAGGGCTATCAGCAAAGGAGGGAAAAGAACAATGCTAAAACCCAAGTATGTTGTTTACTTATACAATCAGGCAGTGCCAGCAGGATTTACCTGCTAGGACATTGCAAATTTGAGAGTGATAGATCTCAGAATTGTAGCTTGTGCTGGTGATCACAGAGAATAAAAATGAAAAAGAATTGACTAAGTTTAAGCCGGCACTTGTACCTATAGCAAATTCCTAAACGTGTTCCACTTGGTGAACCATTGCCTTTGGTTTAACTACAGTGTGACCCAAAAAAAGCATTTGCTACTCACACAAACAAGGTAGTCTGGGCTCGGTATGGGCTACTATATGAAGCATTTGATGGAATTACTGGGTTTTCTGTTGAGGGAAAGGAAGACTAATCCTGGAGCTAAACTAAATATGCACATATGCCCATCTAATCATAGTTTTGTCCGCACTGTAGATATACCACTTTAATCTGAGGATAATCTAAATTATAACATTGTCTTTTATTTTCTTTTGGAAAGCAGCCAACGTAATAATTCTCACTGAAATACACACAGACAGCTCTTCAAGGTCTTATCCTACAGACATGCACATGAGCAGTCCCAATATTTTGACATATATATCCAGTTCCTCAAATGCACGAGTGTCTTTAAGATCTGGCACCTACACCAACAACAAAAGTTTCTCTGAAAACTTTACCTTCAAGACTTCACTCCTCCTCCCTTTCATCTACTCCTCATAAAGGCAGGAAGAGTATATAAACAGGAGTAGGTTTCTTCAAATCTTACATTGATTTTACTAATATTTCCTCTACAAGCGTCACGTTCTGATAGTCAAGCTTAACTAGCACAAGCTTTTGCCAGAACCGCATCTTGAGTAGTGGGGGGTGAGGGGGTGGGGTGGGGGCGGGGGAGAATCCTGTAACGAACCTTCAACACCACAAAGCATACGTGGGGTCAGACATCCACCTAAGTTAATGGCGGGAGGGGGATCTTCTCACGTCGAGGCATGACTGCCGGCAGGGAGACGTGAAACGGCAGCAAGCTGGGCAGGAGGACTGAACTCCTCAGCTGCCCGGGGAAGGCGAGGAAGCAGCAGGCGAAGGAGCGAGACGCCGGGAAGCGGCCCCGCTCCCCCCAGGCCCCGGCCGCGGCCCCGGCGCGGCGGGGGACGGCGGCCGCCCTCGGCTGGGGCTGACCCCGTCCGGGCGGCCGGCTGGGGAGCCACCTGCGCCGGCCGGAACAACAGGAAAAGCTGGCCGCTCGCTGCCATTGATTTCGGCTACTGCAACAGCGACGCTGGCGACAAGAGCGCGCCGAGGCCGGGGAGAGGCGCCGCTGCCAGCCAGGGCTGCCCTCAGGAGCAGCCCCGGCAGCGACACCCCCTCACGGAAAGCCTGCTCCTCGCACCCCGGCCCCGGGCACAGCCTCGCCCCGGCCCCCGGCCCCCGGGCGCGGCTCCCGGCCCTCGCGGCCCCACCGCCGGCCCCGCCAGCCCCCGCTCCTTCCCCGCCCCGAGCGCTTCTCGCCCTTCCGCCCCGGGCCCGCCGCCTCACCACGGCGATCTCCTCGGCGGAGCAGTCCAGCAGGCTCTTGTCAATGGCCTGCACCTCCGCCTCCAACTCCGCCGCCATCTTCCGTCCCCTCCGCCCCGCGCCGCACCGCACCGCACCGCTCCGCTCCGCAGCCGCCGAGGCCGAGGCAGGGACACCCGGAACCGGGCCCGGGCGGCCGCTCTGCCCCGGGAACTCACTTCCGCCCCGCCTCCGCCCGGCGCGGCGCGGCGCCGCCCGCGGGGCACGCTGGGAGTTGTAGTCCCTCCCCGGCGCCTCCCCGCCCCCGCGCTCTCCCCCGGGAGGCGGCGCCCGGGCCGGCGGTGCGGGACCGCCGTCACGCGGGCGTTTGCCCCTCTCGTCTCCCCCAGCGCGAAGCGTCTTCGGTCTGGCTGCCGCTTTAGCCCGGGTGGCCACCGCGGCTGAAGCCCCGCTCGCCCTCAGGGGCCCGGCCTGTCAGCGCGGCCCCCGGGCGAGGAGGCGGCGAGGGCTTCCCCCGGCACCCCGCGTGGGTGGAAAGAAGGAAAAAAAAAAAATCAGTAAATTACGTGAATGTGGCAACTACGGCTTTAAGACAAATATTAGCAAATGGCAGCGGCTGTAAATCCCGTTGCTCAGCTGCCCTCCTTCCCGGGCTCCCGCCGGGCCGCGCACCACACGAGCTGTAGCGCTGCAGCGCCGTGGCTCGCAGCCTTGCAAGCTCCAGGCTTGCAACTTGAAAGTCAACACCAAACAAAACCAGCAAACAATCATCCCCCGTAACTCTATTGCATTTTAGTTAATACAGGCCCTGCTTCTTACGAGGTCTTTCGGAAAACCTGTTGTACCGCTGCCGTACCCAGGGGCTCGCCTGCGTGTCGGTGCTGCACCACTGTAATTACAGCGAGGCCGAAAACCAAGCAGACGTGTCGAACTTTGTGTGTACGGCCCCACGGCACCTGAGTGACTGCGTGAGCCATGCTGAGGGCTTCACACCACACCTTCCTTCGCTCGCTGCGAGTTTCTGTGTGGACCTAAGTGGCGTGCACAAACTAAATATTATTTCCACCTCACACCCTCTGTCAGCCTTCATGGAGATAAGGGCTCACCCTGCAGGAACCTACACCAGCAAATCCTGCTGAGGGAGTCTCTGCTTAGGACAATCTACACTCCCAAATTTAGACAATGCATGGGAGGGGAATAAACAGGCAGGAAAGTCAAACCGAGTTATAATTGCCTGAATACTAGCCGAAGGTGGCCATAAATGTTACCTTTGCCAAACACCACTAACTTACAACAAAACTGTGCATTAAAAGTGAGTTCCAGTTCACAGTTTATATTCCTTAACAATTTTTAAACATTCTAATAGTGGGCATGCATAGTTGGTTTCTCCCTTTTTTGTCTCATTTCTTTCTTCGTCCTTCTCCTCATTCTCCCCTCAACTAGTAACTTCAATATTGAGTTACCCAAGGGAGAGACATTATCTTTTATCTGTCCAAGCAGTAACAATTACATCTATGGCAATATATTAATCTAAGAAAGAAGGTGGGCTGCGTGCCATTGCCTGGCTACTCTCAAAGAGATTTAACGTTTCCTGCATCAGGGGGCAGCAGCGCACGCTCGCATATTAGTCATACGATATAAGCACTTATTTCTGAAACCTCAAGGGTTTATAAATCATCGCATTTACTTACATACTGTGTTTGGGAGTTCTGGGGAATTGTGAGATGAAGGGAACATGCACGTCTGGAAAGACTGATTGCAAGAACTGAAAAAGATGGGTTTAGCCAGTGCCATGAGGGAATCATAAAAGGATGGCCTTTAGAATATTAATTTCACCTCCTAATATTCTAAGAATAAGCTTAATTTCCCTTTGTCTGATTGTACCCTTAGTATATGCAGGGTACATCTTTTTACCGTATTTATTTTTATATCATTTGCCTTTTTTTGAATAATTGTTCTTAGAACACAGACCATAATTATATATTCCTTAGAAGATCAGTAAAGCCCACGCTGTTTCTCACTCATGCGCTGTTGATGCCTAAGGAATACAGAACATGACGCTTCTTTGGAAGAAGGCAGAGGGTGAAAGCAAGCTGTATGATTTAACTGTCTCTCCTTCTGGGCTGCATGAAGATGATGTTCAAAAAATCCTGGCATTTAGTAATGTGAAAGGCATCTTATTTTACCTAGAAAGGTGGGCAACCCAAACAGAAATTAGACTGCAAAGCCATGATTTCTGTATGACCTTCCTGGGTATCATTTTTCATAACTTTGGGTAGAATTTTCCATAACTTTTAGCTTGTGCCATTAACTTAATAAGCAAAGATATTATTCAAATTCAGGAACAATAATTAAGGTTGAGGAGAATGCCTTTATCTTCTGCCAAAAAGCCTAACTCTTCTAGGCCTATTATCAGATAGAAGTTGAAGAAAAAAAATCTAGAGAATTTAATGTTTTAACAGGGCTAACAGTAAATTTTCAAAGCATTTTCCCGCACTAGCTCATATGTTTCTGGGTCTCACCTTGCTGTCAACACACAAGATAGCCCACAGAATGCTACAGATTATGGCTATGAAAGATGCAGATATCACCTATATCTCTTTGACCTCCTGACCTCTCTGTTCAAGCAAAAAGAAACAAAAACCGAAATGGTACTTTGGCTGGGGGTCAATTAACGATTAGATTCCAGTGTTTTCAATAAATGCTGCATCCATCAAAAACACAATGTAAATAGGCATAACTGAGCAAATATTAATTATGATAGTGGAGACTGATGGTTCCTTTCTAAAAACTGTTTTAGAAGCTACTAAGCAAACAGGATCTTCCACACCAGAAGACTGCCTCATGATGCAAGTCCAACAGAAGTCACCAGCGGCAGCCAAGCTGATGAAGCCTAGCTATCTTGAAAGAGGAGAAAGGGCCTCCAGTAGAGCATGCTCCTAAGAGGTGCTCTGCTTACAGAAATTATTGTCATCTTGGCTGAGTACTGCTTGAATGTGATCATCTTCAGGGCCTGTTGCATTTGCAAGAAGGAATGGGTGAAATAATAAGGTAAAGGGATGTTGGAGGGAACTTTTAAGTGGCTGGTTTGCTGGCGTGTTCACTGTACCTTAAATGCAGTCAATTTAATATTGCTGTATTAATTTGAATGTAAATAGAAAAATATTGCATATCTAGACTGCGGGGATAGATGTCTTCTTTATAGAATCAGAAAAATAAAATGCTATTTAATTTTCCCCACATCGATGGAGTTTTCTGACAATCATTATGAAAGTCAAGTGTTGTGAGAAGGATTCAGAAATGTCTTCTATTCTCTGTGAAAGGTTCATCTCCTGGTACGCTTAGAAAACATTTTAAAAGCATTTATTTCCTTGTCTGCTCTCTAAAACAACGCTGCAGTTGTAACTCAATTTCAGAGTTTAACTCTTAAAGCAAATGATCAGCATTTTGCTTCATTAAGTTCCTATTACATACCTATATCTAAGATCATCACCTTGCAAAGACATTTGTATCTCTTTAATCTTCCCTCAGTCAGCAACCCTTTCCACCAAACAAAGCATGTGTCTAAGTGTAGGATTCAGGTTTGTACTTTCAATAACAGTAATTTTGATAAAAGAGTTTGCTTACCAGATTCTGAATGACCAAAGTAGTGATTTTTACATTGCAAATATAATTTTTAAAGCCATTATCATTTACAGGGTTTCCTTCCCTTCCTCTTCACTGCCGGATGAGGTAGGTTTGTAGTCACCATCTCCTACATCGTCTTCAGATAAATTCAGATGGTAATTCTTTTATTTCTGTACTGCCAATTCCAATGACAAATTACACTGACCAAAATAGAATTTTGCCTGTGATAATGTTAATTAAAAGATGAATTGTGAATGAGGTGAACAATGACACCCAGTACTTGGTGGATTGATAAGACATAGTTCACTAAGCAAGACATTATTCAGAACAAAAGAGCACACGGTAATCTGCAAACACAGGTTATTTTAGGAATTTAGTTCAGAATTAGAGTATTAAAAATACTATCTGACAAACTGTAGGCGATTCTTTGTTCCTTGGAGGCACTAATGCTGTAATATCAGCCCTTTTAGCAATAAATCAGAATAAGCATATTTCTTTTCCTTGCTGTTTCTTTGCACGATCTTAGATTATAGGTTTATAATAATCGAAACATGATGTCAAGAAAAATTATTAAAAAAAGATTCTAAAAGCAGAGCATATTGCATAGTAACAGTGAACAGGAGACATAAGGGGAAGCGTAAAGATACTGTGGCCATCTTCCCATCTGGTGAACGCGCTCCGCAAGTCTAGCAAAGGCAGTTACATAACTGATTTTTATTGCGTTAGGCAACAGCAATATTGCTAAGCAAACTGATGTGCAGAATTAGAAAGCTTCTTCCACAGTGGAAATGAAGAAAAAAAGTCAGAGGAAGGGTTCTCACTTAACCCAGTAAGAGGGCAGGGCAAGAGGGTATGCATCTTCATTGATGGATCATGTCAGGGTGACAACATGATTTATTCTTATCACGCAGCGTCTTAGAAAAAATACAGTGCAGACTCAGTCCATGACAATTTCGCTGCTTTCTGCGGTGTAATGTGTCAACAGTCTAGAGCTCAAGCTGGTAAGTTAAAATGCCAACCTCTAAAAGAGATTTAACGGGAGCTAAGATAATAGTCAGTAATGAGTTGTACAGGGGTAAAAAAATTAATGAGGGAGCAGAGGAAAAAAACATACACACACAGAGAAAAGTGCCTGATCTCATTTGTTTTCACTGTAAATTCAGAACACTGCTAGTGTATATTTAGACATAGCAGTTAATACAAAGAGGTCTGTGAGCTGGTACCAAGAAAGCCTACATTTGTGGTGCATGGGTGGTCAGCTTTGACACCTAGGAAGGTACAAGCACCACTTGAAATTTTGCTGCAGCTAACGCCCTTCCCCTCTGCTTATTTACTGATGCCAGTGAACATGCAGGCTATGTTGCAACCTTCCCCTTAGCAGGCCTTTCTTTCGTGTGGTTGACTGTCTTTCAAGCTTGAACAAACTTAATTATCCTTGAGACTTCTGCCACTCGTGTTTGTGTGGCAAACAAAGCAATAGGAAGGAGGGTATACAGACAGGTAGCCACCCATATGAAGTGTAATTGTGTATGCTACGTTGCCATAGGACCAGACTTTTTAAAACCCCTGCACTAGGAAAGAGCAGTCATGGCATTTAGCATCAACTGCAGGGCAAGAAAGTGCATTGTCAAAGTTCAGAGATCTAAACCTGTTGTAATGGATGTAGGGTATGGTGAAGTAGGTAGGTTAAGCTGCTACAACAGAAGAGGACCTTCTGCATCATGACCACTTTGATGGCTGCCTTACAGGAGTCTAGGTCTTGAGCAGAAGGAAAAATCTTGCTTTTCCATATTCGCAGCACTAGGTGGCAATACGCTGCACAGGCACGGCAGTGCAGAAGTCCTCTTCTGCTGCTTCCACTCTAAGACCTCACCAGCTCCCACTCGCTCCAGTCTGCAACCGGAAGGGTGTGGGTGGTGGCACTGGAGGAGCCATCCAACTTCAGATTTTTTTTCTCTCAAATCAGGCTTTAACTGCTTAGTGACTGGTACTTAGGAAAATTCAAGATATTTTTGGAGTGTGTCAGGTGTTAGAAGACGAGTAATGTGCTGTGAAATGCCTAGGGGCCATGGATAGGGCCTTGGGTGGTAGGAGAGGCAAGAGAGGGAGAGAAGCAGGAGTGGCCGAGGAGTCGCCCGCAGAGGTGGACAGCAGGACGAGCGCAGCTGCAGTCATCCTTTGGCAGAAGAAACCGGAGCAACCTCCTCTAGCAAGGCCCCTGCCTACAGCACCGCAGAGAGGCTTCTGGGTGTCATGAACAGCGGGACACCACGATGGTGATGCTCAACGACATTGCTTGTTCTCAGCTGATAGAGACGAGAACTGATACCAAACCGCTGGAGGAAGAGTTCTTGGCTCCATCTGAAACCACGTTTATGTGCAGTTATGCAGGGGATGCACAGAGGAAATGGGAACGTACAGCCCACAGGCAAAGGCAGGGTGGATGAAAGATTTATCTGGGAATATGAAAATGCTTTGAACAAGTGAACTAACTCTTCTTTTCCCCTTCACTCGCACAACGGAGCAATTTTAAATTAGAACAGGTTGTAACAGATTTAATTTAGATCACTGTGGTGCCTAGTGTAATGGTACAGCGTTTTCTAGTTTATCTTTTTCCCTGATTTTAAAGGGGTAAACAGTTTTTAAATTGTGAATTTGTTATAGAATGTATGGCTGCTAGACAGGCCTAACCAATTAGAAATTTTTTACTGCACCATGATTAATTTTCTTAGATAAAACTACTGAAATACAACTGAAGGTAGAAATAAAAAGCATTTAAGTGCTGTACAGCCATGATTTACTCTTCAGAGACGCATTTAACGCTGTCTCCAGCAGAACAGCTTCATCCACTTTCCAAACATTCATTTGTTTATTTCAAGATTAGTCTCAGTTATAAACAGACATTAAATCACCTCCAGGCCCTAATACATTGTAATGAAGTATTGTAAACCATGTAGTATGTTGGTTTAAACAATGTAATCAGAAAGCAACAAAACCATTTTCTCCTGGTTCTTGCTGGCTCCCTGACTTCTTCTGTCTCTTCAAAGAAAAGTTCTTTTTAGTCTGTAAATGTCAAGGTCAATCAGAGGTCAAGTTTGTGCTTTTGAGCTGTGGTTCCTTTCAGGTTATTGGCTTTGTTTTATTACTGAAAGGAACCATCCATTTTGGCATATAGAGCAAAGAAGTCATGTAATCCTATTAAATACAAAACCAACATGTACAAATAATGGTGAGGGTTTGACAATCGCACAAAAGCCCCCTTTTTCTGCCCATGGTTAAGCCTGCACTGAGTAATTAATGGTCCTTCTATGAGCCTGTCTACACTGGGAAAACTGCCTAACTAGTTTTCAAAACACTCGCTCGAAAACTGGTTACAAGCACGGCCAAGAGCCCCTTTTAGGCAAGCTGGCGTCTTTCTAATGCGATGCCCAGGAAGGGGAGGGGGACAGAAGTGCCTTCCATCTCGGAGCAGAAAATGGCACAGAAGGATACAGGCACAATCCTAGGCAGAGGATCCTAGGAAGCAGAGAGACTTGAATTAACAAGGAAGAAGGAGGGAAGCATCTGCAGAGAGTTAAGGATAAAAGGAGGTACTTGAAGTTAGAAAATAAACGTGCTTTGTTGGCAGTAGAGAGAAGAAGTGGAAAGCCGGGCAAAAACAAAAGGCATAAGGAATTAACTACAACTATCTCACTGATTTCCTTATGAAGAATGTTTATGCATAGTGCAAGGTCAGTAGAATAAAAAATTAGGAAAAGGAAACAAGGTATAATCAGGGGTTAAAATGGAGCAAAGAAAGTGTAGGATAATTTAAAGAAAACTGTCCTCACAGTGGTATCTACACAGAGGTAGCCAAGGGAAAATGCTGAGGATTTTCATGTTCAATTAGTTGTGATCAGATGTAAATTACGGGCTTGCAACACCGTCAGTTCTACTTGTCACTTCTTTGAGGACAGTCAACTACAGTACGTGAAAACTACTGAAGCTGTGCAAAACCCACTTTTCATAAGCAACATTCATAACATTATTTTCACATCCCTCAGACAAGCATATAGGTTATCACAACCTTAAAATCTCTGTCTGCTGGCAAGGCAAGACATTACCATCCTAGAGCGTATGCAAGCATATGAACCGACTGGATCTATTACTAATGAAAAGAGATGAGCTGATTCAAAGTGCAGATAGCGATTGCAGATAAGATGAAGAACTGCATGAAACGTAGGCAGGAGCTGCAGAAATGAACACCAAACCAGACATACAATTGAATATAATAAACATTACAGAAGTGGAAATGGGAAGCAGAGAAATCTACATTACCCAGATTGTGAAACAAGCCTTACAAAAAGCCAGACAGTAAGTTTCCAGCCTATCATATTGCAAGGTCAGATAGACAACAAAGATGCTTGGAGTTTAAGTGTGGAACAGGTCCAAGATCTTCAGATAGCCTTGTAACAGGAAGGGAAAAACACTGGCACACTGCTAGGGAAGGACCTCCACGCAGGACTGATCCTTAAACACAGACTTGAGAGGTTTTTGGCAGACACTTCAGTGAGAACGGCCTCCAATGGCGCAGTATTAAAACAAGTCTGGAAGAAGCCTCACTCAACCCTGGGTTCACTCCCTGGGTTGAGCGTATTTTAAGAAGTCCACAGGTTCAGTATGAATAAATAGGGCTGAATTTATTTTTTTGTCCTCCTTTGTTCCCAGTGCATCGCTCAAGTAGTGCAAAGAAAGTGAAATACACCCACAACTCCCCATCTGGGGATTTCCTCAACTGATACACAATCAATGTATAATTAGCTCCTTTGCCTCTCTCTGGGGTGCAGAGGAATTACCAGTGTCTCAATCTTCAGTTATCACTAGCTGCTAGATTAGTCAGCTGGCATGGGACTCAAAACAAAAAGCCATGGAGCTGTACCTGTCCTCCCAAGGGGGTTGAGAGGAGATGTTTGCACAATAAGAGCACATATACTCTCTAAACTATATACCCAGAGAAACACAAATGTATGCCTTGACATTGTTAGAATTTCTGAATAAAGTGAAATGGATCCTGCAGACCAACACATCAACTAAAGAAAATGTTGATTTGAGAAACCTCTTTTCCCTCCCTAGATGTGACTCCCTGTATTTCTTTAAGCTTTTCTAGCAAGCTGGCAAGGTACCAGTACATTAGTACTGCAGACTGAGAGATGAGCCTTCCAGTCCCTAGGTTATCCAGTCATCACTGGTGGTTTCCCAGGGAGCTCTCAGGTATGGGGAGGACAAGGACAAGTTGGTTCTACACACGGCTAGAAGAAAACTGTGAAGACTTTTGTAGGAAAATTCACATTTTAGTGACCCAGAAGAGAGTCTCTCTTTTTTTTTTTCCCCTCTGAAAACAATCTCATTTCCACTTTGCACCATTAGCTCTCTTCTCGACAGAGCAGACCCAGAAGTCTGAGACCTTTAGTCTCACAGACCTAAGCTTGTGTCTGGAGCACCACATGAAGATTGTTTTGGGGACCCTCTGTTTAATTTCCCAACTTCCATATTTGTTTGGAGAGTCACAGGCCATTTGAATGGAATGGAGGTAGTTTATTCATCTCTAGAAGCAAAATTTGTCCATCAGAAAGCATACTGTGAGACTTCATGCATTTACATATCCCTGGATTTACTTGTCATCTCCTGTGCTTCAGCTGCCGCTGGCAAAACTGCCACAGCTATAGAGCAAATTGTTTTTCCTCTACTATTAATTTTGTTAACCTGTTTTATCGGGGTCCCTTGCAGTTGCCTGTCTCACTGCAGCTATACAGCAACTCCATCGCATTTTCTGCTTCCTGTTTTTCAGTGCAGCTCTCACCTTTTCAAGTGTTTTGGGGCCACCAAACAAAAACACTGACACAGAAATGTAAATGTGCTTGTCTTCTACTGTAAGTGCATTTCCATCACTATAAAAATGTGAAACAATACAACTTATTTCAAACTGATGATGTAAAGTGCCTTACATCACTATAAACAGAATATACTGTATATATATACGATATACAATATGAGTCTAGCCATGTTAGTTAATAGTATTTTTTAAATCATGGCAGTTGTATCCTTACAGTTTAAATGCATATCTGCCCACTGTCACATATGTAAGAAACAAATAAGTAAGACACAGTGACACCTAGAAGTTACTGGTATATATGACTATAAAAGACTTGTACGAAAATTCAGGTTACAGTTCTGAATGGGAAAGTTCAGAGCAGAAGATGTGGATGGCTGTTTTCTTTTAAACCCCTTCAGCAAAGCCTACACAGAGTACATCCAACTCTGCATAAAATCCGCAAAATAATTTGCTTCTGTGCTGAGGAATATGAAATAGAAAACTGAAGAACTGCTGAAAGAAGAGTGATACGACTGGGATAGCTGTGATCAGAGATGGCCGCCTGAGTTCTTTCCACACCATATGTGGTGTGCTATTGCCAATATCATATCCACTTCCAATGGACAAAATCCTGAAAAACTAACACTGCTCCCATTGCACTGAAATTCACTACCTACACTGGAAAACTTTAATGTTGGTCTCAGTTGTCAGTGGGGACTTGGATGCGTTGCATGTTGTGGTAGGGAACCACGCTGAGTTAATCATATCTGTATTTAGATATTATCCTTCTGTTACAGAAAATGATTTAGATTAACTGCAACTTAAAGTTAAGATGCCAGGCTTCCTTCTACTCTCATCACACATCTCCTCTATAACTGTTTACCTTTTATCTTTAGAAATTTTTCACATACCATCCGCTTCACTTTTCCTTCCCGTACTCAAAAGTATGATTTCTCTCATTCAGCAAACACCTTAGAAATCAGTACAGCTCTGTGTAACAAGCCATCCTAAAGCCTTTTTTTGTATATGTCAATTTTACCACATAATAGATTTTTAAAGCCAAGAAAAAACAATCCACCAAGATTGGTGGGGGCATTCAACAGAAGTCGTAGGAGACACTACCTTAAATCTGTCACTATATTTCACTGGATTTCAAGTTGACGGTGTCTCTGTAAAGGCCGTTTCCACTGAATACCATAATCAAAATGAATATTTGTCTGCAAACAGGACTGTGCATTTCTTTCCGGTAGTACAACAGCAGGACTTTTAGAATAAGGCGTGTTTCTTCATATAGCAGTTTTCAGTTGTTATCACCGAGAGTGCATACAAAGCCAGGAGGATAAAACTTCTCGCATGTCAGTCAAAGCTCCAAACATTTCGAGTTGGGCATAAGTCTTACTTGAAAATTACTGGCCTGTCTTTAAGACATAATGAAGTGCAAAGACTTAGGAGACTTATTTTTATACGTTACCTCTGCAGCTACTTTTCTGGATGACGTTGGACCACCTCCGTTCCCTAGTTTACCTACCTGTAAAATGGGGACAGTATTACTGGCCCCTGATTGTAAGACCCTCTCAGATCTACTTATGCAAAAAGCTGTAAGAGAATGAGTGGGTTTTAAAGTTTAGAATAGCTCAAACCACACCATCAACTTCAAATCTGGAAATTATTCAAAAAAAAAAAGATGAGATTTTCACTTACGTTAGTTTTATAAAGATACATGTTTTATATGTTTATGCATTCATAATTTACAAACATATGTAATATAATTTATATAATATGTACATATTATACACATTTGTAAACTTATAAATACACATGTCAGTGTATTTTATAAAATAAAACATTTCCTCTTCTCCAGCATGTGAAAAAGCCACACAAACTGGAGCGTTGCTCACGAGGACATGATCCTACAAGATGGTCCATGTCACTATATCTCTTGCGCGCACATGTACATGCCCACAGATTATTTCTGACAGCGTGATCGTATAAGTGACTCTTCCAAGAAGAACAGGAACTGACACAAACCAAACGAAGCAAGAATGACCCCTTTAAAACTCCCAACGTCTCTAGCTCATTTTCCTCTCTAGGGCTCGCACATGGTTGCAAAACAGCAATAGTGTCATTGAAAAAAAATCTCTGAGTCGTCACTATTTCTAACTTGCCTATCTCTAACTTCTTTACCAAAACATTCCTAACTACTTTACAGGCTTTGATTTGTTTCAGAGCATCCCTGTGAAGCGTCATCGTATCTCCTGTGTGCCCAACCACAGGAGACACAGAAAGGTCAAGGCTGGGTCCCACCGAGAGCTGCCAGGAGGAGCCCCCATCCAGCAGCACTCAGCTCCATCAGCACCGGGCCGGAGCGCCGGGGGCTCGGCAGCTCCCACAGGCTGTGCAGGAGGAGCAGCTCAGCTACTGACTCATAGACAGGCGGCTCTAAGCTCTGTCAAAAAGTTCCCGAGGTTCAAGTTGAGAGAAAACTAGCGCTTGTGGACTTCCAGAGCTGACCGCGGTGCAGACAGCCGTGCGGGTTCACTTTTCCTTGGGGTTTTTTTTTTGGTCCACTGTCAGGACCAACCTTCCTAAAGAGCATCTTAGCTGCTAGATGAGGTAGCAGCCATGGCTTCATGACAATTAAAGGCAATTTAAACTGGTGCGGCTCCAAATCCCGCTTTTGGGCACACAACCCTGCCTCCTTTTCTGCTACTCCTCTGGCTGACTCAGTGAAGCAATTCAGGGGGAAGATTACACGGGGTTTCTGCCAGTGCTGGGAGATGATCTGGCTCACCGGGGAAGCGGTGAGTGTCAGCGCTGGGTGCAAACAGGAGGCAAAACCACACAGCTGGAGGCAGTAACTTGCAGAGGGGACAGCAGGACCTTAGCTGTCGCAGTTTACTTTGGTTTTAGCCTTCATGGGAAGAGACCCAGCAGGCAGGGCTTTCAGCAGCAGTCTGAGCGACAGCAGCACGCTTTCACGTTCTTCTCTCCTCGGCACATTTTCTGCACTATTCCTTATGCTGGGCAATCAGGAAACCGATCTGGCTGAAAGTGAAGACTAAAAAAAAAAAAAAAAAGCTCGTACTTCCAGTATTAATTTTCAAATGGCAGTGGCACGGTCTGAGATCGGATTAGGCTGCTGGTGAAATCCGTGACTTCACCTCGTGTCTCGATCAGAGCAGCCGCTTCACTGGACAAGAGGCAACTCGGACCAGCAAGGCTGGGATGCTGCTTGTCTGACACAGGCCTCGTCCTCATCCAGGCGGTGAAAGCGGCCCAAGGCAAGTACATGGTAGTCCACGGTAGCTGGGGTCCCGATGCATTTCTACTAAGAATTATTCAGCTCTGTTTCAACCTTGGCCATTTTTCCTAACTTGCAATGGATGCGGTAAGAAGCGACACCAAAGAGCGCAAGCTGTTTTATCCTGGAAGCTCTCAATGTCCTGAGCTTCCCGGGGAGAGGACCTCAGGGGGAGAAACTTGGACGCACATGAAGGCGAGGAGAACCAAGGCGAGAGCGCGGTTGCTAATGTTACCCTCAAACAAAGCAGAGATACAGAGTTTCTTGAGCACAGGGATACTTGGAAGGATGTACTTGCTGATCTCTGAGCAAGCCCATCGCCAACTGTCATTTATTTTTCTTGTGTTCAGGTATGTGGGATGGTGCGGGTACTTCCCTTATGACGCACAGGGAATGTGATCACAGAAAACACACGTTTGGCTTTTTAAACTATTCTGACCCTGCCAGCATCACTCCTGTACGGCCCCAGTGTTTCTTATTTATCTGACAAGGAAGAGGCAAAGGTAAATGACCGACTAAATCCAAGGGATTCAGATGATACCAAACTAATTTAGAGGGGAAAGAACCAGCAATGTCATGCTGGAAAACTCACAAATTGAAATGAAAAATCAAGTTCAAACATTTAACCGGGAGGTGATCAGTAATTACACCAGAACGACTGGTAGCAGAGGACATATTTGCCATTTCTTGAAAGCTCCATAATGACTTTTTTTCCGGAAAATAAACTTTAACTAAGCTGGTTATAATCCCAACTACAAATACTACAGTCCACGTTATGTAGGATATCAGATTCTGAGACTGAACTTGCTTCCAATCCTAAATCCTGCATCAGTACGCTCTATGGCGCAAAAGCTCCCTATTAAAACAAAACTAAGCCTGTCATTAGTTTCGTCCCACCAAATTGGATAATTAAGGTCTGATTATTATTTTTTTAAGATAACATCCACAATTCAAAATTCAGTCTGGAAACAGGCATCCAAAACTGAGAAAGTGGATGGACATTCATATTTTGGCTGCTGTGACTTGGACCAGCAAGATTCTTGCATAAACGCGACTCATTAAGGAGTCTTAAGGGGTTTTATTTTAATGACTCCAGCCGTTGAACGAAGGTATGTTGCCTTCTACCACAGTCATACTATGTTTTCTTCAGCATTGTCTTTCCTGGAAAGCCCACAAGTTCAAGGCAAAGCCTCCTAATAAAAACTAAGGTGCTTGGGAAGAGAGTGACACAGCAATCCTGTGTCAGAAAGGAATGAACCAGGGGCATGATCAGAGACCTCTGTCACTTCTACATGTCTGCAATTCTTTCATTTCTAGAACAGCCCCACACACACAAAAAAAAAAGTTCATTAATCTCTAACAAAAGTCTGACAGAGTGATGGCAGTTGCCATAAGACATTTGCCGCTTTTCTGTTGTTTGTAAGCGGTGGGAGGTTTCAGGAGGCAGCTGAGCCGCCTTGCCAGCTTGCTGCTGCTGCCGCTGGCTTGCTGCAAGCGGCGGCTCCCCAGGCCCTCCCTGTCCCACGTCCCCCCGCAGCCCACCTTGGGCTGCCCCGGCACCCAGCTGACCTCCCAGGGAGCTCACCAAAATGGCAGGAAATTAACCGAGACAGAGAGGGAATAGTCTGCTGGCTTGGTGAGCTGAACCAGCTTTGGGGGGGCAAGCCAGCGGGCAGGCAAGAGAGAGCAAGGTCTCCCTCTTCTGACAGCAGCAAGCGGGTGGCTCGGCCCGCCAGGACCTCACCCCAGCTTCAGCGCTCCGCGCGCCCACCAACTTGCCAGTGATCAGTGCCAAAATGTTAAGCAAAATCACGACAAGCCCGTAGAATTATTCTGAGGTTGAAGACTGTAAATAGTAACATGATTTGTTATTCAAAACCAGGAAGCTTGATACTCAAAATTGTTGAAGATTAGAAGAAGGATCAGGAAAACTGAGAGCATAAATTAAGGCTTCGTGCTTTTGATGGAGACCAATTCATAAATAGCAGGATGAGTCTAAAGAACGCAGGCTGGCTACAGCCAGCCCCCCCCGGTTTCTTGAGATGTTGTCCAAAGCTAATCAACTAGTTTACTTCATTCAGAGTTTTGCGTAGCTAAACCTGTTACGGCAGAGTAAGATGGGTCGAGTTTATAGTATGTCAGAAGGCTGCTGGATAACGATTCTTTGTCCAAATTTAAATTATACATTTGCTTCTATTTTGAGAGTTACAGCACAAACCTGCATGTTTCTGGTAAATCAAGTAACACCTAGCCGATTCAATATAGATTTCTTTGTATTGATTACCTGAACGGGTCAAGACACTGAGACAAACCTAGAAAGACTGTGTTAAATTCCATTGCTTATTTTCAAAGGTCATTTTGGAAATCACAAGTAATACGGCTATTCTGGGTTTCAGACTAGACACAAAAAACAAACAGAGGCAAGACACATGTTGAGTTGTGGTTTTAATTCTATTTTCAACATAGTTTATATGACTTAGGACTCCAGCAAGCAAACAAGCCAACCATTGAATCCCAAACTCAGCATAGATTTTGCACAGCTCAGCACAGAGAAGTTACAATATCTGAATGGTATTTTTCACTTAAGTAAAAATAAAATTAGAAAATGACTAGCTGGCTGGGGAAAAAAAAAAAGAACCTCTCTCTCCGCATTTTAAACAACTGAGACCTTTGCGTAGAGTACGAAGGAGTTTAAAAGCCAATGGGTGATATCATACTTTTTCACTCTTGCTCTAATCTACACTGTAAATCAAAACAATCTCATAAAAGGCTAAATTATTAAGAAGAGTGGCCCAATAGAAGTGTCATGCAACCAGGAAACCAGGATGACCATAAAAAGAAAATGAGGCTGCTGGTAACCATTATAATGTAAGGCTGAATCACAAACGCGAACACCGAAAGAGCTTTTTCTGTTCCAGTTATAACCCTTCCGAGTTTTGTCTGTTGGGTTTTTTTCTCCCCCTCTCTGAAGGCAGAAGTAGGCCCTAGACCCACCCCCGTTTCAGTTTCTCTCTTCCCAGCCACGGTTTCTTACAGTAACTTGTCTGTCATTGTCCATGAGCTTAAAAAGAGCACTGCATAAGCCGTATGCAGCACGTATCTGTCCCCAAGATGCAAAATCCTTCCCTGCAAGGGAACGTTTTGGTGCAATCTAATGCAAATTCTGAGCTCAAGGGAGGCAGGACCGATGAGGTATTTCAGCAAAACGTTTCTGTGGAATCAGAGAAAAAAAGGGGGGGAAAATTATAATTTAAGACCGTCAGTGGTAAAGATCGGTGACCACAGGAGCAAACGCCTGCAAGGCTCGTTATATTAGAGTCTTAACTTCCAAATGAACCCAGCGCGCAGGAGCCCCCCCGGAGCCGGGGGCTGCCCCGGCGGCCCTTCCCCGCACAGGGCAGGAGACCCCCGCGGTGGGAGAGCGCCTTCGCCCCCGGCCGCTCCCTCCCGCGCCGCAGCCCCCGATACCCCCCACCTCCCCGCACGCCACCCCCACGGCGCCAGGGGAGACACCCGTGTCCCCGTCCCCCCCCAGCCCCTCGGCGGCGGGACCCCCCCCCACCCCCGCCGCCCCACGGCCGGCGCGGTGCCGGCCCGCGGCGCCGCCCGGGCGGGAGCGGGAGCGGGAGCGGACGGAGCCGGCCCCGGCCCCTCCGCCCTGCGGCATGCGGCGGGAGCCCGCGGCACCCCTCGCCCGCCTCCCGCCGACCCCCGGCCCCGGCCCCGGCCGCGCCGCGCCGCGCCGGCGGGGTAGCCGCTGACAGGTCGCCGCCGGTGGCCCCGGCACCTGCGCTGCGCTCGCCGCCCTGAGAGGAGGGGCTGCCGGCGAGACCGCGGCGCGGCGGAGCGGGAGGCGGGAGGCGGGAGGCAGGCGGCGGCGGCGGCGGCGGCGCAGGGCCGGCGGCGGAGCCCCCGGGGGCGGCGGGCGCCCCTCGCCCTCGCCCCGCCGCGGGGCCGGGCGGCCGCGGCCGCGGCGCCGCCGACACCTTACTTCCTGCTTCGCCACCCGGGGCCAGACCCAGCGCGGCGGAGGGATCCCGCCGCCTCCCGCAGCCTCCTCCCCCTTCTGCTTCTGCTTCCCCCCCCCCGTTCCCTCTCCCCTCTCTCTTCTGCAAGAAAATAATTTGACAGCGATTTGCTGACACCGGGATTTTTTTTTTTTCCCTCTCTCTCTCTCTTTTTTTTTTTTTTTTTTTTTTTTTTGCATCACGGACTCGGCAAAGGCAGCGCGGCGGGCGGGGGAGGCCGTGCCGGAGGTAAGTGCCGGTGCCCGGAGCCTCCCCCGGCGCGGCGCGGCGCGGCGCGGCGCTGCGGGGTGCGGCGGGCCCCCGCCCCGCTCCGCTCCATGTGCCGCCGGCGGCGGCGGGGTGGGAGCCTGGCGGCGGGGCCGGGGCCGGGGCCGGGCCGGGGGGGAGTATGTTTCCTGGCGGAGCGATATTTGTTTACAGGATGAGCGCCGTACTGTAAGTGAAGTAGGACCGAGCCCGGGCAGCTCTGTAATAAATTAATATCGCAGTTGCTCCCTCCTCGCCGACACCGACACGAGCCCCGCCGCTCCCCGCGCCCGGCCCCCGCGCCTGCACTTGTTGCAGACTTCGCGCCAGGTAGGCGAACGCTTCGCAAGTTTCATTTTTGCACGAGCGGGGCTGCGCTGGAAGGAGGGGGGAAAAAAAACGAGAAGGGGGGGAAAAAAAAAAAGTTTGCAGTTTGCAGTTCGCTTTCGGTCTGCAGCGCCGAGTAGGCGAGGCCCTGCCTGCTGCCTCCTCCTCCTCCTCCTCCTCCTCCTCCTCACCGATCGCCGCTCCCCGCCGGCCGCGGGAGGGAGGGAAGGCGGGCGGGGGGCGCCCGGGGCGGGCGCGGCGGCGGGGCGCTGCCCCGTGCCTCGTACCTGCCCGGGCGGGGGGCGCCGGGGCCGGGGCCGGGGGGGGGGCCGGGCTGGGCTCCGCGCCGCGCCGTGCGGTGCCGTGCGGGGAGGCTCGGCTCGGCTCGGCTCGGCTCGGCTCGGCTCGGCGGGGGCTTGCCGCCGAAGTTGTCCGAAGGGCGGCCGTCACGGCCCCCCGACACGAGTGGCCGGCCCACGCGCGGCCGCCCGCCCGCGTTCGGCACGGTTTCGGTATCAGTCAGTGCGAGCGACCAGGCGGTGCGGGCTGGGCTCGGCTCGGCTCGGCTCGGCTCGGGAGCCCTTCCCCGCGGCCGGGTGGCGCCGCTGGGTGCGAACTTATTTTGCAGAAATGTGAATTTCTCCTTTTCCGCGGGAGAGGAATGCACGGCGGGCCGGGCGCTGGCGGGGCGCAGGAGTGCTTCGTTTTTCTGACCCGTCAAAATCGGGCAGGAAAGGGGGGGGTACCGAACAAAAACTCTTAGCCAGATGTTTAAATACCAGCGGGGTGATTTGCAAGTAAAATTAATTGGCAGTTAACCGGTTAATAAATGGATAATGCCTACTCATCCTTCTGCTGACTTTATAGAGCGGTGTTCATGTCTGCCGGTCAACTAGCCAGGCTTGACTATTGGAGTTGTAAACTTAGCGGGGTTAATACCCTTGCCCGGTAAAATCTGACCTGGACTTGCTGTCCCAGTGCATCAACACTGGTCGTGATTCGGCTGGTTACTGGTGAGGGTCCTAGATTTTTACAGAGTAATAAGGTAGCAGCAAAAAATATATGATGACCGTAACTAAGGTAATTACGGAAAACGTTGCAAAGTGCTCAGCTGCGTGATTAATGATTTAAGCAGGTAATCACTAGGGGTGACGTTTTATGTCTTTGACAGCTATAATTTTACTCTTAAGTGTCTCATGGGAAGAGGGGAGAGTTCACCTGGCAAGCTTGGGCCTGGCCTGCTGGGCTGCTCGGCGGGGCCACCCTGCTGCCTGCACCCGTCCTGCCTGGGGCGCCCGCCCGCAGAGCTCCCCCGGGGACCGACCCCCTGCCCGTGCTCGGGGCGCAGCGCCACGATGAAGTGACCCATCCTTGTCATGTCGGCGTATGCGTGAACCCTTCCTGCACGTGGTAGCTAGTTGCCGTGATTGCTCATCTCCTTGGTGGTCTCGTTTGGATGTTACATTGGATCAGAATGGAGCCATTTCCTTAATAAGACGTATCTTATCTAGAAATAACCCATTTCACTTCGTTACCCACCGAAGTGACAGGGTGTGATGTTCCCTGGTTGGTATGTTACTTCTTTTTTCTAAGGCTTGTCCAAGGCACGTATTTAACAACAAAAGCGCTTCTTCTTCAATGCTCCGTGCATGCATATGCGGTGTGGAAGTTAAGCTATGTGGCTTTGCTTAAAACAAATAAATATACTTGTTTAGAGTTTAGATAAGTGATTGTTCATATGAAGAAAATGTGTTGTATGCGTTTTTCTTCTATAACCAATAGTCTGATACACTTTGGAAAAATTAAAGGCTTAAATATACCCTCCTCAAAAGTTTTGACGCAAATGAATGCTCTTACGATCTGTTCTGCTCCCGTTGATAAGCAGCTTGTGTTTCTGAAGTTGGGAGACTGCAGCGAGAAACTGAGCAGCGTTGTCGGCGTGGTAGTCAAACCAGTGTATCTTGAAAAGCCAAAAAAGCTCAAATACAAGTGATGCACTTCACTCGGGCCAACTTCCACAGTGAAGAGTGGAGAGTCGGCCTCTGGGTGAAATGATAAGGCCAGAGCTCAATCACGCCACTGTCAGTGTGTGTCCTGCCATTGGCATCCTTCCCTGGGGGAGAAGGATGGGGCCAGAGGCATCTGCTGAGGTAGGCATCCCGCCTTTGATGTTTACATCACTCCAGCACGGGCCATCGTGAGCGTAAATAAACCACAGCAGTGACTAACCTCGCTACCTAGCATTGACTCATGTTGTATTTGGATGGACTGAAAAAGTCTCCACGTCTTGTCCCTTTATTTTTCTCAACCTCGACTGCTGATCCCGTGTCTCTGAGAGTACTCCAGTGTGCATCTAAGACCGTAAAGCGAGTCCTTGTTTCAGATTTGTTTCGCTTTTGGGTAGTGCTCAAGTAGCCTAACTAGAAAAATGGAATTCCTGGATTTTAAACTTAAAACTCCATTACTTGTGGCCATTTTAATGTTTCCAGTGATACAGTGAGGCTTGCCATTATAAATTGAGCTTGTAACTTGGCATCTGGCAGAGTGTGAGGAAAGTGTAAGAAGAGTGGTCTTGTAACGTACTTAGGTTTTCTAAAGCAAGATAATATTTTGCTGTGAATGTTTTAATCTTTTTTTTTTTTCTTTTTTGTTCTAATCAAGTGGGGAATATGTCGCTTAAAAACTTACTCGGCAAAGTGTTTGAGAAATTCCCCATTCTGTAATGGGACAGTAGTAAACTAAAGAAGAAGGGCCCTGGGATCTGTAACGTCATCGTGAGATTCTGGCGCTGGAAGGTTGTGTCTCCTTATGATGTGTCAGAATAACTTGTGAGATAAGGCAGTTTCATGTCAGCTTCCTCAGAAATACGTTTTGGTTGCCTTTTTTTTTCTTTTTTTTTTAAAAAAAGCAAACAGTGTTTGGTAGATACAAAATAATGGTTGATATGGAAACAATTTGTTTCCTCCCCTGGAGTTTTTTTTTTGGGGCTGCATAGCTTCCAATGAAAAGTTATGATCAGAGTTATGTTTTTTTCTGTCCCTAAAATGAATAGATCTTTTTGCCTGTCTTCCACCTGTAAGATGTAGGGAGAAGCATCTTTAAATGCGTGTATGAATTCCGCCTGGCATGGCTGCCAAGCACTTGGTTATTTCCGTAAGGTGAGCAGCACGAGTGGCCGCACTGACTTCCATGGCACTGCTTAGAAGAGTAGAGAGAGTTACTGCGCCTGTGAGTATTTGGGGGTGTGTGTGTGTGAGGGGGCTGCACTTGAAACTAAAAAAAAAAAAGGCAGCAAATTCCATACATTTTGCTGCATATGGAGTTATAAAAACCTCTTCTTAACTTGTCCAGCTCTGAGAAACCTATTATTGTAATCAATTGCAGGGCTGTGAGGGGAAATCAGGCCTTCTAAGATAAAGACAAAAATAGCACATTCAAATATATTTTAAGAAAGGCGGCTCTTCCTTCAAAGAGTAGGTCTGAGCATGGTTCAAAGAAAGGTAGCAACAATTTTATCAGTTTTGCTTTGTTCTTTAACTCCTTGCTTGAAACCAAACAGATTCAAGAGATCCATTGAATTTGCTTTTTAGTAGCATGCGTTTATGCACCAAGTTATCTTGTAGAGCTTGTGGGAGTATTTTGGCATCTGGAGATGCCAAGAACGGGCTCTTGCACCATCATTTCCTCGCTGCGGCCTTTGCACATGTGTCTCTAGGTAGCATGCGATCCAGCCTGGCCGGGAGGATGAAGTAGGTAACGCAGGCGGTCGGCGAGTTATATCGACGCTGGTTCTTGTTGGATATTGGTTTCTGTGGGCAGAAGGAAGAGTATTTTTGACAGCGGTTTATTTTCTCTCTTTCTGGCTTGGCTCCATGGTGTGTGTGGGGGTGCAGGCTCACCTGGCCCTGCTCAAAACAGCAGCAGAAAGAAAAAAGACATTGATTTGTGGGGGGCAAAACTGGAAAATGTGCTCAGGTTACAACCTGCTGCTGCAGAAACTAGAAGGCAAATACATCATTTACGTTACTTTCTTCTGGAGAGGATAATGGTTTGGGGAACCCAGGGCATGCTTTTAATGTATGCCCTATTACCCCATAATAGGGATTTTTTTTTTACAGTTTAAACTCTCCATATTACAGTGGGGATGTTACAGGGTTTTGGAGGAGTTGTGTAGCGTTGGGTATATTTTGAGGTTCTGAGTGAAATGAGTCTTGTGGTTTCAGCTTACTCTGTAACAAAGAGTAACGTGTCTCACACAAACAGCCCACCTAAGTTTTCATGGTTGACTGATGATCTGCTCTGGAAAGACCCAAGATGCTGATATGATGCAGACTCAAAAGGTAGTTGATTTTTTAAAAAAAATTTCTTTTTGGTTTGTCTTTCTCCAATTTACAATTCAAATTTTGTTAGAATTTCACGTGAATCGCTGAGCTTCCCATCTGCCGGTCAGCTGGGCTGGTGTAGGTCACTTTCCAGGCCCATGGCCAAAAGTGCTGAGTTTCCCCACCCCACCAATTCGACCTATCTAAAGCAGCCATCCTGGGCCTTATCACAAATTTTCTCCTGTCTTCTTAGTTCAGCAAGAAAATGGTTGCTGCCTTTCCCCTCCCTCCCCTCATCAGCTGCTCATGGTAAGGTTTTTGATAGAGCCTGCATTGTGATATGTCCTTGAAGTGCAGTGCTGCAAGGTTTTGTTTTGCTTTGTCTTTTTTTTTCTCTTCATATTTAGACTTCATTGCATCTGTAACAAAGCAAGATTGCTGTAGATGGTCTTTTTTGATATTTGGGATTTTTATTTTTTTTCATTTGTCAAAAATCTCATATTCAGTAATGAGGAAAAGCTCAGATTCAGGTACTAAAACCTCCAGCTAACCCTGGAGTGTAGAGACTGCAAAAATACAGATTAGGGAAAGATTGCCCCAGCAAAAGAGGTATAACTTAAATGTTAAATTATCAGCAGCTCTTTTTTAAAAGGCCCTTGATGGTGAGAGGTTTTTGTTCATGCTGTCTGGCTAGAACAAGGCTTACCAGGGCTCTTAAAGGACAGGGTCCATTTGAGGTGCAGAATTTATATTGGGTACTTTCTCTTTAAATGAATATCAAATCCTAAATAACTTTAGCACGGGACTTTGAAAAAAAACACCCAAACCTGTGAAGCAAGTGGCTGTTAAGTTTAAAATTTGACAATGGCTGAAGTTCTCTGTCTTAAAAAAAGTCATTGGACTCTTAGTTGGCCATAGAAGTTGCTGTACAGATCCATTTTTGTCTTTGTTCTCCACTCCCACCCCCCCCATCCCCCGCCCCATACACTATTTTCATTGATGGGGAAGTTTCATTTCCTTTATTTATATATTTTTAGTGTATGTGTGTTTGGGGGGGTGTGGGGGAGGATAGGAGGGAAGTCCGTGTTCTAGTTTTTATATTTAAAAGAAAAAAAAAATAGCTAATGCTGCTGTGTTTAGAAATGACCTTAAATACATTCTCCCCTTTAATCCAAAAATTCTGCTCATAAAGTCATGCATATTAGGGGATTGAGGGGTTTTGCAACACTTCTGTGTGGGTAAGAGTCCTGCCTGAGTTCCAGTTTTACTAGCAGAAAAGTGTTTTTCCCAATATTGTCATGTTTCACATGCCAAATCAGAGCTAGAAATGCCTTTTCCTGGAAGGATCTCTACACTTTGAGGGTTATGCCAATTACAGTTATATCAGTAAGGCGCTTTTTTTTTTTTAATTTTACACTTGACCTAAATAGTAACTTCTTTCATTTTCTTAACAGAACACACACTACAATCCTGGCATGTAGTTTTGGACCGGTCAGTAAGGTAAACCCCGCTGTCCTATGGCACTCTTGCAAGAATATGTTCTTAAGTGGGTCCTAGTGAAATGAATGCTCTTAGAGCTTTGCGTAAGTTGAAATAGCCCTCTGCTCTGCATGCAGGATTGAATACAATTTATTGGTAGGCAGGAAGTGTGTTATGAAATATGTTATTCATACGCCGTTAATATTTTTTCCTCAAAGAGATCCCATGCACTTTAATTTTGAATACAGTTTTAAAATCCTGCAGATAGGAAATACTGCATTATAAATTCGTGAAAGTTTGGAAGCATAAGATAAGATGCGATTAATACTCATTTTGATCAGAGACCAAAGATTATTTACTCCTGTGGACAGTATAGCGGTGCATGAAGAAGCAGCAGGTAAATGGGGCTTCTTTGGCAAGAGTCTGTAGCTGCTGGCTGTTTGAGCAGGACTGCTGCTGGCAGTGCTGCCTACTGGACTTGTACTGCCAGCGCTTCCTCTCTGCTGGTGGAGAAGGTGTCCTGGTGAAAGATCCTGTTTGTACCAGAAAAAAAACCCAACCCTGACAGTAAATAACGTCATTGTTATTTCATGAGCCAATTTGCTAGTTATTTGCTCTTTTTATGATGTTAAGATTTGCATTGTTAGCAACAATAGCAGTGTATTAAATAAAAAATGGATGCTGACCAGTCTGTAAACGGTTCACATCTGCCACAAGTATGAATACTTAGAAGACCCTACATAGCTAAACTGAGCTTTCTTTTCCCCAAAATGTAGGCTGCCAAAGCCCTGAAATATTTAGGATATTGACTTAGAGTTCCATAAATATCTTCCCAGTTGCTTCTTTTTTGCATGCCTCTGATGTTTTGTTTTGTCCTGAATATCAAAGCTGGACTTACCTTGCAGAGAGGTAGTGGTCTTTGAGTTGGCTACGCGCTACCTTCAGCAGGGAGAGGGCTGCATGTTGCACTTTCTCTGGAGGCTGAAAGCATCACCTTTGCAGTGGCTCCTAGGTAGCAGTGGGACTTTAAATAACCGTGAGCTCTGTGGCCCTCGCCAAAGCTGTGTCTGCTGAGTGCAGGAGGCTGTAGTTACCTGAACCGTAAGTTTATGTCAGCGTTGAGCAGGCAGTTTTGTTTCTCCTTGTGTCCCTAATATACTGAGGGGCAAATGGGCAGAAGCAATTCAGATGCTTGCTTTTTGGTTTTTTTTGGTTACTTTTCAAAAGCTTACATTCAGTGTTGCAAATAAACCCCTATGTATTTTGATAAAACAAAAGGAATGGTTAATGTTAAGCTACATTGAATGGCGCAGCTTTGCAGGAGCGTTGATACTCCAGCTGTCTCTTTGGCCTGCCATGCAGCTTGAATTCAAGCGAAGGTCTCCCACATGGTTATTTGCATGTGTCCTCCTATCTCTGTTTTGTATCAGCAATTTCAGTATGTGCTTCCAGAATTATTTTTGTTCATTTCCAATCATTCTTCAAAGATAACTGGCAAAAACCAACAGGCTGGTTGTGATTTTACAGCGGTAGAAGGTAGACAACTTTGATCTTGTTAAATGAATTTTCTTCATGTGTGGGCTGGGTGTGTAGCGTGTTGATTTAGTTTTTATTGATCAGTGTAAAAACGTGAATTCAGCATCACAGCAATGATAATAAACAAGTACTTGCAGTGATATTCTAATGAGTTCCTGGCACAAATAGGGCAGAAAACCATCTCAGAGACTGATGTGCTTTAGCAGTGAGATGCTGAACCAGGATACTTTTATATAAAGGACTGAGTAAAGCTGTTTGAAGTTCTAACTTTCTTTGGCAACACAATTGCTGCGAGCAGTAGCATGCCAAGCAGGGCAGGATGCAGTCTTTTCTGTAGGCATTTGAGTGTCAGAAATTGCATTCTTGCCTCTGTCCGGAAGGACTTTCACCCTCCTGATCACGCCAAGATAGGACAGATTGTAGGAAGCAGGTATCTGCTTTGTTAGAGGGTGTCTCTGAACACAAGCAATGAAGCACTAATTACCTTTCAGTCCTCATCTGCAGGAGTGCCCTGCAGCCATCCCCATGGGTCTCAATAAGCCTGCATGGCAGAGCATCAGGTACAGAGCCGGGGGAGTGGAGGGAGGTTTCTAAATCAGCAGGCAATTTTTGTCTGGACAAGTGAGATTCATATTCACAACTACATTAAACCCATATTTCTGAGTATGGTAGGGTCATATCTCCATTTAAGGTGACAATAATTCCTCAAGCCAAAACGTTTGCGGAAGCACAGGCAGGCAGCTTCTCCCTCTTTTTTCCATTGATGCTGTGTTTCCAAGACTGGAAGAGGCTTCTCAGTGGTGGTGATGAACAGTAATTCTCTATATTTTGTCGTCAGATAAGCTTGTTTTATGCTGCCGGAGTTCAGTAAATTGATACCTGAGCTGCATGGATCATGATGAAAAAGTATTGCTGGTGCCTGCATGTGTTTGATAAAAGTAGAAAACGAGAAGCCAAATTTTTCTGAAGTGAGGAAAAGTGGTTTTTTTAGGACTATGAAATTTTGAAAGAGCTGGTTCATAATGAACTTTAATACTTTTCTAAAGTTGCTGCTATTATAATGAAAAAGCATGAATAAGAGAATATGCCTTGCAGGTAAAACGAAAAAAGGCTTCGCCATTTCTATGCTTGAAAACCAAGGATGCATTGCAGAGGATGAATTTTACCTTTCATTTTGCTTGTAGTAAAAAATTAGTCTTTGAAGTTAAAAACAGCTTTAGAGTTAAAGAAATAATATGCCTGAAAAGGGAGGTGCACAGAAAAAAGACATTGGGTTAAGTGCTGTTTTGTTAATGAAAAGATCGTAAGTTAAGCCAAATGTGGCTGCCTGCATAGTAAGGTACTGCTTAAGGTGAGCGGGGATGATAAAATAAGGGCCTAGCAGACTTTTATTTCAACGATTTCCAACTTTCAGAAGAAATTTTAATCTGGGTGTTGAATGCACGTATATAAACGATAGACTAATACCACAGAATTAGGATAATTTATGAAAGGAGCGAGACTTTCATGCTGGAAGTCTGTCAGCATACGATCCCTAGGCTAACTACTTGATCGTTAGTTAAAGTAGAGGTTCATTAAAATAACATGGGCTCATCTGGTTTTAAAGACTAGCTCTCAGCCAGTAGGCGATTGTCCAAAACTAATAAGGTTGCAGCGCAGACTTTGTGGCAATGGCATGTAGATCACTACATAAAGCTGGTTGATGGAAAGGCTTCCTCCATTGGATTAAGTGTGCTCAGTATTGGGCCAAATTTTTCGGTTTTTAGTCACCTGTAGCAATGCCTGCTCATACCGTAGTCAGTTGAACTACCTGTGTGACTGAAAGAAGGTGCAAGGTTGAGTCTGTATATGAATGCAGCTCTTTACAGTAATTGTTTTACTTTGTAATAATTGTATTCTTCTAGTTGAAGAATCATGGTTACAAAGTGGATGATAGGCTTCAATTATGTAAAGAAAATCCTTACATTTAAGCCCCATGCTATCCTTAGCATAAACAGCTTTTTTTTTTTTTTTTTTTTCAGGTAGAACTTTTGCTTTCAGGTTATTTCTGGAAAATCCATACTGCTAATTATGTAAATTGCAAGAAACGAAAAAAGAGAACAAAAGAGCAGGGCATCTTATTTTAGGCTCCAGCAAATGCGAAGTCATATGTGGCCATTCCAGCTACCTATAGTATGTGCCTGTGTTGTTCTGCTACTGCTTTTGTTACCGGTAAACCAGATCACTTAAACTGGGCATTTCTTGCAGGCTTTGTACGATCAGATTGCCAAATGTTGGAGCTGGGAAGTTTTTCCAGTAGCAGGGTCAGTTTATGCCCCCTAGAGAGTCCCTTCCTGCAGGGCTCCTTCCTTGCATACACAGAAGTTTCTTGCTGAAAGATGTGGGGCTTTTTTTTTTCTTTTTTGGTCTGTTTGTTTGTTTTTATGCTGCTGTGTAGGCAAGTCCATGTTTTTTAGGTCAATCCTGTACAATAGCAGTAAGTTTTTGTACCTGCACCTATTGCCTATTAAGGCAATAAGAAGCTCTTGAATGAAGGGAAGGCAGATTTCAGATCTGCCTGCAGATCTGAGAGAGAGGAGAATAGAAGAAGCAGTGTTTGAGTGAATGAACGAACTTTCAAGCTGACTCAGTGATACACGTACAGTATACGCTGTAAAGATTAGTCACCGCTTACTGTAAATCTTTCTTTATGGTGCTTGGTGGGCATGTGCCTCTATCACGCTGCCGTTAGCAAGCTTTGTAGGCTGGGAATGCAGGTAAATGTTATTTCCACAGTATTGTCCCATTGAACAACAACAACAAAACCCAATGAAACCTGAAGACTTGTAAATTACTGGGCTAAAGGCAAAAGAAATCTTTTAGTTATCTCGTGGTGCTGCTATCTTAATCTGTGAAACTGGTAGGAAAAGTGAATAAATTATGCAACAACTTTTTTTTTTTTTTATTATTTAGAAACCTGTACATACATGTTATTAGTACTGTTCTGTCCTGTCCTGTGCAGGTTGGGTTGATTTTTGGGGTTGGTTTTTTTTCATTAGGTAGATTTCAAGCTGCATTTGTGTAAAACACCAATTTACATGACGGTAACAGAATAACAATTACAGCAAGAATATTCATCTGTTGAAAACACTGTTTCCATTTGCCAGGCAGAAACTTCAGGAAAATTACCCTCCAGGTTGAATTTTCTCATAAATGTTCTCAAGTTCTAAAATTATTTACTGGCATAATAGGTATGTGTAGCACTTTAAAGCCAAGTTTGCGTTAAGGAGTTACTTTTGGGGGGGGGAAAGTGGGTTTTTTATTTTAAAAAAAGTTAATATTTTTTAAAAATGGTAAAATTATTCTTCAGCTTTTTCTGAGTTACCCAGATTCAGTAAGTTTATTTTTTTTGTGCTTTCAGAATTTCTTTCAGTGGTTTCTTCTCTGTTTGGCTGAAGTTTATTTTTTTTGTTAATTTAACTGGCCATCTTTTATAATTTGTAGATGCCCCTTCTCTCTGATCTTCACCTGTTTTGCTTGGCTTGTTTAATCCGTCCTTAGAGAACTGTTAATTTCAGCTATAATTGTACCAAAAATCCTTAAGAGTTCTTACAGCAAGATTTTTTTTTTTGATGGTTTGTTTAAAATTACTTCCTCCAAAATAAAAAAAACCCCAAACATCTTGTTGAAGAGTGAGAACCAGACTCTCCTGGCACTGTTGGGTGGGACGACGCTGAGGCTGCATGCCTGTACAAGTGGTTTGGCTCACTGCTCTCCCAGCGATCTGATCCTGTAGTAGGCTTTGAGTCCTCTGAAGAGCAGGAACGAAGGCTGAAAGCGTTATTAAGTTTTTGGGTTATCTCACACTGTTTATTTGAAATGGAGGCCAAGCAATTTACCTATCTCTGTATCTTGGATCTGAAAAAAAGAATTTTTTTCTTTTTTATTTTTCACTAGTCTTTGTGTGGAAATGACATCACAGCTTATGTCAGCCATGCTAAATTCAGAGGTTTTTCTCTTTGCCGTTGGGTTATTAATTTAACTGAGTATTTGCTCTATGCTGTGAGTCTTCCCTTGCTGACTGTGGCACATTGATCTCTCCATTGCAAATGCTCTGAATTTTGTATGATGAAGAGAAATAAAGACCTGGTCTAAAGCCTTTTGAAATCGATGGGAACATAACTTATTTCATTGCTGTGCGTGCGACCGGCCCAGGTGACCGTCTACTGCCGTGTTGTTCCTGGGATCGCTCATGCAGCATAAGCAAGCGAGGGATGGCGTGTTGCCTTTTTGCAGATCTGGTGAGCAGGTCAGGAGTTTGCTGCGGCTCATCATCGCACGGATGTGTCCCCTCAAGCCCTGCAGGTTAAAACCTCCTGCCCTTGTGAGATTGAGTAGGTTTGTGAACTTAAGGCTCTTAGGTTGTGCCTGCATGTCCCATATTCAAAGCTGAGTGTACGTATACACTCCTACATGTATGTACACGTACACAGGAGAGTGCCTTATCTCTACCAGAAACACCGAGGTTTTGGGGCTGCCCTTCTGGGGTTGACGCTATGACTGCCGCTGTGGCAAAGTGTGAAATGGAGGCCTGGGGGTTTCCTATGAGAGCCTGAGGAGCTAGGAGAAGGGAAACAGAAATCAAATTAAAGTTGACATTTTGAAAAGTTGATTGCTGCCTTTTTTAATCATAAATCAATTTTTAAAGTAAGTCACTTCCCAGAGGAAAAATAAATACATTAAGAAAAAGGGGAAATGTGATGTTGAATTTATGCATTTGAATGTAGCAGACTTGGTACTATGATGGTGGTGGTACCAAATGTGCACAGAGACAAAGCAGAAGGATAATGATTGTCCTGACTCTCTTCTCGCTAAATTTCCAGCCATAATGTCCTATATGCAGAACGTTTTTATTTATCTTTACTATTTTGGGAGGTCTGAGGCAGTGGGGAAGGGACTGATCCCAATTACTTAAAAAAGTACAGCAAAACAAACCCACCCATCGCTGCGGTGGATGTGGAGAGATTTCCCTTCTCCTCCTGCTGCTCCTCAGCCGTGCTCCGCCCTGGGAGGAAGGTGAGGAGGCCTCCGGGTGCCTTCAGCAGGAAGGCTTGCAGCAACAGCTTTGGATCGGGCTCTGGGCATGCGAAAGCTCTGGGTAGTCATTCACACACTTTGTGGTTTGTTTTTTTTTTTTTTTTTTTAAAATGTCTCTTCTGGCTCAGCTCTGCTTCTCTAGCGGTTGTGGAGAAGGGAATGGAGGGGGAAATGCTGAGGGATGCCCTGGGATGGCACGTGTTGGTGTTCTCCAATGTGTGTGTGAGCGGTAGGTGCTCACACACGCCATGGAGTTGGCCTGTTGAAGAACTGGTGAAATTACTTGTCCCTTTTAGAGCTTGCGAGGAGCACTGCATTGCTGTAGTTATTTGTGTAGCCATATGCTCTTCTTTTTTCTTACATATGGTCGCTGATAATTGTCAGTAGCAGGTGCCTGCGAGCTGAGGCGGAGTGGTATTTAAAAATCACACACTTACTGGGGATAAAGAATTGTGTGAGTTTAGCGTCAGCAAAAAGCCTAGGTTGAAACCGTTGGCCCCTGAAGGTCATGTTCCTAACAGAGCAACAGCACGGTTGGTAGCAGTGCTGGTCCTTCAGCTCCACAGTTCACCTGCAGATGTGTGACCTTCAAGGAGGAGTCAGGAGATCTGGATTTGGGTCTGTATATCTGGTTTGGCTGAATTGAGGAAAAAGCACTGTCCCTTCTGATGGGCATACCAGCCCACAGGAACCATATTGGACATGTCTTGCACCTCTGCTTGGTGACTTAGGTGGTGTAGGGTGGTGGGAGATGTGACATGAAATCTCTAGTTTGATAGTCTCCCACTCCTTGACCCACCTTTCCCTGTATGTTTGTCAAGCATCCTGGGCTGTTCTGGTTGTATTACTGGTTGCTGTTGCATTGCATGCATGTGTATTAGGTCCCCATTGGTTACTGCTGCGATAGTAGTTGTTGATCTTGCGTCTCCGTCCATCATCTGAAGAACAGCTGCTGAAAGGAAGATGTGGGGAGACTTGTAGTCACTTTGGACTTGGAACGATGCAACTGTGTCCACTGAAAATCATTTTGGGGCATTGCATGGCCAGAATCCCCCAATATGCCTAATACTGCTGTCACATCATCTTTACATCCCCACAAATAGCTCTCTGAATTGCTGTTCCTTCCGCGTAAGTTGGGGAGCTTACAGCCAGGTGTAAAAGATTTCTAGGAGACTGACAATTCAGAAGTATCTTATATTTCAAAGTGTCAGGGAAGACATAATTCCCCTAACATTCTTTTTTTTTTTTTTTTTTTTTTTGGTGGGGGGGTGGTGTCCTGTTGTTGGTGTCGTGTGTTCCCCCCTATTTCTGGTAAAGAACTAGTAAGATCACATACGGAAATAGCAGATATTGTTGTTAGTTTTTTGAATTTTTTTGTTGTCCTTGTTTCTAAAATTAAGCATACGGGAATTTGCAAGGTCCTGCAAAGAATTCAAACAATATTTCACAGTCATGTGTTCAAGGAATCTTTTTTAATCTAGTCACATATATAGTGAACAGATCCAGATTTAAAAAAATACATTGCAGTAAGGAGCGATGAACCACATAGGATAAAGACAAAAGACTGCCACACGCTAAGTTTAGGTTTTGCTGCCGGCATTCTGTTGCATTTCCTTTTTTTTTTTTTTTTTTTTTTGTTGTCCTTCACATTCTTCCCTGTGTAAGAAAGTAACTTGTGGTATCAGCTGTTCTGCTTATCCCTTGCAAAATGTTGGTAACTGAAAACTGGATCACGCGACTGAAGTAGGTCCCTCTCTGTGTCAGAAAACTAACAGTGGCTTTTTCATGTGGGTGGATTATGAATCCATTTCACTTGCATCCGTGCACAGGGGTAGTAAGTTTTTATTCTGCCACTGTATGTTTCTGTAGTATGTTTCTTAGCTGGGTTGCAGGAGGAGTAGTGATCTCACAGCTTGACCACAAATGCACTTGGTGATGTTCACACAGGCAGAGCTGCTTACGGAATTTGGGTCAGCGGGACAGTATCCTGATGAGCTGTCTGGCACAGGACCCTGTAAGACTGGCTAACTGTATTAACTTATGCTAGCTCTTGCTGTATATACACTATAAAAAAAACTTTCTTGAATGCTGTTACTTCTGGATCTCCAAAACCTAGACCTGAACTACTACAAAACTTTTTGAGAAAATTTTGATGGCATGTCCTATACCACTTCAGAGCCAGTGCTAATCAAGTCAGACACTGAAGTCAAGTTTATGCTTTGTAACTAAAAAAGATGTACAGCACGTGATATAACTGTATATTATAGTCTTTTAATTGCTTCTGACAGTAAATTTAATTAAGAGGTTTTGAGATATATACACACACACAGACAGAGTGCAGATCTGAAAAGCAACAAACACAGGCATATATGTACTATATTGCAATTGTTTTCCCTTGGGGGTTTTGTTATTGTTGTCCCTTTCACAAACTGTGAACCTGTAATTTTTCATGTGCTGTTCTTTGGCCCTTTCTGCCAGAGAGGCTCAATCTATCATGTTAAAAAAATCAATAAAAAGTCTAGAAGTTTATTTATAAAGTAGAGCATAGAGAGAAGGTGCAAAAATTCCATTAAAATGGCAGTTTAGTGCCGGCTACATCTCTTTGGGACTAAGCTCCAATATTTTAAACTATTAAAATTGTTACAAGAGTGCTTTTAAAGTACCACAAATCACAGTAAAGCTTTCTAGTTGAAACTTGCCTTTATATAGTGCACTAGAATTCAGCTTATATATATTTTTGGAGTGTCTGATGCTGTCCTCAAACACCATTTTAGCATCCATTTTAGAGCTTTATTATAGTTAATAATCTTACAGGTTTATGCTCAAGTGAAGATACATGGATGTAAGAATTCAGAATTTATTTTCCTTCAGAAGTGTTGAGAGTATGTACACCTTTATGCGGATGCAGCTCTCAGCAAATTAATTATTTCTGGGAAGTCTATAGGCTTCTAATGTAATTCATGAAGATTGCCTGGCTTGGTACATGCTGCTTCATTAGAGGAACTTATAAATTCGGAGAGATGTGGGTTATTTCATGACATAGCAATTTTCACCAGCGATATGATGGTCACCTACTCCATGTTTTCTATCCAGAAAAATAAATGTGTTCCTCTGCTCATAAATGTGATGCTGAAGAGTTTATGAGAGAGTATCTGTATTAAACCTCTCCAATATCATAAGCAGTGTACCTGAAGTATAAGCTTTGCCTCCCCCCAGCATCTTTCTGACTTGTTTTAATAGCTGAAGAAGACTGATCTTGGAAAGTTGAGTTTTAAATACTAAAGGCATTGTATGGTTTTGTGTTGTACCATCTTTTATCCTGGGTTGATGAGAATTGTTTCTAGTGGAAATGCCCTTTATTTCCAAAAATGCCCAGAAAAAAATGGTGAACTCTTATTTGGGCCAAAAGCAGGCTTTTCCATCTCCAGGAGACGGCGCAGATTGTTGGAGACCATGGCTCTCGGTGGAAGCTGGGGGAGCAAGCTACATAAATGAACATGACAAGAAGGCAAAAGAGAAAATCCCAACTCACCAAACATCTGTGTGTAGTTTAAATATGCGCCCTGTCACAGAGTCATATTCTTGCATGCAACTCAATAACCCAATCCATCATTCCCACATTACTCATCCATCAACTTTTCCTTTTCTTACTAATCCACAGCCTAGTTCTAGCTTACTTCTTGCCATGGTTACTTGCATATGTTTTCCTCTTTCCTGGCTGTATGAAGTTGGAGTAAAGTAATGATCCCAGCACGCTTTAAAAAAGCAACGCTATTAACATGGTCTTTTCACTGTTAATTAGCATTTGAAGCTTCAGAGAAAGGGATCTAGCCTGTGTAATTACTGTGTGGTTAAAAATCTGCAGAAAACTCATACTAGTGCTTGGAAAGTAGAGATGCTAAAGGGAGACCGTTAAAGCTTGAAACCCGCCCATATTTTTCTGTCCATTTTTCTAAGCAAATGCAACTAAAACCTATTCTGTAAGGTGCTTTTCAGTGTGAAAAGGAAAGACTTTAGTTGTGTTATACAGCTCTGAGCAGAAATGGTAGTTAGCTTCCCTGGTTTGGAAAAAATAAGTGAGTGACGTTAATGAGGATAAAGGAGAAGAGCATCATTCAGGAAAATGGAGCTTCCTGTGAAGCTCTTACAGTTTGGAGTCACCAGCCCACCAGAAACTGGTGGTTGCAGGTGGGTTAATCGGGTTTGGCCAAATTGTGATTGCTGCCAGCTGAGGCTGGCTCCCCTGCTCTGTGCTTCTGCCTGTGGCCCCGCCTTCTTCCTTCTCCTCTTCATACTTTTGGGCTCACTGGGGCTTGAGAGGGAGCAAATTGGCTCTCTCATCTCTTGGTGCTGTGCTGCTGTGCCCAGACCCCTGCAAAAAGCTCCAAGGTGGGGAGGAAAGCTGGGAAGCATGGGAAGATGCAAATGAGAGAAAGTGACGTAGGCCGAAGTATTAGGCTGAGGCTTTTGGAAAGCATTTGCTAAGTCAGTGGTATGGAGGTTGCTCAGGATTACTTAAGAAGGGTGATGCCCTTGAAAAGAAATTACGGTCTCCTCCTCTAGCTATTCCACAGCCTTCAAAGCACTGTGTAAGTTACTCCCTGGCTACACCTCCGTTGGTAGAGCAGCCATCCACCAAGCTTTTAATGCCCTGTGATTCAGTCCACTGGTTTCCAGCTCTACCCTTCCTCTCAGCGGTGGGCATGTTCTCAGTCTTGCAGGAGGCCTTTCTGCATGGTTTCCCCTTGGTTTCTCAGGGGGTCTTTTTGTTCCTTCGTTATCCTATGTGAGTGATGTGGAAATGTGAGGAAAAGTAGGTTTTTATTAAACACTTCCACAGAAGTAGGACTGCTGAGCCCTGTGTATGGCATTCCGTGGTGTGCTGCTGCTCTGAGGGCATGCTAGGAGTGAGTCCTTGCTTGGTAAGAGCTGTTCCTTCGCTCAGCTCCTCATCTTTCAGCAGGCAGGGCTAGGTCCTGGGTTGCTATCACTCCTCCTTTTCCTTCCATGCCCACGTTGGTAGCATCTCTGCTCTCGCTGGCGGGATGTGTGGTGGAGGATGTGGGGCGTGTTGGTTGCAGAGATGCACGGCAGCCTCTGAGGCCCAAAAACCCACTGCCTGTAAGCTACAGTTGTGTTGGAAAGCTGGCCGGGTCTGGCAGCGTGCTCGGACGAGCAAAATGGTCTCTGGAGGAAAACTTGATGCCTATCTCCTTGCCTGCAACATCGACCTTTTGCAGGTAGTGGTAAATTTTTTTTTTTTTGGATGAGCATTGACCAGTTTTGGTGCTGTCCTTGAGGACAGCAAACTTGCAAGGTGTGCCAAGCCTGCATTGCAAACAGCCGGCACGTACTTTGTGTAACGGGTAAAATCTGTTGGATTAGAGTTGACCAGCTCTGACTTAGCTCTGGATCGTACCTAAAACAAAGCTGCTCAGACTTATCGAAGGCGTAGTTGCTGATCGCTTTAGGTGCTAAAATTTCTTTCGGAAGAGTGCGGCCTTTTGCCAGCTGCCTGTGGGGTGAGTCTGGTCAGACACTTATATTTCACTGCATAGTCTTTGTGTTGGGGTTGGGGCATGGACCAACTCCTGAACAAATTGCCCATTCTACCTAGCAAGACTTTCCTCTGTGATGTGGGGCATGGCGATGTCCTGCTTTCCTCGTGCGGGGAGGGGGGGGAAAGGAGCCTTTTTTGTGGGTTTGCCATAGGGAGGAGGTGGTGTGTTTTAGGCTGTTCTGTGTTTTTTTGGAGGGTGTGGATGTTCTGATGACCTTCCTGAGCTAAACAGGTATCATGCAGCTGCTGCTGGCTGAAAAGGACTGTCCTTCTGGAGGTCTGATCCCTTAGAGGTTTGTGGTCTTGTTTGCGTAACAACTGCTCCGTGAGACACTTCAAGAAATCACCATTTAACCAAACGGGTGAAACCAGGTGTGTTTGGCTTTGAGGAATTTCCCCACCAAATCTGTTTGTCTTGCCCCTTCTCTGGGTTGTGCATGAACACCAGCATTGGCCCTCTTCTGCGCCTGGGGTCGAGCCCGCAGTAAGCGAGGAAGGACTCTCTCGCCTCTTCTAATTTTTTTGGCAGAAGGGAGGAAGTGGTAGATACCAATCTTCCTCTCTCACACATCCTTCCACACGCATCTCTGCTGGTGGCCACCCAAACTGTCCCCTAGAGATGCTACTCTACCATGACTAATTTCCTGGCTTTTATTTTGAAAATGCAGTCATCAAAGTTGCGCACATCAGCTGGGGCAAGTTCCAGCCACTTTTGTATATGAAAACCTAGAAAGCATACTTCTGGGAAGGGGTGTTGGGGATGGGTTAGGTTTCGGGTGTTTTCTGTGATTTGAAGACAGGGAGGGCAGTAGTGAATGTTGAGGATCTTAATAATTCAATTGGTGTACCTTGATTTCAAAATCAAGACTAAGTGCATAGGAAGTAGTACATGGAAACTCTGCCAGCTACGAAGACTAACTAAGGCTGTAATTGTTAAAAATTTGTACTGTTAATTATAATGCCATAAAAGCTCTGAGTCTGATTGGTGAGATGATCCACCTGTGTAATAAACATTACTATGTCTTTCCTCTGCTGTTTATACAAATATTTTTGTTGGTAGTATTTTGTGGACAGCACTACTTATGTGGCTGTGCTTGTTAGACATAACTCTGTTGATTAAACTTCCTTGGAGGAGTATTTTAACTAATAGATGTACAAGCATGTGAATTTAGCCAATTCTTTATGCATTGTTTTCCCAGCTATAAAAATGTTCCAGTTAAGGAAAATACTAACTTTTCGCAGCAAGTAAATACTACTCTGGGGACAAGATTTTGTGTTTTCTTGTGTTGTGTGGTTTTTCTATGGGATGTGTGTTTGTTTTAAAGAAGAATGCTAATTGAATAAAAATCCTTGCTTGAAGTATTGGTGATTTGGTAATGTAAGGTCAGGTTACTTAGTGCCGCTTGTTTAAAAACAAATTCTTATACACATTTTGTGTATATATACAACTGCAGATGTTGTAAAATACGAAGCACAGAGTAGAACAACAAAAGTAAGCTTTAATTGTAGTAGATGCACTGAATTAACTGAGATGCCTGGGGAAGTGAATTTAGAAAGACGGGAATTAAGACATGTCCCTCCTTTATCTGAGCAATTCAAAAGTCAGAAATCAGCTAGAATTACATTTTTAAGGCTAGTACAGTTTCAATATCTGAAAACCATTTTTACCAGATTTTGCATTTATTGGCAGAGCTATAAATAAATGCAGAAAAATTTTACTGAACTCCATGGAGTTTCTGCAGATTGGCATCAGCCCAACGGCTCTCAGAGTCTGGCCTCACTTCCTCCTCGGCTGGAAAAGTCAACCCAGTTCTTAAAAACTGTGGGGAAACTGGCTGGTCATTAATCTCAGATAACGGGGTTCATGGGTTTTTTTTTCGTTTGTTTGTTTTCGTTTCAATAATAATAATAATCATAAAAAAATTCAGACAGATGAAATGGACTCCCTAGGAATGCTGGGAGAAATGGTTAACTAATGGAGTTTCCTGTTACCAGCTTTAGTCCCCAGCGTTTGACTCCAAAAAAGCAAAATACAGCCCCCCTCACCACCTTCTCAGAAGGCCACCCAAGCCCTGCAGACAGCCTCCGCTCTCCTGTGGTCACCCCAGCCTGAGCACCCCTGAGGGGAGTCTGGAGCACAGAAAACTTAGCAGTTTGGTAAACGAAGTAAGGGGGAAAGTGAAGTTCCCACTGTTTCAGTGTGGGAACTGAGAGAGAAGCAACAAGGCTGGCTGTGTGTTAGTCTGAAAACAGAGTTAGGAAGTTCTTCGGATGGTAAGAACCCAGCTTTTTTGCAGAGAACTGCTTTTAGGTTGCCTAGCTCTTTAGGAATGGGTTGATACCATTTAATCTCAGGGAACAGTGAATCAGTTACCCAAAATAACCTTTTTATTAAAGCCTTGCCCCAGTGTAAAATATTTGAACTTTATTTAAACAAAACAAAAAAAACCCTGAAAAACCCACTTCCCCCCTGCCCCCTTCCTTCTTCAAAATTGTCTCAAAGATCTGACAGCAAGCTGTGAAATGGTTGTGACACTCGCTATCTTGACTTAAGCCTGTATCAAGACTCCACTCCAGGGAGTGCAATCATGCGATAAGCAGACTAGTCAAACACGTCTTAATTGCTGCATTTAGACGCTTTCTGGGGCCTTCTCCTAGTGGGGTTTTGCAGGATCAGGACCATGAATTAGCTTCTTCATACACTGCCAGTGACCCCTGTCTGAATAGAGTAAAGAAAAAATAAAACAGCAGGCATGCTCGTAGAGACAGAGCAAATAAGAGGGCAGTTCACCTTTTATTTTAACTTCTGGCAGTGCAGGTTGTATTGAATTGCTGTTAAAGGAGGCTTGGTGAGATGTAAAATTGATTTGTCCCAACTTCCTCCGATGATCCCAGCACTGAAGTGCGGTGGTGCCTGTCCTGTGTTTCTTGGGTTAAGAGAAGTAAAGAGGGACCGCAGGAAGCGAGGATGTAAACTGTGCTTACTTTTCAGAAGCAGCAGGAAAATAGTGACATCACTGTTTTTTTCAAACTTTGAGCAATCTTAAGTTTATGTAGCCATTTTCATCATATCCATTTCATGAAGAAAAATGTATACATTCCGTAGTGCTTGATGTGGTCGTATTCTTAACTTCTTACAGTGATGGTTTACACAGACATGGTAACTGCTTTGAAATGGTGTTTGTTTTATTGCAGACCTGGTTAGTTGGGAGGGAATGGGAATTGTAGATTTTAATAACAAATACTGGCAGTATTCCCCCCCATCCACTTAAATATCTTCTTTATTTTCTGTCTTTTTATGTGAAGTCTATGTAAGTTATCCACTGAAATAGTAGTATATGAGACAGTTGTAATTCAGCATTTTGTGTAGTAATCCATTTCAGCAAAAAAAAGGGCTGTGAAACTTTTAATAAAAGTTAAAAAAAAAAAAGAATTTTAAAAGTTCTGGCTCTGGAATCCCACTTCTTTTTCTTCTGAAATTTTTACTTGTTGGTGTAATTCTTTTCAAGAGGTTCTGCTGCTTTCAGGAAAAAAATTATTCTCAGTGAATATTGTGGGATAATACAGAAGCCTTTGCAGGATGTGCTCTGACCTACCTAAGAAACCCAAGAGAGATAATTACAACCTTTCTTAGTCTACATGTAAATGCACTTTGCAAACGTTTTTCCATGCAAAGAATGTGAACCAGTTACATTTTTGAATCTATACCTATATGGAAAATGGGCTATAAAAGAGATGCCTATTTCAGGCAATTTTTGACGAGTTCCAGATTAAAAAAAAATTACAGCATATTAAATTATTAGGCATCCTTACTAGGGTGTAAGGAAGATTTATGCTGTAATGAAATATTGCTGCAACCCAATTTAGAACTTGACAAATCTGGTTTTATAGGGCTGAATTACAAGGGATACCTCATTATTTGAGGGGAAAACTTTTTTATTGTTATATTTGGCACCCTGGTCTCCTCTTTGGTTGGGCTGTGCTCTGTAGGAGCTGCTTTGGGCAAGATGTCTCAGCCAATCCTTTTCCAAGGGAGCTGTGCAGGATGAAGTTGCAATTAAGGATCACATCCTGGCAAGCCTTTCTTACTGCATGTGGTCACTGATTTCAAGTTAAATGCTTGCAGCCTCATTGCTCCTCTGGGTCAGAAATGTAGGTATTCTTAAATACCTACACAGACTTCTACTTTATTGTCAGATATTCCTTAGTGATAGTGTATACCAGATACCATCTACTGAATACTGTATATCAGATCTGTATATACAGTATCAGTAGCTATACAAAATTTAGCTACACCAAAATTACATGTATACTGCTTGCGCTTTTTTTCCCCCCCCCAAAAAAAAAAAGCGCCTCTATTCCTTCCTTCTGCATACAGACCTCTTGATTGCCTCTCCCTTTGAACTCAAAGCATGCCCTTGTGCAATGTATATTGAGTATGGCCTGGCATCATGGCTACAGCAGACAATAGGGAACATCACAAAAAATCCATCATTTGCTCAATTTAGGAAGTCTACCCAAAATTTTGGGTAGCAAATACCTCTTTGACCATCTTTTGAGACTGCTTGTGGTGTTCTTATGTTGCTGTTCATAGGTTCTCAGTTGAGAAACAAAACTGGAAACAAACTAAGTTTGTGCATTTGACTAAACCCAAGAGCAAATTTTAGCTGGAAATAGTATTTCTTTATAGGGTAATGAGTTTCCTGTGTGCAGGGTTTCTGTTTCCCCCGCTGCCTTCACTGCCTTCACATGCAAAGTGATTGATCTTAAGCAAATTACATACACTTGTAACTACAACCATATATGCGCACATACGGGAGCATGTGACAAAGGAAAACAAAAACGCAGGGCTTGAGCTCAGCTGGTAAATCTTTCGGGAACGTTTTCTCCTCGTTCCTGGGAGAGAGAAGCCTCAACTTCTCCAAATGCCGTCTGTGCATTACCTAGCTCTGTGGCTCCACAAGTGCTCTTACTGATGTGTTGTGCCTACCACATCGGAGGAGTAAGGCATTGCCGGATGGCTTCTGTGGTCAGGTGTAAGTTACAGATGGAGTGTTTACATTTAGGAGAATCTTACATTGAATACTTCAAAGCTGTGCTTCCCAGTAAGTCATTTTAAAGTTTTAAGAAGAGTCGCCGTTTGGTGTGTGTTGAATGTGCACTATGTTATGTGCTTAGCTTCAACTATAAACCATTTGCTGAGTTTTAGTGACTCTGATGTTTAGTCTTTGCCCCCTGTTTAGACATCAGTAGCCAAGTGTTTTGCCTCTGTATGTAGCCTCAAGTTGCACTTTTTTCTGATGTAGTCATCAGATCAAATTATTTATAAAATGAGGACATCCTTTTGGACTTCATGTGTAAACAGTCTTAAATATGTGCACAGGCAGAGAGATTCTTGTCTGTTTATCCACAGTTGAAGCCCAAATATTAATAAATACTAACATTAAATAGTGGGGTCTGTCCTGCCCCCCGTCTTCATTTAACTTTTCCCTTTAAGGCTCAGATTTCTTCTCTAGATTACCTGGAGAAAAACTTTTACCTCGCCCTTGATCAAGTTACTAGTTGCAGTACGTCTCTGCTACCGTGATTTATCATGAGTTAGGGTTAGCAAGTGAACTCTTTCGGAGCGGTTCCTACTGGGCAGGTATCAGCATAGTCAAAATCACGGCTGCAATTGCTGGCGCATGCGCTTGAAGGTAGGATCTGCCATCTTCAGGCAATCTGATGACTCCAGGTGTGTTAATTTTGGAATTAATGGTGAGAGCTGGAAGCCTGCCGCTAGTCTACTAAGGTGCCATTTAAAATTTCCTTGGAGCCAAGTTGGTGTTAGACTTTGCTGCTTGTTTGTAAGGCACCTCCACAGGCGGCGAAGTGCTCCTCTTGTAGTAGGGATTTCAAGGTGGTGGGGAGTGACTCTCAAGATCAGAGGTGGCTGGTATTGCCTCAGGCCCCCGCAGTGGGGAGATACTTTTTGCTCTCTCTCTGCTGCACCTTTTTGCACACGATGTGCTGGAGACCTGCGAGGTGCCCATCAGTGCAGCTGCCTTCAGCTGGAAGGGGAGATGGGAAAGCAAGGAGCAGGATGCTGTAAAACAGGGGCTGAGAAAGGTGCATCTTACATAGGTTTTAAAGGTACCAACTGCTTCCAGGGCAACTTCATTTGTGTGTTTGTTTTAGCTTTCTGACTTTTTCGGCAGGGGGCTTTTTTTAGCAAAACTTCAAGCATCCTCTTACCCCATGACAGCAAGGTTTGCAAATCAAAACCAAATCTGAGCATAGCACTACACTGGAATGAGCTGTGCTAATCTAAGACGAGCTTCTGTTTCCTGCTTAGAGCTTCTCCCCCGTGCTCTCATTTGACGCATGTTACAGTACTGTGTGCTGACAGACACCTTTGAGACACAGACCAGTTGAATAAGCGTGTGTGCTGGCGACTGCGCCAACCTTGGTACGTCATGTGTTTATTGGCTACCTGCTCGTGGGTAGGAAGTGGCTGCTGGGAGTCAGGTAGGCTACAGAGGAGTCCTACATTTGTGAATTAACATCTGGAACGGAGTGGTCTTGGGTCCTTTTTGTGTGTTCCTATGATCAGACAAAAAATGTAATCTGCTAATAAAAGTAATCCCTGTAAGAAGCATACAGTGCAAGCAGAATATTTTAGATAGTGAATATGTTGAACTGATAAAATTCTGAGTAGTCCAGCTCTGCGGTTTGCATAAAAGCAGCCTCTTAAAGACCCTGTGGTCTCATCTTCCACCAGCAGTTCAATGACTGACTTTCACTTTCCTTGCAGGAAGAAAATCGATAGAGAAAAGAATTTGCTATTAGTTCTTTCTCTCTGCATTTTACCAGACAGTTTGGCCTCCACAAATTGTACAGCCTCCCTTTTCTCAGCGTGGGAGAGTACAGACTGCTGCTGGAGGCAAGGAGGAGAGATTAAAATTCATCTGTTCTCTCCTCGCTCTCTTTTCTATCCTGTGGGCATGGGAGACTTATGAATGTGCCGCTCCTTCGGGGAGCATTTCTACTTATTGCCCTGATGAGAAGACCACAGAGACACCGGTTAGGTTGTGCGAGTTTCACATCGCTGATTAAATCGGCGCATGAAAAAGCCGAGTGCAGTGGCTTCCTTCCTAGAAGAGGTCGGAGAGGAAGATGGAAGAACCAGCATAAGCCTTAGGTCGCTCACTTGCTAGGAGATCTCCTTTTCTAGAGTCCATGTGCATTGAGGGCTTAATGCAAAGTCTGTCTTCTCACTTGGGTCTTTCATGAAAAGTGGTACGAGTTTATTTTGCAAGAGCTCTTTTGAGCAGAGATATTTACTTCTTGATTCTTACTCTGTGTTTTCCTGGCTATACATACAACGTTAAATCTGATGGGGAGTATGGGGAAACAAATGGTTTGGGTTTTTAAAAAAAAAAAAAAAAAAAAAGTCAGCTTTAACTTCCACACCAGCAAAGATATTGTACATTATCGTACGTTCATGCACAATCATAGCGGTGGTTGATGACACTGAAATGCAGGATCAGGAGATTTAGTTTCGCTTTGTGGCATTGGCAGGGACAGGAAAGGTCTTGCAAAGACTTTTTTGAATCACCCTGCCGCAAGGGGAGCTCTCAGCCAGTGCTGCCCATCGTATCGATTTACCCTTCACAGGAGACAGGTACGGAGGTGGGTGCATTCCATGAGGGGGTGATGTATCTGCCCATGTCTGCTTCCTTCTGCATGAGCACCAGCCTCAGGCTGCCTGTGCAGAAACAGTAATTGCCTCCTTGTCCCCAGCCTCTCCTGTTGCTACCAAATTAGAGGATCTCTCTCAATTAACAGCCAGGCATTCTTTCTCCCCACTGTCCCCTATCCAAATGGGGAGTGGTTGATAGTTAACATTTACTAATTTAGGCCTGTGGAAGGTTTGTTCTCAGTGAGCTGCAATCAGGAGGTCTCGCTCTTCCTTCAATTAGTAGCCCCTGCAGGAAAGAGGGCACTGGGCCTCTTCCCATCCTTTCCAGTGCTAGCCGCTGCCCAGCGGGATGTGAGGAGCCACGGTGGCCTGCAGGTGATGGGGCTGCTGGTGTGGATGGCGATTGCGAGAATCGCAGAATCTGGGAAGTCTTGCGAGTGTGCAGCCAGTGTCTTGCATGAGGCGGTGAAAGAGTACAAGTGCAGTATTTTTGGAAAAATACGGTGAGGATTTTACCTGGGGTAGCATGCGTATTGCTGACAGCGGCAGAGAATTTCTGTGGAGCTGCTTGTTCAAGTTCTGGAAGGATGTCGCTAACAGGCATCAAGTGTGGTGAGGTCAACACAAGAAGAACAAAACCTCCCATTCAGATAAAAGCAGGGGAAGGGAGACACTGCCACATGTGTGACTGGTTAAGGCTAAACTGGTCTGTGCAGTAGTTTCTGCAGCTCTTCAGAAATATACTATGGAGTTGAGCTTCCCAGCTCAGACAGGTCTACATTCACGTTTCAGTCAGGGTTTGGGAAGGCAGGAACAGCACCATCTGTGTCCCACTTCATTTGAAAAAGAAAATTAAAAAAAACCTTGAATGCCAGCCATCTGCTGATATCGCATCCAAACTCTTTCGCTGTATCTGGGGGCAGAGGAGGGAGATGGTTTCTGCAGGGAGAGGCACTGTTCAGAGTGGAAGAACTGCCTGCACCTGGGGACGCTGCTGGATCCAGAAACCACCAGAGGAGCATGTGCAGGATGGCTCGGCATCTCTGCCCAGCCACCTTCTGTAGTACCAAAACAGTCCTGCCCAGAGAGAGTGAATCTGAGTCCCATCCTACTGACAGAGTCCACAACACTTGGTTTATGGATCGGTAAGAGGAGATTTGAGCATTTCAGTGAAGTGGATGCAGAGTGATGGGGGGTGGTTAGGAGCCACCGTACTGATGGCTGAGGCGAAAAGACAGTCAATGCTTTTTGCTTGTAGCCTGATCATTGGGTGTAATGCTGTTTTGGAAACAGATTAGGTTGTGGTTTTCTACAAGTTGGCTATTAAAATAGACCCACTGTCTTGATGGGAGCTAACACAAGCCCTCAGCTGGACGCAGGAAATGAGCAGACTTGGGTTTTTTTAATTTCTTTTCATCCCACATCTCCCCCAGCAAATGCCTGGTGAGTTTTGATTTGCTTATGAAGGTGCTTTTTCTGAAGTCAATGTGTCATTTTTCTATGTTGTATTTCTGTCTTCCTCTCTATAGAAGTTGAGTGCTGCTTCTGTCCTGATACCTCTGTGTGAATGTGAACACAAGCAAGGCAGTAGAGAGTTAAAAAAAAAAAATCCATTAATTAAAATATTTACATTGGAAGCTGCAAAACATTTACTGTTTGAGTAAAACAAACTTCCCCATTGTTCTTGTATGATTGCTGCAGTTTCTCAGAAAATAGCCAGGAAGAGGTTGTGCTCTGAGGAATTTTACTGGGTTGGCAGGGGAATAGTAGGGTAGGGATACTCAAGTGGGCTCTTGGTAAGTCTCTCTCTTTTGTTCAAATCTTTCTGTCACATGGACAAAAGATCTCTTCTTCACAAAAAACACAAAACAAAAAGAATCTAAAAAACGCCCATAGTGGTGGAAGTATGTTGTCATATTATTCTGGTAATGCCAAAAAATAAATGATCGTTGGTAGAAGATGAGAAAATGGTATTCAGTGGATGAAAGGCTTATTTTTAGCGCTTAAAGTGTACACTGCTGTACACTCAAAGAAAGGGGAAAAAGAGGAGCATCCCAGAGCAGGCAGTTTGGACCCTGGCTCCAGGCAGCCCTCCTGGCTGGGGACCCGTGTGCTGCTGTCCCTGTTTTGCTGGTGGGGAAGTGTCAGTGCAGCGCGGTGAAGGATGTCACCTTTCCGTTGTGCTGAGCACCTGTGGTTCCTGCTGGGGTCTGTTGGCATCGTAGCTGCTCAGTGTCCAAGGAAAATGAAGCGAGGGTGCAAATCGGGGACATCAGACCACTAAAACGCAATGTTTTCTTTGCATCTAGTTTGGTATTTCTGGCACAGGGATACACTTACCAGCATCACTACAGGAAAAGTAAGCAAACATGAAAACTATTTGCTTCAAATCCTTCTATTCCTGCTGGATTGGAAAATTAAGGGTTGTGGGTTTTTTGTTTGTTGTTGGTGTGGTGTTTTTTGTTTTGTTTTGTTTTTTTTTTAAATAGTATTCTCTCATACAGTGTGCCATTTCACTCTTAGACATTTCTGGCCGTTTCCAGCCTGGCACTGGACAAACAGGCTTCTAGGGCTTGTGGGCAGGACGCTGAAAAGGCTAAAAGGGTGTGTGGAGGGGTTGGTTTGTTTGGTTTTTTAGATCCTTGATTCACATTTCTCACTCTAGGCAGACTTACATTTTTTTCAAAGTTGCCAGATGGGAGGTCTCTCTTCTGCCCTAGTGACTCACGGACTGGTTGGATTGCAGGCCATGTCTGCTTTCTTAATAGTGCCATGGAAAAGTGTTTGTTCAAGCCTGAGTCTATCATGACTGTAAATTTTATTGACAATTCCAAGGTTGCAGTTCTGTTGGTTAGGTGCGCGGTACTCTTTCCTCTGATCCCAGGTATGCCAGACTGTGTCATGTTTACCTATATTATAAAAAATCTTTGTTGCATTGAAAGGTTGGTTTGTAAAGGTGTTAAGAAATTAAATGTACTTGTTCAGGGTAGGCGTCATTTAAACTTGTGCATGAGAGCTTTGTTCCATCCGTTTCTTGCATGCTTTACTGTATAAGACTGCATGCTGACAGTTTCTTGGCCAGGAGATAAAAGGTGCTGCATACCCAGGTTTGGTACACTGATGGAAAATTGTCTCCGCGATGTATAACATCACTGTGATTATTTCTAGCCATTACCACTGGTCTCATTTTACAACCATTCACATTATGTAATTTGATGCTCATTTAATTTAATGAGAGGATGCTGCAGACTTATTTATGACTCGGCAGGGCAACCTGTACGCTTTGGCCACCTCTGTTATCCTTGCCGAAGGAGGAAAAGCGTGTTTCTTACAGAACATGTTACAACATCTTTAATACCTTTATATCCAGGTTTCCCAGATTGCCGCAGACGGGAGGGCGACTTGCCTGGGGTGTAGATTATACTGGAATGGCAGCAGAAGTTTAACTTTTTTTTTTCTTGAGCTGCTTATTAGCCTTTTGTTGTAAGGTTATCAGGAGGTATTAATGGACTTTTGCTTTTGTTATAGATGGAATTTTATGACTTGCTGGATTCTGAATAGGACGAGGAGATGTGTCTGATAAGGTAAGAGAGAGGGTAAGATAAACATGTTCCTACACAAAACAGTCTCACTGGTTTCTTGTTCGGGTTGAAGACAACTATTTCTTTCTGTGACAAAACCCTGCAAATAATTGAGATATTTATTTTTAAGTTACACCTGCCTCTGACCCTCCAAGCAGAGACCATGTCTGTTCTGTACAGCTTCTGTCCCAGGCCTTTCTCCTAGTGAACTGATGTACAAAGTCCAGAAGACAAAAATGTATGCCTTTCCAGGCACAGGGGTTAGCAAGGTAGGTCATACTTATCCTACTATTTTAGGGCTTTGTGTGAAGCAACAGGTGAGGTAGAAGAGTTTTTGTTCAGTTTTGAGATATTGTGCCCCCCAAACCCCTCCCTGTCCCAACATTTGAAAGGTATAAAGATCTCTGAGCTGTTTTAGCTTCTGCGCTTTAAAACTTGTTTTTCCTGTTGCAGTATTTTTGAATTTGGACTGTTTTTACGAGGGCAGAGTGTATATGAGTAGAAAACTTCTAGATTTGAGTTTGAATTGAGTATTTGCTGTCACTAATGTGCTGAAGGAAGCTGTAGGTTTGCTGATTTTTTTTAATTTTTTAATAGTATTTTAAAAAGGCAGTGTTTAGAGACATACTGGTTTGGTTTGGTTTTTTTTTTTGGTTTCTGGTTCGGAGGCTTCCACTGGCAGAGAGAAGTAGATGTCTTTAAAACTCTTAGGTGTTAGGATAACCATGTTCAAACAACAAACAGCCAGACACAGTAGTAGTATTACATGGGGATTGTCACTGTCTTTCAACCTATGATCCACCCTGCGACTATCCAGCTCTATCACTTATGTGTTTTATTTTGTCTCCTCTGTCTTCCTGAGCTCTGTGCCATTTACAGGCCTCAAAAATCCCTATTGTTCTTTTTGGCTGTTGGTTGGAAAATGTAGTGGAAACAGCTAATGTCATTGTATGATGTCATTGCATGAGGACCAGGACTAAACGATTTTTTCCTTGGATTCAGAGATTTAGCTCGTGTAGACACTCCTGAGTTTTTGGGGATTGTTTTTGTTGGTTTGGTTTTTTTTTTTCATTTAAGTTTTGTTTGCTAAGTAGAGTTACGAGTTGGAGGGTGGCTGCCCAAGCAAGAACCAAAAACTTTGAATGGCTCTTGGCACTGTGTGGAGTATGCAAGGATCAAAGACTTGCTCGCTGCTTAGGTTTTTTGCAAGTGTTAGGCATTTTGTCCATTAAAACTGTCCTCGTTCATGCCACTGTTGAATCATGTTATAAAAGTTTTATCTAATGGCTTGCTCTCTACCCAAAGGTGGTCTTGTATGTGTATAGTTGGTAAAATACACCTCTTCGGGTGAGAGGTCTTGCAGTCTGCTGTTATACAAAGCACCTCGCATGCATACCTTGCTTGTTATGTAAACGAGCTTCTTCACTCGCACGTGTTTGAACCGGTCTACCTATGCTCCAAGAATGGGTAATTAAAACTGCTTTCAGGACTTCTTAGAGTGTGTTCAGCCTGAGCTCTGCCGGCGCCCCTCCGTGCGCAGGCGGTTCAGCTGCCGTCCCATCGCGCGCCCACCACTGGCATTGCTGTGGCTGGAGCCTGTGCAGTGCCCACCACAGCATCACCGCTGGCGTGTGTACACTCTCATCGAAAAGCAGCACAGCCAGGATGGGATAGGTGGAAATGCTGGGGTTCAGGCTGGTTTGGTCTAGCAGATTCAGTCGACTGAGAAGTTGTTTATTTGTCTGGTTGTCGGTGCAATGCTGGGGACTTCTTTGGCGTGCACATGGAACAGCACCTTAGTCGTACTCACTCAGCTGGTAGTGTTTTCCTAAGACATTACTTCTCATGTACTCTATGTATGTTATATAGTGTATATATATTATATAGTTTAATGTTAAGTACTGTTCTTTTCTGCAAAGTGGATATTGATAAACCTGTGTGCTGTAACACAGGCAGCTCTTGTGGCACAGCAGCTGGCTGCTGTTGCACCATCTCTCCCGGGGCAAGCTCGCTCTCCTCTTTCCTTATAAAACAACCATGGAGGAGGCTCTGTCTCTAGTAAGTTCTGCAGCTTGAGGCCACAACACCTTTTCTTGCCACGGCTTTATTGCCAGCCCCAGGCATGTACAAATTGTGAGCCAGATCCCTAGCAACCACAGGACTGGCTTTAAAAGGAGATTCTGGGAGGAAAAGTAGCACTTTACACTGGCTCTTGTCTTTCACCTTTATAAGAAAACATTCTGCCCTTGTTTTGTGTGATACCTGCTCAGGGCTGAAATTAATCCTGAGTTATTAATATGTGTATCTCACTCTCCTTTCTCTGAGAGGGCTTCGTTTATCCCTTCCCCAGCAGCTTGGGCTGGAGAAGTGCCACTGTCCCACTCCCTGTCCTCCTGTGTTGCAAGAAGTGGCTGTCCTGGTCATGCTCCTTCTCAGGGCTCGAGTTGTCAGGTGTCGCTTGTTCTTAGAACTATCCCTAACTACCTTGGCATCAGTATTATTTTATTTATTTATTTATTTTTAACCTTCTGCTCCCTTTCTATGTTCCCTCTCCCCATTTACACCTGGGTTTCTATCCTTCCAGACAGGCATCTGGATCATGCCTCAAGCGTGCCCTCAGGTCCTGTCTGTGCCTCCTGTTCGTGTTTTTCCCTTGGTTGCTTACAGTTTTCATGGATATTTCCTGGCCCGTTCCCTGCTGTTTCTTCTTCTGAGGGAGTACTTCTGAAGCACTCACGTGTTTCTTGCTGCTGCTGCAATTAAAGTGGTTGCTATCTTTTAGTCCCATTTAAAGCAACAAGAGATGGTCTAGTCTGTGCAGGGAGTAATCTTGTTTTGGTGCTAACCATGGTGACTTCCTTGTAATGGCTGGCTTTCGGCATCCATCCTATTGATTACGTGATGGGGTCAAAGATAAGATAAATGAATAATAGCTCTTTTAATATGCCTGAAGCCTAATAATGAAATTATGAGACTTGGCAAGCTTGCAGTGATGTTGATAGGTGCCAGACCTCTCACCCAATATTTTCTTTCCTTCCCCCGTATTTCCCTGTGCCTTAATCTTACTTCCTCCCAAGGAACCTGGGGCCCTTGTGAACTGCGAGTCAAGTTCCACATGAGATCTGCCCAATAGCTCGGATCATAAATATAAAATAGTTCTATGAGGCCTAATCTATTTTCAGAGGTACGTTTGTAAGATAAAAATTACTTTGATCGCTGAAACGGCATTGTGTCATTTTTGGAAGGAAATGACAAGGAAGTAACTGTTATCAGGCCTATTTTCACCCGCCATTAGCTTAGACCTGATGAATTGCAGCTCCAAGGTCACTTGCCTTAACAGTTCCAAATCAGGTTGCCAATTGATATTGATTATCTGAAAAGCAGTAGGTTGATGTATATTCCATTATTAATAGTTGTTAATGCACTTTATAATAGCAATCTGTTTTGCAAACAATTTCTGGTCGTTCTCTTTTAATGAGTCTTGGCAGTGAAAACCCCAGTTTAACACATGCAGAACTACAGTAACTCGTCAAAGTATTTTGGATTTTTGTATTTTGGGTGTGTTTTCATTGTTTTTTACTGGGAGTAACGCTTGATTTTGAGACCAAATTGAGACAAAGTCAGAGAATGATTTCTGTCTAAACTGGTGCATTGTGGTTTCTTGTGTTACTGCACGTCAGCGCAACACTCTTGCATCACTGCTAGATGAGTTTTAATAACTTCCTTTGACATTGCCTATGAATATTTTTGTCTCCACAGAAGCCATCTCAGAAAATATTTCAAAATAAGAAAGCTAATTTGAATAAAACAGAAACAGGTAATTTGAGTTCCTTTTCTTGTGCTGTTTAGCTGTTTTGTTGCAATAGGTGGAAAGTACCTGGAAAGCACAGGGAGAAAAATGGGAACTCTCATGCATTAGGAAAAGCCTCCAGATAACAAAGTTTGGGGGGGGAGGGAGAAAATATCTACGTAAATGTAGACATCAAGGTAAATGCTTTTTCCTTTTCTTTTTCTTCCAGAAAATTTGAATATTTGCGCAATCTGATGTTGCAAGTTGTAAAAGCTTAATTATTCTAAAAGAATAAATTACTTCTGTGCCTGAATGTGTAGATAACTGTCAGCTTCAAAGGATCAAGTGAGTTGGAAGGAATGTCTGGAGAACTCGGTATAGGCAGATACCAGGTGGAATATAGAAAGCAGGGGAATATGTTCAACTCATAACAGAGGCCTAGATGTAAGTTTATATATAAATTAAGACTAATCATGTTATGAAAAGTGAATCTCTGTGTTTCTGCTTCTAATGTAAAGGTGGAATACTCACTTCTGCCTCTCCATCTCTGTCACACTGGGTTTCCCAAGCTGCTTGTTATAAGAATTGTGCTGCTTCTATAAAAATTGGGATGGAAAATTAACCTATTTAATAATTTTCAAACTACCTTTACAAAAAAAGGCCACCTTTCGCTGTAGAATATCCTCGTTGTGAGCTGGCTGGTTCTGTAAGATGTAAGTAACTGCGCTCTTGACTAAGCAATTAAGAGAAACTGAAATCGGTACTGTAAAATGCACATTAAAGCTATAGGGCTAAGATGGAAAGAGCTATTTCAGCTTTTGCTTGAGAAGTGAACTGATCTGAAGTTCCCCTTGGAGGACATAAAGCACAAACAAGATGGGGTGTAGTTTAGCTTTGTGGTCTCCGGGATGCGTATTGCCCATCTTTCACCCCACTCAGTGAGCCAATGCAGGGTGATGCACCCTTCTTTCTTCCTTCTCTGATGGTGGTGGTGTGACTGGAGCTCGGAGGCATGGTGTGGGGAGCAGGTGACCCTCTACCTGGTGAGCGCGCAGGGTAGCAGCTCAGCGGCTGCGGGGCGGCCACCAATTTCAGTGCTTGAAAATAGCGCCTGCAGCCAGGAGCTTCTAACTGCAGCTCTGCTAATGACTAGTATTGTGGTTTTGGGCAACTGCCTTGGTTGTCTTTGAGTCAGCTCCCCTGTCAGTAAAAAGATGATACTCCTTTGTAACTTACTGTTGAAATGATTAATTATTGTGCTTCAGATGTCAAGGTCCTGCCATGTATTGTTACCATTGGTATGGAAAGGCCTCTTGCTTTTGTTAAGAAATCCTGGCTCAAAGAACACAACAGGTTGTGGGGACTGTTTTGGTTTTTTTCCTATTAACTTATGAAACAGATCAGATTGACTCTTGGTACCAAAGTGCTAACCACCACTACCAACCATTTGAATCTTGGCCCCCTCTCGTACCCTTTTCCTTCCTCTCCGCAGCTCCCTTCTTGACTGTCAGCTCTTCATATCAAACCTTTCCTAAATGAATTAAAGACAGGGTGCCAGACAGAGTTAAAAGGGAAATTCTAGTTGAGGCTGAAGGTGAAATCCTAGCAGTGAGGCTAACGGTTTGCTGCTGGTGTAGCAAGATAGAGAAATGTTCTGCTTTTTTCTCTGAAACCCTTGCTGCGTGGAGGCTGTGCAGTTTCCAGGCTCAGGCTTGGTTGCCATCCTGAGACATGCCAATAACTTGCTGTTGGTTTTGGTTTTTTTTAAAAAAGTCTAAAAATAATGTTGGGGGTACCCCAGTGAGCCAGTGAGTGAAAAGTTGCAAAATTCACTTATGAGATTAAACTTAACTTAAAACCCCCTAGATATTTACATTGAAGGAAGATATTAGTTAAGGTACCCAGACAGAGCTCTGAGAACAGCCGAAGTTTGTTTGTTGTTAATCCCCCACAAAAAACATGTTCTCCTGGTTCATGATTGACCCCCAGCTGCAGGTGGTAACTTCCTGCTCCTGTTGACAGAGCTGATGTGGTAAGGAGTTGAGGGCTCTCCCTAGTCCGCCCATTTGGGTGGTGGGGTTGTGTGGGGCAGGCAGCTGTCAGTGTTCCTGCTGGGTGGATGGGTGCGTGCTTGTCTGCAGCCCAAGCAGCAAAGCCAACTGTGACTGTTGTTTACTCTCTGCATGCCCTCCTGATGCTCAGCTAGCGCACCTTGAAATTACATGGGCTACTCATGACTTGTGGACTTCATAAACTCCAAGGAATGGGCTTTAGTTTTAGAAAACATATTCTCTGAAATACATTCATAGACTTCTGTCCCCAGAATGCGCCTCTGGTTTCTGTTCTTCCTGTCTTACTAGCGCAGATCATGAACTCTCTCACTCAGTTTCTACAGCGAGTCCGTAACTTCTGTTGTTACTTTACAGAGATGCCAACTCCTGACTATAAATGACAAAAGAAGACACATCCCAGCTGTAAATTACAATAATTTTCTTCCAGAAGAATTTTAGGCAATTCTGTTTTGTTATAGAAATTCTGCATGTTTTGTTCACGACTGCAGTAGTAGTATGGCACACTTTTTTGTTTCTCTTTATCCACGGAGGGATGTAATATAGTGCATTGTCCAGGTGTGTTTGTTTAATACAAGTTGCTATGAGTTAAAAAGTGGAGAGAGTAAGATCTGGATGTTGTAAGCTTTGGTGCTCAGATCTAACATGAGTGTGATTCTACTTGGAAACCACTTAATGTTCCTCGTTTAGCCCCACAAAAATTTGAGTCTCCAGCACCAATTAACATTAGCTAAAGCAGCAGAACGGTGGATCGCAGTCTGTCCTGGAGCTCTGGGAAAAGCCTTGAGTACTCTGAACTGAGGCTGTGGAGCACTTTGAAGACAAATGAAGTTTGATTTTAATATTCTGATGGTGCATAGGGAGCAGCCGGTGCTTCTGAAGAGATGTGCTCCAAAGACCCATACTGGTTGGAGTTGCGTAAATACAGAAGTCTACTTCCGAACGGATAGCATTGCTGCAAAGCGGGGAAGATGTAAATGCCAGAGGAATTAATTGTACAGCGTTTTAGTCAGCTGGATAAGGTAGAAAGTGGTTCTTGTGGATGTGCATTTTGCAAGGTTGCTGTCAATGAGTTTCTGAGCATACTACACATCATGTCAATCAACTGTAATTATGGTCAGTCAGGCAGAAGAGATTAATTCTGAACTCTTCAAAACTTTTTCCTCTGCCCAGCAGCATCTTTTTGGGGCCTGGTTTTGGCTAATGTGTTCTTTATCTTCTGAGTAAATTTTGGTAGAGACATTTAGCCATTTTGTCAGTAAGCCGCTGATAACCATTATCCTCTTTGATAAGTCAAATATGCAGACTTTTAAAACTCTCGATATAAGATGTATTTTCTGAATCTTTAGCTGTTCCTGTGGTATTTTCTTTTCTGAAGTGAACAGACCAGAAATGCATGTTGCCTTTGCTGTTATTGTTCTTTAGATAATACTCTCCCTCCCTGCCTTGCTTTATACAAAATAATGTTTTTATCCGTCCAGAGGCTATGTTTCCTTGCTTAGCTGCAGATTCGTGCGGGAAGTTTAGTGTCTAGATTGTGTCTGCCGTGACCCCCAGTCTTTTTTACAGGATCATTGCCTTCCTGAATGCAATTCCCCAAGGGTAACTCTTGTGGTTCTTTTTTTATTCCTAGGAGTTTGTAACTTTTGTGTTATTGCTGTATTAAAACCAGCTGTTGTTTAGATAAACTATACCTAGCAAAAAATACACTTTACCAGAAAGTAACCTGATTCAGTTTTTGCTTACTGTGGCTCCAGGTTTCATGTTCTGTGCAGATGACAAGAAGTGATTTCATATTTTCTTTCAGATCCCTGGTAATGGCAATGGACAGCATCCCATCAGGCCCCCAAAATACCACCACCCCCACCCAAAAAAAAAAAAGAGGGGAAGCGGGGTGCATAGTGTCACTAGAGATAACACAGGATTTTTAATCCCTAAACTGTAACTTCTTGTACTTTGCAGTTTAGGTTTCTGTGAACATAATTACAGCTTTGAATTCTTTTTTTTAAAAATATTGCATATATGTGGGGGAGTAGTTGTTTTGTTTTTGCTAAGTAGCATTCTTCTAGAGAATTATATTCATACCACTTGTGTTCTTTTTTTGAAGGTAAAATTTAATGCTGATACTTTTTTTTGGTCTAGTTCTTATATGAGATTAAGTACCAGACAGTTGCACATTTACCATCAACTAATAGTCAAAAGGTACAGTCTTGCAAAGACTTGGCGAAAACTAAATGAATAGCTCTCAATTTCCTGTGGGTGGGTTTTTTGTGTGTGTGTGTGTGCGCGCGCACTGCTTACCCCTAACGAACAGAGCAACTTTCCTCTTCTGAGATAGCTATGTTGCCAAGTTTTATACTCTTGAAGTAATTTTGTTAAACAGGAGGAAGAAAAAAGTTCATAAATTGTCAAAAGGAATTTGTCTACAAAGTATGCCAACAGGGCTGGGTCTGTTTTTCCTCCTCCATTTTATCAGGAAGAAAAAAAAGCTTGTTGCTTTAGTACTTCATTAGCCTTTTGCTTTCAAATGCTGAGCTTTAACAGTATACTGCCTTCACGATTTATTATAACAGTTGCCTGTGAGCATAGTGTTCGAACACACCTCTTAGAGATTAAAAAGGTCAAGACCTTTACTTCTGTAGGGATGTTGTATACAGCCTCATTTTATGCATCTCGCTCTGCCCATTTCTCCAGTGACTCAAGTAATCTGCTTAGGGCAGCGTGGGAAGCCTGTGGGGACTGGAGTAATGGCACCCTCCCACCAAAGCCATCTTCCGATGGTGAGGGAATACTCTAAGTTTGGTCTGTCTGTCATAGGCTGAGATGAATTTTACCTCTAATAAATACTAGTGGTGTCACTTTGATCCTGTGCATTGCCAGTTTGAAAACGTGAGTGTTATTCTAATGATTGCATGCTTTTTCTTATACAAAGGAAAAGTGTACGCTCTCTGGCCCTTATCCTAGTCTGCGCTATTAAAAACAGACAAGCAAACGAGTAGACTTGACTGTGTTCCACTTAAACTCCCTCTGGATTTCTTGAATAGGCAGCTTGGAAGAACAAATTATCTCCTGTCCTTCTCTCTGCTTTCTTCTGCTGGTTTGCAGTTTAAGGTATCATCCCCTTTTGTAGCCTTAAGAGAGGGGGTGATGATGAAGTCTTCACTAGAAGTGATCTCTGAAGTTGAACTAGTTACACCATCAATCCCACTAACAAAACTCAACTGAAGTAGAGCTTTTGGACACAATGCTAGGAGGATATCCAACAAGCTTTTACTGATAGAAGAACATGAAAAATGTGCTTGGGATGTACCTGTGAAGCTTGCTGTGTAACTCTTTCCTTTCATGATCTTTTGGATGGACCATGCTGCCTAGAAAACTTCCCATTTCTACCAAGAGAGGCTGTTGGAGAGCCAGCAAGGGGTGCCTGCGTTATCTCTCTAGCAACTGCTAAATGGGTGCTCCATGTGTCACTTACTCAGAGAGACCAGCTGTTGTTCCTCAGTTCTGGTTTGAGGGTTGGAGCCAGATGAGGGTGTTTGCTTGTTTCTTCTGTTTCCAGACATGGTGTGAGGGAGCAAAAGGGATGAAATAGTAGGCTCTCAATACCCTAGTGAAGAGTGGAGTCTTGAGATGCTCTGTGGCTCTGACTGCTTGAGACACAAAAGGAGGTGAAAACTATTGTTTAATTTAGATTTCAGCAGGTACTTAAGGGTCATCTGTAGAATAATCTGAAGTTCTGTCACTGTTTTCTAGTGGGACCTGTTATTGCATGAGGTTTGAGTAAAAGTAGCAATGGCCACTGTTCAGCAAAACCATAGCTAGCAGTGGTTAATGACAAGGTATTCTCTTGCATTATTAAAGTACTTCTATTAAAACAAGAAAGAGGGCTGTGTGTCCACATGTCATATTGATGGATCCTGGTGCAAGATTCAAAACAAGTAATGCTCTTCAAGCACATGTACAGTTAGGGGCTCCTGTGCTGCCTGTCATGCAAGGCAAGCTCACATTTGCTTAGCCTGCCTCCTTTTCATATCTGATTTTGGTTTTCACTACTGATTAAATTTGAAATTATTTCCTTATGTTTTCATATGTTGCCATAATTTTAAAGTGTTTATTCCTTTTCTGGTTGCTTGTCCTCTTTTGTATATGTTTATATTTACTTCTTAGTAAAGAAATACTATTATACAATAGCATAAAAGTGTATCTGAGGAATAGTTGGGGGGAGAGAGAGAGAGACACTGACCTTCTATGTTCTTTTTCTCCTGTTTAAAACAAATTGAGACTTATGTGATATTTTACTAGCAGTGTCTTGCTTATCCAGGGAAATTATTTTTAAAGACTAGACCCTGAGAGTATTCTTTCAATTTGGAAGGGGTTAATATCAGCTTTTCACGTTCAGCCAGCGTGGCTGGTATCTGGGACATAAGAACACAGCCATACAGGTTGCTGTTGGTGAGAATGTTGTTTGTGTAAGTAGTTTCCTTAGCAGGTGATGAACGTCTTCCTTAATGATTTAATTACTTAATCTCAGGAAATCCTTGGGGAAAAAAGATGTTTGGGAAGCTCTGCCAGAGACTTCTATAGGTCTGGTAATAGAGGAGGGAATGGACGACTTCTTCAGAAGTTAGATGCGGGTCAGGAAGTGCTGGAGCAAGCATTGGCCAGAGATGCTGAAATACAGAATGAATGTGGGGAGGCGGGACACAAGTTATTCTGGTGGTTAACCCAACAGCAAGTTGCTTTAGCCTGAGCGTGCCTCTGAGTTTCCAACTGTGTGAGATGAATTACAGTATGTGCCTCAGAAGTACCATGAAGGTGCTAAATTAATGCTTTCAGTGGAAGATCACAGGATGCTTTGAGTAAAGCCTTACAAAGTGCACAGTGTTCTTACACACAAACTATTTGGTATTAATAGTATCTCTTAAATGACAAGGAAGATGAAATGTGCCAGATTTGTGAAGCTGGAGAAACATTTGCTCGTTATTTTGAAAGAGGCAGGGAGTGTAGATGGAGAAGGGAGGTATGGAGGAAAAAAATCCCATGGACTGTCATCATGGATATGGTTTTGAAATCCTTCATCTTGTTTCCTCGTGTTTGTAAATCAGCTTTGTAGGTGGCTGAGCATTTCTGAGCAGGGTGAGAGGGAAGAAAGCGTTCACCAATGCAGAGTAATGCACAGCAGAGGAAGCTGCTGCTCAAACTCTTTAGTTGAAGAAAATGTAACAAACCAGGAACTGCTGTAGTCCTTTTCTTAAATAGGAAATGCATGCAACCACAAAAGACGAGCAGAGTTAAGTGACTGGCTGGAACCTATATTAGAAATCTGAAGTTACAAGAAACGGTCTTGGCCTACTTTGCCGTTTGGATCATACTTAAAAAGCTGAAAAAAAGGCCAATATGGAACCCGCCACCAGAGTAACAGTTAGTGGCATTTTAAGCTGCATGTCTGCAGTAGGGCTCTCCTTTCAAGCGAGGCCTTTATTTGCTCCGCTCGGTGTCACTGAGATGCAGGCACTCTTCATATCGTGTGTGTGTGGGAAACCCTTGCTGTCCTGTCCGAGCTGTCCCCAGCTCTGGAGTGTCTCTGTCTGCCTTGCCCAGGCTCTGCTTCTCCTCCGCCACAGGCTTGATGTGGGCTTACAAAAGTCGTTGAGTTCGCTTGAAACCAGCTCACAGAGAATGGGAAAGATTCATGTTGTCTCGGATGGCTGGAGCTTCTTGCTATATTTCAGTTATTTTAGTGGGTAACAGTGAGGTGTGAACTTCCTGTGAGCAGGTGAGAAGTGAAAGCCCTGCCTCTCCTTTGCTTGGGATACTAGCACGCTCAGAAATGAGGAAACTGTTACCCTTTAACTTTGGAGGTCAAAACACAAAAAAAATCTCCAAACCCCTCTTATTCAGAGAAGCAAGTCCTCAGCTTGGCCATTTAGGGATAGCTATGTGATAATCAAGGCGCTCTTCTGATGGGCAGGTTGGCTGTCCTTTGTTAGTTCTGACCAATGAAACATTTTATTTTGAAATGAGTTCTGGTAGATATGTTCTTAGCAATCAGGCAAATATCCTGGGGAAGGCTTTGTGGCTAGTAATTAATTCTGGTAATTAATTCTGCTGTTGAACTAGGGTTCAACAAATGGCTGCACTGGTTTTACTTAAGCAATGCTAACCTGAGGAGATGTGTTGAAACTTCTTTGACCTTTGTTAAAAAGTTAAAGCTCTATTAAACTTTAGCCTAGGAAAAGAATACCTTTAGGTCTACATTACGGTGTTTCCATCCCCTAAATAAATCCACGTGAGCAAAGCAGCACAGGGTACTTGGGTCTGGTGTCTAGACTCCTGCTTTTTAGGGAATCCTCTCATGCAGGCTGTAACATCAACTGACATCCAGCTCTATTGTGATGATGGGTTCAGACTACTCTGCTCCTCTTTATGCATGCTACTTTTCCAGCACACCATTGCAATGCTGGTGCCATTTGTCTAAAAGATAAAGTTCTCTTACTCTAGAAAAGCAAATGTAGTACAAGTAAATTGCTGCTTTTGTCTATAAATATTACTGCTATTTAATAACGATAGGCATTCTCCATTCTGAGCTGAAAGCATGAGAAGCCCTATGTTCTGACAAGTTGGTCTGACTCAGCTTCAACCATAGTTTTTTTTAATAGTCATTAAATACTTTATTGTATATAAAAAACAAAATAAAAACATTTTTGTATTGGAAGAATGAGTATCTGATATGACAGAATAGAGCAGAAGTTTATTACGCATATACAGTTGAAATAAGTTAACTTGTTTAAACTGTACTGTAGACACAGTGCTCCTGCATTTGAAAAAGTTTCATGACTCCATATAACCATATCAACATGTTTCCATAGTTAATTTCCAGCCTCCAATTGTATTATCTTTTGTCTAATGGAACATCATCATATTAAGTAAACTAATAACCATAATGTTAATGTTGCTGATGCTTTATTAGATACTACATTAAAAAAAACCCAAAACAACAAACTGCAATCCTGTATTCACTTAACCAGGATATGTTTTAACTCACGAAGCTTTTCTGTGACGGGAAAGTGAAGGTTACATTTCAGAATGCTGTATCCAGTGCTCAAAATGGACCAGTATACAATGGTATGCCATGCTGTTGCTTGTGAGGACATCAAATGTACACCCAGTGCTCTTCAGCATTTTTCTGCAAAGAGGAACACATTTTATACTGGGACTTCTGTCACATTTATGTATGTCTACATGTGTGAAGCAAAGAGAGAAATAATGGCAGCCAGTATAAATGGGTGCTGAGGCAATGAGATTATTTGGAAAGGGAAGGGAGAAGTAACTACAAGACTTTAGTTCGTAGAACTGAGATAATTTTATTTCAAGATCACTGATAATTATACTGGACAAAGTTATTTCTTCTTAAATTTGAAAATGGCACCAAAAATCAGGGGTATGGCAAATAATGACATGTCCTTTGTCACACAGGGGATTAATTTCCTTTTGGTATGGACTTATTCAAGTAGTACAAATGTTAGCACAGCCCAGTCCATCTCTGTACATTATGCAGAGGGAAGGGCTTGCTACCTTCTGGAGGGCAGTTTACATTGGAAGGGTGCTGGGGTGATGGTAAAAAGCTAATGAAATACGGAGTCCTTGCAGTGCTACTAGAAGAATGGATATGGTCTTTGGATGCAAAAGCCAAACGTGTCCTGTAGGAGTGTATAGTATTTTACCAGTGTATGATAGCACAGGATCATTACTGGAATACGCAGTCCAGTTCTTATATGCCTGCTTTAGAAAAAAATGCTTTAAAAAGAAAAAAAGGCTTTAGAGAGCTGAGAGATTGATTACAGTTTGCAAACCTGTTTTACTGTTAGATTTTTCTTTTTTAAAATAAAAAGCCTGGCATGCTTACTTTAAGTGAAGTGGCTGAGCTGTATTTTGCAAATATCTATAGAGGAAAGAAAGTACAAAACTCTTCAGTTTGGTAGGAGGAGGTGTAATGAGATCGAATAGCTGAAAGTTGAAACCAGATTAATCTGGGCTAGTTGTAACACACATTATTAAATAGGATAAATTACTCACTGAAACAACTCCCTTTGGATGTGACGGATTCTTGATCACTTGCTTGTGAGTTAGAACTACATGTTTTTAGCAAGGGAGATTACTGCTGCTGTGTAGATGTTCTGGACTTCAACAAGTAGTATATCTGCATGTAGGTTTGTGGCATGCCTTGGGTGGAAGGTCAGATGGGTGATCACGATGGTCTGTTCTGCTTTCCGGGTCTGTGGGAGGTGGATAGAGACCACCTGATGTTGTGAAATGAGGTACCAGCCAAGTCTGGTGTTTGTGCTCGTGTTTATTCCCGGTACCATCTCTAGTAGGCTGGTGAGGTTTTTCTGTTTTGTTGTTTCTTTTCTCTCTTTGACTGGGTTTTGATTCATGACTCAAAAGGGAGAAAACCGAATTTAAGTTCTGCCTGCCCATCCATGTAGAGAGGGGCATCTGTAGTTAGAGCAGGGAGAGTTCTGAGGGGCTTTTGTTTGGGTTTTTTCAGTAGTTGAGGATGGGGGGTTTTTTGTTTTGGTGTTTTGTTCATTTTTTTTAGGAAGATTAAAGAAGTCAGACAAATTCTTGCATCGATGCAGGTATTCTGCTGGAATAAAGTACGGTACAAGTAGAGAGGAAAATGAACTTATGAAAATGAACTTACGAGGGTTTTATGCAATTTTGCTTGATCTTTTGGGAAATAGGTGAATTTGCACAGGTCATGGAAAATGAAAAGCTAATGCACTAGGGACCCTAACCCTTAGGTAGCAGATTCAGATTCGTTCCATATCAGTAGCAACTGGAGGTTTTTTTTTCTGGTGACTGTTTGTTTACCCATATGCAATAAAGTTTGTCTTAATCTAATTTCAAATAGAGGAGTGTTTCCATCTCCACGTCAAATTTCTGGCACACTTTTTGCAATAAGTGTTGCCCTGTGTTTCCACAGAGAGGCAGAGATCGCACTAGTTGAGTTTCTTGCCTGCCTCTGGATTTGCCTCTTCGGGTCAGAGCAGAGGACACAAGGTGGAGGTGTGCAACACTGCTGCACCTGGGCAGCGGACCCAAGTTGGCAATTTGCTATTAGTTGCAGGGGTGAATATAAAATTCATATGTGCAACTTAATGTCTTAAAAACAAATGAATTGCACTTCTTGTCCCCACAGTGGTAATGCTTGTGTAGAAGTCTCTATCTAAACTGTGTTTGTGGGGAGACCTTTTGTGGAGAATGAAGTGTATATTTTAATGAAAATTCGGTGTACTGCTTGTGTTTGTGATGTTACGGCAGAGCTCTGTTTCAGTGGGTACAGGGAGCTCCTTGAGGATGGCAGAGAAAATGCCACTGCCTTCACTTCTGACACGTATTGAGTGTGAATTATTTATGGTACTTCACTGCAAATGGAGTGTTCTGTAGTATATGTGTAAATAATGAATTCTTTATGACAGGACATCTGTGTCTGTGGCTCCTGCGTCACAGAACAGGTTTTCTAAATACACTTTGTGATAAGTCCTTTTCCCAGGCTACCCTCTAATAAAGTACTTTTGTATTCCCGCTATATCTGTTATCCATTTTAACTCTGACTCGTAAATGATATATAGATACATATGTAAAAGCTTGCGCTGTTTGGTTTGAGTTGATATGGTGTTAAGTTCACTTTATAATAAAAAGTAGGTATCTTTATATGTAAGCATTCTGATTTTTGCGCTGTGTAAAATCAAGTTAGTGGAAGACCTATGTGCCATATAAATCAAGTTTACTTCTTCTAACTTTCCTGAAGAGTACTGATTTTTTTTGATTAATAAGAATTAGTTTCTGGTTATGCCACTGGTTTGTGGAGGTAATGAAAATGCTAAGTGCAGTGTGCAACTGAGAATGGTCATACAATAAATGGGGGATGATTGCCTGTTTGGCCCAGTATGTGACTTTGGGGCTAAACTCTTCCCTTGCTTGTCTGTGCAGTTTAAGTAGGACTCACTTGAAGGCTTGATTTGTGTAGGACCCTCCTACAGTGCGTTCCCTAACCAGACACTAGTGAAACTTGTCCGGCTCTTTAGGATAGTCAGTGGCAACACTGAGTGTAAACTGCATACCCTTTGCAAAATGTTAATACCGCCCTTTTAAGCATCCTGCGTAGTTACTTCTTGCCATTGGGTTGTGGAAGAGGCTGGTTTACCTGCTGCTGCCTGTGATCTCCCATGCGGGGAGTGTTTCGTGGCTCAGGAGAAGCTGCCACCTTGGGGGACCACAGCTTCGTGGCCGACCAGTGGGTAGCTGAAGGGGCCACCCTCGCCTGTGCTGACTGACCCGCTTGCGCAGCTGTCTGGTGAACCAAGTCACTGAAAGGATCCAAGCTGGAAAAATAACTTTCCAGGAGGAAAAGGCTAGTTTGCCACCCAGCCCCTTTCAGTGACCTGTTTTTCTGCATGGTTCGCAGAGGGATGCTGCTTGATCAGTGAGGGGGCAGCTGGCTGGGGTCAAAGCTGGGAGGTCTGTGGGGCAGATCAACGGCAGAGCCCTGGCGAGGTGGGAGGCTGGCTGGCCTGGTTGCCAGCCAGCACGGTCCAGAGGCATGTTTGGAGCAACTGTGGAGGGAGCAGTGCCTTTACCATCCTAGCCATGTTTGTGGGGCCAATGCAATACATTGGTTATGGTGCCACATGGATGAGAAATATGCTGAGAGGGGAAAAATGCTTTAGTTTTGGTATGCTAAAATAACCCCCCAAAATTGCTGTATTCTACTTTTGCAAGGAGTGTGGGGGAGTCATCTATTAAATCACCTCCTCCTGCATACCCTCCCTCGCTGGTGCGTGGTGCCCAGGCAGCAGCATGCCAGTCTGGTGCCCTGCCGTCCTCCACTCTCCCACCCATCACTTCTCTTCCCTTTTTTATCCCTGTAATTACTCCCAGGAACTTAGCACCCGTTACCAGTTGTCAGTCACTCAGTTTTGCAGCTGATGTACTACTAAGCCTTTTTAATTCCTTCAAAAAGAGGAAGAAGTTAATGCTGGATGCCCGCCTGCGCCTGTGCGGCTGCTGCAGTTGCTTAGCAGCCAGCGGGAGGCACTGGGAGGAGCAGCTCGCCCCTCCTTGAATCATCAGCAGAGAGAAACGAGAAGACAGTTATTACTGGTTAGGTTCATTAACATCTCTTTTTCTCTGTCTCTCCCGCATGCACGCACGCACACACTCACCTGCCTCTGCTCAGCAGTTTCTCAGGAGCTGTGAAATGGAGTCTCCTGCATTCAAGCAACCCTTGCTGCTCGCAGGCTCATGTGAAATAACGCAGTAACCGTCACAGGCGACTGTGAGGTCTCAGTCCGCACAGTCGCAAATGTACTGCATAGGTGTTTTACCATCTTTTGAAAGAGTGGGGTTGGTTAGACGCTTCGGGTGACGAGGTCGTGGTTTTACACATTGGCTTCTTAAGTTTTCCATTTTCAGTTTGCAGGGTGCTCGGCACTTCTCACCGCTTTTCCTCACAGGCTCTGACGGAGTAGGCTCTGCTCAATCTTCCTGTGGTAGCTGGAGACATCTCCAGCTTTCAGCCAAAAGTCATGGCTTCTTCTGTTACCAGGACTGGTAGAAGAGGATACATGCCCCTGCCTTGGCCACGCTGATGCATGGTGGTTGGGATCGCAGGTGGAGGGTGGGCTGCGACCGGGGGGAGGCTGATGTTTTGGGTTGCTCTGAGGCTGCCCCAGGGAAGAAAAACACCCTGAAAACACAGCGGGTGGATGAGGATGATGGTGTCTGTTAAACTGCCAGAGCAGCTTTGGTGCATGTAAGGGATGGAGGTGCCAGTCTCCGAAAGAGGATGGGTACTGAGATGTCATTTGTAGAACTTCAGCTTTGTTCCAAAGGGTTTTCTGTAAATTTGAGCTGGAGAAGAAAGGACGAAGAATGCCTCTAACTCCTGGTATATCCAATTAACTAGCTCGCTGCTTATCTTGCTGTGGTTGGAAGTGCCAGCGTAATGTACTGTTTTGGAGCAGCGACTGTCCTCAAAGTGATACAGCTGTGAAGTGTCCAGTGCAGCGGGATCCTTCCTTGGATCCTTCTCCTCTAAGGATGTTTATTTCTGACAGGCGCCTCTGACTTCAGTGGAAGTGAGTGATGTAAACAGAGAAGCTGCTGGCTGTAACAGTCAAATGTCAGCCAGTTTCATTTGTCATTATACTTTTCATTTTAAGGCAGGTTCCTAGACAGCCACGAACCTAGAGCTGGAGGAACGAGCACATGATTTATATGAAGAAATATAGCGGGTAGTACTTGGATTTTCTTTTTAAAAGGCTAATTGTGTTAATTTGCTTGAGACACAATTATCTCAATGGGATTGATTTGTTTAATTAACTCGGGCTGCCTGCAGGTTAAATAGTGAGTATAAATAGAAGGACAGTGGGGAATGCATCACTAATGTTTGTATTGCAGAAGGATTGACTCATATGTAAATGAAGTGCTGCAAGCCTGCCAGGCTAACCTAGTTCTGGGGTGGTTTCTAGATACAAAAATCTCTCATGCTGTCATGCATAACACGGGGCTCGTACACTCGGGAATATGTCAGTGGAGAGTGTACACTGTAGTACTAATGGCAAAAATACCTTGCTCCTGTTGTAAATACCTTGCATATGAGCACTTTTGGGGACACTGCAAAGGGATGGTGTCTGGAGGAGGCAGTTTGTGCCGGACCACTACTATGGTACTGCCCTGATGCAACCCAGCAGCTTCTTCGCTGTTGGCGCTCTGCTGAGAAATCAGTGCAGTTTCTTGTTCCAAGCATTGGAAAGACCACTTCCGAACAGAGAGCGCAACTACCCTGTATCTATCATCCTTAGTCTGAAGTCTCATAACAAAGCTTTATATGTCCCTTGTTCCTGGCTTCCTCTGCCTTACTGTGTGGGTATACCATTTCTCACTTCTGCAGAGGATTAGGTATCTAAAGGGACCAGTTCCGCAACGTGTGTGTGTGTCCTTTGCTTACTGTTTGCGAGGGCAGTACCTGATACTTTAATATGTCCTTTATCCAAAGGTGGACAGTTATGTTGAAGTCCCAGAGGGGAAATTCTGAGCCTTTTCCGTTAGTGTTTGGTCCTGCACCATGAAAATCTTACATCCTGCAAATACAGAGAGGACAGGCAGATGTTTCTGATTTTTCCCCTACCTAAAGTAACATACTCATTGTCATGAGCTATATAAAACTGTAGCCTTTCTCTGAATCTTTCAGAGGTCTTCGTCATAGCTTGTGGCAAAATATTGTGTAAACTGAGCACTGAATAAAAATAATATAAAAAAAAACAACAGAGCACCACCACAGAACCAAACCAACTAAACAAACACACATTTCCTTTTAGCAGCTTTAAGTGTATTGCTGTTTCAATGGTGCCCTTGCTTCTGCATGAGAAGAGTGTATAGGAGCACTGCAGTCTTTCATAATTCTTTTTTTTATATTCTTGATAATTTATCCATCTCCTGTTAGTGTGGTTGCTTCAAACTTTTCCATCTCTTTCTGTACAGAAATCTGTCTTTGTCCAGAATTATTCTTGTCCCCATTTTCTGAACCTTTTACTATATCTGCTATCTCAAGAAGAGATCAGATGATAAGAGCTGAACACAGCACTCTGATGGAGAACATGCTTCTGATTTATGCTGTGGCACAACAATGTTGTCGGTCTTGTCCTTTAGATAATCATATGAATGCTTTCGTCTTAGAAATGGTCTTTTTTTTTTCTATTTTAAAGTTGTATCTTTGCATATCTAGCAGTTTTTTTCATTTATCTGCTGAAGACTTGGTTCAAATATTGAGTTACTCCAGAACTGTTAAACCCAACAATGAGTTTTGAGTGCTTCGCATTTTTCATTTAAATGCACTTTGCTTTTTATTGATCTGCAGTGGATTTAATTTGCCCCTTGGCCTGGCCTTGTATGGTTCATCTGGAATTCTTTTCAGTCTTCTCTGGTTTTGACCAACTGTAAATAATTTTGTCATCTGTGGATTTTAGCTGTTCAGGTTCCTGGGGGGAAGGGAGAGGAGGTGTTGCCTTCATGTCTTTCCAGTTCATTCAAGAATACTTGAAACATTGCTATCCCCGGAATAGAGCTGAGGGCATCCCTCCTTGGTCTTTTCTTTGCCTTATTAAAAGCTGTTTCTTTTGTTCTCATGTATATTCTGTATCTCTCTGCTGCTTTCTAATCTGCATAATTGCTTTCCCTAATAAACCACAACTTTCTTAGTGGTGTAAAAGGATTTTGTCAAATATTGCTTGCAAGTCCAATTCCCAGCCTTTTTAAATCCATACCTATGTTGACAAGCCAAAAATACTTGTGAACAGCAAAGAGAAAAGTATGGAAGTGTGTATCTGTTGGAGAAGCTAACCTTGGAAAGCTGTATCCTGTTGAAAATACTTGATTTATGTGCATCAAGTCTATAGCTCTTCGACCTTCAGGACACTGTTGCTCTAGCCTTTGCTTGCATTGCTCATTGTTACATCCTAATCCTTCATTTAGGATCAGTCCATTTTGAATGCAGAGAACTGTTTTTCAAACTATTTCCAGTGACAGTAATTGTCCTGCTTTATTATTTGCCTCCTACCCGAAGGAGGTGGTTTGGGTTTATTGAGGGGGTTTTGGTTCTCATAGCAGGTCCCACAGCTTTTCCATTCCTGCCTTCTGATGAGAAGAATTCCTTTCTGTACATGTCACTTGAAGCCAGGACATCTATATATGTTTTAGACCGCTTATAAAAATAACGGAGCCCTAGAAGAAATATCATTGCTGTCTTGCTGTCAGCCCACTGAGTGCTGTTACTCTGTTATCAGGAGAGAGACTTCAGCCCTTCTGGTGTTTAACATAGATGCTGTTTTGCCCTAGCTTGTAAGCGTGTGTTTCCTGCCTGTGAAGTGGGGTGTACCAGGCCTTTGACTAGAACTAAGTTTACTGAGTAATGCCAGTTTATCTTTTTCAAGTAAATACTACAAAGGCAAGTGGTAGGGAGCCTTTGTAACTGGCATTGGTGATCTCCCGACATTGGTGGTTGTTAGGAGGGGTTTGATCCCCCTTCATAGCATCCCCTTCTGTTTGGGCTAGTGTAAGATGGCAATATCTGAGCATGACTTGAGATCTATTGAAGGAAACATTACAAAGAAACTTTGTTAAAAGTTTCTTTGAAGCTCAGGAGTTAAGTAATAGGAACTTTTCTTCCAAAGACACAATTTCTGACCCAGTTATATGAAGGGTTTTGTTGACATAAACCAATTTTGGTTCTGCCTTAAAACCTCTGTGGGAAAAGGTCTTTGTATGAGGTTTGGTTTTTGTTTGTTTTTTAATCTGTTACAGTACTGAAGTATTAAATAACTTAATACTGCAAGAACTTATTCTTTCCAGTCCATAGCTTTCACTGAGAAAAAGTGAGTGTGCCTCCTCAGAGGCACTTTGAAGATGATGCTATACAGACATGCAGGGATGCACGCGCACATGTGTGCACACACCCAAACGGCACTGATTTCAACTTTGAAAGTCTGGAGGGGTGAGGGGGTGAGGATGTGGAGGAGAGACACCACGCTGGTCTGTTTGGAGACTAAGACGGTGCATTTAACTTCAGAAATCATGAAGTGATTATTTTATGTGTTCAAAAGCATGCTCAGACATATTAAAAAGATATTTTCCAGTGCATATTATTTCTAAATTACAAATCCCTCACACAGGAAAGACACAGCATGCTTTTCTACAAAATTACAAGAAAGTTCCTTCCAAACTCCCCACAGTAGTTAACTAGAGCAGTTCCGGGCATTTTGTTGCTGTATGTTATCTTGAATCGGGAAGACATATCACTGTGATTGGTGCATTTAATGGCCATGCAGATTTCTTAAAGGTAGGTTCAGAAATTTGTACAGTAGATTATAATAGATTAGCATAGGCCAGGTAAGGCCCTTATGTCTTAACGAAAGACACATTAGGAACTTCAGAGGAAGTTAAATTTAAGTGAAATCATTATGTCTCTTGGAATGGACCCTTACAGGAGTGCAAACTCAGTAATGCAGCTGGATGGAGAAGCAGATTGCATGTGCTGCAGGGGCTGCTTGGAACGAGGCAGTACTGATATGGCAAACAGCAAAGGCACCTGGAGGTGGGCTAAGGAGTATGTTGATTTGAATCTTGGTTTATTTTTAAAAAGTTCTCCAGGATGATGATGTGAAACTGTCAAGAACCCTGAGGAATGTGAATGAAAAGCTAGAAGAGATATCAGGTAGGGAAAAGCTGTCAGAGAACAAGGATGGTCTGGAAAAGGTTCAAGCAAAATGCTTTTGGTTTTCAGTATAACAAAGGCTATATGTTGCTGCTCTTGAAGTAAGCCATGCGAAGCCCCAGCTGTCTTTTTACTGCAGAAATGCCTTTGTTCCTCTGTGGTATTTTAGAAAGCCACATCTTCAAGTAAAATTGAATTTGACTTGCCTTTGTCTTTATGTTGTTGACACTGAGTTACCTGCTTATTGGATACATGCTTGTCATGCAGGCTATCTAAGATGCCACCAAGGGGTGGTATCCTTGAAGGATGTTTTCCATGTGGTCCTAAAAATAATTCATTCTGAAATGGAAAATGTGTTTCTCCGTATTATTTTGTAAGATTTAAATCTTTTTTTTTCCCCTGTTGCCCTCACTGAAGTGCAGAAAATAGGTTGACTGAAAGGCCGACTATCAAATTAAATTTGTGCATGTTTTAAATAACTTTTCACATTGAATCTCTTGAGATTTTTATCCCTGTATCTGCAGAAATGTCAGTGTAATTTATCTTAGCCCAAGATTTTACCAGGGTGAAATCTCAAAAATGTATGCATTCGTTCCCTTCACCCTCTTTTTTTTCCAGTTCTACGCCAAGTTGTGCCTCTTCTCCCTTCCCTTGGGTGCTTTTTCCTAGTGCTACTTGCCCAGATGAGTTTAGGCTTGGGATGCACAGGCACATCTGCTTCCATCAGCCACTCCTCTGTGCGTGTATGGAAGCGTTTGCCACAAACCAACTTGTTCATCATGGTTGTTTGTAGAGACTGGAGCTGCTTCTTATAACTACATAATAGCCTGTGCGAGGGGAGGTGGTTACAGTTAGGAATAACTAGTTCATAAAGTAGGACAAAGCTGTTTTTACAGGAAAACTCGCTCTATTTTGCATCTGTTTCTTTTGAGTGATGAGTGGGGGGGAAAAAAATCATGATTTTTGCTCTTAATTCTGTGAATTCATGTAACGTTCAGAAAAAATGTGAATAGAATTTACAAGATTATTGCAAGATTATGCAATGGTCCCATATCTGTGAGCAGTTCAGGGAAAAAAAGTCACTGCTACTTGTACTGTCACTTAAATATGATATGAGAGAGAGACACTTCCCTCCCCTGCTTCCTGCCTCCTTTTATGTTCTTTGCACTGTGAATATACTAACATCTATTTGAAAGTTATTTTTGTCACCTAGGCCTTCTCCTTCACGTCTACCTCAGAAGCAATGCGTGCATCTCAGCAGCATGTGTTTGTTTAATCTAAGGAAGAGCAAAACTCATTCAGATGACTGCAAACAGGAACAATTGTTAGGCTGAGAAGATGATGGCATGCATTTGTTTATCTCACCTTTAAGGTGTTTTGTAATCACTTTTTTGCAGATCCAAAAGATTATTTCCTAGGAGATAATAGTTAATAGATGCAAATACTGTGTGAATTATACTCGCATCAGTCACCTTGTGCTACAATAAAGGAAGAGAAAGAAAATGGATAGCGGTCCTTGTTCTGCAGTGTATTGAGGGCCCTTGACTTGCCCTCAGGCAAATAAACAAAATGGTTAGATACAATAGAGTAGAAATTAATATTTTTTTTCCCCTCCCTCAGCTCCTCACCACTTCTAGTTTTGCATAGATGTGATGGAACTGTTGTTTTTGAGTGTTAAATAATATACATACTTATGTAAGAACAAGCTCTCTCCCTTTTTTGTGGGAGTGGTACTGTGTGTTAGGATTTTTTTTTTTTCCAGACACACGACTGCAGCTTTAAGGGCTGCTGAGGTTCTCGCAAAATTTCTTCCTTACGGTGCCGTCCGGTGGAGAAGGCCGGCTGCTCGGTGGCTTGTATGTGGTGCGGGAGGTGCAGCTCGGGCATTTGCTACGTGCCGTTCGGCTTTTGTTACTACGGCGGTCTAATAGCACACGCGGCACTTTGGTATGTTCAGCAGTCATTCTAATTTAGGTGGTTTGGTGTGGGTGGGCAGCTCTATGTGTCTGGGGGGGGTTTCAGCTGGGTGGGTGGGTTTGGTGTGTTTTAGTGTTAAATACAGTTCCAGCGGTGGCTTTCACATAGTTCTCCGGCGTAACAGTAGAAAAGTATTGGATCTTTGATGTTTGCCTTGCAGAAAGTTTTTCCTCCTCTCTGTTTTCCACCTGCCTTGTTGCAGCCCGCTTTCTTGTAACCTTGTCTTCGTTAGCAATGCATTGTAGCCTATCTACAAACCAAATGACTTCTGGTCCCTAAAAAGCTGATACTGGTTAGTTATAGAAAAGGTTTAACTGAAGTTCCTGCTGCTGCAGTTTATGACATAAACTGCAAAAGACAGCAGTATCAATAACGGGATGTTCTGAGCTGTCCTAAGTTTAGGCTCCTGACTGGATCAGCTAATTTCATTAGGCTCCTGACTTCATTAGGCCCCTTTGCAATCAGTAGAGACAGAAGGTCTTTTCTTAAGGGCAGCTCAGCAGGAACTGATTTTCAGTGCTCTGGATCACCTTCTTTTCTGGAAACTTTTTTCTTTTTTTCTCTTTATTTTTTTTATTTTAATTGGTGTGTAGGAAACTTGGAGAGATGAGCCAGCCAATTTGGCGTGGTATCAGTTGCACAGTTGCAACCACAGTTGTCAGGTAGGACATCTTTAGAGAGCAATAATGAAGGCCTTGGTCTGAAGTCCTGTTTAAATAGTTTGCCCAGTGCAAAATACTTTCTACAGCCTTGAAGGAATGCTTACATCTTAAAGAAATATGTATACCTGCATTTCTTGCTTTTCTAAATGCAGTAGGCCTTTGGGAATTGATAGAGATACAAGATCAGCTTCTGGATCGCCTCACTGTTAAGAGCAAAATACAAGTTGAAACTACCTGTAGTCAAATAGGTTGCAGAAAGTAACATGCATCACTTACTCCTTTCAGTGAAGTGCTTGCTAGCATATGAGCATCTGTATATGTACAGATCCCTCCTGTGCCAGTAACAGCTGTTGATAGGCATTTTCTATGATAACAGAAACTGCTTCAGAACATTCTGCTGAACGGAAGCCCAAAATGTTCTTGTAGGTATTTCTTTCCTAAGTGAACTGACAAGCCAGAGAGGAGAAGAGCATTTGAGAGAGCATGTGAGCGTTTGACGCAACCTCGTGAATTTGAAAAGATGGAAAATTTTGTATCTGGCATAATTTGGAAAAGTGCTGTTAAAGCAGACAAAATTTATTTTGTTTCCATTTTAAAAATGAAATGGAAAATTGCCATAGGAGTTTTTTTCCCCTGTGATGTTACATTTTTGAGTAAAAGCGTAACAACTTGGACAGGGCTAGTAGCTGGCTGGTGGAAGATTAGTCTGTACGAGGCTGTCCTTGTAGGGAAAGGTTGGGACAAATAATGTGGTGCGAGTCTGACCCCTTTTACTGAAGAAGCAGGTCTGCTGTTTATTACTGGAGTTGGTCATTCATGGCTGTAAACTATAAACTGAGGGGGAGAAGGATGCGGGTGGTGTAACCCCAACCTGTGCTGTTGTCATCCGAGGAGTGTATGGCGCCGTCTGCGGGGGGGATGCGCCTCGATGCTGTCACCAAACCGAATTTGGTGGCAAATTTGAGGGGTTTGCTGCTTGAACATGCAAGGCCAGTCCTTGGTGAACCTGGCCTGGTTTCAGGGAGACGTTTCAGCCATCATTGGGAAACCTTAATACATGTTGTCTGCTTGTGTACACTAGTTTCTTCCACACATGCATTTTTCCACTTGTCTTTTCCACTCTTCCCATTCATCTCCCGCATGCTGCTCTAGCTGCAAGTAGTGCAAAGGGGGTTGCCTGGGCAGACCCCAGCATTGCCTCTTAGGGCTGCTCTTCACTCTGTCTGAAATCAGTACATGTGGACTTGCTGAGCAGAAAAGACAGGTTTCTATCTCTAGTGGTCACTTCTTGGTTTTGAAGATGGAGAGAATGGGTTTAACTTTGTATTTTGATGGAATGTATATTTAAATTACTCTTAAAATTATATCTTAGGAAAAGTGTTTATTTATGGAAAAAGAGCTGTTTAGATAGTTCTTTGAGGTAAATGTACTTGTCAAAGAATTTCAGTCATATGGCCTTTCTGAATGCATTTGACATGATCGTTATTCACTTGCACCATTTGTTTCCTGTCTCATTATATAAGTTAGCAAACCACTCTAGGGTTACCTTTACTTTTATTTGCATTAGAAATTGCACCGTGAAAAATGTTCTCGTTGGGTTGCCTGCTGCTGAGCCAAGAGCTGTAAATAAAGTGGTTTCTGACTGAAATACAGGAGAACCACAGAACCATTATAATTAATGTACCCTCTGGTTTTTCTCTCTCTCTTTTTTTTTTGATATTACCACATATCTTTTTTTATAAAGTGAACCAAGTTTCTCTTCCTCCTAGTTATGCTTAACTTGAAATAGTCACTTCTTGCTGAACCAAGTGCTCCAGGTCTCTGCTTGACATTTATAGCCTTCTGCAGGTGTGCCTACCTCTGATGCTGTTAGCGTTTCTGTATGCTTTTCTGGGTAAGTGAACAGTGCTAGGAAGAATACCTGACACTGCTTTTTTGCCTTTTTTTTTTTCTTTAGTTACAGAATTCACTTATAGAGAACAACACTGTTAGACAGGAGTAAGGAAAAGGTATTTTGTGGGAAAGCATCTGTGAGAGCATCTTGTGATCTGCAGGCAGATGTTACTGAGAAGTGGTTTGCTGTTTTTGACTGGGAGGGTGGGCACATTTTGCCACTTGTGTTTTAATGGAATACTCCATCTGCTGTCTAGCCAAATCTCCTTTGGAACATGGAAGTTTTGTGCCAAATGTAATATCAAATCAAGAGAAAAGAGGTGGGGTGTTTTCTTCAGTATGCTGTAAATGTTAAAACTCAGTGTGTCTTAGAGGGTGGGTAAATCCAGATCTTTTTGTGTATTTGGTTCTTTGCTTATTTTAAAACAGCAAATATATGTAATTCCAGTTGGTTGTTAATATGGAAGCACATAGGCAAGTATTCTTTTTATCTGTAAACAGCTGTTTTGTTGGGTTTTTAGTTAACTAATTTAATATTATCTGCTTTATTCATAGAATTCTCATCACAGACTATCTAATGTGTTGGATTCCTGCCTCTTGTGATAAATGTTATTTTTACCCTTTTTGCAAAGGCTGGTGCTATGCCACTAAATAGATTTAATTTTTTTTTCTCCCAGTGTTAAGGAGGTGCAGCAAGTATGTCATCCATTCTTAAGATTCAGAATTCATAATACTCATGCATTTTGTGCTAATCATCTGCAGTTCTAATTTTTAATTTTCTGATTCTGTTTATTGACATGGTACGTACTTTTTTGTTCAGGTGTGACAGTCATGAATCATTTGGCAAGTTATTTGATTCACATGGATGATTTTTTTTTTTTTTAAAGCACCGGGGGGGGAGGAGGAGAACTCTTTTCTTGCTGCTTCACCAGATTAAGGAGTAGGAACTGTGAGGATTTTTCCTTCCCCCTGCTTATTAGAAACAAAGCAGATGCTAACAGCCTTGTGAGGCCAGAACGGGCCATCTGTGGTGGCCCTTTAGGCATGGGAATGGAGTAAAAAGCCTGAGTTGTGTCAGGATTTTCCATCTTGCCTAAAGTCTTTCAGTTTAGGACTTTGCAAAAGACATGAACCCCCTGGAAACTGTGACATTCTCAAGTCCAGAGCAAGTTCCTTCTGATATTAACTCGATATTCAGGAGATAGTTTGTCCTTTTGAGGATATGGCTAAAATGAAAATAGAAATGAGGCTACTGTCTCACTAAAGACTTTATTGAGCATCATCTTGTTGTTAAGAGCCTACAAGAAGCTGAGAAATAGAACTGAGATCTGGAAGAAGTAGGTGATGGTGATTTAAAGTATCTGAAACTGTTCAGGTAATATGTACCAGAAGCCTCTTGCTGACTCGGTGTCCTATGCTTGAGGGCATATAAAATGTGCCAGTCTCTTGCTTGTGTAAAAGATCTGTAATTTTGACAGCAGACCAGTAAAGTCATGTCCACAGAGTTATGCTGCCATTTTTTCTCCAGGTTAAATGGACTGTGTAACCCCCAAAAGAAGTAGAAATAGTGATCAACCACAGATTGTAGAGTGAAGCTGTGTCTGTTACCAGTGGAGTTGTGCAGACTGCACTCGCTATTCTTTGCACTTTGAAAAGTATGAAGACTTATGAGCATTTCCAAATTTCATCTTCCTCAACAAACTCATCAGAAGCCTCAAATTAGCAAGGTCTAAGGTCTATCCATCTCAGGATTGTCTTAAGTAGTCCTATGTTGTCCAAAGAAAATTATTAGTAATGTGTGTTTTACTATAAGAAGTATTTTTCAGTTCAGGACTTCATAGTTCAGACTAGTGAATAAATCATCAGAATCTCATCTTCAGGTTCTCCTGACAGGAACGGGCATTTCTGTTGGAAACAAGGGTATAATAATTTATCAGAGGGATCTCCAGGACCATGGTCTGTAATTGTACCCTGGTTTGCTGGTGAACATAGGGAAGCATCACCAGCTGCCTCAGCACTGCCTGCATTCAGTTGTGCACAGAGTACCAGAGAGATGTTCTTCGTCTTACACAAACACAGAAAGATTGTCTCCATTCATCATCAGCTCCTGGTGTATTTGTGGCCTGCAATAGGTCACGTCTGAAAGGAGAGCACTCCAAAAGGCATCGGAATGGAAGAGCAGACTCTGGGTTGTGACTTTTGCTGGTATACCAGGGACAAAAAGGGAAGGCTGGAGCTGGCTAAAAGTAAGGCACACCAGACTGGCACTCCTCTGTTTTCAACAGTTGTTTGCATTGTGCAAAACCACTGTAATAGTGTTTGAGAAGAGACCATTATCTTATCTGTGTGTCAGTGGGCTGGCTGAAGAGAAGGTCTCTGGGGAATGACGGCTCAGGCTTGCAGGGTTTCAGAAAGTGTCAAAAAGTTTGATAATTCCCTCACAGGTCTCCCTGTGATGGAAGCCAACTTTATACCATCCCCCTTTCTGGCAAGCACAGGAGATCTCAAAGGAACAGGGTGTTATGGGTAGTTCATTCAAACCATGTCAGCCTTGGAGAACTCAATGCCTGGAGTTAATGAGATTACCACTGAAACTTTCAGTGTGCAAAGGAATTTCAGTCCACTATTGAATCTAGACCTGGGTAAAACTCATATGCAGAAGATGAAAATAGAGATGTAGCTTTTGAGATAGCTAGGGATTACTGGAAAATATACCAGCAGGACAGTGTGGGACCACATAGACTTATCTTAGTCCTGGATTACCAGAGGTATAATGCAGGAGAAGATGAGGTAAAGAATGCTTTAGTGTTTTTCTGTAAGATGGGCTTCTTCCAAGCCAGTGCCCTGTAGGAAAGCTAAAATAAAAATCAAATCTATAGCAGGGTTCTTAATATTTAAAAAATAAAATTAAAAAATTTAGGCTTACTACAACTCTTCACTTTTCAAAGATAATCTTTAGACATTCATGTCATTGTATAATCTGGTACAGCATCTGATACATAGACTTTTCTGTAGCTTGAAGTTGCAGTCCAGGAATGCTAACAACACAGCAGAAAGCAGTACTCTTTCGATTAGCTTTTGTCTTGTGCAGTTACTTCTTATCCAGAAGGCTTGTCTCTGAATCTTCCATAAGGACAATTTGATTTAAAAAAAAATTATTTTTTTAGGTAGGTCCATTGCTTATTAAAAAAGAAAGCATTGTTTTGCACAAGCCAAAATCATATTGCTGTTGTTCTGGCCTGATTCTTGGCATCTGAAAGAAAACAAATGTTTGTACATTATGTATTTGGAGGCAATTTTAAATCTTATATGCAGTACCTTCATTATATATTATCCGTCCTTCTTATCATCTTTTAACTGAAGCATAGTAATAAGAATTCTCCATTGCAAGGTAAAGGAACAAGTGTAAGGTTGTACATACATAGGAGAAAATCCTTTAATAATATTGTAGCCCTCCCCAGGAGGTCTCTGCTTGAGATCTTTGTCACATGAGACTGCTATTTGAACACCTACCTTATGCTCATGCAGGTTAATGCTTTCCTCCTTTGAATGTAGTCTTAGGGGAAGGCTGTTCTGGAACGCCCCAGCACTGTGCTCGGTTCAGTCACTGTGTGCCTGCTGTCAGCCTTGCTGTTGGTAAGGGTGAGTCCGGACTCCCAGATGTCAAGCAATGAAGTGCACGCCACCTGTATGTTTTTTTTGAGAGAACTCTTTGTATCTTTTGTTTTTGTTTTCAGTAACATTGTATCCATTTTCATAAAAATATCCAACTCATTATTCAAATAATTTCCAAGAGATGCCTTTCTTGTGTGACTTGCATCAATGCTAAAAAAACCCCTCAACCAAACCACAAACAAAAAACACACGCACCCCTCTCCCCCTGCCCCCAACAACCCTACCACTCTAAGGAGAAAGTTTTGCAGCCCGTGCCTAAGATAAGGACCATGAGATTTGACCAAGAGCAATAAAGGTGTTTCCTTAACACAAATGCTAGTGTTGTGCCATGGGAGCTAAGTGCAGGGAAACAAAGGCAAGGCTTAGCATCTCTTCAGGCCACACAGTGATGACGCCAGCCTTCACTTAGAAGTGGGCCACTGTGCTTTCTGAGTGGGAATATTTTTCATCATGGGAGGGGTTTTTGGAGACTTGACCCTCTGCTAGGCTGCACGCTCTCCCTTCCCTTGTGTCTGGCCATGTTGAAGCTTTGGGGAGATGTTTAGTTGCTGGCTCTAGGTAAGAGGGGCTGAAGCACTGCCTGCTCAGATTTGGCTGGTATTGCATGAGTTGTCTTTGCTTCTGACTTGCTCAGCACGTTTGTGATGTGTCTCACCTTTCATTTCTGTTGCAGTTGTTTTTACCTCCTGTTTTAATTGTGTTTTTTAAATCAACTCGGAATCCCTCCTCGCCCCCCTTCTACAGCTCCAAGTTACATTCGCTGGTATTTGCAGTGATGAGGGCTGTTAGAAATGGCATTATTGGTTGCACATTTCAGTTGTGAAGAAGTCTACAGTCAGAACTAAAAATACCTGAGGTTCATGGCATTACTTTTCAATCCTCTGGTCACGTTGCTTGTAGCCACTGTTCCTTGGGCAGTTCCCAGGGATGCATCAGTGGGGAGGCAAGCATCCATCCTGCTCCGAGTTACAAATTACTTTTCCAGTCAGATCTCCTGGGTAGGTACTCCAGAGGGGCTTGAATCTGCTGTAAGTGAAAAGTGAACAGAAGGGAAACCACGAGTGTGACAGCACCACCATCTTCTTTCCAGAACCCTGTAGATAAATCAGATAACACTGTTCTGAGAATTGCTTGCTTACTAATTATTGAAATAACATTACCTTTTCTTTGTGTTTGTAATTAGCATTTCAGCTTGAGTCTAGGGCTTGATGATAAATGAGCCTTATATGTCATAGGTTCAGTAAATGATGAAAAACTGAAGTCTGTGTTTGCTTACTCCCTTCCTCTGCATAACAAACAAAACTGAGCTGATCTCTAAGTAGGAATGGTGTCAGAAATGATGTGGTCTAAAGGAGGAGGTTGTTTTTATTTTTATTTCTCCATTTCCTCATCGGGTGGCTCACAGTACATGTAAACAATGCAATAAATAAATACTGTGATAAGTCCAACCTTAGCTAAGATAACCATGGAAAATCCTTTTATGCGTTTCTAAATCAGAGGATAAAAATATCTCTCCTGCAAACTGGTAGGAGAATTATAGAGTAAGTCTTTAAAAGCATGATCTGGAGCAGCCTAGATTTCCAGATAGCACACTCTGAAACTTAATATCCACATAAAACAATTGATGAAAAAATGTTGATGTAAAAATATCATGTATCCATTTGAGATAACAGTCTTTTAGAGAGAGAGAGTAGGCTGAAAAGCTAAGGCAAACTCTATAAAGTGGTACTGAGGTTCTGTCTGCTGTGCTGGCTTGTGGATTTTGAGACTCAGAACTTGATACGCAGGCATCTGAACAACACCATGTCTGAATGCAAGACTTATCTGAGCGGAATTTATGCTAGGTGTGTTATCTGGTTTGTTCAAAGATATGAGCTTGTTCTGAAGATGTTGGAGGTCTTTTGCAGACTGTTTGGAGAGATAATTCATGGAGGTTTCTCTAGATGACAGCAAAAGAGAAATCATAGATTTAGCAGAAGTCTGATGTCTCAAGAAGAGAAAGAGAAACGAGTGAGCGGACTGTGAAGGTTACTCCAGAGGGGAACCTCAGCAGCTTGAGTAAATGGGACTTTATATGTCCACTGCTACCTCCTAGCAACCAAAATTTTTATGAGGTTCAGTTGGCGCACATCCACTTGCTTGGAGGGCGATTATGCATAATTCATGCTAGATTCAGGTCACTGTGACCTCAGACAAAATTGAGGCTTGAAATGAGAGGTGATCCTTGGGCCCCCTGTTGCAGAGCCCCCAGTTCCTTCACCTTCGTGCAGAGCTCTGTGTCAGGACGCCAGCTGTGTCATGGAGAAATGCGGGCAGAGCCTTCTGGTTCTTGAATTGTCTGTGACAATAACTCAAGCTCTATCTGTGGCAGAGCTGAAAATGGTATGAAATGGTCAGGCATACGTTGCTTTCAGTAGGAAGTGTGGTGCTTGGTAACATTCCAGTAATTCTGAAGGATGACTTGGTCAACTGCTACGTAAGGTAGAGCCGTAGATGACAAGCAAGTTTATCACCTTCTTCAAAGTGTTTCCTACTTGAAATTCATTTCCAGGAGAAGTTCCTATGGTGTGGTACTGTGCCTGCTATAGAGAAAGCTTCCTCCCTGGTGCTTGTTAGGCACTCTCTGGAAACTCCTTTCTATTGTTCTGCTAAGAAACAAATTGGCATTTTTGTCAGCAAAAAAGCATTAGCCATTAATTTATTTAAAAGGCCCTTTCTTAAAGGTGCTCTTTTGTTCTTTTTTTCCCTCAGTTGTCCACACAATTAAACAAACAAACAAACAAAACAAACACCACCACCCCACCCCTTGCCCCCCAAAAAGAAAAAAAAATATCCACTGGCCAAATAATTCTCCTTAGCCTACCTGGGAAGGGAGACATTACCCTAATCTGTGTTTCTCTCTATATTTCTCTTAGGTAAGTGTTAATCAGCATGAACCTGCTCCTTGCGGAATGATATGCGTTTACTTTGTCACTTCTATATCAATAAAATACTTTTGTAAGGTGTCCTGTGTGCTTTATCACAAGTTGGCAAAACTGCAGAGAGTGTTGTGCTGCTGGACCTGCATTTAGTATGGGTAATACTTTGAAAGTCAAGTTAGAGGGGCTGGGAACATGCATGCTCCAAAATTTAGGCAGTCTTCTAAGAGAAGTCATAGAAGCCAGTTCTCAAAGCTTCAGAGGCTGTGTATCTGTACCTGCAGGGTAACTGGGCAAAATGTTCATAGCTTAGCTAGGAGACTTTTTGGGAGCATTGTTGTTATTTTTACAAGTATTAAATGCAAAATCTGAATCTGTTACAAAAATGTGTCCGTAAGCTGTGCTTAGCCATTCCCTCTTGCCTGCAAGCTGAAGGTGCTATGGTATTAAAAAGCATCATCCTTTCCCCTTTTCTGTGCTACTTATGGTTATGTGGAATACTAGGAAAGGAAACTGAGGATCGGCAAATACTACCTGCTCTACAGAAAAGTCTGTACAAGGGAAAAGATTTCTATAGGGATAGCTAAGAGCTTTGAATGTAATGAAGTAAATACTCAGCGGAGCTAATACTTGTGGGGAATAAATTCTTCACAGAAAGTTGAGAAAGCTTTTGAGTGTCAATGTTCTTCTGAAAATGGTAAAAGTAATTGTAAAAGCTGAATGGCGTGGCATTTAATTATGTAAGGAACCAAAGGGGCTAAAAAATATAATAACCTGGTATATCAGAAAGCAATTTAAAATATAAGCTAGGGAAAATGGAATATTTCTGTCACAGTAAGATGAATTCCACCACTGGCTGCATTGATTTCATGTCTCAAGTTTTGTTCCAAACAGATCTGTAACTATGGAGGGAAGGGGGAAAAAAAAGGGCTACTTTTGTTCCCTCGACCTCCCAAGCCAGCCTATTTCCCTTCTCAGCAAGAATGGTCTGAAAGATTTGGATAAATATATAAACAGGACTTAAGAATTTAATTAGCTCTGTTGGTTGTTCAATCTCCAGTTGTCTGATTTAATTGTCCCTTTCAAAGGGATCATTTGAAGCAGAGCTCCATATGCTCTGTGAATGTCAGTAAACTAAGCTTGTTAGTGTACAGTGCGAAGGCCAAAGCTGAATTCTTCTGGGTATTCACAGCCTTCAATAAATAGCGTGGCAGTGCCAAGGAGGAATCGTTCTTACGCCCACTCACCCTTAAGATGTTTCCCTTCAATTCAGAAATGAATATTCAGTTGAAAAGTTATTATACATCTTGTGTCTTTCAAAATATCCTTTGCGCTGCATAGGAGTCTGTCTGCAGAGGGGTGGGATGGTTGGTTTTTTTTTTTCCCCTCCTACCTTCTGCACGGAGGATCTGGAGCCAAGCAGTAGCTGTTAGACTTCTAGGTTTGTCTGCTTATTTGTTTGGGGTGGCATTTTTTGGGCCTAGCAGTGCTGTTTCCTGAGCCGTGGAGCTCCTGCATCATCTTCTTGGGTCAGGGGATGGCACGTCAGCACGGCACCAGAGGTCCAAGCATTAGGTTGTCAGCATCTTGACAAGATCTTTCTGCGAAGTGTTGTCAACTCTGCCAAAGTGGAGTAATTAAGGCTAAAGTTTATTATGGGGAATGTCTGCTTGAAGGGTTTTGGAGGTTTTTTTTGAGTGATTGGGGAATTTCATTTAGGAGAGTGGCTGTTTTCCAGTAATTTTGCGAAGGGAAATAATAGTTTGAGGGTTTTTCAAGGAAGCAGGGTTGTTTATTGACGTCATTGACAGCGATGATTTTGTTTGAACAGTTTCAGTCACCTCGTAGTTTAAAGTAAGGAACTGAAATTTTGCAAGAGTGTAGGCTTACAGTATTAAGAATAACGAAAAGAAGGGCTGGCTGAAATGTGTTGCAGGAGAACTCCTTGTACTGAATGATTGGATGATAAAGTGCCAGAGGAAATTGCTTGTAGATAAACGAAAGCAATGCATGTGGGAGGAGGAATGGGGTCACAACGCGGCATATGCTCTGATGAGTGCTGCACCAGGTGTTACTGCTCTGGAAGGAGCCTTTGTGGTCGTCCTGTAAAAATGGCAGCGTAACTATCGGTAAAATGAGTGTTAGTACTCATTTGTGAAGGAACAGAAAACAAAACAGAGAGCATAAACGTACAGCTGCGTAAATGTGTGGTGCTCCCGTCTTCACTACCATGTGCAGCTCTGGTCCTCCTGGTCCATCTCACCTCCCCCAGTCCACAAAAGGTTGTAAAGAAGAAGAAAAATCCAAAGTATGGGGTGACAAAGAGCCACCATGAGTCCTCGGTCTAGAAAGTACCTGACATGGAAGAGACCTGCAAAAATTACAAATGTCATGAAGAAGGGGATGGGCAGTGAGTGTCCACTGTCCTTCCCAGGAGAGGAGCATGAAACGAGCGTGTGAGAGCTGTGAAGGGGAAGATGATAGTTCCTCGGGTAGCTCTGGGGCTGTCAAGCTTGTACTGCCATCCAGGATGCTATCAAAATTCAACATGGAGAGGACAAGAGATGGTTGTGTGGCAGAAGGTATAGGTCATGGACCTGAGGGAAGAGACCAGAGTAGAGGCAGAGGAGAGGAGACTGGCTAGGTACCAGAGGGATGACGCCTGGCATGACAGAAAAGAAAATGCATCTTGGAAAGGGACTCAGTTTTGGAGAAAGGACTGGCTTAGGGAGAGAAAGGAAAGAAGCAGACAAGCGCAGGAGTTGCAGGAACGGGCAGGCAAACCTCTGCCTACCCAAACATGCTTGCTTACAAAGTAGGGATCAGGACAGGATTGTCAAAGTGAATCTGAGGTTCTGCTGTTGGCAATTACCTCTCCAACTCAGATGAATGTTTTGCTAGCGTGCCTTCCCCTGGCGGGTGACAGCCTGTCACTGCCATAATTTTACTGTATTCAACTTGACTGGTCTGTGTAGAGGCCGTATTAGACTGACTGAAGAACTGTTCCAGCTTTTAGACAATACCATGTAATGGAATATCCTTTTTAAATGACACCACACAGATTAAGATATTAAGCCAACCTCTTTCAGATTAAATGCCAGAATGAAAGTATGCTTTTATAATTTAATTTTAGCCTTGTTTTACATAAAGGCACTTTATGAGAAAACTGTAAACTGCATTTGTTTTTTTTCCCCTCCAACAAAGCTCCTGTCCAGCTTAGTACATATAATGGATTTGCTGTGAAGACAAATTAAACTCCTATAGAGGGAGGCTGTGTTGGATCCCTGATTAATTTGCTGTAGTTGTTTGAAGTTATGTAATGAGAGATGGAAAGAATTGCAAGAAAGAGTATTTTCTAGCCCTGCCTGAGAGAACTGGATTATATTGTGGCCAGTGCCACAGAGCAGCCACCTGATGCAGTTGCTCAAGGCAGGCATCTCCTGGGTAGTCACCAGTTACACTGTTTGCTTTGTGTGACTGGTAGGCATCTGACCAGTAGCTCGAGTCAAAACTGCTTTAAACAGAATCTAGTGTTGCACAGCATCTGTTATATGAAGGGCTGGATCCTACACGTGAAAAACTAATAGATTTTGGAATTTGTAATCTCTTTACCATAGCTCCTCATCTGTAAGATGTGTCGTTTGTCTAAGAGATTCGCTGTGGAAATAAATGTAATACAATATTCCTGAAGCATTTCAAAGATGTAGAAATGAGCATATAAAAATAATCTTGCATGCATGAAGAATCCTGTCCTAAGAAGAGAATTTGAATTCCTAGAGTTTTTTTAAGAAATAAGGTGAAATGAGAAAGCTGAACATGGACCAGGGAAGGGCAACAAAATCATGAAGTTGATGGTTAAGAGAGGACTTCCAGCATGTGGGGAGAGACTGTGCTCTGATGTAGTTTAAGAGAATCAAATTAATGGTTCAAACTATTGATGACGATAGTTCTGGTACTTTCAACTTTTTTGTTGCTGGTTTTGCCAGTTGATATTACAGTCTTTGTTGGTATTGCTGGTTTAATAAATGTACTCTGTTGTTGTTCTTATGTTTCTTATCTTAAGGTGGCTTACTCTCCCCTTTTCTGCTCCAGAAATAATTAAATACTGTTTAATCATGACCAACCAATTTAGATAACAGGATGCTTTCAGTCACTTGTTGCAATAGAAATAATGACAAATAGACTACAGAAAACTCTTGTGTTTCATTGATTTAAAGTAGGTGACGTTTATTAATTTCATGGGAAGGTTATCCGCTGGTGTTTGTGTACAGTTAGGTAGACAGGCAGCCACTGGGCAGGAGAAGAGAAATCCCAAATGACTTTTTTTTTTTTTGGTAATCTTTCGGAATGACGTTTTGGATGCTGTGATGGTGATCTATGGGAAGTCTGAGTTCCCAACTTTAACACTTCAGTTAAGTTCTAATGTCAAACGATACAAAAGTCCGTCCTGTTAAAGTAAATATAGCTATTCTAGAAGGGTATATGTCTAACATTTCACTTTACTTTGGTAGAGGATACGTGTAGATAGTCTTTGATCTGTATTGTTCTTTTAATATCTAAAAATCTGCCATGCGACTGTGGCATTGTCCTTGGAAGCACGTGGCCTGTGTCAGGCACACTTCACCAGCCCATGGAGCACGTGCGTAGCCTTCCTTGATGTCACTGCTCTTTGTGGTGGTTGAGTGGGGCATCTTCATGGGCCAGATGAAGGTTCTCCTCATCCTAACCTGCCATTAGGCCTCAGAGCAGTAGCAGACTTTCAGGAAGGGGATCAGCATCTCAGAGCACTATGTAATCACAGCGGAGGCTGAAAGACCTCTAGGAAATGGCTCTTTATGGTGACCTGCAGCCAAGGGGAGCTGAAGTGTGGCAACAAAAATGCTGCTCTCAAGCTGCTGCCGCAGCCTCGTGCTGCAGGTGGCGGAACGGGTACTGGTGTTTGTGCCATCACTTCTAGAGCAGCACTGTGTCTTTCTGCTTCTCCTTAAATCCACTCTGTGAAGGCTCCTGTAGGACTAATTCAGCCTTCATCTAGAAATGTTCCTCTTGTGTTGCACTAACTTGCAGGTAGGTGGAAACTTTGAGTTTCTGAACTGTAATGTGGCTGAAGAAAATCCCCATTCTTTGGTGTGTTGCCTAGAGTTTTACTGCCAATCCTGCATTTTATCCCTGGAAAAATACCTGGTTTAACTTTCGGTGTGAAGCTTTGCTGATCAATACGTTACAAGCATAGTAAAGTTCAAGAAATTGCCTCCATTACTATCTTGAGATGAGAAATTGATTTAGCTGCATTCTCTCTCTGCTAATTCGTCTGTGCTTTACGTTCCCATAAACGGTATTATGTGCTCCTTATTTTCCAGCAGTGTCATCAATCCTAATGAAGAGAGAACAACAAAAATTTACATTGTGTGTATGGGGTAGCTGATATCTGACTTAGCTTTTAATTTGTAAATGTTGCTGTAGGCTTTGCTTCTCAGCTTCTCCTTACTGTGCTTTAGTTACATGCAAAATCTAGGGGTTGGGATGGGAGCAGAACTGAAGAATATGGCAAAGGAATATGAAGTTAGATGGCTTTTCAATCTAAACCTCAAAAAATGAGAAGCTGATTAAAATTTAATGAAAGGAATTAAAACCTCATTTGTGAATTTTATGTACTTTTGCACTGTTTGGTCCTACGTTAATTACATTGGGATTGTTCTCAGTATTTATCAGCCATCAGTTCACTACCTCTGGCTCTAAAATGCCCAAAGTTTTATTCTTTAATTATGGTATTATGTATGAGAGCTTTGCACGTATCTGCTAATTTACATACAACTGCATATGGGTGGCATTGTAGCTCTGATGATGAAGGTGGTATAGTGGGAAAAGCAGCCACAACGAGTAAGAAAAACAGGAAAGGGTTTTTCTGGGCATTCCTGTTGCTGCTTTTCCCAGTGTCCATCAGCCTGGCCTCTGTAGAAAGTTGCCTGGGATGGTTTGTCTGCAGAATACTTTGGCATTTTTAGGTTTAACACTAGCATTCATTGTTCCAGAGCAGATAGATAAATGAAAAAGAAAGCAAAACTGTGCACTGTGACCTTGTCACTGCTTATGATATAGCAGTTATTTTTTTAAATGAAATTTAAACATCTTGGCAGGTTCTAAACAGCTGTCTTAAACTGGGGCAAAAAAAACCCCACCACTTTTTCTCTTTTGGCTCCACTGATGTTAACCTTGGTTTTTCCCTGTGTCTCTGAACATTTCCTGTTACAAACACAAAGCAATGGTATACACCTGTCAGTTTTCTAGAAGATTCAATATGCCTATTACAGATTTAAAGGTGTTAAATATCACTATAAAAAACAAGTTAGATAAAGCATTAAGTACATGTGGGCTTACTAAAACCTGTCTTATTTCAACGAAAATGAAAATTCATGGGATTTGCTGAGAAAAGCTGTCAGCAGATAGGATGCAAGCAAGTAACGAACAGTGTGCTTTTGGGGACATTTGTAGCATTTCAGCTCACATTTGTAGCAAGACATGGACCTGCACAGGTTTTAGTTACTGGGACTCAATGCAATAATGTAAGCAAAAAAAACTCACTTGGATCCAAGAAAACCCATGTGTCTCTATGCGATGCTACCAGCATTTACCATCAGCTGAGGTGTTCTGTCAAAGACAGACATTTTGGGCAGGTCAGGCTTTGTAAGGAGCTCCACTGTCTCCTGTGGCGTGTGTCTTGATGGAGAGGGTTGATGTCTGGATTGTGCTGTGGACCTCTCTGTTTCCTGGGGGCTTGGGGGAAGGTGAAAGAGGAAGCAGAGGCTGGTGTTGGGCAGGGCAAGGGAGCTGCTTGGGTTCGTCTCCCCCACCTTGCTGGTGGGCTAAGGGAGGGCACTTGTTCTGTGCAAGGAACTGCTGGACTTGGGGGGCGGCTTCTTGCTGTATGTAGTAGTGTCACAGTGCTTGGGACCTATTATCAGAGGTTTTTAAAGAGTAATTTAAACAAGTGAATCTAGCTTGAAGGTGAGAGAAGGAAAACACTGATCAAGGTCACTGAGGTTATCTGTGCCCTTTTCCCACAAGCAGTCTTTTATACAGTTTCTTCTTAAGCCTGGAATGACTTTCCAAAACCTGGCAGGGCTTGATACGAATGAAGAGTTTCCCATTGACATCACTGAGCTGTGAATTGCACCTTAAACTTCCAGGCTTGTTTCATAGAATCATAGAATACCAGGTTGGAAGGGACCTCAAGGATCATCTGGTCCAACCTTTCTTGGCAAAAGCACAGTCTAGACAAGATGGCCCAGCACCCTGTCCAGCTGAATCTTAAGTGTCCAATGTTGGGAATCCACCACTTCCCTGGGGAGGTTATTCCAATGGCTGATTGTTCTCATTGTGAAAAATTTTCCTCATGTCCAATTGGAATCTCCCCAGGAGTAACTTGTACCCATTACCCCTTGTCTTCTCCATGTGACTCCTTGGAAAAGGGGAGTCTCCATCTTCTTTGTAGCCACCCTTTAAATACTGGAACATGGTGATAAGGTCTCCCCTAAGCCTTCTTTTCTAAAGGCTGAACAAACCCAGTTCTCTCAGCCTGTCCTCATATGGCAGGCTTCCCAGTCCTTTGGTGATCTTCGTGGCCCTTCTCTGGACCCTCTCCAGCTCAATCCACTTCTTTTTTTGTATAGCGGTGACCAAAACTGAACACCGTATTCCAGGTGTGGCTTGACAAGCGCTGAGTAGAATGGCATAATGACTTCTTTATCTCTGCTGGTGACCCCCTTGTTGATGCAACCCAGCGTCCTGTTGGCTTCCTTTGCTGCAGCAGCACAGTGGTCGCTCATATTGAGCTGCTTGTCTGCCAGGACCCCCAAGTCCCTTTCCACAGAGCTGCTCTCCAGCTGGGTAGATCCTAGCCTGTGCTGCACTCCTGGATTATGTTTTCCCAGGTACAAGGCCTTACACTTGTTCTTGTTGAATTTCATAAGGCTCTTGTTAGCCCACTCTTCCAGACTTCCAGGTCTTCCTGCAGGGTGGCTCTCCCTTCCAAAGTGTCCACTTCTCCACTCAGTTTGGCATCATCAGCAAAATTCATCAGGGTACACTTGATCCCATCATCCAGGTCACCTATGAAGACATTAAACAGCGTTGGGCCCAATATCGATCCCTGGGGGACCCCCCTTGTGACAGGTTGCCAGTTTGAAAAGGAGCTATTTACCACCACCCTCTGGGTGTAGCCTGGCAGCCAGCTCCCCACCCACCACACAGACCACTTGTCTAGACCATAACACATCATTTCTTTAGGAGGAGGCCATGGGAAACCATATCAAAAGCCTTGGAGAAATCCAGGTAGACAATGTCCACCGCTCGCCCCGCATCAACTGAGCAGGTTACTTTGTTGTAGAAAGTGATCAGGTTTGCCAAGCACGGTTTGCCCTTGGTGAATCCGTGCTGGCTTTCCTCAATCACGTGCTTCATTTGATTTGTAATAGCCCCCTGAAGAATTTGTTCTGTAACTTTCCCAGGGACTGAAGTAAGACTGATGGGCCTATAATTTCCTGGATCCTCCTTTAAGCCCTTCTTGTAGATGGGGGTGACAGTCTTCTGGGATGTCCCCCAATCTCCATGACTCCGATTACGGAGAGTGGTCTTGCAACGGCATCAGCCAGCTCTCTTAACACCTGCAGGTATTCAGGGCCTTCCCTAAAAGCTGTCTTGGCAGCAGCACCTACGAAAACAAATGTGTTGTTTTCATTTAAATAATTCAAGATGCCTTGTCTAGATATCTCTTCTGCACTGGTTGACAACCTGATCGTATCTCCTGCACCCTTGACTTTCATTAATCCCTCCCTTCCTGATTGCTATACCTTCTCTTGTTTGTGTGTGTGACGCTCGTCATGTAGGTTGCAAGCTCTGGACCAGCAAACCTCCTCTCTGTGAGAGCGTCCATCCTGTCTTTGGGTTCTGTCAAAGCAGCGTAAGATGCTGTGAAATCTTTATGGTCTCTGCAGTAGAGGCACAATCTTGTTTTATTTATTACAACAACATAACCCATTCCTCATTTTGCAATAGGTGCCAAGCTGAGTAAGAAGAAGAGATTAATTTACTCATTTCAGTCTGTAGTTTGAAGGACCGCAGATGTATCACTCCCAGAGATTTGACAATGAAGCAGTCTCTCACTGTTGATATGGAAAAGAGTTTCTTGGTTGTTCTTTAAGGGAGTTATAGTGCTGATCTATGTCCTCAGCGATAGTGACTGAAAGAACAGAGTAGCGTGGAGATACTATATTGAATAGAAGTTAGTATTTGGTTGTGTTACAATGGGAAGCTCATTCTTGCAGGTCTGCTGATGGTTTGGGGCAAGCTGGTGATATTTTACAAGGTAATCGAGTGCAGGGGAAAAACTAATTTCCATTCTTTTGCTTTATGTTTAGATTCGTCACTTTGAGATCACAGAATGAAAACAGCATGAAATGTTATGGCAAAGACAGCACAGCAAGATACAGAAGTCTCACAAATCCTCAAAAATCAGGTAATGTTGCAGCATCATATGTCCACTTTCTATGAGGCTGGCTTGTTTAACGAGGCTCGATGCTTTTTGACTGTTTTCCAAAATTGAAGCTTCTGAGTCTCTGTGGCTTTATTGATGGACTTCTCAAATATGACTAGTTGTGTGTTGGCTTTGTGTCCTATAAAACATTATTTTATGTACCACGGTATGTATGACACAGGAGATCCCCACATTTAAATCTTTCATAAAGGACTACCTTGGCTATATTGTCTCATACAAGCAAAATGGGTATGGCCTTAAATTAAAAACAAAAAAAAAGAAGCAGCCACGGTGGTCAGTTCTGCATAGCCACTGAATTTTACTTGGCTCCATTGCCAGGTACCAACATGATGTATTTTAGAGGGATTGTCTTTTCAGAGGGTCCTGCAGCTGCATTTCTGAAAACTTTCTCCTTTGGGGGAGACACTGGACTCAAAATAGCTGTTCCCTCCCTACTGAAAGCTTAGCCATATGCTATTTTCCACACACTGCTACTTCTGCCTGGTTTTTTTAATTGTTTATCTGTCTCAGGATGTTTCCTTCTTGCCTGTTTGTGCAAATCCTAGCATATGTTCTCTGACTGTTTCACAGCATTTACAGTTACAGAAAAAGGCAATCACATTACAAGCTTCAGAGCATAAACACTGTAGAGGTCAGGAAGAAACTGGGTAAGTGCATTATAAGGATGCTCGCCTTATACTAAAATTGTATGCTTATCACGGCTGTGGTCACAACAATAGCCAATGGATTGGTGTTTGAGTGGAAAGGCATAAAAATTTCCCCTCCCCCCCCCCAAATCAAGAGCGGTGACCAGAGGTTGTAACAGCCACATCTGGTAAAGTGCAAGGTCTAACCTCTCTGTCCTAAGATCTTCATGCTGGGGTCTTGGCATGTCTGCAGAATTAGGATCTTGCTGGGGAAAAACAAGTCACTCGGTTCAGTAATAGAAGTAAACTAAAATATGAAATTGAGGGCAATTTTGATAATAGGACATGCTTATTTTCCAGGAAGCATTTGAGAGTATTGCTCTTGATGTAGGACTCAGCAGAAGGTACTACAATTTGTTTCATCTAAGCAGTTAGTAAACCCAGATTGGCTGAAGAGATTTCAAATCAAGTTTCATAGACAGCTTCAGCCTTGATCAAATAAGCAGTAATGTATTGGTCAATATTAAAAAAATCATTCTGTTTATCACAGGTGATCAGTCCCTTTAATTAATGCTGTCTTCTGTACACTTTTTAGTCGCTTAGTCATGGAATAGGCAATTCAAGTGCCCTTCTGGCCTTAGTCAAGGTTTGTATTTTATTTTTAATCAGTATTGTGAGGAGATCGCATCGTTTTATATTTGCCATTTTTATGAAATAATGTGACACCTGCTTCAGTTGCAGTTCTCCGAACCCTTCAAAGCACCTCGAAACTGTAACGCCAATTCACAGACAGCAAAGATAATCAGATTTGTTGAAGCAACCTTCTTCGTTTCTTTGGGACGTATGGAACTGTATCTCCCTCAAACTAAATTGGGTTTAATGGCTTTATTTAGAAATCAGCCTCCTCTTCTTGAATAAACAGAATCCTGTTAGTTTTGGAAAAAACAGTTTTCATTAAATTACCAGTGCCTCAGAATGCGTTTTCTACTTATAACTTAGATCAAAAGGAGAGGAAAATGTTTGTGCTTGTTTGTCTTCCTTTCTCCTCCCCCTTTTCTAGAGACTTTCCTGAGATGATCAACTGTTGGTTTTGCTGTTGTTTAAAAAAAAAAAACTTAATTGAAGTAGAGAAATTGCTCGGTTCCCCTCCCAGTGCCGTCATTGCTCTCCCCTCCCCCAAGTCCAATGTGTTCTTTATTAAACTGAATTAGGACATTCTACTCTTTCTTAAGAGTGGAAATGGAACAGCTTAAATGAGCAGCCACATGAGACTCAGCAGCCTTTCTAACTGCACTGCAGAAGGAGCTCAGCTGCAAAGGGAATGATAATTTTTGAAGGATTTGTGCAACTGTTGAAGAATTACCAGCATTAATATTAAAAAGCAGCTAATCTGTTTTTCCCCTTCCATTTTAAGAGTGTATAGCTTTCTTACTATGCTTGCTATAAAATCAGTGTACTAAATATTTTGCTTCCTTTCCTCTTTTCACTTTTGCATTTATTTTATTGGTTATGTTCTCATATACTAAAGTGGGTTTTTTTGTTGGTGGTGGTTTTGCCTAACAACGCCAACCCTGGGGTTTGTATGCAGATATGGGTACAGATTTGAGATCTCTGCCATTCAAAGAAAGCCAAAATTGAAGTGCAGTAGAAAACATAGGAGCAGTTGTATCCAGGAAAAGGTTTTCAGCTCTGTAAGCATTTTCCCTTGAGATAGCAAAAGAAAATTATTGTTGGTCCTTGAAATCCATATTGCTATTTTGATGTTTATTCTAACCAAAATAGCCATGATCCTGATACCTTTCGACCCTTGTTTTCAGGCTCTGCCTCTCTTTATTGCTAGATCAGATGTCTGTAGGGTTTCTGTAGATATTTTAAAAAAAAAAAGATCTTTGAGTTATCTTCTCACCTCTGTTCGCCCTTTTCTCTTGGCTAGTTCACCCAAACACCTTGCTTGGTGTTAGAAATTATTCATTCTGTTTCAGTGCTGTGCTGCTTTTTTCACATGCTTATTTCCTGTGCCAGAAAATACTGGAGCTAGGGCTTGAACTGTGGCTACACGAAGAGTTACGGAGGCAAATCTGGTATCTAAACTGCCTGCAAGAACACAGAGGTTTCTGAAATATGCCTCTCTTCCTCTCCCAATTCTGTGCTTCTCAGCCATCCAGCACCACTGCAGTCATCACGTCTGAAGATGCAAAGGTAGTACCAGCTTCGCTGCCGAGAGCTGGGTTTGAGTAATGCAGGTGCGTCCATTCTTAGGTTGCGCTCTCTTGGTGTTTAAAGCTGCTCTTCTCGGTGGGTTCTTAGTGGTGGTTGTACGTCAGTAGCGCCCAGTTGAATGCCTGTCTGTGCTATTGCTTAAAGGGTGGATTACAGTCAGCCTACATGGCGGGGGCTACTGGTAGCATCAGTGTTAGCAGAGTGGAGGCTATCAGGGAAGGAACTGCTGTATATTCCTGTGTCTGTCCTAAAGGAAATTATAGAGCAAGATGATGTGAATGATGGCTGTCTTGATTTAGGAATAGCGTAGCAGAAGATCTCACAGTTCTGAATAACAAAACAGGCCAATGAAAACATTCTCATAAAGAAGGCTAAAAATTGAATAAGATAAACCCTGTTTTGTTTCTATTGAAGCTAAGTGGGGGGGGAAATTGAAAGGAAGGAAGGGAACAGAGATCTTCTGGGTTTGGATTTCATCTTATCCGCAGTTAAAAATGAAGCTTATATTCTAATAGCAAAAAGACAGCCACTTGAGAAAGCCCTGTCTGAGCCTGTGCGACTGAAGGGCGGTAAGGCATGATTAAAACATGTCTGCAGCGTTGGGAGAACACGTAGCGATGACACATTTCTGTAAGCAGGCATGCCTTAAGTGTTACAAAAAACAGTTTAGACTGCTAAGAGTGGTGGTTAAACTTGCTTTAACTGACGTGTTACCGTCCCAGAGGGAGGGACATGAGGAGGGATGGTGCCCCAGCAAATGAGCATCTGCTGATACTGTTGCTTGTGAGTAGCTGCAGGTGCTCTGTCCTGCAGAAGCTGGCTGAACATGGAGGTCTTTTTTGCATCTGCCATCTTATCCAGTCTTCTTTTTTCAGGCTAACTAGTAATTAATCTATAAAAGTATGTAGATTTTTGCTTAAAGTAACAGCTGAAAAACTTGAAATAAGTTGGACAAACCATAGGATCCAATTCCCTTTTGACACACAGCCATGCAGCCTACGGAGATGGCTTAGATCAGTGCTATAATAACTTAATGGCCTTTTTTTGAGTCTGCTTCCTTTAGCATATGCTCTCCTACAGTCTTTTGTCATCCCTCTCCATTAACTCAGTTCTGAAACTGGCACCAGCTGGCTTTCAGTCCTGGTTTTGCAACCTACACCCAGCCCAACTTTCATGTGCCGACTTATTTGGGGTGGATGTCTTGCTCTGAAATTCATGTGGATTCAGGCAGTTTGATAGTGTGACTGTGGCTTGATCTGCTGTTTACTAGAGTTGAAAAATTCTGCAGGCTTCAGCTTCTGTGGTGTGTGATGGAGCTGGGAGTGGGTTTTTATGTGTTGTAACTACCATCTCCTTGATATTTCAATGCCTGTCTTCTTCTCTAAGTTATTCTGACTCTTCAGCGACATAGTTTATGAAGGAGGAACATCAGATCACCTTTACTGAAGACTGATAGCATTGGAATATTCTTCCATTTCATGTTTACCAGAATTAAGTTATGGCATGCTTCCAGGAGAGACTACTACTTGTATTGCCTTACAGTTGCTTGTGTTTGAAGAGGGAGACAGTTGGACTGTGTAAAGGCATTTCAGCCAGCTTGGCATGTCCCTGGCTTTCAGTCTGGAGAACAGAGCTGTGCAAGTTGCAGGGGACCATGCTGAAATGATGAGAGATGAGATGGAGTGAAACATTGTCTCTGTTGAAATCAATTGAACTCCCATTAGTTTGACTCTAGATTCCATCCATAAACTTAAGTAGGGTATTTCTCTTTCTAGGCAGTCTACAGAAATGTTTCTGTCCTTTTGCATTTGTTTTCATGTTTCTTTGTAATGATCGTGTAATTGGGATATATCTGTAATGTCAGAAATTTAATAGGCTAAGTAGCATAAGTGACTGTTGGGAAGAAAAGCAGCACAGAACTGCACACCCGTTGTTGCTTTAAAACTCCTGCTGCTTTTAGTTGTTTGATTTAACCATTTAGTAGTTAGAGTTGTTGTTTTGATAAATTGCAGTGATGGGTGTTTAGGCATGAGTGCTAAACAAAAAGCACCCTTCTCTTCCTATCACTGAAAGAAACAGAAGTCATTCAGTACGCTGCCAATGGCTTCTCAGTTGGTCAGAGACTAACTTTGATGCCCCTAAAGCCTTAGTGATGTTGTGTACAGCACTGAAATATGCTGTTGGATTTTAATCCAATGAGAAATGTATACTGTTAGCATTTTGTTAAAGCTCATCGCAAATGCTCAGTGTATACAGCATCAAGCCCTTGGATTTAAGCCTGTTCAAGTACTAAAAAAAAATCTGTATCTAGGGGACTGGTTTATTACTGATTATGCTTTTATCAATGTGCCTATCTGTTTTTTTTTCTGTTACCTGAAGGTAGAATAACAATGCTTTTTAAACGTTTGCAATTTTCTCCCTCCAGATCAGTGATGCTTTTGAAAGGAATGTTTTCATCTATCTTTCTTTTTTTTTCTTTGGGGGGGGGGGGGGAATATGGGATGGGGAATGGATGTTTGAAAACAATATAGATTTTTTCAAATGTGATTCTCATAGTGACTGTACTTGCCAGTCCTTTTGTGACTTGATTGGTATTTTAATATAATATTCCATTATAATTTTTTCAGATTTTTACAAATGTTTCTATGTAACTGTGATGATAACCCCGTAATCTACCTAACAGACAGCAGTATGTCCCACCTCCCAAACTGGAGGTGAGTTGAGGATGCTGGAGGTGCTGGAGAGGAAATTTCTGTCAGCATTTTTTTTTTCTTCTGAGAGAGGGGAAGAGAGAGGTTTGTGTTAATGCCTCAGATATAAAACCTTCTTGACTGTTTTCCAGTACCCTGAGAACTGTGACAGGTAATCCCCAGCTGAAAGGGTGCAGTAAGTGGAATTTGGTACATGCCCAAGGGCTGATGTTTTCTCTGGTGACCACAGAGCTAGCTGTGGCTGGTGGTACAGGCGGTAGCATCTGCTACCGTAGTGCTCCTGCCTGTGAGAAGAGTAGGGGGTCAGCAGCCTGGCTGGGCCACATGGTTCATTTTTATACCAAAATCATGTTGTTTGATGCCTTGAAAATAAGTGCTTTTGCTGTCCTTTCTTTCTTGCAGTCTTTTAATTGTCTCCTGGAGACATTTATTCTTGCTCACTGATTTGTATCACTGTTATTTCTTGTCCTTTGACTAATACTTGTCACTTCAAACTTTAAAAAGAAGGGCCAAACCCAAGGCACTTGGTGTAAATTACAACACTGTGAACAGGTGAAACGGGACATACCTTCTATACAAAAGGTGTATCGACAGATCCGATAGTGCCCTGTTTTCATGGGAAGATGTGTTCAGAGCATCTCAACTGAGCTTTCTTAACTTGGCAGGCACAAGAGGAGATGCATGTTCCTGTGTAGGATCCCTCTCTTCCTCTAAAAGTTGATGGCCTTTCAGTGTGAAATACCACACAGTGTTTATTTTTATGCCCTTTGAACGTTTTGTGGAGGCTTTGTTTGGTTTCCCTTCATAATTTTTACTAGGAAGTCTTTGATGTTGGGTTGTGGCTGAAAAATCTTGTTGGCAGCCTGACCGTTCATTGTTGACTCCTATCTTTTTTTAATTGTGCATCTATAAAAATCTGGAAGGGAGTGTGTTCAGAGAAACTATGAAGCAATGTATATTTCTGGAAAGGGGAAATAAACTTGCAATTTTTCTCAGCCATTATTTGTCACGTGAAAATGTTACATGCTAATGGCTGCAGATGGTTTACACAAAAACTGTGTACACACTGAAAGCCCTCTTCATTGGGAGCTATGGTTTTCTGTCATATATTACGCTAGAACGGAAAAGGTTTTTTTTTTTTTCTGCCTGCAGCTATGTATTACCCTTATTTGCTGTTGCTAGCACAGACCTCGTTACTATGCATCTGGCAATGGTTAAAATTTTCTCCATCAGTGACTTCACATTTATCCATCTAGATCAAGGATTCTCCTAAGTTTAAAAAGGTAAGGACATCAGTATGCAGGAGTCTTTGGTGGAAAGCATTACGTTTAGAAAGGCAGATGTGAAGGAGACAGAGTTAAGGTTCTGGTCTAATATTTTTGTACTCTTGCTAAAGTTCAGAATCAACTTCTATGTTAAAACATATTTATGTGTGCATAGGCATGTTGTACCTCTGTGCATGTGTGTGATTGTAGACACAGTGATTGCTTCGTACTGTGGAACAATGAAACAACCCTATAATGTGTCTATGTATTTTCTTTTATTCATTGAAAACAGTACAGACATCTGTAAAGTGTTACTTCGAATTACAGTTGATACAGTAAAAATGATAAAAGGTTGCATTCAATATAAATCAGTTTGTTAAAATAATGCAAAGCAAAGGGGGGAGGGTGAGAGGGTAGAACAGAAGATGGAGTTGAGAGCTCCCGATGTAAGGTGAGTGATCAGAGAAGATTTCCTTTAACTGGCTTGGTCTTAGCATTAATCAGATTCCACACAGATGTAGCAAACAAATCTACGTGTACAGAAGCAGTTGGGTAACTATGCTTGTGATTTGGGGTTTTTTTGGGTTTGAGTTTTTTTGGTTGGTTGGTTGGGTTTTTTTTTGGTTGGGTTTTTTTGGTGTTTTGTTTTTTTTTTTTCTTGTCACAGCAATGAGCATTAGTGTTGCATCTTATCCTTCAGTGACGCTCTATTTTCATACCACCAGTGGACACCTCTGGTAGATACCCTGGAAGTTGTGAGAAGCTATGGAAGGCTCTGTGCAAATCCCAGATTGCAATTAACTTTCCTGTATGTCCTTTTAGTTGTTGATATCTGAGTACGGTCAGCTTTGTTCAAAGCCATGGTTTTCTTTTACCTGCCTTTTCAGGCCTTTGTAGAGGCACCCGTGGTGTCCGCAGTACTTGATTTTGTGTTATAAAATGGGCATGTTGTTTCTGACAAGAAGGCTGTAACACCAGGAAGATGACTTGGCTTGATAGTCAACTGGCTAAAACTAATCATGAGAGAGCAGTATGTGGCCAGCTAAAACTGCTTGAATGTTAGTACACTTTAGGGGAGAAAAACAGTTTTGAAGAATAAGCCTTTATTGGTTTGGCAGAATGAGTTTTTCAGAACACTAGAGAAGAGGCAGGATAATGGGATGAGATGAAGTAATCTAACTACTCTGGAATAGCCCAGCTGCTACAGTTTTGCATCTGATTATGTATTTCAAACTAGAAGATTTTACAGTTTCCTTTGAGGCAATAACAATAACAGTTTATGCAGAGAGCCAGCACTTACCTTGTCTTTCTCTTACTCCACAGGTGCCTGGCACACTGAACCTATCGATCTGTGTAGGATTTGTGCTGTGGTCCATTTATTGAAGATGTGAAGCAACGTCGAGTCTGAGATTGGAATTACTGACAGACTGGAGGAAATATTAGTCCTTGTGATGCACACGGACATGCTGAATTATAAGTAATTCTAGCTTCTTTTCCCCTCCCCTCCCTTCCCCTCACTCAGCTATCTCAGGGTTCATAGAGATTTCAATGGTTCGCGTGCCTGTAAGTTTGGAACAGAAGTGACCAAAAATGGGGGACCAGCAATTGTATAAAACTAACCATACTGCCAACAGCAATGAGAACTTGTACTACCAACAACACCAAATGAACTCCCTTCCATCTCTAAATCATAGCTATGGGACATCTGTTATGGATGCTCCCCAGGTGTCCCCTCTCTCCCCCCAGTTTCCCCAAGATTCAAGAGACAGTATAGCTTTGCCTGTAGGTTCAAAAAGTCTTGGGTCAATGGATACATCTAGACAAACCGGTTGGACACATTCTGGCTCAGGAAACCATGTCCCAGTGAGGAACAACTTGACTAATCAGAGCGCAATGTGGAGCCCCCTCGGGCAGGGGGAGCCCCACGACGGATACCAATATTCTTATTCTCAACCCAGTGAAAATCGATCGCAAAAAATTACCAGCGGGGTCCTGCATAAATTGGACTCCTTTACACAAGTATTTGCTAACCAAAATCTGAGAATTCAAGTCAACAACATGGCTCAGGTTTTGCACAGCGAGTCTTTGATGGTGGATAATTCTGGTGACAGTGCACTCAGGCAGCTGCTGTCCCAGAAGCCAGTGGTTGAGCAACAGCCTGTCACTTCCAGTGTACAAAGATATCAACCAGTGCCACAGCAAACACACCAGAATTTTGCAAGCACACAGCAAAAGCAACAAATGCAAGTCATGCAGCACCAACAGTTGTACTATGACTACCAGCAGCATTTATCACAAATGCAGATGCATTCTGCGTTTCAGCAAGGACAGACACATGTTCAACAAATGCAGTCCCCGCAGCTCTTACCGCAACAGATGCAGCACTTGCAGCAGACTCAATACTACGCTCAGCCGCAGCAGGGACATCAGCGGCTTTCGATACAGGAGATCCAGCAGCAGCAGCAACAGCCAACTCGGCAGCAGCAGCAGCGGCAGTGTCCAATGCAAATAGCTCAGTATTACCAAACGCAACCTGTCATGCAGCAGTTACAGCAACAGCAGCAACAGATGCAATTACCCCTTCCTCCATATCACAGGGAACCCGATCCAAAGGCTATGCATGAACCGCACCAGTACCCTCAGGATCCAAGTCATCCTGTGCAGCTTATCCAGCTGGGAGCAGTGCCTCAGTATTGCTACCAAGATCCACATGAACAGTACAGGCACTTGTACCCACAGAGTTTACTGCAGCAGCAGCAGCAAGATCAGCAGAAGCAATACCCGAGTGAGAGCAGAGCGCCGTCTCTGAACTCCCACGTTGGCCTCACTCCACCAGAGACTACGGAGGATCCTGCACGGCAGGAGATTAATTCTGTAGGTAATGCTGTCCCTCATCGAACACTTTTGCCACCCTCGGGAGTTCATCTGAACAACAAAAGCTCTCAGCAAGACTCTCCCAGCGCCGCGTGGCCTCAGGTAGGTAATATTTTAGATCTGTGCTCAGCCAAACTTGTTTTGCAGAAGAGTAGCAAGGTGTGGAAATGAAATGGTTGCAGGAGAGCCGGAAGGTTAGGATGTGAGCGGTGGGCGTCGCTGGGATGTTTTGGGGAACTGTGTTAACAGACTTCTGCCTACATCGCTGGGTTGGCTTCGGGCCAGGCCGGTGGCAGCACAGAGCTAGTGCTGCTGCAGGGCTGCTGCTTCCCTCACCAGAGGCTTTGAGAAGTTCTGCCTTGCTTTCTGGGGAGGAGGAACCCAGTTGCAACAAAGTGATCTTGCTAATTTTTCAACACCTGAGGGCTCGATTGTTCAGGAAGAGTTAGTCAACTCCCTGTTTCCAAAAGTAATACTTCTGGGTCAGAGCAAAGGCTTCAAACAGCAGGTGAGTGTAAGAAAACTTGCGCTAGCCATGCTCACAGAGGCACTGATTTAGTAGAGGTGTGTAAGGCCCTTAACTCAGAGGCTTTTAATATTAGTAAAATTATATGCAAAATGCAAACATAATGCTGTGAGTATCCTCATTTATGCATTAGTTTTTCCTGAAAAATTCTTTTCTCTTCCCCCCCCGCCCTTTTTTCCCTTCTCCTCCTTTGATAGCAGGTGCAACTGTCAGATGGCAGACTGCAGCCGCTGTCCCCAGAACAAAGGTATTTTTAAAAGATTTTTTTTTTTTTCTTTTTAATTTAAATATGAGAAATACAAAGGAGTGCTGCAGTTTAGAGGGAGGGGAATGCACTCTGGGTAGGTAGTAGTTGTTGCTCTTCTAGAAAGATCTTTAGTTTTGTGCTTTGTGAATTTAAGTTTGTGTGTTTTCTACCCTTCTCCCCCAGCAATAAAATGAAATAAATGTTTTGTCTTTCAAAAAAATAAAGGGTGGGGGGGAAAGGAACCAAGGAAGCAGCAAAAGCAGGGGAGCAGTTTGCTCTCAGTGTTGCATTTGTAAGAGAAGGCATGATGTGTGGTTTGGATTTGTATCTTTGGCAGCAGAGATCTTCTGTTTTTCTTAAGGTCTCACCTTGGAAGGGCTGAGGTGTCCACCAGCATGGTTGTCTACCATGAGTAGGGGCATTGTGTCCAAGTACTACTTAAGTGCTGTCACAAGTGGGGAAACGTAGATCTGTCATGATAGACCTCGTGGGTTCTCAGACTTTTCTGTACCCAGGCCACGTTTTGATGAGCGTGTCCTACTCAAAACTCCTCCCCATTTTGGGAGCAGCTGATATAGGTTGTTGCCCATGTATTCCACAGCACTCAGCCCATGCTTATTTGTGGCTCCATAACCATCTAGCTGTAAAATTTTATTGACTTGCTTGACTAAACAGCTTCCTCTGCCACAAAGGAAACATGCCAAACTAATGTCTCTTCTTCTGTTCCATGCTAAAAAAATGAAAATAAAAATAGTGGCCAGAACAGAGAAACACTTCCTGAGAGAGCTGATGCGAAGAACAAGCTAATGTGTTCAATATGCTTGAAGGAGTTCAAGAGCTTGCCTGCTCTGAATGGTCACATGAGGTCGCACGGAGGAGTAAGAGCATCTCCTAACTTCAAACAGGTAGCAGTTTGGTTTACTTCAGTATTTGGCTCTCTCCTTTCCATGTTGATGTTTGCTTGCTTTGCCATGCTTTGCTTTGCTGTCAAAACTTGTTCTTCTCAGTGCTGTTTTGTTACGTCATACCCTGTGTAAGTAGAAACGCACATAATTCTTCTAGTTTGTAGGTCAGAAGTCTTGCTTTAAGTCAGAGGCGGTGGTGGAGGACAGAACAGCATTTGTCCCTCTCTGTATCTGCATGTTACAAAAACCCCCTACAAAGTCATGTCAGGAGCATCTAAATTTTTTTCCCCTCATGTTTGTTTATTATATTAGAAATATCAGGAACATCAAGTCTTCCTTATTTTCATTTGGACTACTTGGATGACTAAGGGATGTTTATTGGAAGCCTTCCCAGGCTTTAATCGAAGGAGCAAGATTGTTGAATCTTTGACAGCTTTCTTCCCTAGTGTTTTAGTTCTATAGGTATCAACAAATATCAAACCAAAAATGTGGGTTTGAATTGTTCTGCATAAAAATAACTTGCCCCGACAGTCAGTCTTTCTCCGGCCTGATACTTTACAAATTCTGTCCTAACAGGGAATACCGCAGGATGGCAAAGAGCTACCAGAGTTACACCATCTGTGTCTTTGTTTTTAGGTGGGTGGTGGAGAATTCTGCCTTTATAGTGATAAAAAGCACGTGTTTGTCTCCCCTCCTGCAAGTTATCTTGTAAAGATGCTTAATGTGGTTATTTATCACCAAGGCTGAATCCTATGTAGGAGTCATAAGTAACCTGCCGACTTCATTCAAGGCAAATAAAGAGTCCAAGAAGCAACGCTGTTGTGTGTTTTGTAAACCTGGCCACTTCTTTTCAGCCACGGTGCATACGGTGCATACGTTGCGTAGTGTATCGATCCAGAAGTAGCCCTCCCTCACTTGGGCTGAAAGCCTTTAATTGTCTGTACAGGATGAAGGAGAGAAACCACCACAGCAGCCGCTACCTAAAGAGGTGGATAGCCTCGCGCCCATCGTCATGCCAGTGTCTGTCCCTGTAAAGCTTCTGTCACCCGAGCCCAGCACACAGCCCTCTGCCAGCACTGCCACAGTCAAAGACAAGCCTGCCAACTCTGTGTCAGATGACGAGATGCCCGTTCTCGTGAAGATGACTTACTCTCCACCGTGCAGTCCAAAAGTGGCCAACCCCTGCTCATCCTCTGTGAGTGCTGCGTTTCTTGCCACTAACTGTGCTGTGCCTGTTAAATCCCTTTGCTTGTAGTGCTGCTACTTTCTGAAACATCCGTATTTTAGAATGTTTTCTGGAATCTCAATGATGCCTAATAAACAAAAAAGGCCTGTAGCATCATAGCATTTCTTCCTCAGTCATTTGAAAATATTAATTTTCCCTTTGCTGGGGAATCAAGACCTCAGCTGAAAATAAATCATTTGAAATTGGAATGTGATATTCTTTTATCCCACTAGAACAAAGGGATTTAGTATCTTTTTACTGTTTTTGTTTATTTCCTTTCAGGCTGCTTTGTTTCTATGTTATTGCTTAAATTCAGCAGTTTTATTTCTTCCTGTTTTTTAAAGTCAGATATATGTGCTTCTCATTTCAGCTGAAGATAGGAGGAGGGCACTGTGCAGTGCTTACAATGTGTGCTCTAAGCCAACATGAAGCTTGCCGACTCAGAGTTTTGAAATGAAGTCATTTTTCCCTTTCTCTCTGCATGCATCAGATCTAAGGGTTAATCACTGGGAATTCTGATATAGAAAAAATAGCTATGCTTAGTGCTTTCATTTCGCTCATAAAACTGAAATTGTCAGGCAGCACAAGGAATTGATGAGTACTTGAATGAGATGTGAGAATGCTCTTTATTGTTTTCCTGAAAGAGTCCTGGAGCAAGCAGTGTTTATTTCATGTTCCAGTGTAGGAATAGATGCTGCTCGTTCCTTCAAATCCATGCTTGCAGACTACGCCATGATAAGAGATTACTGGGGAGTATAAGCACTGTATGGTATTATCTGTATAATGCAGAGAAATACTCCTGTGATTTCCCCCTGCCCCTTCTCCTTGTAAGGCTGGTGGCCAAACGAGGGGACAGCGTTATACCGTCATGGGTGACTCCTTATAGTATTTGTGTATTTATCACCTGCCTCCTGACCCTTCACTCAGACGTCCACACTAATTTTAAATATATACAAAATCTTTTACTCTCTTCCTTTCAGACAGAGGTTTTACACATAAACTTTCACTTTACTGTGGAAGCCAGCATCTCACAATACTTAGCTTGTAACTCAGCAGTACAATTTTTCTTTTCTATTTGTAGTTTCTGCAGAGAAAAGAGACAGTCTTTTCTGAATCCTTGAGCTCTGAGTGGGAGATCTTCTCCAGAGACATCAGAGTAGGTGGCTTGGGCTTGTGTATTTCTGCAGCGTATGTAAAGTGACTGTGATTAAATCTGCCAGTGTTTGGCTAAATGCGCATTCATTCACTCAAAATTATGCTTGCAGTCTTTGTTATTGCCCAAGCAAACTAAACCCGTGCAGCTTCCTATCTGGATCCTATCTTTTATATAAAGCAGTAGCATTGGAAACATTCAAAGATCAAAAACTCTACAGTTCCCTCTTCTTCTGTAAAGAGATTGTGCCATTGGAGACTTTTTTTTTTTAAATACCAAAGAACTGGAGCTGTGTTGCATTTATTTATACTACACTTTGAACTGTCCAGAAAAGCTCCCACAAAGCTCATAGAATCAGTAAAATCAAACAGCAGAAGGCAACTAAATATTCAGCAAGGCTACAGGATGGTGAGCTGAAGCTAGCAGTCAAGTGAGGTCCATCAAGATTTACCCAGAGTGGGTTTATCAAAGTGTGGCAGCAGGGCCCACAAGGATGCATTCAGTCTTGGATAATGGGAATCAGTTCCTGGAGCTTCAGAAAAGTATTGGGGTGATTCTGCATTGAGAGCCCATGGACATCACAATCTCCTTGAATATTAAATGTGATAGTCTTTGAAAGTAGTGTTGGCACAACCACACGGAGGCTAAGGTATACTGTAGGTGAAGCAGCATGGGAGATGGAGGTGTATAGGGCTTCTAAGATATTGTCTTGGTTGGTTAGTTTGCTTTACACTGATGAGAAAGGAGTACCAGCTCTTTTACATTTAAAGAGCAGAACAAAATGAGCCCTTAATCAAAGACTTGGATCTACCCTGCTGGGGTTTTTTTTTTTAGGTTTTGGTTTGTTTGTTTTCCTTGAGTTTGGGGGTTTTTCTCCTTTCTCCTTTTTGAACGCTAAACGTTCACCATCATGATGGACTATATCTGTGGTTACAGGTAACCCTTACCTTTTCACTGTTCTGAATGTCCGTTATCAACAAAATTCTCTGTAAAGTTGCATTTTTCCTGCGAAAGGAAAACTCTTCCAAAACTTAATTCTTTTGGAGAGAAAAAAATGTCAACAGCTGTTGGAGAGTATACAGCCATGATCTAACAGAGAGGACAGGACCTCTGTAGTCAAAAACATTTCCACAAGCTGGAACGTATTAACATGACGGATAAAGGGTGACGGTGCTAATGCTCCTTTAACATGATTTTTATTGGGTGAATGTGATTCTCGAAAACCACCCATGGTGTAAAGATGTATGTTGTCTAAACATACGTTGTAGTAATTTACTTTATGTAGTAGAATTTACCAGATGATGCAGACATTCTGGAGTAACCCTATCTGTCAAAAATTTTCTTCCACTTTCCAAGTTTATCCTAAAGATGATCTACAACCTGAACACCTGAAAGCAGTATATTTAATACTGTGTTTATCTGCCAGCTTCTGTGTGTTCTTAAAACACAACCTGAGAACCTGTTTTCTCCCACCTCACCCCCATGCCACAGAAATCCAGATTGCAGGTTTGCACAAATTCTGTGCCTTCTGCTTCTGTGGACTTCAGGGATTTATTGTTAAATGATTTTTAACATTCAAATTCTAGAATTCTAGGCGCGCTACAGTGTGTGAATTTCCCAAATGGTCATCTACTACCCTTTTTCCTCCAAAGAAAGAGGAGAGGGTTAAGTTCAAGATTTGTTGCAGCTGGACTGTACTCAAGCTGATGGGAATGTAGTGATAAGAGGCAAAGAATTTGAATTTATTACATTTTTTTCTTCCTTTCCTGCTGCTGAGTACTGCAGTAATTTCACTGAGCTCATGTGTCCTTCCTAGTCAAACAAAATAAATGCATTGGAAAACATCTTATATAAAGTTTCTAATAAACTGTGACTTGGAAATGAAGTCACTCCCAACAGCACATGTGTGTTTGGTGCAAAAAGAAGTGCCCAGGGTGTTTGGCTGGTGTTGAAGAAGGGTGTGGGAGACTCACGGCCTGGGAGAGCCGTTCCCTGCACCTTCAAAAGCTGGCAGCAGCCTCCCCGTGTCTGTGCCTGCGGCTCAGCCCTACCTTGACCCAGAGGGCTTGCTGAGGGAGGTGAGGGTAATTTCTCCTGTTTTTTCTCACTCCCGTGAGGTTTCTGTGTAGCACCAGATACCGTACTGACCAGGCTTATTATGGTGGTACCTGAAAAACTGCCTGGTGGTAACAGCTTTTCTGTGGCTGTTGCCCTAAGCTGTAGGGGATTGTGTGCAAACCACATTTAAGCATGCCTAAATACTAAAGTTCTGCGTGTTTTCATTTAGGAAATTAGCAAAAAACCTCATCAAAGTGCTGTAAAATTGGAAGAAAACTTCAAACCATTGCAGGACAAGAAGAAGTATCGGCACAGGCCCGAACCTCTCTTCATACCTCCTCCTTCCTTCAACTTCAGCATGTCCCACTCCGGTGCCACCCTGTACCAGAGTCAGCTTCGCTCTCCCCGTGTCCTTGGAGATCATCTGCTAGACCGGACGCATGAGCTCCCCCCCTACACTCCGCCACCGATGCTTAGTCCAGTTCGGCAAGGCTCTGGTCTCTTCAGCAGCGTTATCACATCATCTCATAGCACCTCGCATACTCAGCTGCCACTTACTCCGCTGACACCTACTCCACGGGTGCTCCTGTGTCGGTCTAGTAAGTGTTACATCTACAGAGTGGCGGTACCTAGTAAATACCACTGTCCTCTCTTCTGGTGTTACTCCATTGATCATTTTTACATGTGCTCACATGCACGGCTGGTCCTGCTACTTCACAGGAAAAGTTCATCTTTATCAGGGTTTTGCTAGGATTTTGCAGAGGTGGTGTTAAAGCATAAAGTGAATAGAGGAGCCTAACCAGCGAGTAAAGCTGTGATCTTTCAATGTGGTCTGCCTCAAGGAAGGGCCACCATGCTTCTCATTACATCTGGGTCTTCTGAAGCGGAGGGAGAAGACCTGGTTTGAGACATGGGGTTCATTTTAAGTATTTGTTGTTCAGTGCTTCACAAGAAAAGGTGTCTAATCACACGTGATCAGGGCAGTAGAAACCTCTGCAAGTTAGGATGCTTCTGCCACCTGTAACAATTTAGGCTGTTTCTGACTAAATATTGATAAAAGGTAATTTTTGCGTAATAGACTGGAGTAATGTTGATGTAAACAGGGAGGTGGCAATGCAGCCTGGGAGGTGGAGCATCAGCAGCAATACAGTTGTTACCAAAACACTCTTTTAAACTCAAACTCCAATCTCTGTTTCAGATAGTATTGATGGAAGTGTCATTCCGGTGACACCTGGGCCTGGAGAACAGACAGTTGAACCGTAAGAAAAACAATATTGTTTTTGTCACTGCTTTTATAGACTGGCTCCTGCCTGGAGCGTGTGGTCTGAAGTGTTTTGAACTGGGCAGGTAGTGTTCAATTGCCCGAAATCATGTTGGGCTGGATGCGTTTAAGGTTGCTCTGGATGGTGGCTGAGGGCATTGGGAGCAAAATGGCTGCAGGAGATGTAGATGTCGTGGCTCAAAAATGCTAGGAGAGGCTCGGTGGGAGCCACTGAAGGTGAAAAAAGGGTTAGTGATGGCTGGGAAAAGAGGGCTGTGAGGAGAACATATGCCGATCCAGTACTCTTGCTATTACTAATGCTACTCCTGCATTACTGTTAATGCATATTAACTGTGGAGCTTTGGAGCGGTGTTGCCTGGTAGATTCCTCAGGGCAGTCTGCAAATAGGATTGTCCCTCAGCAGTCATGTCTCTTTCTGCTCTCCGCTGAAGAGCGCCCTTCCCTGTGGAACAGAAAGTTACTGTTTCGGGTATCTAGCCTCTTTGCTAGCCAGCATGCCTGTAGGCTAGCTTGGATTGTCCGTAAGGTGTGATGTCACAGTACGGTTTAAATTGTGTATTGAAATTTTAGGTTCCCCCAAGAGATCAGTTCTCTCTAATATTCATAGTACTTATCCCACTGAGACTAAAGCATTGCGTAAAGCAATCTGACACAATTTCCTGCCACTCCAGTGTCATAAAAGTTTTGTTGGAAAAAAGTGAACGCTAATGTGACTTCCGTTTTCTCTGCACATTGTGTAGTTGAGTACTTATTTATTTATTTGTCTTTACAGACGAATCAATATTGGGTCCAGGTTCCAGGCTGATATTCCTGAGCTGCAGGACAGATTGCTAATGGATAAAGATGTGCACAAGGCTACTTTGGTTTGGAAACCATGGCCAGAACTGGAAAACAAAGTCTTCCAACAAAGAGGTACAATGATTTGCCATTTTAGAAGTTCATACATCGCCCTGTGCCTGTTGAAGAAATTCATATTGATTTCTCATGTGTATACTGTACAGAATGTTCAAGAGAGTATTAATTACTGAGAATGCACAGCAAGAGACCATAACTGCGTGTTACAGATTCAGAGTAACAACAGTATATAGTGGCACTGAAAACGAAGTCTGGATGAACTGTTTCCTGGTAGCCAAGGCGGGGAAAGGTCATTGCTGGGAGGGGTTTTTTTGGGTACTAAACTGCCTGGTAAGGGCAGAGATCACAGATGAGAGGCAGCTGATGGCTTCTGGGCCTGTCCTGTGACCATAACTGAGAGGAAGTGTGATGGGCTTAGTGGCTTCTACCAGTCTTGAGCAGAGTTTGTTCCTGCTTCCAGCATGATTCATTTCTGTTTCTCTGCCCTGGCTTGAGCCTTCTTGGCACAGCAACATCACCGGCCTGTGCAAGCCACTTCCTCGCAGCCAGATCTCTGCTTCTAGCTCTGCAGTAGCCTGTCCCACCCCAAGGACGTGCCCTGCAAATCCCATCACATCTCCTCCTCAGTGAGTGATTCCAAAACCAGGAGATAAGGTGCTGGGAAGAGAGAGTATGAATGTCTTTGAGTGGCATTACAGAATCCTTGGTTCTGGATGTTTGACTGACAGGTTACTGGGTTACTGTATTAGCAGTAAAATGTTGACTTGTTTCTGACAGTGGAAGACCTTTTAAATATGAGCTGTTCCAGTGTGTTACCTGGTGGAGGAACTAACTCAGAATACGCTTTACACTCTCTCTTTGAGGCGAAAGGAGATATTATGGTAAGATAAGAAGCTGAAGGGGGAGATATGATCCTCTTCTGCAGATAAATTAGCATGCTTTATTAAATGGATTTAGATATGGTTATATAAAAAAGAGATTTCTGATTGATTAGCAGTGGTGCTTTAAACATCCTGTAACGTTTTTGGGGAATGACTTTTCCCTTTCATTCTGTAATAAATTTAAATTTCAAAGCAGTGCCTCTCTGAAGGCTTACTGTATATTTCATATAGATAAGATTACTTAGTTTATAGCCTTGGGGCTTTGAATGTCTCCCAGTGCTTGCTCCAGCCCTGATATTTCACAAGCTTTATATTTGGTCACAGAGAGCTTAGTCGTCTTGTAGCCCTTATAAAAAGTCTTTTTTGTAGCAGCAATCACATCTACTTATTTGTTCAGAACTGTGAGGTAATTGCACACAGTTCTCATATAAATAATGCATTTCAAATATTTGCATTAGTTTAGTGATGGGAATGTTATTAACTAGGGCAAAACATCCATTTTGCCCAGTGTTAGGGAAAGGCAAGGCCCTGCACCAGTTCCTGGAAAGCCAATTTAAAACAAAATGCAACAGAACACAGGGCTGGAATGAATTTCACAGGATTGTCTAATACGGTGGTTTTTAGCTTGTGTCCCAGTTTCCATAGGTTCTGTTAGCTGTGTCTGAGACAGGTGACTGAACTTACTGTCAGGATGTGAAATGTGCTATACAGGGGGGTCTGCATTGTCACGGGAAAAATTTTAGGGATCCACGAATCATCTATCTCCCTGATCCAAAGGAGGATTAACTATACTTGCTGTCATTCCTGACAGATGCTGACCTAAACAGATATTCTAAAAGACTTCACACTATAAATATTAATGCTATCAAACCAACCATTAAATATTAGTATTAATTAACACTATCAAATGGAACACCATAAATATATTTGTATGCGGCAAGTGGAAGGGAGGGAAGAGCTGGAAGTTGCTAAGTAATAGCCGCATTTGTGCGAAGTAAGGCAGGACAGGTGTGCATTAGGTGCTCTTCTGTGAGGTACAGTGATAATGGGCCTTGGAATAATTTGATGTGATTTTGTATGACAGAAAGAAAAAAGAAAATTAATTCATATCCTCCTACCAAATAGTCTTCTAAATGCAGTTGCGTGCAGTAGCTGACTGCATTTCCTAATTCTGTTTTCCCTGCTTTTTCATTTAGGTTGCTCTTGAGAAGCTGCTGTTGAGAAAGCCAGTGAGATTGAAGTGTCATCCTTTGGCAAATTACCACTACGCCGGTAGGTTTCCTTGCGATCTCTGTATCTGGTGTTTTATAGAGTCCAAGGCTGGCATCCCAGGCTGGAGCATGAGATCACGCTGCACTCTCTGCTGTCTGCTGCAGGGATGGCAGCCACTAATAGAGAGGTGATGTGGACAGTGCCGAGTGGTACTTCCAGAGCCTTTTGTTACAAGTTTGGCAGTTTTTCACCTGACTGACAATGTACAGGAAGTTTGCACCCATGCTGCTCTGTAGGGTTCTACAGATTTAAAATAGCTTTGAGTCATTTTTTTCCTCTTTTAAACTAAATTTTAATTTGTCAATCTCCTTTTAAAATTGCTGCTGTTTGTAGATTATAATTTACTAGCAGTAAGGTCTTCATTTTCTGGTATGTAACTGTCTGCCATCACGCTTTCCTTTTCTGAGGTGATGGTGCGTGATAAGTGTATATGATAATCATGAGCATCCTTCCAAAGAGGCAGTGCTGTAACTCTCGCTAGTGTCTTAGTACTACTGAATACAGAGCCTCTCTTTGCACGGATCTAGCCGAATAAAACCAGGTCTGGGATGGTGACTTCTTGAACAAACACAGCAAGAACCACGTGTTGGTGATGAAGCAGAAGTGCCCTGTGAAATACACAAGGTGGTGTTAAGCCATTGGACTTAAGTTATGTCACCTAAGCATAGGTGGCAAATGTCTGTCCTCTGCAGCCCTCCATGTTATTACTTAATGATTCGTAGTGGCTAACAACTGCATGGGCACACAGAATAGGGTTTTACATAAGAGATTTAAGAACTTATCTCCAGTTTAGGCTCAAAAGGAAATAAGCCAAGAATCTTCTGGTGGTCAGTCAGTCAGTCACAATGTCCAGGGTCATAACTCACTTCCAGTTATAGTCATTGTGCCATGTAAGTATAGAAGCAAGCTACTTCCTGGCTGTAGCAGCTCACTGGAAAGATTCCCAAGTAACAAGGACTCTTTTGTAAAGCAACTCCTTAACCCCTTAGCCTGAGAACAAGAACAGAAACATGTTTGATGGCAGCTGATAATGAGAGTGAATAAATGTGAAGATCAGATTTTCAGTTGTGACTGGGGGAGATGCCTAGTGCCTTTGATAACAGCTCTGTTGCAGTCCAAAGGGTGGGCGTAGGGGTGGATGGAGGAGGAGGACGTCAGCCAGGAGCTTTGACCAGGGTCTCTTGTCTGAAGAGATGACACCAAGTCATATGTGTGAGACAGTCCAGGGCATGAGAACAGGAAGATGAAGAGATATCCCAGCAGCCTCATCCTCAGTGGGTGATCTAATTAGCAGAGCAGGTAAGAAATTTCTGACTGTGTGGCAGAGGAGGAGGAACAGCCTTTACTGAAGCAACTTCACAGTAGTTTCAAGAAGTGTTTTATTGTGATGCAGGGAGGAGCCAGGAGAGACTGTTTTGTTTAATTTTTCGGATGAGATGATGCTAATCCGTGTTGACTAGCACTGAGACCTGTGGCCATCAGCGTATCCCTATTTCTTAAGCAGGAAAGGCAGTTTGATTCTGCTTATCACAGCATGAAACAAAATCTCACCAGTCCGGATTTAAGTACCGTAAAATAACAAGACAAAGCATTGCTTACTAATGCTCTTGAATGCAACATGATTGCAACTCATATTGACAGCCATGCTCTAGCACCATGCAGCAGCTCTTGAATAATAGTTTATTTGTGGTTGATAATCAGCCACTCAAGGCATATGGGAATTTATCATAATCTAGTGCATGAACAGCTTAATATAACTTCAAGTGGCATTTGTTTGGGTTAACTCTTTGGACTTCCTGCTCCCTACTCAGAAATCACAGCTCTCGGGCACCGCCACATTTGAAGGTGGGATAGACCAAAACAGAGCATGGTACTGACTCATGAGAATTAACTGATACCACAAACAATAAATATCCAAACTCATCCTTAGCATTGCCCTTGAATGAGGGTACAAGCAAATAGCTCACCTTTGAAACCTGTTGGCTCATGAGGGAAGCAAGTTGTAAAACTTGAAGCATTTCTGTTGTGTGCCAAGAGAGCTGGGCATGCTGACCCAAGGCTGCTTGGAAGAACACCCTAATCTCTCTGTCCTAATGCTTTGCCATCTGTCAAGATGGAGTTTTGGGGAAGAGAGGGGGAACACGTACCTAATACAAGAGGAGCGCCGCTGCAAACACTTGAATTGTTTTAATTTTAACAATGGAATTGCTCAGGTCTGAAGTTCTCCTGCAGTAAGAAATGCAGGAGAGATGGTCTCTGTAATAATGTGCTTCAGGCAGCCTGAAAACTTCTTGTACATGCTGTGATAGGGTGCGGATCAGACCCAGCGTATGCTGTAGGTAATGGATTTGAGCCACCTCCCTGGGTGTAGGTGTAGCCCCCTTGAAACCCACAGAGTGGGCCCAAAGTCCCCAAATTTGTTCAAGATATTTATTGTCAGTTAATCAGTGCAAAAACAGTATGGCAGATAAAACAAAATGTAGAATAAATGTCTAAACGTAAAGATAAGCTTTAAAATTTGATCTGTATTCCAAAGTCCAAAATTCTTTCTTGCTGCATTGCAGATATCTCTCTACGCGTTCTCTATATCTCCCTCAAGCTAACAAGAGCAAAAGCGGTTTCCCAGCAACCAGAGTTAAAAACAGCTTTTCTTCTGTTTCTTTTCCTACACAGGATTTATTCTATTAATTAGGTTACTTCCAATTAACCTGCATAATCTTATAACGGTCTCCACTAATACCACAGCTATTGGGGAAACTCTGTAAGGCCTGAATCCTCCATAGGTGTACGATAAAATTAGTTCATGGAAGTGATTCTTTATTATTATTATTATTTTCAGGAGGGTGGGGTAGAGGCAGGAGAGCATGGCTGGATAGGTTTGCTGAAAACTAAAATCTCTCCTTTGGTGTTGTCATGCTTTCTAAAGTTGTACTTTGGCATAGTAGAGCAGGCTCCTGTGTGCTTACCCCTGCCCAAAGGGAGGGTAAATGCAAATGTCTGGCAAGTCGTGTGAGAAGGGAATGATGCTGGTTCAGGGTGGGAAAGATGGCAAGGCAGTGTGTCAGCAAAAAGATCTTTGCATGATAACAGAATAAATAAAACTCATGGCTTGAAGCCAGTGCCCGTCTCTGATGCTTAAGAGAGCTTTAGTGTAAATCTCTGTGGAAATAACTAATTGCCGTGGTTTATATCCAGTACTGGAAAAGCCTGCAGAAAACAGGCTGCAGAAAAGTTAATTTTGTAGTTTTCAGCATATGACGGAGCGGTGAGATACCTGCTCTAAGCTTGCGAGCCTGGGAGTTGAAACTGAAAAGCCAAACATTTGCAGTTAATAAAAAAAGCTATATATATATATATATATACACACATTTTTTTTTTATAGACATAAGTAACCTGTAGTGTTCAGTACCATGCATGATGCCCAGCCCAAGTTAATTGAATTCAGTGCAGAGGCAAGCGTTTCTATGGAGAATGGTAACACTGACAGGAATATTAGGGATTTCTTTTGATAAAAGTTTTAGGTGTTTCAGAAACTCTCAGACAGACTGAATTAGAATCTTCTCATCGTGTAAGTCATTTCAAAGGCATCCGCTTTATGGCTTCTTGCATACCCTTCCTTTAATGTGTGTAATGCTGCCCACTTACAAACAGGACGCTGCTTTGATGCAGTAGAGCAATCCTGTGTTCCTTCTGTTTGACTAATACTGAGGAAGCACAAATTCATTTCAATTTAAATGTTGATTTCATATTTTCTTGGGCAGTTAGGCTGGTGAAGCAAGCACAGAATAACAATATTGAAAGTGTTATATACAGCTTCCATTAAATGATCACAAAGCACTTTGTGCATATTGCACATTGCTACAGTCTCTATCTACTTGTGACCTCTATCACAAAGGATTTAAGTGTCTTACCTCAAGCCATGCAAATGAAGAGCTGCAAAAGGACCTTATAAGAGTTACTGTCTGGAGAACAAAATGATAGATGAACTTCTGTGCAGCTGAATGTAAAGTGGCACATAGGGCAATAAGCAATACAAGCTTTACATATAAAATTATGAGCTCTGTGGTGATACTTCTCAATTAGAGTGAGACCTTGGGATTGTAATGCTCGTTCTGTGAAAGCATCAGCTCTGGATTTTATAACAGCCAAAAAAACCCCAAGTCAAATGTTAAGAGGATAGAGAACACAGTGATGCCGCTGTGCAAGTCTGGATTGCTTATAAGTTGACTATTATGTGCCTTTCTGGTCCCTTCATCTCTGTAGGAATGTTTTAGTACTGAAAAAGGTTCATAGAGGGACAGTAGTAATGACTGAAGGTGTGGGAGTGACAGAAAGGACGTGCAATCCTGAGTAGCATGGAGATGGTGGTTGAGATTGAAGAACGAAGGGTCATCCGGTGAAGCTACTGGGAGCCAGGAAACAAAGAAAAGGAGGTGGTTCTTCATGTGGAGGGTCTACTGATCCGTGAAGCTCCTCAGCAAAGGAAGTTTTGGGTGCAAGAAGTTTAACTGGTTGCAAGGAAGAGTGGGTTAGCACTTACAAGGATTGTTACTAAATAAGCAAGTTGCAACAGACTCAGGAAATCCCCTGTGCCGAAACCGGTCAGAGGTTAGGAAAAATTAGGGAGAGGCATTGTGTTTGCTTGCCTTGATCTTACTGTTTCCTAGGCAACTGCCTGTGACCGCTGCTGGAGACCGAATCCGGGTTAGGCGGACTCGAGGTCTGAGTCAGTACAGCCATGCTTGTATTTGGGTAGCAGCAGTCACTAGCATGTGCTTAAGGTTTCCCAGTTTTTGTTTCAGCTACTACATCAACATAAAGCTGGTGGGGTTTTATCATTTATAATGAATTCACTCTTTTTTTTTTTTTTAAGGCTCTGACAAATGGACGCATCAAGAAAGGAGGCTGTTCAAAGAGGCATTGTCCACCTACAGCAAAGATTTCATATTTGTACAGAAAATGGTAAGGTTATTTCTGTTCTGTCAATTGTTTTTTTCTGTTTGCTGCATTCTGTTCCCCTTCATATTCCCTCCAGTGCCAGACAAGTTTATTGCAGGCATAGAGCCAGCAGTGGTTACAAGAACGCCATTAAGAGTGGTATATTCCATTCGGTGTACCTATGCATGCAACTGCAGCACCAGTAAAAACCAGTTAAAAATAAATAAATAAAACCTGTTCCTCTCGTTATTATACGTAAAAGTTTCCACACCTGGAATCCAAGTCACGGCATTCCATGTGTGGGACTAGTATGGTGCACCGCTATCATCTCTGTGTTCTCTGGCAGTTTGTTAAAAGGTACCTGAGTCACTGGCATTGAGCCTTGCGCCGGAAAGGGTTGAAACCTGTTAATAAAGAGAGAATGTGTTTGGGCTTAGTTTTCATGTTCTGCCACGAGGCAGAAGAGACAAGGTGTATACATCTCCGGGCAGAATACCTTACTTGTTAGCTCAAATGTTGAAAAACATTTGGGTTTACAGGAACCAAGTCTTAATTCCTAGATTTCTCGGTGGTATTGTACACTTGAGCTACACAAGTATATTCTCAGTCATTTTCTGACTAGAGTCTAGGGAATCCCAGAGAAATGTACTGAAGCTGAAATTTTCAGTCAAATTTGTGTTGACTAACAGTAACTAAAAAAAATTATTCTACAAGAGTATTCCTGTTGTAGTCAAACTGTCTTTTTTTCTCCATTTGAATGTTTGAGAAATAAAGCCTGCCTCTTGGAATATATTAAAATTGTGTTGAATGAAAGCAAAAAATTTAAATTGGACTATTTCTGCAATTACTTAACTACAGGTTAAGTCTAAGACGGTTGCACAATGTGTGGAATACTACTATACCTGGAAGAAAATCTTGCGTTTGGGACGGAAACACAGAACACGTTTAGAGAAGAAAAGAGAGGAATGCTTGGTAAGTCTAAAAGAATATAAGAAAGTTTAACACTTGATAATTTTTATGTTCATCCTGTCTTGAAGAGGAGGTTGAACTAGATGACATAGGTCTCTTCCGACCGAAATTATTCCGTAATTCTAAATTATGTTCTTCATGAGCATTCTGTGACCTCAGCTACACCAAGATTTTGTGTTCCTGGACTGTAATGGGATAAAAATGTTTTGACTAGTGCATTATCTAACTCTAGTCCAGCAATTATGGCTTTTACTAGTGATGAAGCAGGTAAACTGCTGTAAATTATTCCTGTACCTGTGCCTGTGTGTGTTCCGAAAGGCTGCTCTAATATTCTAGTACAAATACCATTAACACAGACTGGCAATGCAATTCTTTGTGTGCAGGGTAGTCCGAGTAGTCGTAAGAGATGTGTGGGGTTTTTTGGTGGTTTTTTTTTGTTTGTTGTTTTTGTGTTGTGTTTTGTTTTGTTTTAAATAAGTCATTTAATTTGACTATGAATGTAGTGTAGATCGCCATTCTAACAGCTGGGGGAGAGCATTGCACCTTGGCACCTGTAGATTCATGGAGCCACAGCTCTGCAATACAGATGGAGGGTGGTTTGAGCGCTGCAGTGAAGCTTCATGAGCCATAGCTTGTCCATTAAGGGGTGGTAGATCCAGCAAGACCAGAAGGTCATTCAGGACGGGGAAAAGATACTGAAACCTGGAAGCAGGCTTTGACTAAGCAGCATGCTGTTCCAGTACTATGTTCTACTATCCAGTACTGTCTGTCTTTAACCATATTTCCAGTATTTCTTAAATGTGCTATTTCAGACAAGTGGAGAGGACGAAGTGTTAGAGGAAGATGAGGAGATCGAAGAAGACAGAAAGGAAGAAAGGGAAATGCAGAAGTCTCCTGACCCACCAGCTATCCCTCTTGTTGGACCTATAGATCTGCCTGCCCTTCAGAGTCTTTCACTTTCTTCGTCCTCCTTCATCTGTGAAATGCCAAACTGTGGCGCTGTATGTGTGTCTGGTATCTTTAATAGCAGGGGTGGGGGGCAGTGTCTACTAGTGAATTGTGATTTTGGAAATCAGGGTTTTAGACTATTCCTGGCCAGCGATATCTCCTGACTATCTTTGGACAAATCATTTTGCCTGCTTTTAATTCCCACGTCACAAAATATAGGCAGTATGCTGATCTGTATGTAAAATTGAATCCTGAGACGTTGTATCAATTAGCAATACTATACAGTAACAGCTCTGATTAGCTTTTTGTTATACAACGGTAATAATAGGATAGCTCACTGGTTTGTTCTGTTATGACTAAGTTTCTTTAACTTTAGTGTGGGATATAGCTGAGAGCAAGCAGCATTTGACCAAGTGAATTGTGCATTAATATTAGACGTGTACGGTTGTTCTATTGTAGTATGCATTCGGCGTACTTCTTTCTGCAGTTCCTGTCCCAGTGCAGTATTTCTTGGTTTTAATCTTTTTTTCTTCCCTCCACTCTACTCCCCGTCAGGTGTTCAGTTCCCGACAAGCGCTCAATGGCCATGCTCGCATTCATGGCGGTACGAATCAGGTGACAAAAACACGATGCACCATTCCAGGCACTAAGCAGAAATCTGGTACGCAGAGCGGATACTGCTCCATCAAGAGCTCACCTGCCCACAGCACAACAAGCGGTGAGACCGACCCAACAACAATTTTTCCTTGCAAGGAGTGTGGCAAGTAAGTGAATATGACCGTATGCAGTATCGCATCACATTTGCCTATTTATATTCCAGATGAATAGTGTTGTGACAAACTCCTCCTTTTGCCCTGATGGTCTCCAAAGAAGCTTCCCCTTAGATGACGTGTCCTCTTACCAAAACCTTCAGAGGTTGGTTTGCGTGACATTTTGGATGCTTCCCCTGCAGTATTTACTCCTATTTTCCTGAATCCACTTACTGGCTAGAATTTCTACATCTGACAGTCCGGCTTCCTGCTTCATCACAGACTTACATGTGACAGTGGGCAACTTGCTCTGTGTTTCTGTGCTTGAGTTTGTCCACCCTAACGTGGGATTCCTTCACTTTTTCCCTGTTGTGCAAAACTGTGGTGAAAGTAAGTACGGGGAGAATTAGGATATGCATAGATGCTGAAGCAACTGTGGGAGCTACTAAATACCTCCGGCAGAGTCGGAGTAGGCCATTTTGATGCTGTCAGGATGTATAAATCTGGTAGTCTGTCCCTGAAGTTCTCACCATGGCATTGCAGTCTTCACTGACTTCTATTTCAGGACAAGGAAGCAAATGTACTGATAGGTTGTTGAGTCTTTTTTGGCTCACTTCATCAAAAGCAATGCATTTTTATCTGATTTTTTTTTCCTTTAAAATTTAGGGTATTTTTCAAAATCAAAAGCCGCAATGCTCATATGAAGACTCACAGACAACAAGAAGAACAGCAAAGGCAGAAGGCTCAGAAAGCTGCTGTGGCAGCAGAAATGGCAGCCACTATTGCGAGAACTACTGGGCCAGTTGGGCATAGTTTGATCCCTCTGGATCACATGAGTTTGGTTAAACATGTTGAAAATGTCGGTGACATTGACGACGATGTTGTTCAGGAGCTGGGTGATGTCATGGAAGAGAATGAAGTCATGGATGCTGACCTCTTATTGGATGATGAAGATGCAGATCTACTGCAGGATGATGCTGAGTTGTAAATAAAGTTGTTTGATAAAGACAGCTACTGAGCACACCCTGAACGGATCAGTCAGGAAACCTGGACTGCTCATTTATTCCCCACTGATTGTAAACTACCTGTTGAAAATGATAATTCTTTTATCCAGGTCTAGAAAAAAAAAAAAAAAAAAAAAATTGCTTTTTTCCCTTTTTTTAATTAATTTGTGTTTTGGGGGAAAAAAATAAATAATTGGTACAAATATTCTTATAAGGTGTTTTTATCTGAGCTCATTTTGCTGATAACTTCCAAGGCCACTAATTACAGAAGTTCATGGTTCTGCTGTCACTTCCCTCCAGACAATCCCGGTAGGATCTTTAGTCTTAACTCTTCCAAGTTCCATTTTAGCCCAATTACAAGAATGATCTTCACACGCTTCTGATGGAACTTTTTTTTTTTGCCTGTACTTGGATCACTTCCAGCATCTTCTAGAGACTAAATGTCACCTCTGTTAAGGAGATGAGTACATTCTTTGTCTTTGTGCTGTCATTTTAAGGGAGGTGGAGGGAAAAAAAAATCTGATTGAACTGTGAAATAATTATGGGAGTGACTGTATCATCTGTAGTATCGCAGTACTTTTTCAGTTCTGTCTTGCCTTAATGCATACGTGTTAGGCAGTTTGTAAAAGCATTGGTTACACTGTACGTTTTAGAGCTTCCATTTTAGTAAGGTTTTGATCTGCTGATTTTAAAATTACCTAATTCAAGGATTGAAGAAAGAAGATGATTGTACTGTGGTTCACATCATCTGATGGAAACACTGAATCAGGAACACCACCTTGGTAATCAGATTGCACTAGAAATATATTTTGCTGTGACAATAAATCACACTGAATAGCCATCGCAGTGGTTTTAGGAGAGTGTATGCTCGAGCAATGCAGGAGCTTGCTTTCTCACCAGGCAGATACAGGGAGACATTCCTGACCATGGAACAGAGACTGAGGGAGTATATGCCTTCAGCACACGTTAGTTATTGCTTGTAGGCATGAAAAGTTATTCCTGTGCCATTTTCAGTCCTCCTCATTACATCAAACTCAAATGTTGTTTATTTAGTAAAACGTACTCCAAAGGTGAGTTGGCATTGCTGTTTAATTACCATTTCTCCTCCCTTAGATTCAGATCTACATGCTGGATGTCTAACACCATTTATATAAATTTAGATTTGGTTCTCTAAGTGAATAGGATCTCAAAAGAATTGTACCTTGCAGCATTAAAGAATTAAGGAAGAGTTGAGGTTAGGTTGAGTGGACCTTTAATTACAGCATATGAATACTGATTTTAGAGCTTTCACAGGTAGCAGCACTGATTTTCTTGTGAATTTTGCACAGTAGAAAAGTATTGCTAACTTTATAAATGTTTTATAAGACTGATTTCAGATCTTCCAGATTTCAGGGTTGTTTGGTGTTTTTTATGGGTTGCATTTTATTTTGTTGGGGGGTTTTTGCCACATTCCTAACATCTTAAGCGAATCTGAGAGATGGTGGATCTTATTTTCTACTGTCTTTCTTCCTTGTGTAACTATGCAAAATGGGGGTAAACCATGGCACTTTTGTATAGGAGTACCGGACCACACAAGTTCAAAACCAGTGGGACTCATTGGCAGAGAGGTGCCTTCTCTGTCAAAGCCAAATAAATACATGAAGCCAAATGACCTGAAGTTTCTACTTGGGGTCAAATGTTCTGATACTAAAGAACAACCCTTCAGGAGAATGGAAATCACTTCTCAGTTTCAGGTTAGTGAAGTTCCTGTGTACATGGTTTGTTTTAGTGTTTTTTGGGGTTGTTCCAGAGGGTTTTTTTTTTTTTAGTTGGTGTTGACCAGCGGGTGGAATTTCACTCCCTCTGCTGCATAAGGGATGATGTTCTCAATTACTGTACCTGTGCGTTTCAGGAGACCTGGCAGCAGCCGCCTTTTCTTTCCCGAACTGCCAGGCAGCACGCTCCCCAGCAGCTCCTGTCTGTGCTGCGCCACGTTACTTTTACAGGGGCCATGCAACCCAGGTTCAATAGACTGGGCCTTCAGCTGTGTGCTGCCAACTAGATCCACTGATCATAAGTTCTGTAGCTTGTGCAAGTCTTAGTGGTTTGCAAAGTGGAGGCTTTTGTGAGCAGTAACTTGTGGTGACTTTTAGGAGCCAGTCTTAGAAACAAGCCGGCAGAGTCTACTCTTTCTCTTCCAAACTTGTATCATTTTGAACTTTTAAGGGCCTTTCTGAGAAAGGCTGCTACACTGGAAAATGGAAACATGTTTTCAGATTCCCCTCTTAACTGTGGGAAAAAAATTGAGTGTAAGCAAAGTGATAATTTAAGTCAATGAGAGTTCTGCTTGAAGAACAAGAGTGAAATATAGTAGGAACTTGTGGGCTCAGTTCCGAAGAGCAGCTCTATATTGAAGAATTTACAGTGGAACTTCTCTAGCAACAATGAGACAGGTATCTGTGCTAAACCTAGTATATATAAATATATATACACATATATATGCCTGGTTCTGTAACATTAATCAGGTGCTGTTTTATTGTACAGCCAAAAAGATTATAGAACAATGATAACCAAAGAAGTTATTCGTAAAGGAAAAAGTGCACATTTCTTAAGCAGTACGTGATTTAGGCCTCAAACATTGACGTCATTATTATTCAGTGTTGCATTGGCTGATGTTAAACATGCTGTTCTGCCTATTTGTACCTACGCTGGATATAGTTTTATTTCCGAAAAGTTTTCTTGCTGATGGCTGATGATGGAAAACTGTTCATTATTGAACTTAGTCCTCTTTGATAAAACCTGTACATATAGAAAACATATTTTATGAGAAAGATCTTATTTTCAATATTTAACTGTTATTTTATTAGAAGATGGTTGTAAATATTTTAGGTGCTTTAGTGTAAAAAGCAGACTGTAATTTTAGGTGGCAGAGGAAGTAAAATAAAAAATATACATTTCTGATCTATGCTGGTTTCAGGTTCCTGCTGTTAGCATTTGACTTGCACACAGCTTAATTTCAGGTTACTGCCTACCTGAATGTGTGTATTAGGGTGGCTTAGCAGCATGAATTAGTACTTGTGCATTCCCTCCCCTTTATATATTTGGTACTGATCAGAACCTGTGTTACAGTATTAACTGCTGTTTATATGTGTAAAAAAAAGAAAGGGGTTTATATGATGTTTCCAGTCATTTTTATACTTCGGTAAAATATAGTAGGTGGGGTTTTGCTAACAGGCTGTATATTTTTTTTTTTATTTTTTAAGAGGGGGAGAAGTTTGAAAACTGAGTTCTGATTGTTTTTCAAAGGATTCCTGAATCGTTCCAGGCAAAAAAAAAAAAAAAAAAAAAAAAAAAAAAAATCACCAAAAAACCAACAACAACAAAAAACACACACACACACACAAAAAAAAAATAAAAAAAAAAAACCAACCACACAACCCTAATGTATTCACATCTATACAGCTGGGTGGACATGAGTATTCTTGGTAAGAACGAGTTGTGGTAAAAACCATTCTCAGAAAGGGGGAGAAAGCTGAAGAAGCCTCCTTTTACCTCTCGCCTTCAGAGAGAAAAAAACAAAAAACAACAACAACAACAACAAAAAAAAAAAAAAAAAAAAACCAACAACCCGAACCATCACCTGCCTTGCCTCGGGGTCGGAGAAATGAGCAATTCTTGCTTTCTTCCCTCGGGCAGTGGAGGAAGGAAACGTTTTCTCCTGGAAAAGAAGGACGGAGAAGCCTGTGTGAGGGCAACGGGGGCGACCGCCGACGGGAAGCTGTTGTGGCGGCGGGGGAGGTGAGGAGAGCCGTTACCGCGCCTCTCCTTCACTCGGGCAGCCCTCGGGGGAGGCGGTGACGGGGGTGGGGAGGCGAGTTGGGAGCTCCTATGGCGCCGGACGGCGCCATAGGAGCTCCCAACTCGTCTCCCCACCCCGGTGCCTCCGCCTCAGCGGGGAGCCCTTGCTCCGCCATGGCGGCGGGGGCGCTCCTCGATCGCCTTTGGGAGGAGGTGGCGGATGAGGCCGTTCTTCTCCTTCCGGGCCGCCGGCTATGGTCGGTGGGTTGGGGCGGAGACAAGATGGCGGCGGGATGCTTGTGGCGGCGGCTCTGTCAGGTGGGGTGTGTGGCGGGAGAGGGGTCGGGCGACCCCCGTTTTCCTCCTCCTCCTCCTTTCCTTCGGCATCTTCACTCCTGAGGAGAGAGAGGAAAGGGAGCTGGGGTGGCGCCCCTCGGCGCAGTACGAGCTGTACTGGAGCCGGCCTGCCCTCCTCCGTGGGCTCCCGCGGGCTGGGGAGATCCCAAGCGGCTTCCTTTTGGCTGCGGGAAGGTTGGGGTGTTACAGCGTGGGGCTGTGTCTCTGCCCGCCGTCATCGGTCCTTAAAACCCGTTCCTGTAGTCTTGTCTGTGCGGCGGTTACTCTGGGTGTAAGGGGTGATGAAGAGTAGGTGACTGGGATTTGGAGGTCATGTGCCAAGCCTGTTTCTAGCCTTAAAAGTTTCAAATCTTGAAGTTATAACTTAAAAAAAAAAACCAAAACAGGAAAACTTTTTACCCTACCGACGTTTTGTGCTGGTTTTGACTTCTATGGAGTGATGGCTTTCTCTCAAGCTGAGAAAATTTGATCTTGGGAGCTTCTAGTTCATTTTCGGAAGCCCTGAATTCTTTTCCCCTGTATGTGCTGTATTCTGGACTTGCTCACGTTCCAGACATCTGTGTTCTGAGTACTTCAGGAAGCCTCAGCCAAACAAAATGAAGATTATTTTGCATTAGGAGAGGTGTAATTTTGCTTTGTGTAAGGCCTTGGTTCACACAGGAGATTGAATTCGGTTATGTTGCAGTCTGAGTGTCTTTTCCACCTTCTGTGACAGCCATTAGCAAGAGCGCATCAGGTATATTTAAATCGTGGAATGAAGGAAGCTGTTAAAATATACTTTGGTGCCTGCTGAATGTCATCTTTGCTACCTGGGGTACTCAATGTATCGTTCTCAAAATTTGCACAGAGCACCTTTAAATGTTACAAAAATTTCTGACACGATGCATACCTGCATAATTAGTAACAACAGGAGATAGCATGTGGTGGAATAATCATAGAATATTGTAAAGGCCGCAGAGCTTAGTGTGTGGGTTAGAACTCTTCTGTTTCATCATGTTTTGTTACACAAAGACTGAAATTTTTATATCCAAAACCACATAATACAATATGCTATGAGTGTACCTGTCTTCACATGTAAATAATAAATCCGTATTACAAGGTCAAGCAATTAGAAGTAAAAGAATACATAGCAGAGACTGCATACACACAAAACCCCCAAAACGGATACAACTTTCTGTATTTGTCTTGTATTTGTCATCTGGGGTCAGGTTCTGTGCTGTATACTTGCACACACAGTTTAAGCCCTGCAATGAATACAGTCTTTTGCAGCTGTCTGCTCCCTGAAGTGATGTCAGGTGATGATGTTAGCATACTTCATGTTGGTGTTGAATGAAAGGGGAGGCAGTATTCTAACTTTAGAGATAGAGAATTGAGGTACAAAGATCAGATAATTTTATCAGATCTATTTCTTTAATTTTAGGTATTAAGGCTGAAGTAGTTCCCAGCATGAACTTTGAAACATTCTGAATGGTCATCAGCTACAGTGGAAAGCTGCTTATTGTGTCATGCACTTAAGAGTGTAACACCAGTGCTTGTGTGTGAACATCTGGTTTTGAAAGGCTTGCCTAAGGGGACACATTCAGCTATGCTCCTCAAACAACAGTCAGCTTTGTAAACAGGAAACTCTCCTGCTGCTTCCTGCAGTCATCTTACTTATTGGATGTAGAATTTGTAGGATAAATAGCAAATGAGGCTGAATTACTTCAGAAAACGGCATCATTCACTGCTGATCTATAATTAATATGTAATGCATACTGGAGAAGGTTAGGGAGCTAATAGCATCATATAGTTAGTTATGCATATCCATGAGCAACTACATTAAGATTACCTGGAAAAGTGTCAATTCTGGCTGTTTTCTGATGTTTTGTCCAGTCACCTACATAACCAATGTGTGGGGTATCTGTCTTCTCTCTTAAAGTTGTGACTCCAGCACCTGTTAATAAATAAGAGTATCAAGGGGTTGGATAAGTAGCTAATTTTGTGTAAGCGTTCTGCTGCAGCCCTGAGTTTCTCTTAAGCAAGTGAGAGTTCTGGTTCCTTTTTTTTTTTTTCCTTCCCTCAAGTAGTCTATAACTTTGCCAAATTGAGAATTAGTGGAAGGAAGCTAGAAGCCACATAATCTTCAGAAGGGAGCAATTACTCTAGTATGAAAGACAGCCATGTTACAGCTTGATTAACAGTTGTATTCCCTTTTTAACACAGAAAAAAATAATGTTGTCTTTTAAATACAGTTCATTTACGCGTTAGAAGCATTTCTCTTTAAATGTTACCTTCAAAAGAACAAGTGTTCAAAATCACAAGGAACTTTTTGCTGAAAAAATGGGAAATATCAAGTTAAATTCAGAGGTTGAATTTTTGCATTTGTAGGATACTGTTTTCAATTACTTTTACAACAGCAAGTCCTACTTAGGCTTGTCTCTTGAACCGACAGATGTTGTACTATGAAAGTAAAACTCAAGAGAAAATGTTATTGTATACAGAAATGGTATCTGATGCCACACAAAATACATTTTTCTGCTAAAAAAATGCTTTGTGATTGCTATTCAGGTGCTTGGTTAATAACAGGTGCATAGTTACATTGATCCTTTAATGCGTTCCTTTTTTTAGGTGCTATTGTATACTAAAATACATTTCAATATTCCTGTTTTTCTGTGTTTTCTGATACAGCAAACTTTCTAGTTTGGCAAATCAATGCCTAGGAATGTGTTATGCTCTGGTGTGCAAAAAAGTAACCTTTAATAAACCCGTACTAACTGGCTACTTTCGGGTTTGGCAGGGGGGAACCCAACCCGTAACCTATTTGTTTTATACAGGGATCAGTTTTTCCTGTCAGTTATGCAAGCAGAATTATGCAAAAGCAGTGTTTTCTTCCGTAAGTATAAAAGGCCCTCATTCTTTTTTTCCATTTTTCTTCCACACTTCCTAAAAAAATCAGCTTTAACAACTTATTTTATGCTTTCCCCATTACTGCATTTCTAGACACTCCAACTTGATGGGAGTGCGGCTGGCTGGATCCCATGTTGATACACAGAAGCCTAAGACTAATCCTTTGGTAAGCGTTTCACAGAATGGTATTTTGTATGTTATCTTAGTAACAAAGAGGGTGTACAGAAAAACTTGAAATCCTTTATTGCAGCTTCTTAAAGTTCTGTCTTAATGATGTCAGATTTGCTGTAGAGAAGGAAACAAATTTAGATTATTGGTATTTGAGGTTGGGGGTTTTTTTCCAGCAAGGTTTCTGTAGCTTACAGTTGCCTCTTAGTCACTTCCCTCCTTCTCTGTACAGCTGTAACTCTATGAAATACCAGCTTTTTGGCCACATTCAATTCAGTGCCTGCAGCAGCTTAGCCAGCCTAAGGCCTTTGTTGCTGGCTTGGAAGCTGGGAGCCCTGGGCTGATGGGGTGGGAAGTTTATGAAGGCATTTGGTGGATGTCTTGCTTTTAGAATCTGAATGCCTGGATTTTAACTAGGACTTCAGAAACACGTGCTCAATCTGTATAATAGATGCAAGCAAGCCAAAATTTTATAGGCAGTATTAGATCTATAATGCAGACCCAGACTTCCTGCCACGTCTGGTACATACTGGATTTACTGTGCTAAACTGCCTGAGAGTAAACCTGTGGGACAGTCGGTGCTTTGTGGACACATCAGGGTTTTTCAGATGATCAGTGAGCCCAGGCCATCAGAAACTGAAGCTCTAACTGAAAGCCATAAACTTGTACCTGGACAAACGTAAAGGATCATATGCCTGGGGAAGCCTACTAATGTTTAAAGTAGCCTTATAACTGACTTAGTAAAGTGAGAATTCTGGTTACTGTCCATAATGTTCTAGTTACTGTCCCTACCCAAATGGAGTCTGAGAATTTCAGGTATTCTCACATCACTATTTAAAATACAAATATTGCTGCTCCAGGCCTGTTTTAACAATGAGTTTCATTCTTGCCTTTGCTAGTGTTGTCCTCCTTATATTTATCTGGCATTCCCTTTCCTTTTCCGATGAAGAAATTTTACCTAAATGTCCAGAAGTTAGGTATCTCTTCACACTTTGCCTTCCGTGATAAGAGCGAGTATGGTCAAGCAAGGTAGTACTGTGTGCCTCTTGCAAATAAACTAAAATAAGCAGCTAACAGTGTGTGGTTTTTTCCTCTTTTACAAATGGGGTGCAAAGGCTAAGAAAATATGCAGTACATGCATTAATTAAGGAGAACATGGAGTGCTAACTCTTGTCCTTTCTTTAAAAATGCAGGTTTCTATTTCAGATGAGCCAGAAACACTGTACAAGAGATTGTCCCTGTTAGTTAAAGGCCATGATAAAGCTGTGTTGGACAGCTATGAATATTTTGCAGTGCTTGCAGCTAAAGAACTTGGCATCTCTGTTGAAAAAGTGTAAGTAACTGATCTGTAGAGTGATATGGTATCAGATGTTTCTTATATCATCTCCTGTAATTCAGGTTCTGTGCTTAGAAGTATTTTCTTTTTTTCAGAAGAAACAGGTGTAATCTGCCATTTTTTCTCAGATTATAAGTCAGACACTTCTTAGATGGCTGCACAGTGATGAGAAAGCAGCAGCAGTTCTACACTCAGCACTGCCATAGTAGAAGTGCATTTTAACTATGTGAAGGATATTGGCAGTACAGCTGTCAGTGCTCTAGCTTCCCTGAACTAATGCCAAATATTAACCATGCCCATCTGGGTTAATAATAAACTGTACCAGTGTTTAATACTTCCTCGTAGATCTTCTAAATGCCAAATAAGAACAGGGATTTCAGCATAGTCTTTCAGATAATTTGTGTTAGCAAATTAGCTAATGCATTGCGTTAGCATTAATATTTTCATATAAAATGAAATTTTCTTTTTGTGCTTCGTTCAGACATAAACCTCCAAAGAAGATAGAACGATTGACACTTTTAAAATCTGTACACATTTACAAGAAGCACAGAGTTCAGTATGAAATGAGAACACATTACATGTGTTTGGAGGTAAGAAAGATGTTAAAAAAAAAGGTATGTTCTGGGTGCACAATTCAAAGATGTTAATAGATGTTAGTTCAGGAATGAAGTCAAACTTTCTATTTACTTGGGTTGGGGAGGAGAGTGCAGGGAATAGCAGAAAACAGCTGACCTAGGTACATCAAATGTAACACAAGTTATTCTGAATGTACAGCCTACATAATTTTGGGATTAAAAGGCTGGTTTTGACCATCACCTTACAGCTGAAAGAATGATTAAGGTAGAATTGAGGGTTATCTTTAAATGTTTTATGCTCTTGGTTTCCAAGAATCAGTGGGATAGAAGCTTTCTCAGGAGGGGAAGAAGATGCAGCTAAATGATTGTCATTACCAGTCACTAAGGGTTCTGTTCTTTGTGAGTTTGTCTGATGTTTTTGAACAACCGTACTTTTGCCCTGTGCAACATCACGTGGCAAACTAAAACTGCGTGGGGGAAATACAAGAAAGGAAGCGTATACAAACCACTAGCTCTGTGGCTGATGACACAGACTTCTGTATGGTTTAGAATGCAGCTGTGGTTGACTTTCTTAGAAGAAAGGTTTACTGCCAGTATTTTGTGGCTCCTGGGTGTCCTACTGTATATTTGCACAGTGCCTAGCAAAATGGAACTTTGCTTTAAGTCCCCAGACATTAGGGCAGTACAAATGGCTGCCCGCAGACCATAAGCACCATTTTTGCCCTCCAGGAGAAACTAGAAAATCAGTAATTCAATGGAATTCTGGAGTTGCAGGGTTTATAACAAGCTTGAGCTTTGAGAGTATAGAAAAGCTGGTAATTCTTGCATAACCTGTAATTTCATCTGAATCCTGCAGTGTTGAGATCCACCACTTCCATCATAATCAATGCATGTGCTCACAGGCAGCATGTGCAGTTCTGTGGAGTGAAATAACTACTTTATACGTGCATGAGAGTTGTGTACAGCTCAACTGCCTCTCTTCAATATTCTGGAAGCTGCCTTCCTGTAAGATGTTTAGTCCCATCGCAAGAACTAGAGAAGCTAGGGCAAAATTTTTTTTTTTGTATTATGTTTGAAGTATTAATGATAGTTGTTCATTAATAAAATGTTACTTCTCTTTTAGTTAAAATACCTAACAAGCAGTACTGCTGCAGTTTACTTGGAGTATGTTCAACGAAACTTACCTGAAGGGGTTGCCATGGAAGTAAAAAAGGTAAGTTTCCATCTCACATTATTAACTCTTATAATACTAAGTCCTGATGCAAGAACCAATAATTGCCGACATCTTTTGAAACTCAGCAGAGGAAATGTGTGTAGTTTGGAAGGAACATTTTCCAAAGTATTGAACGGTAAAGAGGCCGTGTTGCTTGAAAACGCCACTAGGTGGCATTTTTAATCTGATAAATATCTCTAACCAGACTAAATAAAGCAAGGTAGTTAGATGTTAACAAGTTGGTATAATAAATGGTTGCTTTGCTTTCCTTTTAGACTAAGATAGAGAAAATACCTGAACACATTCAGCAACCAGTTTGGGATACACTACCTCAAGTAGAAGAAACTGAAGTCAAGTCATGAATTCACCAGGTACTTGGCTCCGTTAGTGCTGAAATTAGTTGTTCCTGTCAACCTAATTTACTGAGACAGTCTACTGTTAAATAAAAGTTCTCTTATAAAATAATTATATAAACTCTTGTTGCATTGAGTTATTTTGATCATAACTCCAGTACGTGTAGACTGAACAGCTATAAAGTGAAGAAGTTTGACTGTACTCTATGATCAAGAACTATGGTCATCTATAATACATTTGTAGAAAGGTAAAATTTATTTTTATTTATATATATTTATATATAGGTATATAAAAATGTGTGTGTATATCTATAAAAATATATATAAAAATTCTCAATCTCCTTTTGATACTAAATGGCTTCTGAATTCTGAAATACTTGCAAAACCCACTTGACATTTCTGTAATGTTTAATATTATGGATGCCTGATTGTTACATATTTTTTGCTGTAGCTCCTTTGAAATAACTGAATCCCAGGTGTACATACAGCTTGCATATTAACTTGTAGTAAGTCAAAACCCACAACTGTAGAGGATGCTGAGGCATATTGAGACTTTTCTAGGCTCCTACAGTTCCAGTAGCTTCATTTCCAGTCTTAGTAACTGCTTGCTAACAGAAGAACGCAGTGATCACAGTATAAATCTGAGACTTCCATAGGCTTATGTCTTTAACTTAAATGAAGCGCTTGTAGAACCATGCTGCAAAGCAAATGGATACTAGAAGGTGTCATTGTGGATTGGACAAATGGTGCATTAAGTGTTTTAGTTCACTGCAGGGAAAGGCATGGCCTTTTTCTAAACCAGCTGGGTTGGTTATTATGTAAACCCAGTCTAGCTGAACACTACTTAGGGTTAGAGGGGAAGACAGTACAAATAGCTCAACTGCTTTGAAGGTTAGTTCATTGTGAACCAAAGGAGATAATACCAGGTGCAAAGCCATCATCGACTTTACCTTCAGATTGCATTAAGCACTTCTACCTTTACTAGGTTAGCAGGAAGGACACAGCTGCAGGAATCTGCTTCAGTATTAAGGGAGCATTAAGATTTGACTGCTATTAAAAGAATTTACAGAAGGAATAGCTAACTGGGTCACAGGACAGGACAACCAGAGAGGCTGGATCATACTTATCAAGAGCACTCAAAACTTTATACAATCACAAAAGAAACAAAGCCCAGTGTTATTATCAGACAGAAATGGACAATCTTAATGGGAAATAGCTGAAAGACAAGAAACCAAGCTTGTGCTTGAAGATTGTCTACATTTTGTAGCTGTAGAGAGGCCCAAAGCTGTTTTAGGAGGGATATTTCAAGACAGTCAATATAGCTGGTATCACTCGTGATAGAGAGGAAGCTGCCTGTGCACTTTCTACAATAGGCCTCAGGAAAAAAAAAGGAAGTTAATCAAAGCCCTTATGGGAAGATACACTGTGTAGTTCTCCCTTCAAGGTGTTTGCTTTCCTCAATTTTAAGCTGCTCTTGCTTTCTGTCATTCCTAGTATTCAGTAATAATGATATTTCTTAAAGTCATGTCAGACACTATATAATGTGAGGGAAGAAACTGAGCTGACCTGGTTAAATAAAGCTGATGCTTCAGAGGAACAGCCTCTTTCAAGTCTGTATTATATTTTCTTCAAATTTGCCATGCTTCCGTGCTTTAGTTTTGCATAAGCCACCTGCCAAGTTCAAGCTGTATATAGTATCGAAATGTGAGTGTGCTCAATACTAAGTCTTTCCACATCTTGGTTTGAGGCATGGTAAGATTAAGGGGTTATCTTTTATTGTCTTTGGTGTTCTGCTCTCAGCCTGCAGTTTTTTGCTAAACGGCCAGTCAGCATGGCTTTTCAGTTGTCTCAGAGTTTTAGTTATCAGACCTAAATAGGAATGGGCTTAGGAGACATCTGCAGAAAGTATTAACCCATGCAAGCAACACCCTGGCAGAAGGGATGCTTGATCTGGGGGAAGGTATATTATTAGAGAATTTCTTGCTTCCAGCCTTATCCTATGTTGGGGAAAGCCAGTGTACATGTAAAGTGATCTCTGGACCTTAGCTGTGTTGGCAGAGCCATAGCTAACTGCCATCACAGATCATTTCCACCCCAAAAAACAGAATGACCTATGCAGAGTCTGACTGTTACAGGCCAATATTCACTAGCACTGCCCTCTACTAAGCTCAGCAGGCCACACTTCTCATCCTTATTTTTCCCTGTATGAAACTTCCTCCCTTTTAAGACTGTGATCCTTCCCTGCTTTCTCTGTCCTCCCCCTCACATTTAGGGGTTTCCTAAAGCCTAGTAACATCTTTGTCTTTGTCTCTAGATATGCATTTGCATAACACTGTAACTGTGCAATGCACTCTAATCTTTTTCCATCTACTAATGTGGCTTCTGACTTTTACAGCATGTTCCAGATCCTCACTTACAAAACTTGGATAAACTATTTTTTTGGATAAACTATTTCCATTCTTTACTTCTTTTCCCATTCTTTTACTACATTTCTCCAGTTTTGCTTTTTCTGCCACTTTTCTTAGCAAGTGCCAATGTGACGCTCCCAATCATTGCTTTAGGTCTTGTCTCAAGTCATCTTTCTACCTACGGACCATCTCATCTGATTTTCAATTAGAAAATTTTTAGTTGAACTTTAGAGGAAATTAATAAAAATGCCATGTTTCATGCTGTTTAGAAACACCAGTACTTCAGCATGTTGTATTGTGTTCTTATGAGTAAGACATCCAAAGCTTAAATGATACCTAGACAGACTTGCAGTCTGTCTGAAGTGCCCACTTTTGCATTCATACAGTGAAATTGCCAGAATTGCCAATTTCATGCCCTAAAATAAAGGCAACATATGCCACATGGGATGTTCTGTGCATCACAACAAAGCGTTCCTACTTCCCTAGAACTCCAGTTTGAATCTGAAAGAGTCAAACCACTGTCAGTATCATTGTATGTATAAACTAGCACTTCCCTCTTAAGGAGAGAGGGAGAGGTTTTCAGACGTGGAACTGAACTAAATCCTTAGGATCAGTTCAATAGCACTGCCTTTTTTACAACAGAAAGATGGATGAAAAGATTTTCATCCATGAAAAGCATGCAGTAGCGAAGCTTGACTTCCAATATCCAGTAGCCTGCAGTCTCACTCTGTAATCAGGACACAGATTCTTAATCCTGCTGCTCTCACCCCTGGCTGATACTTCATTAGTCCCATCTAGCAAACAAGTTTAAGCCAAGTCAGTCATTCAGAGGAGATTTTGAAATGTTTGGTTAAGCTAATGCCCTGTCTTTCTAGATGGAGTTTTACTATATATGAACTTAGGCCACAATAAATCTTCAACCTCATTACCTTTGCTTTCCTTCCCCCCACTTCAGGTTTCCCTGTAATCTGTGTGTGGCATTCACACCTCCAGTCTGAAATCCAATCAAGTTCCTTCCACCGTTGTGCACACAGCTGTGTTCAGTTCTAGCCTGCTGGTATACTCTCACTGAGTGCTTTAGAATGTCTTTAATAGAAAAGAACTGAAAATGCTCAAGAACACAGACAGACCAATGAGCAAATATTTGGTAAAGTTTTCCCTTATTTAAAGGCTAAGGCAGGCAATGCAAACTATTTGCGTTAACAAAAAGAAAATGGTGCTTTTCTGAGTACAGTTCCTCACTGCTAGAAGACTGCTTTATGACCATCCTCAAGCTTGTATGGGGAGATGTCTAGCATTACCTGCCAGTATGAGAAAATACTTTCCCAAGGGTCACAGAAAATAGATGCCAATGTAAAGCTGTTACAGAAACCCACAGAGTGGTAGCAAATACTAAGAAAAGTACCATGAAAGCAGTTGCCAGATATGACAGTGAACTTCTTTATTCCATCAGTGGTTAGACTGTCTCAATCTAAATAGGAACAGTGCTAAATATTAGCACTGAAGATAGACAGGTTTTCGAGTCCATTCAATCTTTAAAATCCTTGGTGACTGCCAGTAAGCTGGAGGTGGATTTACTTCCACAAATACTTTGTAACTAACAGCTGCCAGCCTACTTAAGTGTCAAAAATATACAGACCAATATATTATGTAAATAATGTATAACAGCTGTTTAAAATTTTCAGGTGTGTAGAATAATATAAAACTAAAATCAGAGCATTCACTCGCTACTTTTCTTTGAGCCATTTAACCATTTAAAAATTGTCAGGGAGGCTCTCCTCCAGAGGCAGTTGTGGCAGAATCCTTTACTTATGGATTAAAGATATTTTAAAAACAGTCTAAATTACCCTGCATTTCCAAGATACCCAGGGTTCTTCTGCCATATGACCGTACCTTTCAGTAGAAAAAAAAAATTGTGAACAGTAATTTCTGAATCATTTAGTAAGGTATTTGAAGATGCAGTCCAAATTTATTCTCAGCATTGCATCAAAGTGCTCTAGAGCATCTATTTCCCTTTCTTGTATGTGCCAGGGGTCATCAGGCATGCCTGGAATGTTACTTCAGTTTTGGTTTCTACAGTTAGTCTTAATCATACCACAACTGAATTGTCATGTTAGCTTTAATATGACTCTACAGCAAATGTCTTGCTTTAGAAGCCTTTCTCTGCATTTCATGAGCCAGGAAATTAATTACTATCTGTCTGTTATTCCAGGGAGCACTGGAAATAAAGTCCAAGGGAAAGTCATTTACCCAGGAAGTTGTGACATGAGAAAGTTTTGCTCTTTCTGTAATATAAAGCTGTAGTTAAAACTGCTTCCACTCTGCTGTTGTTTTAGGTCAAACTGCACTAAAACAGGCAGAGTCTAGTATTTGTCCCTTCAAATTAGAAATCTGGGAGTAGAACCTCACATGCTGATCATGGCTTTTCTTAGCAAGCACCATTAGGAAATGCCACTCTTTCTGTGGTTTCCATGCTTTTGCAGCCACAAAAATAGCACAGCTGGCTTTTAAAAAGAACGTTCCTGTCATAAAAGTTGGGGAGATTTCTTGCTCCTATTTAAACAGTTCATCCTCAGGTTCCCCTCTGACTAGTTTGCTGTGGTCTTCTCAAGTTCAGGGGTTTTTCTCCACAAAAAACAGTACTCACCCTTGTCCGTTTGTGTAGCGAAACGTGGAAGCTACACTTCTGACAGTCATTCATAAGCCAGCCATGATAAATCACTGAGGCCCCCAAAGGATCCGAGCATACGACAGCGTATCAGTGCGCCAGGGAATGGGTGTATCACTGCATGCCTGTATGTACTCAGTTCCTCAACTGACCCAGTTTCTTCAAGATACAGGAATCAGAGAGGTATTTCATTTACAGTAAGAATATAAAAAAAACCCCACTTTTAATACAAGCAATTTATTTGTTCAGGTAGGTGCACACAGCGTGTATAATAGCATCATTCTTTCACCAAAAAAAGTTGTGCCACATCCTGAAGGTCCTGCAACTGAACTGGCCTGCTGAAACGGCCAACTCCAGAAGTACTCATGTTCTTGTGCAGAGAGCTTTTAGTTTTGTTAAGTAGCCTGTGAGTAAGTAGAAAGTTTGGGGGTTTTTTGTGATAAAAATTTCATTTTATATTTTAAGTCAACAGCCACTAAACAACGTGTTTGGTCATGGCTCTGCTTTTTGACTTTCACTGGTCTTTATTTTCTTGTTATTCTCCATATTTATGCACAGAGCACATCAGGGCAACGTCAAGGTACTTGCCTTTGCGTAGGTGCCAGCTGTTACCAGGAAAGGAGTGATGTATCAAAACAGGCAACAGAGACAATTAAGCAAGGATAGACTGAGATGAAGGAAGAAGTGAACTCCTCTCTTACCCTTCACATTGCTTCAAGCCAGTATCTTAAAAGTTATGCATCTTTCTTTTTATTACAAAACACCATAAACCAGCGTATAGTAAATAATTATCAGCATTTAACTTTATAAGCTATCTGCCACAGTCCATGGTGTAACTTCCACTGCCTAGGTAACTTACGGCAAAATGATTTCAAGTTTAGCTCTCCGTTTGTGCATTTGGGTGGGAAAAGAGTGTGATCAATACATTTATTCCAATTAAAAATATACACTAAAATGAAAAAAATGGCATCACACAAAGGAAGAGGCAAAAGTAGAAGTAGGAAAGCAGGGATGAAGAAAAGCATGAAAGTGAGTTGCTGCACTGATAAATGAAATGAGACAAAAGAATGAAGGTGGTAAGCTAGCAACGCGGAATCCATTCCATTTAGATTAACAGTTCTCTAAAATGAAGGAAGCGGCTTTTATAAACCATGTGCGTCTGGAACATGTCATGCAGATAAAAGTGCAGAAGATACACAGGTAGCAGCAGCAGACTTCTGCTGACAGGGTTTAATCGTGGCTGCTGACAGAATTAGGTCAGCAGAACAGATTACAACTAATTCAAGCTTTTTGCCGTAGTTTTCTTTCCAATATTATTGCCCGAATCAAAGACACTGGTGCATAGGAAATCTGTAAAAAGAACATTGCTGGTGATAAGTTATCACGCTAGCAACTACAAGCTCTAGTGCGAGTTATGTGACTTCACTTCAGAAATGCAAGTTCAGCTAGCAGCTTTGTTTAAAATTTGTAATTCAAGGGAGTGATTAGCAATTGTGTTCCATTTAGAATGGAGTTGTGGAAAAGCTGTGGAGAGATCCTCCGGGGAACTGGGTTCAGCACTCACCGCTGTGTTTCCCTTTCCCCACTGATCGCTCAGGCTGTAAAGCCCCGGGCCGCCCGGGTGCTTTCAGTGCACTCCCACTGCTGAGGTGCCGGCGGCTGGCAGCCAGCCTGGGGTACAGCCCCCACCGCTGACAAGAGGGACCTGGGTCATGGCTACGGGCTTGGGCCCACCCACCTGTGGCGGCTCTGCCAGTGCCCCCCGGATGGCGTTTTTCCCGCTCTCAGGGGAAAACCCTGCCTTAACGGGGGCCCATCTGTACAAGCCTGGGTCATGGCGCTGAGCACTGCCCGAGCCTGCCAGGTGTGTTGGCGTGCCTGCAGTTGTTTCTTCCACGTTAGACACTTCAACGCAGATTGGAGAGGTTGACCTGTAGCTGTTAGTCATATGGCCCCTGATACCAAACAGAAAGGACTTCCATTACATCCTCCTCCTCTTGACTGCCTTGGGAAAAACGTGTGGCATCCGGCCTGTAAGTTGGAAACATAAAAAAATTATTTTTTTGTTGTCACTACATGTTCTGTGAGGAAGAGGGATCTAATTTAAGAAAAGGATTATCATGCCGCACCAGGTGGCTACGCGCTCTCCGGTCCCATGGGATATCGAGGTCAGCACCGCTTTACTGCCTGTGCCTCACTGCTGAGAAGCTGAGGCGTTAATCTCCTGGGGAGCACGTCTTCTAAGACACGTTTGTGAATGGCAGCACAATGTTTTAAGTAGTTCACAAACAGTTTAATCCTAAGCACCAAATGCCACCTGAGCAGGATCCTTCTCACGTGAGGTGTGGGGAGGAGGGAGAAAGGAGTGGAGCAGAAAGGGGGCAGCAGTCCCAGGAGTATAATCGGTTTCAAGGGTTAAATTGAAGTCAGGATGAAGGAAAATGGGGTGACAGTAGATACTAAGCTACGGGCCCAAATCTTGTCAACTGGTAGAAAAACTTCCCCATTATTGTCAAAAGAAGTGCAAATAAATGATCACAGGAGCAAGTGCGGGCATCAGAGCATCCCAAAGGAACAAGATTAATGCACTTTTAATTCAGAAGGCAATACTAAAAAGCAGAACGAGACTCAACTAACCAGTGTGAAATATTATCATAGCCAGAGTTTTTGAAAGAGTGTACAAACAACACTTAAATCCTTACTTATGTCCTTACTACCACCACGTTCCTGTAATTTTGCCTTTTTATTTTTGTTGCTCGGGCTTCCAGCTGTTTACCACCTTAGTAGTTGTGCCCACGTTCAGTCTCCAGAAAGCTCCTGAGCCCTCACGGTGCAGCTCTGAACAAGGACTCCTGCTTTTTGTGCTGTCTCCTGAAGCCAAATTGTAGAAGTCAATAAGCAACAATTATTGCAACATACAAATAAATCTCCTTTTCCACGCTTCTGACAGAGATAGGATTGATTGGCAATATTTTTCCTCTTACAGAGCATGGCTGCCAACTCCACAAAAAACCTGGTAGTTGGAAATAGTTTATTTCAGTCAGTGTTGTTACACAATGCGTTGGCTGTGACGGAGCCTACAAAGGAAATTCCTGCCGCTGGGCCATGGCTGGCTACCGCTCATGTGCGTCCGTCGTGGGGCTACTCGGTAAACCAGGTCAGCAGAACGATCTGGATTAAGACAACTTCCTCCACACCAGGAGGGTTTGTCTGTGAAGTGGGTCAGCTTTACTGCTTTTATTGAACGGCGGACCAGCGGTTCTAACGACAAGCAGGAGGAACTTGCGGAGGCTTCTGTCCGACTGAAGGGCAGTTAACATGCTTACTTGCTCCAGCCAAATCCAGGGACGCCCTCGAGTCAAGACAGACTACCCAGAAGCTACGTCACCAGCTGCTGAAACAGTTTCCCCCCTAAATATTTCATGCCTCCATCCTATTTGGAGTTAGCTTGCTTTCACTTAGTTCCGGTACTCTTTTCTCCAGGAGACAAACTGGAATCCTTTGTGTGTACTTTACAGGAGGGAAAGCATCGGCAGGCTGCAGAGTCCTGCGCCATGACACCATTTATAGCCCCTCCTTACTGGAGACCAGAGCAGTTTCTACTAGGTCATACAGAAACACAGGGATATGAGGAATACAAAGAACTTTAAAACAAAGAGTCGAGTTTGAATTTAGTTTATTTGACATAATGTAAGGTGGTTTCTGGGGGACTGTAGGTCTTTGTCCATACTCGAGCATTAAACTTCATCCTCAGAGCAGCGTTCAGGAAGATTCAGCAGTGAGATGTTAGAAGAGCCAGAGTTTAGTGTGATTTCATTTGGAGGTTTTGATGAGCATTAAGCACTTCTTTTGGGCCTCTTTTTCCTCCTCCTCTAGCCTTAGCGTAGAGGCTTTTCCCAGACAAGCTGTTCCAGCAGAGCACTGCAGATCGTCGGTCGCTTCGGGAAGATGCCGCAGCTGAAGTAGCGCCTACGCGACCGTGCCCTTCGCAGCGCTCCCCTCCGTGCCCGGGGGATCAGACCCTCAGACTGCATTTAGATTATTGCCGCTTCTGTATCGAAACAGAGATCGGCAGTAACGTCGCATTCGTCTATAATGCGGCGAGAAGTAAACCCCTCGTCTTCACGCGAATAAAGCCGAGCGCTTCCTCTCGAGGGCCGTTCCCGGAGCAGAAATGGGAGCCCTGGGGCAGGCTCCCGGCTCGCGCAGGCGCCCCGTGGGTGCCCATCGTGCCCCCAAACGTTTGGGGGGGAAAGTATCACGCTACAAACAGGCGACGGCTTCGGGCGGCCGCGAAGGCGGCGCGCAGGGAGCGGCGGCGGCGGGCGCCCGCAGCCCCTTCTGCCCGCCCTGCTCACGCGGGCACCCTGGGGCAGAGGGATGACGTCAGAGGCGCGTACCTCAGGCGTTCGGTTTGCCGCGAGCACGCGGCTTTCGGCCGCGACGAAGCCGACGCGACCTCCGACCGCAGCGGCGAGGCGCAACAGCCAACGCGAAGCCCCGGGTTACGGCGCGCGCTTTCGGGACGTCGTGGGTTTCGAAAACGGCTTGGGACGAACGATCCCCGCCGCGGCCCTGCCCCCCCCCCCCCCCCCCCCCCCGCCAAGGGCCGGCCCCTGCCCGCGGGGCTCGCCCACGGCCTCCTGCCCGGCCCCGGGCCGGGCTTCAACCAACCGCCGAGGCCGCGACGCCCTCCCCCGGCCCCGCCGTACGGCAGCGGCGCCCCGCGAGCTCTGCCGTAAAGCGCGCCGGGTCCGGCATGGGGAAGCGGCGGGGCGGGCGGGAGCTGCTGCGCAGCCTGAGCAAGAAGCAGAAGAGGCACCTGAGGGAGTTCGGGGAGGAGCACCCCTTCTATGACAAGTGAGTGCCGGGGGCGGGCGGCCTGGCTGCCTTCGAGCGGCCGCCCCCTTCCCGCGGGGGCGCTGCAGGCCCGAGCGGCCCCGCTCCGGCCGGGCGGGCCGCGCACGCCGCCCCGGGCTGCCGAGGCGGGCGGGGGGGGGGTGGGTGTGCGCGCCTGCGGAGGCAGGAATCTCGAAAGACGAAGGCAAGGCAGAAAGCGTGGGTTCGCGCGCAGTTGGCTGCGCTCCCTTGGCCGGTCGGGGCTCCGGCCTTCCCCTGCTCGCTCCACGGCCCTTCCTGCGCTCGCCGAGGCCGCGAAGCTACAGCGCTGAAGGTCTCGTGTGGCAAGAACCGTGGCTTCCGCAGCGGGGCGGCCGCCTGCCAAAAAGGGTACCCCGCTTTGGGGCCCCCACGTAAACTTTGAGCAACGAGCCGCCTAGTCCAAATGCTGTGTGGTTTGGTGCTGCTGTAAAGTCTTAGAAGCCTGCGAGGAGGACGCTGTCAGGTCCCTTGCTCAGTTTACCCTTCTTTGCCTTCAGTAGCAGGCAAATAGCATTAAGGTGTGTTATTTGCGCGCACCCTGGGGCCCTCCTGGCGTGTGTCGCTTGGGATGGGAGGCAGAGTCCTGGCCTGCCGGGGAGCGGTGTCCGGTGCCTCACCCTGTGCAGCATCACGCTCTGTCCTGCTCAAGGCTCCGCGTCTTTTCGAAGGAGTTGAGGTTAGTTTAAGGTCAGCTTGTACAGTGTCTTGTTTGCAGAATTACAGTCCCAATATTGGTTAATTAATGTTGTTTCTCCTGTAGTATGTGTCTTTACCCCACTTCATAGATCAGTATCTAGTTCTAGAATTAGGCCCTTGCTCTTCTTATCTTTGTTGTACAAACTACCCTTGTAGTTATATTCCTTAGACTCCTTTTAGCACCTCGTCTTCTGAGTAAAGCCAGGTCCTGCTTTAAAACATTTCACTTCTTGACCAGTTTTAATGCTTGAGTGCGTAGGCTTCACATCCGGAGTGTAGCATCAGCTGAGAGGGTAACCTCTCGGGATAAGTGCCAAGTCTGACTTCTTAGGGAGAACTGTGTGATGCTTCTGGTTTTAAGCTTTCTTTTAACTTCCCTAAAACTTGTCTAAGTCATCGATTCCTTCCCCCGCTCAGTTCTTTCATCCTGTGTGTAACATCATTGATGGAGTAAGATACTTAAGTGCTTTCTTTTCAGGGTTTCTGGCAGACCGGAAGCAACTCAAATCTGTGAACTGGTAATATATTTTTATTTCTTCCTTACTTTCTTTTTTGCGCAGTTCAGTGAAGTGAAACACTTAGCATTTCACATTACCGAGTTATTCAGGCTGATTAAGTTGTTCCCTTTAGAAAACCTGCATTTAGGAGGAAAAAATGAATGTAATTTTTGTGTGGCTCTGTATTGTTCTCTACAGCGTCTCACTCAAAACTGTAATACCATGAGAGGGCAGAAGCAGCAGGAAATAACGTAGCTCTTCTTGGGTTTTTTTCCTACTACTTAGTCACAGTGAAAAGTAAATTGTGCTTTAACTTGTTTTAATAATGTTAATAAACTTAGTGTTGCATGACTTGGGAGATGTTTTGTTCTCTGTTGAATGAAGAAATATGTTAAAGCTCATTCTTCTTCAGACTGCCAGTGCTTTACTTTTCTTTCAGTCAGGATTTGTTAACCTCCTTTATCATCAGACAAATAAAAGACTTAAAAGTTTCAGTGTCGAAAAATTAATTTTTCTGGTTAATTTGTTTCCTTTAGCATTTGTGCATTAATATCGTATTTACTCATTTTTCCTCTTTGGGCTGAAAGAAGTAAATGGTGCTGTGCTTATACTCCTGGTTTCGCTATGATTTTGGCTGTAACCTGGCACACTGTCGTTTGGCTGGTGCGAGCCTGGGACAGAACTGGCTCTGGGTCTGGCTTGTCAAACAAGCTTAGAGCTCTCCAGCTGAGCCAAACCTGACCGACTCCCTGGTGGACTATTGTCAACTGACAGCTCTTTCGCTTACCTTCTAGAAAGCCAGAAGCATTTTCAGTGTGCTCTGTCCCTTGTATGTGTGCCCTTCTACAATTTTTGCTCTCTGTATGGCTTTCTTAAGAAAATCTAGTGCCAGTTCAGTAAGCACCTGATCTCTGTGGAGATCAAATGTCCTCACTCAGCTGAGACTGAAAGAACCAAATTTTGTGATGCTCGAAGTCAAATCAGAGCAGAACGAGGCACTTTGGCCTAAGTCTACCAAGCTGCTTTCAAAACCTAAATGGAGGTGTCCAGTGTAACTGTTTGCATAAAATGGTGATTTTTGAAAAATTCCATTGCATCTGCAGAATGGTAGGATGGGAAGGGGAAATGATGACATGGGAACTGGAGGTGAGGGTATTTGTCTGCTGCCTGATAGAGTGTTACTGTTGTTGGTGTTACACTCGTGTTTTCCCTTCCAGTCTGAGACTTCTGATAAATCGAGTGCAGAAAGCGATTCGGAGACTGAAGTGGAACAGGTCTCTGTATATCATAAGCTCCTGGCTACCCTGAAGACCTCTCCTGAGTCTGAGAGTGAGGAAGAGGAAGATGAAAGTGAATCAGAAGAAGATGGGGAAAGTGGGACAGAAATGGACAGCGAAGGTTCCCAGGAGGCGGGAGAAGCAGATGGAGGTGAAGAAGATAAGAATGACATACCAGAGCAGGAAGAAGGTAGTTTGTCTTTTTTCCCATGCTTTGGTAAATGTTGTTTCAGTTAGAAAGTTTGAGTAACGCCAGGATCCTGGTGTAGACTGGCTTGTTGGCTGGGTGCTCTTCTGGCTTGGAGACTCTGTTGCTCCGTTGCCTCTGTGTGGGTGGGAGCAGCAGCTGCTGAAGGATTTAGCAGGGGAGGGGGTAGCTGTGCTCGTTTTCCGGCAGACAGCCTGCTGCTGCTTCCTCAGATGTTGTTTGTGCGACAGCACAGAGGAAATCCACATGGAGCAGCATACCAGGGGTTCTCACCCACTCATGGGAGACGCAAGCTGTTCTCTCACACAGCATCTGGCTTGGCTGCTGCCACCAAGGGGAGGGAAAGGTTTGCCTCGTAGCAAAGGAAAGAATATGTAAATTGGAAGGAAACCTCCTCCCCCTTATGATGAGGCATCCTCATTCATGAAGCCTGCAAAGAAATTCTGGGAGAGAGGAGTCAACTGTTTTATTATTTTCAGTTATTTGGGGTCTTTGAAAACTAAAACTTACATTCCCCGGATAGGTTATTTCTTTAATTTTCTCTGGGGAAACATACATTGTATGTTACGTAACATTTGGCATGCTAGCCAAAAGTAGTCTTTACTGTAGAATACAAAGCCTGCTTTTATCTTTTTGGATAGAGTGTTGAAAGAAAAAGAATTGGTAACTCAAAGGGAACAACCTAGCCAGCAAGAGGTAGCTGTAGACAGTAGCTTTTCCAGGAGAATATAACCCATTTCTCTCTCTAACAAGGTACAGCTACAGACACAGCAGAGCGGACACTTGGCCAGGAGCAGGCTGATGGCACAGATGCCTCTTGTGACCCAAGTCATGGAGTAATTGAGGAGTTTACTGATGTGAAACATGAATCTGAATTTAGCTTGGAAACCAATTTCATGGAAGAGGAGAGTGGAGATTGCAATGCAGATAGGAGAGACAGCAATTCTTCACGAGCCTTTTCAGAAGGTAAAACACAGCGTGTTTGTGTTTAGTGATCTGCCTCTAGAGGAGTATCCATAAACATGTAAATTATCAAACGCCATAATGATACGCTATATAGCTTCAGAGTTCTTCTGCTACATTATTCATTGTATTGCCCACATGTGAGCTGGTTACATAAGGGATGCTTAATGCTAACGCAGACGTGTGGCTGAACCATTTGTCTTCTGTAGCCCCTGTGGACTGGGGTTCGTGCGTAGTTTCTGTTACGACTGATAAAGCTTGAAATACCAGGAACTAGAAATGTGTGTGGAGGGGGTTATCTTGCTCTGTTGCTTTAATAGTAGTTTAAAAAGCTAGTGTAATATGAAAGGCCCTGCAAGCCTTCACTTCACTGTGGAAGATATTCTTGGCACAGACAGCGCAAGAGATAATAACAAAGCTGACCTGTGAGGGCATCCTTCACAACTCAGTGGAGTTAGAGGTGAGATTCTGGGAAGCTTGGGGCAGCCACAGTAATTTAGACAAATGCTCGGGGCTCTCTGAATTTTGAAGGTTATGCAGAGGAGTCTGACTGCACCAGGACTGGGAAGGCATGAAGCATCACTGGAGCATCTGTGTGGTATCTTTTAAGGGTGTAGCCCAGAATCGCAGTGCCGCAGTGTGCTGATGGGTGCAATCTGAGCTTCGGCGTTGGAGTCGTCCCACCATGTGTAATACAAATAACTGTGTCCACGGGTATGTGATCGTTTGGTGGTACGCCACACATTGGCGCTTGCAGAGCTTCTATTCGTATTTCATGCTCTGTGGTTTTAATATCAGATGGCATAGTTTGAGAGAGAGAAATATGTTTGTAGCATCCGTAGTGATGCTGGCTTGTCATCTTGGAGCAGCAGCTGACATTAGATCTGGGAGGCAGCCTAGCTGATACATGAAATGTGTGGAAGCATCAAAGGGCCATGTGATAGAAAAAACAGCTCGTTCTTGTTACCATGAGAATATTACTTAGGCTGTTGGCGTTGCATTTTAATGAGAACCGTAGCTCTCCAACTGCATGCTAAGTATCTTAACAGCTTTGTTCAGCCTATAAATGATGCACTACTTTGCAGTGGGTTCCTGTAGCTTGGAAGTGGCTTTATAATCTATTACAGAAAATGAGTCATCTAAGATGGCAGAAAGGGGATGGATTTCTACTCTGGTCCTGGGGTCACGAGCGTTCCTGAAAATGCTTCATGTTATCCCGTCTACTTTATCTGACAAACACTGGAATCAGTAAAACTCTGCTGAAGAGAGAACCTGTGTTACAGTTAAATGATATCCTGTTCATGTGCATTGCTGGGAAGATATTCTCAACAGTGTCAGAATTAGCAAATGTCTTGACTTTTGCCTGGATGACTTGTATGTGGGCTAGATATCCTTTGGCAAGCGCTAGTGTTCTCTAATTAGTTTTCTTTATGCAGTGAGTGCTGCTGTGCCGCAAGCAGTGTACAGAGCTTGGTTTTCAAAATAAGCTTTGCATGTGACTTGTGCGTGCCCGTGTCTTTGAATATAATATGTTTTCACAGTTCCTTGCCTCTTCTTTCCTTTCCAAAAAGAAATGCTGATTAGATAAATCAGACTTTTGCTCACTTGAGGCAATTTTTGCCTCCCTTCCCCAAAGCCCGCCTAATCTTTCTCTGCTTTATCACAAACCGAAGGGCAGTAAATTCACTTGGGTCTTTACTACTGACAGCCTGTTTCACCTGCAGGGGATGGATTTGTCAGAGCTTAAGGCACAAAATTGCCACAATGTTTTCTACGACATATTGCTTTTCTGTCCAACATTTGTTTTGTGATTGAAAGTTCTAGTACTTCCATGAGTGCTTCTTTTTCTTTTTTTTTTTTTTTTTTAAGCAATCTGTCAAATCTGTTCTCTCTGTTCTTGTGGAGAGAATTTGACATTTTTTCTCTCATCTCCCAGTGCTTTGAAATAACTAGTTTTAACTGTGGTGTTGGCCAGCATGGAAACTGTTGGTGCCATTTGCAAATCCATTCTGCAACTTGATTGCAGTATTAGCTACAATAGTTCTCAGGATATTTTTTTCTTGTTGTTATAAATAGATCCATTTAAACAGCACATGGACAAAGAACTTGAAGAAAAAGAAGTAGAAGAAATGTCTACACTTCCTAAAACTTCAAGTCAAAGCAAGGTAACAGTGTTCTGTAGCCATCCAGAGTTCCTAAAGATGCCTGGATTAAAAGAACTCTTCTTTTATACAAGTGAAGTAGATTCATAATTTTTATTATTAGCTGTTGGCACTGGAATTGTCAAGGTTTTGTCACTGTGTTGTTGCTCAAGTGTTTTCTTCTTCACTTAGTGCTGAGCGAGAGTTGAAATCCAAAGTCTGCTCTTAAGTAAGCATATGGTGACACATCTGAAAAACATAGCTTTAAAGTTTGATCTGTAGTCCCAAAACCACAGGTTTAGTTCTCTTGGCACCGGGGAGAAACAGGACTGGTTTCTGAGTGGTAGCAGCACAATGCCAGGGATGTGCTCTGCAACTGAACTTGTGAGGTGACCATGTCCAGTCTTAAAAGAACTCGTGATGCGCTTTCACGTTCTTTCTTCAAGATGGCTAGATCTCTGTACACATTTACAAGCCAGTAAAGGGGAATTTAATACTATATTGTTAATACTGGAAATAATAGGTGAATTAGAGTACCAGAAAACCACCTCATTGCTTGAGAGAGAATATTGGTTTTCAAAATATTCATTTTCAGACAAACCTTTGCTTCCTAACTTTTTCACATCTGATTTTGTTTTGGAGTGTTGCCTTGCATTCTGGTCAGCCATATGCTGGGTGACATTCATTGGAAGGTATTCAATGGTTAGTCAGTCAGAGAGAAAGCTGTGATTTGAAAATTTTATTTTATTTTTTTCTTTTTTGGAATATGGTGGCCAAAAATACCAGTGCCACCTGAAGCAATGCGTGATACATCTTTGCTTAACTTGGTGTAGCTACTTTACGGAGATGGGGACAACTTGCATAGCAGAAGGCTTAAATTTTAGAGTTTTCCCCCACTACACCGATAGCTTTTGTCCTCGAACTCTGAAAGACTCCCAACGAGATTGCATTTAGCAACTGATTCACAACTTCTGGGTTTAGTCCCTAATGGGGTTTTGTTTTCAGTTTTAAACAAAGTATATACCTCGGTGCAGCTGACCTATAAGCATAGTCGGACTCCAGGGTTCTCATCTTGTCCCTGGTTTGTGCCACTGATTCGCTGGATGGGTTAGGCAGAAATTACATCCTTCCTCTTCCTCGGTTTTCTCATCTGTCAAATGAGGACAGTTAGAGATGCATCACTGCAAAATACATTCAGATCTACTGAGCTCAGCTTTACTGTTATTTACCCTGTTAGACTCTAAGGAAGAGATTGCATATTGGAAAAAAAGTTTCAACTTGTATTATGAAAAGATATTTCTCAAATTTCATGACCTTGATTAAACTGCCAGCTGTGGTGATGTGCTTTTAAGTGTACTAAGTTTGGTACGTATGACTCCTTTCTTTGGGTTTTGGTTTGTTGTGATTTTTTTTTTTTTTTTTTTTCCCTACTGCAGTGGCCAAGGCTGGGCCAACTAACTTTTTCTTCCACTTTGGAGAAACATAAAACTTTGAAAGCAGACAAAGAAGTTGATGTGAAACAGCTTTATCTTCACAAGCCTTTAGAATCCACTTGGCCAAAAGTGAATAAACAATTTCTGCCCTCAATGAGCAAACCAAGCGATCCCTCTTTTACCCCGTTACAAAGAGAGCTCTTCTGTATCATGAATACATACCGGGACTTGTTCTATCCAGAGAGAAATGCTTTAACCAATGGGGAAGAAATCCGGCATGCTTACTGCTTGCATGCCTTGAACCATGTTTTGAAGGCAAATGCCCAGGTGCTCAGCAACAATGCCAAACGAAGAGACCAAAAGCCAGGGACTGACAACGATGACTACAGGGATCAGGGGCTCACTAGACCTAAGGTAGGAGAGCTTCGTTAATGTGATTTCTCCCATCCCCACCCTGGCTGTCTGGTCAGGCTGTATAAACATCCTGGTAGATTATCCAGAAGTATTTCTGTTGCTGCTCTCTCAGGTGGCATATTCCTGGGCCTGTGCCTTTCCACATCCTTTTATTGCGCCTGGTAATTGTCTGCCGTGGCCCGGGCAAATACCCTGCGAGAAGCAGTGAGCACAGGGTGTCGGTCAGCCTGTTCCCATGCTGAGCCATGAGTTTGACTTCTCTTTGTCTTTGTCCCCCTGTCACTACAGACTGATGTGTCACCTTTTCCTGCTTCCATTTCTAAATCTACCAGTACAGAAAGGTGCCTCCACATTGATCTTCAGTGTTAGTGCAGGTCGTGGAGGCTGTCGCCCAACGTGGGATGTCCCAGAAAATATTTTTGTCCTTAGGCACTTGTAAGGACTTGCCCGCATGGAAGGATTTCTCTGTACATGGGAGGCCTTAGGGAATCCCAGTCCCATTGTCAAGGCCATCTGTCAGAGTTGGTGGGGCCAGCCTCAAACCAAGGCTCCCAGGACTTACAGCATCCTCTAGTCGATAACCGGGTGGATTCAGCTAGGGCTAGCCTGTCACTGGTGGTGCCAACTACCTGTTGAACAGTTTCAAAGTCGGGTTTCAGTGTTTGCTGCACATCTGGCGAATGCCTTTTCTTTCTGTGTTGACTCCCCAGTGAGGTGTTTATTATTTGTTAGGTATTTACACACACACAGAGTGCTGTGCAGAGGCTATTGCCACCTGTCCGGGAGCCAGGTGTTGACCCTGTCCGTGTATTGTGGGAGCTTTTGCTTGCTTCGGGGATAGGGAGAACAGGAGAATATGCTTAGTTTTCAATTCCACTGTAATGGCACCCTGGGTGTGAGGTGGAGAACCAAACCGAGCTGCTGGCCAGTACCTGTTCATTAACACGCTGTGTCCCAGCGCATCCTCCCTCCTTGCTGCATGTCAGAATTGTTTTGTTTGGATTGGTGGGATCCCCTTGGGGGCAGATCTAAGTGAAAAAAAATTACTTAACATACAGTTAACTGTGGGTGCTCATATTTCATGGGTTATTCTGTTGTAACTTTGATCTATGCAGGTACTGATGATAGTGCCCTTCAGGGAATGTGCTTTGCGAATTGTGCATATTTTGATCAGTCTTCTTGAAATGAATGAGAAAAGAAAAATAGATGTAAGTAATAAAAAGCGCTTCAAAGGGGAGTTTGGCTCTGACCCAGAAGAGAAGCCCCCCAACCTGAAAAGACCTGAAGATTATGAAGCCATCTTTGCTGGTAACATTGATGACCACTTCAGAATTGGTAATAACCTGCTGAACAGATGATTTTTAGCTTGTAAAAAACGGAGAAGTAACAAGTTCTTCCTGAACGTCTAGGAGCTATCAGGGCTGGAAGTCCCGGTGAGACTCTAGGCTCTGTGGTATTCGTGCTGCTTTTGCACTGGCAGCTTGAATTTTTCTGCAAATCTTTCTTGCCTTGCCAGATCTTAAAAAGGAAAATACAAAAGTAATGATTTTCACATCAAGTTCAGAATCATTTAAAATGCAATGATTGCTTTATTGTAGCAGGACTGCCCACACCTCATTTTAAAGAGGATAGCCTTGATTATGCAGCAGAGTCTTTCATGTTATAAAAAAAATCTTTTGGGTTTAATCAGCCTATTCACAATGTCTCTTGTAATCAGTAACGGTTGGAACAAAATTAAAGCTCAGTACTGAGCAAAACAATTTTATGCTGTGCTGCCCATGGTTTTCATGAAGCAAAAGTGTCGCCAGCAAGTAGGACTGTTGGACAAGCAGCAAATCTGAGACTATTTCCTAATATTGTAATCTCACGCTGTTTTAGTAACTCAGTATGCAGAGAAGTAGCTAGTGGCTTGGTTCCTGGAGCTGCCATGATGAATAGGCAGTTTTTCTAACTTAACTTGGCAGATCAGAGGCTTTTGAAATTATTGCCCCTTGAAAGATAAATTGGCATCCCAAGAGATTTAATGATACAGTGGAAGATGCGAGCAGGTGCCACTCAGTGAATATCTCTCTGGCTGAGACCGTCTTACTTTTAGTAGCATAATTATTTTCCTTTCAGTCCTCTCCCAAATCAGAGTCTGCTTGATCCACTTACTAGGTGTGAAGAAATGCTTGAAGAAACTTTCAGTGCTGTTACTTGCAGAAACAAATCATAGAAGCAGAATAATTATTCTTTCTTACTGTGCCTTGCACCCTGTTACTTCTGCACAAAGATCTAATTTAAAGCACATTGGTTATGCCTTACTAAAACCACCCTTTCACATCTTTAAACAGAAAAAAAGACTTGATGTTGTTAAACCATGTATATGCTGTGACAAGTGATATCTTCTTCCTGGAAATTCAACCAATTGTGCCTGGGGTTTTTTTCCCCATTTTTATCATTGGGTTAACATAGATAGCGGGAGGGGTCCCTATTGCTGTCTGTGTGAATTCTTGCAAGTGCCTTCAGCTCTGCCCATGATAGCTGGCTTCACGCTGAGAGGGAGAGAAGCTGAAGGACACCTTTGTTGGGCAGACTGTAGTGGGTGGTTTGAATATGGTCTGGACTTACCTGGATTTTTAAGATCAGAAAACTCCGGGTCCTAGCAATGTTGCCGTGTAGTTACGGCACAGGTAACAAACTCCTTTTCATTCCTTCCTTTTCCTTTCTCTAACGTGAGAGGCGATGCATAAGCTGCTCCGGCATGTACACTGCAACATGCGGTGTGAGGAGCAATGCCAGGGAAGGTGCAAGACTGGAGATGCTTTCAGTTGCCATAACATGAAGAACCTTTTCCTTTGCATTTTAGTAGCAACCCTTGTGGCCCTGTGAATAAAGGCAGTTTATAATCAAGAGGTCCAGACTGAATCTTTCGTGACAGATTAAGGTAACAGTTACTGTAGTACCTAATGGCAGAGATCAAAGTCTAGTATTTAGGGAGAAAGGAGTAGTTCATCATTTCCACTTTTAGTTTTTTTTTAAGTTCTTCAGTCCCCTCACCCCACCTTTTTAGCAGAAAAATCACAAAAAATGTGTTTCAGTTAAAAAAATGTTGTCCAGGCTACGAAAAAGCTGGAAAAAAGTACTACTGAAGGAGTTTGCCAAACTTCATGAAAATCTGCCAAATGCTTGTCAAGTGGGGGGGGGGGGGGTGGGTAAGCACTTCTCAGGGAAAGAAGAGTTTCAGACAGATTGGTTTTGTCCAGCTAAAATCATTAGTATGTGTTAAGGGAGAGGAAGTGTAGGGAGGTACTATTACAGAGCCTGCTGGAAGAAAACGGTTGATAATTGACCTTAACTAAGAAATTGCTGTTGGTTGTTGTCGGACAGGGGTTGCGATTCTTCAAAAGAGTATGAGACTATATGCACCATTTTACTCATCGGATATCATCATTGCCTCTCCCCTGGGTATGAGGACTATTATTGGCGCAGAGGGGGAGAAGAAGAGAGATTTTGATTTTCTGTCGTCAATAGAAATCCTCGTAATTGATCAAGCAGATATTTACCTGATGCAGAATTGGGAACATGTTCTGGTGCGTTTTCCATATGTATTAATTTCTGTGTTGTACCCTGTCTTGTTAGTCTGATATAACTTAGCAATAGTGCTCACTGCCAAAACTATTTTTTTACTGACTTGATTCCAGACATATATGCTTGTTCCTTTTCTTCCCTCCACCCTGATATTTTCCTTATACTAAGAATATACTTTCTACAGATTTTGGTAGTATTCAGCACCTGTTCTCTATAAATCTTAGTATTTGGTGCTTTAGTGGCATGTTTCATCAGAAATTTTTTCTGGTCAGTTTAATTATCTTGCAGGATGAGATAATGATGATTCCTTTAATCACATCTGGGAGAAAATATGGCAGCTGTCTGACTGCCCAGTGTCTCAGTCAGATTGCAGCTGTATGAGGAATCTGTACAACCTAATTCAGGTTCCTCCAGGAAGCAATAGGAGCTGGTGCTTGTCTCCACTGACTGCAGAGGTACTAAGCATTAGTCATGTCCAAAGTTAAACAATATGAAGATTTTCCTGTATATGTAATGAAAATACAGCTCTTGGTTTGTGGCTAGTATGCAGTAGTACCTGTACTTTTTGGCTTTTGGTTAATAAAAGTTTTCAAGGTTGAAAGGTTGGGTTTTTTCCACACAGAAACACCTTTGAGGTACCTGGGCCACGCATTTCGACAGCATGATGTTACTGTACATTTTGAATGAGCCCAGAATCTATCTTGTTTCCTGGGGAGTCCCAGGAAAGGCACGTCAGCCTACACAATATCCAAGAAGCGAGTCCTGGAGCTGGTTTCCTGTTTTTTTTCCTTTGGGTGCAAGTGTCTGCCATGTGGTGGCAGCGATGCCGGTCTGAGTCTCCATTCAGTGAGGCCAAAAAGAAGTTAATTTCTTCACTTGCACCCAAACTCTCCCCGAATGCAGTGGGAAACTGCACTTGGGCTTCTTTTAGCTCAGAAACCTTGAGCCCATTGACTTTAATACAAACAAATCCATTATACTTGCCCCATGGGAGAAGACTGGAAGCAAAGGTTACTGTTACTGATGACTAAAGAGATGGTAGCTTTCAGTTCTGTGGCAGGAAATCAAGTAAATCACTCTTGCTGTGGTCAATAAATTCCAGACAGTCGTGTCTCAGGAGATCGCTACTGTTTTATATTCTGTGCAGTCTTGCTCATCCCTGCCCACTTTCTCGCTGCAGTTAAGGCTGTTGCAGTCTGGGTGCAAGGGTGTCAGTCAGTAATGATGTGTTTCCATCTTTCTGTGTAGCACCTGATGAAGCACATTAACCTACTGCCTCTGGATTCCCATGGGGTAGACTTTTCTCGAGTGCGAATGCTGAATCTCAATAACTGGTCCAAGTATTACCGCCAGACGCTGCTGTTCAGCGCTCTTCAGGATCCCCAGATTAATTCTGTCTTCAACAAACACTGCTTCAATTATGTGGGGCAGGTGAGTTCACAGATGAGCTGAAAACCTTCTTTTAAATGCTGGCGTAAGGGAGGGGGAGAGGAACAGAAAACCCAACATGTGGAAAAATTCCCTAACTCGGTTGTAGAAAGACTGTCCGTGTGCCAGTTGTTTCCCAAGTATTACCCAAGTATTTCAGTCTGAATCTCCGTGATGCTGCATGACAATTTCTAATGCTGTGCCAAAGGCATGAAGAACTACTCTTCTCGCAGTGATGCTTTATTGATCCTTGTCTGTCATGGGTAGCTGTTTCATGTCAGAAATCCGATTTTGTTTTTTCTTAATTTGACACACACGAGTTAACAACGAAGTAAATAAAACAAGTTAAATGGAGGGTTTGCCTGCTTCCCACTTCCCTCCCACCCCACTGTATAAGAAGCACAAACTGCTATTACTTTGAATGAAACAGGAAAAGTAAAAACCTTAGTTGTCTATCTCAAATATATGAAAGTCAGAGCGTAAGCAGTGGTCGTGTATATTTAACAGATCTGGTGTGTGTATACGTGAATGTAGTTTTGTATTGGAGCTTTCTTGAAAACAGCCTTGTGCACCGCTTGCAGATGTGAGTTACAAGCAGAAAGCTGGCTGGAGCGTGGCTGCCTTTGACATGCTGCTTCCCTAAACATCCTACTTTCTTCTCACAGGTGGCCGTCCGCAACGTACCGCTCAGGGGCTCCATTAGCCGTGTTGTGGTCCAGCTTCCTCATGTTTTTCGGAAGCTAGAAGCTGAAAATTTAACTTCTGTAATAGATACAAGGTACTCTGTGTTCCAGACTATTTTGCTGTGCCCTAATGACTGCAATTTCAGATTTAGTTGAGCATACTATTTCCTGCAGAGGACAGTGTGATTTCACCACAGAAGTACGTCTTCATTAGTCTTCAGATGCGGGGTAGGCTCTGCACAGGTGGAGGAGAATACTGAACTTCTTGCCAAAGGCACTGCAGAATAAAGTCTGGGAAAGGAATACCAGTCTCCACCATACCTGTGTAGTACCGATAAAGCCTTTGCCTTTTGTCCTCTACACGGGTAGAGATCCTATGAAGTTAAAGAAGGAAAAGCATAGTCAAGATCTTGTGTAGTCTCTTGTGTCTCATGATGTTCCTGTTTGAGGTCGTATCAGTATTGGAAAGCTAAATGTTAACTCTGGTTAAAACATATTTGTTTCCTTAACTCAGGTTTCAGTTTTTCATCGACAAAGTGTTGCCTGAGTACCGCGATGCCATCATGTCACACACGCTCATTTATGTGCCATCGTATTTTGACTATGTGCGTCTTCGAAATTACTTCAAGAAAGAGGAGCTGAATTTTACTCACATTTGTGAATACACTAAAAAGGCTGGTGTCTGCAGAGCAAGACGGTTCTTTCTCAAGGGAGAGAAGCAGTTTTTATTGTTCACTGAGCGCTTCCACTTTTACAAAAGGTGAATTGTGGACCAAGTTTTCCTTTGAGTTGCATGTGTGCTGTTTTGGAAGTAGAGTCAGACCTTAATCACAGATAGGCTATATTGCTTTTTGAATCTGTTGGATCTCTCTGGGGACTTCTTTGACTGAAGCAAGAGCTTTTTAGTTTGCTTTAAAATTTTTGCACGTTGTCAGCAGTCCCTTGCAGAGACTGTAACGCTTTGGTATGCGCAGGGCTTTATTCAGGAAGGCAAGTGCTGCCAAGTTCCACTGATGTCAGGGCAGGATGATATAGCCTGCAAAATGGGATTCATGGTGCCTTTTATTTGTGTTCATCTGTGCCCCAATAATTACATAACATTCTGGAAAAGGGTAGGTGATTGGTTCAATAATGCAATACAGCAAGCTGAGGCCACCTGGAAAATTTGCCACGTCCTGACTGGAGCTGTTCAGAAGTTCCTAATGGAACTGGTTTTTCTGTTAGCAGAAGATGTTTTGGCAAATATGAAAAGTTTCATGAGGCTCAATCTGATCAAGCTTCAGTGTCGTAAAATCCAAGCCAAAGAGGCTAAATACTGCAGAATTTAGTGGTGGTCTGTACCTTAGAGGAAGTCACCGCGCCTGGCAGCATCAGACCTGCCCTCCCCCTGCCCTTAATTCCCACATCTGTGTTTAGCCTTCATGACACAGGGTTTGTAGAGTTGAGCTACAATCAGTGTGCATTGAAGTTGATGGAAATTGGAAGAACTGAGATAAGATTGAGGTTTTTAACGTTCACCCTTTGTAAAAATTGGTAACAAAGTTACTTTTTTGTTTGTTTTTTTCCTACTACAGGTATACGATAAAAGGCATTAGGAACCTCATTTTCTATGAGTTACCAACCTACTCCCACTTCTACAGTGAGCTTTGTAATATGATGAAGGCCACAGACAATGGAGTGGATGCTACTTGGACCTGTACTGTGCTCTACTCCAAGTATGATGCTCAGAAATTGGCTGCAGTGGTTGGCATAGATCGCACAGCTCAAATGCTACAGTCGAAGAAGAACGTGCACCTCTTTGTTACAGGAGAAAACGAATAAGTGATATTGCAGACTGGATGACTGGAAGGACCTGGATGTTACTCCAAATGCAGTCTTTGATGTTGCTTTTTTAAAAAGTATTAAACTTTTTACTCCCTTTTACTAAATACTCTGCTGAAATTTTTCATATAGTATTATATTTTATATTTCAGTACTCCGTCCAACAAGAAACGAAGGACATCATTCAAGAAAGCAGGGCTTCGGGGTTTCTTCTGTATAGAAACAAAATCAATCTAGAACTATTCTTGTATATTGAAAAACTCACGGGTCAGTATAGATTGATGCTGTGATAAATAACTTTGGACTGGATTGCTTCACTTCATTTTCAGGTGTAGCAAACTTGCCTTCTTTTATCGAAGGCAACTTTTTCCTTTAATCTAGGGGTAAAAACATGCCCAAGTTTTCATGCACTCACTATTCTGTAAGCCTATGCAGGGGAGGTGCAGGCAAAGCCTCTTCAACACAAGCGTGTTTTCGAATGGGAGTTGAACTTGCTTCAACTCAACAGTTGTGAGAATCCATGAACGTGCTGGGGTAAGAGCTATATGTTTGCGTCTTTTCCTGAGTGACCTAAATATCTCTGCCTCCTCTTTACAACAGCCCCTCTGGCTGGTCAGTTTTACCAGGGATAAGTTTTTTTCCAAAGGAAAACAGATTTGAACTTGGCAGGCAGACGAGCCTAGGCCTGCCTAGCCCCATGATCACCGGAGCAGTGTTGTGGAGCACAAAACCAGGTGGTGCAGCTGTAAATACCTGTGGTCTGAGATCTCACACCATGGGGAGGGGGTTGGTTTGTTTGTTTGTTTTCCTCTTAATGGTTTCCTTATGGACAACATGGAAGCATCATGGAGCTGCCTGTTCTTTCTTCTCCTTCAAGGAAGCTAAGTCTAATTTAAAAGGAGCTAAAAGTAGAGAGATCAGGTTTTGTAAGCATGTGCTAGGACTGTTGGAAGACGGTTCTGTGGAGGGGCAGGTGAGCCCAAATGCAAGAAGGAAAAATCCATCCTGTAATAAGCTTTGAGGGAATTCTTGTCTGGGAGGCTTAAGTAAATACACCAAAGTGAAATAAATTCCTTGAGTAAATGCACAGGCACATAATTTTAGCCAATTTTTTATCATATTCTTCATTCCTGTATTTCTCAGAGGTTGTGAACTCGGGTAGTAATTGAAGTCCTGAAATCACTTCATAGACATGCAAATCCATGCAGTTGCTTGCTTTGCATGTTAAGTAATGATTTCTGTTAAATTTTATGTACCTCTGCTGTAGCACACAAGAATTCAGAGCCGGCCACAGCAAAGTTCTCCTTGTGAACATCTGTCTGCTGTGCAGCAGAGACAGCAGTAGCGGCAAACAAGGGTTTTTCTTGTACGGCCTAGGCTCGATGTGAGAGAATTGTGGCTGTGCATATGAAAACAAGCACACAAAACAGGATTAAGGAATTTTCTTTCTATACCGGATGTACTTAGCAGAGATGAATAGCTGACCTCTGTGGAAGCTAAAGTGAGATAGCTACTTAGGGAGATAACATGATGCAGTGCAGCTGCTGTTTAAAGAAGAAGCAAGAGATTTGAGCCAGAGCCTTACCTATGCAAGGATTTTTCTGCCCCCACTAAAGTTAATAGCAAAGCGCCTTGATGGGAGTAGGGTCAAATTGTAGTCCGAGACCCTCATGATTTTTTTTTATATCAACTTCCTGGGTTTGTTCCTAAGACAAGCATACTTTGAAATTTGAAATGTATATACCTGTGTTACGTTTTTAATGTTGATTACTAATTGTAACTCGGTGATTTCCAAAGTAGTGCTTAATGCCTCTTCACTGCCTTCAGTTAGAGCTCGGAGATGCTGGCACAAAGTTGATGTGTGATTGCCCTTAGAGAGCTGAGATGCATGAGATTTTTCTTCCCTGGCAAAATCTGACGTGCTTTAGTAGGGAGCTGCATAAGCCAACGTAGAAACCCTGCCTAGGGGGTTGGGCTAGCAGGTCAGCCAGGTTTGGTGGTGCAGGGAGCCTGTCTCTGTACTGGTGTGAAGGAGTTTCTGTTCCCAGTTGCTTCCTCCTACCCCTGTTGCTGTGATGTTCCTGTGCCTCAGGTGTTGCCCCACTTGATAGTGGAATTGCAGTGAACTGGGGAGAGGATTTGGTCTTGTTTTAAACTTCCCCTTTGCCCCCTTTTTATCTTATTTTAAACAATTCCCTGGTGCATTTCACAGCAGGGCTCTGCAAAGTGGTTTGTCCAAGAGTGGCTCCAAAGACAGTGAGTTACCGGGAGATGGCGAGCGCTGAGGTCAGAGTCTGGCCCATCCTGGATGTGTATTTTCGGATATCAGTGTTTCACTTTCTGCAACAACCGCTGGCTCTAAATGAGTTACTTAAGAGCCCATCTTATAATGTATTTTCCTGACAATAATGTAGCTTTCAGAGAGGTGGCTGAACCTAATGCATTCTTGTGGACACTCTTAGTCAATTTTAGAAGTGGAATAAGTACATCTGGGGTTTGTCTTTTTTTTTTCTCCAATTGTTCACTTTTTTAAAAAAAAAAGTTCAAATTCTGACACAAATGGAATAAGATGTTAGCAAATACAATATTTTACCTTTTTTTATTTGAAGGCATACAATCTTGGCATGGCAAGTTTTTTGCAACTTTTTCAGAAGAATGCACCAATGATGAGTAACTACTCATCTTGAGGAAACATATTTGAAACAAAATCCTGTTCATTTTGGCGTCAGTACCATACCTTTTAAGGGGGTGGTGATGTTTCTTAAGAATCCTTTTTTGCCGATGTTTCAAGAGGGTCCCTGAGTACTGAAAACGAACCCTGTATTCTTTCTCTTCGTGAAAGTCATTGTAACGCAGTGTGTGAGTTGACTGCCTGGCATCAGGGAAGCAGCTTTCCAGACACCGGCTGCTAACGTGCAGTAGTGCCGAAGCATTAGCAGCTAGCTTTCGGGAATTCAAACCCAAGGGTAAAAATAAACTGGGATTAAGATGGTAAACAAGAATTCCTTTTCAGCATCTCCCATCTCTCGGGAGATCCTAGTAATTGACGACCGAGAGAAAGACATACCTGTCTCTATAGGAAGATTGTTTCTCCAGCTCATGAGCTGATGTAATGGCTCCTTTTTTTTCACTAGTAAAACCTAATCAGGAACTAAGGCTTGTTATGTTTTGTTGCTCCTTTCAAAGATGACAAAAAGGCAATTTTTTTTTTAATTTTTTTTTCTGAAAATGTGTTTGTAGGATAGGAGCCAGCCTTCTGCTGGTGACTGTATTAATGTGGAGGAGGGAGGGAAAGGTGACTTAGGGACAGCCTGTCTCCAGTGCTGGAGAGCTGCCTCCCATAAGGAGGCAGGTTGTTAGTTTTGCAGCAGTCATTGGGAGACACGGGATGAATCACGTGAGCAAGAAACTGGAGCATTCTTGTTAACAACAGCAGAATTAACAATTACTTTACAGTTGTGCTGTCACAAGCTGCCAGGATTTCTCAGCTCCGTGTTAGTCATGCTTCTGTCGCCTCAGCCCCAGGAATTCCTCTCCAGGGTTTGGGGTTGTTTTGGACTTCGTAGCCAAGCGTGTCTGATGAAACAGTTTGCTTTGCAGGGGGATTTTCAGAAAGCTCGTCCACAAAAGCGTATGTGGATGTACGAGGGGGCTGTGCAGAGAGGGGTGAGAGCAAGTGGGGGACAGCAGTCTCTCCCCTCACCGAGCCTGCCCGGCGGCCCCACCACTGTCCTGCCTGGGGACCGACCTGCACAGCGGAGGGCTCCTCTCCTCGCCGTATTGGTCTGTTCAGAGATCTCCTGCGGGTCCTGCGCGGGGAAGGAAGCAGTTGCCCTGGGGAAGGTCACCGGGATGAGGCCTCGTCTTTTCCCCTCCCCAGAGATGCCAAGTGACCCTTAATGCCATAGAGAAGACAAAGGTGCTGCTGGTATGTAGGCAGGCACCAACGCTGGCTGACGTGTCCCATGCAACAGCCCAGGACTAGGAGGGCACGAAGCCGGACTGCAAGACACGCTATATACTGTGCCTCAAAGGCACTGCACAGGGTTTATGACACGTGTATTACTGTACCCAGCTCAATCAACAGGATGCTTTTTGCCCACGCTAGATCCAAGACAATTCAGTCCCTGTGGCTTTAAATCATATTCTCTGTGCTAAGCTTGACAGTGAAGGGTAATTAATTAGCACAGGGCTGGTTACAGTTTAATTAACCATTAGCTTCAGCTGTGCTTGGGGGTTGCTTGTTTTACCAGGTGGACTGTGAGTTGGGCTGAGACCACCAACTCTTGGATGGGTAACGGCTAACAGGTATGAGCTAGTACTGTGAATTAGTTACCCGAAATGGAGATGTTGAAATGGTCATAACATTGAGTGGTACTTGAGAAATAAATATTTGATTATGTAAGAGCGATGCAGGAATCTTCAGTAAAGGACATGAGAGAGATCAAGGTAAGGTACAGAGAAACAAGACAGAGGACAAAAATGGGACAGTAACCTTGGAGCAGTTGACAACATAATTATGTTGCTGCAACTGAAAGTAGAAATTTGGCCTTAATCTTTCAGACAAAACAGCAAAATCACACTGAAGTCTTACGTGCTGCACGTGACATTACATTTCCTGGGTAAAACTCTTACCACTGGTACTGTCATAAATCTAAAGAGATGTTGCCAGAATTGCTAAAATAGAGGTTTATCAGGACACTCTAAGGTCTTGTATTGGCTCCTCCTTTACACTCTTACAAAAGGGGAATTTGGTAGCAGGGGCCATAACTGAAAAACCATTGCCAGTACCTTGCTATTACTGGGTAAGAAGCACCAAGCTCCATGTTGCATACTCGCCCTGGGTGTCAGGTTTCAAAAGTCCTCATTGCCATTGAAATAATAGGTTAATAAAGGATGAATATTTAGCTTTAATAATGCATTTTTTTAATCAAAGCAGGAAAAGCTGAATCAGACTTGTACTGATAATAAATGGGAACCAGTTAATACAATTTATTTGGACTTTTACAAGGTCTTTAAGAAGTTCCTTCATCAGAGGCTTCTAAAGAAAGTAAGTGTTTGGTGAGGCTGGAAGGATCATAGCAGCTTATCACAGCAAAAGGCTCTAAGGTGCTTCAATGCCATCTCCTCTACTGGCCATCTCGATAGCATGAACTATTAAATTTCCCTCTCCAACACTATTCTCAGTATTGGTCTGGGCACTTCCCCCTATTTATTAGCTTAATCACACCATTATCACTCCTTTAGCCCAGGAAAGAATGTGAAGGAAGCAGAGCATACCTGGCCTTGCAGCTGTTTGGGGCTGGATCAACAGCATAAACCTGTCCAGAACATTGGAGCATCAAGCAGTGGGTGATCAATGGGGGGGTGCCTTTTTAAAAGAGACCTTGTGGCTTCCTTTGGCACAACCAGTGCTGACAGAAAACTTGAGCAGCTGGAGAATAAGCCAGATTTTCTGACAATTCATGTTTCTCAGACATCACTGAACACAGCACTATGACTTAAAATTAACTGCTCCTAAGTGTGGTCTCACCCTTTCACTGGTATATTAAAGGACACGATTAAATTAACCAAAAAAACAGCGGTTGAGGTTGCAGGTCTGTAGCTTGACTTACCGCTGCTCTGCTGCCTGTTATCCTCTGCCAGAGCAGGGGAAGAGCCAGTGCTAACAAACACCACCTCCTTCTGCCATTCCAGATCTTTCGGGCTGCTTTGTACTTCAGTTCTTGCTCCCCTTTTCCCGCATTGGTATTGTGAGCGGAGTTGGATGGAATGCAGTTAAGTACTGGTAAAATGCAGCTAAACCAGGAAGAAGCCCCAAAGGAATAAATTAGTGTCTGAATTAATTCCTGCTACAAGCTGGAAGCTTTCCAGTAACTTCAGAGGCTGCTTGTTTGAGTCCAAAGGAAGGAGAGATCGTTCAGAGATTGCGTTGCAGTGCAGAAGCTCTCAGAGTGCTTACGAACTCTGTGAAACAGCTCACCTTAAATGCGAGTGTAGGTGTGTTTGGTGGAATTAGTCCATTGGAGATGGGGAGCCCGTAGGCACGAAGGAGGCCACCTTGTCCTCACGGATTAAAAGAACTGAAGCAGATGTCGGAAGCACAGTAAGGTCCTGTTTCCAACAAAGGGAGTCCAAATGATAGTGCTCAAAATTTCAGCACCTAAATGCACCACACAGGCTACTTTTGAGGGGGAAAATATACCAGGGAAAGTCTTTGTTAGTTACTGGAAGAGGTCCCACACGGTGGGGAGGTCCCATGCTAGAAGAGGTCCCGCAGTAGTTCTGCAAGTGCCAGGGCACAGGGTGTTTCTGGCGGCGCAGGAAGGGCCCTCACTGTAAGCAAAGAGCGAGCAAGACGGCACGACCGAAGCAGCAAGGTACAGAGCCCTTAGAGCAAAGCTTCCCACTGTGAGAAGACTTGACTCTAGGAATTTTGCTGCACCTCTTTTAGAGGTACAGAATAGACAGAAAGTGGAACAAACTTAGATCCAGGGGTTTTTTTTCCCCCCAAACTTTGTAAGAGGCAAAGCAATTAATGGTATAAAGTAACTTTCACATAAGCAGAGCCCTGAAATACTTCTGGTTTTTCCTCAGTCAGCTACAACTAGGTATCCTTTCCCTTGGGTTGACTTGGGCTTAAGGGAGGAAAACAGCAACGGTCCTCTCTCCTCCAGAAATGTGTGGGATCTGAGGTTAGCACAGGGGGAGCTGTGAAGGGGGGTGCAGACAGAACCTCTGCCAAGCAGGGGTGGTGCAAAGGAACCACCCCTCAGCTGTCACCCGTTTATGATAATCAGATCTCAGGCCCCTCTGTGTTTTAGGAAGGGCTACAGCACAGCAGGGGGGTGTGGGTTTCTGTATGTATTGCTTTTTCTTTTCATTTCCTGCAGGAGGGGCTTAAACACAATTTGGCAATGCATGTAGGCCTGGTACAGAACTTTTGCCCTGGTGGTAAAACCACAATGATTCCCCTCCCTCTAAAGCAGAGGGGAGAAAAGAGCAGGAGGATTTGCCTGTAAGTTTTGCAGCAGGAATCTCAACAGCCTGTGGAAGACTAAGGTTAGTCTTTTCCTGGTGTTCTGTTTTACTAATGTTGTTGAGGTAAAGGAAACATATTCAGTAGGTAACAGAGAAGCACCAGTGATCATATTAGCTAAACAGCTGTATCCTTTAACTTCTGGTCTTGTGTAGCAATTTCCCAAATTTTTCCCTTGGTCAAAAGAAATGTAATGTCTTCTGTTGGCAAAATGCTAACAGCTTCCATTTGCAAGTGATGAACAAGGTGTCAGGACTTTGTAACAGGATATGGAGCATCTAATAAATTACTTTATTAGGCAAGGTTTAGAGCAGTCAAACCTAAAGGAGAGCTCTTTGCCTGGATTCACCATCTGCATGAATTTTTCAGATGCTCATGCACATGTGTAGTAGTAAATTAAACATATACAAGGCTTACAGAAACAAATAAAAAAATGAGATATTTGGGGTAACTTGTTTCAAACTCTTCGGCTCCATCAGTTTTTTTCAGTTCTTCAATATAGGGGCTCATTGAAGGCAGGCATGGAGAGTCTCTTCTCGTGGTTTCCCTCCCCGGGTACTCTGGCTGGGAGGTTCTGGGACACCTGCTTTCTCTCAGGTGGCCTACCAAGACCTCCAATGGTGTCTAAGCTACCTTTGCCACAGGAAGGGGCAAAGCAAGGGGTAGACTATTGAATTGCCTCCAGTGCATTTAAGATGTTCCTAGTCTCAGCGTGGACATGGAGAAGAAAGTCAGTAATCAGATGTTGTTCCTCCTGCTCCCTGGAGCCAGTCAGTAGGTGTGTTATTGCGTAAGCTCTCGTGTTAAGAAATTATACTTCAGATAGTGGCACCGTGCTGAGGAAACCATTTTAATGCCAAGGCAAAAGTCAAAGGCCAGATCAGCTCTTGGGGATCTTCTGGTACCTGCAGAGTGCTCAGGCATTTTCTTGTGCTGTGCTCCCTCTACCCCCACCCCTCCCAGCTTGCGGATAAGTTCCTGACTGACCTGTCAAATGCAAATAATGATGAGAAGTCTCAGTGATTCACAGCTAGGACATGCGAAGTGCTCTGTTCTCTGCTCATACTGTGAGGCAATTAATGCAATTTGTGCTGTTTGGCTGAGTGAACAGTTTGAAATGAACCATTGAGCCATCTGTTCCTCCAGCTGACATCAGGCATGTCAAGAGTAGCAGTTAGCTTTTGCTGGGAAAGAAACATCTCACTGTCATTAAGGAAAGTTCAGGAAGGGGGGGGTGTTTCTTCCCCTTCTACTATCTTTAAAACAAACTCTCTCCTTCATATGTTCTTGTGGTTCTGGCTATGTGCCCTGGAGACTTTTCTGGCCTCTGGTCAGGGTTTTGGGAGCAAGGAAATGGCTACACTGAGCACCTTCTTCTCTCACCTCTTGCATGCTTTTGGTGAGAGAAGGAGATGATCACCAGGGTCTGAGTTTTACGCGAGTGTTTTGCTCTTCCTTTGCTCTGTTCATCTCTGTAGGCTACTTTCTTGAGCTGAGGGCTTCAAGAAATAGTATCCCTTGAAACCAGCTCTCAGGAGGGTTTTCTAAAGGTCTTTTGGAGGTCATATTTCATCCCCTGCAAATATTAAAAGATACCTGCTACAAGAGAAAATCATTATCTTAGTAGTAGTGGGAAGACCAGGAAAAGGTTTGGCCTGTTTCTCAATGGAGCAGAAGCACTATCTGCAGATGATACAGAGGAATTGGGTGTTTGATGCCTATTCTGCATTTGTACTTGCTGAAAGAGATTTACAAGGAACAGAGAGCTAGTGTAGCTAACAGTAGAGGCAAAGGGATAAGGTGAGCCTAAGACAGGGAAGACTTAAGAGAAGACTTAAGCAGAATGTTTTAAGATTGACTGGGCCTGGTAGACTGCGTCCCTGAATTCACAGAGATGTGATGCAGGATTTCTGAAAACTTGCTGTGGACAGGCAAGGTGCCAGCAGATTGGGAAAAGCTAAGATGGTGCCTGACTTTAAGAGATGTATCTGGGGGCAGGTAAAGCAAAGTTAGGGAATTATAAAGCAGTTTGCATCAGCTCAAAACTTTTGGGACGAATTCCCAAAACTGTTTAAAACCACCTACAAGAGAAGTGACCGATTAAAAAAAAAAAAAAAAAAAAAAAAAAAAAAACTGCATCACACCAAGCTCATTTCCTTCTAGGAAAGAGTAGCCAGAGAAGGAGCCACAGATTCTATCTATCTTGATTTGCAAGGCTATGGCAGTGTAGCACAACATTCCTGTTAGAAAAGCTAGGAAAACACTGAAAGGCCTAAGGGAAGGGTTTGACACCCAGCTGGATGGGTTGCATCCCTGAAGGGCAGCAGTGGCAGCAGACACTACATCACAAGCTTTCCATTATAGTCTGTTCTGGAGCAAGTCTTTTAATGGGTTTGTTAATAGCCACTGCTGGACAAAGGCCTATGCTTATTATATTTGCAAATGATAAGAAGCTTCAAGGTCTTTAAAGAGCAGGATTTGAATTCAAGATGTTATCAACAAACAGAAAAATTGGCCTGGGAAAGGGGCGGGGGGTGGGGGGGAGAAATTAAACTAGGACAAGATCAAGATCGTGGTCTTAGTCTGGAATAATCAAATGCACGATGCAAGGTAACAAAATACGCTGCTTAACAAAAAGATCTGCAAAAACACAACAAGGTGGTATTGTGGACCACAGATTAAACAGGAGTCCACAGTATGATAATACTGAGAAAAAATAAATATAATTCAGTGTTGTTTACCTTTATAGGAGTATAATCTTTAGGACTTTTGAAGTAATCCATCCTATCTACTCAAAAATATCAGACCTTGTCTGGCCTGGAGTATCCATCTAATTTGGGACACTGCATTCAGAGCAGGTGTGGGCCAATTAGTCCAGGGAAGAGTAGAAAACAAAGGAAGTGACTGAAAGGTGAAATGCTTAGGTCTTCAAATGCATAAAATCCTATTGCAGAGAGCAGGAACAACTGCTCTTAATGGTGGCTAGGATAAACAACGAGGAAAATTAAAGTTCAAAATTAGGAGAAACATTTTAATGGAGATGGTATGAAGGCACAGGAACTGATTGCTCAGGGAAGTGGCGTTTGGGTGAACATTGCTGCCTTCTTGGCATATATGGAAGCAAAACCGCTGCCTGCGCACATTGCCACAGGAAGAAAAACTGCACATCTGTGCCGGGGGTGGGAGAAATGGGAGCGGGCGTGTGTTTGTGTTTTGAAATGGGAGAGTGGTCAGGGCCCTGAGGGCACCAGCAGGCACTTCCACTTCTGCCCCACCCCAGGGTTCAGCTCCCCATCCTGATGCTCTCCTCCACGGGTGCCCCAGGGCTGGAAGGGCCCCAGGGGAGGGACGGACCCCGGCGCCCCAGGTGCCAGGGTGGCCTGGTGTGGCACAGCCTGGCAGAGCTGGGTTTACTCTATGGTTCGTCAAGAGGCACCTGAAGAGCTTGGGTTTGGGCTTTGAATTGAGTCAGGTGGGTGAAGTCCCAGGGAAGGTCACTCTTTAAAGTGCTCACCTACCCACCATCCTGCTGCGATTGCCTCAGCAATGTTTCCCAAGTGAACACCACCTCACATTGTTGGAGTTCCCTGTTTCTAGGAAAGAACAGACATTGTTAGCAGAACAGCTTTTTATTGACCGATTGAACTGGGGTTCGTTCTTTATTGTGCTAAATGGACACTAACCAATTTTATGGTCCATTATCCCATATAGCAGAAGAAAACAAACTATGATCTTGAGCAAATAGATACTAGATAGCAAAATAATTTATTTTTAATGCAGAATTTATATTCATCCAGCCCTGTGCTGTCATTTTTCCCATATACCAAGAATTGCAGCCAAACCAAGTTACATGGCTCATCTCTGTTTTGTGATCATTTCATTTGTTCATAATTAATATGTCGTACATCCTGCAAACCCAAGCAATAGCATCTGAGAGCTTTTTTTCTCAGTAAACAGGCATCTGGCTGAGACACGCTTGGCATTGTTTAACCAATAGACAGTTGTGTTTTATGAGCTTGTGGCACACTGGGCCAAATTCCAGTCCCACTGGAAATCCCTGGTCCTGCTCCAAGGAATCCGGGATAAGGGCAACAGAGACATCAGGGCCCAGTGTTTTTATTCTGGCAGGTGGATCCAACCCTGTCTTATCGACAGCTCTTCACCGGTATACAGGACATTGCTCTAAAGCTGTTGGCTGTTCTGGCAGGTATGGTGTGGACTTAACGTGCTCCATGCCAGGCTCCGAGACAGAAGGGGATGAGGGAGTGACTCAATATCTAGTAACTAGCCTACTAACTAATCTATTAACTAAAGGTGGTGGCTTTTTTCCAACACCTGTTTCTAAATAGCACCCAAAGACATCTTGGCTGCCTCTGCACTTGGTATTTCTTATAGCACATGCAATCCTTGTACCTGTTTATTTGGAGAGCTGGTCGGGATTCCTTAACAGGTGGTGCTTGATTGGGAAATGATGAAGACGCCAACTGTGCTGCACTTCCAACTTCAGCAATTTAGGATGAAGTTTCACAATTGTCTATTTTAGTAGTTTAAAAATTTTTAACCAAGTAATATTATCCTCCTTTGGCATAGGTTTTATGTTATTCATTGCATTTAGCAAGGTTTTATACTTCATTTTATCTATTTGAGGTAAACATCCCCTTATAATCTATGCTTATTAAACAACCTTTCCAAAATCCTTTCCCTAGAGTATTTTACCAGGATCTCATTGACAAAGCCAGTTGTTCTCCTTTTGGAGACAGGAATTATCTCTTTACCTTATAAAATGCATACCCTGCCGGGATTTGCTGTCCAGGTAAGGGATGAGCATTAATACAGCCAGAGGCTCCTTCTCCCAGGGTATATGAGGCAGGTCCCTGCCCAGGGCTGGGGAGGAGAGCCCTAGGGGCCAGCCCGAGCCCAGCCGGGGGTGGGGTGGGAAGCGCCACTCCAGCAGAGCAGACAAGAGGAGCCGGAGCCTCCTCCTCTCCCTTTCTCTCTCCCTCCTCTCCCTCTCCTCGCTTCTGCTTCCCACGCTTCTCCAAGTGACAGAAATTTCTCATTACAAGGAACACCAGATTCCAAAGCTCGGCTTCCTATTTGCATTCAAAGCCATTAATGAAATTATTTCATTATTTGAAATTTGAATGGAAATCATTTATTTATCATCATCCTCCTCCAGAGAAGGAAGGCCTAGAGAGAGCCAGAGCTGTTTTGAATGTCCCAAAGCTCCTCAAGCTTTCCTGGGTTCATGACTTTCTAGTGCAAACATGATTCTATGAACGTGGTGATAGTTTCTTGCCAGCTAAATATTCTGTACATGGCAGGAAGATTTTTCTATGAGGGCAGATGGTGTTCGATTGATAGTCAGAATAATACATGAACAGCAGAGAAGATGTGGGTTGATTAAATAATTAGCATACTGTGACATTCTATTGCTTCGCTGTAACTTAAAGCTAGGTCAAAACATTGGTCTACATTGCACCTCCCTCCCTCCTTTCTTTTTTCTGGTTGCTTTTATGTTCACTCCAAAGGAAAGTTTTAACAGAAATAAAATCCTTTCTTGGTAGTGAAAGGTAAGACTTTGTTACTTGGCCCTGCATGTTATAGAAAAAAAGTAATAATATAAAGGAAATTAAATTTTGTTAAATGAATTTAAGTTGCCAGGCAACCTGTCATACCCAGCGTGGGATCTGCTCAAGCATTATTGTGAACAAATGGCTTAATATGTGGCACAGATCAGTGTTTAGACCAAAATGGATGATCTCAGGAAGCCAGGGCAATGAGGACTAGGGGGAAGACAGAAGGCTGGTTTTCAGTCGCCGGGTCTGTCTAAATAGCTCTTTGGCTTCACAGTTTGTTTGCATGTCCACCAGAAGTCTAATTAATTAATCTTATCAACTCTACCCCTTCCTGCCCCCCCCCCCCCCCCGCTGTAATTGTACAATAACAATAATTACAGGCAGTTTGCTGTCATCCAAGGAATAAACATGGAAAACATGCTTCTCTCAGCAAGGATATCATTATTCACTAACTAGATACAGCCCACTGAATTACTCATCCTCCTCTCTAAGTCCTGTCTTCTGGGTTTTTGGAGACTTTCTGTGAATAAAAACAAAAGAAGTTGTCCCACTAAGAAATCACTATCCTGTAAAACATTAGTGCTGACAAAAAAAGAGAACAGTATCTTTGGTTGCCATGTAATCACAGGCCAGGTTGTAGGGGAGAAGTTGCCATAGTACCTCACAGGTTCGGTGTCTGAGAATTTGGATGGTGCGGTACCTCCACTGTCAATAGGAATTAAAGAAGTTGTCTACTACCCTGTGTTAGTGCTGTCTCTAGAGTAGTCTTCTGGATGTCCGCAGTACTGCAGCTCTAGTATCTTATAATGTCTCATTTTCTTGTTTTGCTATGAAATCAATGTTTTCCCTTGGTGATGCCAGTCCTGAAGGTGAGGATTCAAACTCTATGTTTGAAAACAATCATGGTAAACTTGGCCAGAGGAGGCAGTGCATGACCTCTGCTAAGGTGGCCTGACACTGTGAAGGAAGAACAATAGTGCTCCTGGAGCAGCTTGAGATGATGTACTCCAGTATCTATCTGAAGAAAAATGTTTAATGTTTCTGTGTCAAAGTGCTGCAAAACCAAACTATACAAGAAATGCTTATGTCAATGAGTCCCCTCAGAGATTACACTTGGAAATCAAATTTCTTGAGGTTCTTTTGCTATTCTGGAAAATAAATGTTCAAAAGTGATATTAAAAGAATCCAGTAAATTTGTATTAAATTCTTGGAAATATATTTTAATACAAATTCTGCAGTTGACTACTTTTATTTCTATAACAAGTACAAAATATTTGTATTGTGTGGAAGTAGTGTCAACCAGAAGTAATATAAAAAGAAATCATGTGCTTACAAATATATATTGAGAAGGAGGAAACAGCTGCTTTTAATGCAGAAGGATTGGTGGAGCCTTCCACTATGCAACTCACAGCTCAGCTCGAGACTGATTTGCCTCCTCCTAAAGTCTGCAGAACCTTTTGCTGCAGGTGTGTGCATAAAGACCAAGTGCTACTCCTGAAGACACCTGCTGCCTCCCAGATTTCTGGGTGAACCTTTATTTGGAAATTACATTCTTTGCTTCTTGTCCTAAAGTGTTAGTATACTACTTTCCTCTTGTGCTAAGCAGTTGCTTTGTTCTTGTAAGTGATTAAGTTCCACTTCTGGTGGAAATTATTCCAATATATTCTTGTTTATCTTACAAAATATTACATAGCTTAATAAATGCATAACTTCAGGGTCTTTGGGTAATTACTGCTATTATTATTTTTTTAAGAAGCTTATTAATACAACCAGGCCAGGAGGTTGGAATTGTTGCCAATTTATGCCCCCCCTGCTCTTGAACTGAAGGAATGACATGATGAAGAAACTGTCTTACTTGTGTACTGAGACCCACAGCCACATTTCAAAATGTAAGATAAATCGACTTAGATCACATACCGCAGATTCACTTACTTGTTTAATTTATAAAATGCGCTTTGAAAAACATGTTTGCTTAACATAAAAGCTCAAAGTCAAATAAAAAAGACTGGGCGAAAACAAACAATTCAAAACTGGCATCCCTTTAGCTCAGTCACAAGCCGCAAATTGACAGTGCTCCTAAGTTCATATTCACCAGATGAATTATAGGATTAATTTTCTCCCTAACCTAATGGAAGGAAGAAATCCAATTACATTCAGAATCCTCAGCAAGAACAGGTATAGCTTTTCATCTAGTTATTAACATTTCCAACTGTCATCAGAGGGATTGTTTGGAAATACAGCAAATCCTCCTTCCTTCTTGACCTCTGGAAGGCTTGAAAATGCCAAGTATAAAGCATTCGCTCTCTATAAAACATTAACAGAAATGGTCAGGTTTATATCAGGATGCTTAGACACCGATAGTGAAGGGGACAAGCTGTGAGTACAAAGCAGATGATTTTTTGAGTAAGAATACAGTTGGAAAAGTACATTTGTGGCATTGAGCTGTCATTCTGAAGGTCTGGGAGGGCTATGGATACCCAAATTCAGTTGAAAGTCAGTGGGACTGGTGGCATGATTAGCACACTCTAACACAGCAGGGGATGCTCATCTCAATTTTGTAACAAAACCCAAAAGAGGGTTACAGAATTACCTAGCACAACATTCTTATGAAGCTCCAGATGTAAATGACTCTGTGCTCTTGTTGTCGTAATTTTGCTTTAACAATTAATTATGTTCTTATAATAAATGGGAGGGGGCATCATACTCGTGGGATTTGAGGGTAGTTTAGGACTGAATGTCATCACTTGGTTTGAGGGACCCCTAAGACATGCAATAATGCAGTCATAGTCCACACAGGTAAAGTGGCAGCAGCAAGCCTTAAAAAATATAAATGTTTGCTATTTGAGGTTTATACAGGTAAAGGGGCTTGATAACACGCCATACAAACTGTAGCAAACTTTTATCAGTTATCCTTCTTTAATATGAAGGAATTAATCTGAAGAAAAGCTCAAAGGATGAGGTTGAATAAAAAGCTCACAAAGATACCAGTTACAGTGTATGAGTCCTGGCCAGTCTCCATTTTCTTCTAGCTACTGATCAAATGTGTTTTAAGTAAATCTGTCTTATTGGGAACCTGATCTTGAGATTATTTCCGAGTGGCAAAAGTCCTGACCAAACAAACAAATGTCTGGGGGTTTGTTTTTTGTTTTTTTTTTTAATAAAAATCCCAACCCCACCCATTTTCATTATAAACAAAAGCACCATTTTGAAGCTCCTGTGGGACTGGGACCCCTGTGATGCTTTTATACCTCCCTCATACTGCATATAAATTACAGTGAAAAGAAGTTTATTCTTCTTTATTGTACCCGCATCTATTTTGTTTTTCTCCATTCGTTTAGAATGTTCCTATTTAGCTACCACCGATGTTCCTTGCTGGACAATCTCTTTCTTATTTCCAATTAATTGTTTGTCTGATTCATGAAGGAGAGGTTGCCATCTCCCATTACAAAATATGCCCGATCAGCAGTACTGACAAAACCTGCTAAAAAACACAAAGGAATTTTTAAGGTTGCATTCTGGATTTTTAGCATCCATCTTCTGATTTACTGAGAAGGTAAAAGATGTGTATGAAGCATATGGATGAAGTACTGTTCTGAAAGATGCTGTGACTAGAAGTGCTGAAACACGAGATGCTGACTCAAAGGTGAATTTATATATACCATTATATTTGTCTGGGTTTGTTCCAAATAATGGTGGAATGAATTTAAAAAGCTGCTCTTTCTATCTGGATGAAAGAACAAAAATATTCAAAAACATCTTTAACGTGTTGCCTTTCTTTGGCATTGGCAAATACTGATTTTTTCCAGTTAGAAATATAAAACTTCCCAGTGATTTAATTTGTGCAATATAAAACTATTTTTTAAACTCTTGCTATGCAGGAAAGTATTCCCCTTCCTCTCCAAATTTGCCATGGACTTCATGAGAAGAGGAGCAACTTGATGGTCCTGGTGATGCAGTCCTTCTAGAGACCCCACCGGATCGCTGTGGAAAGCCTCCAAAGGTAAACTTAATGCTCCCCAGTTGTTTGTCAGCTGCATGCAGGTCTAGTCTCCCTGAATAATTTAGAGATGTTTTAAGTTACTCTCATTGTAAATGGCCTTCAAAAGGAAAACAAGCAGTTGGACTGGTGGGGCCCAAAAATATCCTCGCTATTACCATGAACACGTCTCCATTCATTCCCTCTCTGCTAGTGGGAGGTGGGTTACACAGGGCTTCCTTGGCATGTTAGGGCTTGCTTTTGTGTTCAGTAGCAGGCAGAGGTTTATTTTAGTATATTAGAGTAGATACACTTACGTCCAGGGGAAGGATACACTTCTGTGAGGCTGCACTGCATTTATTGTATTCACCCTGTTTCCCTCTGGAAAATTTGCTTGAACAAAGATGGTAGGTCAGGTCCCACATCATAGTTGTACTTTGGCTGTGTTCGCATTGCTCTATAATGCCTTTAGCTCGCCTCTTTTGTGCATTTAGTTATTCATGTGGTATTCATCCATTTTTGGACATATAACTTGAACTAAAAATGTTAAAGCCTAGGTGTTACAGCTTTTCTGGTCGTAGAAAATTAAGTGAGAGGTGTTTCATAATAATGAATAATACCAACTTTGATACGCTATAGTTACTCTTCCAAGATGTAATTACAAGTTTATTAGTAATATCTTCAATGCAGTCTTCATCAATTATGTAAGTTTAGTGTTTGCAAACATGGAACCATTTTCTTACATGAGTTTAGAGGATTTTTTTTTTTTAGACCCGTGCATGTGAGCTTGATACAAATGCTGTGCTGGTGCCAAATTGATGTTTGAACTTCTAGAATGTGATTGAAGGAGACAGAGGTTTTAGGGATTGGCACTATCTAAAATGAAATTTTAATTCAGTCATACATTGTACTTATAACATTTCATGTCAGTAGCTTCAAAATGAAGTATAGAGCAATAAAAGCTTTCCATTAATAAATCTCCATCAATCAAAAGTTTGCTTTGCTTTATTCCTCATCATGATAATGAGTTTTAAAAATTATTAATGGCCTCACCTGTTGATTTTCAAAAAGCCAGGACAGCAAACACATTTATTGCCTGAATGAATTACCTACACAATACCTGTAGCTTTTTGTGTTCTGCATGTCTGAAAAAAAAACCCCAACCAAACCCAGGCTTTCCATGTCAGGTGAATTTATTTCCAAAGCATTGACTTCAACCATTAGTACCTAAAGGTTGCTGAAAAAAACTCCATGTATGTAGAGATGAGTGTGATACAAGTCTCTGGAAATAGATATACTTTGCAGGATACTTGGGATATCGACAACTGACACAGATTTTTAAGACATCAGTCCCCCAAAATCAATACTGAAATATTAAGACTTGTTTATTTCTTGCTTTCCATAAAGCATTTACTGGAGATCTTTTCAGCTTGGGAGAGGTCTGTCATTAACGTTACCATCCATGATATGCTGTCACAAGGTACTGACACCAGTACATCGAAAGACAAAACAGCAAGCAGCTCGTGGCACACGCTGGAGCGCAGCCACCCATTAATGAATCCACGTATATAAACACACCTTCAGTAACGCTGGGAGATGCAGGTGGGTTGACTACCCAGGAGAGGGGAGCTCAGGCACAAATGCATATGTAACGCAGTTAATGTAGATGTAATGAAACAGGAAACTAAAAATCTTTCTTACAAATTCTTTCAGGGTAAACCAGTAGTTTACTGGAGCCAGCATCTCCTCAGGATCTTACCTCCAGTAACTCTTTAATAGGTTAGTTGCCTCTATGTTTGAAATATGTAACTTAGAAACTACAGGATAAGATAAAAAGCAAAGAAGCTGCAAGGAAAGCGAGGAATTTACTTCAGAGGGAAAATCCTTATCTTGTGCATAAATGATATGACGCAGCCCTGGAGGAACACATTCTCTGTTTTTCTGGTTTGTGTTTTAAACTGCATAAGCTGTATTGTGTTTGGAGACAATACATAATTGATCAGATGTAATACTGACTTGATATATTTCTGGCACTCTTTGCATACAGTTGGTAACCGAGATAAATTGTTTAACCAAGAGCCGGGAGGTGACAAGAGAATTAGTGCCTGCCCCATTCATCCTGAGCCTCGCAAAAGCTGGGAATTGTATTTCCAAGTATTATTTCTGCATGTCTGGGGAAGGCAGGCTCGCTCACTCTGAGCAGCATACAGATGAAAGAGCATTCGGGAGAGACCTGTGCGTGAATACATGAAACAATAATATCTGGTCAAGTGGAAGATCAATTTCTAATTCAACACAGAGTTTTTATCTTAAATAAATACTTTAATTGCAATCATCCCAGTACATGGGAATGATAGGTAGCCTGTGGGGATCATATTGAGCAATATGTTCCCTCTATTACAAAGTTGCTTAAATCTGGGACAGTGCTTGCAACAAGTAATGTAAAAGAAAGTTATAACAAAGTAAAAGAAAGGAGGGTCAGATTCAGATAAATAACTATATTATCCCAGGGGAACTGTGATGATTCTTTCGGTTATTTGGTGTCATTTAACTATAAGAAGGGCTGTGTAGCAGAGCATGACTTTTTTAACAAAAAGTGGACTTTTTTGTTTTCTGTGGGCACCGTATGTGCAAGCTTTTTACAATAGACTTGTGCTTAGGTTAGGAAGGCCATATGTCTCCTGGAGGACAGAAGATAATGCTGCTTTTTTGGAGATCATCCTTTTATTTGCAAAAACAGTTGTCTTGTGATTTGGCAGTGGCATTCTCTATTCTACCCATCTAATTTGCATCTCTGGCCTGTGTTTTCCAAGGCGCAGCAGCTCCTTTCTGAGTTACTTGCTGTGCATTACAATGCTACAGAAAATGTGAAGAGTGGAAAACAGATGAGTGAGTGGGAGGGAAGCTGGAAGTGGGCACCCAGGTGTTTTCACCAGGAAAATGATTGCATGTCAAAGGACGAGCAAAACAAAGGATGAGTAGGTTGAGGGAAGGATTTGTTCCTGTCCCCAAAACAGTTTTCAGGGGCCTTGGGGATAGGGACAGGGTACCACTTCTGTCTGGGAATTAGAGAAAGAGATTCTTGAAAGGATTTCTGCCCTATGTGGTGAACTGAAGCTTAAAAACATTGGTTTAAGTATTGCATAGCTTACTTGTGGCATATGGGTATGTTTCTAACATCATTGTATTACAACACCGTTACCTTGTGTAGCAGAGCAAGCAATCAGAAACTTGTTCTGGAAGTCATTTTACAAATGCTGCATGTTCTCCTGTGGCTATAGCCTTTGAGCACATTAGTGTTTTACTGGGAGTTTTCCATTAGGAAAATATTTACAATCTTAATTCTAGTATAATTAAGTGCTTTGCTTGGGAATTTTCATTGTCACTAATTAGGTTAATACTGATCATTAGAACACAAACTTAATTATTTTGCCTTAGTATTAAAATTAATCACATGTTTAAAGCTAAATTAAATTAGTCAAGAGTGAGGATGAACAATGGCTGCATTTCTGATTACACCATCTCAAGGTTTCCCAAATAAAACCTTCACTTACATAATGGAGATGGACCATGTGTGTGTTTCAATAACTATCCATTAATAATAAACTAATTACAGGGTAAAGAAGAACCAGGGCTGACATTCCAGATGATGGGAGGGAATAATTTAATCTTTTTTTTGGGAGGCAGAGGGAATTTGTTCTTACTTATATGCTTTTGTTTCTTCTTTGCTGAACAAAAATAAGCAAGGGCATCTGAAGATCAAATCCCCCTCAGCTGTTTTCAGCAGGAGTCCTCTGGGTCTGCTGACTTCCTCATGCCATTTAGGAGATAAGGCTTCTAGAGATGTCTTCTGCACCTGGGGATGTGGTGTTGCCTGAGCAGCCCTCCGCTGAAGGGTCATTTCAGAGTTTCCACAAAAAAAGATAGTGGTGTGAAACAGAACTGCTGCCCTCTAATTGTCCTGCCTCCAGCTTTTACGGCAAAGTTTGGGCCCCGGGTTATTTTTATTGGTTGGGTCAGATGGATACGTCCAGTGGGCTGTCAGGCCAAAGAGGATCAGCAAAGCTAAATATTGTTGGTTTAGGACAGTTCCTGTCCTGATCCCTTCTGATCCCCCAGTTTCCTAGGATGGGGGAAAGAGGCAAGAAGTCGAAAGCAATGGCTTCTGCAGGTCTTTCCCCCAGGAACTGGTATAAGAAAAGCTTTAGAGACCCTTCTCTGCATGTAAGCCTCACCATGTGGTTCTTTCCATTGGAGGTGGGGAAATAGCTCATGGATTTAATAGAAAATGTAATTAGGGTTAACCTGAATTTAAATAATTATTCAACTATTAAATAGCTATTAGCATGCCCTATCATTTGCTCTCAGAGAAATGCAAATATGTGTCACTGCATCAGTTCATGAGAAGAAAGATTGGAAGCTGATGATTGTTACTGTAGTTTCCCACCCCACAGACCCAGGAGGTTTTTGTTTTGGTATTATAAACCACAGCGTTTGCGATAGCCTCTCTGTTAGCAGCGGTAAACTAAGGTGGGTGTTGGCAGAAATATAAAGATATATTCATTCTGTGTTTGCAAGACAGGTTTACCTTCAGTGATGCAAAGCTGAATATATCCAGAATCAAAGCTCTGTACATTTTCATGTCGTTTTATAGTAATGACCCCATCCTGCTTCTGTTAAAGATTCAAAATTTTAATGAGCATTGGATGAACAAGATCTTTTGGCCTAGGCTCTAGAAGTGCACCGCCGTCTGAAAAATACATGTCGTTTAGAATAACTGCAGTCAAATGTAGCATTATGTAATTCTTTTGCAAATGGGCTCCCTGTGTAAGTACCTGGAAGTTATAAGTTTGTTAACTTTGTCTCCCAAGCTGTAAAAAGGCCCCATAATAGATCCAAAAGAAGGCAATATCTAAAGACATAGTGTCTTGTTATGTGCATTAATTACCTCCAACAAGAACCGAGTGTCAGGTAACTAAAACCCATAACACTACTTCATTTTTTAGATGAAAATACACCAGTTTTAGTAGTTCTATAAAATATTGACCCTAGGATAAAATTCAGGAGGTAGGTCTAATCCATGACTATTTTTACATGAAGCAGTCCTTGATTTCAAGAACACTGTCACCCTGTATTGAGAATATGGTTTGATCTGTCTTTTCAAAATCACATTTCTTTGAATGTAGATTAAATTTCTTTTCTTGGCATTTATTCTTGTGCCACCAGTGTCAAAACAGAAACTGCGAGCATTGTGATAAAAGAAAAAAATATTTCATTTCCCTGCAGCTTCTGTAATTGCCTTTGTGTCCTTTTATGAACCGCTGTTCTGTAACTCCTCAGACGCAGCCCCTTCCGTGAACAGCAGTTCACTCTTCTGAACTCCTATGCCTACTATGGCAACAGGACCTTAAATGCAGTGGAAGAACTCTGACATCTCCAAGTTGTGTGGTAGCAAATAAACTGATTATTTCTCTCCATTCATATTAATAGATTCTGTTCTCAGAGCTTAATTCTGTTCACTGCCCCACGCAAAAATGAGAGTGTTTAGCAGAGGTATACTGTGTTGGTGATAAAGCCACCCCCGATCCTTTCCCAGGTTGGGCAGAATTAGCATAAGTACTCCATGCACACAGCTGCAGCCTTCGGCATGCAGGAGCTTCTGCATCAGCTTCCCTTTCCCGAGGGGGGATTTTGCCAGTGGAATGACACTGGCATGGATTCATCAACCACACGCCTCCTGTCGCTTCCTACGCACTCTTTTGTACTGCCACCATGGATCAGTGTGCGAGCGCAGCTTCGCAGGTCAGAGCCTGGTTAGACTCTGCTGAACACGCTTCCGAAGTGGTGTTCTCTCCCTGTCCCCAGATAGCAGAATCTATTTCTCTGGGCAAAATGTAAGCCAGATGGGGTAATGTGTTTGAAAGCTTGAAAGTCAGATCCTTTGAATTTTTTTGCTTTATGATCTTAATTTATGCACATATGAAAGTGAAATGTGGCTTTTTCCTCTCTCTCCTTGTCTCTTTCCTACCCAAAGCATCAAACAAAACCAGTCTTTTCCACTAATGTTTTAAAAATTGTTTCTGAAATGGAGAAAAGCTGGAAAGATAACCCATGAAAAACCATTCCGATAAACAATTTTAAAACAAATCATGAGCTTTATTTTTTCTTTCCCTTATCAGGTGTATAAGGAATATCTGTCTAAAAAATGTTGATTTGTCTAGCATAGCATGAGTGGTGTGTGGCAGAGCTGGCAGTAAAACACAGCTCTCCAATGCCTGCCCAGTTCTTTATTGAGAAAACTATTCTTTCTCTCCCTACAGCTCCTCATCTATTAGAGTGCGCATCTTACAGTTTCTAAAATAAAGGATAGGAGTTTTACAGAGAAAACTTTCCTTAACAAAATAAGAGTGATTCTGATTTTAGAGCTCTGTTCAGTCTGTGCTCTGAGCCAGAGAAGGCTCCAATGAAAACAAGCGTGCACCCCGAAAGCAAAGATCCATTCCCCACGTGTTTTGGTGTCTTTGGTTACTTCAGAACAACGTGGGCGTATTTAATGAAATACACTGACATTTTCAGAGCAAACTTCCAGATTCTGCTGCATCTGTGGAAATGGTAGTTTACTGTGGCTTCCACAGGGGACCACAAAAGATATGTTGGAATTAGACTTTGACTCGTTACAAATTCCTGTACTGAATAGACAGGGGCAAGATAAGCGTTAATAGGTCAATATTACTGAAACAATCTTTTCCCCTAAGCAAGCTCTCACAAACAGCAACAAGTTTGTCTAAACTTTCCAAAATGTTACTCTTCAAAGCTGAGACTAACAGTAGAAAATGTTGGGCAAATGTTTTAAATTTGCCAAATCTACGAGCAATTGAAAACAAGATACTATAGGGAAAGTTGGACAACCAAAATAATGGAGTGCTAAAAGGCTCACCCCATTAGAGTTATTACTAAAAAGGCTATACGGTCATTCGCAGGCAGTGATGGCAAGTGTTTGCTTATTTCCTTTCCAGAAACAGGGAGTTTTAGAGGGTTGGCGTTTAACTTTGATGTTATGGCTCAGAGCATTTTTTTACACAATGATACAGTTATCACCGGAGTCACTCAGGACTATTGTCTGCCTATTGCACATCAGCACGTAATTGCATACTTTCTGTTCAGTCACATATTGCTGGCTCATTTAGGGCACAGAGCAGTATACTAGCTTTGAAATAAATGTCTGATCATTAACTCAGAAGATAAATGATATTCATTTTGCTGGTCTGATACAATTGTAATATGCTGGCTTGAAGTAAATGCAGACTTTTAGAAGACCAGTATATTTTGTGGCAATACTTGTGAGTGGGACTTGCACAGTGTGGGTCTTATTTTGCATAAAGCTGGGTTATCTTTACTCCTTTGGCCTTAATCATACCAAGTGGACACACAACTCTGCTAAAATTCCTCAGTATAAATACCTGCAGATGAGGTATAGTTCAGTTCAAGAGTTTCAGCTGTTGAAACTGTAATTCTCTCCTTAAAATGATGGAAACTTTTTCTATATAAACAGGACACTTTATCCATAGATCACAGTTGAAGCCTAGCTCTCTAATCTATGTCCAAAGGTAGCTAATTACCAACTCAAAGTGACCAAGACAGAGACATCCAATGCCTTGCTGTGCTGGTTTTGGCTGGGGTAGAGTTGATTTTCTTCACAGGAGCTAGTATGGGGCTACATTTTGGATTTATGTTGGAAACAGTGTTGGTAATACAGGGATGTTTTAGTTACTGCTGAGCAGGGCTTACACAGAGTCAAGGCCTTTTCTGCTTCTCACCCCACCCCACCAGCCAGTAGGCTGGGGGTGCTCAAGGGGTTGGGAGGGGACACAGCCAGGACAGCTGACCCCAACTGACCAAAGGGATATCCCACACCATATGACGTCATGCTCAGCATTTAAAGCTGGGGAAGAAGGAGGAAGGGGGGGACGTTTGGAGTGATGGCGTTTGTCTTCCCAAGTAACCGTTAGGCATGATAGACCCTGCTTTCCTGGGGATGGCTGAACACCTGCCTGCCGATGGGAAGCAGTGAATGAATTCCTTCTTTTGCTTTGCTTGTGTGCACGGCTTTTGCTTTACCTGTTACTGTCTTTATCTCAACCCACAAGTTTTCTCATTTTTACTCTTCTGATTCTCTCCCCCATCCTGCTGTGGGGGAGTGAGCGAGCAGCTGTGTAGTGCTCAGTTGCCGACTGGGGTTAAGCCACGACACTTGCTCATGGTCATACAGCAGGTTAGTGGCAGCAGTGGGAGTACCAAGTCTTATGACTCCAATCTTGTGCTCAGTGCATTAGATCACAATTGTCCTGTTTATAGCACTGTATTTTCTGAAAGGTTGCTTTTTTGGGGTTTTTTTGGTTGAGACTTTTTTTGTTGTTGTTTTAATCAGATGCTTGTAAATTAAGTTGCTGGCTGTAATCAGAAATGTGTTTATCACTGACTCTGGCTCACAACCAAGCACACTGTTAATTTTGCAACAGGACAGCATGTTCCTCTCATTCCAAGGAAAAGTTAATTATAAGTGGCATGAGGGTATGTCATGATTTTGTTGTGACCAGTTGTCCTCTATTGTGTCACTGTTGCAAAAGGCAGTTAGTTTCCTAATTCTTGTTGGTGCAATAGCATTGACTTCAGTGAGCTGTAGTGTTAGTATGCCGATAAAACAAAGCAGGGTAGTTTCATAAAGCTGGTCACCAATGGGAAGAAATAATCCTAATGGGCATGTTTTATAACTGAGGAAGGATAAGAAAACAAAACTCCCCCACTGCTTATGCTTCAATAATCATCAGGTACCCTAGCTACATACTATTTTTTTCATCAGGCAAGGATATTTTGTGGTCTATAACCCATCACGACATCAGAATGTAAGATCTAACCTCCGTTTGCTGTGCCATCACAGTAGCAAAAAGCTTCCACTTGAATGCTGGTAGCCTAGACTTAGGCAGATTTGCCTTAACTAAGAGAATAATACTCTGTGCCAAGGAAAAGGTCTAGTAGTACTAGTCATTTGGATGGATTAAATGATGGCACTGGTCTGCTAGATTGAATATGCTGGATTTCTGTTTGTCTGTTTCTCATAGCAATGTTAACATGTAGTTGAGTGGCAGAGTGTTTCCATGCAACATCAGGCCCCATATGTTATCTCCTCTTACAGTTTGTATATTAATTCATTTAATGTAAGTTTATGGATTTGTGTAAGTTCATTAATTCAGTTTGTGTATTAATTCACAGTTCATGAATTATGAATCTTATCAACTTACTTTAATAGCTAAATGAGTAAGTGCTTGTTTCTGTTTCAAACCATATTTTAGGCTAGAGACATGTGATAGAAATACCAGTGCACTTTTCATAAAAAAAATACTAACCCAAGGGAACTCAGCCACTGGAGAAACATTGCCGAAGATGAGATCTGTTTGAAAATAAATTCCCTAATGGCATATGGAAGCAACTTTTCCAAAGAGAGAATGAACAAAGCCAGATTGTTTTACAATGGTCTCATCTTCCATGTTATGAATTGCCTTGTATCAGTGTCACTGTGTTATCCATACCCTGAAATACAACTTGTAATGTGTGAGTTTACGTCCTAGAGATGTGCCTTGCATTTGATTAGTGTAAGAAAAACCTACTCCATTGGATTTTCATGGCTGGGCAAAGTGATCGTAGTACATCTAGATCACCCAGTAAGTTTATATTAAGGGGTACAGAGCCCTGCTTCAGGGAAGGCTGCTCCTTAGCCTCATAAAAAGCTTGTAAGCCATTTGTCACGCCAAAATTCTTGCCACTGGGTGGTACAGAAAAACCTGTATGAGGTCCCTGTACCCTGCATAGTTCTCCAACACATTCCCAGAAGACTTTTCATCCTTAGCTACCTCTTTGTACCATTATAACATGCCCAATGGCATGCAGCACGTAGCCACATATCAATAAATGCCATGAATATACACTTTGATGGACTGCCTGTAGCTCTTACATTATCTGAGACATTTTAGGTAGAAAAAAATCATGTATACAAGAATAATAATGACTTAGGACCACAGAGGCACTTCATGAGACCAAAAAAGAGCCCAGAGCCATGCACACTGTGGGGACATTCAGGCTGTGCCAACTGACCCCAAAGCCTGGTCCTGTTTTACTGAGCAATGTGGTTACAGTTTCTATATCACTGTTATTTACCTGTAAAATAAAGGAAATTTCATTTCCTTACCTTGCAATAGTATTGTGGGGAACAATACAATGAAGATGTAACCAAAGGAACTTGATTTCTCTTTGACTAAAATATTCTGTTATGCAACAAATGATTGATCTCATTAAATAATTCAAAGGAGGGCCAGATCCTGTCCTAAACTGTAGTGATATAATTCCAGTGGAGTACTTTTCTCTTTTGGAGAGTCACACAGGCTGCAGTTGGAAGAGTATCAAAGGTGAAGCTTGGGAGTGTGGGTTCCAATGAAATGCAGAGCCAAAGAATGACCTACTGAGGACGCTAAGTGTGTGTAGAGGAGAGGGAATGAAGCACACAGATGATAACCAGCAACAAGGACCAATGACTTTGGGAGAATTGGCAAAGAAAATGGTGGTGGAGAATACAGCTTTCACTTGGACCACCTCTTGGACTGAAAACAATTTTGCGAGCCAGCAAGAACTGCCAAGGCAAAGTAATTTTGTAGATTGAGATCAGTAGTGGAGAGGTTCCAGATGCGGGGTAACATGTAGCTGGAAAGAATGAAAAATAAGTTTAATATTGGAGAGGCACAAAAAAGGCAGAAAGTTAGAAAGCACCATTCTAGACAGCTGTTGCCTCACAGCTTTAACAATATTGTAATAAAAAACCCCAGCACAGTAACTTTTTTAGAATATTTTTTTTAAGTTTCGTAGTGGATTTGTGAATATTTTTCACATTTCCTTTGAATTTTCTGTTACACTTTCTCCCAAAGGTACTTGTGTATCTACCTCTCTTAGAAAAGATGTGAGGACTAGATGGAGATTTAATACATCTGAAACTAAATGCTGTTTTATTTCAATATGTCTACCTTAAGCTTTTTGAAAAGCAGAGAAATTAAAATACATCTTTTTGTGAAAAACATTTAGATGGCTAAAGTAGAATTATGCCAAAGTCAAACTCACATCAAGCAGAAATAAAGGTTTTAAAGCTATATGGCTAATGCATTACTGCCCGTCATATGTTTCCGTACATTACAAACACACCTCATCCGGTCCCCTACCAAACCAATCCTGCTCCAGTGCCATCATGCCCTGGCAGCTCTGCCTGGTGCAAACTACCCTCAGGTTAGTTTGTTAGTGAGGGTTTTTTTTAATCATTTCTGTCTCTCTGAAGTTCCCCATTGATGAGTATTTGCATTTCAGAAATCTTTGTGGAAGTTTCTGCTAAATAACAGCCAGACTGGAAGTTGGGCAATTTTCAAAATCACGTGCTTAAGCTAGCAAGTATAAAAGAGTTTTAATGAACTAATTCAGTAACTTTTTATTAATTACCTTAAAAGATGTAGTTAAAGCCTGAGTACTTCATAAAAATAATACTTTAACTTTGTGATTCTACAGCTCTTCTGCAGAATTCTTAATCTTGTTGTAATTGTATAGAGCAGTAATCTTTAAAAGAACCAAGACTATACTTCCAGTTTACATAAAATGTATTTTTTTCACAGAAGGAACTCTTTTAATAAGGCAATAGAAATGTTAATTAAAAAATGTATTTAAATAGGTTCCTGCATTTAACAGTGATTTTAACAATTCGGCAGGTTGCATAGATTTTTAGTAAAAATGTTTCTCTAGATTCAGTAGTGTCATTAACGCATCAATAGAATATTTGTGGTGCCATCAGAATGAATTACATGTTCTGGTAGTTATTTAAAAGTAAGAACAGAACATATGTTCAGAAACAGCATTAAGAACAGCTCTGCTAAGCCCAAAAATCGGAGTAGATCATATGTTGCTGTATACCTTCGGAATATTTGAAATAATTAAAAGGCATGCTAGAGCTTTTATCAGTAAAAAGAAGCATGAAATTAGATGGATGCAGCCTTTTGAACCCTTATTACTTTTAAAAGAACTTTTACAATATTGCTCCTAGGGGCTAAGTCCAATGGGAAAGGAAAGTAGAGTACTCCACAGGCTTGAGCTCTCAGCTGTGCTGGAGCATACACAAAATAAGTCACTGCACTTAGAAAGAAATCAAACACAGATTATATACTCTGCACAAGCCTCCCCGTAGGAATGGTTAAGGATACCAGTTCATTCCAGAGAGACCCTAAGAGGTCTGGCTGTGGCTACAGCCTTATGCAGTTGCTAGGGACGGTGTTTGTCAAGCACTTTCTTTTGTTAATAGATACTGCCATCCTTCTCCACAGAGACCAGCTTCTCCTCCTCTACATGCAGAGCAGCTACACAAAAGTACTCTGCAACCCAGAAGTGGCGGCTTCGAGCTAACCAGGTTACAGGTGGGAGGACAGAGGAACAAAGCAGAAGATCAGAGAGTGCACTAAAGGCAATTAGAGGGAAATGAAGAGTGAGAGTGAGGGAAGCTGTTTCATGGCAACAGGAATGACTTTACCAAGGTTAGCCAAGAACAGCAACTGTGGGTAGATTTGGCCAGGGCTAGTCAATAAAACAGGACTGGCATACGTGCTGTAACTAACACCATAAACCACTTTGTGAATCTGTTATCATTTCCCCTTCCTTGAGAGGACGATCAACTCCCTGTGTTGCCACCACCGCCTATGCAAGCGCCACTTTTACGAGCTACCTGGGCCACAGGGAGATGAATCTCTCCCACTCTCTTAGTCTCAGCACCAGTTGGTGAGCAATCAGCTTTAAGAACACCCTGACAGAAAAACCTTTGTACCATTCAAGCAATTTGAGATTAAACTGTTTTAGTAACCAATGCTGAGACAACTTTAGCTTTGCCTGTGAGTATGCTACGGTTTTACAGCCTGATGCAGCTCAGTCTCCATTCAAACCATTTGCAGCCTCTCATCTCTATCAGACCAGGTCATGAGAGCAAGGTCGTTCCTTTTGCACTGGCGTGAACCAGACCAATAGGCTCTGTCAGCATCCAGGATCTTGTTCTTTCTAAAAATAGCCCTCCAGGAGAGCTGGATTGTCTCTTCCCATCCCCTTTTAATATTTTAAGTATGAATAATGGAAATTGAATTTGGTTTTGTTCCATATTATTACCTTTGATTGCTTTCTGATGAAGATTTATTCCATGAAAAAAATAGACGTGACTTTCTGAATGGCTGTTTGTTCATACTACGCATCTGCCTATTTTCATATCATTATTGTATGCTATAGTTTCTCTAGTTAGAAGTCCATAGAACTGTTCTGTGAGAAAGTATCATAATTCCCATCTGCTTGTATGTTGAGAGATTCATATGTGATCCCTGTCTTTGAAAAAGCAAGGGGGTTTTGTTGTTGTTCATTTGTATTAAACTGTATGTATTATTTTGCAAGTGTAGCTGAATGGCTCATTTTTCATATTTTGCTGGAGTTCTGTAGGCCATTTGCTGGGCTTTGAGATTTTTAACCTGATTTCCCAAGTAAATGAGGCTTATGTGAACATGTTGTCTTTGTCAAATGCTTCTGCCTGTCAAAGCTGAGGGAAGCCTCAACTTTGATACATTTGGTTAAGTTCATCAAGATCTCAGAAATAATTAGGTTCCTTCTAGTTTCATGGAAACTAACTTCCATGTAGAGGAAAGAGAGAATTAAATTAGTGCCCCCACTGAAGAAAAGGCCAGGAGAATTCATCAGTCACGACAATTCATCATTTAGTTTTTGTTGGGCAGCTTCTTGATTGTTCAAACAGTGTGCGCAAAGCTCTGGAATAATTGCAGCGTGCTGTGTTTGCTGGGGATGTAACAGAGGATGTCATGGGGGTGAGCTAGGGACATCTCACTGAGGAGGGATGGAGGCAAGTGGTGAAGAACTACCTCTGCAGGAAACCCACTTTGTTAGTTCAGCTTCTCTTAGAAAAAACGGCACGTCCACATGGATTTTGGATTAATTTGGCACAGGATTTTTTTGCACAGTTTTGGTTTATAATTTCTGTGGTTTGCAGGAGCACACTGATAGGCAGATTTCCTTGGAATTACACTTAACAGTCCTAGCTGTATCTTCATGATGGTTTTGTTCTGGAACAGTGCAAGGCAACACAGTGGAATAACGTTTACTTTAGTAACTTGAGCCAGTTAAGTTTTTTACGAGCGTATCAATAAGTCATCATCCATTTTATCCAGCTCTGAAGTCTGCATGTGACTCATGGCTAACTGAACATCAGCTAGAATAATCAGGCACCAAAACTCATGGTTTTATTTATGTTTTCATTTTTTATTTCCGTAGCAGATGCAATGCCCATAGATTAACAATGTGAAACTGAACAAAAATCTTTGGTCTTTGCCTTAGCTCATAGGACCTTTTCCAACTGTATCCTAGTTGGAAATCTGACCTTGTGGAGTCCTGAATTTGGCAGAAAGAAGGTGCTGCTGGAAATATTCTTTTTCCAGTTTCTCAATCTTTTATTCATGAATATGAAGTTAAACACTGAATGGTATTTGGCCAAATCACTTGCTTCAAGAGTCAGGCTTATGATCCTTTTCCAACAATTGCAGACTTGAGGGTATCTGGTAGATCGCTCTTACCAGATGTAGCTATGCAATTTCTGTCAGAGGGCCCAGGCTGTCTTTCCAAGCTTTCAAAAACAATGAGAAACTAAGACTAAGAGTCGCAGATTATTTACTAGTGCCAACAACCTAATAACGTGAACCTTAATATTGAAAGGTCAGGTATTTAATGTCCTAACAAAGAACACTTTGTGTGAGAAACTAATCTGGATGGACATTAAGTTGCAAATCTGACTGGCAATGTTCATAAAACTGCTGCCAAAAATTCTTGGGGAAAGTTGTAAACTGATATCCCAATTCAATGAGGGCACAGCACTGTATTATAACTCTTAGCCATCTTTTAATCTGCTGGAGCAATAATATCTTTGGGAGAGATCTCCTGAAGATATCTCAGAGGTCATGTTTTAACTTCAACGTTATGGGTTAAAGCTTTTGAGTTTGTCTGCTTGTCTCTTTGTTTCAGCATTGCCGCACCAGATTTTTCTGCATTCCTATAAATAATCCACAAAGGTCGAATACCCTACAGCTGCACATCACTCTGCTTGTTGCTGGGGCTTTTGCAAGGCTCCTGATTAAAAAACCCAGAATTTCAGTTTTGTGGGAGTTTTGATCTATTCTTTCAAAATCTGTTTTCATTCCAGATTGAAATACAACCTGAGAAAAGGCAGACACACACGCATATATGGAGGTGCGGATGTGCGTGCGCACGTGCACTCTTGGAACACCCCATTACGTGAAAGTTCAGCAAAGCATTAAGTTTTCTAACTGAAAGATTTTATATTGATAAAATCAAGATGGTTCATTTAAATTCAATATTATGTTAAGATAGAATATGAAGTAAAAAGGCTTGAGATGAAAAGCTTTTTCTGAAATGAAAGACCTTGCATATGCTCTTAATTTCGCCCCCCTCCCCAATGGCATTTCAGTGAAACCATTATGTTTTTGCAAAGTACCTACATCAGAATGAAATGGCAACATTCCACTGGAAAATTTACACCCAGCTGTTTAAAGCTTTCCTCCACTGTTTGCTCAATTGCGAACTCATTTTGTTCACATCATGACAATTATAGATAGCTTATCTGTCTGGCGTCTTAATTAGCAGATTACTAATCCAGGACTTCAACCTTTCTGTTACTGATAGCCCATGTTTTCTAACCCTTCGGTTAGTCTTTTCATTCATATACGCTATGGTTTTCATATATTCATATATGAATATATTCTACGTCTTATATATTCATATAGTCTATGTCTTCATTAAGCATAGCCTCTTTAATCATATCTGTTTTAATACTAAGATTATGACTAAGGTGGAAGAGAAAATCCAAATAGGTTTGGCATGGATCATGCCTTAAATGTGCAAAGAATCAGTTTATAACAAGTATCAGAAAACTCAGAATTATGATGTAATGTCCCATAAAATATTTGCTGGTTTTGAGAAAAATTGGTGCAGAGTTCTACTCAGAAAAAGCAACTATTTTTGTATAACAAACACACACAAAAAGTGTATATAAGCAGTGGCACTAAGATATATTGAACAGGCTTGGTCTTAAAACAGAATTATGTGCCCGTGCTATACAGATGTAAAATATACTATATCTCATACACATACTTATATAATATTCTATTACTGTACTTGTTTTCCCAGTAACTGAGACCTTCATGATCTTTAATGTATTTATCCTCCTATGGCCCTCATGCCAAAGTTTCCAGCAGCTTTCAATTTTAATCGCCAAAGTGGCTTCACATCAGCGCAGTGGGAGAAGTTTCTCCTGTGTAGGTAGTCTGCTGAAAGCTTTAGGGCTTACGGGATAAAATTTATCCTGTACGTGTGTGTTAGTTGTATTAGGGAGGCAAACTTGCTGTCAGCAAGTTTGTTGTCACAACAGGTGCTACTTCTTCCCTTTGATAGGAAACTCCTGATAACCTGTGAATCGTATGTACATGACTGATTCACCACCGTTACTTAAGGTCTCGTGTTGAGCTGTAGTCACGTTTGTGTGCAGCTGTCCTTGTCTGCAAATGGCAGACATAGGATCACGTGTAAATTCTTTCAGCAAAATGAATTGCCCGTTGGATTTAGCAGAAAGCCTCTGACACAGCCAGAACTGATCAGCTGTGCTCCTTTTATGCAGGGAATGGATGGAGCTATAGCTCACACTGTCGCAATTACACCATGGGAACAAAACCAAAATAGCTGAATTTTGGAAGTTTGTTCAAGATCTGTCCCTTCTGGTAACATGGAAAAATAAGACTCTCATGGTGGTGGGCAGGAGTATCTGATGTTTGAATAAAGCTTAGAAATTTTAAACATGTGCTTGTGAAAGTAAAGCACAAATAGAACCGATTTGATTCAGCATAGCTCTGAAAAGTCACATTTTGGTTCCTCACACTTACTTTTCATACCATCTCTTTGTTGATGTGATGTTTGTTACTTTTGTCCTGACACTGTTTTTCCAAACTGAGCAAATCACTATTTTGGTAGAAATTGTGCATTTCTTTTGTGTTTTGAAAACCAAAAGCCTGGACTAAGAGTTCCAATCGTAATGTTACTAATTTACAAACATATATTCATTCCTCACCCTCAAAAAGAGTTTGTCCAATGATACAAGCTTCTGCATCCCACTGTGTTAATTACATAAATGAATCACAGAAATGCGATGACATGTGAGGCTCTCCAAAATTTTCAGATGACTTTTTAAACATCTCGCAAACTGAATCCCGGATTCTGTATGGGTCGATGTCTGTGCCCTGGGAAGTTTTGCTGACATCAGTGACCAGGATGCTTCCAAAAGCAGGGGGAGAAATAAAAAAAAAAAAAAAAAAGTAGAGAAGGATAATAACTCTAACGATGTACTTGATCCCACAGGAGCCTTCATTCCTGAGCTCAATACAGTAATACTGTCAGAAAGATGATGATCAAGACAAATTGTAGAGAAAACGTCAGTGCTGGAACACTTTCTAGGAACGAACAGAATATCATCGGGGTATCTGAGGTAAATGTCAGTGCTGGTGCGGAGAAATATATTTGCCGTTAAGCTCTGCTGACATTTTCTCTTTTAAGATCCTTTTTTGCAGTCGCTTCGTCTGGACAAATGTCTATCATTTGGGACTTGTGCTTTCCAAGATGGCCATTTTGCTCAATCTGACTTTGCTTTTAAACTCCTCACTTTTAAGTTGCTTTTTCTAACTGAGGTGAAGAATGAGATTGAGAAAACACACTGATTTTTCCATAGGACAAAACATTTCTGAAGGCTTCTAGGCTGAAGGAGATTAATGCTTCCAGGATTTGCACAGTTACTTATCATTTGGCAGAAAGAATGTATTTGTACCAACGATATTCCTCCTGACAGTCCTGTGAAAATTTTCCTACTTTGGCCAGTCCATACATGTCTGAAAAACTTGTTCGCAGGTACTAACGTGTTCTGTTTCCTTACAGCTCCAAATACTAGCAGGACTTTCCTACACATCAACAGTTTTATGTACATATTCTTGTCTTTCACAATATAAATTCCATAACACAACCAGCCTGCTTGGCTGTTTTCTCTGTTAATTGCAGAAGCCATGCACGGCATGGCTCAGATGTCCTTTGGGCTGCAAGGATCCTTGCGGTAAGCACCACAGGGCCTTGTGAGACCCTGTCCCCTTTGCTCACCGTGCTGCTCCTTTTGCACGGAGCTTCTGGGAGGCGAGGAGGAGAGCGCAGAAGAAGGATGTCCTGGGTGGGACAACTGCAGACCCCCAGGGGAGAAGAGGCTGGTCCAATTGCAAGGCAGCTGAGGAAAAGGCATGGAAGGGAGAGGAAGGACCTGGGGCAGGTGGGACAGAGGAAAGAGTAGCAACAGAGGCAGCGCCCGAGGGGGGGAAAGGAGGAGTGAACAGAGGGTGTAGCCACAGAAAAGTGCCTGCCATAGCCAAGTTTCAATGAGAACCACCACCCCCCCAAAAAAAAACCAATCCCATGTGAAGTTCTGCAGATCCATTAATCCCTTCTCATTTCTTTGAATCCCTTTTAGCATTAAATTCACCTCGAGCATTTGTTGAAGCTTGCTATAAATTCAAAGGTGTCAAGCCCTTCTGAAGATACATACCGTGCTTGTGAATGTGGCTCCACATGACAGAATGTTATTTCAGTATTACACCCCAAAACTATGGGAAATCGGACGCTACGGCTACCGAACATTACGGTTAGAAATGGAAGCCACCAACCCCAAGATTTACAGTATCTTTATTCACCACAGGATCCTGATTCACTCTCACATGCCACCTGTCTTGTACACCAAGTCAGTCAGAGGTACAATGGGAGGAAAAAAAGAGGAGTCCGCGATCGTGCAGCAGCACTGCGTCGTGATGTATTGCCTGCGCTGTGGAGCAAGCCAAGACCGCATGGGTAATTTTGATGCTGACATTTCCTCTCTTTCAGCTGCTTTACTCGGCAAAAGTAAGACTTTTTTCAGCATTTTATGGGGCCGTAAGGGCACTCGGTGCGGTCGCCCCTGTGTGAACACAGGGAAGCTCCACGCGCTGGACTGCGGGTGCTGGCCGTGGGACGTTCTGGAGATGTTTGCGGAACCACAGCCTGACTGAAACTAGTGCTTTAACAGCTTTGTTTTCCGTTCCAACCAGTCGCTTTGGGTAGGAACCCCCACGAAATAGAACCATGGAAAGTGATGACACCTTCCCTTGACGAAATTCAGCATTTTCCTCCCCAAACCCTGCCGGTGCTCAGGACTTCCCGCCCCAGCGGCCGCTGAGGGGCGGGGCGGGGCGGGGCGGTGGGTCTCCAGCCCGCTGGGGGCGGGCGCGCGCGCCAGGCGGCGGCGGCGGCGGCGGCGGGGTGGGGGGAAGAAGAAAGGAGGAGGAGGAGGAGGAGGAGGAGTTACGCTCCCCGGCAGGCTCCGCTGTCCCGCCCCGCCGCCCCCGCCCGGCGCTCCCGTCTCGCAGCCGCGGCGCCTGCCAGCGCCTCTCCTGCCTGCGTTCCACTTGGTACGGCCCACCGCGGGGATCATGGCGATTGATGGTAAGTAGGCCAATAACGGGCTCCTCTCGCCCCGAATCGCTCCCCTCCCCCAGCCCCCTCCTCTCCCTCTCCTCCCCCGGGCACGGGGAGGGGGGCGGCGTGAGGCGGGGGCGCACCGGGGCCGGGCTGCACCCCCGCCCGGCGGTGCCCGGAGCCGGGCTGAGGAGGGCGGCGGGGGGCGCCTCCTCTCCCCTCTCTCTCTCTCTCTCTCTCCCCCCGCCCTGAGGAGGGCGGCGGGGGCTGCCGCGGAGGGGCTGTTCCGTGCGTGGGGGAGAGGCGAGCGCCGCTGCTCCTTCCTCCCGTCTCCGCGCCGGAGAGCGGGGAAGGGGTAAATAACGCCCGGCGCGGTGGCCGGCATCCTTCCTCTCCCTCCTCCTCCGCCGCCGCCGCCTGCCCGGGGACGCCGGGCGTGCGCCCGTGGGCGCCGCGGCGGGGAGGCGAGGAGGACGGAGCCGCCCCCCCCCCCCCGGCTCCGTGAGCCGCCCTTGCTCGGGGGGGAGGCGGGGGCGGGCGGCTCCCCCGGGGCCGGCTGCGGGGCCGGGGCTCGGCCGCCTCTGCCCGCCTCGGCCCCCGCCGGGTCCGAGACGGAACAACCCGCACCTGCTTGTAAATGTCAGTCGCCGAACGTGCGCAGTCTTATCCGCCCTCCCCGGGGAGACTTCGCCAACTGCTTTAAAACTAATCGTCCCCGCTGGCGCTGAAGTCTCGGAAAGCTGGTCGCCCAGGCGAGGTTGCCTGCTCTCTGCGGGTTGCCCAGCTGCTGGGAGCTAACAGGCTGTATGGAAGCCTGTGCCCGCAGAGCCTTCTAGTCATCACTTAACAACAACAACAAAGGAGTGAGGTGTACTAGACACTTGTTGGGTTTCTTTGGAGATGGTCATCTTCAAAGGCAGGGCTTCTGAGCTTTGGTTCGAAACCTTTCCTCTCGATTCTGAGAGTAATTTTACACCTCGTTAAAAAGCCTTTAAAAAAAAAAAAAACAAAAAACCACACACCAAAAAACCCAAACCAAAACAAAACAAAACCTCCCGAACTTCATTTTCAGCAAAAGAAGGTCTTAAGGTATGCTGCTTCCTCGACCGTGGTGTTTCTTTCTGAAAGCATCTGTTGTTACAACTTAAAGAATCGAGGAAAAGAGTGAGGGAGGAGGAGAAACCAAACTGTTCTTGTTTGTTTTGCATGTGGGATGCCTCTGTGCTGTCAGTTTCCCTGAATTAGTAATTCAGGCCTCTGTAAGGAGAAGTTGCACTGCGCAAGCAAAGCTGCCTGTTCACCCTGTCTTGGAAGCAGTATGCACCAGGAGTCTAAGTTGGCCAGCTTTAAGTTGGCTAGGTTCTTTTCTGCTGAAAAGCCCTCTTAATATTATCAAGAATATAGCAAAAATTTTTGCAGGGTCTGGACTTTTTAAATAACTCAAGCTCAGAAGAAAAGAAATTATCAGTCCTTCAAAATCTCTGCTTTCTTTTTAGGCAGCATTATCCCAGAAATCTGTGAGGATTTGTTAGATCTGAAAATATTCACGAAATTTGAAATTCATGTTTAATATTTTCAGGGGATTTAAGGTATTACTTCTTAAAAGTTAAAGCAAATACGTCTGAATGAATTAAGTAATCAAGCCTATGAAAAGAATGCACCACTTTTCATTTGGGCCAGACTTTAGAAATAGCCTTGTAGACACTTATGTGAAATTGCCCAAACGGACTTAAGCTCTTGAGAAAACTGGGCGCATAGTTTACAGTTAAATGTAAGGCAGGATAAAAAAAAAATCCAATCATGAAAGTGATCTGCTAGGTTTTGATTAGTACTCTTCCTGAAGACAGAAAATGCAATGTATTTTTCTGCTGTACTCTGTAGCAGGCATGCAGCATCCTCCTTGTTTCCAGCCTAAATGCTGATTGATGTAGGTGTTAGAAGTTTTACTCCTCACCTTGGTGTTCTCTCCCTCCTGTTTGTGCAACAATACCTTGCCTTGACCGTACTGTTTAGCAGTACTATTTCCTGGCCAGCAGCATTTAAAAATACAAGTTTGATTTGGGTGAATACTAACTCCTGAAGTCAGGATCAAACCATAGGACTTAGTCTGAAGTGTCAAAATACAGAATTTACATTGTGTCCAAGTCAATTTGTAAATGTATTTAATTAAATAAACAGAGAAAATACTTTGCTCAGTTTTAAAGATACTGCAGTTGTCCAGATTTTTTTTTTTTTGGTAAAGGTGTGGGAAATAAGCAAGACTGAAAAATTCTGATTGAAGAATAAATATGTAATAGTTCAAAACTCCTTCAAAGCAGGACTTACACACTTATATGTGAAGACTGCACAAAATCAAAAGAGCTCAAATTAAAATCGGATTTGTTAGCTGCAAGAAATTAAGTGGCTTTGGCTGTACTTACAAATTTTTTAAGTACCATTTCCAGTGTCACTTTGTCAGCATGCCAGTTTACGTTGGTTCTGACAATAAAACCCAAAGTTTTTGTGAAATTGAGGCTTTTTGTATCAAGTGTTATAGAGAACCAGGGAGCCATTGGCCATGGCCAATGACCACTGCAATTTGCTCAGTGACAATGCTTTGTTACTTTTTTGCTTTATGGTCACTGACAGACTTTTTAAAAGACAAGTATTCTTCATGTGACCAAGTTCAAAGCCCTAATTTAGTGATTGCAGGAGCAATTACATCTTTTTCTTCAGAAAGTTAATGTCATGTTAAAACATGTTCTTTTTTATTTCTTTATAAAGACATCAGGCATATAGTTTCCGTAGGCCAGGCAATCTCAGATTTGCGAGGAAACAGCGGAGGGTAACCCAGTTGGAAAAGTTTTGGCTCAAATGAGATTAAAGAATTGTATTTACAGTTCTTATTTATGTATATTTCTCTTCCAAAACAAAATCAGTGTTAGTATTAAGTAGTAGTATTAAGTATTAATTAGTAGTAGTATTAAGTATTAATTAGTAGTAGTATTAAGTCTATTTTAAGATGGAAGGTTATTTATTGCTTAGTATTTCCACTTTTTCACAGGGAAAGGTTAGATTAATCTAATACGGAGAGTATCAGAACGGGGAGGATGGCAACTAAGGTAGAGAGTAAGGCCAAACTGAAAGCAGTAGTAAGACCAGAATGGTAGGCGCTCCGAGATTAAGATCCTCTCATCTACATCTACCCAGGCCTGGGGTCTTGTGGCAGTTTGCTGGGACCGGGAAGAAAGAGTGTTGAGGAATCACTTCTGAGAATCCTTCAGCATCGCTGTGGTCATGTTCCTCATGGCAGCATTAATTTTATTTCTTGATGCTGCTTTTCCTCTTTTGAGCAATAGCAAAACTTTGGCACCTGCCTTAAGAGTTCTCTTGAATTGAGGTCTGGGTGAGGAGCTAGTGATGGAAATCATATTGCAATTGCATGGAGGAGGGAAAAGAAATGTAAAGGTCGCAGTTGGACGCTTTGTAACCTAAGGCAGAAATGCATATTTTGCATATCCTTATAAATTTACTTTTACCAGGTTTTTGGGCTGCACTTGAACGTGCTGTAACATGGTATAGGCTGTACAAAAGTGTACGTTTCTCAAGGAGGGGAATACATTGAGATGAACCTTTTCAGACCGAATTAATTCTTTTTGAATTTAAACTTTCCTGTGGTTTGTATTGTAAGGAGTTTAGTGTTAAGCACTGAGAAGTAGTATTAAAGAGAACAATGAGCCGTACATATGAAAGGAATCTAGTAGAGAAGAAAGAATTACACAGTGGTGCTGTCATCTAATAAGTTATTGCTAGAGAAATTAGACTAACGAACACGGCTTCCCATATTTTCCCCTGTGATCCTACCAGTGTAACACTTGCCCTTCCTGATACAGTATGCCAAGGTCCTTGTTGTGTACCTAGGCTTTTGAATACCTTTCATTTTGTTCCTGCATCTCCTGAGTTTCTCTGGAGTGTCCTGAGCTTTCTGATGTTTCTTGCAAGATTGTCCCTCCCTCTCTTTCCTCATCTGCCAGCTGTTTGGTTGGGAGCAGGCAGCTGCAGCTGTGTGTGCTGTGCATAGATTTATTGGCTGGTTGGCTGTCCGTCTGTTTGGTGGGGTCTGTGGTTGTGTTGTATTTGACTGCTGATATTTTATGAAACATAGAATCCGAAAGTATAAAGTTCTTAAAACTTTCTGTCAATTTTGGCTTAAATTAGCCAGTGAATTTGTAAGCGATAGAAGGATGGGGCAGGAAATGAGCTGTTTAATTATATAACCCTCATTTCCTTGGGAAACAAAGACAAAAAATTACTGAATTAACCTACTTTTTGTTTACTAATATAAGAAGAGAGATGATTCAGAATGCTGCTTCATATAGGTTACATTAAAACTATGCCTAATCGCAAATTTCCAGAATCCAGAAAAGGAAACAAAAGAGCAATGAGCTGCATACAGCAGGTAGGAGTATCATGTGTGGCTCATAGGTTGAATCTGGCCTACGGAACAGTTTTATCTTGACTTCCAAGTTACCTGGGATATTCAGGTGTCACCACAGCAATGGCTAGCAGGGTGTAAGATGATACAGAGATCCTCAAGTCAGCGCTGGCCTGAATTGGCCGCAGTGCTTCTGAATCCAAGTTGGTGCAGCCGGGGCAGGGGTTGAGCAGAAGCAGCAGCAGCAGCAGCAGTATTAAACGAAGCCTAAATGTAAGAAGCCATATTTTGTGCGTAGGCCCACTTCTAAACACATTCGTTAAATGTGGGGTGGATCAATGTCAGGGTATCAGATTTGATTAGCCATACAGAATCTGTTTAATGCTGTCTTACGCTCATTCACTGTAGTGGAAACTGTTCAGTCAGTGCTACCTGGTATTAAGTTTTTTAATGTCACTGTAAGGATGATTCCCTGCGTTATTTGCTGATGACAGTAAAACCTTGTGCCATATGCAAAATTACCAAATTCCTGGTTGGATTTGTGTCACACCGTCATCACTGTAGTGTTATGGATCTGTTGAAACAAAGCAAGCCATTAGGTCTCTATTGCCTTTTAGGTAATAGAGTGGGCTACCTTTTTAAAAAAAAAAAAAAATCTAATCTCTAATGCTCTACAGACTTTTTTTTGACAAGCTCCCTGTAGGCTGAGATGAAACTATCATACCTGGTATAAGAACAGTTGATGTGTTGCAGAGGGGAATTCTTGAGTTCTGTTCATTTTTAATGCTTAGCACTTTTGCAAATTGGAATTCTTGGTGTTCAAGATGGGCATGCAGGAAGGCAAACACACAGTCACTACCTGATTAAAAATGTTGGCTTATATTACTGCCCACCAAAGTACAGGGGATCTGTAACAGAGAAAGAGAGTAAAGAGTCTTGCTCTCTTCCAGAGAACTTTCAACTGCTTTAACTCTTACGTCATGTTTTCTCTTCACCTTATTCCCAGCCTGATTCAATTACACTTGTACCAGCTTTTGTAGTGAATGGTGTGAGGAATCCACAGCCCACACTCTCGGGCTTTTTCCTGAGTATTGTCAGGTTTTTGGACTGCCTGAGGAAAAGGTCCTATATTGTATATCAAACTAAATGTACACCTGGGAATTGAAGTAAGGATTTAAAGTCAGCATTTAATCCTTGCACTTCCTAATTTTTGAGTGTTTAACTCTTGGAGGTGGGAAATGTTTTCTGAGTTCTGTGTAAACCTGCTTCTAGAGTGAGATGGAGAAAGTCTGGGATGGTTTTGAATGTTAATTGTAAGACAGGAAATGAGCGTTGGGTTTGTGAACTAATAGGTCACATTCTGCAGAGGAGCATATTCTTTAGAGTGAAAAGTGGTAGGTTCAGTATGATTGACACACAGCTTTACAGGTATTTTTGTTATGTGGTCTAAAATAAGCAGTTTTCCTACTAACTGGGAGCTTTTGAAATATAAATTCTTGGTTGTTATTTCCCTTTGTACCACAAACTTACTGTTTTATCTGAAATATGAGAAATCCAGTTACTAATACTATTTCTGTGAGTATATTTTTCTCACCATTTCTTTTGAGTAAGTAAAATTATTAAAATGTACACTTTTAAAATAAATTATACTTAAGTTCATAGATCATGAAAAAAGAAGTATTTCTCAGCTTACTTTCTGTTGTGAAACTTCGCTCTGGAGTGGTGATTCAGCGGTGCTAACTAAATACTGTAGGAGTTAGTTAAAAGTCGTACTAATTTTTTATCCCTTTTATGCTATCAACTTTTGTTGACATCTTCCTTTTCATTTCCAGAACATTTGATAGCGGTGTACATTGCTTGGCAATGCATATTTAATCTTCTTGTCATTTGCAGTGAAGTAACAATTCTTGTAGCTGCTGGTTCTCTTTCTATTCTTATTTTAAAAAAATATCCACAGGTTTTCTATCAGGTTAGATTTGAACCACTTACACTGAATGTTTCTGTTGCTAGTTATATTTACTGTATCTCTTCATTTCCACTAGTAAGATTTACCTGAAGAAGTATTTGACAGAGAACAAGGTAAAATGAAGAACATATTAGTCTTTTTTTAGTGCTAATTATATTTCAGTTGTCAGAAGAGTGGGGGAGGAGAAGTGTCTGGTCAGTCTGGGTAGAAAGGAAGCTAAGACAATATTATTTTCATGATGGGGGGAGAAGGTCCCCGAGAACCTCTCTGCTTTATGACATAGTCAGCTTAGAAAATCTGTACTATCACTGTTTCTTTTTGGCTTCAGTAAGTCCATGGAGATGCTTCCATTTATTTCAGTGTGGGTAGGATGAGATGCAAAATTTGTCTGAGAAACAGAAATGGCTATGCTATTCTTGATTAATTGTCATTGATTGCTAATTAATTGATCAGTGTCATTGCTCTGTTGATTACAAATATAATTAAAAATTAAATATCTTCCACGTGAAAAAAGTTTTAATGTTTGTCACTACTTTTATGGTCAGATAACAACAAAGAAAATATTCTTAAATTAAGTCAGGACAGGAAGATGACCTTATTCTTAGGCTAACAAATTAATTGATAGTAATCATTTTAAATGGTGCTAGCAGAGAAGACAATCTTTACAGTAGGGGCTTGTATTATAAAACCAGAATGTTGATTTCTAACTTACCCTTGAAAACTTCTGGTCTTGAACATGTCTGCTCATAATTGAATCTGATACTTATTTCTCTTATTAGTGGGTTTGACAGTAAATAATTGTTCTTTATTCACCTGCTTACATCCACCGTCTGTTGTCTTTCTTCGAGGTCCAAGAGTCTTAGTCTATTAAATCACTCCTCATACAGAAAACATTTGTGTTGTAACCATTTTTATTGACTTTTTTGCATTTTTCTGTCACTTCTGTTGTTCTGTTTTATTCTTTGAGGTGATGGGACAGAGAGGAGACCAAAACTGCACAAAATATACAAGATGTGGGCACGTAATAAGTATATAAAATAGCAAATTTGATTTTTTTTACTTGCTGTCTCTTCCATAGTAAATTCAAACATTGTTTGCTTTTTAGTTTGCTTTTTGACTACTTTCAAGGATTCAACTTTAAACATTTAATTTTTTACGTCTGCAAGATTATTTGTAGACTGAAATTGTGAAAAGGGTACTAAAGGAATGCAGAGGTGATTTTTACACCATGGGTGAAGATGGGCTAATAAGTGTATGTAACCTTTTTAGGAGAAATACTATACTGATGCCAGGTGTAGAGCTGCTGTTCTGTGAAAGTCTTTTCAGCTTTGTTTTCCTTTACAGTTAGCTGTCTGTTTGCCTAAAACCAGTTTCTTCCTTAAAATTAGCTCATGGTATGAGGCATTTTTTCAAGGAGTAGATTTGTTGATATATGTAAGCCAGAACACTTTCATTATAGTTGTCTTTTAGAATAAATTTGTAGTAAGTTACATGAAACAGCTTAGCATAAGAATGGTTTTCCTAAGTATCTTGTATTCATAATGAAAGCATTAGTACGTCCACGCGCTTCAAACGTGTTAACATTAGCAGTGTGGTAGGCTGTTTCACTCGTATCCCATTTTACGTTTCTTCACCGTAACACCTCTATTTTTATGCTTTTGCTGCACAGCACCGTTGTTTCCTTCTTGTCTGAGAATCCTGCATGCTCAGGGCAGGTGGCCCACCTTACCTGTGTTCTGTAGATTGACTATGACTCTGTCTGACATGGGGTCACAGAGCAGGAGCAAAGGAGCTCTGCTGAAATGCATGTCCCTTGCGATTGCTGTGCGTGAGCAGCAGTTACTCCTCTGTAATATGACAAGGTGGGCGCTCAAGGGCCGTAATGAACGCTGTGCCCCTCACCCTGTTTGTGCTACTCCACCTGTGTGGTATTGTCATTCTGCACTGGAATTTCATGGATTTGTCAAGGGAAAAAATTAGTTGTCTAATGTTGAATAAAGTGTTAAGTGAATGTTTGTTGATTGTAGTTCAAACTTACGAAAAGGCTAATTAAAATGCAGTCCTCAGCAGGAAAGTAATTTATCATATAAAAAGTATGTCCCAAAAGTTACACCAGGTGACAGACACCTCTGTGATACGGTGTAACGTTCTGTTGCAGCAGCTAACATGGATTTGCTGCTGAACTGAAGGATAACGCATTTTATACACAGTACCTTAAGTTGCACCCAGAATTGATGCTGGAACTAGACTGTGTGACATGTTTGTTGAAGGGATGGAATGCACCCTCACAGAGTTTGTGGGTGACGCCAGATAGGGGAGCACTTAATATGCTGGAGGGCAGGACTGCTATCTTTCATCTCAGCAAGCTGAAAGAATGAGCTGGAGGGAACTGCATAAATTTCAGCAAGGACAAATGAGAAGTCCAAACTTGTGCAGCACTAAAAGTTGGGGGCAGGCTGGCCAGGAGCAACTCTGCACAAAAGAACCTGAGGATCCTGGTGAACAGCAAGTTGAACACGGATCAGCCATGTGCCTCTGCAGCAATGTAGACTGACTCCATATGCAGCTGCGTTAACCGAGTATGAGAGAGACTGACAAACTGGAGAGACTCCAGCAGAGTGCCACTAAGCTGGTTGGGGACTGGAGTACACGGCACATGAGGAGAGGCTTGGGAAATATGTTTGTGTAGTCTGGGGAAACCTGAAGGGGACTCTTATTGCAGCCTTTCCCTATATAAGGGGGTTTAAGAAATGGAGGTGAGCTCTTCAGGTGCAGAGTGAAAGCAACATGAGGCAATGGGCGTAAGCTACATCAAGGGAAATCCTGACTGACTGTAAGGAAGAAGTACGCACGGTGAGAAGGGTGATACCTTCCCCACCTTCTCGTAGGAACAGGTGGTGCCTGGAGAGGTCATGGCATCTTGATCCTTACAGAACTTGGTTGGTTGAGACCCTGAGGATCCTCCTGTAAAGATGGTCCTGCTCTGAAGTCTCTGAGAGCCAGAGGTTGCTCCCAACCTAAATCACTCTCTCATAATGCCTATGTTAGATTTCCTAGCCAATTATTTTCAGCACCTAGTAGTGGAGTTTCAACTAAAGTCCAAACATAGTAGACCTTTGAATTTTTAATTGTACTAGTTTTAGAAAGGCATAAAATTTTACTATTTAATTAATATAAAATTCAGGTGTTGTTTTATCTTCGTTGATGTACACCTTTTCATCTTTTTGGTGTGATAATCATCTTGGCAGATAGAGACTTGGTATACAAAATCTCTGTCTTAAATTGAGAAAATTAAACTTCCTCAGGTGTTTCAGCTGCCTCTAAAACGTCTAGCCATTCTGTTTGTGCTAAATGAATGATTTAGATTTTAGGGCCGCTAGATGGTCCTTCTTGCTCAAGAAAATTCGAATGTTTTGTTGAATGTGCAATTCTACCATTTATCTTTCATTATTTCTCATTTTACTTCAATTGTCTGAAATTATGAAAAGCTCTGTGTCCCCAGGTGGGTTTTTTGTATTCTCAGATTGCATTTTAGACAAAGTATTATGTAGTTTTGTGTGCAAACTCACTTTAAATTGTTAAGTAGGAGGTCATGTTCATGGTCAAGATAAAATAGAATTAATAATAACTTGTATCTAAATCAAATTTTAATTAACTATAGAAGTGTGGTGACCTACCACTACATTAAAATCAGTTACTTTAAAGTAACATTTAAAGACTGTAAAATTTAAGAGTATTGTACCACTGAACCTTTGGGATTTGTGGGCTAACCAACACAAAACCAGTCTTTTCAGGCTGAAATGCTAAATTAGCAGTTGACATCTTGCTGTTATGCAAAATATTTTCATGTTATCAGTTTAGTTTCTTTCAATGACTCGATTGTTCAAAGCTGAGAGACTTCTTGGTTGTTAGAAAGACACAAAGACTTGTGTTCATTTGTTAATCTGTGAGTAAAAGTGTCGATAGTGTATTAGTTCCATGGTTTTGAAGAGCACTAGGGAAAAGAAGAGTCTGCCCAGGTCACTTGAGGATAATATTTCATGTGTTTAATAAATTGGTTAATTTAAAATGTAGAAGATACTTTCTCCAACTTTATATTCAAAAACATGTAGGTCACTTGATGTATTTTTATTTAACAGTTGATTTCCATCCAAAAGCAGTTTGCAAAAAGAGTAATAGATTAGTCACCTATTAAATAAGAAACATCAGTCAGCATTTTCTAATGAAATAAAAAAGAAAAAATAAAAATCCTGAATGAATGCATGTTAAATTGTATAAATTTATTATGTAGCCTTGTGGTCAATAAAAAGTTACGTGAGGATTAAGGTGTAAGCTTTATTTAGTGGAACACCATCATATTTTAGTATCTAAATGATTGAAAAAAGATACTTTTCTGTAGAAAACAATAGGTAGCATGGCAAAATCCAAACCTCAAATTAGTATTTTATGATGAGATTTCAAGCTGATTGATTTCACTGAGGGCAGTGTATAATTAAAATCTAAAGCTGCTCACTGTTCTTCTCTGTCATTTCTAGGTGAATCCTTATTTTTAATAACTGTCTAGCACCTGTGTAATGAAAAAATGTTTTCTTTTTTTCAGTAATTTTTATTCTTTCTTCACTGCTGAATTTAAGTCTATTGTGGGAAGAAAATCTAGGGAGAGCAGTTTCAGTCACACTTTTAGTTTCTCTGTTGTAGCCTGAAGATGATTGCAATGACTTTAAAGAAGATTGCAATCTTCTCCCAAAGCTTGTTTTGTTTAAATTGCCCTGTTGTTGTAAAACCAGATTTTTTTTTTACTTAGTTTTTGTTATGTTTTCCTTCCAAAATGTTTTCTGAATGAAAATGATATTGTCCAGCTTGTAGAATGCACTGAAAAGAGGGAGTTATTATATTGCTATTATAACTGGGTTTCGTAATGGTGATGACTGTAAAAAACTCATGGGATCCTCAGACTCATTGATGCTTGATTTCCCATTCAGGGGTGTCTTTGAGGCTTGTATTTCATTTAACTGAATAGGAATAAAAAGTATGTTGACATAAAATGAGGATTCTTTTTAATTTCATACCTCAAAGACATTTAATTTTATTTTAGAGGAGTTATGTTTTACTCCATTTATTTGATCCCCTTTATCTTTTGTTTCGTCTAATATATGCACTTCCTACAGTTATTTCTTTAAAATGTAAATTTAACTACAAATGCAGGTATCTTCTTAAAACTTGTACAACACCATCTGTTAGTGTTATCAATTATGAGTTTTAAATATTAGTTGATAGTATATTATGATATACTTTATTATATGGCATAATTCCTTTATTATGGAATGAAGAAAAGTAATAAGTGCTATATAATGTATTTCCACATTTTTGAGATTGAAATAATTTTGTTATCTAAAGCTTGTTTTAGTGTGTTGTGAAGTGTTTGGCGCCCAGTAATGATTCATGCATATGGAATAGATGTTTTGTGAGTTTTTGGAACTGTCTGGTTTGTATTTTCGTGAGATTGCAGAGAACTGGGTATGAAAACCTAGGCAGTTCCCTTCAGTTCTGTATTCATATTCATGCAGTCTTTTGTTGTCCGTGGAAAAAGGTTTAGTGGGCATTAGGATATGGTTAAGATAGGCCATAGCTTGGTGTAGCTTGGAATTTTAAGGCCAGACCGTGGGGTGTATCTTTCCAAAATGTATTAATTTAAGAGAGAAGAGGATTGTGAATACTGTAAATATATTCCATATAAAGTAATCATAATTAAAAAAAAATTGACTCTTCCAATGATTTCTAGATACCATTAGAAGAATCTCTTCAACAGTTTGTAACTGCTTATTCCTCCTTCTACAAGGTTTGGCACTAGCTTGTTTTGTGTCACATTCCTGTATCACACCTTCCTCTTTCAGCATGGTTGGCTGAATGTACTCTCCTTCCTTTGTGGATTCCTTCATTGTCATCCCTAGGTATATTATGTGCTGGTGTTTTGTTAACTAGATGTAATTCTAACATTAAAATGTTTTTTTACTAAAATGTAAACTAAAGCATAGTATTTCCATCAACAATTGTGTTATTCTCATATAAATGTCTCAAATTCTATGCAGCTGGTTTTTTAATTAAAAAAAATAAACAAACTCTTAAGGAGAAACTCCAGGAGTTCTAGAAATGCCAAAATAATCTTATGATTATCTTCCATAGTCAAAAAAGAGAAAGCCTGTTACTAAAGGCTAAGCGCAGCCATTTTTTACCATGGAAGATAATAGCAACAACATTATTTTGGCATTCTATCATGTTACAAATATTTTTTTTATATTTTGAGAATTCTTCTGTAGACGGTAGTTCTCTCAGGGCAGGAAATTGTGCTTTATACGTGGGAAATACTAGCGTGGCTTCAGTTAATTTGCTTGCATTTGTAATGTTATCTGTATAAATTCTATGTAAAACTCTTCAAACTGCACCATCATTAGCAATATTAAGCCAAAGGTACATTTATTGTTTCCTCCAAAGGATATCATGTATAAATTGAAAATCTGTTAAATCAATCTTTTGCATTTTTATTAAATGACATGGTTTTATAGCTTTTTCTTTTACACTGTTTACAAGCCTTATTAAGAAGCCAAATACATTTTATTTTTTAATATTTTCTAATGATTTATTTCCACATAGGTGGAGAACGAACTTGCGGTGTACATGAGCTAATCTGCATTAGAAAAGGTAAGCAGTGATTTGTGAAAGTGAACTTCTTAGCTTGTGAATACTATTGGTGAGAAATCTGCTACCTAATATTACGATCTTATGTTTTCTGGATCTTAGTGTTGCATTTTTGTGTTGCAAAATCTTTTGATGCTGACACTGTCAATGAAAAAAAGAAAAAAGAAAAAGAAATAAAATGTGAAATTCCAAAATAAAATTTGATTTTTCACAAGAAGAAAAAATGTGCTCTTCCAATATTCACCGAATTACGTGGAAGTTGGTACTGTTTTTCAGCTGTGATAGGAGACCACAAAAACTTTGATCTGTGTCTTGTCCCGATATTTGTAGGATGATTTGATTTTTTTTTAGTAGTAATAGAAAGCTGTGGGGATATTTTAAACAACTGATGTAATGGACTGGCAATCTCTGCCTGTGTTTTCAGTTGAGATCCTAATGACTCGAACTTCTTTGAAAACAACTGTATCAATAATGAAGCCAGTAATTGATAGAGCATGAAACAGAGCTGTGCTCAAGAGAGGACTCTTGCAGGTTTAAAGCTGAGTTACAATGGCTGAGGTTGGAGTTTGACACTACAGCTCAGCTGATATAACTGCTGGATACAGTTCTGTTTTCTGTCCCCTTTGCCGGCCCAACATTCCTTTCTGCAGTATTGCTGTTGAATCTCTGTGTTCTGATCTAAAATCTAATCTTAACAAAAAAAAAAAAAAAAAATTTTTTTCAAGGATTAGTTCCTTGAATTGACTCACTCTTAGGTCAGAAGAGTCTCGGTGCTTTCAAAAGGAAAGGGGTAAGGAAATGTGGTGGGAGAGGAGGAGGGCTGCAAGGCTCTTTTGACAACAACAAAGTGTTAGACTGGCTCAGTAGTATTGTCAAGCCACATCATACTTGGGAGGAAGACATTTTGTTTGGCCTCTGAATAGAGCTTAGTTTCCATTGCATTCACTTAAATGCAATCAGTGCATAGTAAAATCAGGGTTTTTTCTGAAACATTTACCTAATATCTCCTAACCTCAGAATTAAGTCTACCGGTTAAGGTGAAAAATAGCTTTATGGTCACAAGTCATCTTTTCCAAATATCTATTAAAAGAATAATTGAGTGTTGTGTGTGGTTTGACAGTGTTGTAATGAAAAACAATTGTCTGCTTTTTTTAAACTGTGAGTCACTTAATTCTTACTTTTTTGTTACTTTCTCATTTTGTGGGGGAGATTACTTTTTCTTTTTATGTTTTGGTGGTGTTTTGTTTTTAAAAACTTCTTTATTGCTGTCTCTGTTTCTCCATTGCTGGATAAGTCGGTACACACAGTGCTCTGTATTCCTTCTGTAATAGGCTCTGTTTTTCTTTATGAATTATGAAACTCATTGGAAGTTTGGGAAGCCTACTGATAAAAGTTTCAAAATCTATTAATCTTGCTAATCGCTGTTTATTTCAGGGGACTGTAGTGATTTTTCAGAAAAAGAATTTTTCTGCATTCTTGGAGGCAGTGCTGTATGGTTTTTAATGTTATTGCTGGGAAGCTAAATTGAAAAGGTCCATTTTTTTTTTTTAAGGTTCTATGTTATGTTTAAACATTAGATTCTAAGCTCCGTTTGTCATCAATGAATTTATAAACTTTTTTTAATAACAGTTGCATGGAACCTGTGTTTTAGCATTGGTGGTTATAAATTAGCCTAGTGATAAGTGTGATTAAAAGAGAAATATCCTCTTAGTGCCATTTATACCTGCAATATGTTGGGTTCCTTTTTTCTTCACCTGAGTTCCCATGTGTATTCTAACCTTCTGTCCCTATGCCCAGCCACGTTACTGACCAATTTCTCCTTGTAGTGTGTGGAGCAGGTGCATTCTTGTCTGTACTCTCTCCCTACTTGAGGTGTACGTACAAAGCAGAAGGTGCTTGCCATCGTACTACAAATCTTCCAGTTGTGTAGTGTTGTGGGTACTTTACCTAAGACTTTACATCATCTGGTACTCATTCAAAATGTTTTTATTGTCTGACTAATGGCCGGGCTCTTAAGGATCACTTTATTTGCTAGTTGTCCAGGCCTGCTTGTTTGCCAGGATCGGAGTGCATGCTCAAGATCCATATTGACCTTCTCAGATAGGAAGACCCTTTCAAGCTGAGAATCCCTGGCTGCCGGCAGTCTGCAGCTGGTCAAATCAGACCTTCCAGCTCTGTCCTTAATGCCACTGGGTACTCATTTCAAGATTATACAGGATCGAGTTGAAAAGTTTTGTGGCATAGAGGTCTTCCCCTTCACCATCTCTTGGCTGTGCCATGAAAGCCAAGCCTTTTTTGGTCCATGAGCTTACTGTGGAAGTTTGATGGACAAATTAAGTATTCACATTGACACATAGATAGTTCCTGGTAGTCTTGTTGGTTGCTAGGTAAGTTTGCACTGTCCCCCTCTCCTTTTTCACTGGTGTCTGCGTGACTGTGGCACCAGGAGAGTACACACTGGCACTCCTAGCTTTCATTCACTCATTTTCATTGAATGCTATCTATGAGGCTTTCAGAGTTGGTGCAGTGTTTGACAAAATCATAGAAGCATAGAATTAAGGTTGGAAAAGACCTCTAGGATCATCAAGTCCAACCGTGTTTGCTATTTGCCTGAAAGCCTCTGATGCTTTCTGCCAGGTAACTGTGACTGCCAAGTGACTGTAGTTAGTTTGTGTGGAACCTCTGAAAGTAAGGTCAGTAGTAAATAACCAGTGTAAGTAACTAGAGTTCTTACAGACATCCAGTGTACATTTGTGATTTGCTTGTCTGTTCATCTTTCTCATGGTCCTTCCAAGTACGTTGTTGTTGAGAAGCAACTAATATGATAAACAGCGATGTTCCATCTTATTTGTCCTGTTCTGAATAGGGAAAAGGGAAAAGCAAGCAAGCATGTGTCTTCTATGAATAATGCAAAGGAAAACTTTCCGGTTTCAAGTAACGGAGTGTAATTAGAATTTATATGGGGTTTATATCCTTGAAGAACACCTGTTGCTGGTGATTAATTTTTCTTTCGGGTTAGCAAAGTAACACATTCCTAAATTGTCTATTTCTTGCCTGCCCATTCATTTTTGCTAGGAAAATAGGAGCCTTGGGGTATCAGATGATGAAATGTGGAAAGGGACCAGAAAGATCGGCAAGGCTATGTGTGACCACACCATTTAGCTCAAATTATGTAATGAAAACTTCTTATCTATATATGAAGGTATAACTGTAAAAACAAAACCCAAAACTTAAAAAGGAAAATGTCTGCTCTGAGAATATTCAGCTGTTACAATGAAAATAATCTGAAACCTCACTTTTTAAGTTTTGCATTTCTCAAAATAGCCATAACCATGGAGGTTTGTTTTTTTTAACATTCGTTATCCTCAATTTTTTAGGTACTCTAGGCTGCAGTACTGGGACTGCAAACAGTTGCGTTTTCATTTAAAACAGTTGCATTTTCATTTAAAAGCATCATTAAAGCATCTTTGATGTTAACAATGCTTCCACTGAAATAAATAAAACTAATTTTGGTTTGTAGATTTATTTTTAGCTTTCTAAGACTCAAAGATTTGCAAGTATCAGTTATAATGCTTATTGGATATCTGAGATTCTCTGAATTCTAGTGTAAATATGATACCAATACAGTATCAGTACAGAACTCAGATTTGCTAGCGAAAGGTGTAGCAGGCACAGGGCCTGTTCCTATGTCACATAATGTTGTTACAGCTTCATAGTTGCCCAAGACAGGCTCTGGTGGGTCCGCTTCTAGTCTGCACCAGAGGGATTACAGTACTTTTACAGTGTTTTGCTTGTTCAGTTTCCTTTTAGCAGATTCATACATATTTTGAGAAGAATCTGTAAAGAGCTCATCAGGAGTAAGACGACTGATAGGCTTTTCTGGAAAGCCGTAAAATCTAATTTGTATATATTTTTAAATAGAAGCTTCTTGATGTGTAAATATGGGGGGGGGTGTCCTGAAAATGTGTGTATTTTGTGGCCATTAATATAACATTTAATAGCTGCAAAATACAGAACAAGTCACTTTCCAGCTATAGAAAAAAACTTTAATGAAGTATGATCAGTTATTACAGGAATTTGGTAATACAGCACTGAAATTTGTGACTCCTGTGTTTAATGTAGCTAAGTGGTTGAACTGTTTGTGTGGTTTTGTATTTACATATTGTTGAATTCTGGAAATTAGAAAAAGGAAGAAGATATTTTTGCTTTTATTATAAATGAACTTCTTGTTTACTTCTGTTTAATGCAAGTTTATTTTATGTACACACACACATTCAAATTCTTCTTGTCTGACAATACAAATTGGAGACTTGGCTAAGGAAAGAAGAGCCCTGCCTTAGTAGTGACTGAGTCGTTTCATTCAGTCACTAAGGGTTCTTGACAGCAGAAGGTGGCGACAGGGTTTTTCTGAAATTACTCAGTAAAAGGATTGCCTTTTTCCTGGCTATTCTCCTAACAGAGATGTTTTTGAGAGAGTCGTGAGAGTTAGGTTAAGTTGTTCCTTTGGTTATTTGCTATGGACATAAAAGAATTTAGGGAATTTCAGATCAGACTTCAGAAAAACATATCTCTTTTTGGCTGTGTAGTGCATATTTTAACTTGGAATTGGCTGTTGTACTAATATTTTAATTAAGGCTGTTTTCAGGTTCTGTTTGTACAGACAAGACAGACTTGTGATGAGTGTTTACGATACTGAGCTGTAACTGAAAAAAAAACCTCTTTAATATATTCTGATATGTATAATATTCACTATACAACATGGAAGTGACATTAAAGCAGAAAATGCCTGACCATATTTTTTGTAGGTCTCTTTCTCCTTTTGTTGTTTGTTTGTGTATTTTGTTTCTGAGTTGTGCAGATTTTAAAAAAAATATTTTTAAGCCCCTTTTCCTTTTGCAAGATGTTCTTTTCTTTCTATTGTTGTGGCAGTCTTGCAAACAAAGGAAATTATTCAGCAAACTGCCTTTGTGACTAATATTGGAACAGAAGTGCTCTTTAATATGCAAAAGAAAGAAGTGGCGAAAAGACAATGTCTTTGGCTGACAATGAAAAATGTCACTTTTAATAATAATTTTGAAAAGATAAGAAGGTATGAATTCTGTTTTGTCAGAAGTATGTTTTAAGTAGAGCTATGTCCTCTTTTAATGTTCTGGTCAACTATCCTTACCCATTTGCATGTATCTGAATGTTAAGTTGCCACCTGCATTTAATACAAATGGAAAAAAATAGTACTTATTTGTGAGTTCCATTTTATGAGTAGAAACATTATTTTATTGAAAGGCAACTGCGTCTGATATTCAAGTTGTATTACAGTTTTTACAATAGTCTACACGAAGTAAGTGCGTCTGAAAAAGAAACAAAATAATTTTTCCCTTTTCTCTCTGCTGTCATCCAGTTGGTAGAACTTCTTGTTCTTTGTCAAGAAAAAGATGATACCACAGATGGTAGCAAATTTCTTTAAATTAGGTAACCTCACATTAATGTAAAAGGTTATAAATATATGTTGTTTCTACTCATTTAAGGGTTCAGATGGGGACAGTATGAAGTGCACTTTCTCTTTTTACAGAGATAGGAATAAAAACTCTTCATTAGAAAGTGTACACAAAGCTACTTTTATAATAGCAATTAATCTGTTCATAATTGTGCACTAGTTAGTTTTAAATAGACAAACACATTTTTTTTTTCTGGGCTAGAAGAAATTTTATGTCCTTTATCCCATGAATACTAAACTTAATAGATCTGGGAGATATTATAAAAGTATGGCTACATATTAAAAAATGAAAGTAATACTGTTAGAGTTAACAACACTGGAATATATACTAAATTTTGCACACTGTTGGAATAAATAATCTATATTTATATGTTTTGGACTAGAGAAGATCTGGTATGAAGTAAGTATTTTTCTTTGAGATTATCGATGCCCATACAGGAAGCAAAGTTATGTTTCTGTGTGTTCTTCTATGTTTGGAGTCTTCTGGAAAGCAGCACCTGCTGGGGTCACGTAACTCCAACTATCGCACTACCTCTTCTTCCATAGCAAGCTTTGTGTGAAGAATTTTGCCATATTCAAACCCTGGCATTTCTTCACTTAAAATGGTCACACAAGCATTTTTACTGCACAATACTTTGCTGTGTATCCTAGTCAGTCACTGTGCTGTTCAGAAATCTGGATCCTGGATTGTCTCACACTTTGTTAATTGTAGTGGCTGATAGGAAAAATGTGGTTTTAAAAGATTTTTATTACATAGATTATTTCCCCACCGCCCCCGGTGGTGGAGAGCTACTTTGTGGTAGCTATGAACTTTTAAACCGCAAGCCTCTAGACCCCTGCAGGTCTTTAATAGTTTTGCACTGGGAGTATTATTTCAGAGTGCCATTAAAAATCTATAATCACTGCTGTTCTGTTACCCGCTGTGTGCAGTCGTGTAATATGCTGTCTAATTGCAACAGATTATTGGGATTTTGAGGTAATCAAGATGGTTCCATTATCTATGTCTATTCCAAGTAGCAATACAACGTTTCCTTCGCTGTTTCTCTTCAGAGATTTCTGTTGTGAGGTACTACTTAATAGAAGATGAATTCCACATTAGAGAGAAAAGACGTTTAGGGACTGGTAAATCAGCAGGGGTGGCAGGCTGACAATTTCCTTAGCCTATAAGGTTTTAGGAATTAAAAGATTTCTGTCAAAACTTTAAACCTCCTCTCAGACTATGGCTTCTGTTATTCCTAAATTCTTTCTTAGATCAGTGATATTTTGGAGCCGAGGGTCCTTTTTTTCCTGTAATTAAATTTGTCTCCAAAAGACAGTTTCAGCATGATATTTTAAAAGAAAGGGAAAGGAATCCTGTAAATGGCAAACTGCAGAGGCAGTACTAGAGTTGATAGAAGTATTTTTGTGTAGTTACGTATGTGATTAGTTAACTTGCTGAACCAAGACCTTTTTAACACAAACTATAATTTATGAAGTATATTGAACTCTATTTGATGTAAATATTTAGTCAAGTAATTTAATTGCTCATAATAAAATTAAATAAATTGAATTTTTTAATTAAAATACATTCTAGACTTTCTTCCTGTGTAAAGGAAGTCCTGAAGCCTACATGTTAAAATGTATTTTTTTCTCATTAGTCCTTGTAATTAGATGTTAAGAAAACAAGGGAGCGGGGGGAGGGAAAGTCCTGATGTATCTCTGTAGCAGTGCAGATTTTCCTTCAGCCAGTGTGAAGTGACATAAACCAAATGATGAAAAAAATGGCTATTATTCCTGATAACTTTCCACTGGAATGAAGGTGACACTGGAGTTAGACCAGTGTAGCTGTTGTGATACAGTAATTCCAGTAAATTTTTTAATGTAAACAGGCACATTTACTTTTTACCTAAAGTTAGGTGTATGACTTTTTTTGTAAATTAACCTTTAAATAGCATAGTATATCGCTTCAGATAATGTTTCCTGTTTTCCCCAGTATTACTTTGAACGGTTTATAAATAGAAATTTTAAAGGGCATTGTTATTTCAGACAGAAAGTTAAATAAGCACTTTTATTCTGATTTCACTCTGTCAGTCTTTCAAAACTTCTGAAAGGCTCATGTTACTAAAAATTATTAATAATTTTCTTATTTAGGAAACGCTTCAGTTCTGCATTGAAATTCAATTGTCATTTCATGTTTATGTTAAAATTGCATGTCACTCATGGTAGTATGCTTGATATAGATATTTAAAGTGTTGAAATACAGGTAGCTCATGTTGCACGTGCTTGTAATTTGTACCAGAGAGTGTGTAAACTTGCTGTATAACAAAGTGCAAGATGAGGAGAAAACATCAAAGGAGAAACAAACACATAGGGAGGAACATCATAAGACTAGCAGTATAACGTGTATTTAACATCGTAAGCTGACAAATGTAGCCACTAGTAGTGGGCTAAGTTAAGTAGTCTGTGCTGCAGAAGAAAGGCAAAATGCAAGTTTGAGTTCAAGGGGGCAGCATCTTTATACAGAAAAGTTTCGTTTTTAACGTTACCTAAATGTAGCTAAAAAATTAAAAATGTTAATAGATGAGATTTAATTGCATGTTTTAAGTTGAGCTAAAATACTTTTCCTGATGCTTGTTTTGGCAAAACAGAAATAGGTACATCTGTAGAAAGGAATTACATAGTTCCAATGTTTTATGTGAGAGAAAGAAGAAAGATAAATACAACATAAAACAGGAAGAATAGGAAATACATTTGGAATTTTGTCTTTTGACACATTTAATAAAAAGTTTAGAGTGAATTCTGGATTCGTTGCTGCTAAAAATCAGTAACAGACAAAATCAGCTAGTCAATTTTTGTGGTAAACTTGCTTCTGTTCTTCATATGGGAAAGTATTCTAAAAGTAATGTCAGCTGTCACTTAGAGTTTATCTTGTTTGTAAAACAGTGCAGGTAGGCAAGAATTTAATTTTTTAAGTCTTCTAACACAACACTGGATAAAATATTGCCCCCAGTAGGTGTAGCATTTTGTCTAGGTAAACTAGGTTCTATTCACTTGTGATTGCTTCTTCAACTACTCTGGCAAACAGGAGGATAATAATTCTGCTAAATTATTGTGAAACTTTGTGTATTGAGTTTACCTCATCAAATAAAAAGCTGTTTAGAAAGAGCACAAAATCTTAGGAGCCTTCAAGTTCAGTTACTTACTTTCAGAGAAGAGACCATCCCATGTAATTAGTCATAAAAGAAAAAAATATTTACATGTAAAGTGACACATAAGAAAGTACAGTTCCTATTCCTGTTGAGTAATCAGCCAGACCAAAGTATTTTACTTCCGAGCTGCTCTGAGGTATAGAGGGGTTGGTTTGTTTGTTTTTTTCCATTATAACATGAGTTGTCTGTGAGAAATAAATATGTGCTGTTTGGACGTAAATAATTCAAGCATGGAGAAAAGGCAGTCAAGGCGTGAATCTTATTTTGTGGTTCAGTAACCAGTTCAGCTTTCTTGAAAATATGTTAATTTCTCATGCAAGTCGGAAAGTTGGTATGAAGTGACAAGCAGCAGTGAATAGCATTTGAATGAAAATATTTTTGAGCTGGACAGCACAGGTTATTTTCATGTAATGTCAAGATATTTATTGTACTTAGCTCTTTTACCATTATAATTCCTCAGGACTAAATACAAAACAACAGTCCTGTTTATTTAAAAGAATTTAAAAGGATAAAATATCTTAGATCAAGTTGTAAAAAAAAAAAAAAAACAAACCACAAACAAAGACCAAACAAACAAACAAACAAAAACCAAACCCAAATAAAACAGGTTATAAATTAAAAACAAGCTTACATTTTTAATTTCAAGTGTTTTTGTGCTAGGATCTTAATGGTAACTGAGCTTCTTTGGATGATACCCCTAGTTACTTAATTTGCGCACAGAAGAGATAGTACCGCATTTGTAAATGAATAATTAAAACATCACTAAGATAACTGTGTGGCTTTGTACATTACTAGCTAAGTAAGCAGTATGATGTGGAGTGTGAGAGCTCAAAAAATAATTGACTGGATATTAAATATAATTGGGGGGGTGGTAGATACATAGTAAAAACATTAAAAGCTTTTAAATTTAATATTAAAAACATTAAATGCTTTTAATGTCTGAGGATTTTTGTTGTTTCAGTGATATTAATTTAAAGATGCCATTATTTTCTGAAGAGTTTGAAACATCTTTTGGAAAAAAAAAACTGTTTAGTAACAGGACAGTTATTATTTGAGAAAGAAATGCTAATTTGATATTGAAGATGAAGAGGTGGTAAGTTTCTGTGTTCTAGTAACTCTAATTCTAGTGATGATAATAATAAAAATGAATTAAAGCAATGTTAATGTAATACTTCTGTAATAACTTTTTTGTGCCATTTCCATAGCCAGCAATTCAATTAGTCTTAATAACTTTGTAGTAAGACATTTGTTCTTTTAGTATTTCTAAAACTGTGTTGTGTTATTATGGCTTTCAAACATTCATTGTTCTTAAGAACTGAGGATAATTATGAAGTTTATAAAAGCAGGACATTTGAATTTGAAATATGACTATGAGAAAGTATTGCCTTTCTACTGGTTTGTGATTGTAGAAGAAACCACTGGGAACCTCTTAGAGTTTTAAAAATGCTTTTCATGGTACAATTAATACCCAAACCAATGAGAATTTATGACCAATGTGTTTTGAATCAAAATAACTCTGGTGCTGAATGTGGCACAGTTATATTTTATATGCAAATGTAAATGTCTTTTTTTTGTCTATGAAGTATGACTGCTTGACACTTCAACTGTAAGAAACTAATTGAAGGATTTATGTGATGTATAAGACCTTTATTCATAGACGGGAATCTGTACACATTTACATGTGGAAAATTGGAGTACAATTTTATTTAGGTTTTTTTTCTGGCTTTATAATGGTAATATATTAAAGGATTTTAACTTGATAATATACTTAAGCTGTGAACAAGCATTCTAAGATTCTTTACAGGGATGCAAATTGATATGGAAATATAATTTTCAAGTCCTATGTTCACACTGAATTACATAAATAATTAATTAGTCTAGCTGCAGCTAAAGTTTCATTCTTTTTGTAAGGTATCAGCCAATGTGTTTTTTCCCTCCAGAAAGATGTCATCAGATACTGTGTTTCCATAGAGAACTATGCAGTTTGCATAGAGTGCCTTTTTTAACTAATTAGTATCCAGGAAGTACTTGAGAAAAAACCAAAAGTATTGTGTTTTCAAGTTACTTTTAGGTTGTGGTTATCTTCCTTAAGCACATATTTTGATGGATCAAAACAGCTTTGATTGCTGAACAGTAGAAGTGTCATTTAAAAAAAAAAAAAAAGTAAAAATTTAAACCTACAGTTTTAAAAGATCAAATGTGAAATACTTGAAAGTGCACTTTTCTCTGAAGATGTTGTACTGTTAATCTATCCTATTAAAATAAGACATTCACTGTCCTTTATTGTGAATCATAGAATGATTGGATTTCTGTTCAATCTCCTGCTCAAAGCAGTGTTGACACTGAATTCAGGCAAAGTTGCTTAGGACAGCCTGCTCCAATAATAAAGCAATTATCATCATAGATAAATTTCTGTGGTCCCATTATCTTTATCTGTCTAATCTTCCTAATCTGTCGTCGTCTTCTGCCTTCTTTTAACTTTCCACACTGTTCTGGGTACTTCATCCCAATGTTACACGTTCTTCATAACTCATTCTTCCCATTTCCTCACTGGACATCACTAACTTGTGCCTATTGCCACCTTCCACTTCACTGTCACTTCTGTTGGTCCCTGTGTCCTGCTGAACCAGAGTCTCTTCTTCCTGCCTTTTCTGCCACTGCCTCTGTGTTTGATAGGTGTTAGAACTGGAAGTTTTGAAGAACAAAGATTTTCTGCTCTTGGCCCAGACTCTAGTCTCATTTGGGTCAGGATCAATAATTCAAAGAAAAATGGATGTTGTTCCAATAGCCCCAGACATTCTCAGCTCTCCATATGCAGTCTTGGGAGGGGAGGGAGCATGCCTACTGCCAGCAGAACCTTGGGAGAATTCATCTGTTAAACTTTGAGTTAAAAAATGAATAGATACAAAATGAAGCTTTTGTCAAATCTCAGAGCTTTCCCATATTTAGGAAGATTCCATGAAAATTATAAGTGGACGACTGACAAATGATAGATGAACACCTGACACATGCCAAATTTTCCTTGCTCTAAATCAGGGAACACTAGGGCTTTAAAAAAAAAAAAATTAGTCACCACTATAGCGGTAATTTTTTTCTTCAGTTCATTCTTGGTCATGGCTTAACTGTTTTGGTGGTTTTTTAACTTAAAAACAAACACTGTTCAGTGTGAGGCAGAGTTGCCATGAACTTCAGCTATAACAAGTGATTTTAATTAAATTATTAGCAACTCCAAACAGACTTCTGAAGGGAATATCAGGTAATCTTAGTAGGATGTGCAACCAGGGTCTTTTGTGAACAAGGCATTTTTTTTTCTATTTATTCATGATAATGAAAATATTTTTAAAAAGTTTTAGCTTCCTTTCCTCTCTGATCCATCCATCCACTTTTCTCACCTTGTTGCTCTGCTTGATGCAGCAGGATGTCTCATCCTGAAGGACTGATGGGGAACTCTGTAACTCTGTGGGTCTTTGTATTTCTGTTGTACTGGCTGAAATTGAAAATACCACATGCCTGCTCCTCCCTGTTGCAATGTTTGTTTTATTCTGGCCTTATTAAGTAGTTACACAGTTTTTATATTTCTTATTCTTTCTTGGACTCAGTGGGTTGGAAGGTGAAGGTCAGATTTTGAAGGTTTCCAATTATTTCTAGCTTTGCCTTCAGTTCTTCAGTGTTCCCAGCTTAACTCAGATGCTCATGTTTTTCCTAACTTTTCTGGTATGATCTAATAAAACAAGAAAAAAATTTGATATTGGCTAAATAGAGGTTCTAGTCTAATTGGGGGTTGTGTTTCATCCTTTTGGGACTTCTTTGGTTGCCATTTTGGTATTTCTTCAGTAATTTTGTCAGGACGGGCAGTTTGAAATTATTGGCAGGTTCCTTTTTGTGTGAAAATTTTCAGGGTTCTAGGCACAATGTTATGTGATCTTTTTCTGGTCAGAGCTAAAAAGTGAAGGAAAAATAATTTTCACAGTTTCAGATTGGTCTGGGTGTCCAGCTCAAAATAGAAGTGCAAACCTGACCAGTTCCTTTTAGATGGTGGAAGGTGCATTTCTTTTGATCTTTCTTTTCCATTTTTCAAAAGACACCTGTATTATTATTTAAGAACAGCATCACAAGCACAAATGTTCCCTGCCGTCCTGCAAAACAAACTGAGGAGCTTGTGGAACTGCGTGTGTCTCTCAGTCAGCACTTTTATATAGATGTATGAGCACAGATTTACAAAGGGCATATGTAGACTCAGAGAAAAATTTAATTTGGAAGGCTCCCGGGGAAGTAATTTGCAGTTCAGCCCCCTGCTCAAAGCAGGGCTAATGTTAATGCTGGATTCTGTAACTGATGTAGGCAATCTGTTCCAGTGATTAACCCTTCTTATTCTGGAATTTTTCTCTTCATCTCCAACTGGAATTTTCCTTGTTGCTACTTTGGGCTGTTGCCCCTTGTCCTTTTGTATCGCATCTCTGAGAATGCAGAGTATGTTGCCAATTTTACTTTAATCCCACTCCTTTTTACAGTGAAAGATGTTGCCACATAGCATTATACTCCTACAGTGAAGTGCCAAGATCTTGACAAACAGAATTCATAAATCTTCATAAATCTTACATAAATAGAAAAAATTCAACTCACAAGAATGGGATTTATGGTAGTGAGTAGAGGGACACTTACAGTCTAGGAAAAACAGCAGGAAGAAAGGGATATGTGAAATCCTGGCTTTCATCCAGATGAATGCAGCCATGTTCAATCCTGAAAGATGCACCTCTGTGTGTTGAGGCCACAAAAAACACTCCTGAGTGTTACGGTGTCTGTTACCTCAAGGTCTTACTCTCCCTTTTTAGAATGCAGGTTTGAAACATAACTGATATAAGAGGCTATAATGTTTATTAATTGATCAGCACACTACTAATAAACCAATTAACAGATTAATTAACTAATAAACATACCACTGTGGGTCACTTACAGTTCTGTAATGCTTTACACCATTGTTAATTGCATGCAATTATTGAATTCTATCACTTTATTTTTATAAATTGCACCCAAATATTATTGAATTATAGTTCTATAACCCTTCACTTTAACCTTGCACACTACTTATTAACAGATTTGCAATTCTGTCACTCTAACTTCTCACATCAAGTCTTTCAGATGTAGACCCAGTGGAGAGTCCAGTGGGTTGCCCAAGGAGCTTCCCTCTGCCGTCCTGGCAGCCTTCATTAATGAAGCAAGTCAGCTTCATTGTAGTCTGTGGGCATCTGCATTCCTTCTGTCAGAAGATCTGCCCTCTCTTGTTCTTGAACTGCTTTTATAACCTGTTCATTATTTCTTATGTTTTTAGACCCTCTTTTTTGCCACTGTTCTACATCTCTTTCTGTGTCCAGTCTCCTTTCAAATAAACAAGCTGCCCTTTAATTACTCTTTCCCAGTTGGTCCAATTTGCTACATCCATTCTCAGATTTCTTATTTCTAAAACCATGTCCTAGGTAATCTTGAACTTAAATGGTATTACTGACCTGGTTACTTAGGTACTGATAGACTTGCAAGATTCTACCCCTGCAAAAGATGCCCGATACTCCCTTTCACTTATCTGCTTTATAGCAATTACATCTTCTTTATTTTATACACTTGCAAAGACATGTCAGTCTACTTCAGCCTTTTCTCCTCTACCTGGTTTTGATTAAGTATGCTTTATCTCTATTCCACTTAGCTCTTTCTTGGTTTATACACAAGCGGCGCATGTACCAGGGGAGGAACATACTGTTAAGTGCTTTTTCTCGTTCTGTTTTTTGCTCACACAGCATACTGCTTGTCAGGGAGCAGCGAGGGCCAGCTGGTCGCTAAGGGAAGGGTAGCCAGGAGCTCAGTGTAACAAGGCTGACAGAGGCAATGGCCTCACCAGCAAGGGCTCAGTCCCTCCCCAGCACCACCATCTCAGAGCTGGCCCTGAGTTCAGGTGGCCAAACCTCCAGCACCACCATCTCAGAGCTGGCCCTGAGTTCAGGTGGCCAAACCTCCAGCCCCTTCCAGGAAGGGGGGATGCTCTTAGCTCCCTTCCAGTATACACTCTGTCAGATGTTCCATCAAAAATCACCAGCCTTGGCATCTGCTGGTAATCTCCCCATTTTCTGCAGAGACCCTGTCTTGTTATGGGGTCCAGTACTCCGGCAGAACCTCTTGCTCACAGTGTCATTCCTCCCTTAGATTAGGACCACTTACTTTTCTGTTCTTTGAAAGGATGATTGGAAGAGAAAAAACTGATGAAATTTAACAGTATCAGACATTAACTCAAATTTAAATTGTCGTTTTTCAATTATATCTTGCCTATACATTTGGAACTTCAGTAGTATTTATTAATGATCAATTCTGATTAATATTTTAACTTTTACAAGTTAAACTTTTACAAGACTTACTGAAATGTGTTTCTTTCTGTTTCTTTTAGTATCTCCTGAAGCAATTGGATTCCTGTCTGCTGTTGGGGTGTTCATTATTCTCATGTTGCTACTTTTCCTATATATTAATAAGAAGATGTGTTTTGAAAATGTTAGTGGTTTTCCAGATCTCGATTCAGGATATACTACAAGAAAGAATTCACAAGATAAACTTTGTAAGTATCTGAAATATAGTGTACTAAACTTAATTATATTGCATGTTTTTACAAGGATGTGTAGAAATACACAAATAATCACTTGACTCAAGTGATGAAAACACACAACGTTGACTTTTCCCGTGACTGCAGTATGTGGAAATGAAGAAACCTTTGTATTCACACAAGCCACAGAAATTCAACAACTATATAACCAAAGAGCTGATGTTTACTTATGGAAAGATAGTTCTCTTGCACTATGAGAATACTGTTGAACATATTTTAATTGTTCCATAATTGTGTATAATTAAATCTTCTCAAGTAAATTTGTGAGTGAGATTATTAGGTTTTTACTCAGCCTATTAAAATCCTTCACTGACCTTTTGGAGAACGTCTTGCATTTACTCAACTGGAAAATAATTTTGAAGAGGTAAAACATTAGAAACTAAAGACATCTTATCTCTGACTCCAAATGATTTCTATACTTTTTTACTAGAACAAGGTCTTTAAGGATAACGTGAAATGAAAAAGATTAGACTTCGAAAAAGACATTGAGGGTTGGTAAAATAACCCCTTTCTACTTTCGGGCTGTGGAAATTGAATGGCCTGTGTTAGCTGACTTGAGAGGAAGAGACAGGCACCAGAGAACAGAATTGGAAATCTGAGAGGTTTTCTTCCCTTCTACCTCTTCAAAAGGTGTAGCTAAATTTTTATTTTCAATTTTCTTGGAGGCAAAAAAAAGTTCTCCCCCCTGGAAATTAAGTCTGTCATCTTAACTTTCTTTTTGCTACAAAACAAGTCTTCATGTTCTGAAATATCTTACCTTATGTAAAATACAACAAATATTTTGGGGTGAAGAAGTCCCCGTGATGTGGAGGTTTTGTGCAGCTGTTATGTTAAAAGCTTGTTTTAGTATAACACTGATGAAAGGACTCATTTTAAATGTCTCACAACTTCTTCTTTGCAGGTTAGAATAAAAAAAATATTTCCACCTCACACAGTTGTCTTATTTTTGAAAATAATGAATTTTATTATGGCTAGTTGATGCTGCAGTTAATGAAAGACTATGGTTTTGCTGGCTGATTGTGGCTTCATTTCAAGATAGTTACTTAGCTGCTTTCTTATTATTTCCAATGCATATTAAATGGAAAGAGCAAATCTGCAACTTCCCCTGGTAAATATATTGAGTTTGAGATAGCAAAAGCAAATAGCTCTGAAATTTAACTTGGAGACATGGAGTTGATCTGTTTGTGAAACGGAGGACCTTTCTGTATTAAAAGTTGTTGCTGAATAGGTTGGACAAATGGCGTTTTTCAGAAACCTCCACCAAAATCTGAGCCTTCCCTCTGTGTCTTCTCTGGTCGACACCCTTAGCAGTGCTGTGGATGATCTGACCAGTGTTGTTGGAGAAGTTGGCTACAGTGTAGCTGATTCAGTAACAGAACAAGTAACAAGCGTGATAAATGGCCTTCGTGCTGAAGATGAACGCTCCAAAATACAGAATGATAAACCTGTGCAAGCGAGAGAGGAACATAGGCCATCATTAACTCATTCTCAGGAAATTAATATGAAAGCGAAGAGAGGTATTGCAGAACATAAAGAGACTCATTATTCTAATTCATTAGATTTTGTAAAAAAAGATACAAGTCAAGATGGAGTATCTGACCGTGTCATGGACAAAAACCAGTGCCAGTTAAAAGGCAGAGATAGTAATAATCACTTAAGTGATACAGAAGTACTTCAGGATTTGAAGAATGTAGGAGGACCTTTTAAAAGGGAAGCTGTAGGAGGAAATGAGTGTTTTGTAAATGATAAGTTCTTGAAGGATAGTAACCTGAAAAGTAATAAATTTACAATGGAGCAATCTATTGAGGAACAAGGTAATTGCGTATGTGCAGTATCAGATAATTCTAAGAATCACTTGCATAGAAAAATCAAGCCACGGTCCCCTGGAGTTGGTTTTAAGGATTCTGAAGAAATGCACAGTATGAAGGTTCCACAAGATTTAGAAACAAAACTTGAAGTACAGAAGCAAAAATTATCAGACTCCAACTTGAAGACACACAATGACCATCCCAATTGCATTAATGAAATCAAAGAAAAGAAATCTGGAGCCTTTTTTGACAGAAAAGGAAGATCCATATCAAAGGATGAAGACAATGTGTCAACTACAATTGCAAAAGTGGGTAAAAAGAAAAACTCAAAGAAATCGGAAAAGAATTCAAGAGAGCTATGTAATAAGAAGACAGCAGGAAAAGGTGAGGAGTTTGTCAGCAAACTGCATTCTTCAACCTTTCCTGAAACTCATGCTACTTCCTACTTTTTCCACCTAATTTACACATTTAATAATAGTGTTTCCTGTGGATGAAAGTAGGTCTGTGTTGTCAGTGCTTCATTGTCTAATTATGTTGATACTTCTTGGAAATTAATTACTTTTTAAAGTATTACTTAAAGGGATTAATTAGTAAATGTCTTTCCTATGTTCTAACTTTTCGTTTTCTATATACAGTTTTTCTTACCTTCTCTGCAGTGCCTTGTGTGGTTTCTGTTGAAAACTATGAATTAATTAATACTGGAAATTAATGCTTGTTCTGTGATAGTGGTTTTTATTTTGTGTATTTTAAAAGCAGTACGTAAAATGTGATAAGAAGATAAAGAAAAAAATAAGTTATGTAACATTTACATTAGAGTAGATCTTCAGAATATATTTCTGGGATATGTAAGATAGTAATTTTGAGATGCAAAACTCAGTGGCAAGTAGCAATTAAGTGATTTTAAGTATAGAAAGAACTGAATGAGGCTTGTCTTAAAGTTGTAGTCTTACAAAGAAAACCTATGTGTTGTTGATATGGATGCTGTGTGTGCTGTCTTCAACATCCAGTCTTAAACAATATGACAATGGGTGTGCAATAACAGTTTGTGAGTAAGAAGTAAAACCTTGCATTTTTACAGAATTGTTTTGCAGGCTGTGTAGTGAATTTTTAGAAAGCAACACAGGCTTTTCTGTGGAGATGCTCTTTCTGCAGAGAAATGAATGATTTCATAATAGAAATCACTTGTTGGTTTGGTTTTCTTTCAGCATGTGTGTTTTCCCTTGTCTGAAAATTTCAGTTATTAATTTTGTTGGGTTTTGGTTTTTTGGGGTTTTTTTTGTTGTTTGTTTTTTTTTTAATTTGATTTAGGAGGTGGTTTCCATGTTTGTATGATAAACTATTATCTGTTATTTGTTCATGTAATACAATATTTGTAAAGTACACTCTCTATGAAAAATGGCATTTTAGGTCTCAAAATGCGCAAATGAACGGCTTTCAATATGACCTGTGTTAGCCAAATACAGGAAAGATTTTTGTAATAAGAATATGCATTCTTTTAGGCAAGTTTCCAACTAACATATTAAAATCACGAGAGAAGTGGCAAGGAGAGGCATAAAACCCTGAGGATTTTTTTTTTTAATGTGCAGGAAGCTCTTTTTTCCCAAGAAACTGAAACAGATTTGTATTGTTCATTTAAAAAAAGTGCAGAGATAGCTTGGTTTTTAACTTTAATGAGGTTTTTAAATCCTCTGAAGAAGTCTTTGTTTCATGACTTGTAATAATAGTATACATCTTCATCCCTTTTCTTTTATGCTAGGACCTGAAGAAAAAATATCTGGTATCACTGAGAACTTCTGGATGCTTACAAACGTCAGTTAGAGGCATAACTTTCAGCGCTTCTTTCAAACATGTTGCTACCATGTTCTATACTATTCCATTCTTTATACTTTATGTAGACTGATTAATGAACCTAATTTCTTATTTGCAAATACATTTCTTGTAATGATAAATGATGCATCTGATACTGAAGTCTGGCACTCTATGTTAGTCCTGGTATGCCCTGCTTTAATTATAGTTGTGGAAATCTGTAGAAGTTTCCTAGGTGGCAGGTTTCAGCCTGTTGAGGGCCACGTGAGATACAAAATTTTACTCTGTGTACCAGCAAAGGAGGCTCCTTTTTCTGGGTAGCTGTGATATTCTCAATAAGTGATCAGTGAAATTGAACTTGCTTTATAGCCATTCTTACAGTGGGAAGAACTGTATCTGTCAGACTTGAATTAAAATTGATAGCCTAGGGTTGAAAGATCTAGTTGCTCATTAGCAGTCTTTTAAGGCACCAGTTTTCCTATAAATACTAAACTATGATTACATACACATTACATGTAGAGCTGGTAGCACCATCTGCAGTTAAGGTTTCCCGACATTTTCCATTTCAAGACCTTATTTTCAGTTGCTTATAACTGTGTGCCAAATTAGAAATATTTGGGTTGAAATTTGGCATGCTTTCTGTCTGAGATTTTTTTTTTAAAGCTATAGTTTAAAATCTTTAGCTGTTTCCAGGAATAGAGTATGGAAAAAACACGCTGGCTATCTCTGCAAAAAATAAGTAGGTTTCACATCTGCTTCACTAAGATGCTTTGTCACCTTTGTATATTGGAGTATGTACTTGAAATGTGGGAGAGCACTTTTCCCATGTCAGAGATGCCCATGTTCTTCTAGGAAAAAAAACCACGTAAGTTGGACCGAATTGCAAATCTTTGGAAACGTTGCCTTTGGAAAAGGCATAGTAAACGCTTCTCATAATTTGCTTGTTAAATTCACTGACCGTCCCATTTACACTCATGCTTCATTGTAGGGGTTGAAGAACAGAGCAGGTCTTACCCTGCTTTTGTTACTTAGAGTTACTGAAGGACACTGGAAGTTTGAACAGAAGAATTGAGAATATACATGACTTACGTGAGGACAGAAACTTCTTGAACAAATGTGTCACAATGCAAGTGGTAGACTGGGATTTGGAGTAGAATGGGTGACAGCTATGTAGGGAACTGATAATATTAAATGAAAGTGGAGTGATTAAGGGTGAAAGACTAAGGTTACCTGAGTGGTCGGTTAGGTGCAAATAAAGAGAATTTGGGATTGAATAGCCAAAGAGAATAAAGAGGAAATCCCCATAAGAGACCAAAACTGGGTGCTTGGAGCAGGAACCTGGAGTATGGGGCTGGGAGACAGGAACTTAGGATAAGATTCTACTCATATAAATGTTACTTTGCAAAAGATGTCTTACCTAAACTTGCAGCGTAGGCTTTTCTGTATGAGTACCAGGGAATCACTTCTGTGGTAAGTGATTTGACTCATCTACTCTAAAGGCTTACCTAAAAGGAGGAAGGAAGGACTTGTGTGGTAGGAAGAGGCAAATATTTGACTGTAAAAGAGGCCTAGATGGCTGGCGTAGGTTGAGTTACTTTAATTTTAAATTGCTGGATTTTGGGTAAGCCGAATTCCTCCTTTAGTCGGAATACCCAGGCAGAGGAGTGAGACTGGCTGGGCATGAAGACAGAGACTAATGGGAGCGGAAATGCAGAACTAGAGCTAGGACAGGGACTGGGAGGAGGGCATAAAAGCAGAGAGGGGAGAAAGCAGTTGAGTGTGGCTGGGTAGCATGTTAGGCAATATTCCCTTGCAGAATCAGGAGCTGAAAAACAGCATTATGAGCATCTCAGTGCTCTGCCAGTAATGGAAATCCATTGGCAAATCATATACTATAGGCTTGCTCACAGGGTAATGGTAGTGCTGACCTTTGAGTTTACATGAACTCTTTTAATGCCTGTTTGAGTTTGAGATCTACAGAACCTCTGCATGGCATGTTGTTTGGACAGAATCCATTTGAGGTTTGGAAAAGGGAGGGGGAAACTTTCCTTTTACAGAAATAAAAATGCAGCTGAATCTTTGACTTGTGGAAGGAAGTCATACTTGAGATATAGTTGGAAAAAGTTGGCCACAGGAGTGGGCATTATGGAGGAACTGGTATAAAAGAATTAACTAGATAGTTTCTTCTGTGCAATTTTTGCTCTTGCCAGATGTCTGCGATGAGAATCTGCATTAACTTCAGTTATTGAACAAGGGGCTGTTTACTGCAAGTTAAATAAAATTGTGCATGCAAACATCTTTCCCTAGCATTTTGCCATTTGTTATTGTGAATTTAAGCACTACTGACATAAATATCCTAAGACGATTTTGTTGTGGGCTTCTCTTCCTAAATAAGTTTCGTTTCTACGTTATACTGTATGCTCACAGCAAAAATCTGCTGGGAATGGAGGATCGGGAGCTGCCTTTTTGATACATTAGGTATCCAAGTGTAATATTGCAGCATTGTTAGGTTTACTTTAAATAAATGATTTTGAGCATTTTCTTACATAATGAAGGATTTCAAGAACTTCAGTGTGTGCTGTTTTACATAAATGGATCGATTTTCTGTTGAATAAGTTTTAGAATGTTTTTTTTGGGGCTTGATGATCTTGCAGTTTTTCTAAAGAATAAAAATAGCTCTCACCAATTACAAAATCACATAATACTTATAATTAGAACGAGATGATATTTTTATACAGAAATTTTAATTGAAATAGCTTAAATATCTTCAATGATGACCTCTTATGGTTATTTTCTTGTATTCTATTTTGAGCTGTAGTCCATTTGCTTTATTTTATTCAAACAGACAACTCTTATATGAGTAAAGATCAGCATGGTTCATCATCTGAGAGTGAAGATGAAGCATTGGGTAAATATCATGAGGCCTTGTCTAGAACCCAGAGTTCCAGGCTGCCAGTGGTGGATGGCAGACAGCAAAAAAACTATATATGGGAAACCAGACAAAAATATAGTCCCCTGTCTGCAGAATATGATGGATACAGTAGTGAAGCCTCAATAGATGAAGGTAAGAGTGATTTAAAAGCATTCCTTTTATTCCAAATTTCAGAATTATGTTCTGGATAAGTAAGTCCTAGATGAGGACAGCTTGACTTGAAAACAGTCAATGTCTACAAGAAATATCCAGATATCTTTTATATTTGTGCATGCTCAAAAAACAGGCTCAGACTTGTGCATGTTCTTCCAGAAAAATACTGCAAATGATATAATGTCTTGTTATATTGTTTCATACAATTTTATCGTTAGTCATTTTATTTATGGGGGAATTTAAACTGTTTTGATTTAGGAAGGAAGCGTGGCAACTCTTGATGAATTCTGTGGTATTATAAATACAAAGAAGACCTGTTATTCCTCTATTGATAAGCTGTCATAACAGCAAAGTAAATGGAATTGGTTATTGCTTACAGTGCATATGGTCATTGCAGTGTGCATTACTGGAATGTTTTGTATCTTTTCTTCTCTTGAAGTCACAGAAAGAAGTTACTACAAAGATTAGATTAATAAAATTTTTCCATGGAGTTAAAAGTTGTATGTAAACAATGGATGTTTTCTTTTGTGGTATATATTTCTTGGTTTTAAGTTAAGGTGACAACCTGACACAGAGGCTGAATTCTGCTGTCAATATTTTGTCAATATGCTTTTTGTGCTTGAAAGTAACTGTATGTAAGAACTGTGTCTATAGCCATTTTCTAGCATGAAAAGTGAGCTTTGGTTGAAGTTACATAAAAGTCAGATTCTAATATAGACGCTGGGCTATAATAAGCTATTTGTTGGTCTCCCTTAATATGTTAAAATGCAAAGGTTTTTTAGAGATATTTTCTAATAAAAAGTGGATACATGTATTTAAAAGATGTCTGTCCTTAAATGTTCTATAGAGTCCAGAAATGCCTGAAAAATTTAAATTTTCTACTATATGATGTACTTCAATTACATAAAAGTCTGTTTGCCGCTGAAATTTGGAAGTAGTGCATGCTCATTCATGATTCCAAGTTAAGACACAAAGGACATGAAAGCCATAATTGAAGTAAGTTGCAGAGTAAGAGGATTATTTTCTGAAAATCAGAAGTTTTGGTTCTTTCCTTTGCTGTTAAATTGTAGGGAGGCTAGGAGTCTGAGTTCCAGCAAATAGGGAAGGAGATGCAGAGGTGAGGTCAGGTGGTAAGAACTGATCCTTGGACACCGTGATGGAGAAGGACAAGGAGGAGTGATAGTGAAATTGTCATGTTTGTTTTTTATGTCTGCTGAGGTCTATCAACAGCATTGGTGGGGGCGAATATGAGAGATAAGATGCTAATTTTTTGCATGGTTCACGTCACTGTTGGGAAAGAATGGTGATGCATATTAACAGGAGGTGGAAAACTCAATCGTATTTATTAGCAAATAATACCAGATACAAATTATACAAGATGACTACTTTCAGATACCGAGGATGATATTTTTGTCTCCTTTCAAACTATTGAGCTTGTTTGAAATAATCGTAGAGTAATTCATGTTGAAAGGAACATGTGACATTCCTCTTTCTATTTCACAGTTCAGATTTTTTTATCCTACCTAGTTATCTTCTCAGTGAAAAGTTCTCTGTTCATCTGAGCTTTTTACTTTGGCCCTATAAGACTTAATCTCCAAAGGTGGTGTACTAGCCTGCATTCAGTGGGTTTTTTTGGTTGTTTTTTTTTTTTTTTTAATAATTGTCTTCCTTATTATTCTCTCAGATCATAAAAATTTATAGTCACTGACTTTTATCCTCTTCTGGGGAATGAGAACTCCAGTCTGGAAATCTATATCATGGTTAGAATCTAAGACAAAAGAACCCTGTTGGCAAGTCCAAGTATTGCATTGGGAAAGTTACACTTGTTTCATCCTCCACCTTTTTAATTTTTTCTTCTATTGCTGAAGATACCTGTCACCAGCTGCTATTCCTTCTCAACACTCTTTCTATTCAGGAAGCTGGCTGAATGTAAACCCCATTTATATATATGCACACACATATTCACTCTAAAATTACTATGCAAATGGAATTTATTATAACGAAAGAATATTCAGGGTTTGGAATAAAAATTTTAAAGCAAAAACCATCAAAACTTTCTAACTTAAAAAATTGTAAATTTTTAACCACATACTTCTACTTGCAAAGAAGTTTTAATACTGTCAGTACTTTGCTTTTGCCGCTGCTTGTGAGAGCATTCCCTTCCCACATTTTACAAGGAGTGGAGAATCAGCAGTGTTATTTATTTGATAGTCTGCAGTCATTCTACAGTTGTCTGCAAAATGCTTGCAAATTAGAGTGGTGATTTTGTCTCATTTTTTGTAATCCATTCATCTCAACAACATTATGTTCAACAGTATTTAAAAGAGTTTTGTGGTATTGGATGTGGCAACAGATTAACAACCCAGTATTTTTCACTTTTCAGTGACCTGAAGGTGGCACACTAGAATAATTAGTGTTAGTACGTTTTATGTTTTTCCTAAATTATTTCAAGCATAAAAGAAAGAATCTTTGAACAATGATAAAAATGTGTTCGAATAGAGGAAAAGGCAGAGTATGCCTCATTATGTAATGATCATTACAGAGGGGAAACTGCCCAACGTAGAACTCTGATCAAAAGAGAAGGTGGAAACCTCATGAAGAAAGCCTGCAGTCAAAAATAAACGAGAGACTGGCTATCACTACCAAACAGTTCATATGTGTTCGGAGGAACAGTTCACTGAACAGATGAGGTTAAAAATCTCTGACCCCAGGTGGAGAGTATCAACATTCTAGATATTTCAGTATAATTTTTTTAAAATGCAAAGCTTTGCTGTCTCTTAAACTTGCAAAATCTGTAGAAGACTTGATGCCATAGGAATCCTGAAATTTTTCATTAAAGAGTTGTTTTTTATGGCTGTTGAATTATTTTTATAAGTGTAAAGACAAATGATAGAACCATTTCTTGATTCTTTGTAGGAGAGGGGGAGCAAGCAGTGTGTTCCTATGTACTTTATTTAATATAAGAAACAATTGCCAGTATATTTGACTTCATGTGCTTCTGTTTCCTCATATGTACTTTATCATTTCTATTTCTAAGACTTAAACATTTCAGCTGTACTTCTAGCTTAAGGCACCACTCAGTCCATATGTTGAGCAGAGCTTGATAGTGTTACAGTGAAGTGATGAGAGGAGAGAATTCGTTTTTGTCTCATCTCTGTTTCCCCCCTGCTCATTGCTAGTAAACCAGCTGCTGATGATATCATTAAAAATTCCATCAGAGGTAGAGTAATAGGAGCAATGAAAATGATATTTCATTTTTGGAAAATTGTGTCATTTTCTCTTCAGCGGTTAATCTCTATCATATGTTGTATCTTGCAACAATGTGCTGGGTGTTTTCAAAGGAGTCAGTAAACAGTTTTACTAATAACTGTTTACTCTGCACTTTAATCTTCACTTTTTAAACTTGTTTAGACGTGTCTGCACTTAACAGTGCACACACAAAATTTCACAATGAGACAAAAATATTATCTTGTCTTTATTAATATACCCTGTAAGCTTTGCTTGCATTGCTAAAAACTTGTATAATATTAATATGTTTGCATTACTAACACCATCAAAATTTCTGATCGTATTATTTTAAGGTTCACTTATTATCAATTACATAATTAGTTTATTACATCTATTTTCTGGCTGCATGCCTCTAAAAATGTTTTATTCTGAAGCCTGAAAAATCTGTGTGGTATGTTTTCACATCATTCTTTTCTCCTCTAGGTGGCCATATTAATCCTTCTTTTCAGCATATTTATATAGAACCGACATGGCATTTTCTGTAATGTTTTGAATAGTTAAATGAAGAAAGCAATGTATTTTGGGGGTTTTGTTGGTGTGTTTTGATAATGGAGTGTTCTAGGAGCACTTTAGTTCTCCCGATGCAATTTATGTTTTTAAATTTTGGTTCACAAATACCTGCTTATGACCCGTGTCTGACCCACTTTATATATTCATATAGCACATTTGATGCACTTAGATTTCGATGAGTTTTATATATATTTTAAATGAAAAAAAAATTAATATTGTGCTTAGATGCAAGTATTTCTACTGACTCCAAACTATTTTAAATATATAACTTTTGCAGTGAGCTCCTCATGGACAGGCTTAATTCCAGAGTATCTCTAAAGGAAAATCTAGTTCACTAGAAAATCAAGATGGTGACAAATATCATCTTCAAAAGTAAAATGTTACAGAATGGCAAAGTAAGTGGTACAGAAGATAGCTTTACACATGAAATTTCCAACTCTTGCACAGATGAGTAAAACTGTTAATAACAGAAAAGAGAAACCTGTACAACCACAGTATTTCTTGATATCTGTGCGTGGACTTAACCCAGTATCTGTGCTTAGGCCCAGAGTTCTAGGGTCAGCTCAAAGTTTGAAATCTTACTTTTGCCAGTAATATTCTTTGTGTTCTTTCTCATGTTACCCAGTGAAGTACGGATACTTACTGAAGTGACCTTTTTTCCTTTTCCCTGATACATACCGTGATATAACTTCCTTTTAATTTTTTATAATGTGCATCCAACTTCTTGTATTATTCCCTACCATTTCAAATGCTCTTATTATCCTGTTGAATATGTAGTATTGCCTTTATGTGCCTCAATTATTTGTTGTATTTTGGAAGAGGGGATTAATATAGGCTGTGATATTACACATCTGTTTCAGAAAATAGAGAACAAAAATAAGGAAAAAAATCCACAGAAAAGGCAAAAATAACATCATAAGACATTTCTGCTAACAAGGAGATAATGAATTGAAATAGCAGTCTAAATAAGGAAGTGTACAAACTTTAATATTGGCATTATTCTTTATACTTTGGGAATTGGATTTATTTTTTAGTATCTATGTTGGTCGTCATCTTAAATTGACCATGGTTTCTTAATACCTTAAATTTCAAAAACACCTACAATATGATATTAAACTAACCTGTTTGTCTCCAGTAGTGGCTACTTCCTGAACTTTAAAAACTCAAGCGTCATACAGGCAAGCTGTTTTGTCTTTGTTATCTCTGTAAGCTTCATAGGCAAGTACAATATATTTTCTTTAAGGAAGCAGTCCCTGAAATTCCTAAAAATTGAAGTTTTTAAACTTACAAATGTTAGGGTAAATATATTGAAATTAGAGTTTTGCAGGCAGATGCCCAAAGCTGTACGTTCTTCTTGGCTTCTTTTGAAATGAAGATTCTCTGAATCCCTTGAGATGAGACAGGTAGAAGAGGGGAAGAAAACATTCTGGTTTTTATAGTTAATTTGTGATGTTCTTAAATCATGTCTTGCCCAAATCTCCTCTTTAACAGCTGTGCAAAATTCCAGATTACCAAGCAAGCAAGGGGAATTGATCACAATTCTGAGGCAAAGTAAGTAAGTGGCATCATGATGGAAAAAGTAGTAAGCTTGCTTGCTTACTTAGCATAATCAAATGTGCTTATTTAGCTACAGTTTACCAGCTCAGTATAACCATAGGTTCTATCTCCAGCCTATTTTAAAGTCTTTTTCTAACTTCTCAATTGATAAAGCCCCACGGCTGAAGACATGTTTGTTCAGAGGCTGCTCTGAGATTGGCCTCAGATTGTGCCTTACATTTCACGAGTTTTTTTTGGAAACATATGGAAGCACTAAAAGACTGCAGTGAGAAAACATAAGTTCTCTTAAATGAGAATCTGCTGCTCTAGCAGGCATATGCTACTGGATTTTATCCATCTTTTCCATATTGTGAAGGTAGAGTATGATGTTATTTTTGTAGTTTATCTTCTCCACTTTTATTCTTCTCTAGGCTTTCGGCACTTTATGTTGATGTGTCTGTTGGACATATGTTTGCCTTGCTCCTTGGTGTCAATCTTTGCACGTGAAGGCGACTGTTCTTCTGGAATCTCTTGGATCTGATTCTTTATGCAGTTTTTTTGCCTTTTCTTTCTCTCTTGCTAGTTTTCATGTCTTGGGAAAAGTCTCTTCACTGAACTACTTGAAGTATTTAGAGAGATTGTCTTTCAGTATCTTCCCAACAGAAACACCAAAGCTCTTTCTATAAGCCCCTCAAAACTGGTATACAGGTGAATCTCCACAGTTTGTTAAAGCAACCTGGGGAAGTTTCCCCTCAGTAAATACCTTCTGTAAAGCAGGATCCTAATTCTTCAGACTTGTCAAGCTAAAGTGAAAGCCACTGGACAGGCTGAGAGAGGAAGAGTGAATCTCCTGATAATCATATGTTTTCCAGTTTAGTTTCTATCATTATTCCTTGCATGTAAGCAGATCTATTTTCAAGCTAAGTGTGAATGAAGACTTACTGCTTCAAAATTATGGAGTGAGGGCCTCAGTATGGTTGTATTGTGTTCAGCAAAATAAGGCCACAAAGTTCTCTCAAAATTGGCCTATCTGTACATCTCAGATGCTAAGAATTACAGACAAAGAACATGGCTTATGTAGAATAAGAACTATGAACTAGTATTCAGACTGGAAGACTGAAAGCTCTGTTGCATACTAGATCATGACTTAGTTATTTCTTTTCTTTTTCGTCTAATGTGCTTTAAAGAAATTAAGTAGAAATACAATGGAAAGAGTATTTAGGAAGAAGGGGGCCACACATTTTTCTCTGATGTGTCTTTGTCAGATTACCTGTGAGATTTTTCTGGTATAATACCTATTGGAAGAAAATACTCTTTTTGGCCTGCAGCTTTTTGGATAGACCTAGGGCTTCAAATAGTATGTTCATCAAGATACTTTGAAAGGGTCTTCAGTAAAGACACTTGAGACAAGTCTTAAGTAATCTTCAGAGCAGTATTTCCCAAATGCTTCAAAGTGTATTTTGAAGGCTGAGTCATGTTATAGCTATGAGATATTCCGAATACTCGTGTACCTCAGCTGATAGTACTCATGTACTATCAATTGATATAATTGTTGATGCACTTTTTAGAGACTTTTGGGAGAGAAAAAGGGGATTTTTTTCATTACAGTATTTCTTTAGTTGATCCAGCTTCCTTCTACTTGTTTTCTATTATGTGGGCAGTTAGCCTTGACACTTTTTATTTTAAGAGTAATTTAAAATCTTCATGTAGTACAGGAGAAAGTGCAATGATGCAATACTCATGATACAAAGTTCTGATCCCTGATGATGTGTGTCTGCCTCGTATTTATTGGTAAATTGGAGTGAGTGTTCATTGGCTCCAAGCCCATAAAAATTGGAGGAGGAGTGGTTTTGAAGCCTCTGGGGACTGTGGCAGTTTAATCCATAGCTATATCAAGGGAATGTTTTAGGGATAGTTTTGTGTAGTAGAAAAGATACTTTTGTAATTCAAGGATCTGCAGAATACTGTCTAGAGCTAACTTGATTTATGTTGCTTTCTACTTAATTTCTCTGATGCTGTGGTTTGGTTCCTCTGTGTGTGTGTGTGTCCCCCCCCCCCCCCCCCCCCCCAAAGTTTCAAAGTAGCTTCCTAGTGCATGGAAGACAGTCCTGTTAAGTATTTGAAATTATGATGTGTGTTTCCCAAAAATAGAGTCAACTGAGCATTGCAGAGACTACGGTTATTTGAAGATTAACTTTCACTCTCTTTTATTCAGTTTTACAGAATTCAGATCTTTTTTTACTTCTCAAGAAAATGTTACCCTTTGTCTTTCAAAAAGTTCCTGATAGCAAGGAACTCTTCATGTAAGTAAATCACGTATTAGGCTATGATCATGTTGTGGTTATGGTTCTTTACCTGCATGAATGGCAGACAAGCATAGTGTTTACAAACTCTGGAGACCTGGAATGGACAGAATTCACAGATAGGGGTAGAAGGTACATGTGTAATTCAACATTATTCTTGTAATTTTCTTGAGGAATATCACAGAGGTGGCAAGACATAAACATGGGATTTAAATGCAAAGGAGATATGTGTCTGAGTTAAAACACAGTTTGGAAGAGAATGGAGTTACATTGAGAACTTTTGAGTTGAAAAGCCAGATAGATGATACAAAAGTTGTGCATAATAAGTATCTTGTCAACCAAAGGAAACATGTGAAAGTGCGTGATAGAATAAATTTGAATAAATCTGAAATCATGGATTTACCCTGTGATTAGCAGCAGAGATGCTGGAAAAAGATGTTAAATCATGCATGTAATCTACTGCTGAGAGAAGAAAACTAGTAACAAAACTCAAAGTCAGTGATGATGATAAGATTTTCAACAGGAAAATTCCTTTTCCAGCTAGACCAAGTCTAAAGTGGAGGAAAAACTGTCCTCCAATGGGAAAGGGCGCTTTTTCCTGATGTGCACAAGTGAGCAAAGCAATCTCACAAATTAGGTTCCTCCTGCCAGCATTTTGAAGTCTTTGAAGAAATACCCTTTGCATTGATGTGAAGGCTTTGAAGAAAGTCACCCTTAGCAATGTGATGTCTCTGAAGTAATGTAAATCATACATTAATAATTACAGGAAAGTTTCCATTTTATTGTAAACTTATTATTTTAAAAAGTCTCTCATCTATTTGAACCTGAGTTTTATGAAAGGATCAAGATCTGTCATTAACTGGGAAAAGTTCATCTATATAGTTGTGGCTGAAATAGGTCCTTGTGGCATTTTATTTGATATAGATGTTCCACATTAATAAAATGTAGAACTGATCTGTGATATAAACACAAGGGGTAGTACTATATCAGCAAAAAAGATCACTTCCTTGGTGAACCTAATGCTTTTGCTGATTCTGAGAGTTCACATTGAAAACTGGCTATTTCTTTTACTAACATGATCTAAAAGCTATTGGATATGGGCCTTCTTTTTTCTTGGCATTATGGTAACATCTAGTGATATAGGGGACCAGTTTCTTTGATATTTGTATACCATGAGACATGTCTTGTTCTGAGACTCCCGCAGAACAGACAAGAAGGTACAGTTTTCACTAATAGTAATCCTAATTGCAGAGACATCCCATGGCTCTGTCATGGACTGAGTGATTAAGAAACAGGATGGAACAGTAGAATGGAAATCTCCGTGTGGACATTTATTAGGTGCATTGGAAAGAGGAGTTTTACCCTGCATACACCCAGTACTCTACTTACTTGCTGAGAATAGTCATGCTACTTGGTCAGCAGAATGGAGCAGTACTTGTTACATAAATATGAGAACTAAAACCGCTATTACAACTTTACATAAGAATATTACAAAAGAACAGTTTATTAGTTCTTCCTCCATAGAGCCTGTGGATAAATGGATCATTCTTCTTAGCTTTAAAGGTTAATCAAAAAATCTTTAACTCTAGTCTGAGACTAATGTTTGCCTCCCAGTTGTGCTTTTTTACCCTACGTTAAAGACTGGTTGCCATTAGGACTGTTTTTTATAATCTGACCACATTACGTTTCAACCGTCTCTTTCGTAAAAGATGAACAATGGGTTATTTTTGTAACTGAACTCTTTGTTTTGTTACGTAGTTGGTGTAGATTATTTTCCTTATGCATATGTATCAATTTCATAGACATGCTATATCATAAGTATTCTCTTGGAATTATTCAGTGAATATTTTGTCTTTGTACAAGATGAAGAATGTTACGATTTTTATCTAATAACATGTATTTTATGGTTATGATGACTCTTTTCATAGCTACTTTAATTGTGTATATTATTTATTGAGACTGTCATATCTGAGTAAACAACATGAAATTGTGTCTGTGGCTTCCATGGAGGCAAAGATCTGCCTTTAATTTTTTTTTTTTTTTTTGGTTCAAATAAGCTCTTATGTGCTACGTACAACACTTTTGTGTTATAAAGTTATCCTAACTTTTAGGAATTATTGGGATATTTGCCTTGAGGGAACAGGAAAGCATGGTACGTTATATTATACAACTTGGAAGTCCTTTTTTTTTGTTTGTTTTGTGTTCTTTTGGTTTCGAGTGGGGTTTGAGTTTTTTGTTTGTTTGTTTGCAACTACTTTTTCTCCACTGTATTTACAAATAAGCTGGAAATAGATCCTTAGCTAGTGTAATTGCAATGCTTTTGGTCACTTCAGTGTGGCTGAAGGTTATCTGCTGTGATGGAATTATGGTCTTATGAAAGCACATAGGAAAACTCAAAGGGAAAATTATTTTATTATGGAAATTCTGATTCTGCTCCTTAGAGAGAAGCTAGCATACATGCTTAACTGGGTATAAGATTTTTTGTGTGGAGTCATCTATGCCCAATTCAATTAAAGCTTGATCTTTAAATTTGTAAATAGGAAATCCTGCTACATTCACCTTCCACACCCCTTAATGTTCTGCCAGCATGTGGTTTTATGTATATATTTGTACATTTTGCTTTAAAAACCAAAACAAAAACCAAAAATTACCCAGCTTTTTATTTGAAACCTTTGCGCTCAGTGTTGTTGAACCATTCTAAATTTGTCCTTAAAAGTGTTTCTTAAAAGATTTTTCAGTTATTGTGGCTTTCTATTTGTTTTAATTTTTAAAGATGATTTATGTCATTCCTCTGCAAATATATCAATTTGTCAGATAAAGGTTAAAAATTAGATACATTTTATTCATGTTAAAGTCACACCCAGCTTATTTAAAGGCAGCTTTGACTTGGAGTTGCAAGCCTGAGGATATTGATTTGAATTATGCATGACTGTCTGGTATGCAGTTCCATTAGCCTGCTGGATGGATAATGTAAACATGTTCAGAATTTTAAGTATCCTATATGAGCAGCAGGTTAAAAATAGAGCTGATAAGAGCATGTGTATCTGAAAAATCCAAATCTTGGAGAATGAAACTACAAAAGGTTCATCTCTTCAAGAGGCTGACTTCAGGTGTGATTTTCTTTTCTTTTGAAAATCCTCAGCCCAAACAAATGCAGCTTATGTATATGACTTGAACAGGTGACATGATTGCTGTTGTTTACTGCAAAGAGTTGGCATCTGCACCAGGAAACACACTTGTAACTGAAAGGTCAGGGCCAGCTCTGCATCTTTTGGCAAAAAAGAGGGGCAGTGTCTGTTCTTGTTTAAATTGGTCAGACTAATTTCTTCATATCTTCAAGGAATCGTGTTTAGAATGTTGCTAGATTTTGCTCAGGCTTTCTGTGGCTTCCAGTATCTCATAGTTCCTGTTTTTGTTATATCTGATCTGTTTGGTTATCCCTGTATTGTAGCAGATTTAGTTTGGTAGTATGTGTAATGGCTTCTGAAACTTTGTTTTTAAACCCTCAGCACTAAAGCCACTGTGGTGTTAAGGTTTAAAACAGATGGTATCTTTTTAGAATTTTGTCCAAGTACCTGTGAATTTTAATAGAAAAAAAGACAGCTCTGAAATGAAAAGTACAATGCCATCTATGTTACCTTTTATTAAGATTTATTATACGTTGAAGTGTTTCTTGCATGTAGCAAGAATATGTAGCATTTGTGACAATTTGAGTTGAGTGAAAATCAGAAAAGTCGGTTGCACTTATTTTCAAGGTTTGATGGATACAAAACAGAAAACTAGTGTAATTTTGCATCAATTTGTAACTACCTTCTCAAAACTATTTTGCGTGGAATGCTTCATATTTGGCTATGTTAAATTCTGTACATAATGCCAGAATGGAACTATTTTTAGATTGAGAATAATGAGAGAGAACAATGATGTATTTTCCCCAGACTTTACAGTGTTTATTTGCTTACATCTTAGTATAGAAATAATCACATGAAAATTTGCAAGTTAATGTATGACTTAAAAGCTCTTGAAGATTAAGTTGATTGTACTGCTCTGATATCTTTTTTTCTTTTCCTGTCAAATCTTGGGTCATGAATTGTATGTCCACACAAAATTTGGCCAATAGATAAATCTTGAGTATACCTGGTAAAATTTGAAAAGGTGTTTTGAGTTGATGGTCATTTTCCTTTTGTAACTGAGGAATAATTAATCTGTTAACTGACTAGTTAACTGCTCTCCTTCAGAGAAACTCCTCATCCTGTTTGATAATGGCTGTTGTCTTTGACTGTTTTCAGAGCAAAATTCCTTTTACTGGCAGTGAGAACCACTGCTCTGAATCATCTGCTTTTCCTGGTGCCATTTCCTTCCTGTTAACAAGAAGGGGCTTTAAAAGAAGAAAATCTTTGGAAATAAAAACAGTAGTTGTCATTAGTGTTAAAGGCAATCTGTTAGCCTCAGAGGTGTAGGAAACAACAGTGGCAACTTCCAGACAACTTTGAGATTCTGCTAAGGAAGAACTTAAGAACCCTTTTTATGAAGGATGGTAACAATGGTAGTTATTTATTAAAAAACGCTAGTTTGCACTTTAGCTCTTCTCAGAGAGGAATGGGGGATCTCTTGTGTGCTTTTATGCACAGTGCAGATAATCCAGGAGAATATTATACAGAAGAGAAATGATAGCATGTGTAAAGGTGAATGTAATGGCAGGAGTACAGAGCCATTGTGTAAATATCTCCACTGTTCCAGATGTGCTTTTTTTTTGTGAGTGGTTCCACCATTAAACTACAGAACTAGTAATATTTTGATAATACAGATGTCTTACCATAAATACCACAATGTAGCAGTCAGTTTTGAGTTCCTTTTCATTGTTCCCTAGCTTTCAGTTACTTTTTTAAAAGAAATTTTCAGGAAAAAAATAAAAAAAGTGAGATTTAATTCTAGTTGAATGTTCCATCCATGTCCATTATGTGGATGTTTTTTGTCCCCAAAAGAAAGTATCATAATCTGAGACAGAACAAAGTTAAATTTAGAAGTTAAAATAAATGCATCTTAGGAAATCTATGCAAATATAAGTCTAACCTACAATGACACTGTTAGAAAAATGAAAATATTTAATACGTCTTTTAGTTCATATGTGCTTGTGGAAAACTTATCAGAATGATACAGTTATTTCATAATGTTAGTACAAACAAGGGTAAGAATCTGGTTTTTATGCTTCAGTGCCTCTGGCTTAGATATAATGCTTCAAAATCTCTGTATTTTAAAGCAAGGCTGAGCTTGTGGATATGAACAACTCGGATTAAGTTTTTTGTCGAGTGTTTTGCTGTGATACTTGGGGAAGTTTAGATAATTGAGGAAAAGGGGCAAGAGCAGCATTTGCCTACCCATTTTTCTCTGGCTCCCTAGCTCTTAGTTGTCTTTGTGGCACTCATTTATGTAGCTGATGTCTTTCCAATGATTTAATGCATTGAAAGTTGGGAGAGGGTTCTGAACAAGTCTATACTGAGTTCATATTACAATAATTTATTTTTCCTTCTGGTTATTCCCCTTTACCTCTGATACATTAATTCAGATTATGTTAGTATCAGCATTTGGTTTTCGAATCCTCTGTAAGTTTTGCTGTCTGAGTGGGAGAGAGTCTTTTGTTTTTAAGAAGAGGTCAGAATACAGAAACATAATGGGAAAATCAGTTTATTAACTGCCCTCTTCTTCGCTGATTAGTACAAATTATTTCCAGCTTGTTGGAATGCAAATTGCATTTGAAAATTCCCATCATAAATTGCTATAAAGAGGCCTAACAATCTCTGTTTAAGGGATTTTTATTTACTATAGTTTATGCATAATCTCAGACTTGCATACAATGTTTCTGCAACTCCTTTCTGAAATGCTTGCTTGAAATTTGCTGCATTTTACATCTTCAGTGAGTATACTGATATAGAAACACTTAAGCTCTGTCAACTCATAATAAATAGCAAACTCAGAATTTTAACACTGTTTCAGGGTTGATCAGATTAAATTGTTTTATGTCTGCACCTTTTTTCTTTTTGTTTTCCTTGAGCAAAAGTACTAGATTTCAGGTAGAAAAGAACCTGCTTGTTTATTTCACGACAAATGTTAGTATATGGCATACCTCAATTTTCTGAGGGGGTTGGAGGGGTAGAGAAACACTTCCAAGGGGTTAGATATTCATCCTGTATAGATGGCTCAGATTCCTACTGTGTCAGTTTTCTGGTGTTTGATAAGGCACACAAAGCAGTTGTGGGAGAAAGCATATCACTTGTATCCATGGTAACTCGAAAGATACTTCGGAACTCAAAAGGATAGAAGAAGCCAGAGTAATAGGTCTCATTATAAGGGCAAAATACATAAAAGGTTCAGGCATATGCTTTTAATTAGTTGCCAAAAATAGCTAGAATCAGAGATGATGCAATGAAACAATAATTCTTAGTGTTAAAATGAGCAACATTTGAAATCTAAAGATGTGCTCAACTGAAAGGCTTTTATCTTACCATCTTACGGGTATTCTGTCCATGAATACTAATAGATTTGCTGTGGTTTCTTAATCATGCTTAGGACATGAGAGCGCACACTGATAAAAGCTAGTGCAAGTCTCATATGACTACGAGTTTTAGAAGTTCCATAGTGATGTTAATTCTCATGGTTGTGATGCAGCTTCTTATGAATAGCATGTGCAAAGCATTCTCTTATGTTTTACAAGTGCACTGCTGGAAAAATAAATGTAATGAGTACTTCTGTGTAGGGATAATAAAAAAAAAGATTGAAAATGCAGATTAGCTTGAGATCAAAGATACAGTATTTTTCACAATAAGTCACTTTAATTTTAAAATAGGAAGGTAAGCAATGGGGAAAAGTGTGAAAATGTAATACACAACTTGAATGGATGTCCTAGAATTGAATCCTGGAGAATGAAAATAGAACGACATGTGAACTACGAGGTACAGGATATTTGAATAACCGTTTTAATAGAAATATTTTAATACAGTGAATAATTTTAAAGTTTTCTATTTGAACAGCAGTGTTTGTAAGGAATCCATCTTGTATTGCAGTGCAATTCTCCACATTATTTCCTCTGTTGCTATAGAAACTAATTCTAGTGCAGCTGTGATCGCTTATCAAAATTCTAATGTTTCAATACCCATTTCTTATTTTGAGTTATTTAAATAGCCTTGTCTTACTTTGAATCAAACTGCACATTTCATCACTGCTGAATTGTTGACTGGTCAAAATGTTAATGCAGAGTGATAGCAAATGCTGGTGGTTTGTTTTTTTCTTTCTGCCATCTAAGCTATCATATTTATTGTTAAAGTTTGAATAACAAGCAAATTAAGGCTTTTTCACTTGATAAATTATAAAGATCAATATTTGCTGTCTAACATCAGCATTTTATAATGGATATTACTTCCTCAGTGTAATCTTAATTATATTTAATATTTCATAAACCTTAAATTGTTTGTTACTGATACGTGGCCATGAGGCGGGGGGTGTATGTATGTGTGTTTACATCTCTGTGTGTGTGTAAACTCTTGTTAGGATGTTCTTAACTTAAAAGTCTGTATCTTGGCATGCTCATTTTATCAAAGTAAAAATTTCAGTGATACGACATTGTCTAAAACTAGTCAGCCGCAAGGTATACTGCAGTAGAACATCACTGGTTAGCAAAGTATTCTGAATCTCTTTTGCTCCTTGTGATATTTGTTTCTTTGGAGTTGGGTTTGGGGGTTGGTTTTTTGTGGTGGTACTGGTGGTTTAGCTGGGGGGGTTGTTGGGTTTTTTTGTTTGTTTTTAACAATGAAAGTACTGTGCTGGTAGGTGTATGTATTTAATGCAGGATGCAGCAATGTAGCTAGGATATGCAGAGGAGCTATACTTGCCTGTGAATTGTTTAACTGCTGTATTATAGGAGGAGCTTTATAGATATTTGAGATACCTGTATTTGAGATGATCCCCATCCTTGATTATTGTAGTATACAATTGAGTTTTTCAATATGTATTGTAGAATCCGTGAATAATAGGTTGAAAAGGACCTGTGGAGGTCATCTACTCTGATCTCCTGATTGAAAGAGAGCTAACTTCAAAGTTAGACCAGGTTGCTCAGGGCCCTGGCCAGGAAGCTTTTAAAACCTTGGAGGCTGTTGAGTACACGGTCTCTCTGGGTCACCTCTTCCAGTCTATAGCCACTCTGATTTCAAAGTTTTTTCCTTATATTTAATCAGAATTTCTTTTGTTGCAATCTGCACGTATATCAGTTATATATGGGGTTTATAGATAGGTTAATAAAGTAGTTTGTTAATAAAGTAGTTTAAACTCTTAATGCTGAGATTTGAAAAAATTAGTGTTCTGGTTATGAACCATCTTAAATATCATTCTGCTGAGTATGTTTTCAATTGTAATGTTAAGACTGAAAATCTTCACTGACACAAAACTGTGAGAAAGGGTGGGATGGTAATAGGTGTGGAGACGTATGTTGTATACTTTCTGATGTTGTAGCAAAGCTACTGAAATGTTCCAGTAGTACTTTTCAAGATAATCACTGACTTTCTAATGAGTGTACACTAATTTCATGTAGAGTGAAATAAATAATTTTCAACTTTGAAATTATCATACAAACATTTTGCAGCTGTGGTTGTCAGACTGATTACTAATTAACTGCTGTGCACCACCTTTAAGTCTCTTATTCAACAAGCAGCATCAAACAGTAATTTCAAATTAGGTATATAAATTTTTGCTAGTATAAGACAGGTTCATGAGGAACAAATTTTGATGGTTTTCCATGTTTTTACTCTCTTACAATGGCTAATAAGTTTAATATTGTAGATACAACACCATGTTCACAAAAACACAATTTACCAGTTAGTGTTTTGGGAAGTTAAATGGGTTGAGAATGATATGCTGCATTCTCACCCTTTATTGTTCAGCGTTATTGTTTCTTTGGGTGGATGACAGGAAAGAACAGTTCCTCTCCTACTGTTTGTTGAGGGCTGAAGCATCATTCTGTAGACCTCATGAGCCCTCTGTACGCAATATGCAGCTTGGCCATTGTCCTCTGATCCTCATAAGTTCTTGCATAGCTTTTATGACTGGTGCTATGGTTGAATGAAAATATCTTCACCAGCCAGGCTCATATTCATCTAGTCCTGTCAAAATGCAGAAAATTACCTGGTTTGTGAATTATATGACCACTGGGGAAACATAGCAACAACTATATCGTATATTACATATAAGCCTAGTAGAGCAGATTGTCTGTGACAGTGGGAGGTCTCAGAAGCACCACAAAGAAGTGCAAGAAATTTAGTTTTGAGTAATTGTGTTTCTTTATGCCCGGAAGAACTTGTTTGAGGCCTTGCTGGAGTGAGTGGAACAGACTGACATGCTCCCTGCTGCTTCATTTGTGCCTTTTCTCTGAACTCGTAGCCCTCTTCCTGGGTGTGTGAAGGAGATGCCTTGGTTTTGAAGCATACCCATTTCTTGTGATTTCACAGTGTCTATTTTGCCTTTCTTTTTCTGGACAGTTGGCCCCAAAACTGGTACTAGTGCCATTATTCCTAAGCATACTTTCTACAGGCAATAAGATCTAAAAGGTTTTAGAGTAGTTCTTGAGCATATATAGGCAATTTTCTTCTATTTTTGACCTATTAGGTACTCCTGTAAATTGAGGTCATTCTTGATTTTTTTCTGGGTTTTCGCTGCTTTTTATTTGTAAAGTTATGAGAGATGTTTCAAAAGAAAAAAAAATCTGAATTTTCTAGATTTCTTTTTACAGGAATACTCTAATATACTTCAGGAAGTACAGTCTATTTTACTAAGACAAGTCAGTGAGCCAGTGTGTCAAGGAAAGAAGGGGAAAAAACCGCCTGAATAGATGAGAGAAGTCGAGGTCCTTTTGGAATCTCAGGATCTGAATACATAATTACCACTGTCTTCCCCACTCAAAAGGAAAAACAATAATAACTTTAAAATATAAATATAAAAATAAATGCTTATTCTGGGAAACATCTTGCTTCTCCTGGAATGTAACTAGCTGTATTCTCTAGGTTGTGCAGATGTTCACCTACAAATATAGATATTCCCACCCATCAGACATCACTGATTTCTCTCTTATCTCTTTGCTCTGTTGACATTGCTTTTTTCTCAGATCTGAACCACTTTTCTGCATGTCATGTGTTGTTTTATTTTCCCCATTCCTTCACCTTTCTTCCTTTGTCATTTTTGCTTTATTTCAGCTGTTTGTAATTTTTCATTCCAGTTTGCATCTTGTCTGTTCTTTATTCCTCTCTTTGCTCTCTTTCTCATTTTCTCTACAGATCTACTAAACTTCTCTCCCTTAATTTCTTTCTTTCATTTACCAACAGCCTATCACTTTTTCCTGAATCGTTGCACCTACTTCCTCCTTTTGCCTTTTCTTTTTTTTCCCTTCTTCGCTTTACTTTTGTCCCCACCCTAATGTATTTTTTTGTTTTCTCTTCCTTCTCTTCCACTGCAGAGCTGATGATAATGGAAAATTCTGTGGGGGTATATCTCTTAAGAAGCTAGTGGCTTGGAGGTTTCCACGTTGTTGGTGGTACACAATTCAGGTGAATTTTAGATTAATAATAATTTACAAGCCTTTTAAAGTAAAAATAAAAAATAAAACACGGAGGAAATGGCTAGGGTACTAGTCTTAAAAGACTTGGTTTCAGTTCCACACTTCATTGGAAGCTTTCTGTGATTACGAGCACTTCTGAGCTAGATTCACAGCAGTCTTTACCTCTTATTTAAACCTGTACTTTAGTTCTCCATCTGTAGAATGCCAAACATGTTAAATTCTACTATTACAGTAATATTAATATTCACCATAATATATATTTCACTTTATATTAACAGTTACGAGGTACCCAAATTGGTTTCATATAGATATCTTAAGTAGGTGGGCAGAAAATTTAACTTATGCCCTACTGAAACTGTTCATGCAGAATCATTGTAGTGCTGCTCTGTGTTAGTGACTCGCTCCAACAGAGTATCCTTTGCACTCAAAATTGCTATGAAAATAAGGCAAAGGAATCAAAGCAAACTTTGTGTTCCTATTCTGGAAGCAGTTCTTGATGGAAAATATCTTTCCTAGTTCGTTTTCACCAGTTAGGGTAGTAATATAGAGAGCTAAGGGAAGTTGACATAATTTTTTGAAAAAAATTACAAAATGCGGCTACCAAGGTGAAGCTGCTTTTAAGAAAGCATGCAGTTATTGCATTTTAAGTTGCATAAAGAGTTCTCACTAAAGGAAGTAGCTGTATCTTATTTAAAATAAAAGTATGGAAAAAGCAATCATGGAATTCTGGTGATTAAGGAATACGTCTTAAGTGTGGTATATACTGCTGAATGGATCTTGTTTACATCATCAAATAAATAATTATTGAGATCTTAGAGGGGGTTTCTGTATCACTTAGAAAACTTTATATTCTTTTTCTTGTCAAATAAAAAAAATGAAAGTCCCTGAAATGAGCTGCAAAAATATTAAAATGTTCAAGAAGATGATACACATAACACATTAATCTTGCTTTCTAATCACGCTTTCTTTCCTCATTTGAAACCAAATAGAATGAGAGCAGGAATAGTACAGCAATATTAACTGTGTGTTACAATACTTTACTGAGAATTGATTTTTAGACCTCTGTGGGATCTTTTTCACCTTTTCAGCACTTTATCGTGCTGCGCGACTCCTGTGCTTAATACTGCGTCTGTCATAGTATTAAAATGGACTGGAATTTGAACTATACTTTTAAGTGAAAATTGTACTCCAATGAAGTGTAGCAATGACAGAAAAATATTTTCTAAGCTCACATCCAGCTGCAGTGGTCCAGAGGTATGAGGGGATGCTAGTATGCACACACTGGTCAGAAAAGGGGATTTTCAGGGGCCTGAGATGGTTTACAGTGGGTGGAGTTTTCAAAGCTTTTAGCTGTTAAGCTCTGGATTTCTGTTATGCACCCATAAATGCTGGTGAGATAGCTGAATTCAGGTGAATTTTCACAGCGATGATAAAAGGCATTTCCTTGTCACCAAGACACTCTAAAGATTTCAAAGCCAGTTGTCAATCACCTTCAGCAAGCAGGACTTCTAGTGTATTTTAAAAGAGAAGGGAAAAAAATAGAAAAAGATTCTATGAATTAATTTAACCTTTTTTTTTTGGAAGTGATATTTTTCCAACGATTTCAATAACTTGGAAGAAAATTAACAGTGAACAGAGGTGCAAAGGAATATCTGTTCATTTATGAAGTTAACCAACCTAGTGATCTAAAAAATAGTGTAAAGGAAAGTTGGCTGCATATAAAAACAGTAAAAGTCAAGCCAGCATCTAAATGGAACAGAAAATAAGTTTGTATACCTGAGAAGTTGAATGAACATGTTTAGTACAGGTGCTTTACTGAAGGAGATGTAATTATGGAAGGAAAGGCAAACAATTTTACAATTTCAGTTCATAAAGGTCGCTGCTTCCAAAAAGCTTTAGAGTTGGATGTAGTCTGAGAAAAGATTTTTTTGAAGTCTCTTTTTAAAAGATTAAAAAGAAAAAATCTGGAAAGCTTTATTTACTGGTATTTGCATCAGTAAGAGATTAAAATATTGAACCAATAGGTTTGAGCAGTATTTGGATGTGTTTTGGACAGCTGGAAAGTATAAATACAGAACCTGGTAGCAGAACTCCTTCCTATTCAAATTAATAGAAATATTGTATAAGGAATCAGAGAATGATGCTTAAATTGAAAGAAAATGAATTCAAGAGATGCTAATGTATAATTTTCATTGAAAGACGACCAAAATATTTGGGAAGGAAACAAAAGAATGTCTTTGACAGTTAGTTCACTATAATGCTTTAATAATGTATTTATAGTTTAAATGTTCTAATCTGGGCTAATTTTGGAAAGAGAAAGCTTGGAATTTTTCACCCATGCAGTGCTTTTTGGTATTGCTCTGTAAAACAGAATGATAAATTCTTACAAATCAGAAGTGCTCTAATAAGTGCAGAAAAGAGCAAATTTCTTTTGTCAGTAAAAAACCCCAAGCTTAGCTCTGCAGGGTCATGATGTAAACAGACAAATAAAAAAAAATTACTATGTGAGTATAAGTAACTTCAATTGGTCTTAGACCTTTCCTGAGGAAGAAAATTGAAGCTTTAAGGACTGGACATAAAGACAATTCAGTAATTTTGGATTAGTTTTATTAAAAAACAAAAGAGAACCATTTTATGACATGAATGACCAGTAGAATTAGGCTTAGAAGGTGAGGGAAATGCAGTGCAAAGAACTTCATGTGACATCAGATGTAAATGGCAGCAACGCTGTTTTCATTTCCACAGGTCTGGGATTAAGCTCATAGTGTATGGAATTTTCTAAATATTAGGAAACAAAGGAGAACTATTTTTTACTGGGGGGGGGAACCCCATGCAAACAGATATGATTACTTTTTTTGTTTACTGGTGTATTGTTCAATGTAGAAAATAATTCAGCTGTGAATAAAAGTCTAAAATATGGCAAATACAAAAAGAAAGCTGGTAAAGAATCTTTCTTTATTGTCCATAATGACCACATACCGCTTCTATATCCCCCTTCTTTTAATTGAGACTTGTGCCATAACTCTTTTGGAAAAGAAATAGAATAATGCCAAGATAATTTGTTTTATTGTGAAATAATATGGGGTTTTTTCCTCACAAAGATGCATGTAATCTTTTCATTTTAAAGGAAGGAGAGCCCTGAGGTTTCACTCAATATTTCATGTTTGTATTTTATACTCCTCGTAATGTGGCGTAATTCAGTCAACCTAATATTTTGGATGGTAGAAAAGTTCAAACATGAAAATTCCATTTGGACTGTCTGTGCTGCATACCAGAAACCTCTAAGGGTATTTAATCATTCAGAATAAGAAAGGTTTCTTTAATTTTTAAACATGCATTTCATTTTATGTTTTATTTAAATTGTCTTAACATTTACATAGAACCCCTTGAAGGCTTGAAAACTTGAAATTTTTGTTAAATTAAAAAAATAATTAATTATGAAGCATAGTGTATGTGGAGATACATTAGAGGAAGAAAAGGTACTGTATGAGTATGAAGATAATCTGATCATTACAAAATATGACTTGCAAAAATTATTAATTTATGTAGTGATTATTTGTTTTAAAGGAACTGGAAACCAGATTCCCAAAGAAGTTTTGCGGTAATACTGCCTCCCACAATAGTATGAATATTTAAAGAAGTAACATATATGAGAAACTCCAAGTTGCAAAAGTGTGGTTAATTACTGCTTATGAGACAGGGGAATTAGAACCACAAGGATAGTTTCTTTTTTCCACGTTAAGAGATGCATGTTCGTGGAATTACTCAGGAAATGTGGGCTAAAGAAAGCTAGGTTTGTGCTGCTGCTGACAACCTTTTGGGAAAATTAATTAAGATAGCAAAGTCTAAATATTGTAAGCATGGAAAGGAACATCACCAGCTTCACGGTGAAATGTTGTACAGCCTAGCGTGGTCCACAAGGGACCAGGACAGAGAGGAGAAATGAGGAGCATCGGAAGTAGAAAGTGCAGATAGTAACTGAAAACCTAAAGAAAAAGCATTTCTTATTGTGAGTTCATGTGTCTTTAAACTGTGATTCCACTCAGAAAAATGACTGAAAAAGTTTGTGTATTTTCTCATAGTTATCAGTTTTATGTTCCAGGAATACTCATTTTGAGCATGGTAGCTGTGTCAGGTTTTACCAACAGTCCCTTGAAGTTGATGGCAAGAATATGTATTATTGCCCCTTGGCATTCAATCAGTCCCCTGTACAGAAACTTATGAAAACAGATTAACCTTCATTGTTTAACAAACAGTACTAAAAAGAAGGTAGTTATTTACTTCTGACTTAAATGTGCTAATGACAGTTTACATGTCGTAATTTCTGACTGTACCAGCAAAATGCTCATCTGCTTGTGTTTGTCAGTTATTTCGCTTATAGTTCTGGTTTCTTCAGGTGTTGAGCAAGGACTTTACTGTTACCACTATATGAGTGTTTTCCCAGCCCACTAAAGAAGGATGAAAATTTTAATTAAAGCAGTTAACCCTCAAAAGATAGAATATTCAGACCTGTCTATTCACAGCAATACAGTGAATTCTCAATTTAGAGTTTACTAAATATTTATTACTAAACAACTTAGTTTCACTCATGTTATGAGAGTGCAAAGTTATTTCACATATTTTGGGTGGAAAACTGGATGTGATATCTTCATTCTGTTATAACTTTGTTTTTGTCTTTCCTCTATTCTGGCATTTTCTGGCTGGTAGGTTTGTCAGGCTAAACCCAATTTGGTTTCTCTGTGATGATTCCTTTCTTCCAGGTTTGGGATATATGTTGGCTTGTTTTTCACCCTGTCTAAATGGGATGGTAATTTAATATGATCAATTTCATGGGGGGAATTGCCAAAATTTATCTTCTATCTGGTTTGAGAGCCAAAAGTTTCTTGGGAAAGTTGCATAGAAAAGACGCAATGATTAATTTTTTATTTTCACTGTAACCATTTGCTTGTGAAGAGTAACTCTTTAGCAGATGTCATTAGCTACATTCAGTGGACTTTGGAAGGTATTCTTTGGCTTTGTCACAGTATACAAGTATGCACAAGTGTAACAGTGTCTAAGTTTACAGCTTAGGTGAAGGTACGAGATATGTTATAGACAGTGGTTCTATATGTAAATATGCAAACACTTCAGAACATGCTTTCCTTTCAGCTCCAAATGTGTTTTTCCAATACAAGCAGCGCTAGGTCAGCCTGCATTAGCAGTAGTTTTTTTTTTATTTTAAACTTTGATACATATGCAAAATGCTGTTGACTGATTGTTGAAGTTTGTTATTACTTCTGGGTAATTTTTAAGGAAAATACCCAATATCAGATATTCAGTGTTGCTTTATTCACTTCTGTCTGTGATATCGTTTGTCTTTGCTATCGTCAGTCCTTAGAATGTCTTCATGTAATCCAAATTTGCAGTGTTTTTGGAGAGTTGTAACATGAAGTCATCATTCCATTGCATCATTTACTGCAGGGAGAGGGAAATCAATTTAAAATGAGACATTTTCACTTTAAAAATTCATTTGAAAACTTTGATTTCTTTTTATGTAGAGAAACCTTTTGTTCAAAACCAGTTTATGCCTGTTAAGACAGAGATGTCCTTAGATATTTAAACCCGGATATTTGTTTTAAAAATTTACGTGCTATTTCTGTTTGGTAAACTAAACTTTCAAAAATAAATAGTTAAAACTTGCCCCAGTGTTTCAGCTTTTTCTGAGATTTTTTTGAAACACAGATGGTTAATAAGAAATTTATTTTCTTCACTTCTTCCTCGCCTACATTAAAAGTACCTTTTCTGTCACACAGCCTGTGCAGTTTTCCCATAGGGACATATAATGGAGTTCGTCAAAGTGGAAAAAAAAAAAAGTGAGTCACACAGTCATTTATTTACTCATGTAAGACAATAATGGTGTTGATAGTTACCTGGACACACTTTCATTTCTTTAGCTTGTAGAAAAGCTGGGAGTTAAAAAATCTTTGCAGACTAGACTACAAGTGAAAAGAAAGAAATTAAGTCATAGCGACATGATGGTTACTCTCTCATTTAATGCTGTTTGTTGCCTTTTAGCAACAATGAGCAGAAATGTTGTTGGTCTAAAATTGCTAGAATATTTAATTATATAAATTAGGAAAAGGACGCCCTGTTTTCATGGTATAGAGGGTCAAAGAGTATGTATTTTTTTATTATGATCGAAATATCAGTTTAGCTTATAAAATTATGTCTATCTAGTTTCATGGGCACAAGTTATCTAATATAAAAAGAAAATAGTGCTTTCCAAGATCGCTCCATGTTTTGCAAATAAAGCTTTCTCACTGTTCCTGCATGGCAATTTCAAGATTCTGACTGTCCCACTTAACTCTCTCTCTTTCATATGTAAGGTTTTATGTGTATGACTATATGTTTTCGAGCATAGGATTCCCTGTCTGCTCTGTTTTTCTTTCCAGCCCTGTGGGACTGGAGCTTCAAGAGTTAGTGGCACTGGGCTAACAGCAGAAGACCTTTTGCATGAGTGCTGTTAGAGTAACTTGGAATCACTCTGAATGGTAGGCTGGCTCTGATCGGTTTAGCAGAGAAGAGAGGATTCCTGACAGTGGTGTCATGTGGTAGGAGTGCTTGGTGGTGTTTTAATTACTCATTTGCCTTAGCTGAAGCTAAGAGGAGTTCCATTAGGAGCGCAGTGAAATAGAGAAGGGCCCTGCATTCCCGTTACCTTTGAGGCTTCTGCCTATCTGTGCAATAGATATGCTCCATAGTGAGCTGTCCTGTCCCTCAGTTGCCCAGCTTTGGGGATCTGCAGTGCACATGGGCTCCCTTCTAGCCAACGTGTCTGGGTTTGCTTCCCATGGGCGGTGTGCACTGAAACCACCGTGGTTTGGGCTTACATCAAACGCCAGAAGCTGTGAAATGTTCCTGCATGCCACAGCCAGATACAGTCCAGACTTCCAAAGGAAGGGAGTACAAAAGGGAGCTTTTCACAAAGACTGTTTCCCAAGAGAGCCACGTTACTGTGTTTTCAGCCTTGTTCCATAAAGGGTAACTCTGTTTATATAATATGTTGAACAGCTGGTAATTATCTCTGAAGCAGTTAAAAGGTTGATGTACTTCGTGAGAATTTAGGACACAGGGCAATCCTGTATACAAAAGTTTGATGATGAAACTAAAATGTACTACCTTTGTCATGTGGGAAAGATCAGGTTTTTTTCTTAGATGGATCTGAAATCAAAGCTTATGCTCTTCTAATGTTAATACTTTCATTAGCGTCCTTGTTTGGTAGATTATTTTTTTTTTTTTTTGGTGAGTGAAAGGAGTATGTGTGACACCAGAAAACATTCTTGCTTTGAAATTTTTACGTGTAAGTTAATTCTATGAGTGAGGGGCATAGAAATCTTCATTAAAACTTCTACAGAAGATGTAAAAAAAATGTGATACAGGTTTTACCTATCCTTGGTATTCCTCTCATTTCAGCTACTGCACACCTTACTGTCTTTTCCCAACTCCAGTCAACTGTGAAATGCTGCGTAGTAAAATAAGAGATCAAAAATTGAAATGTAATTATTTTTAATTAACTTTATGTATCCATAGCCATGCATCCTGCATTTATTTTCTGAGGAGATGTATAACCACATTTCTATCTAGCTAGCTAATGTAAGTGTGAAGCAGAGATGGTCAGCATCAAGTATTCATCCCAAGCACAAGGTTGCTCATAGTCCTTTTTCCACTGTCTTCAGTGACTGGACCTAGTGTCTGACTTCTAGACACTGGGTACATACCCTTTAGCTGTCCTCAACAAGTAATAAAGAATCTGAGACACTGCTTCCCTTGTTAAATTCACCGGTGATCATAGTTCACCGTGTGAAAAGGCTTGTGTCTGCCTTTATTAGTACTTCATTTGTCTTCAGAGTTTAATTTAATATCTCCCTTGGTGAGCAACAGCATAGGAGGTGATCAGAAGTTTGATGTCATGGCTTTAGGGAGTGTATTTTGTTTCCATAATTGGTCTGCATTCCACCTGCACAGAATCTGACTTAAGATATCCAAAGGTTTTTGCAAGGTAAGCATCCCTGAAATTCAAGCTTAGAATTTTTGTCATGTCATATTTGTGCTATATTTATTTATATTTGGTTTACACGGTCCATTGTGACTATATATTTAATACTTTGCTTTTTTCCCCACATCTTTTTCATTTGAGAGACCATTTGTTTCCATTTTTAAGCAAATCTTTTTCAGTAGTATTTGTTACCTAATTTAAAATGTAAAGTAAAAAAAGACATTTATAGATTTTAAATACTCTGTCCAGATATTTGGACGTACCATTTTCTGCAGAACTGTTTCAATAGTAAATAATCAGAAAGTAAGTAAAGAATTTTCACTTATTCTCAGCGAACTGCATTCAGAGGATGAGAAGAACACCTCCACTAGATGAACTGCAGCCACCTCCGTACCAGGATGATAGTGGTTCTCCTCATCTTTCATGTACGCCTTCTGAAGTCGGAGACGGTAAATGTGAATTTTCCCAGTGTAGCAACAGTCCAAGATGTTCATATAAGTGCCCAAGCGAGGGAAGCACAGGACACGAAATAGAAAGCTTTCATAACAAAGGATACGAAGAGGATGTACCAAGTGACAGCACAGCTGTCCTTAGTCCAGAGGTAAGTGAAAACAGTTGAGTGCTCTGAAGTGTCATGCAGTGCAACCTTTTGGAGGTTGTTTTTTTCCCGAAAGATCAATGTACAGATGTGAACACTTATATTGCGGCTCATTCATTAAAAAAAAAGACAGTTTGTCAGAAAATATTACAATAGGATTTCAGATTGTTCTTTATAGTTATCTTTATGGCATCTTAACTTTCAAACAAGCTCCCAGTAAGAGTGAATTTTTTTTTTTAAACAAGTCAGGAAACTTCATAGCACTGTAAGGGCTGTAGTCAAAATTCTTTTTCTTCCACATAATTTTTCAAGCAACTCAAAGGAAATCTGTTTACACTTTTCAAACTGAACACCCAGTAATGTAAAATGTCTTTTATGAAAAAAATTATTACAAAGAATTTTTTTAAATTGTTGATGGTAGTATAGCGATTTGTTCCATTTAATTTTCCTTTTTTTCTGCTATAAACTGTAATAATATCTATTTATTTTTAGCATGAAGAAATAATCTTTTCTGACGTGTATTTCCTTGAAATGTCTGTAACAACCAGTTACTGCACTGATCTCTATGGATAAGTCTACATTAGTGATGTCATGTGCAGAAGAGGCTCTTTTTTGGTACAAATTTGTCTTTTGTCTCTACCTGAAGTTTTAAAGTGCATGTTAGGGAGCGCTGCTGATGTGCCAACAGCCGTTTCTGTCTTAGTAGACCTCTTGGTAAGTTGATGTTGCATACCGGGGGGGTTGGTGCAACATCTGGAAGGCCCAGCTGCTATGTGAATGCAAGGTTCTCCAGTAGCTAGCTGTCTGCATGTACCTGATGATCAGCTAGGACCACAATCTGTATGATCTTCATTGCTGGTGAAGACACAGTATGTAGATACAGTCCTTGAACCCTAAGAGACTGCAGCAAATCTAATCCTAGTTCTTCCCACTTTGTGTCAGACCAGTTATTAATGTAAGCATACCCAACAAGAAGTGAGAATACTGCCAACTTTTTATGGCCACTCAACAACCTGTAGAATGAAGCTTTCAGAGGAATGAATTCCCATAGCTCTGTAGCAGCCAGTTTAAAATAATAACGTAACATTTTTTTAATCCAAAAGTCTTTATTGTGGCATCGATTCATTTACATGAAGAAATGTATCTTTGATAATACTAAAATACACAGGAAATAATCTGTTTTACCTACTTGGAAAAACTTATATGAACAGTAGGTTCACCTGTACTTGTAAATACTGTGTTTCAGTATCACTATCAAACTAGCTGTTTTAACAACATAGGGGATCAATATTTTGTTCAAAATTTGAATTGACAATAAACAACTTCAAAATTAGATTTAAAATACAGTTTTAGAACTGATGCTGTTTACAGAAAGTTGAGAAAGTTTGTTCAAAACAGATGCATCCTACACAGTTCTAGTAAAATTATATTAATAAGGCCATGATAATTTTTGGCACATTCTTTGCTGGTGTCTCACCATGCTCTCAATTGCTAGCCAGCTCTTAAAGGAATATAATAGGTTAACTTAAAAATGTGCGTATACTCGCACAGAAATAAGGTAATTCTATTGCATAGCAAACGTGTGTGGATTTTAACTTGTGGGGCCTGGAAGAAGAGATCATAAATACAGCCTAACTTAATCTGAGCTCTGTCTGATTGGATCCTGGCTTTTGGCAGTATTGACCAGGTAGTCTTTTTGAGTTTTTCTTGGCTGCTAGTCAGCCATCTCCTCAGGCTTTTGGTGTTTAATTACCTTGTTTCTGAAATGAACAAAAAGATCATAGTCACTTTATGTTGCGTAGAGAAAGTCATATATTTCCATGCTAGATTTAATAATAGAATACAATAAATAAATTAAGCTTTTTTCTTCTTCTTCAGGATATGTCTGCTCGGGGATCATCTTCACAGCTTCCTAAACCTTTTGATCCTGAGCCAGTAGCTAAATATGGCACACTGGATGTGACTTTTGACTATGACTCACAGGAACAGAAGCTTTTGGTGACAGTGACAGCTGTCACAGACATTCCTACATACAGCAGGACAGGTGGAAGCTCGTGGCAAGTACACCTAGTTCTTCTCCCTATAAAGAAGCAGAGAGCAAAAACCAGCATCCAACGGGGACCGTGCCCTGTCTTCACCGAGACATTCAAATTTAATCACGTTGAGTCTGAAATGATTGGGAATTATGCAGTTCGCTTTAGACTGTACAGCGTACGTCGCATGAAAAAAGAGAGGATTGTGGGAGAAAAGATTTTTTACTTAACAAAATTGAATCTTCAAGGGAAGATGTCAGTGCCAGTGATACTGGAACCTTCTTACAGTCTGTCTGTGAGTATTAAATGAGGCAGAGTAAGAATGCAGTGATATACAGTGTCCTGAATTTTGTAAGAATAGCGTGTATATTTATAGAGTCATCACATCCACTCAATTTTTTTCAACAGTCATAGCGCCGTATTAGCACAACGGTAATTTCCTTAGAGATTCTGTAAGTACATTCACTTTTCACCTGCAAAAGCTGCCCATATTTTTCCTTTTAATTACTTAGAAATTTCCAGTCTATAAATAGGGATATAGTGGTGAATATATGTATATATGTATACATGCAAATACATATATATGCATTAATAGTATAATCTTTACTCTGCTACCCACAGCATTTCAATTAAAGAAAAAAGGGGGAGGGGAGAAAAAAAGCTATACTAGCGAGTGCCCTCCATCTGTTGCAATTAAATCTTGGTTGCAATAGGTGTTTTCCTTTCAAGAAAGAAAGATGGGAAAGAGGAATTTTGAGAGCACAAAGACATTTTTAATAACTTCAGCTTACAACCTTGTGAATAATTGATTTCTGGTTCAGTCTGAAGTGACAAATAGTGTGAAAAGTAGTTCAAACTGAAAAGGTTTTTTGTTTGCTGAGAAAGATCCCTACCTATCTGATGAACAAAATTTTCTGTCCCCCAAAATAATTTAACTTTAATATTTTTAATAAAGCAAAGCAATAGTAATTAAGGGTAAATTTAGGTATCACTACGAAAAACAACAGGAGATCACTGTATGGGTAGTGGTCAGTATCTCCTTTCCTTTTTTCATAAGTATTTAAGTATGCTTTTGTCCAGGAGAACATTTGTGGTGTTGTGATCAGGGCTTCCTAGACTAGGATTGCTTTAATGTTCATTGCTGAAGAGCTGCATATGTACTAAATAATGGACTTTTGGGGGAAAGAGAAGGTGATTTAGCAAGGGCATCCTTATTTGCACATTGTATGTGTTCTGTTTGTTTTTTTTTTTTTGCTTGGTTGGTTTTTTAAACTGCCAATAAAAAAAAAGGATGAGAAGGGAAAGAAAGAAAAAGATTTTTTTCAGGTGAAACAATGCAGCTAATTTGTTCTGCATTTTCAAAGAAGTTTGGATCAATTGAAATGGCATTTCTGTTGAACATGAGTATTACAAAAGATACTCAAAATAAAATGCCATTGTATTTAATGACTAAAAATATATTAATTAAAATTAGTAAAAGCTGAGACTAAAACTTGGATCTGATGGAGGATCAACTGACAATAGAACAGTTTTTTTTATGATTCCTTATTCCAAGGGTGAAGTGGTTCACTTACCTAGTGTGAACTTTCCTAATGCAGAGTTTGCTTGTTTCACAGCTAGGAAAAAAGCACCACATGAAACAAAACATTGAATATTCTAAATGTACTTGCTAAACTTTTGTGTGTTTTCAGTAGGTTCTAGTATAAAATTTACCAAAGTGAGTGAAAAAGGCCAATAAATGAGCCAGGCTTTTGATTGATTGGTATATCCTATATGTACATTGTTTATTCTTCTGTATTATGTTCTTGAGCTTTTGTGGCAGGGAAAGTAAAAACAAATTCCAGAAAGCATTGAAGATAAGATTGTTATTTATTTTCTCTGATGGTAAGGGATGCCATATCTGCATTTTACCCTCCTCCTTATTTTTTGGTGGGAAGGAGCAAGAATGAGGAATATTGGTAGGAAATGAAAGTATCTTTCAAAGTTTGTTGCTGTAATGGGGTTTAGGCAGATTTATCTTAGCCCTGCCTGTTACTGGAAAAGAGTCTTGATAGCTTGAATGAGGATCCATGTTTTTTTGGAACTACACAAATCAGTTTTTAAGCCTTTAAAAATTAATTACTATCTGAGTTTATAGGTATTTTTCTATTATTTATAGCTTATATCATATTTTTTCAGTGACTAGATCTATTATAGAATTTAACATATAGTTATTTTGCAAGAGTGTTAAAATTTATTGTGGTTTTAGGATGTATGACTGGAAGGGGGCGGCATCCTGAGTCACCTGAGTTCAAGCCCTTGTTATTGCAGACAGCCAGGTCATCCGGATCACAAATTTGTGAATTTTTATCTGAAAACATCAGGTTGTTTCATTTCCAACCTGAATTTCTTCATGGCCAATTTATAACCATTTGTTCTTATGCCAGTACGGTCCTTGAGCTTAATTAGTTCTTACCCTTCTCAGATGTTTGCCTCTGGGTCTATTTATATGCATTGGTTGTATTCCTTCTCAACTGTCCTTTTGCTAGAATAAACCAACAACAATCTTTTTTTCCAACTAATCATTAATGCCAGGCAGGAGTTATTTAACAGGAGAAGGCAAGTGTTGTTTCAATTTCGAGAGATCCAGCTGTTCGGGGGGGGTTTGTAATTATAAAATCCATGATGAGGTACATTGTAAATTCTGAATTAAATGTGTGCTGTTCAGCTGCAGAGTGTTTTGTTGCTGTGAAGTGTTTATATTTGACAGCTTTTTTTAGAAGATATTTCTTGGACACATGACAGTTGCCCTATTTTTTTCCACTGCTTCTCATTATATGGATTTTATATATTAAATATACCTTCTGTCACTGAAACTTCCTAATCCATTGAAACATCTATGCTAATCTCTTCTGCAGAAATGTATTTTATTTGCTTCTGTCTGTGCCTGATATTATATTTATGTATTTTATTAGTTAATCGTCTTCCTTCTGATTGTATGGGAACAGTTCATATCCTGTGAAGTTTAGCACTTTTTCAGGCATACCTTAAAGCTATTCACAAGGGAATCTGATTAAAGGTATACCAGCCTTTGAAACATAGTGGCATGCTCACATGAGCGAGCCTGCAACTCTCTTGGTTATCCCTAAAATGTGGATAAGTATGTGTTGTGAGTACCTCATACTAGTATGTTCCTTAAATAGGTTTCAAAGCTACATGTGGCTTCAAATTTACAAATATATTCACAAATTATCTTCACCCAAGATTTCACCCTACTCTTCACCTTCCTACGTTGCGTATAACATCTTGCATTAGCAGCTATTATCCACAGTCCTATTGCCATTTGTCTTTAACAGTGCTGCGTTGCTGCAGTTATCCCACATAACAGGGAATTCCTCCTCACACAGTATCCTCAGCCCTCTTATTTATCACACCCTTCCTTCCAAGTTCGGTGTATGTTTGAGTGAGAGAGAAGCAACAGAACCAATATGGGCTAGCCAGAGGGCAGTTGTTACTGTGATCTGAGACTGTCCCTTTCAGATTTAATAGAAAGTGGCCATTGCATCAAAAGTTAATAGCAGGGCTGTTCATTGTGGTTTTGTCTGGGTATAGTGTGCTTAGGAAGACCTTTGTTGATCCTTTTAGAGAAATTTTCCTTTTAGTCTACAATGGCAGAGAAATTTTTGTTCACCTGCCTTGGAGTTTAGAATCCATTGTGATGTTTATTTTTCTTCAAGAAATCCCTGTGGACCTGTTTTTAGTTGCTCTTCGTTCTTCTCAAGCAAAGAAATTTTCCTGACAGTGAACAACAGCCTCCAGTACGATGTGATTCTAAAAACATATAAGCAGTTTATTGAGTGAAATCTGTTTGGAAAAGATAAAAAAACAAGTGTAATCCCCTTCACCCTCCCATAGGTTGCTTTCTGATGTAGAATAACAACAAACAATCATGGTTTAGATTTTTTTTTTAATTGTTTTTGGAAGTACAGTTTTGATGACCAAAACACACCTCTTAATGCTAAGCAAATCTAGTAATTGTTCATTATGGATTGTCAATAACAAGATGTTTGCTGTGGAGAAGTAAATTTATTTTTCTTTCTTTCTTTCTATAACATTCTTCATTTCCAACATATTGAACTCCCAGATGTAATCTGTATAACAAAGAATGGATAGTGTAGACATTCATATGTGCTTAAAGGATTATTTCATGTATGCTTACTATAAATATCGAGAGTGTCCGAGAATTATTTTAATTATAATTTTTTTTGAGCGAAGGCATTTATGCATGCAGTATATAAAAATGCTCGCTCTTGCACACGCATGTGCATGCTCTCTCCCCTTTCAGGACGATGGTTGTCTAGTATACATTGATTTATGCGTTGTGCTTGAGGCATTTGTTCCATGTTGCCCTTTGTTTGACATACCTTCAGTATTCTTTCTAACAGATGTTATCGGTTTATAAACTCAGAAAAAAAGCTTTCAGAGTGGCATTTCTTTCTTGTGAATTCTTGGCCATTAGAGAGTTGAGCTTTCAGATTTTGGGCAAATCCTAATATTTTAGGCCTATTGGTGACTTCACTGCTATGTTCTTATGGCATGGTCTATTCAGGATTGTATTTTGAAGGCTAAATATTAAAACTTGTATGTATAAACATATCTTTATTAAATAGTAGCTACCAGTACGATACTTTAAAACAGCTAATGAAAAAATGACTAAGACTTGTCTAGAGGGGAAAAAAAAGACTCAAAAGATTTTGCTCATAGTATTTTATTTAACTAGAATTCTACCTAAAAGGATCAATTCCTCTGTGAAGCTGCATAAATGCTTTCAGTTAGCTTGTAAAAATTATGTCCATCAAAGTAAGGGGCAATTATCTTTAAACACTGAGCACATTCTTATCTTGGGAATAGCTTGCTGAATTCATTTGAGTTAGTGGTGTAAAACATGGAAGATCAGAATTAGTCCTTTGACACAATAAGAAAGATGACTCTTGCTATTTCTTTGAAGAAAATTATTAGCTGATTGGAAAATGGTGATCGTGTTACTGAGACAGCAGGAGAACTTGGCAGTACTTGGCAAATGAAGTGGACTCCCTGTTTTTGGCTGGTTGTGTAGGATTTCACACAGTATCAGCAAGCAGCAGCCGTTGTCTTCTCTCTGTCGTGGCTGCCTCACCTTGTGTGCCTTTGTGTGGTGTTCCCTGAGGACTGCTCGTGGCAGCTGGGAAGATTACCCATGGCGCTCGCTGCTCAGGTCTTCATCAGGGTATGGTGGCGGGAGGGGAGAACCCAAAGACAATTGTGGCCACTGTGCTCTAAAGCAAATGGTGTGTCTGCACTGTTCTGACAGATGCACATTTCAAGACCTCAAACAGAATCTGACTAGATACTAAGGACCTCACACTAGATAAGTTCAGTCATCACAGTTAAAAACTAATTGGCTTTCCAAATCAGTGCTATTTGCTCCTGATTTTTTTTCTTATGTAAATAGGTCTAATCATTCGTGGCAAATTTTGGCATATAATTAATCTATTCATCCAAGAAGGACTGGAGTAGGCATTGAGACTATGAGACTGTTTCAGTCCCATACAGAATAACCTTGATACTTAGATAACCTGGAACACTTTTAGATAGTTTTCAATAAATTCTTTTTTACAGTCACAACTTGTCTGAGGTGACTGCAGCCATTCTGTCATCTCAGGAGCAAAATGGTTGACCAGTTTCAACATATGCTGCTTGTTTTTGATAATTGATTACTGTTGTGGAGGATGATAGGATTATTGCTGTCACAGACTGAACAAGCCTTTCGAGCAAGCTATCCAGAAATGCTAGAATGTTTCCTCAACCTGTACAGAAATTCATATCCAGTTATTTGAATGAATCCAGAGTAAGAGGCAATAGTCCTTGCAACTTGCTTTAAACTGTATATATAACTAAATTCAGTACTTCAGCCCTTTCATGGGTTATTTGCTATCTCTACTGTGATCAAGAGCACAATCTTTGTCATCAGAATGCTCTCCCTTATACTATTGTAGGTGTGGGCCATATTGCTGTTATTTAGCCATTGGAAATCAAGTCCAAGATCAGTTCAGGAAGCTTTCCACAAAGCAACAATCGAGGTGTGTCATTCTGCCAAGTCTAGGCTAGCTAGGGTTGTGATTCCTGTCCTGTCAATAATTCAAAGAGTATAAAGCTTTTCCAAATGAAAAATCCTAATTCTCTGGAAACAAGCTTCTGACCTCTTATGAGGTTCTGAGAGCCCTTAGTTGAACATTGTATATCCACCACATTTCTCAATTAGTTTGCATTTCTAGCTTTTATTGCTGGACTTTTTTGCAAGATACAAGAAGAATAATGTAATTCTGGTTATTGCTGACAGTCATGGATAATAGAGGTAATAAAAATGCTATCAAAGTGGTACTTATATACCATTTCTGGGATATATTGACCAATGTGGACAGTCAAAGCATTCTGAATGTACATGCTGCTGCCATGGCAGAGTTAACAAAGTCCACCTGGTCTTCCGGTTTTCAGAGGTTAAAAAAAATGTCAGCATAACACCAGGGCTTTCTTCAACACATTAGCAAAACCAGAACTTGAATTTAACATTAACTTTCAACTACCTTGCTGATATCCAGATGGGAGGCAAGTTCCTACTTTGGTAACTACATCTATTACCATGACCCTGACTGTAGGATACTGGGAGAACTCTTTGAAGTCAGCAATGTAAAGAATTTCATCTATTTGTCAAAATCCTCAGTTGGTCATGTAGCCGGAATAAAGATTGTTTGTTGTCCCTCTGTCTTAATATCTGTGCACTGAGTAAAATAACAATTAAAAACTGGTATCTTTTGCCTTTAATCAATGAGTTGCTTGGAAAAAAGTTATTTACTCAGTTTGATTGCCCCACAGCCTTTGATATTTGGGTCAGCAAATAATGGAAACTATGTTTCAGACATGGTATTACTATTTTGAGTGTGTGATGATGCTTTTCAGTCTCTAAAACGCCCCCAGTCAAGTGACAGGCTGTGAATGACTGCTCTAGATTAGATCAAAGTAATGCTCTTGAGCAATACTTTTATTTCCTCAGAAAGCCAGTCCATCAGTGACAAGCATGTCTAGTTTTGATCATCTTTAAAAAAATAAAATGGGGGGAAAAATCCTCATCAATACATAAAGCTAGAACAATGAGAATTTCATCAGGTATCTCTGAGATTCTCAGACTCTCATTCTCTGTGGCATAAGTATGATCTTCCAACCTGGATTGCAATTTCAAAGAGCATTAAGGAAAACAATCATACTATAAAAACATACTATAAATTTCCCAGAAGTGGCTTTGTAGGAATTACAAGTCAAGATAATCAAGGTTGTCACTATCATGAAATTTCCCCTTTTGAAGACTACAAGCTGCTGCTTAAATCTTCTTCAAGTAAAACATTTTCAGTGGAGATATATTCTTTAACTTTTGAATCCAAGTGAAATTTCTGTTACCTTTGGAGATACTGAGTTTCCCAACTATTTTATTTTCTTACAGTTTGAATTCTTTCTTGTTTGCATGTATGTGTACACACAAACATCATCTTGCTTTTGTTACTGTCTTTCAAGGAAACAAGAAAAAGGAAAAACACAGAAACAGTCTTGTTCACGGGTTTGAGCACCCTTCAGCAAAAGCACGTGCAGTGTTTTCTTCCAATTTATTTTCATTGGGGGAAACCCTAATCAGAGACGTTGCAAAAACAGATGAAGTTATCTAGTCTGCAAATTTATAATTTATACGTTTATGGAACTTTTCATTTTAGTTTTTGGTATACTTACTGGGTGATTCTTCTTTCTTCTTGTGGGCTTTGCAGTATAGCGTAAGTGTTCTTCATTAGCATTCTTCATTTCAGGCTTGAGAATCTCCAGGTAATCACTTCTTTTGTATATTTAAGCAACCTGTATTTGGTATCAGATAAACATTTCTGTTCATAGGGGCCTGCCTTTAGCAAGGGATCCTTTTAGTCTTCCTATGTTAGCCTCTTGCCTTGCTTGGCCCTCATATTATCTGACCTTAAGCTGCATCTTTCACAGCTCCTGTCTTTCTGTTGGGCTTAATCATCTGTCAGCTGGCCCCAAGAGAATCCAGCTTATGTCTACCTCTTGCCCATCTTTGTGGTGTGTATGATAGCTCTAAGAACTGAAGCAGACCCCTTCCAACTGCAAACACCTGGTGATCCTCAGATCATGAGATTAAACGTGACCTGAACAAATCAAAAGGGGTACCACAAGCAGATTAAGTTAGAGCTGGGTGAACTGTTCATTGCAAATAGTTTAACTGACAAATGTGTTATACCCTTAATGTTGTGGATTTGTTCATTGTGAAAAATAATTGCATGAATGTTTATGCAATCAAATACTAGTCCACAGATTGACTACTCATAAATTATGCTTACTGTTTGATCACTGAATCTATTTCTCTTTTCCCAGTTTAAAAGAGTGTAATCAAGAGAGAAAACAGAAAAATGAAATTATTTGCCATTGATCTCCCCAGTGATCGTAGAGGGTAACTCCACCTGGACAGAACATTGTCATTTAAAGACATCTATGGTCTTGCAAGCTGTCCCACAGTAACATCTCCATGGTCTTAGAAGTTTGACAGGGAGTAAAGAGAAGAGATGTGAGTGAGTCTGGGTAGGAGCTGTTAGCATAGCTTCATCAGGAATGCAGGTAAAATGTCTGCATTTTGTGTCAGATGTTCTTAACTAAATTGCTTGCACAAACATCTAACAGCTTTTAGTGCTTGAATGTTTCTTTATGCTACATGTCTTATCTCAGAAAACAGAATTCAGTAATAAAAGGCCTCTTGCCTCTTTTCCTCCCGTCACCCGTGGCTGTATAAAAAGCTGGTAGACATTTGCAATGTAAAAACAGAGCACTTTTGTAAGTGCTGTAAATTCCATTGTACATTCATTTCCAATTGCGTCCGCAGCTGCTCAGGTTTGCTGTGCAAATTTCAGGCCCATTAAGTCTATGGAACAACTAGGTGACCTTTCGTAATGTGGCAAGGAAACCAAAGGTGTAATTTAAATGCAGACAAATAGAAGTTATAGAAAACTTAAAATGTTTCCCTTTCTGTAGAGAATGTTTTGTTCTGCAGAGCTGATCATTTTAAAAACTTTTAGACACAAAGTACTACTAGCAAATTTTCATGAAATATGAAAAACAACACAGAAATCTCGCTGTGAACTTGTTCAAAATCTTTCAGCAAAGTGGAATGTTGTTTTGCCATTATTAAGAATATATACATTTTATTTTGTCATTTTCATTTTATAACTAAATTATGGTATCATGAAGTTTGAAAGCAAACCTTATTTTAATAATACTGTATTCTCATTAGAAAACCCACAGAGGTTTTAATTTTTATTAAAATTAATTAATTTTTAATTACTTTAGAATTGAAATTTGTGTAGTATCTCATGTATCTAAGGTTTTATATCTCTGTACAGTATAGTATCTATGGTAAATTAAAGCTGTGCATAGAATTTTTAAGGTTTTAGTCCCTTGGCTGTAGTGAATGAAAGAATTATTTTTCATTTGATCTCCATTTTCCAGTGTTTCATCTGTGAGAAAACGATATGTTTTGAAAAATTCTGCATCCAGAAGTTTTTTTATCTTGAGAGTAAAAAGCAAGGTAGAGCAGAAGCTTTTGATGAGAAATGTGAATTTTATAATTTCAGATAATCTGATTTTCAACTGCATTAATAGTAGTTTAATAATCAAAGCAATTCAATATTTGATTTGAATACCATCGATGTTGAATGTATTTATCTGCTAAAGACTTTTAAATTGGAATTTTTGAATTGGAATTCCTGGTAATTTTTAAAGCATGCCATTCTATCCGAAATAAATATGTTTGTTTCCTAAAATCAAATTGCATAATGGAAATACTATTAGAATATTTCCTTTCATGTTTGTGATTTACGTTGACTTAATCTTAATACTGTAATGTGTTAAGTACATGAAGGAAAATGCACATTATACTTAATTGGAACATGCTTCAAGGAAACTATTAGGCAAAAAAAACCCCAAATAATTACCTGTCATAAATAACGATGCTTTCCTAAACTTGAATCTTTGTGATATGCTGAAAACTATATATTTTAACGTTTGCAAGTTCAGGCTATTAGTTTAAAGCAAGATACTGATAACTGTATGTTCTCTTAATTTTACTATACAGAACAGCCAGCTACAATAGGAATTGGAATTTCCTCCCCAATATGTTGTGAAGATAGGTAGCTTTGTATGATTTCAAAAGTACTGGTTTTCTGTAAAAAAAAAAAAAAAAAAACAAACGAACAAAAAAAAACCCAAAACCACCAAAAAAACCCAACTAGAACATCGAGATTGACACCATTTAAAATCAGGTATTTTTTAAAATCGCCAAAGCATCAGAATGACAATAGTATACAGTAAAGAAAGACATCTTTTTAAACAACAAAAAGGACCTTTTTTGGCACTTGCTTCTTCATTTAATTCTTATTTTGCAACATCTTTGCTATATTTTATTATTATTAATCTTAATAATCTTATTTCAAACATTTAATATTGTTTGGGGCATCATGTAGCACTTGGGTTCTACCTTTAGAAACAAAAAGTTGATACTTCCTGCAGGCATTAGTATACAGAAAGAGTATCAATTATTTAGCTTAAGGAACTGTTTTGAGTATTGTATTTTTGAGGACTTCCTTTTTTTCCAACTATGTCAACCTGCACAGTTCTTCCATGAGTTAGGGGAAACAGAAGCAGAAGGGATGAGGAACTGAGGCAAACATCTCCGCAAAAGCATCGAAGTGTCCAGTATAGCACGTAAGTGGGATTTAGATGCCAGAATTCAAAATTATAAAGCTCTCTTCTTTGATGTTCCTAATTATTTTACATCCCTCTGTTTGTGGGCTGAGTTCTTCAAGTGGTTTAAGTTCTGTTTCCCAGGAACGATCTCAATATTTTTTCAAAAGTATTTTAGCTTTGAAATGTGTTTTTATAAAGCAACTAGTGCTTGAGCCACTAATGAGGGATGTGGAGCCTCTAGGTTCAGTTTTCTCCTCCTCTCTGGCTCTCAGAGCAGAAGGAGGGGATGGGCTCCAGGCTAAGAGCTGGTCTGGAGCCTGTTTGGTGCCTGAGTGCTCTCATCACCTCAACAAGCTTTTGCCTCAAAGTGGAACAGCACTGGGCTGGTGATTAAGAGAGATGAACACTTCTATCTAAAATGCTGGAGACCTGGATTCAGTTCCCTCTTTTGCCTACTAGGATTCAAATTTCCTTCCCTAACCTCTCAGTTGTATTGGTATAGAAGTAGAAGAAAGTAACGTGCAAAAAAGTTCTTAAGAGATTAGTGGTATAACATTAACATTTAAAATTTGAGAGAGACATTTTGACAAGTAACATGCTGTGAATCAGATTTTTGTTGCTGAAGGATTGTCAGCAAGGTTTCATCTTTCCTGTGTATATTTTGAAAAGCCAAGGGAATCATATGTTCTTGTTTCGTAAGCCTACAGAGGCATGATTTTAACCTGTGCAATGAGGAAAATGAACTTTTAACTGCCCTCAGAGCATGGCCACATTATTCCCTGTGGTTAACTCCAGTTGGCTTAAGAGCAGAATTTATAAGCAGAACTTCAGGGTATAGAAAAATAACAGTAGGATATGAATATGTAAGTAACAAATATCCTGTTTCCATGGAATTATGGTGAAGGAAGACAAATAAATACATCTTAAATATATTATCATTGTTACAAATGGAGGGTTCTCTATGTTGTCAGAGAGCAGAGAAAAAGATGATTGAAAATACTTCTTGGGGTTCAGGTCTGACATCATGCATTGCATGTGTTCGCTTCCATTGGCACTAGGGAAAAAAAAGTATTCTTTTTTTGATTGCCAACTCTTGTGCAATAGGAACATGTGAAATGCAAATACCACTTAGTGGGAATGTTTTTATTACATATTTATTAAAAAGTTATGTATTTTCCCTAGATAATATATGCAAAGAAGTCATGAAGGGCAATAGTTTGGAGAATTAGTAATTAAGTTTTTGTAGAGTATAACTCATAGTACTCTTATAATTCAGTGAAAAGTAGCGATTCTTCTAAGCATTGATCGAATAAAATCTGCTTAACTTTGTAATAAAGTACTGTCCTGTGGTGTGTATGGGAAAGGTTTAGGTCCTTCGTGCAAAGCTCTGTGTTATAAAATCGAAAAACTGAACATTTGTAATTTACTGTATTAAGACAGACCTTTGAACCAAATATTTGGAATAGACTTTACCTAATGTTTTTTTCCTTGTCTTTACTGTTAATAATTTTTGTTATGGTGAAATTGACAAAAATAGGTTAGAGATTTAGCATTAATATCCTGGAGACAACCTCAAGAGAGACAGCTCCTTGCACTGTGGCCAGATCATCAATAGCTTGACGGTTCATCTAAGATTTTTACAACAGTACTTTACTAGTCCATTCCAGTGCTTCACTGACCTTGAAAGGCTTTTGCTATTATGGAACCTTAGTCCTTTTTTTCCCCTACTTATTAAAATACACGCAGTGTTTATAGAGGAAGATAAATAAACATAAACTTACGTAGACAGGTTATTTCAAATAAATAATAACTTTTGGTCTAAATATTATGTTTCCCACAGTGAAGCTACAGTATCAAAGTGGCCTACAGATAGATTGAATGCAGATATGTATGGAGATGAAAAGCATCTGGTAGCACTGTAATGTTGTCATGAGATGAAAGCTTCGTTGTAGCTAAGTTTATATTCATGTTGTACCAATTAGCAATTTCAGTGTTAATATTTTACAGTTTGGCACGGGATCATGAAGCTTATATTTTGAGCAGGTAAAAATCTAACTTCTTGCTTTTTTCTTGATGAGTTTATTAGCACTCTTCTTGAATTTTGACAATACAAACAGAAAAAAATCCGCTAAACAGAGACTTGAAAAACTCTTATTTTCAATTCTAGACCAGCTTATGGACTTAACACAAAGTTGGGTTACTTACCAACAGATGTGATTATCACAGAATACCTTACTTAAAACATGAATGGATTTCCACAATGTGAACAATAAACTCTGTGCTGCAGAAAATACTTCTGAAAAGACATCTAATAATACTCAGTATCCCTGATTTTGACTTTGTCCTGCAATGAAAAGTTTTTCTTCAGTTGTTGATCTGAGCCCTGTTGATCTCAACTATCTCTTTACTTTCCCTGACTCCTCCTGTTTCTTCTTCTCTTCCTCATAGGATCTTTCTGGTTTGTTGGTTTTTTGGTTGTGTTGTTTTTTTGTTTTGTTTTTTTTTTTCCCCAAAAAGAAAGCTGACAAAATAGAACCTCACCTTCCCCTTCTCATGTGTTTTAACTACTTGCCCCCAAATTCTCTGTTTTCTCCCTTACCATAGACACAGAAATTTTACTTTGGTTTATGTCATTTAACTCTGTTTTTGCTCAGTAACATCAGTCCGTCTTCTAATCTGCTTCACACCTCACTGCTTCATTTTTCTTCTTAATTTCTCACTTTCTTTTTTATTAGGATTTTTCAGTTCATAATTGAAAAGCAGAGTATTTTTTAAAATGTGTTTGGGTCAGCATGAAACAAAATTGAGTCTTATGTGAAATGGAAGACAAAATATTGTTTAGTTTGTTTCTTCAGTGAATTTGGTTGCTTTGTTTTAAGGTTTTTACACTTCTGTCACCACAACATTTTGTGGGAAGGAGACTTATAAGATACACTAAGGATTAAACAACATGCTTTTGTTTTGTTTCAAACCTGCCACCTGTCTTCAAACAACAGGCAAAATATTTTGGTTTCAAAAATATTGTAGCAAAACATTTAAGTTAGACCCTTTCTCCAGATTTTCATCAAGGCTGCATCTACCAATTCTTTATGTGCAACAGCTCTAAAGTACAGCCACTTAGTTGCACTTCCATCCATTTACAGATCTGAAGCATCACCTAGGTCTTCTCATCCCACTGTTCAGCTGGTGGGATCCTTTTCTCCGGCCCTGTCAAATGCAGTCTTGTCTTCTCACATCCACTCAGGATTCTGCTGTAAAGGAATTATATTTCTAGCCCATCCTTATGTAACTTTGTAGTACCACACGTTTCATTTTTCAGTTGTTTTCCCACTTCTCTATTATATCACACAGAAGCTATTTATCTTCCCTTTCAAGGTACTTCAGGACTCATTCCCTCTCAGTCATCACTCATTTACTGTTTACTATTTCTAGCATTCTAAACCTTATTCTGATACCCACTGTAATCAGTTTAACTCTGTCATAAACTGATTTAGACTGAGTCCCTATTAGAACATCAGGAAACTGTACAAATAAGTCACAATTAGGAAAAAGTGCCATCGTCACCTTCTCTCAGTACAGATGTCAAAGCCCTTTGATGGTTTGCCAGGGAGTGTTACCCAGCTGCTCGCTTTGTCTTATGTCTTTTTTTTTGTGGACTTGCAGCATGATCACAATCAAATTTGAGACCTAAGCTTTGAACAGTGTCAGGTTGACTGTGGTTAAGTTCTTGGCCCAACAAAATAATAAGATTAATAAGCACCATAGGGATAATGTGTTACAGTTTAAAACACCAGAAAACTTAAGTAATAGCTGCAGTTGTGACAGGCTGAGGCTTTCAAGTGTGCAGTGTGTACTGTGACTGCTGAATCAAGTCATCTTTCTTATAAACTTTCCATTTTACATTCTGTTGTTGAAGTTAGGAATCAAAAGTTTCCTGTTTTGTGAGTGCCAAGAACCAGAGAATGAATGTATACTTGTAATTCATTTTCAGCGATTTACAATTTGCAACCCATTTGAAATTTATTCTTGGAATTGAATAAAGAACTTTTGGAGAAATAACCAAAGATTTAAAATTCAGAATTTGCAGCTTGGGGGATGGAAGTCAAGAGAATTTTGTTGAGGTCCTTCTTTAGTGGTCAGAAGACATTTGCTAACAACAGTGAATGTTTATTAATGAAGAACTGGATTGCTACTTGAAACTTCTGCCAGACTTCTTGGAAATGTTCTATTGAGAAGAACTAGTTAAAATGTCAGTATGAAGGATATTATTTTAGGTTCATTAATTTCTACTTGTAGGTATCATGTCGTCTATAATTTGAGATTTTGTAATGCATTTGGGCTTTATATGTCAGATTAGGTTACTTGCTTTTAAAGTTAACTTTTATCTTGATGAGGATTTGTGCTATTTAGGTTTTAGGACTGATCTTGCACCCCTGTCAGCTGTTTCTGGAATTGATAGAGACATTTGGAATCTGGAAGAATCGACTTCACAAAACCATCATGACCCCTTGAAGGAGCGCTGCCAGAGACTCCTGAATGAGTCAAGCCATATTTGAAAAATCTGTGGATCCAATTTATGTTTTTTCTGAGAGGATCGTAAAGGGATGTACTGACAATTCAAAAGTCTCTTCCCAGCTACCAAGCAAATTGTCCTGCCATTGGCTAGGTTCCGTCCAGTTTCTTGTTTTCAGTGGTACAACTCAATGTGCCAGTGCATGAAATCAAGAAATGAAAGTAGGAACAACTATGGTATGATTAGCATTAGTCTAATTTTTTTTTTCTTAAGGCTAGTAATGAGGGCTAAAATGATAAAAATTAATATTAGAGGCTCCCATCAAAGATGTGACATGGTGAGAATGCATGAGAGATCTGAATTTTTTGGAAGCTTGCAGGGTGGAAAGTAAAGCATCACTTGCTGAGCCTTAGGATGGCAGGTGGAAAGTAAAGCATCACTTGCTGAGCCTTAGGATGGCATTCTTCCTTTCCCACCCAAGACAACGGGTCTATTGCAATTCTGTATCCCTGGATCAATTAAATTCCTTGTAAGCTAATTTATTTTAGAGTGCATTTTTCTATTTGCATGTGTTCTGTTATTTTGCTACTCATAAATTCTCAGTCTAGAGAATAACCTTTACAAAGGATGAATAAGAATTTCCTGCAGTTTATTATCTTCAGAGTTTCACTAGTGCTTTCCATTTTTGGAAAGTAAAAGATCCAAGGTTTAATGTTCTCCAGGGTGCTGACAAATTGTGTTACAGGTCTTATCTTAGCAATTGAAGTAACTAGGAACCATAAAGGCTGCTCTTCATCTTCTGCTGTTATTTCTTCTGAATTATGAAGCAACAGAAACACAAAATTAAGAATTATTTTAATTCCAGACTGCTTTAGTCTTTGTTACCTCTAACATGTGCAAACTGAGTATATATTAAGGATGTACATTTCTTACTGGGTGATTGAATGGAACTTCTGTTAATGTCAGTACGTTGCTTTCCTAATTTTCTATGCGTTATTCTAAAAAGCAACTTCCTAGTAACATCGTTGCATGAAATACATAGAACTTTTTATCTGTTTTATAGGGTTGTGACTCTCAAATGAGCATGTCAGAAGTGTCCTGCAGCGAAAGTACCTCCTCTTGTCAGTCTCTGGTACATGGCTCAGCTCCAGAAATCCTCATTGGCCTCCTTTATAACGCTACAACTGGAAGATTATCAGCAGAAGTGATAAAAGGCAGCCACTTCAAAAACTTGGCAGCGAACAGACCACCCAGTGAGTGAAAATCTTTTTTCATCCTAATGCTTCTGTGCTGGCGGGGCTCTCGGTAGCAAGGACTTCAATCCTATCATTTAGTCTTACCCAATCAAAATGAAATAGAGCAATCATCAACTAATCTGTTTCATGTTTTATATTTCTAGTCAGTTGGGAAATAGCAAAAATCTAAAATTCAAAATATTAATTGTAAGTTAACAAGAATGTTTTAATTTTTCATGATGACTGACTAATAAATTACCTTTATCATAATGATTAATTGCTAAATTAGTAATGCCTCACATCACAGGCCAAGAATAAAAAGTTGGTGTTTAAAGAGAAAGTACATGCCAGCTAATATTAATATAAACACTCTGAACAGTTACTCCTGTTCCTGGAGGGCTTGATACTGGAGTCTTTAATTGCTTATGTGCCTGTGTATATGTGGCAGTAATATATGTAACTTGGGAATGTCAGTGAAGACAATGGAGAAACAAATTGAGACCTTTGGCATATATACTGTGCAGAAGGAACGTTCGTCATCAGAAAGGATTTGAACTGTGTATTCAAGCATTTGTTCAGAAGTACATTTGTGTGAAATATCTGTGAACTTAATATACTTTTAAATTGGAGCCAGATGGAATGTCACACACACAGAATGTTTTTACTGTCTCTAATCCTTTGATATAGCTTGAGAAAGTTTGGTAATGAACTTTTAAAAAAAATTTTTTGATTGTTTTTTAGATTGAGTTTGATTTACATAAGTTGTAGCCAGACATACATACCCATTCCTCTTGATTTTGTCTGGAGGCTCAGGTTTTAGTCCCTCTTTCTGTTTCTTAATCCCCAGATTTGTATGGCACTAGCAGATTATCTGACACTACTAGATTACGTAGCAGGCTGCCAACATTTTATAAGTGGTTTGCACATCTCACTTTGTCTTCAGAGTTCAGGAAGTAAGCCAAACAACTTGAGACTGATGCTCTCCTTTTTCTTTCTTGACCCATGTTTTATTCCATTCATTAATTACATTTGGCTCAGCCTCGCTCTACTTTGCTTTCTCTGTACTTTTCACACTGATGGAGCCAGACTTTGTTAACATGGCCAGAGAAGGAAGGCGAAAGAAGAATCTCATACTTATATGTAATTAGGTAGCTGCACCAGAGCCGCCTATTTGGAGACAAAGCATAGAAATAGATGGAGAAAGCCAAGAAGGCCCAAGGACATGGGTGGGGGAAGGAATGAAGGGGAGAGAAGGGACCATGTGTTCCCTTAAAGCAAAAAATCAGTAGGTGGCTTATGCTTATCTTTCTGGAATCTCTAGAGAAAGCCAAGTTTTTCTTAATATTTAGAATATGCAAGTTAGATGGAGGTTCAGTACTTGTTTTGAAGACAGATATGTTCATTTGCTGGTATGTTAATTCCCAAAATGTGCTCTGTGGGCCAATGCTGTCTAGCTAACAATTGTGTAAGTCACCAGGGTCAAAAATCTGTTTCAGATTACAAGAAAGCAGCATAGAACATGGCATGTAGCCTTGTAATACCGTGTTCTGTCTAACCTTTTTGAAGGGAAGATCTTGTGTTACCTTTTGTCATCCCCTGTGAAGGATGATGGGAAGTTTTGATATTCATAATAATAATAGTCCAGTTCTGTTTAGGCAGATGTGGGTTTGGAGTTCTGTTGTTTCTACAAAGCTGGAAACTAATGCACTTTCTGGGTCTGATAGGACCGTGCACAGACTATTGTGGAATCCAGATTGTGGGCTGTTTTGTGCTATCCCTCTGCCCTCCCCCCCAGCAGTGGTAGCACCTTCTTGTAAGCTCCTGGACCCAGGTGCATATCACTGCCATTTCCTAACTCCCTGTCAACTGCATCGTGGTCACGTACCAGCCCCTCTCTGTGCCATCATTTCCACAAAATGAAAACTCTAAGGCTTGTAGGGTTGATGATGAAATGCTCTGATCAGATTTGTTGTTTGGACCATCAGTGGTCCAAAATCCTGAGAAGTGTTGCAAAGCACATGCATGGGTCAGTTTTCATTTAGGTCTTAAGAAACTATGACAGAAAGTGAAGCAATTGTTCTTTCCCACATGCAATCCTTCCTGTAGTCTAGGGGCTGTGAACCTATGCAATTTTTGTGAAATGCTTCTGCAGCAAATATGGATTGAGTCCTACATTTCTGCTTCTTGATAGTATATACTCATCTGCTGCGTATTTATATGTTGTATAGTAACTCATTTAGCAACTGAGCACAGGCAAATAGGCCAAATGCTACAGACAGTCACATTTGATGTTATAATGTGTCTTCATTTCTCTGTGTGACAGTTAATATTTTGTCTGAGAAAAAGGTGCCTCTTAGTATCCTTTAAAATTTTGTTGAAACAGGGTACAAGCTTTTGCACATTAAATGCATGTGTGTCTATGCATGCAAACACACATTAAATCCATAAATACATGGATTTTAACAAGGGAGATCTTTAGATTTTTAAATAGAGACCCATAGTTGAATTTCAGATGTAAGCATCCCTCAGCTATTTTTAGAGATTAGATCAGAGTCATTCTCATGCCCAAGTCCATCACTACTCAAGATCTAAAGTATTACAATCAAATATCTGTAATTATAAGAGCTAAGGGCAAAACTAGCTTAGTTTTCAGTTCAGTGATTTTTTCATTTTGTTGCTTTGAATACATGAAATATAACTACAGTGTGCAGTTTTTCTTAATATGCTGGAGTTTGCATGAAAAAGCATAAGGTTTGTTAAAAAGGCTACAGTGATTTTTACCCAGTCTTCTATAACCTAATCATTTGCATGATTCTTTCTATGTTTACTGTGCTTTAGAACCCAGTAGCTATTAGTGCTAAGATAACCCATTATGTAAGCGGTGTAATTTTTGTTAAAGATTACACAAAAACTGCACAAAATTTCCATTTCATTAAATTTTACCCAACAATCCTTTTGTTCAATCCTTTTTCTGATCTATGCTGCTAAGGTTTTGTGTTCTTCCACTCCAGTGAATAGTGTTTCCTCTTAAACTTTAACCTTTGATCCTCTCTCACCCAACTATTGACATCTGGTCATTATTTCTTTTACTGCTTTCCACCCCCTGTTGTCAGACGGACTGTTCTGTTGTCTAAAACACTTGATAGGTGGACAGGTTTATATAATCCGAGGTGAGTTCCTGTAGAAACTAATTGGATGTTGTCTTTTTCATGCAAAAGAGAACTTGCCAGCAGTAAAGTTATCCATGGCTGCCTACCATGTTGGTTTATAAAAGTATATCTTTATTTTTTGTGGCACTCTCTAATGCAAAAGTTGCATTTATCTCTGATTATGGATGTTGGGATTACAGTGTACCTGCAAAGTGAAAATATTCCATGTGTTTCTTTTTATGTAAACTCCAATCTTTTAATAATATTAACATGAATATGACAGGAATAAAGAATGAAAAAAGATTGTTTTATACAGTTTTATATTTCTTAGAATCAGTTATAACTTCGTGAAATGTGCATCCTTCTGCAGGAGCATGGCTTGGTGCTTCTAGTCAAATGAAAACAGAACTTTAAAAATAAAGGTTTATACCCAAATACTAACACCCAGTACGTGCCAACCACATTTACTTGCATCAGCTTCTTAAATGTATTTCCTAAGAGCACCATACAAGCTATGTTTTAAATAACCATATTGAATGATGCAAAAACTTATTTCTGTTTAAAGGGGTATTAAATTTATTCCTTCATGAATCTAGGAATTAAGAGGGGTTTTGTATTGTGTAAACTTCCACCTTGGAATGCACTTTGCTACATTTTGGTCTTCAAAATAAAATTGAAAAGCCCAAAGTGAGAACCACATCCATGCAGAGATTATTCTTAAGCATTTCATTCTGGCTGTTTTGATATCATCACTGCATATCAATGTTGGGGTTTTTTTTCCTCTTCATTAGTTGCCTTCATTCTCCTTTGTTTATTCTTACTCTCGGAAAATTCAGCGGTATGCTTTACAGTGTTGTGGCTAGTTGGGGCTTGCTAAGTGTTAATGCAATTTAAGTTTGTTTAGAACAAGAAAGGGGGGGTCAATGGGCAGAGGATTATGAGGTATACCTTTAACTTAACCCATTTACGTAGTACTGAAGCTAGTTGATTTGTTATTGTGTTTGTAATATTTTGCTTACCTGTCATCCTTTCATGTGTCTAAACTAAGCTGTGCTCAGTCAGCCTGGTATACACCATATCCTTGTGTCTTGTAAATATCTCATTTTCAAAAACTTTTGTTCAAAAATAAAACATTCCAAAATATGATTTATTTTGTAGATACATATGTTAAGTTAACACTGCTGAACTCGATGGGGCAGGAGATGTCCAAATGCAAAACTTCAATCCGCCGAGGACAGCCAAATCCGGTATACAAAGAAACCTTCGTTTTCCAAGTGGCACTGTTTCAGCTTTCAGATGTGACGCTCATACTGTCTGTATATAATAAGCGCAGCATGAAACGAAAAGAGATGATAGGGTGGATTTCCTTAGGTCTCAACAGCTCAGGAGAAGATGAACTCAATCACTGGACTGAAATGAAAGAATCTAAAGGACAGCAAGTATGTAGATGGCATACTTTACTAGAATCGTAATGGATGGTACAAAGCGCAGTCGTGGTTTTAAGGGAGTTTGGACTCTCAAGAAGATGATCATCCCTGGTCACAATCAGCAGATCTGTTGTGGAAGTAAAAAATGAAAATTGAGGTCAACATTCCATCATAAAGAATGCACAACATGCAAAATGGTGGGATTTAACATATAATCTTCACTTAGTGTCAGACACTGCCTTGGTGTCAGAGAAGCCTTGCTGTACACAGATACGTTAGCGGTCCCTCCCCCATCCACCTGATGCTGTATTTGTTTGGGTTTGTTTTGTGGTTTTCAATTCAGAAACATTTTATGTAAGGTTCTCCAAATTAATGTAAGCTCCTCCTTGTGTACTTTTTGTACTGCTTTAATACTGTAGCTTCTGACCTGCCTGCATTCAGATTAAAGGTCAATAATTTGCACTTTGAGAAAAAGTTAATGATCTGTAGAGCAAAAGGGAAGGAAAAAAACCACCAGTGGAGAACACTTAGTAATATAGCAAATATGAATATACTGTTCTTTTACACTGAGTTTCTTTCCAGGAGCTTAGTACAAGTAAGTTTTCGTTTTTTGATATGCAGTTGGTTTGAAAAATACTAGCGTTTGGGCATCAGGTGAATTTTGACATCAAACTAATGTTTCTTCAATCTGTGACAGGAACGAGCTCTATATATGGCATAAATTGGGTTTTTCCCTCTTGCCTGTACTTCTGCCTAATCCAAAGAGACCAGATCTTTAGTTTGGTCCCTTCCAAATCTCCTTAGACAGGTTGTACTGTAAAACTATGTAACTTTCTGTTGAAAGCACTTCCTGTATTCATGTATTCCAATGTAGGAAGCTCATAGAGCACGACTTTACTAAAATATATTTTCGTTAAACAAATTGATACAGATTTCCTTAAAATGTCGGTAGTTGGAAGTTAGGTTGAAAGACTACAAAGGAAGTGGCAGCAGTTGAACTACTCTGAGTGAACGCGAAATACCATGGCTTTGGTTGAAATAGGTATCCGTCTCTTCTGAGCTGTTTGGGGGATTACCATATGGTGTTTGTTGGAAGTAGAGAGCAGACCAGGAGTTTTTACCTTTCTTCTTGGAGAAGAGAACATCAGTAAGTTATTTTTCTAGAGATTTGCCAGCAACTGAATTAGTGTTCGCACCCAAAATAGAAATTTACTTTGCTTATGTTCAGGTTGGGAAACACAGCTTTCTAACGACACAATTGAGAAGCTGCAGTATCACAAGAAAGTTTGTCATCAGATAAACACTTATGGCTTCCACCAAAATTAGGGAAATATCAGTGCTTCTGAGATTCCTATTTGTCCCAAATACTTGAACTGGAATCACGCTGATTTACTGACTACTGAATCTAATTCATATTACTGAAATTGTGGATTATTGAGTAAACATATTTTTAAAAAGCTTCCCAATTCAAACATTCTTTTTGCCTGTAATTGTAAGTTTCATTTACTTTTAATTGTTGCTGTATGGAAAGTAAGTGATATTTTTTCTTACAAATGATGTCTTACTAATGTGGGACCTCACTGACTGTTGTAGCACTTGGTGGGTAGAAAAGTGAAGTTTAGGATTTTATTGAGAGAATTAGTGGTAGCCTAGAGCATTCTCATTACGAGAAATGTCTTTCTCTTGAATTTCTTTATAATACCTTTGAACAATCCTGGCTTTAGGGTATACAGTCGAGTACAGTGAGACTGGAGACAGTGAGTATGCTATAATAAAGATATTTCACATGGTTCTAAAATTCTCACTGCTGTCTACTACTTAACAATTTCATTAAGTCCTTTTTAAAGGATATTGTAATTCCACTTCTTGGTTTATTTGGTGCCTTTTGAGGGGTTTATTTGCAGAGCCAGGCTTTCAGTTTTTATTAAAACATTGTTACAGGCCTTCCCCCCGCCCCGGTATTGCACTGCTGCTTCATTTACAGAAGCTTTATTTACTAAATACAAATAATGCAAAAACTTTCTTCAAACAGGAATGGTCTTGCAGTAATACAATACAAATTGTCTCTTCCAGTCCTTTTTGTTGCTCAGTTTGTGACATGTAATATTGAGTGTAGAATTTAATAAAAAATCAACATAAATTTTACATGCATAAGGAAAATGCTCAGATTTTCCCAATCCTTTCAACTTTCCATATAATAGAAACACTGACTTAGAAGCTGTTGAAAAGCAATTTTTCAATGGATGTGGAAGTGTTTTTCCTCATTCTGTTTGTGGGTATTTGGATGCTCTTTCCTAAAGCTGAAAGTTGTCTCTTGATGGTTGTCTCCTTGTACAGGTTTTGCTTTATAAAATAATGTACAGTATTTAACAGCAAGAACTGAGCAAATCAATTCCTGTGGAGAATATACTTAATGTCAGCATTGAACAAATGAAGAAGTCAGTTTGGAAGGTGCAGCAAATAACCTTTTACGGAATCAAACTAAACTGAACTGTGTCATGGTTTGGGTTTCTGTTTGTAGGTTCCATTGCTTCAGTTTTACATCTAACCATTCAGATTTCGAAGACACTGAAATCTTAATTTAGACAGAGCAGAGATGTATGGTAGTCTGTGTTGGGCACATTTGAGAAGAGGAATCTCTCTCTAGATCATGAGACTTTACCCAAGGTATCCAGGTCCAGTCTGTGCATCACAGAAATGAGGTTTGGCTTGCTTGGATTTATACTGGACAAAGGCTGGGAACTGAATGTATAAAGAGTGGAAGTGAATGTTTAATTTTGAGGCAGTAGAATATGGATTTGCCACGCAAAACCAGTCACACCAATAATTGGATTTGCCCTGGGATTTTTATGAATTAGTTATAGTATCAACAGCTGTCATGTTGTTTTTTCTTCCTAGATCCCATTCTTATGATTTGTAATTTGGTTTTTCTTATTGCTTTATGCAAACCTGTACTTTTGTATTTGCAGTCTGCCTTTAGATATTTTTTTTTAAAACCCCGCATAAGGGCTTATACATACGATGTGGTTTTGTGCATTCAGTTAGGTCTTAAGCATGGAACAGAATTTCTAAAGAACAAAGTATTGGAAACAAATTCAAGGTATTTGTTTCCTCAGAATTGTCTGTGCTTTTTTTTTTCAAAGGTTTTTGTTGTTTACCTTTGTTCAAAAGTACAGTAAGTTAAGAGTTTATCAAATTAATTACTTTTTCTGTGTGCCAGCATACCACATAGAGATTACAATTCTTGAATTGAATCTGTTTCCTGTCAGTGTAGCCTTAAATAATTATAGAACAGTGACGTTCTTACAGATTCTATTCTTGAAAATACTGCATCCTTCCTGAATATGATCTATTCAGCTTAACGTTTAGAACATCTCACAGAGGTCGTCTTAAAGTATTATAAATACGAAAAAGTTATTTAGTTCCTTTCTGTGGTAAGGGCAAGATTGTGAAGCGCAGTACAGGCAAGCATGAAATCACTGCGCAGAAGGGTGAGAGGCTGTACAGCGTCTGGAGGACATCGCTGTCTCCCACATACGTGGAGGCAAGGAGTCAGCAGAGCCATGCTTCTGTTCCCTGTTCAGCCGGGCGGCACAGGGAAGGAGGATAGTACTGGTAAGATTCAAAGCTTGGTCCCTGTGGTGCTGCCTCATGCTCAGGACTTAAGACATCCACATTGTAACCACACGGTGAGGTCTGACTGCAAAGGCAGAAGTTAGGCTGTAAGTTGTGCTGCTGGAGAAATATAATTTCTAAATCCTATTAAAATTCTCTAACCTCATTAATAATTAGATTTTAAAATATGGTGAGCCCTTGAAATGAATGTACATGCTGTTACTGGAGGTGAATGTTGTTATCAATTAAGAGAATGCTTGATCTGAAGACAGATTCTGTGGCATTTACTGTAGGAGATATTTTCACCTGTAAATTTTTGTTAATTCCTGATGGCAGGTGCAGTGCCAGCATCAGTACCTTCCCATTTTTCACACCTTTGGAGCAATTTTTTTTGTTGTTGTCTAAAATTAGTGTTTGTGTTACTGATTTATTCTCTTTTCTCCCTAATGACTTGCTCCTGCAAATTCCCCAGCACCCTGAGAAGCTCTCCAGGGCAGTCACTGGACCTTAGAAGTCAAGGGCACTCTGCACCCCTTACAATAAAGGTACTGGTGCAAAATTCCTGTGACCTGTCCAACTCCCTAAGATTTCTGAAATGCAAACCATCAGTTTTAATACAGCGATGCAGAAGAAGAAAGCTTTTGTTCTTTGAAGGAGACATTTTAATGTAAGAATTGAATACAGATCACTCTTACACATACAAGTTCTAACAAAAAGTCTGCAGTAAAATCAGAGAATGAGGTTTGAGGGGAAGACTTTTGGCCTGAGCTGTTCCAACCTGAAACTAACAGCAGAATGCCGTTTCATTTAACTGAGAGTTGCATTGAGCCCTTTACTTATTCATCACACTTTTCTGGAGGAAAAAAAGCTGGCCTGTGTAAAGCAGTCTTGAAAATTATGGCTTGTCACTTGTAAGGTGGACTGACTTCCTCCTGAAGCTGAATTCTCAGTAACACTCATTTAATTCTCCCACTGATGTGCATGCCTGCTCACTTTCAGGGTCAGGTCTACTCTCCTGTTGATGCCCATGGACTCCTCTCATTAGGATTAATGGCGAGAAGTGCGATAGGATCAGTAGGTTAGAGCAGTGATACAGCATGGCACCTGCAACACAATCAAATGTGATTTCAGTTGTGAATGGAAGTGAAAAAGCAAATGCCCCGATACTGTCACAAACTTGTTATTTAATGATTATCTCTTATTTTTGTTTCTTCTTTTCCTCAGCTTCTGAAATATTTTTAAAACTTTTAATATTAAAAATGTTACAGCGATCCCCAAACATCTTGATCATTTTAACTGGAACAATTCAGCAACGTTTATTGTTAGAACAAGCCATCAAGAATGTTCAGTATTTTGATCTATTTAACTCAACTGCCAGATTTTGTAGTGCATCGCAGCTGGATTTCAGACTACTTTGTTCTGATGGTAGTTTTTGAGGGGAAAGTCACAGGAGCGTTTACTTGTCAGTGAATCAACATCTGATGAAGAGATGTCATCTGAGAAGGGAGAGCATTAAAATAAGAGACGGCTTCGTACAGTGGCAGGAGACAGTGACTCAAATTCCACTCTTGAAGCCTTGTGGCCCTGGGAGGGCCCTACTCAGAGGAACCGTGTCACGTGAACTGTGGGGGTTTGTACATTGAAAACAGCACAGGTCTGTGTGGGCACCCCATGGCTTATAACCTAGTGTGTTTTACATATGTAAGCATGGTAGGTAGTGTTTATTTGCCTAGGGTGAGTAGGGCGAGTACCAACTGGCCTACAGTGACGTGGATTAGTTTAGCCTTAAGAACTTACCACTGCCCCTCCTTAAGTTCAAGCAGGGTTTCTTCCTTTCTGCAGACTATGCAGAAATCTTATGCACCCAATGTATCTGCTTATATTATGCCTACCTGAATACGGCACAATTACATTAATGCTAGCAAGCTTAATTCATGTGTAACATGGTGTGACTGAATTAATAAATTGGCCTCATATATGCTGGATCAGGTTTTGCTGTGTGGGCTTATGCTGGTATAATATAGAAGTAAGATCCTTATGCAGAGGAATGTGCCAGGGGTCAGGAAAGTGGGTATTATTGATCCTGTAGGAATGAAGACCAGGAAACAGCTGTGCCCAGAAAATGGGAAAGGCTAGCCTAATGGCAAGAAGAATTCATTCACTTCCTTGGAAGCATCTACTGGTAGAGCTGGTATAAAGCCTCCAAAAGCTGCCTGTCTTTGAGGACCCTACTCAGGAGAGCAGAAGTAGTAATACCATACCATTGAAGGAATACCTCATGGACATTCAGGGACGTAATTAATGTCATCCTTTTTTCTCTTATATCTGAGGACAGGAGTCTTGCCCATTGTATCAAGTTAATTTTTTTGCAGTGTTTTGCAAATCCTGTGGACATTCACTGCATGCTGAGGTCCAAAGTAGATTGCTTTATAACTTTTGGTTCTTTCCAAAGCATGAGTTTGAATGAATTTACAGAATTACCTATAGAAGCATTACGATAGCTTTGAGACGTAATCTCTAGGCTATCGCATAAGCAAGGAGCAGGGCTTTGAACAAGTTTTGATAGTAAATTTTGCAAATGGCTTATTATGACATTTTAAGACAATTTCTAAGCAGTTGAATGTATTAGGGAATACTTACAAAAAAGGAGATAGAGCAATGATCTTTTGTTATTATACAGCTAGTTTGCTGTCCTTTCCAGTAAACCACAAGGTTCATTAGTGCTCAGTACTGTTTCATTTATGGTAACTGTTTTTAATGTGATTTTCATGACAAAGTGTAATTAGTGAAGCCTTTTCTTCAATTTTTCCCTTTCTTTGCTTTTTTTAAGGAGAGATTTCTCCTTATATAGTATATATACTTTCTTACAGAGCTTTCTTACCTATTTTTATATGATGATTTAACAATGTAAAATTAAATGCTCTATGAGCAAGCTATATCACTGTTACACAATCTAAAGTGCTAATGTAATGACTAAGGGCCTGGACCTACTGCCTTTTACTCAGGTCCTGGTTTAGCCACACATCTTTCATGTTGTGTAGTACCATTCCCTATAGGGAGTTCCATCTGTTTCTCCGGGATGACTCCAAGAAAGGCGCTATTAACATGAATAACGGTGGTAAAACTGAGCCTCCTCTCCATTCTTAGTGGGACATCCGTCATGAGTAAAGGCTGCTGGCTCTGTCCCAAAAGTATAGTTGTAGATTATAGTTCCCTTGATCTTCAGTAATTTTGAACTTGTTTTCTGGTGACTATAAGCTAATAACTGATCTTAGTTAATACAAATATTGAATTGTGGAGTTATCAGCAAGATTATTAAAATGTTTCACATTTTAGCTCATTCTTTCGTTGGGATATAAGGAATTGGATTTGTGAAACATCATATTGCATAGAGATAGCACACATTCGCCGCATTTTTTAAAAGTGTATGAAATGTACGGTATGTAGCATTTTCTTGCAGACTTTTGTACTGCCTGTATGCCACCGATGCACTCGGTGCCTTCTTTCTTTTGTATAAATCTAATACGTAGAGAAACTAAAGTTACGGTGTGTAAGCAATGTCACTGCAACTGAAGAGATGTCTTAACCTGATTATTCCTAGTACAGGAGGTTTCAAATGGCAGTTCAGTTTTAATACAATGCATTTCTTTGAATTTGAAGTTTTCCCCTTTCCTTCCTCGCCCCCCCTTCCCAAGAAACCTCCTCATACGACTGTTTAATCGATTCCTGTGTCTGATGTAAGTCACACGATGTTAACCAAAGAACCAAGTCTGTTTCTAATTCTTTGGACAAATGACGTTTGGACTTGCTATTACTTAAAGACAGAAATGATATAATGGATCTCTTGGAACAAATATAAAATAGGCTTCTGTTAATGTGACTCACGGCTGAGAATTCAAGATACCTCTTTTCTGACTGGTTGTGCATTACTGTACCAGTAGCAAAGTGTTTGAGTTGTATTTCTTTGTGCACTTTAATCAAAATCCCATCACAAGCAAAAATATAAGTAAGTCAGTGCTGTCAAATTAGCTTGTTTTCACCATTTTGTACCTATACCTGAAGTGTGCAGCTTTGAGAACAGATTCAGCTTTTCTGTGTCTGAAGCCCTGATACTATATAGCTGTCTAGTGTATGCTGGTCTTACAGAAACAGACTCATGCTGCACTGTGTGTACATTTCCTACCGGTATCCCTTCATTGTATAATTTATGTAATATAACGCAGTTTTCAACTACTGTTTCAACTTGAAATTCCTTAAATTCCAGTGCATGTATAGCCTTAAACTTTTAAGACACCAAGCACAGTTTTAATGGGAATAGGTTGTATTTGCAAGTCCTGTTTGGCACAGAAGTCAGAGAATTATTTTTATATATCAATCAAAGATTGTAGAAAATGGGTATATTGCAGTCATGTTATCAACCATGCTCCTAATTATATGCATTTTAAAAAAAAAAAGGCATTTTTGCTGAAGTTTTTAGAGGTGAAATATCAGTGCTCATTTCCTTTCTTGAATTTGCTTATTTTGTTTGCATATTTTCATTTCTGTACAGAACCTCGGAGCCACTAACTAATGTCCGTGACTGAATTCACTCCTATTTTCAGAATTCCTTGAGCTGCTTTTCTTTTCTGCTATGTTTTTAAGTTGAATAAGCAGTAATTAAAATTCTCTAAAAAATTTTTTTTTTACGTTTTGACACTAACATAATTAGAGCAAATTACTATTTGCAACTGTTTAGGCAGTGTATTAAAGTCTTAGGACTTTGTTTGAAACTGTCATTACAATCTAGATGAAGACACACGTTTCATGGCATTTCGGTCCACAGCAGGTGAAAACAGGAGTTCTGGCGGTGAATGTGCAGATCTGCGTATTGGGTGTCAGACTGTAAATCCCCAGAGGGATTTATAATTAAGTGTCACATTGTATCTACAGTATCTCTAGTTGTGTGTGTTGTCAGGTACTTGTCATTTTGTTTTCTTTATTATTACCTAGCAAAAAACTACTTTTATCATTTTGTGCTACTGTATATTAATCTTGAGGGTTTCTGGTGTGCAAGATTAGTTTAATGTTGTCAGTTTTCTTTTTGTAAAAAAAGCTGGACTTTCAGCATACACATCCCATTACTATTCTGATTTTGGGGAGAGGCAGAATGCCACCAGCTGTTTTTAGTTATATTTACCTGTACAGCACAGGTAACTTTAATCCCATGTTAGTTTGATTAAAACTTGCTGTAGTATATTTTCTGTCGCAACATTAAAACAGTCATTTTTGCGTATCTGAAGCTTTGCAGCTGTGCATTTGTATTTTGTTTGCTCTCTCTATTTGTATTGATTACCTCTGTGAAATGTATTTTGTCAGTTTGAGGACTGGAGTGGGTATCCTTTGGTTATTTCAAAGTATTTTCTGTACGTGGAATCAGCTTTTTGCATGTGAACTTAATTGCTGGCAAGTATTTGAAAAAAAAAAAAGGAAAAATCAGTTTTAAAACCGGTTGTTGTCGTTTTCCTTTGGAGTTCATTAGATGGTAAACAAATTTAATAGAATTCACTGTTCAGAAGATAGTAACGCTTGGTCAACCATTTGAACTGCTGTCTGCATTCAAGAGAAGAAAAACTTTTATAATTTTGGCCAGCTAACTAATCCTAGTCCTTACACACTTTTTGGCTCTGTTCCAAATTTCCTAAGTTTCCCCAGTTCCCTTTCTGTTCCCTTTCAGAGTCGCTGTTGATGTCACGAATCTTCTACTTGGAGAATTTTAAATTAACCAGTGTGATAACGTTCCAACAAATATGACGTGTATACTGGCAAATAAAGACACACTCAGGTGATCATTCTGATTGACTTCATACGGTTTTCTTCTGGGGTCATCTGCGATTCCCTCTGCTTCTTTGTCCCACATATATTTCTCAGAAAAGATATCATCTAACCTATATATGTTGAACTTCCACTTTCTAAGGGATAAGTAGGCTGAAGTAATTGAGGTTTGATTTAAACATGAAAGAACACTTTCTGTAAGTAACGATTATAATTTTACTGCAACCCAGCTTAGATCTTCTCTTCTAGCTTCTCATGATTTTTGTGGTACATATTAGAAAAAAGCTTTCTGGGCTCTCATGGCAGCTCTGCTTTAGGATGTGCCTGAATATATGTATGTTTTAATACATGTTAGCATACATGAAAAAAAGAATTGTTACAACAATTAAAGCATTTTTTCCTGTCCTAAAGGTAGGAAGGCTTAGTGTAAGAAGCTTCTATCGTTTCTTCCCATTTCTGCAGATGAAAGGAGCATAGCCCAGTGATGCTTACCAGATGAAAGTGGAGAGAGGGGTGCATTTCTTTTGCTACATGATCCTGATCATCTGCACCCATCCTCATCATCTGTGCAAATCCTAGGACTTCTACAAATAAGATAACACGGTACTTGCTGCTGTTAAGGCTGGCATTTTCAAAAGGCTACAGACCTAAAAATAACTTGTCATTCCATATGGAGACTGGTACATCTTTGGTACTTGAGAAACTTCAAGAGGAGCACTTTGTTGTGTCCGTATTCTTTAGAAGATGTCACAAGGCACTTCGTACCCTTGTCTATCAGAAAAAAAAAAAAAGCTACAAATGTTTTTCTCCAGATTATAGGAGATCTATTAAAAGATGATGATATGAACTATTAGATATTGGTTTAAAAAGTGAGGATTTATGAAGCTGTGAAAACATGGCAAAATAAGTGAAATAGATACGTTATCTGTACGGTGATAGTTGGTCACCATTTATGAACAGCCATTTTCTACTCAAAGATCACAGAAAAAAGCTAATACACATGTGAATCAAATTCAGCTTTCAGCTGCATGTGTGGCACCTTTCAGTCACCCGTGTTTCATGCGTGTAGCTGAGCAGAATTGCGTGTAATGCTCATAGTTGTTAAGTAGTTTGTTGTGCAACAGGAATTGCTTCAGACAGGTAGAGCCAAGTTACATCACTTCTATGCAGATACAACTTTATCTGCCAAGGTTTTCTCTGAATAGTTCATGTGGCAAATTTGTCATTAGATGGTATTTAAAGTCACTTTGAAGTCACTAGTGACCTGTTTCCAAAAACTCCTGTGGGTTAGGGCTATTTAGCATTTTTCCTGCTGAACTTTGTAGCATGCATTTTCTTTCCCTAGTATTTTTGTTTTTACAGTCCAGCAGTGCAGTTCTAATTTAGTGTTTGATTCATATTAGACATTTCATTTGACTCGTAAATTACTCCCCCAAAATTAATGAGACAGTTACTAAGGCATTTTGTAACCTGCTAATCAGTTTGAGTAGCTATATTTCAGCGTAGGGATATGGAAAAACAGATTTGATCTTGTATCAGCATTAGGGATAGTAAGGTTAGGAGGAGGCAAAAAATGCGGAAATGAAATAAGCTCTTATCAAGTAAGAGCATGTAAAGCTGGGCTTTGGATAAATGATTTATTATTAAATTCAAAACCTAATAGGTTTGTGTGTTCAGAGTGTAGTTTACACTGGTTTGTTTTCCACTTAATTAGAAGCCTTACATTTCATCTTATTAATAATGAAAATCCTCTTGTCAAATTGTGTAAGATCATGTTGAACTAATATGTATATTTTAGAGGCAGAATAAAATCTCCCCTCATAGCCTTTCATATTATTTCATTGCATTATGCAAAAATTACATTCTGCTTTTAATTTTGCTAGTGTGAAATATAAAAACTTCAAATCATCTTTCATTCCTGGTTGAGAAACTCCTGGTTTCAAGAACTGCGATGAAGATAGTTGAATCTCTGTAGCCCACTGTTTACAATTAAAGGTTAATTGTAAACAGAAATTCAGAATACCTGGCCAACTCGGCTTTATAAATTAATGAATAAGAGTATAAAAGATAATAATCAGTAATCAAAGCTTAAGTTATATCCTGATATCCTGTCATATCAGTTCTTGTTGCAGCAGTTCAACAGTTCAGAAAGGGAGCAGGCTCAAACACACCAAAGGAGACCAGATTTGTACCCCTTTTTTTTATTAAAGTATGCATTTTCCATGATATCACAGCATTTTCATCTGCCTATGCAGAGACCTAAAGTACCAGTAGATGAAAATGTCAGTCACACAAGCCTTTGCTGATTAATGCCTTCACCAGAAAATGTATGGTATTCTTAGTAAATAAGGGAGATATAGAACGTAGAGATCAATCATATTTATTTATTTCTTTTTAAATAAGCAGGAAAAAGAAAAGCCATTTAATCAGCTATTCTAAAAAGCTCCAAATCCATCAGCTAGGCTAAAGGTCATGAAAATGTAGCTACATCTAAGTGAGTCTCAGCAGCAAATCATCGCACAAGCTTGTTGCAGTTTTCCGAGACAGTATAAAACAGTTCAGAGCACACAAGCCAGGCCAGTAGGCTAAGCAATAGCATTAACCGTACAGCCTTCGTCATCTGCTGTGCATATAGCCAAGGCAACAGTTGGGATGAAGTCGTTCTATGTGTTTCCTTATTTCCAAGCGCGTGGGTTGTTAACTGAACTTCTTCACAGAAGGCTTGCCCGCAAGCACAAACTACTGTTATTGACAGCACTGGTATCTATTGTAAAGTAGTAGCATTGATTAGGAAATGGCAATCGGGCTGTTTCCAGACTCTTAGGCATGCCTGTTAATAAAGCAGGGTGGGAGCGTGGTGGTATTTGTTGGTCCAAGCGTGGGCCTGGGAATCAAGAATACCCTTTAATTCCATGTTTGATGCAGACTGGCTTTGTAGGCTTAGCTGATTTACTTGGCCCTTATTGCCAAAATTCCCATTTTCTTCCATGTCATTGGTATATACAGGCACTAAATGACCTGTCGTAGTATTAAATTAATCAGTAAAACTGATGCGTGTCTTCTGTTGGTAGTATTAAATGCTCTCTCTAAAGCATGACTCTATAAAAATTGCTGCATGTGGTATTATAGTCAGAAGAATGCTTTTCTGCTTATGCTTAAACATGCCGAATATGTATGCCGAATACCTCGGTTATGCAGTCTTTTTGTGATTCTTGCTATCAACAAGAGTCACTGAAGGATCAAGATAAAGCCTAAGAAGATTTTTTTTTTTTTAAAGTTTTCAGTAGGATCAGTTCCCCAATGTGACTGAATTAGAGCCTAAATGAGTGCCAGTGCCAGCATAAGGAGGGGAGTGGAAGTGCACAGCTGGAGCTGAGCTGTCCTTTCCCCGACAATCCACACTTAGCTCAGCTAAACGCGATGCTGAAACCACTATTTGAGAAAACTGTTAGGGTTATGGAGACATTTTGCATTGCTGAGTGTTGCCTGTGAGGAATCTGTCCAACCTCATCTTATTTTGAAAAAAATCTTGTAAAAATTGTTGGAAGTGAAATCCATAGGGGCAGGCAGAAATGATTCTAAATACTTTTGAAACACCATAGAGAGTCATTTTGATGGGACAGAAATTGCTACTTGATTCTGGTGTAATGCATCCTTTCAAAAAATAATTTAGAAAATGTATAGCAATGCCATCATTTAAAATTCTGTACAGTTAATACAGTTGATGTTATTCTGGGCGTTCTCCTAAACCACCACGCCAAGCCCCTTTTTTTTTTTTTTTTTTGGGTTGGGTTTTTTTTGTCCTTCTTCCACCCCCAGAACAATTGTCCCACAGCAGGACTCATTTCAAGGACATAGTTTGCCCTGAGGCGTTAGGTGACACAAGAGTCACTGTAGAAGGATTGCCCCTGTCAGTGCTTGGACCCAAGGGAGCTCTTTGGGAGGAAGGGTGGTGGTGCGTGACCCATGTGGGAGCACCAGCACCGCCAGGAAGCTGAGAGCACACAACTGCTGGAGGTAATTCAGAAGCAGGTGTTTCCAGACAATGTGTAAAGATCCAAGGACCAAAGACCCAAGCCACCACAAGTCGCACGCAGATTTGCTCCTCTACTTCCTTCCTGGTTTTTCAGTGGTACGGGGTGATCCGCCCTTAGGCAAGCATTGCACTGCCAGAAGTATTTCAATGAACTGTTCTCTGAGTGCATATCCCACCCTCTCTAATTATGCCTAATATTTCATTGAAAGTTCTCTCAAAAGGTAGACATGCGGTATAAGATCATTACATCAGCAGTATACAGAATGCACTTAAACTGTTCGTTGTCATTCTGGGCAATCCCAATTAAGCATCCCCAGTAAATGCTGCAGTCAAAAGAACAAAAGCTGTAAAACTATTCAATAAATTTATAGTCTATGTAACCACTGGGTGCAAACATTTCTGCCTTGCACAACAAGTAGAAATGTCATAGTTATGTGAGGGGTGGAGTTGAAAAAAATGTTCATGCATCATGGTGGTCTGCAGTTAGATCTTCAGCCTTCACTTGTATCCACTAACACTATTTGTCAGTGGAATTCTTAGCGAGTTATTGCACGTAATCTCATCTGTTTCTTTTAGGGATACAATGTGGAGTTACGCTTTTCACTTTAGTACTTCTTTTGGTAAGTGGATATTGAAACATTTAACAAATACTAATTGCAGTATTTGTCATGTGTCAGCTGACTGTCTTGATATTCTTAACCTAACCCTGATATGGGGCAGTTTGAATATGAAACCTAGAAAGCTCTTAGCAGTTCAAGCCACTGCTGCACACCAGTTTAAGGGAGGAGACAAATACATCAATCCTCATTTCATGGGAGAATTTTCAGGTAGATAATGAGACTGAGTTGGAATTTGGCCAAAGCCTTGAGGTTAAAGAACTTACTCTTATGAAATGCATTAGAGGATCTTTAATGAATGCAAGCAATTGAGATCACAGTTTCACCCCTTCTGCAAGGGATAGCAGAAAATGCTCATTTCCCTCCAGAAATACTATGCTGCCTGTAATCGGGCTGGGACATCGGGAAAAAAAAAAAATGCTGCCTTCTGAAACACCAGAACCGCTTTTTGATCAACAAAGATCTCAATGTGTTGACCTGTAGGAGGAGTAGCTGGCTCATATTTTAGTAATAACTCTCACATCAATACTGAGAAATAGCCGCTAAGTAAGTAAAGAAATCCCAAACTAAATTGAATTGAACTACATTGTATTCAAGTTGGTTATTTTTTCCCTTTTTGTCTCAAAGATCCTGCTGATTTGCAGAATAATTTCAAGCAAGTTTATTAAGCTCTTCAGATAGACTGGACAAGAGGAAGGTCTCCAGACTTGCCACTTTCCATAGATAGATATTTCCATATCCATCAGTTCTTTTGGATTTCATATATATTTATTTCTAAATATAGCTAATTGTTGGGAATAAGAAGGATGACTGGAAGAGTCCTTGGCAGCATAAAAATGAAGGAAAATTGATGCTTTACAGATACAAAAATTGTTTGCCTTTGAAGCGCTCTGGGTGAAAAGAATTGTATCAGCCTGCTGAAGCCCAAAATGTAACTTACTGTATGTACAGAGGGAATTACATTTTGTTATTTATACCACCTTTAGTGCGTGATACTTTATCAGCTACAATACAAGTCCCTTTAAAAGCAACAGCCTCTACAATGCATATGAAGGTATTTACTTCAGAGGTTAAAAACATATACATGTCAAATACATGAGTACTTAAATCTTTCAATATGGAATTTGAAATGCTGATGCATTATGCTGCCTTGCACCAGGATGGCCCCAGAGCAGCAACGGTAGGTAACTAGCTTGGTAGCTTTTGTTGATGAGAATGAGAAAAGAGAAAAATCCATTAATTTAGATTTTGTAATGCTACCTGTTAAAGCTAAATTCTTGCTAAACTAGCAGAGATAATCGTTTGTTTGTTCTTTCTTTAACTATGAAGTTACTTTTGGTTTTAACATCATCGTGAGTGTGTTGTTCCTAGCACACAGACGTGGAAGGGCCTGACATACCAAGTATCATTATGTTCTCTGGAATTATTAAAAGCCTTAATGTTTACATCTGTATGTGGAATTGCTAAGGTGGTACCAGGTGAATCAGACTTAGGCTAACCAGTACCCTGCTGCAGAGCATAGCGGCCCTGAGAGTGAACCCCAATTCTAAAATCTGCATTTGAATTTATATATTTAACTTTGGGCTTCTGTTAAGGTGATTGCTTCTTTTGTACAAGTATACTTTGGAACATAGTTTGTGTTCTGTATTACCCGGATCAGATTTTGGGAGGTAAAATCAACTATACTTAAAAACATACACAGTATGTAAACTGAATAAGAAACTTAATTTTAGTGCCCTGCCTGAGATTCCCTGCAGTCCCCTAGTGCTTTCCTCTCCAGCCTCTGTACTTAGAAAATAGAGAGCAAAACCTGGGCAAGTGGTTAATTCCTTCAAGACGGCATGGCCTTGGAATCCAACTAAATAATATTCTTGTTTTTATATTTGATTTTTGGTTTGGATTATTCAAGGATATTTATCCTTCTCTCTTGGAATAATTTTGCTTTTGGAATAATTTCAGGCAACAAACAAAGTCTATGGTTTAACTTACTGTGACCCACTCTGGCTCCCAGAATAATTTCTCCTACCAATATATTTCTCAATCGTTGGCTATGCTCTGCTGTTGTTTAACTTCCTTTGTGCCCCTCAGATTAGGAATGGCTGCCAAGATATTTATCTTGAGGACCTTTTATTTCTGATTTACTGTGCTTTTCTAAGTAAAGAAATTGCTCACATTACTATAAAGTAGTAGGAAGCTGCTAATGCTTTTAGAGAGCAGAACCACACACAGGAGGCTCGTATAATTTACTGTGTAATTGAATGGTACATTTCTCAGCATCCAGATTTTTAGCTATTGGGATTTCTTTTTTAAGATGATATAGCCTTCAGAGGTTGTGATGTACTCCTATTAAAGACAACTGGAATGTATTTCCCCAGCTCATAATAATAAATGGCTTGAGCAGACTATCGCCAGCAAATTGCCCTTCCAGTTCTGCGTAATCCTCCAGTAACCTTGCACAAAATTCTCCCGAGCTGTAACAGAAACTTGGCACCTTGCTTCTTGCTGTCCTCAAGTTGGGCTGGAGCCTCTCGGAGCTTTACCCTGTGATGTTGCTGGGAGCTTGGTTTTTGTCTTTGGACTGATTGGATCTTTCTTCTTGGGGCCAGGTCCTGCCAGCTTTATTCAGGGTGAGTAGTCTCACTGCGCTCAGTGAAGCTATCCGTGGAGTGAGGTGAGCTTGAGGAACTGTTCAACAGGAGCTGGGCTGGCACTGTCTGGTCTTTGGAAGCGGGGAGAGGGAAGTTTTTCCCTCCTTTTTTGAAAAGCAGAGAGCATGTGTAAGAGAGGGACGGCAAACAGGAATGTGTCAGGCAGAAGTAGATGTGGGAAGGAAATGAATCTTTAATTCATTATCATGGAACAGCAGCTAAGCCAGAGCTAAAAAATACTTCAGAGATTTAACATGAGATCTAAATTTTATTTTAGGGTTCATATTGCAATTTCATTGCAATGACAAAAATGAATCAACTGAATAATTGAACTGAAGCTGATCATTATTCAGTTTTTCTTGGTGGTTTGATGGATGAAATGATAGTGAGGTTTAAAAATCTCTCTCCTTTTAGCAAAGAAAAGTCACCAATGAGCTCCAGAGTGCATGCTTGAGAAGGATTGGAATGCACAGTGTCTTTGCTGTTGCTGCTGGAGATGAAGGTGAAAGTGGATATGGGCACTGGAGTGAGTATCGATATACTGTAAACACAATGAAAATATAAAGGAATACGCAAGTATTTCCCCATATCTTCCTCTTTCTGTTTTTTGAAATTTGGGGAGTAGCGTGTTCCATTGAAATCATGCGTATTGCTGCACAGGTTTGTTTAAACTAAAGCAATTGCCTGTCCCCAGCCATTACTCATACCAGATAAAAAACTTTATAGGACTTAGCTTGGGCTTCTCCCCAGTCCCTGGAGTTTAGATGTAGTCCAGCACATGCCGTATGGATAAACAAGAGGGTTGACACAGCTGTGCAGTAGCTCGAGGGAGGTTTTGGAGCAGGCAAGCAGGAATGGCTTTGGGTAATTGCCATTGCACCAGATCCTGCTCTTAAAATGCCGTCCCTCCCACACATCAACACTGTCTTCCTTTCTGGACATTAGACACTACCCAGGTCTGCGACAGAGGAAAACAAATCCTCTTCCTCAGTGCTGGGCCCAGCATTTCGTTATCTGCGCTCTTTTTGCCTGAAGCAGCCTCAGTATAGAGGAGGGGGTAATTTCCTGCAGAGAGCTGGGTTGCTCTAGCTTGAATACACCTGTGTTTTCCCCTTCTCCAGACCTTTTACGTCCTCCTTCTGCCAGGAGCATGCACAGAAGCCTCCACCAGGACATGTGGTCCTTCCTGGTCCCTGGGAACACCATCCACGTTGGACTGCGCTATCCTTATAAATAGTCCCTACTCATGGCAATAAAAGTACTCATGAAAAATGAAGTGCTAATAAAGACCAATTTCCAGTGTTAGAGGAAGAACCACTTGTGTGGATCAGAGAGCTATGAGTCCCAGCCTTGATGAGGACATACGCCTCAAAACAGAATTCTCAGAATAACTTGAAGTTTTTTATGCTACTGTTCAAGTAAAAGGAGTAATCACTTTCTGTAGCACCAGCTAAATAATTGAATGCAGATCTTAGCAGAATATCATCAGTCCAAGGACAGTTGAAATCTACATCTCTGCTTTTGCAATGACAAATTGTGTAGAGGAATGCTTTTCTTATAAAAGTCTGTGATCTGCTTACATTAACTCTCTCATTACCTCAGCTGTTTTTGTCACCTCAATTTTGTCTGTACAAGATTTTTTTTTTTTCACTTTACTTGGTTGCATAATTATTTCATATGATAGAAGTATTTTATGTTATTTTTCTGTGGTTTTAAGAGATTACTTTTTCCTTAGCTATTAAATCAATAGGTTAGACTTAAAATGAAAACTGAACTTAAAATATTTTATTTTTAAAAAACTTAGTCTTTGGGGGTCTGCATTGTAAATTGAAACATAAATAAAGCCTTTTAAATTTTGATAGAATTGATCTGTTTTTGTTTGCTTGCTTTTTTTAATAGATGATAAATGTGGAAGTCTGAAAACAAGGACATAGACAAGGAGACTGAGAAATGAAAGGACAAAGTCCTGTTAGTAAGAGTCAGTCTGAATGCTGTAAGTCTCAAAAAAAATTTTAGTCAAATATGAAGTTCTGCATCAAAATATAGTATTTTGTCTTAACACTGTAATTCATGATGCTGTCCCAGAAAGCCTGATTTTGGAAGATGTCCCCAGTGCACAGAGGTGAATGACTAATCCATTCCTGCCAAAAGTGTCTCTTACCAATTACAGGTCATTTGTACTGCCCAATTGCCTCATGAGCTATGTCATGCATAAAAAATGGGTACTCAACAGCACTGGTATCATAATTTTATAACCTTTTCATTATTTAGACATTTCTCTTTTTTCTGATTTATTTTATGTGCATTGCAAACATTTGTTATGGAAAGAAAGCATTTTAAATTACATTTTTAAATCAATCCCTTATACCCCATACAACAGTGGGCCCTCTCCCATCTCCTCCCTTCCCAGCTCCTCACTGCGGACATGCTGTGCTGTTGCAGCTGGGAGACCTTTATATCCTGTAACTAAACTCATTCTTCCTAACCTTTACAAAATACATGAGAGCGATTCCCAGTATCTCTCACTCGGAAGGTGCTTCCTGCTGGCACCTCCACCCAGACGGCGGGTCAGTGTCATTTCCCCTCGTTCAGTCTTTGCAGAGCGGCGAGGTGGAGAAGCGGCAGTGCCCAGGTGTGACCAGGTGCTGGCTGGCCTCCTGCGGCTGTGGCTGCTCTGGCTGCTTTGGGGGGGTTCCGGAAGATGGGAAAAGCTGAGCACCGCAAGAGGCTGAGAACGGGTGTGGGCCAGTTAATTACCATGATTTTTGACTTGTGGATAACTGCATGTTTTCTATCATGTGCTAGCACAATGAATTTATTCCTAGTGCTGGGTCATTTCTTCTCCTTTATGAATTCCATAGACTACAGGATGAAAAACCTGGGGAGTAACAAGACTCTGCTACCTTTTGCCTTTCTTCCCTCTTTGCACTCTTGTTCCTGTTTCTCCCCCTCCTTGGCTTGGTGTTTGTCCCTCTGCATCTCCTTCCCCGCAGCAGCCGCCGCTTCCCAGCTGATCCCTTCTTCTTGTCACTAAAATAACCAGCTGTGTGATTACGAATATCAAAATTCACCCATTAACACTGCAGTGAGGTGGGGTGTGAGGAGCTCCTACCTCCCAGCTCGCCATGCCACCCTGCCAGCAGATTCGGGAAGGCGACACCACACTGGTTTATCCTGGTTTTCTTCCCAACCCCAACAGCTGGTTATAACTGGTTAAGCGATGGCTGGAGTTCAGCACAATTCAGATGTCTCAGACAGTCTATATAAACATTGTTCCTACTTAGAGGTCCTGTTGGAAGAAGTGTCTGTTGGGCACTTAGTGAATTACAGGCTTAAGAAACTACCTGGCAATGCCAGAGACCTTGAAGCAGACGCAAAACTTCCACTAATGCAGCCTTTAGCGTCTTAAGTAGGTACTTGGCTGCCAATCAGTTTTAGGCATGCTGTAAAGGGACTTTCTAAAAAAAAATCTGACTCTGGACCAGCATCCCTGTTTGTTTCATCTCGATTTGGAGTGGTTAAATAGGAATTTGCAAAGGAAATGAATAAGGGGACCAGCTTCTTTCATTTAAAAGGCTTGTCTAAGTAGAACCAAGCGACAAAGGGAGTCAGTGTAAGGTTTGCAATTTCTGTCGCTCTTGTCTAACCAGATTTACATCGTCAAAAACAAAACAAACAAACAAACCCCTCAAACCAACATGAGAGAGCACGAGCGGTTTAGAACATGTGCTTTACAAGTGATACAGAATATGCATTTATGATTCAAAATTTTAAACAGCTGAAAGATAAATATGCAAAGTAGATGGTTCTGTTTGCAGATGGTAATCCTGCCACACTGATTTTGCTCAGCTGTCTGATTTTTCAATGTCTGCATTCCTGGTTCCTGGGGTTCCTGATTAAGAAATAAAATATGAGTCACTGTGCACGGTTACCTTCTGCACATCTGAAAGGGTAACTCACCGACTGAAAACAGATTATTAGAGGCTGATCCCGCCCTGCTGAATTCAATGCAATGTCAGGGGATTGAAAAAAAGAAAAATCCCTTCCCCTCATTTTTACAGCTGTAGCATAAAGGTTCCTGCCAGCTCTTGTAGATCAGTTTGCAGTAAATCGGCTGCCCAGCCTGGCTCTCCTGGGGGTCTCTGTGGGCAGGGATGGCCGGCGGGCAGCACGCTGCGTGGCAAGGTGTGGCGCATCCCTTTCCCTCCCTCTCCCGAGGATGACTCAGTTGGTTATTAAAAATTTCCAGCTTCCAGCTAAAAATGGCATCAGAAGCGGTGCCCCAGAGGGAAGAGGGGGAGACGTGAGAAATGGGTTCTGTTCCTGTCTCCGCTTCCTCACACACACACATGCACATGCACACACACGATGTGCAGCTCGTCTGGGAAAAGTTTATTTTGCAATAAGAGGGGTTAGTATTCTGCTAAAGGCTTTTGCAAAGACTGGATCCAATTTTCAGAGCCTGTTGCCAATATTTGTGAGTCATTTCCTTGGAATCCTACCTTTGGTGTTTATTTCCCTTAGAAGGAAACTTGTAAAAGAATAATAATAGCTCTCATTCTTCGTGGAAAGTAGCACACAGCAAAGTGGGAGACAACTCGCTCTTTGTTCCAAAACACTTTTTTGTTTGTTTTATTTACTTTCTGCAGCAGACAAAAGGCGAAGAAGGCAATATAATTAACCCCATAAACCATCTAATTTACGGTGCCAGTGACATGCATGCGCTGCTGCACCGGAGTGAGAGTTAAGTGGGGAAGCGGTTTTAATTGATACCTCTTTTAAAGAGCAAGTGACGCAAACTGTCTTGTGATTTGGGAAGTCTCCCCATGTAATAGAAGAGCTTTGCTTTCTCAGCCCTGCCCAACTGCTGGGACCCCTTTTTCTCTCTGACTTCAGTCCCAACAAAAGCTCCTAGTACCTATTCGTTGTCAAAACCCGTTGCAAAGGTTAACTAATCAGAAATACTGTCAGTTACAGTTCACAGCAATAGGGGCACCTTTTACCCTCAGGATACAGAAGTGTTTTGCAAACTAAACTCCCACTGAGCTGAATGGATCCTGGACAGAGCTTTATATGTCTAGCAGGACCATGCAGCCACCAGCGGGGTGGAGGCAGAGAGAGCGTATGAGACATTTTGGCTAAGAACACTGGAAAAAATATTTATGCTTACTGAAATAAATACCATGGGGCTTTATTGTTCTCCTAGAGCAGGCAGGCAAAGCAGCATTCAGGAGATGGCTGCAGTGTACTTGATGTCACCTTTTCTCATATCTGCCAGAGCCCTGTGGCAAAACAATAGATTGCAAATTTGCTTGTGTTTTCATATATTTGCATAAACTGTGGGGCAAACTATAACTGTTAGAACCACCATTTAAGAGTTCATGGCATATAGGCTACCACAAGTACTGATAGGTGACGTATACCTACAAAGAAATAAAAGAGGAAACCTCTCTAATGTCAGTATAGAAACCTCCCCTAGTTCTGCTTCACAGAAACCAGAAGCAGGAGAAAGCACAACTGTCAAGAATTCAAAAGCACGTTTTCTTGTTTCATTTATTATCTCTGAAAAAAATATACTTGCTAGGAAAATCAGGGCACCCTGTTTTGGCTGGGATAGAGTTAATTTTCTTCACAGGAGCTAGTATGGGGCTACATTTTGGATTTATGTTGGAAACAGTGTTGGTAATACAGGGATGTTTTAGTTACTGCTGAGCAGGGCTTACACAGAGTCAAGGCCTTTTCTGCTTCTCACCTCACCCCACCAGCCAGTAGGCTGGGAGTGCTCAAGGGGTTGGGAGGGGACACAGCCAGGACAGCTGACCCCAACTGACCAAAGGGATATCCCACACCATATGACGTCATGCTCAGCATTTAAAGCTGGGGAAGAAGGAGGAAGGGGGGGACGTTTGGAGTGATGGCGTTTGTCTTCCCAAGTAACCGTTAGGCATGATAGACCCTGCTTTCCTGGGGATGGCTGAACACCTGCCTGCCGATGGGAAGCAGTGAATGAATTCCTTCTTTTGCTTTGCTTGTGTGCATGGCTTTTGCTTTACCTGTTAAACTGTCTTTATCTCAACCCACAAGTTTTCTCACTTTTGCCCTTCCAATTCTCTCCCCCATCCCACTGTGGGGGAGTGAGTGAGCAGCTGTGTAGTGCTCAGTTGCCGGCTGGGGTTAAGCCACGACACTGGGACAGAGTTAACTCCAAAAAGTCTTTATGGGAAGAATTCAACTGAAAAGAATAAAAAGAAAAAAAAAAAAGTGTGGGAATTAGGAAAGTCAGAGAAATATTTGCTTGGAATTCTGTCTTGAGAAAGAGACACTTGAGCATCTGGAGTTGTATAATCTAAATTAGGACAGAAGTGAAGATACCTTTGAAACACTTTCATGGAAGGCTGTATCTTTACACAGAAGTCCATTTCTGATTTCAAGTCAATTCCTTTTGCACCAAACAGTAAGTCCAGCTCTAGAAAAAGAAGAAAAGAAAAAAAAAAAAGCAAGCAAAGATTAAAAAACAGTGGATTCCTTGAAATTCCCTGAAGTAGGGGCCAAGAAAAACAGGGAAAAACACTAGACTTGGCAGGTCTATAAGTTTATCTATACCTCCAAAGGATGAAGAGCTGAATTGACCCTGTCGGCACACAGACCTGTTGTTCTACCAGTCTAGTTATTTCAGCTAGCCTTAACCCTTTTATTTCACCCTTGTATCATGCTTATGTTAGGTGGTGTTATACGCGTTTCTGATACGAGGTGCAGCTGAAGGAACAGAAAATCATCATTGCCCAGGGCCTGCGCTGTCCCACTGCCGCCTGTCCTCATTCCTCTCTTCCCTCTGCCTCCTCCCTGCAGTCTCCGGCTTGTGGCTCAGCATGTCCCTCGCTGCAGACCAGGGACCGCTCTGCACTGGAGCGATGAGATACTGCCGTTCTTCCAGCTATTTTATATCAACAAGAGAAGGAGGAGATCGCTCTCTCTGTCTGGTCCCAACCCATGGCCTGTCTCTTGGAAGTCCAATTTTCAGTTTAAATCCAGCATGCCCAATTCCAGATGCTTTTCCACTTCTTGCAGCCTTGCTGCTCGCCTTGCCTCCAGAGCCCTGAGCGCAGGGATCGTCTTTGACGCTTTGCTTTCATTTACTGTGACTGGGCTGCCCTAGTGTGCCGTGATTCAGTGTCCCCAGTGTTTCCGCTACTTCATTCATAACGTTACTATAACTCCATGCATATCTATTCCCACAATAAATGTTTTAATCAAGGCGCTCGTTATCTCCAGTCTCTGCTTGTAACTTCCTCCTCCTTGAATTTGTGACATATCAGCCAGTTTGATCTATTCAAACACAAGCTCCCAACATTCTCTTCCCTGTCCACTGCTGCGGTCAGAGCCAATCTGCCTCCCGCCTTTCCTCCTTATTTGCCTGCATCCAGTCTTTTATTTTCACATGCTAGGTTGTCACAGCTCTGCCTCAGCTGTCATCGCTCCATCATTGTCTCTATTGCATGGCTCTGCTCTCCTCGCCAGTGATGCTGGCATCCTTGTGCATTTATCTGCTGCTCCCGGGGGAGCCTTTATGCCCTCTTCCGTGACACCCTCGCCCAGAGGATGCTCTGCCTCCCTCAGCTAAGTTGGCAATACCAAACTTTGTTGCAGCAACCATAAAGAGTAGGTAGTTAACAAAAAGCAAGTTAACAATTCCAGGCTATCCTGGAATTGTTTAAGTGCGATATAGTCAGGTTTTGTTGGTTTTAATGCATGTACACCAGTCTGGGTATGTGATTGTGCCTTTCCCCTTCCCCTCTCCGGCTGTCACTTGCTTTCATAGCCTGTGGGTCTGCACAGCCTGCGTGCAGTGCTCGTGCAGTGGGATTTCTGACTGCTTCTGCAGTGTAAATTTTCTATAACGCCGGAAAGGTAACAGCTACCAAAATGACGGCAATTTTGTTTTCTAAGCACTGCAATCCAGATGTTAACAATGGTACAGTACAGTTAAGAAACGCTATTCTCTCCTCAAGTCAGGTTGTTATGGAATGGAAACGCTCCAGAATATATGATAAAGACTGAAACCGCTGCAGTACTTGGGTACAAACCCAGGAGTTAAGAAAGGAATAGCCGTCTTACGTTGATCCCCTTGTCTTTATTGATCTTGGTGAGACCTGCAGCATTATTGTCATAGGCGTTTTATATTTAAGTTTGGGGTTTTAGAGGCATTCTGGAACTGTATAAAGAGCCCTTTTCACTGACATGGCATCAGGCTTGTTATAATGTGAATGGCATCATTACAGTTCTCTCATTAACATCATAATGGCTCTGGAGGAATAGTGAGCGAAAACCCCAGCAAATGGAGTAGCGTAGCAATGTATAGTAGTCTTACTGTGTAAAACTGCGTAGGGAAAAAGTTTGACATTTTAACCTTCAGGCTGCTGTAGATGCCTCGGGGTGTCCTCGCACTGCGTGCATTTGGCTGACAAAATGGAAAAATTGTGGTAGCCTAAGGATGGAGGGCTGGGTTCAATAAAAAACTCTGCCTGGCTTCCATGCCACTGAAGCCCATGCAAGGCTCCCAAGTGGATTTTTCAAAATTGAATCCAGCCCTAAGTGTCAACCTTTTGCTGTAATTTTGTATAGTAAATGTATTGTAGGCTCACATGTACATCTTTCATCCTTATTTCCAGTGGCGTTAATGGAAATGTAACAATGCGTGTGCTGTTCTGCAAAGTCCCATTGCAACAAACGGGATTTTGGACAAAATCCCTTCCACTGCATACAATAATGTAATATAAATGGGTTGGGCTTACGGCTGGAGGATGATGAGATCTGGTTCTATTTCTGGCTCTGACACTCATTTGCTGCGTGACTTCTGGCAAGATACTCGGGAGTGGATTTTGCCACCCTTAATGGGGAGAAACAGTGGGTTGGCTCTTTGGGAGCAATGCCAGAGGTCCTGTTTATGGAGCTAGGTCTGGTAGCGCTTTTTCAGTAAACATCACCTCGTACTTCAGGCTTCCAGTTTTGCCGTGTCCAACTTCACCTTCAAGGAGGCTGACTTCTCCCACGTGCTGAGTACTCGCAGCTCCCTTCCCACTCATTTGCAGCAGCTGGAACTCAGCGCTTCTGCAATTCAAACGGGAGCAAATAGCATGCCCAGAGTCACAAGCCCTTTTAAAAGCCTGGTTCGCAGCTTCTGTGTGCTGACGCAATTCCTTAGCTACAAAATGGGGCTTATTTTATAGCTGAGTGCCACCTATACAGCTTTGTAATGCATGCTGAGACCTACAAGCTTGGTTTGGGGTTTCGGTCTTCTGGTTGTTGGTTTTTTTTTTTTTTCCTAGGGAAGCGCTATTATTTATGCCTTGTTTTTATACAGTTTGGAAACATGGAGAATGTGCATGGACGGTAGCTGTTTATAGAAGTTAACTGGCCTGCCTCTATTAATTTTGCATGTTGTAAATAGCAGAAGCAGTTCATTTACTTTACCCGCTGTCCAGAGAACTCAGTTTTTCAAGATTAATCAGCAGCACTGCGCAGAAGGCATCCCAACACTTCCTTCCTTCCTTCCTGTGTGTTTCTGCTTAAGCACAGAAAGACCTGTTTGTGATGAAATATGGTAAGAAGAAACGCACAGCTGAAATCTCCGATTCTCATTAAAAAAATCCATAAAGAGATGTTGAATTCCTTATGAGCAAAGAAATCCTGACTTTCCCAAAGCAGCCGCGAGTTTCTTCCAACCCTTGTTCTCCGAGGACAAACACTGAGTGTTGACATCATGCCAACATGAGAAGATTGATGTCTCCCTGTGAGTGATTCCTCGGTGCAGATTAACGAGAAGAATCCATGGGTGCTTTCCAATGTCAGTGCAATCTTTTCAGCCACAAAATATATGACTTTTTAGCGGGTTCTTGGGCCACTTTTTGGCCCGGCTCTTAAGTCAGCAGACTGACCCACTTGTTGTTTTGACCAGTCTTTCCATGTGTCGGTACTCAGCTGGTAACAAAAGGTGCGGGGAATAAATAATATATATTGTCTGTGTCACCGATAAGTTCCAACGGGCCCGTGTGGTGGTGGCTTGCCGTTCCCCGTGTCGTGGTTTCTTTGCCCAGGAAATGCAAGATGGCATCAACGGGCTACTGCAAGGCAATGACTGAGAGCCACATGCAGTGCGTGCCCAGTAAATTGACGCTGAGGAAGGGGTTTAGGCACCCTTCAGTACGATTGCAGCGAGGCCTGGTGGCCTTTCCCAGGGCAAACCGCTCGGGCATTTCCCCTTCACCTCCCATTTTCTGCCCCGCCGAGGAGTCTAGGGCAGAGCCACGCGTGCATCTAAGGAACAGAGAGTTAGCGCGCACTGGAAGCCCGTTTCTTAATAAAGTAGCAGCCTTGTGCATTCTTCCAGGATTTAAGAAAACAACCGGCAGATGTGAATGATTTATTTTTCCTCCCTCTTCTGCTGCGGTTTATTTTTTCCTCTTGTTAGCGAGCGCTCAGCTGCTAACACAAGCAATTGCTGAAATTCCACCTGCCCACCTGCAGCCCCTCCTTCTCGCTGCTCGCTCGGGCCCTCGTCTTCCTCCGGGAGGGCTGCACCGAGGGGAAACTACATCCCGCTTTCTTGGAGAGAGGAGGAGGAGGAGGAGGAGGAGGAGGAGGAGGGAGGAAGGGGAGGGAGGGGCCGGGCCGGGCCGTGTCTGGGCGCATTGTTCCGCGCTCCTCTGCCAAGAAGTAGGTGACTATGAACCCATCCCTTGCCCCTCGCGGAAAGTTTGCTCCCTCCCCTCCCCTCCCCTCCCGCCTGCTGTCGCGGCAGGAGGCAGCTCGCAGCCTGGCGCTGGCCCTGGAGTCCCCGCTCCTGCTTAATATTCCGCCCGCTCCGCCGATGTTGTGCTTGGCTCCGGTGGGACCGCAACTCACGGCTTGAAACCGGAGCCAATTTTCTGTCTTAGTCTCGCAGTGTTTTGACTGGAGGCAGATCCAGTTCAGTCCGATCGGGGCTAGTGGAAACAACTACCTAAGTCTCCGCTGTCTGTTTCGCTTGGGAGGGAAGAAAAGAAGAAAGGCAGGCGATCCCCGACTGCTGGGCGCTCTCTCTCGCACACGCACACGCGCCCCACGCACACACACACACGCACACGCACACGCACGGACTCGCACGCCCGTCGGTGCCGAGCGCGCCGTGCCAACGCCGCCGGGAGAGAATGGGAAGCGAGTGAGCGGATCCGGGCCGGTGTGTGAGCGGGGCCGGGGCCGCCGGGGCCGGTGTGCGAGCGGGGCCGGGGCCGCGGCGGCGGGAGCGGGGCCGGGGGCAGGCGGGGGGGGGCGCGCACAAACTCCCGCTGCGGGGGGACCCCGCGCCCTTTGTGGGCGAAGGCGCCGGTCTTTTCCCTGCCCTGGGAAGGAGCCCCCCCCCCCACCCGCGTGTCTAAGACATATACGCGGGTATTTTGTATGTGCGTGTGTGCAGAGGTGCGGCTGGCGAGGGGGCGCGGGGGGCGGGACGCCGGGCGGGGGGCGCGGTGCGGTGAGGTGAGCTGAGGTGAGCTGAGGTGAGCTGAGGGGGGTGCCCGGCGCTCACGGCGCTGCTTCGGTTCCAGGTGCCGGCGCCCGCGATGACCCTGGTGCTGCCCATGCAGCGGCTGGGCCGCCCCATCGCCGCCGAGGGAGCCGCCGACCTCGCCGCCTACCGCGCCCTCTGGGAGCCGCCCTGCTGCGGCCGCCCCGGCCCCGGCCCCGCCGCCGCCGCCCCGCCGCCCCCGGCCCCGCCGGCCCCCGGGCCCCCCGCCGCAGGTAGGCACCGCCGCGGGACCCCCGGGGCGGCCAGCCGGGCCCCGCGGAGGGCGGGCGGGCGGGCGGGCGGGGGGACGGAGGTCCGTCCGTGGGGCGGGGGCTGAACGCGGGGGCTCTCCCACGGGCGACCGCGGCGGCGGGGCCGCAGGTGCGCCGGCTTCCCCCGGCGCCGCCGCCGGTTCTCCGGGGCGCTGGCGGCCGTGAGGGCAGCTGCCCGCCCCGCCGGGGGCCGGGAGGGGGAGTTTTCCCGCATCCGAGCGTCCCGAGGACGGCCCCGGCCCCCCGCGCTGCCCCTGGGAAGGGCCCTCGGGTGCCCGAGCCGGCGCCTCCGGCGAGCTGCGCCTCAGCCAGGTGAGGGTTTATTTCTGATCGCCGCAAATGTATGAGAAAATATGCGGTGGAGTTCTCCTGTAGCGCGAAGGGAAATGAAAAGTATTTTGTTTGGAGAACCTCCGGCAAACCGCATGTCATTTGTCATATCTGATTTATTACCCGCAGGATCACATTACAGGGGAATTTCAAATCCTGTAACAACATCCAAGATCACATACTTTAAAAGGAAATATGTGGAAGAAGAGGATTTTCATCCACCACTCAGCAGCTGCACACATAAAGTATGTTTTCTAATCGTCATTATTTTTACTCCGAGTTTCAGATGCTTAGTAACACTCGATTGACCCATTTCCAGAAGGCTGAAATACCCTGCTGAAATGAGGGGAACGATCCAGCTGTTTGCCCAGAAACAAATAGTTGTCACTTGTTCACATTTATTGTTTTATTGTCATCGGATTGCTTAAGAAGCAAAGGCGTTTCTCCATTTATAACAACTGTAAATGGAAATGCTGAGAACAACTTCCCCCCCCCCCCAGATTATTTTGTTCTTAGACAGTTTATACCGTGCGTACAGAAACAGCTCCCTAACAGCGTTTGAACAGCAGAAACAAAGGACATAAATAAAAAGGGCCCGTGGTTCCCCACTCATTCAAAACTTTTTTCCAGGGGAGAAAATAGTAATAGGATCCCTGTACCCCAAACAGGTTACAGATCCTCTAGAAAAACAGAAGGACTTGGAAAGCGAGTACAAGCTCCTTCAGTATTTAATCCTGTTTATTAAAAAGCTAATAACTCCAAAAGAACAGATTAGTAAATGAAAGAATATTTTTTTCTTCGTGGAAGCTGTCAGGGGAGGGATTAGAGCAAACATTTCCCAGGCCAGTGAATACATAAATTGAAATCTATAACTTTTTCTCTGGGAGATTTTATGCTCTCGTTCATTATGGGCTCCGTCTTGTAAGGAACTGAACACCTGGAGCGATGTCCTTAAGGATAGCTGATGCCTTGAGACACCATCCTTACCTTGCTGGATGGTCCCTGGCCCGTGGCAGTCCAGTGCTACCCGTGTGCTATTGGCGATAGAGAGGGCACAATATAATCCGGCTGAAGCGCAGTTTACGGGAGGCAACAGGACCACGAGAGCCCCAGAGACAGAAAGCTAAAACAGATCAAGATGTGGAGCAAGTTTATACGTAATCTTTACTCACAGAGGCAGCCTTCTGAGGTGTGAGGGAAACTGGGTGCCTCGTCCCTACCACGGGCGCTGGCTGGGGAGGTCTGCCCAGTGGGATCCTGTTTCCCTGGAAGGATTTCCACAGAGGAGAAGCGAGCAGTAAGGCTGAGCTCGCTTCCCAAGGACCTTAGAGTAGCCGAAGGAATTTTCAGCTACAAACAGTGTTGGCGGGAAATAAGTACCTGACCGGGAAGGTGAAAAACTGCCCCGCCGTTAACTCCAGAAGGTGTTCGGTCTGCTGCCAGAGGAATGAATAAATAGCACCGAAGGTGTTGAAAAATGTGCTCTGGTTAGTGAGCGTGTCTCCCACATGTCACGTCACTCGCTGATTTCAGCCAGTTGGTTTTTTTTTTTTTCTTGGCTAGATTGTTGGATTTTTGTATCAGTGATTGTTTTCTTCGCAAAGAGGAGGAATACTTACTTATCCCTTTCTAACGGCATAAAAACCGGTTGTAGAGGTACTGGTAAGGAAGACCTGTCCCAGATATCATTTTGTGCTGTTGTAGAGGTGCGTCATGTCAGAAGCGCCAGGTCACCAGTTTCTTCTGTTCAGCACAAACGTGTTTTCTGCTTTGCAGCGCTGAGCTCTGGGGAAGGGAGGGTGCCCACCAGATTTCTTCGACTTTCTTACCTCTGCTGCCTAGTAAAGAAAGAGTTAGGTTCTGAGATTCCTTGTCCCATAGAGGGTATGACGGTAGGGCCCAGAGGCCCTCTCCGGGGCAGTTGGCAGACATTTGTGGTAGAAAGCCTTTGACAACTTGTTCCTACTGGTGGCCCTCCAGGACGTTATCTCCAGGAGGATCACAGTTCAAGGCTTACTGGTTTGCTCCAGGCTCTTACAGCTTCACTGACTATTGCTGCAGCAGGTATAAAGGACGCAAATTAACCTATAGGCTTAATACAATTTAAAATGAGTCACTTATTACAGAAAATTACTCTCTCTAACAAAGAAGAGCTTCAGCTATGAACTCACATGAAAACGCGGCCAATTTTTGTTTTTACGAGGCACTGTGCTGCTTCTAAACCCTGCAGACAGGACCCGGCTGTGGAAAGAGCTAGAGAGCTGAGGAGAGCTGAATGGATGTGAAAAGCAGCTGTGCTTTAAGCTCTTTCAGTCCTCATAGCTACGACTTCCACTCTGCAAAAATGCTGTAACCATGTGGGAAAGGGAAGAATGATCAAGCCACAGATGGGGGGGATTTAGAGCAGTCTCTCTTTGTGCTGTGCTGCTCTCCTCCTACGCAAACCAAATTCTTACTAAAAATGAAAATTAGTTAACAGTGCTTACAGTAGCATGCGTTGCCCCCTCTCTTATTTTGATTCCCAGGGTAGCGATTACAGCCCAGAATCCGGGGCCTCCCGGGGGCAGTAACCTGCTCATGCTGCCAGTGCTGAGAAAGGGAGTCCTGGAGGACCATGGAAGGGAGAACAAATCTGTGGGCGTCGAGCCAGGATTTCTGCAAATCCCTATCTTCTCTTCGCTTCCTGACCTTGTCCCTGCCTATCTGCGTTCCCACCGGCCCTGTAGAGCGCAGGGTGTAGCATGCAGGCCAACAGCTGCTCTCCAGATGCTGTGATGCTTTGAGATAGGTCTCTCCCTGCCTCCCTCCCTCCCTGCATGCACTTTTGTACACAAGAGCAGTAGAAGGGAGCTTGGCAAATGGAGACCTCTGCGCCGGAGGGCCTCTTCCACTGGCAGTGGATGAAATGCTCCGACATTTGCCGCCTGAGGCGATGGCTGCTGGCTGCATCTTGCAAACGTTGAGGCTGCAGGAGGGGACCTTCGCTTGGCTTCAGAGCTTTGTAGAAGCCCCGCAGGGGATGATGGAACTGGGTCCATTTACAGGAAAAAGCCGCCAGCCATCAATGGAGCAAAACTGCACAACAATTTTATGTTCTAATCCCAAATGCAAATAAAGAGCCAGATGCGTGCATCTGGATTTCACTCTCCCATCCTGGATTCGTGCCCTGCGATTGCCTCTGTGGTGTAACGCTCAGCTACTTACCTCCTAAGCCTGGGTGAATGCTGTGGCCAAGAAAAAGCAGGTCCCCAGCTACATGGGTGTGCAAAATGAAAAACCAGTTTTAGGCACCTCAGAAAGAGAACGAGAGAAATAGTGATGCGGGGGGAATACTTTGCTTCATTTTCTTTCTCCTTGCCTGGAACAAAACCAGTTGCCTTCAGTTCTCTATCTTCTGTCTTTTGCATTTTCAGACAATCTCCGTGTTTGAGGAGCGGGCCCATATTCTTTACATGTCTTTGGAAAAGCTGAAATTCATTGATGATCCTGAAGTCTACCTGCGGAGATCTGTCCTCATCAACAATCTAATGAAGAGAATCCACGGAGAAATCATCATGCAAAACAACTGGTGCTTCTCCACCTGCTCTTTCAGTGGCACCTCGCCACAAGAGTGGTTTGTGCCTCAGGACTGTCCCTACAGAAAACGCCTTCGGATGGCAAAGGAGGAGTACGAGAAGCTCCACACGTGCTGCTTCTATCAAGAGTGTGACAGTCACTATTTAAACCTACCCTACTCTGTTAATGCTAGTACAGAAAATACTTCCTCCTCTTCCTCCTCCTCCTCCCCCTCCTCCTCCTCCTCCTCCTCCTCCTCCTCCTCCTCCTCCTCCTCCTCCTCCTCCTCCTCTTCCCCGCCCCCCATTTCTTTGCCAACCTGTTCCCAGCAGGTGGATTATGACATTGGCAGTGCCTCTTCTTACAGGAGTGATGACCAGATACCTGCTAATGAAATATTCATCACTAATGTCAGGTCTCACAGTAATCAGGAAAAGGCAAAATTTAATGACGAAAAAGGAGGTGATGAACCTGAGCGAGAGAGCGTCGCCCTAAACTGTGAACCTGTAAGAGGCACCCATGCTCTCGAATGTAAAGGCAAATTTTATGACTATTTTGAGACTGGATGTAATGACAAGAGCAACATAAGTGAATCTTGGAAAAAATCCTTAAGGAAAAAGGAATCTTTACCAAGTAATAAAATGTGCTGCAGCAAAGGAAGTAAAATATGAGGCATCTTTCTCGCTCTGTTGAAGCATGCGCAGCATGTCTGTTTGTCTATCAAATTATTTTGAATGGATTTTTTTATAGTTTTCTACAAATGATACAATCATGCCACAAACATTACGTGTAGTTTTAAATGACTGGAGAGCAGATTGCGTAAAGCGTCTCTGTGATCTGCATCAGCGGGCTATTTATAAATATGGAGACTTCGTAAAGAGCGCAGTTGCGTTACTGCTTAGCACTGTAGTCTGTACAGCTATGGTGTGGCTTTCGTTACTGAAAATATCAATCAGCCAGATGGGGAAAACATATCGTTTTATATATCCCCGCCCCCAAGAAGTCTGCCATTAATTAAGAAGAACCTCCATGATGTTTACCAAGGAATTAGAAGTCTGGTAAACAAATTGATGCTACCAGCAAGGGTGATGTGCTCCTTGTAACTCAGTATTTGGTCTGACAAAGGACTGTCTTCATGGACTGGGAACAAACCATCCTTACATTTTGTACTGATACTCATGAATTCCTGGATTCAGCGTCTTGTTCAACTGACAAAATAGGACATAGCGTAAAGAAATAACCTGTTTATGGGATCTTAATCAGAAACACAACATGCAGCTCAAGTACTTGCACGTTTTCACCTCGGCTGTAATAACTAATGAGGCTTGTTGTTATACAGGGCAGGTTTTTTTTTTTTGGTGCCTTACTTTTTGTCTTAATTTTTGCCAGCGTGAAAATTAAGTACAAATCAGTGATACAGCAGGGATTTAACCTAAACAGAGGAAAAAAACAAAAACCACAGGGTGGATCAATATTATTAGAAACCTTTAACCTTTGAAGTACTGAGTTCAACTTCCTATTCAAACATCTCTGTTCTTCCTTTTTGATGCTCAATTGCTTTTTGATTTGCCATCCTTAGGAAGGGATTTAAGAAACAATAGAGAGATGTCTCTTGTAAACAAGCATTCGATGCTTGAGTGTTTCTATGGCAACTGTCTGTTGCTGGGGCTCTTTTTTTTCCTTCTTCGTATAATGAAGTTCATGAACCAGTGGCATGTTTTATACTTTATTCTGTTTCGCATAATTTCTCTCTTTTAGATTGCAAAAGCATGCGGGAATTTTTCTATGACTTTTGCTGTTGATTTAAAGAAGACAAGAAAAGAAGGCAAAAAGCACAATGTTAATCGATAATGTGGCGATAAACATGATTTTATCTGAATGAATGTAAGGGGTTTAAGTTTAAAAAAAGAACATTTTGGAGAAATGAGCTGAGATTTCAGCGGCTAAGGACGACATTGAGTCATCCCTAGGTAGACCGTTTGCAAAAGTGTGCAGTTTAAAATGCCCAGAAGACATTAGTCGGGGTTGGACTGAGACTATTGTGAGTCTTAGATCCACCAAATTAATTAGTTCCCACAGTCCCCATAACAACTGGCAGGATGTGCTCGGCAAAATAGCCACATCCAAGCCACGGCTGACTCATAATAGCTGACTGTTCCCACAGCATCATGCACTCAAGCGACATCTTCTCTCCTTGGTTCTTGTCCAAAGGGTGAAATTCACGCCTGTGCTTGGGGAGCGGCCAGCTCAGTGCAGGGCATGAAGGTCCCCGGGGGGACACCGCCCCGGGCTGGCCCCGGCTTGGTGCTGGACTCAGCCGGGTCTCTGGGTCAGAGACCTCCTGCTCTGGGTTTCATGGGTTCAGCCTGAGTCCTCCTGGGCCATGGTTATTTTGGGTAGCGTGCACACCCCACAGTCATGTTTGCGAGCTGGACAGTTTTCCTGACCGAGCCAAGTGGTCACGGGAAAAAGCTTTGCCCCCGCCGGCCCCTGCCCAGCCAAAGCGATCACAAAGGTAGTATCTAGGACGTAAATCAATGATAACCTTTATGTGGTCAGACGAGTTGGAACTGACAAGTTTGTAAGGGTTATTGTTGTGAAGAACAACAAATAAATAAAGTGTAAATCTCACCTGATTTCTCCAAGACAGAACCTTTTTTTATTAAGAATAATAATAATATTAAATATAGATCTCATTCATACAGTGTATGAGTAGGATCATCATTTAGACATTTGTCCACAAGGACCAATTTTTTAAAAAAACTGATTTTTCTTGTGTTATACCCAGATAGTCTAGTAATGTCCGCTCTTTTCCAATATTTGATAAACACTTGATGTTTTAAGCTTAAATATTAGATGCTTGTATACTAATGTGTTGTTGTAGTAAAGTGAAATTTCCTTGATATATATTTATTAAAATGACCAAAATTCATTTTAATTTTACATCTCCAGTGGCTACTGGGTCCTTTCCCCCATGTTCCCTTCCCTCATCCAAGGAAATGCCATTTAATCAAACTGTTCCCTGCTGAAGAGGTTAGGCTGCAGCTGACTGTGTACCTCAGGTTGAGTCCAGGACAGAGCTCAGCCTTCTTGGGGTTTCAGGAGCCTTTAGGACAGTCTGAAGGTGCACTGAGAAGCAACAGACTTCTCTGTGGATTTGCATGTACAGCCAAGGATAACACCTGGCCAAATGCTGACCAAGCCACAAATCAACTGACAGTTCTGGGGGAGCCGAAAGCTTTTTGACCCTAAGGAACTCTTTGGTCTTCAAGAACAAGCCTGCACATATAACCCATTGCAGAGTCTTCTGAGTTGAATTTGCACCAGCTGAAGTGATGGATCTCTGTCTCCTCTGGCCTCTCTAACAGCTTCTTTAGTTCCAGGGACACCTGGAAATTAACCTGTTACCGCTCTAGACAGTCTTATTGAGTGTCATCAGGGTGTGTAAGGGATGAAATGTCATCTAATGAAGGTTGGCCTAAGGATAAGTGGTCTTCAATGCCTTTCTCCGGACTCTGCCTCACAAAATAATACCAGATACTGAAAGCAGATGTATTGGACTCGGGAGTTCACTGAGTTATCCTGTATGCTTCAGAAGAGACCGAGGTATTTCATGTCAGAAAAGAGAGTTGGAAACACCCTTGTCCAACTGCCAGAAATGCAATAGACCTCAATAGGATTTCCAACCTGGACTAGGCTGAGTGGATTTCATGATTTAAATTTGGTTTGATTTATGGCATGTGAAGAGTATAAACCTGATAGGCCTTTTCCCCACTGCACACTCCAGTACCAAGGACATGTTGCAAGTATCACAAATTTTCAAGAAATAGTTCTTTGCCAAGATTATATTAATGCTTTTCATCCATTATGTCCCATGCATAACTGCTAAACGAATGCTCCTGAACTTGATCCTGGCCCAGCTGCCTGGAAGAACTGGACAGTAGAGCTTCTCTCTAGGGAGATCATTTTACTCTCTATCATAAGATACTTTGCTCCTAGAGTGTAAGACTGTAAAGTACTGTGCCTTTCAGCAGGCTAATCCTGCTTATAATGGTACTTCAATAATACATGGAAAACAGCAACAGAAAAAGATGTTTCTGTTCTCAGGTCACTCTTTTACTGTCACTAAGGGCAGACGTGTCATTTTATCTTCAAGATCGCTTTCCACCAGGTAATACATTTCCCTTGGAAATGCATAGTTAATTTGAGTTGAAAAAATTACGCTCCTTCTTCAAAACAAGCGGCATAATGACATTGTGCTTTATACTTTTGGTAAAATTTTACTATTTTTACTGGATTAGCTAAACTGTTGAAACAGCTTAACACGGTTACTTAAGCATCCCCAGCACTCAAATAGCCTCAGCTGGCACCAATTCACAATGCCAGCGTAGCAGCTGGCTCCACAGAGAAAACAAACGCAGGCTGAGCCGCAGAAATGAAGTGCTTCTTTCAGTCCTGAAGGTGTTACACCCCAAAGCAAAGTTGTGGTGAAGAGATGTTTTTCACATTTCATCTTCTTGTGTGCCCTCCATCCTCCTTTACATCTCTCATCTACCAACTGCCCTTTTGCTGAAGACCCTGACATGCCGCTGGGGTGGTACGCTGGGTGCCATCACCCTTCAGGTTTGCGCAGGGGAAGCAGGGAGCTGTGTCAGAGGTGCAGCATGATCTAAAGGGGAATTTAAGCAAACTAACCAGGCTGCAGTGTGTCTCGCTGCTTTGTGGCCCCTCTGGAGCCCCATGCCAGTTGCAACCGACCCAGCTAAATGGCCTTTCCAGCTGCCGGTAGCTCAGATTGCTACTATGGTAGTGATCTGGTGGTGAAAGGGCTGTGGCCGAAGCAGAGACATGAAGGTCATTTCTCATCTGCCTTCGACTCAGGCCCTTTCATTGCCTTCGTGAGATAAAGGCTATAGCCAGAAGCGTAGCAAATGCAGTCACTGCTTACTCATGCCAGGAACCTTGATAAAAGAACTTTCTCAAGTTTTATCACAAAAAGACCCAGTCAGTCACATCAGAGAAAGGTTTAAACCGCTGTGAGGTAAAGGATTTCATCTGGCGTTTTATTCAGTGAATGTAACTCTCACGTGGAAGCCTCCCAAAGGGACCTAACCTTTTTCATTGCCTGCCCTTTGCTTTGCAACCTCGAAGAAAGGGGCTGCCCTCGCTTTCTGGAGGTAACCTTTTGGGCTCCTCGGTACTGGTATGAGTTTTTCCGCAGCTGCATGAAGCACCCCAGGGGCTTTTCCTGGCAGGGTGTGCAGAGCCTGCTAAAAGATTACAGCCAGGGAAGCACTGCAAAGGATCTTGCTGGAAACGTTGGGAGATGTGAATCTTCCACAAGGCATCCCATGTAACAGCCAAGCTGCTCAGTCACAACTACTTGGAATACACGGTAATTTCCTGTGTTTTTTCAATCTCACTTTAACTTCTCTGACAGATGGGGAAAGATGACTAAACTGAGGGAGTTTACAAAAGTTCGTCTTGTGGTGTTTGCAAACTATCTCTGTGAGGTCCATTTTCTCTAATGTAAACACAGCCATGGCAGGGTGCCGAGTGCCTTTGCAGCAGTTAATCCTGCTCAGTTTAAGGCTGCTAATGCGAGGTGTACCCGGCCGAGCCGGGTCTGCTCTGGGGAACAGAGCACAAGCCAGCCCTGGGGCTGAAGGTGATTAGGATGAGACCTTCACTCTTCTTGGCTCTCTGCAGAGAGCATGAAGCAAAGCAGCTGTGGCTGTAAGACCAGACAGAATTTACCATTTGGGGTCAGTGGCTTTCCATGTCAGGAGGCCTGGGGTCAGGTGTGGAAGGTTAGCTTAAACCAGGGGAGTAATCATGTGAAAACAGTTGCATCTGAGGCTTTAGTTGGCCTGTTGTTGCTCTCCCTAATCTTTAAGTCATAGCAAGGAAGTGAGTGCACCCTGGGGAAGGTGGAGTTTCAGTTCTTTGGCTTTGCAAAAGTGGTGCAGACTGCAAGGTATGCAAAGCTTTCTCACCAGATCCAGCTAAAAGGCCAGGTAGGCAAATATGTTAACTTTTTTTAATCCCTGTGTTCAAGTTCCTCTCTGAGGAACATAGGGAGTGCGAGAAGTTGCAGATGGGTGGTCTGCGTACACTCAAAAGTATGCATGATGAGAAAAAAAACCCCAAAACCCCCAAACCAGTGAGATTCTGAATTTGAAAAATAACTTCTCTTCCATGGTTAGTAATTCTTCTCAATTAATACAGCATCATTTGCCAATTTACTGTAGAGAGCATCTATTCTGTCATACTGAGATTGCTAAAACAAGATGAACGGTCTGTCTGCTCAAGGTCAATCCCTTTCGTGCTACTTCCTGCAGGGGTTCTTTCCATGTGGAATTCCCCACCAGGCTCATCTTTCCATCCCATGGGCTGTGTCTGCCTCCTGAAAAAACTAAGGGCTCTAGCCATTGCGAAGGAGGGTGAGGGTGTGGCAGTGGTTGGTGGCTGTGCCTCCTCCATGAGAAATGGGCCCATAATTGTTGCAGCTGTGTGTCTCCAACAAGTGCAGATAGACCTCCCAATGGCACTTCCACTGTCCCCTCACCACCTGGTATTTCTAATACAGCATTTTTCGTTTGTACACTGTGGCTGATGTCAAGTGCTCTCTGGCAGTTTGCTGGATGATGTTTTGGAGACTTTGCAGCTGGGTGACGGGTGATCAGACCCTCAGTTGGCATGAGTTGATGCTATGCCATTGATTTTTGGATAAGTTCTGCCTCGTCATATTAGCTGACCACCCACACCTTTGGTTATTGTTGGTTTTGTCTTTCCCCTCTGCCTCATTTTCTTAATCAGAACAAGTTTCAAATGGCAATCCCCCTCCCCCACCCAATATAGTGTGGGACCGGCTACTCTGTACTTACCCCTTTAGTTACGGACAGCCTCTGCCACTGGGAATTGGAGTCAAGCAACAGATTATTTTTAAATCCAGTTTTATTCCCCAACTCCAAAATCAATTCTTTCTCTCAATGTATGTGTAAAAGCTGTGCTCTATTCTTTCATCAACCCTAAAAATCCTTGGTGGTTTTTTTTTTTTTTTTTTGCTTCCATCCATTGCTCTTTCAGGGTGAAATCCTTTGTACTTATGGCCGTGAGTAGGCCCCACTTACCAGCCACATTCTCTTAGCCATACAGCTGCCATGAGGCCATTTATTCCTTTGAATAAAGTAGTGTGGTTTTGGCTGAAAACGTAATTGTCCTTTATATCACAAATCATCAGACAGTGCACATGCCTTAAGTGTTGTTATGCTGTAAGTGTAATGTACTTACAATATTATGGTTTCCCCACATTCATCTTCTGTGAGTCTCAACAAGTATGGCCAAAGCGACCTATGTTTCTCAATTTCTATTAATATTATAATTATTATTATTATTATCCTGAAAATATGGTTTGACTAATTTTTAAATGTTGAGAAGCCTACATTTTACCTGTGGAGGCTGAATACATATTATTCCCTCTTTGGCCCCTTTCTCTGCACGACAGATAGGATTCTGGTTTGCCAGCGGCTAATTAGTGTAATAGTGGCAAATTCCATTTTGTGTTTGCTATGAGGAGTAAGGTGCGTAGTATGAATGCAATCCGGAAATGTACCTTCACTGAAGAATTGCTCCAATACTGAAACTTTACAATAACCCGTATAATCACCACAGCCATGAAGAAAATCTTAAAATATGAGTAGAACATAAGCTACTGTCGTGTAGATCATTTTCCTTATTCTGCATGCAGGCTGAGGCAAGGATTTTTATTGTATGAATTTATCCACCCGTTGAAAGCTCCTGTTTGCTAATTCTGAGGATCAAGATGACAGCGTAATGTCAGCTTTTGAGGTATTTCACTAGTGACCATTATAAATAAGACATTGGGCTAATAAGCTTGCCCCATATTCCCAGTGGTCTTCTGAGCCTCTCAAGCTGCTGGTGGCCCCCAGTAGTCCCTTTCCAGCTGCCAAAGCTCCTCTTCCCCTTTGAATATTTCCATGTGCTATCAATAAAATATCTTCCTAGGCTCTAGAAACACAAGGACAAGACAAATGCTCTTTTAACTGAATATCAATATAAATAATAGAAAGGCAACCAGGCCGATATTTTATTCTTTTGATGATGAATACATGAAACCTTTATTATTATTATTATTATTTGGAAACATAATTTTAATGTAAATAATGCAACCACAGCATTTTCTGGCTGTCATGAATCTGATACTAAAAATCCTTCATGATCACATAGCACTACCCTGGTGGGTGCCAAAATCAGAACGTCGGCGGAGCCTCTGAGGTTTGACTGGATGTTTTCCCACACTGCCTCATTTTTCCCCTTTGCTCAGAAGTGCTGAGATGATGCATGTGGCGGGGGAGGGGACCCGAGAGAAAAATGTAAATCATGGCAACCTGACTGTCAAGAGGGTATCACTTTTTAATTCCTAGCTCATGTTCCTAGCAGCAGTGGAGCTGCAATATTAAATTGCTTTGTTTTACCTCTCGGCTTGGTTTACAGGTGCCAGAAGAGACACAGCCCCAGCCCCTCGAGCGCAGAGGTAAGGGACCTTGCAGCAGAAAGCTCACCTAGAGGTTTTGTTCCCCTCTGATAGGTCGGGCTGGTGCTCACTGCAGGAGCAGCTGGGAAGAAATAATTAGCATAACAAAGAGCTATATTATAGTATTGTATTGTGCATTTTGAGCCTTCAGATACCTTGACACGTTTGGTTGTGTGTTACATAAATCTGAATTCCAGGTAGGACCGGAAAAACACAGAATAAAATGAAAATAAATAGATTCCCCCCGCCTTAAAAGTGAAAACAATTTGAATACTCTAATTGCAAATATAGAAATCCTCTGAGTTTTGAGTGTAGCCGTGCAGCAAGTGCATTCGTCTAAAACCAGGTGCCAGTGGCTGTCAGCGTGGCTGCCCGGCACATGTGGCAAAGGCGCGCGGTTCTCCCTGGCTGGCAGAAGGGCACGAGGGGGACGCAGGGCGAATTCTTCCTGGTGTACAGGGGCTGATGCACTGGGTTGCATGGGGCACATGGGCTTGGGCCAGCGGAGAGGAGATGGATGGCCCCAGCCTCCCCAACAGCTGCTTTCTGCCCCTCAGCACAGAGGTGGAAGGGCCGTGCACAGGCAGTGGGTTACCAAGGAGAAGGCTGTGGGTGCAAACACTTCATATTTTGCTCTGTTTTCATCATTAGCAAAAGGCAAGGCTGCACTGTGGGGGCATTGGCGATTTGTACTGATTTAGTTCCACAAGAGGTTATGAACCCTGCAGAAAGCCTCTCTCCCTGCCCGGCTGCCTTCCCCTGGGCGCTCCCAGGCGTGGTGCGCTCCTTTCTCGCCTTGCTTGCAGCAAGCTGCCCCACGCATCTGCTCCTGCCCCGTGGCAGAGGCCAGACGGAGCCTGCTACGGCCTGTGGTGTTTGCAAAACCCATGCTCCCTTCCCCGGCTTGCGTGAAATGAGCTGCTTTGTGCCGCTTACATGCGCCGTGCCCACCTGCGGTCTGGCTGCCCACTCACTGCAGCATACCTCTCTACTCCCTTTTTTTTTTCCCCCCTTTTGTCTGGTTTTTGGCTGAGGAAAATTAGCCACCTGAGGAGTTAGAAGAAACGCAGAGAATGAAGTAAAAGGAGCAAAAATATCCCAGGGAAGGTTTTTCAAAGCTGATCCCCCCCGGGTCCAGTGTCTGCCAGACACGCTTGCAGCACACAGCTGCATCATGCTGTCAGAAAGAGGGATTTAAAATCTAACTTGCATATGCAACTCTTTCTCTTGCTCCCTTGGATTGAGAGTCCCTGGCAGGGCGGGAGAGTAAATCCCATCTTAGGAGGGTGGCTCTGTCAGCCCTGCAGGCAGTCTGTATTGCAGCGGGGAGCTGTGTAAACTCTGTCATCCATGGTGGTGGTGATTTCTGCAAAACCTGAATATGCTTCACCCAGATATTTGTATACAGCACAACCTCATCAAGCTCTTGAGTAAAGAGCTCAGAAGATCTTACTGCTCCGTCCTGGTTGTGCATGGGATAGGAAGGCTGCTGAGCCTCTAACAGAGGGAACTTGAGGGAAGAGCCAGAGGTAGGCTTTGAGAAAGGACAAAACCAGGTCACTACAATAATGCATTATGGGTCTTAAGTGGTTGTGGTAGTTTTAGGAAGCCCTAACTTTCAAATGGTTACTAAAAACACAATGTTGTTTAGGCTTTATGCCTCTGATAGTTATAATAAAATTTATCAGAGAAACATATTTGTCAAAACTAATGAGACTTTTTACATTTAAAACACACTGACATCGTGTTGTGCTTCCCTTCACAAGTAACATCTAAAATAAGAGTTGTAGTTGAAAGAGATTTGTGAGGAAAAATTACATAGATCTATTCTTTTGTTTACTTTGTGCACTTGACAGCCCCTGAACACAGTCAGGTTCTCCGCTTTGCGTGTATACTCTGTCAGTCAATTTTCTGACATCTGTTTGAGCCTTTCACATAGTAGCGGAGAAGACAGAACTGGTTTTTATAAGGAAAATATGTCCGTGAAAACACAAAGGGCGCTGATGGATTCAGCGGTAGGGAGTGTCATTGGGTGATGCTTTACATTCACTCATTTCGCGGAGTGGGGGGAGATTTACACAGACTGTTTCTTTTTACAGCAGAGAATGCTTCTATGCAGCCTGAGAGCATGAAACACCACACAAGACACTGATGAAATTTTAAAAACAGGAGCTGAAAAAGCAAGAATCTCAGGTAAGCTCCCTACAGGTTTGGGAGTGTGGGGCAGTGCCAGCCCACAGTGCTTTAATCCTGTCCTCGCAGTGCACAGCCACAGACCCTGAAACAGTCTCCTTTGTCCATAATAAATACAGTGCGCCCCATGTGTGAAAAATCTTTCTTAGAATCTGCAGTGGTGCTTATTCTGGGTCTTGCAGAGTCCCCATCAGGTCTGTTCTCTGTGAGCCTGTTTTTACCACAGCTTCAGAAAATGGGTTGTTCCTTTCTGTAAGAACCTTATAGCTTCTTCAACCATATCCATTGCCACTGTCTGTTTTCTACAGCTCACACTACGTACATGGAAAAACAGGCTCTACTGCTTGTCCCATCCTAATTTTGCTCTTTTATAAGAAGTGTGGTCAATTTAAGCAAAGCATGCCAGACTTAGCAGAGGATGGGCACATAATCTGCTCTGGTACATCTCCAGTGAGATCGGTAACCTGGCACGGGGGCAGACCCCTGGATGAAGCTTGCCAGAGGAGATCTGCTGGGCCACATACTGTAGCAGGACACCCATGGAGTCATTATTTCCTCTGTCTCACTCATCTGGACTGAGGAAACAGAAATCGAGCAGGATTTAGAAGTTTTTGGGGTCAGCAAGAGCAGCTGGCTGCAGTGCTTTAAACCCTTGATGTTTGCCAGACCCACTGTACTTCCTTCAGGCCAAAACTATACTGCAGAGGTCTGTAAGACATAACCTTTCCTGAGAAAAAGGAGATTAGAAAGATAAGAAAGTTCTGTGTGTGGACTTTCTGGGCTGAGGGGAACCTGATAAAATTCAACAAGAGCAAGTGTAGGGTCCTGTACCTGGGGAGGAACAAGCCCACGCACTAGTGCAGGTTGGAGGTTGACCTGCTGGAAGCAGCTCTACTGAGAAGGACCTGGGAGTGCTGGTGGACAGCAAGGTGACCATGAGCCAGCGCTGTGCCCTTGTGGCCAAGAAGGCCAATGGTATCCTAGGGTGCATTCAAAGGAGTGTGGCCAGCAGGTCAAGGGAGGTTATCCTTTCCCTCTACTCCGCCCTAGTGAGGCCACATCTGGAGTACTGTGTCCAGTTCTGGGCTCCCCAGTTCAAGAAAGACAGGGAACTACTGGAGGGAGTCCAGCAGAGCGCTACGAAGATGAACAGGGGACTGGAGCATCTCTCTTATGAGGAAAGGCTGAGAGACCTGGGTCTGTTCAGCCTGGAGAAGACAAGACTGAGGGGGGATCTTATCAATGCTTATAAATACCTAAAGGGTGGGTGTCAAGAGGATGGGGCCGGACTTTTTTCAGTGGTGCCCAACAACAGGACAAGGGGCAATGGGCACAAGTTGGAACACAGGAAGTTCCACCTGAATATGAGAAAAAGCTTCTTTACTGTGAGGGTGACAGAGCAGTGCAACAGGCTGCCCAGAGAGGTTGTGGAGTCTCCTTCTCTGGAGACATTCAAAACCCACCTGGACGCGGTCCTGTGCCCCCTGCTCTAGGTGTACCTGCTCAAGCAGGGGGGTTGGACGAGATGGTCTCCAGAGGTCCCTTCCAACCCCTGTCATTCTGTGATATCTGTATGCAGCTTCTGATGTCTATGAGGAATGACAAATATTTGGAACTGTTTGGTGACAGTCAAATCTGCACAGTATGAAGGAGCTCCATGCCCCAGCCCTGCGTGTGACTATGTGATCTTCTCCAACTGTCCATTTGTCCTGGGTCCCGATTTCCTTGGGACATGCAAGATTCTGCTTGAAAGATCTGTTCCTGTTTGAGTGAGATTTATTGGGAAGAAACAGCTGCTTTATGGCTCTCGTATGGTTGGCTGGAGAAGAGCTGCAGTTTTGCTGAGGCCCCCAGAAGCGCAGCTACGTGGCACCCAAAGGTAGCCGCTCTGACAGGAAGATGCATCTTGGGTGCAGCCCTCCACTGTAGGTGACCCTATGGGTCCACCCTCCTGCCCTTGCTCTGTTCCTCCTGAAGCCTCTCTGATGCTCAGAGGCTGTTGAAGGGACATGACCACATCACCTCCTGTGCCTTTGAACCTGGGAAACTGGAGGTGACGTGGTGGTGTCTGAACCAGAGCCCCAGCTGTTTTGTTCGGTTTTTTTCTTCTTTGCACGAACACTGCTTTGACTCAAATTCTTTCAGACCCCACATTGTTGGACAAGAACTGCTGCCAGACCCTCTGCTTTGAAGCAGAAGAGAAACACCTCCATAGTTTCCCTAGCCAGTGCCAGAATATGGAGGAAGTCTGCCACGGTGCTTGCCCCGATCCTGCTTTGGGGAATCACTTAGAGCTGTTCCTGTTTTGACAGAGCTCATTTACCTCTCCCTAACTGCTGTAATCTCTTAAGAGTGCAGTTCAGGTTGTTAATATGAGTACCTTCATAAAGAATTTCCATATGCAAATTCCCAGTCTGAACTTTGCTACAACAAAGACTGTGTTGCTGGAATATATTTCTCTGCACTCACAATCATCTTTTTTTATCTTTTGTGCACCATACCCTCCCCTACCTGCTCAGAGCTGCTTTCCACAAGCTGGAAGTTGTGAGTGTGAGTCTAATTTCACACTTCAGTAAGCAGGGAATTCAGAAAATTTAGAATTGTTGGGATCAACACCAGGCGCTCGCATTTGTGATAGCTCTCAGAGTTAAAATTGTGTGCGTAGCCGCATAGCTGCTATGCTGTTGTTTCCTCTGAACAGGAACCTGAAACCTCTCCGAAGTCGGCTGCCTGCAGGCAGCGGTAGGCTCTGCTTGGCGTGCCGGAGGGAGGCTGGGCGCAGCTTGTCGGAGGACATGCACATGTGCGCACACATTCACTGGGCTGTTTCCTGGAGCTCTGGCCTTGTTCTGTCTTGTCTCTGGGCTCTTTAAAGCAAGGGTCATTAGGACTGTTCGCTCTGGCATTTGTTCATCCCACATCCTCCTCTGTATTAGACAATGTCTACCTTACAATGTCTGATCCTGATCCAGCAGCAAATATTCCATTAACGTGACTTGAAGAGAGGAACGTATTTTTCCCAGCCTCAGTCTGTGAAGTTAGTTGCAGCGTGCTGCTTTGTACATTAGAACCAAATTGAACTTCCTTTCATCGGCACCAGGTGCTTTATGCCTAAACCCATGACGCAAAGTAAAAAGACCTGTGGATCCAAGTCAGAGCAGGAACTGGTCTGAAGCCGTCCATAGGGCCTCAGGTCAAGTCTGTATCTATCTCCTGTCGTACTAAGCTGTCAAAAACAATTATCTCAAGAAAGCTTTTCTTGTATCTTTACATCTCATGAATTGGTGGGTCCTGCTCTCTGTCATGCTGGCACCTCATGAAGGGTCAAAAGCAGGAGCAGGAAATGACATGATGATTCAAACTACAGAAATTCAGTGTCGTGTGTCCAAAGAAAGACTAGATCGGTTTAATGGAGGTTGGAAGGGGCATAGCATATATGGAAGTATGCTGTTTGCTCCCTGCTGATGTTGATCACAGGAAATGGTGGGAAACAGAAAAATAGATGTGAATTTACGAAGTGACGTAAGGGCAGAAAACAGCAACACAAAGACACCAGTGGGAAAAAGGACTGTTTAAGATGGCTCTTGGCTATAGAATGGAGCAAGGTGAAATTAAGTCTCAAGTAAATATCAGCAAGATCTGCTTGAGTGTGGAACAGCCTCCAGAAAGAAACTGGGAGAGCCTTCGCTTAAGCCACTCAAAACTAGCCTGAACAAGGTGCAGGGAGAGATACACTACAGAGAACAACTCTGCAACTGCCATAGGGCTGCAATGATCTAATAGTTCTTTCCCACCTTTAATCTCTGTGATCCTGCAGTTAATCATCATATATTAATTGTGAAATATCTGCTCAGACCATTTGTTAAGCCTCTGTCTAACTAGTGAAATTTTATATTCTCAAGAAGAGGATAAACCTAGGAGTTTTAATCCAAAATTAGGCCAGCCAGTGGGCTTGGAGCCATGATTTTGCAGGCAGAAATTTGGATCTGGGTCCAAAATTTGTATCTCTACAATGGGCCGATCTGAAATGCAGCTTCTTTGTTTCTGCCTTGTGCCACTGTAGAAGCTGCTGCCAAGAGATATAGATAGTGAATCAGAGACAGGTTCTTTTCCAGAGCAGTGACAGTGACTAGCAATTACAAATAGCTTTGGACTTCTTGAATGTAAGGGTGTGAACAGAGGCTGCTTTTTCCTCATGCTATTTTTCCCTTGCATCCTCCCCCACCATTTCTTTAGAAGTGCAGAGGTTGGGACTTGGGTGCGATGAAGACAGAGGTGGCCAGAAGAGAGTCCAGAGCATTTGCATGATAAAGCTGCCTTCCTGGAGCTACAGGAAGTGCTTCCTCTGGTTTGTGAGCTGCAAAGCATCAAGGTGGCAGGGGCAGCTGCAACCTAGAAATTTGTTTTTGTCACTCTGAAAGATGATTATAGATCTCTTAGCAACCCCCTGGCACTATGTAGGCTTGCACAGCAATTAGTTCTGCAATTACTTCTACATCATCCTGCTGGTTGTAAACTTTAAGAATATCCCAGAAATAATATTGAGTTTTGGGCTGATGGGTTCCCAAGCAATGAACTGTCAGATAAGCTGTGGCCTATTGCTCTTCCTCAGTTGTGGAGCAGGTGCAAAGGAAAGCAAATAGCACTGGTGTCCTCCCCAGTGATCGAAGGCTTGTTGCTGGATGTTGTATGTAAATTGGAGAACATAGTGATGGCAAAAGGGCCACCAAAATTGGAGTGGAAGGACACAGAGAGGGGAGAGAAATGTGCTGTAATTGGGTCATGAATTGAAACATATTTCTCTGAAATTTGCTGCCTCCCTCCTCTGACTCAAGTCATGGACAAGTAGCTTCTCATTAGATTCCATTTCCCTCCTTTATTTCACCACCAGTTTCACATCACTCTTCTTTTGGTTTTCTTTAAGGTGGTATTCTCTCTGATGGTGCTTTTCCATACGTATGGACTAGTCCTGATGCAGCCGCAGAAGCGGAGAGGCCTGCCCTGTTCTTTCCTTAACCACAACTTTCTGAACATTTTTATTAATAATTCCCTTTTCCTTGCCACATTACCCAAGGGTCCTCACAAACAAATTGGGTAACTCTGACTTCTCCTGCAATCTTAGTATGCCATGCTCACTATATGCAGCACAGATAAAAGTCAGGTTTTTGCATAAAAGTTGATACTTTTTTTCTGTGCTTCCTGCAATGAATATGACAGGATATTGTTCAAGAATACACTAATGTCTTGATGATTTTTGCATCCAGATTATGCACATTAGTAACACGAGCAGTTCCTGGGTATGAATAGATGAGCTTCTTATGGGATTTTTCGCTGTGTCAAGCATGGGAAGCAGGTGAAGCTGGAGGAACTGGAAGGAAGCAGTTTTGCTTACAAAGACTGTCATTCTGAGGTTTTTTCTTCACCCTGAAACTTCTTCATGATCTGAAGTTTGTGAGTGGTTTTTGTATGTGAGTTCGTTTTCTTCCCAATGTTGCTTTTGGGGTGCAAAGGGGAGGCTTGGAGGAGCTGAGGCAGTTGAGTCGTGGGGGACAGTGCAATGCTGGCAATACTGTCCACCCTCCCCAGCCCCTGATTCATTTCTGGTGGCTCCAGGAGGAAGAAGCAGCAGTTGGTTATTCAGGGACTGCTTCAGGACAGGGACTGCATATCATTCTGCAGCTTCTGCAGATCAGCTGATAAAAGGCTAGAAAGAAGCTCTGCAAAAAAAGAAAGGAAAAAGAAAGTAAGAGCTTTGCCTTACCCAGCCTTAATGATGGCCCAGAACACTTACTGGGGAGGCCAGACGACCCATAAAAAAAACCACAATTCACTTATGCCTGGGAATAGAGTAAACTGAGATCAGCAGTAAAGCAGCTTTTGTACAAGTTGGGAGGATGCTGTAACATGCCAGGGTATTTTGCTACTAGTGCCTTCCAGTGCTGTGTTACAGCAAGTTACGTTCTGCCTGGGCTATGTCTAGAGATGATCTTCCTTTTGTATTTCTTCTTTTTCCATTAATAAATTTTCTGTTGCATTCAGCCACAGAGCAGAGTTGGTTTATGTGCTTGCCTGACATTCTTAAGCAGTGGAGTTGGAAGTCAGGCTAAAGGAGTCCTAGGTAGAAAAGGCAGAGGAGTGCGTTAGCATAGGAGTGCTGCATCTGCCAACAGAGACACAGGTTAGCAAAACTTATGAGCTAAAACCCACCCCAATAGTTTGTACTAGCTTTCTTAGTGGCCCCAAAAAGGGATATCTTCACCATCTTTCCTGTTATGCTCTGGATTACTGATCTGTGCCTTTCCTGATTTCTTTCATGATCCTTCCCTTCAGTGGACTTTTCCTGGACTGCCTCAGGAAAGGTCCTGTCCTATTTAAGAACACTGTCTCTGGGCAGGAGGCAGGGATAGCCTTGCCCTTGCACATAACTAACTTCCACAAATTCAACCTCATGATGAGCGCGTGTTGAAGTGGGGCTCTCTGTCCAGGGCAGCCCTCAGATAATGGCCCAATTCATCAGGAAGCATCATGAGCACCAGGTCTGGACTGCAGTGTCAGGGTAACTCTGCTCTCTTCTTTCTCTCCTGTGGTTGGTCCAATTTATGATTGTGGTGGGCTGACCGTGGCCAGCTGCCAGACGCCTGCCCAGCCACACTCCCAGTCCCTGCCCTCAACAGGTCGGGGGAGAAATTAGTATGAAGAAAAGCTCATGGGTCAAGATAAAGACAGGGAGATCACTTGTCAATTATTGTTACAGGCAAAAGAGACTCGACTTGGCGAAAATTAATTTATTGCCAATTAAAATAGATAGCGAGAAAAAAAAAAAGACAAAACAGCATCTTCCCTCCCTCCTTTTTCTCAGGCTCAACTTCATTCCCAACTCCTCCACCTCCTCCTCCTGAGCAGTGCAGGGGATGGGGAATGTGAGTTACGGCCAGTCAGTAATGGGTCCTCTCTGCTGCTCCTTCCTCCTCACACTGTTCCCCTGCTCCAGCATGGGTCCTTTCCATGGCCAGTCCGTCATGACCTTCTCCACCATGGTCTGTCCACAGGCTGCGGGGGACAACCTGCTCCACCATGGTCCTCTCCGGGGGCTGCAGGGGAATCTCTGCTCTGGCACCTGCAGCACCTCCTCCCTGTCTTTCTTCACTGACCTGGGTGTCCAAAGGGCTCTTTTGCACATTTTTCCTCACTGCCTGTGTGGTGTTTTGCCCTTTCTGACACAGGCTTTCCCCAAGGCACCCCCACCTTGGCTGTGGGGCTCAGCCATGCCCTGCGGTGGGACAGTTGGAGCTGTGTCTGGCACAGGGCAGCCCCAGCCTCTCCCCACAGAGGCTGCCCTGCAGCCACCCCACCAGCATCTGGGCACGGACACCCAGTGCAATGACTTTCATTCAGGTGGTCAGAAAGTCCCTTGTGAGGGGCTGAAGTCAAGTTCTTGCTCTCTGTAACCCAAAAGTGATGTGTCGTGGGTGCCTGGGGGTGTCTGCTGCTGCCTCCAGCAGGTCCTGCGGAGCGAGGGGGCTGTGGATGGAGACACCAAGCATAGCGTGCAGGCATGCGCCAGAGCAGACAGTGCCAAGTGGGGCTTGTGGTGGAGGCAGCTGGAGGTATGGTAACAGGGTGTCTCTGGAGGAGGGAGAGGGGTGTTTGAGGAGGGTGGTGGTGGGCCATTGGCGACACGAATCCTGGGGCTGTAGCTCCCTCGTGGTGCGGGCGCTGCTGCATAGAGCGCACAGAGGTGCAGATGCATGAGCACGCAACGTGTGCCACGCCACAGCAAAAACGTCACCTTGGCCTCGGAGTGCTTCAGTCCTGAATTTTTTTTTTTTTGCCTTTTAAGGCTTTGTTACAGACTGGGGAGCCTTGTCGTTTGTGCACATGACCACGGTCAGAAGTCGTCTTCCTTTAGACGTCACAACTTGCCACCAAGTAAGTCCCTCTCTGGCACTTGCTGTTGGTCAAGTGTTGCCCACACCGTTGTGCCCTGTGGAAGGTGACACTCAGCGGGGATTTCTTCAAGCTGAGACAAAGGAGGTGAGGGTGGATTTTTTTTCCCCTGGCTTGAAAAGATGGCAACAAGAGGGAAGCTCTTAAATAGGAGAAGTGTTTCAGGGAAAGGCAGAGAGGAGGCATGTGTGGCTGGAGGAAGGCTGGGGCTGAGGCTTTTTGGATTTCCTGAAGCTGTGGGATGTGGGAAGCACCGTGGGTGACAGACTTGGACGGAGGTGAGGAAACAGCCCGGCGTGTGGTGGGCACCGGCCCAGGAGGAGTGTCGGCCGCCCTTCTGCGGGAAGCGGTCCTCCCCTGCGCTAGGCAGCCACTGGTGAGGTGTGCTTCAGCTACCAGATCCAGCAAAGCTAGCACCAAGCTCTGATGGCTTTGCAGGGCCTGTCCTGGTCGTGTCGTTCCCACACAGCAGGGCCCTGGCAGTCTCCCGTCCCCTGTTTGCAGCCCAATGCAGCCTGGCCCACAGAGCTGGGGGCTCCCAGCCTCCTGCCAAAGAGTCCTGGAGGGTTGCGCAGCTAGGGGTTAGCGTGCACACCTGGGTAATCCTGCTCTCCCAGCTGCAGGAGCCGAAATCACTGTTTGCCAGTGTGTCTTCTGACTGTGTTTTATGTAAGAAAACAGGAGCTTTAGCTCTTTTTCTTTCTAATCAAGAATTCATCAAGAGAACTGCAGTTGAGCGTCTTTTAAAGTAACATGCTAATGTGGGCCACTGTTGAAGTTTTAGTTTTGCAGATGGTTGCATTTTGTAACATATACGAGCATGAACCAAACTCCTAGATCCAAATACCTCCCAGCTTTTAGATCTGAATCCTGTATGTTCAGAACACTTCTATTTAATCATTAGAAAACCAGAATATTAAATGGCATCAAAGTGTGGCCATGAGCTAGAGATTTTGTCAGTGAGGTTTAGCCTTTGCAGTTTCAGAGCCAAAGCTTTGCATAAAAGAAAAATTCTAGGGTAAATGTAAATACGACACACACACACACACACACACATCTGGAGGATTAGCTGTCTCTTGTCCAGAAATGCCACACCTTGTAATTAAAGAAGAGGCTGTTAGTATGCGACACAGGAATGCAGAGGGTGTGGACCATCTCAGATTTACAGGCTATCAAGTTTATGAAAGAGACTAAATGCTGTTTAGTGTTACAAAGGTGGTAAGACCTTTGTTCGGCGTTGCCCCAAAAATCTGGCAAGCCTCTGATGGGAAAACACTTTGCAAGTAAGGTCTTGCTAGAAAAAGAATCTGTAGGAAAAATTCAGTAGGGAAACTCCAGTACCTTCTGAAATGACTCCTTTTCTTCATGTACTGCGACAGGGTAATGGTGTATAGGCTGAATGTGAATGTGCGTGTGCAAGTTGCCTACTGTGAACTGGAAAGTTTGACTGAATATTTTAATTTAACTTTACAAGTATCCATTAAAATAAAAGTACGCGAGTGAACGTTAGTGCCAAAATAAGTGCAACAAAAGCATTTCAGTATGTGAAAAACAGTATCTGTGATGAAGATCTGAATGTAAGCACAGAGCTGAGGAAATAATTTTGGTCGTGTCCTTTCCAGTGAGTTGCTATACCTCAGGATATTTATAGCTTTGTAGAATAATGAATATTAACACTTGTCATCTCACATCCAAAGTGTCATGTTAAAAAAGGGATTTGAACTCTAGAGATTAATGCAGTGAAAATTATGACAACATTTGGCTCAATGAAAGAAAAGCTTTGAGTTAACTGTAAAAGGCTCAAAATGGGTCCAAACTCAAGGAAAACCTTATTTTTTGTTGTTGTTGCCAGACCACCATGGTGACTGTGCTCCATGCCATTGTGTCCACATCTCAGATCTGGGTGAGGCTGCCTCCAGGACTCCTCTACAGGTCAGTCGTAACACATGTCACTGAATCTAGTGAGTTTTGCAGTGGTTTTGATACTCATGAATGGGTTAGAAAAGAGAATTGAATCAAATGCACTAACAGGGTACTAGAAAATAATCAGGGAGCTACTCTTGCACAGCCGTGCTCACTAGAAGTTTGCAGCAGGTCTCCTGCAATGAAGGAAAACTAAAGACTTGATTGCCCAACTCTCCTGCCTGGTGAATATGCTGTCTTTGTCATTCTTTTGCATGGGCAAATGTTTCACTTTTCTGAAAGAATCACAGAAATCCCCTCCTCTCAAGGTGATTGGACTTTTCATGGGATAAAGAAACATTAGCTACAGTGCTCTGAGTGAAGGGGGAAGCAGCTGATTCAGCTATCTGGAGTCTGGAGGGCACCATTATAATTCAAAGTTTGACCTCCGGTTGGACAGTGTTTCCCTTTACCATGCTAGAAGTGGATTTGGTTGTGTCATTACAGGCACACCATTGTGAGGCCAGATTTTGCCCAGCTGCTACACGGGTACACAAAGAGCTGAGAAAGCTGCAGGGAGCCTCTTCGTTGTGTGTTCCTGGACAGCGGCCAACCGACCATCAAAGGTTGCTCATTCCTTGAAAAAGCACAGGGCTTGCTCCATCCCCCAGCAATGCCATGACGGAAAGGTGTCCGAAGAGAGATAGGAAGGGTATTTCCAGTGTTCCAGTTGTGGGACAGAGTGTGCCAGGTGGGCTGGAGAGGGAAATCTGCAGTGACAGAGAAGATAAACAATGCCTGAATGGGAGGGTGTGGAAAACCGTCTCTCAGGGACAAGATGTAAGGCATGATAGACCTTTTAATGGGTGAGCTGTCATCAAATTTCTAGTAGTCTTTAGCAGCGTGTTTCAGTGCGCCTCTGACTGATTTTTACATGCATTTGCAAAAACTCCTGAAACTCATCTATAAGCTGGCCTGCCTCTGACCAGCACAATTCTTTGTGTGTGTGTTAGTTTGCATCAAATACAGCCTAATTCTTATGTAAAAATTCCATGGGAAAATCCAGGAATGACTGCATAACTGATTTGGTATGGCACTGGGCTTTAATTGTTTTCAGATTTCAGTTTTCAAGGCCAAGAAACCAAAACCCTAAATAACGTTTCATTTCTATCCCTTTGCAAACGGAGTCTCTGTGGAATGCACAACTGTAGCACTCAGCGCTGTATATAGAAAAGCACTTTCAGTGTCCTGCAGATGTCTGCTCAGTAGCTTCCATATGGCAAATTACTTGTTATTGGACCAGACTCTGCTCATGCTTGTGCAATTCTGTTGCAGTTGGCGAGGAGGTAAGGCAATAACAGCTCTATCTGGCCCGTTGGGTCAAATAAACTCTATGCACACTTGAGTAGGGGTTTCAAGCTGAATAATGTTGCTGGAACAATTTCCAGCCCTCACTCACGCTGGTGCAGCCCCACCTTTCAGAGCACTTGAAAGGCTAACGGGTTCAGTAATAGGTTAAGAGTTCTCTGCCACCTGAGTGCTGGGCTAGGTTGGAAACTCTTGGCTATTCCTGGCACCTGAGAAGCCTTTATTGGCCCAATGCAATAAACTGGTGGTCTTAGTGAGGCAAAGGACCAGATAATTATAGAAACAGAATCTTCCTCCAGAAACTGTTCTCCCTGTCAAGGCTGAAATATTTTGGCAGGGGCAGCTTCCTCAGTGTCTCTCAAACTCTGTATTTTTTGTGGCTTAAGAGAACACTGCATTCACTCGGGGTTTTGAGCCACCAAACTCCATTCTGTTTTCTATTTATAATATTTTCCGTGTTGTTCTTTGTGAGACTTCTGTGTGTATGTCTGAAACAAAAACCAAAATTTGAATTTAGCCTCTGCAACCCAGTCTTGCCAGTACTGGTGTCTGCGCAGCCTGGCTCCGTGCCCACTTGGTTTCATGCTGGTGGCACTATGATATGAGGAGGATATGTTTTTTGATGGTGTTGAGTGATGGCTGGAAATTGTTTCTTACATTCAAAACCTCATTTTGAGATACTTTTGATGCAAATATGCTGGCTTCAGGCAAGTTGCACCTGCCTAGTTCAGGTCAGGTCCGACCTAACAAAGGCAAACTCATGAGAGCCCACCTAAGGATACCCTAAACTTTAAAGATCCTTCTTCTTATTTAACCAAAACCTTTGCAGTAAATCAAAGTTTTGTCCAAGTAGAAAAGCTGAATTTGACCTAAAGTTTCTAGATAGGTACTGCAGTTAAAGAAGAATTCAAGCAAGGCACTGGGGCACTGGATAGATAAGGCAGAAATTTAGTGATCCTAACTTCTCTGCTTTTGCAATATAGACAGTGGGGACACGTAAATAAGGAGGTTTGTTCTTTTGGCTACCTTGTTTTGGTTTGTGATTTGCAAATCATATTTGTAGCTCAGCTAATTTGGAAATGGCAGGAAACTCCAGTCTAGTTATGAAGAGACACTCACCATCTGCAGTCTAGCAGTACTTGCCAACTATATGTTTGGGACACAGCAGTCTAGGCAAAAGTAGTATCATCTGACCCTAATATATCTATTTCTCAGTTTATAGTGTTGTAAGCGTGTCAACAGAGCAGCTCTCAAACATGGCACATTTTTAAACAAGTAAATTATAGCACTAATCTAATGGCTGATTTTGTTTTTCTGACCTACTTAATTAAAAAAGCGTCTAAAAAAGGAAATTCTGTTTAGCTTAATGCGAAGACAGAGCTGGCTTTTTTTTCTCTCAACATCTGTGTCCAGAAAGGAAGAAAAATCCTGTTTTGACTGGCCTTCCTCCACCAGTCTTTTTTTTTTTTTTTTTTTATTTCTTGTCTAAAGCAAAGTAAGTTACATAAACATTCCACCTCTTTCCATAAATTGGCTGCAGTTTCTGAACAATAGAGTTACTGTGAAGAGAAGAAAACCACAGACACACCCCACAACTGTTGGTCACACAGCCAAAGAGAACTAAAGACACATTCTTTGAAAGTACCAAAAAGGAAATCCATGGTCTTAAGGCAAGACCTTTTATGTTATGTTTGGAAATGTTTCTCATTTCTCTCTTTCTTCCCCCACCCCCGCTTCTTCTTTAGCTTTCTTAGTTCAACATGTTTGAGGGAGTGAAATGGCTCTAGACAGAACTTTATTGTTTGTCAAGATGTGTTGATAGTATTTGTCAGTACTCACTAACCTGAGACTGGATAGTGAAAGAAAACTGAAAAGTGGGATTTTAGAAAGAGGAAAGAAAACATGTTACTAATAATGCCTTTGAGGCTTCCTCAGAATAAAAAAAGTACTTCACTTGCAAGAAGAGAGAGGCTAAGACAGAAATCTCTGTTTAAAGCTGATAGTTCTCAGTTGTAATAATTCTCTTCAGAGAACAATAACTCTGCAGAAACAATTGTTTGCCTCTCTGAAGCATCTCAACACGCTTTGCAAATGGGAATTCACACCCATCGCAGCCTGTGTTCCCCAGCTGGGCAAGCCGATGCGCTAGGAGGTTAGATGGTTCTGTCAGAGTCACGCTACAGAAATAAATACACCCCGAATTACTCTCCTCTGCTGTATCCACCAGCCTGCACAGCCTTCTAAACACAGAATACCAAGTGGTTTGGCACTGTCTGTCGATATTCCCTCTTGGAGGCTCCGGGATTATGATCTCAACGAAGGCAAAGTTGCCGCTGATCTTACTGGCAGTTAAGCAAGTGTAAAGTCAGCAGAATCCTGGAGGCACCAGGAATGCACAACAAAGCGATGCCTATAAATCAGCAACAAGGTGTCTACTCGCCTCCTGCTTACTGGTATGTGCTGCGGATATAACAGCAGCACTGTACGCAGCTGTAGAACCCAGCTGCTCTCTAGCCAGCGAGAGGGCACGGCGGAGTTCGCCGGCTCGCCTTCGCAGCAGCCCACGCTCAAGTCTCCCCCCGGCAGACCCATCTGGGCTTGAGCAGCCGCCCCACTCTCCTGATGGCTGCCAGGGCTCCCTGCTGCACGCCATCCCTGCCGTCGCAGCCCTTCCCAGCAGGGGCACTTCCCCTTGCGCCCCCATCTCTCGCTCCAGAGCAAGTCGGAAGCAACATTCACATTATCTGCAAGGAGTGTGCATGTGTTTCTGAGTGCATCTCTGTATATGTTATCGAATATGCTTTGTTCAGGAAAGCAGCAGAAGTGAGCAAATGTTACACTGCCTAAGGAAGAAAACAATGAAAAGAGCTGTTCTTCTGTAGAGGTACCAGCAGAAAGCATGTTCATTTTTCTCCCCAAAAAAAAAAAAAAAAAAAAAAAAAAAAAAAAAAAAAAAAAAAAAAAAAAAGAAACAGTCAGAATAAACTTCAAATGCAAGGAAATAAAGAAAAGGCTTCTGAAAACTGAAGATGAATTTTTAGAACCTCAGATGGTTCTCTGCAATTTTATTCTGTAGTCATAACTTGCAGTTGTTTGTGTCATGGCACTACTGAGCTACTTAGACAGGATTGGGCCTCTCTAAGATATACAGTGTACATAAGTTGCTTCCAGGCCTACAGCTTAAGACGGAACACAAACAAAGGAGGACAAAAATGAAGAATTATAATCACTTGCATGCTATTAAACCCAGATATATACAGAAGCTAATCTGGTTTTAGACCCTGCAGTGGCTGGTAGGTGCAGTACGCAGCATGTGGACTGAAAAAGGTTAATTTTTTTCTTTTGCCTGCCAAATCATTTCTCTACTCCACCCTTGGTGTCCAACTTTCCAATGCCTGAGTCAGTGTCTGAAGTCAAAACAACCAGCTGGGCCTCACTGAACCTTTCACTGTGGGAAAGCTCGGCTCAAAATGGCTGCATTGTTTCTCTGTAATCTTATCCTCAGTGTTTAATATCCTCAGCAATTCACAGAATTTTCAGGATTGTGTTTTGGCCCTATGGGAAATGCTGACCTAAATGGTGTGAAGTTTTTGCTCTTATGTTATAAGGGAAAATATTATGAAAAAGTAAACTATGCATTTACTATCTCTGTTGATATATTTTACCTACCACTTTGAGCAGAAAGCTGCAGGATTGAACTACATACATCTTTTTTTCAGAATAATTCCTTAAACAGAATCTGATAACCTGCTAAGATGAAAGACATGACACTGGAAATGTACCTGTCATAAAGAATGTGTCATAGTAAAATCTACTAATGGAGAATAGTTTGTCCCATGATTTTCCAACTGCCTTACAAAATTACTCATGGGCAAAGCATGCTGTATCTATTAATGTCTAAAGACCCTTATATAGGCAAAAAAAAAAAAGAAAGAAAAAAATGTGATTAAGAGTAGGATTACAGGGCACAGGAAGAATCTGAGAACAAGATGACACATATTAATTTTGGGGATGTTGTTGTGTTGTAGCAACACTTCCAAAATTTTTAATATTGAAGTACAGCAAACAAAGGCCATGTTTGAAAAAAACACAGGAGGATCTCCAAACATAAATAAATAGAAAATGTGGCACTTCAGTATGAGCAGTGTGTTACATTTTGAAGGTCGGGAGGAAAGCTCTGCGAGTATTTGCTGTGTGTCAGGCAAACAGGCGTGCCTCCCACTGAAGAGCCTATTTTAGTGGTGTTAGCTAGTCTCACGGGTGCACTTGTTGGAGCAGGTGTCAAGGCAGGTCTTGCGGGCTGACCTCAGTTTTGGCAAGGAAAACCCAAGGAGAATCCTGTTAGTACAGTCTTATTCTCAGCTGTGAGCTGAAGACTAGAAATCCTACCTTTGGTGGCAAGGTTTTAACATCAGGCCAATATTGCGACGAGGTCTTTGAAGTCAGTTGCACCGTGAGGACTTGTTTGTGTACCTGTTGTGCAAATTGCTCATCTGTACCTGGGATGGCAATGGTCAGGCAAGCTGGGAAGGAAAAGCAAGATTTTTCTCAGCCAAGGTGGAGTGGGGGTGGGCAAGGTCCCCAGGGTTTGGTTGGTTTGAACCATCTGATTCCTTCATTAAGAACTTGATGGTAATGCAGTATCTGTGATGATTGGCTTATGATGATGTAGGAAAATCCAAATACTGGAGAACTCTGAAAAGCTCTGGAGCTTCCCAGTCATTATAGATGGGTAAGTACTGCTGGAAGCTAAGTCTCACAGCAGACAGCTGCAGCCTTCTGCTGCTGGACCTTGATCCCCAGTCTATGCCTGTTTCCATCCTGTTCCATAGCCTTGCTCCTATATATGGTCTTCTTTTAGTGGTAAGCATTTTTCATCTGTGGGACATGTAAACGTCTTTTATTTAACAGTGCACATTTCTAATCTAGTCTTGGGGATGGGAGCCCAAGTCTTGAGATAGATATCTGATGACTGGGTATTGTTTTGTGTGCTCAACTTGGAGAATTAGGCAATAAGCATCACTGATGCACAATGTATATACTCGTGTATGTAAATTAGGTTCCTGCTGTTAAACATATGACTGTGAAAGATTTGGTCCTCCCATTTAAGGTTTTTTTCCCCTTAGGGAAAGGAACCCATTTTAGAAAACATAGATATCAGACGTCCAGTTCAAGTTTTCACTGTTACTTAGTTTACATGAAAAATCACCACTGACTCATTCCTCTGCAATTCTATGTTTGCACAGTTCTCTTCCCCATTGCTTGTGAGGGGATCCCTCCTCACCAGCCTGAAATTCAAAAGATCAATCGTGTTACCATTGCATAAAACCGGAATGTTGCAATTGTGACCACAACAATTTATACCAAAAGATCTGTTGCTCATCTATATGAAGAATGTCAAAGCCCTTCCACAGCTATTTGCTTTGGCGTTGCCCATGGCACTGTCCCTGGGCACTGCATGAGGAACATGCAGGCACCATACAGGCGATAGCTGGGCTTTTGGCTTTCTTAGGAGCAGTCTGCCAGACAGATCACATGGATTGTGCAACTGAGAATTCAAACTGATTAGACATGTGTTTTTAAGTGAAATTGGAAATGAGGAGATCAGTGAAGACAGATGCTGCATTATGTATAAAAATCTGCAACTTGGTTGAACTGAGTTTCACGTGACAATAGGTCCTTATAGTGATCTTAATAGAGGAGAACTTGCCTTTCTGTTGACTTTTCCTACTTCTCCTGTTCTTTGCACTGCAATAGCCCTGAGCCTTCTTACTGTCCAAATCCAAGCAGGTCTCATAACAGGGCCTCACGGTTCATAACAAGGCTTTATCAGCTAGTGTAATCCTTAAATCTAAGTAGCCCACCATAAAAATTACAGCAACAGGTAAACCCTTGAAACTCCTCTACTGGCACAGCTGACACGAAGTCACAGCTCAAGGGCATGATCCATCCTGGAGATGTGTGAGGTAACTGGGCACACTGCAAGTACTAGGAAGGACATCGTGTGATGACCTTAGGGCCATCATGCTACTGAAAAACATACTTGAGGTCGTTGCTTACAGTCAAAGCAGATTGGTGTTTGTACTGCTTTACAGCTTCACATTTCTAAAAAAAACCCCACCTTTCCTAGTGCGAAGTTACGGCCTGGTAGAGAAATATTCATATAGTCACAGGCAAACATCCCTGCATTTTCAAAAATCACTGTATGTGTGTTAGGCTGTGGGCCAGTCTTGTATAGCTACCTGAAATCCTGATACCAAAGCTGGAAGAGACGTACTCCTGAGAGAATCAGAAACTTTTCTTTTTTTAGCTAAATTACACCCAAATATCCTTACATAGTTCATGATTCCATTAAATCTTTATTCCATTTCCTTGTTAGTTGGACGAGGCAAGTTTGTGATGCCCTCAGCTGTACTGTGGTCTGCTTGTATTCCTCGCTGTGTTAATTTTTCTCCCAGGTATGTTATTTTCATTAGAGAGAGTTTATACTTTTGCTTGTTTAGCTTTCGCCAGAAACGTCAGCTCTTTCTACTTGAAGTCCCCAGTCATGCACTTCTACTGTTTTTCCTCAGACCAAAACATAATCTTTGTAAACCTTACTACCCTCTACAGCAACAAAAACATGTTGTATTTTCCAGTAAAATGTCTCAGGTGCCAAGCACAACCCAACTGGCAGTCTGAAGAAACTGTCTCCCAAAAAGGTTGGTGAATATGTGCAAACATGAGCTGTTTTTCTAAAGGCACTTGCCAGAGCCCTTCTGACACACCAAGCTTAGAAAAATATTTGGCATCAAGCCCTTCTTCCAGAATTTCTCCATTTGTAGACAGTGGAAAATGCCTTCTTTTCATGTATTCAGCTCTTCTGGGTCAATGCATAAGCAAAGCCTTCTATCTTTAGTTCGAAATGGCTGGCAAACACACCCACTCTTCTAGCTTTTACTCATGATAAAATTCTTTGTTTAGTTGGACCATTTCAGTCTCCTAGCTTCTCCCTTGAGATGAGAGGATATTTTCTAGGGCAGGAGCCGTAGGATGGATGAGATCCTTTGGCTTTTTTCTTTACCGTGTGGGGAGTATGATTCCCTGCACCTCCAACTTGCCAGTCCTCCTGTGACAAAGAACTTACGGCATTCTATAACAGAGATCATATACCACTGCATAAAAACCATATGCCACATACTGCGAACAGGTTCAAAGACTAGGAATAAGGATTCCCCAAAGCCAAGCAGACATGAAGACTCATGGAGATGAGGGAAGAAGTTAACTAAGGTTACTCTTGTGTGCCACTGAGCTATCTCAGCAATCTCGCTGTATTCTTGGATGTCTCTATTCCTTCCCATTCCTGGCCTGCAGGTCTTCCTGTAGGCTTCCTGTTAAATTTCATCAGTTACCTATTACACACTATATCATGCTGTGTGGACTTTTCCTGTACTGAAAAGTGTGAATTTATTAAGTAAGCATGGTACAAATTCTGAAGCAGGTCACAATATGTCCACAGTAAGCTGGTAAGTAGGTCAATAGAGCAAGCCAAGTCCAAATGAAGGCTTCTCCAACTATGCTTTCCAGGCATATCTGCCACCCAGTTCTGAACTACAACAGAATATCACTTGTTTTTCAATGTCTTCATGAAAAACACAGTGTTGGTCTCTGTTAGAAGTCATTGACCCAGAATGTGGACATTCAGATTAGACTGAGACTAGGTAAAACCCAAATAATATTTGTGACTTCTTGCTAGTTTCATCTCTTGCTACTCACATTTAAGTTATTACAGAAGTTATGATGAAAAACCCCACTGGTTTATTTCTGCAGAAGCCAGGGTGTAACATCAATTATCTTTTATTGCTAAAATCTTTATGCAAAGCAACACCTTTCTAGCAGCTCATCACTTTTTTTTTTTTTTTTTTTTGCGTAATTTTCTTATCTTGGCAGAAACAGGTGACCAAGAAATGCAGAGAAAAAATAATTTGGGGTTAAGTTCCAAAGAACAATTCCTTAAACAAGCTGTTTGTAACTCAAGCTACTTTATAGTTATTGTAAATCATATATGGTCATACATCCCACATGCACTGGGGGCAATTTATTCCATTGTTTAAACATCAATTAGTTTATAATTACAGCACTTGAATATTAACAACATCTGTAGAATCAAGTGATCCTGCAAATATTTCATCAAAATCCTTGATGTAATAACTGTCCAGCTACTACATAAATAGGGCAAGATCCAAAGGCTTTGCTGCATCATTGCCCAATTAACAAAGCCAAGGACCTTTTTCTGTACAGAAGGTGAACCTTCATACCTATTCATACCAGCTAATACCCTTATCAATTAGGCTCTCAAGAATTCAGGTTTTGTTTGGGTTTTTTTTTTTTCCTGTTTGAGTTGCTGTAATTGCCCAGAGCCCTCAAATGCTCAACTCTAGACTAGATGGAGGCCAGATCTGCTAGCATATGTTATGTTCCCTCATCAGAGTGAGTTACTACACAGGCAGGAGGCAGCATACTCTAATGTAGGCAAATCCTGGTTGTAAACTTGTCCCATGAACATAATTTCTGGGTAACAGCAGAAATAATTACTCAAAGTCAGAGTTATTGCTGTGTGCTCTGACTGATAGTAAATTAATAGAAAGTGGGGTGTTTTGGTTTTTTTTTCCTTTCACTTGTGGTTGATAATGAAATGCAAAGTGTCTTCCTGAAGAGTCTCTTCATAGCTATGTAGAACCATAAGAGATTGCAAGATACAGTCCTTCCCTCCTTCTGATTTACACCCACCTATCACTTCTGGCAGCTGTTTGTCTAATTTGTTCCTAAAAATCTACAAGGATGGGAAGTGCACAGACTCCTTTGGTAACCTGTGCCAGTACTAAGCTATCTCTTTAGTAACTGCTTGCTCCCCACTGCTCTGGAACAGGTTTGGCTCTTCGATTTGTTCGGTCTCCAGACATAGCAGGACACTGGTGACTCATCTTAAAGCATGCAGATAATACGTGCTTTTCAGGGAAGAACATATTTGGATGAACAATCTGTAAAACTGATGTTTCTTCCTTTTTCAATTAAACTGTTTGGCATAAATAGATATTAAGTTTGCTTCCTGTTAAAAAAACTGTTCAGGAATTCTGTGGGAACTGGTCCCACCCAGCTTGCAGTGACCAGCTGGTTGTCAATGACTCCAAGTTCTCCATGGGCCAGCTTATTTTTCATATCATTGCACCTGTCCTGCCTTGTGTGCTTGTGCTGTCTTGCACACAGGTTGCAGCCAAGCTGCATGCTTCATCCCTCCCATGCGCTTGGGCTGAGTGCGGGGCTGAGCGCTCATTAACTCTGCCCGGCTGCGGGGCCAACTGTGCTTCTCCTAGGGGTGTGCGGACCTTGGGTAGGTATGGCCAGGATAGCCCTCCCAGAGGAAAGAATTCCTTGCAATTCATAACAGAAACAAAAAATAGAGCATAACAGAAAAAGCAGCAAAAATAAAGAGAAGCTCTACGTGCCTGCCATTTTGTCTAGTAACAAACAGGGACTGGCTGTTTCATACAGCTCAGTTGGAGTCTGTGTTTCTCATCTGTTTCCCATAGTAGTTCCCTGTCAACTACCAAATCCTTAAAAAGAAAGTCACTTTTGTCCCTTTGTTTCAGTTTCAGGGGCCTTTGTTATATCCTGAGTGTGGAAATGTGGATTTTTGGCTTGTAACTGGAAACTCAGAAAAAAAAAACCCTTTTCCAGAAATTAAACCACCACAACTAAAGGATGTCTGGAATTTTTTTAATATGGTTTTTATACATGGATCGTTATGTGACCATACTTTAAAACTGTTTTCTTTTAGTAAGCTTATTTCTTTTTATATGGAAGGGAGACCCAAAACTCTCAATAGATATTTTGTCACAACTGGCTACAGTAAAATTCAAGTTCCTGCAAAATACCATTTTCCCTGGAGACTTCTCTCTGTCACTGGCAGCTAAATAAGTAATTGACAAAACAAGTGCTTCAAATAAGCATGCTTGGGGGTTCTCTCCACAGGCAATGTGAAATACAATGGGCTTGGGAATTTCGTGTTAATTCCTCTTAGAATGAGCATGATAAAACTGCAGGCCACTTAGCAAAGCAGGAATTTCCCTAAGTGCAAATACACTTCCAGACATCTCCCACAGAAATTGAAAGTCACAGGAGAGAGAGAGTAGCGTAGTTGGTGGTGACGAACCGGGCAATACGTGGCCTCCCTTGCCCCCACTCTGGAGGGGCGGCCCAGAGCCCCCGGCAGAGTCATTCCCAGGGTCACAAAGATGGGGCTTTGAGATGACATTTCAGGCACAACCATTGCAGCTCAGTGCAATGCACAGAAACGTGCGTGTAGAGCCTGGATGGCATCTCCCTCAGCAGGCAGGCCTGCCCACCGCCGGTGCTTGCAGGCTGTGGCAGAGGTGGTGGGGGCATGCTGGGCTGCTTGACGTTACTCCCGGGCCCCCCAGCCCAGCACCTGGCCAGGATGGTTGCTAGCAGGGGAGAAACCTGGCATCCTTTTGGGCACTGTTTCCTCTTGCATTGCTGCCCGTGGCTGTGGCAGAACGAACCAGCAGGGCTGTATTTGGCAGCACCCAGAGGGGGTGGTGTAGCGAGGGGCCCCCACTGAGCACAGCAGAGCAAGGCTGCCCGAAAAGGCCATGCCATGCCTAGAGGGGAGAGTCCACTTTGAAGACTGGAATGGAGAAACGAGAGAGGAAGGAAAAAAGAGATGTTTGGTACAAAATGGAGAGCATCTAGGCTAAGAGAGTGTCTCCTGTGAAAACTGGTAGTGTAATGGGAGAGGAGGGAGTCGCTTCTACTGAACAAGCAGCTGGGACAAGGGTGTGATGAAAGAGAGTAAATCCAAACCAGAGGTCTGGCTGGCAAACTTTGAGCCTCTCAGAGATCTGGTCTTTTTTCTCTGCAGACCTGAGCACTGAAGAGCCTTGTGTAAAGAAAGAGCCATTTCCATTTTTCTTGTGCTCAGGAGACTGTACAATATTTGCAGGGAGAGAGAGACCTCTAAAAACATTTATGGTGGCGTGAGTGTGTTCATTTGTTTTTCCCAATGGGGTTACAGTTTCCATTGTTATGTGCTGCATTTAGGGTTTGTGATCTATGGCAGTTGTACAGTTTTGCTCCAGCAGAGTTTTATTCAAATATCAGATGATAATTTAACTTAATGGACACGTTTGAAATCCTAGAAGTATTTTTCCCCCTATGTCTTAAATTGACATTGCCATGCATATGTGTATCCTGTGTATCTTACCATGCTTTTCCTGTTCCTTCATGCATATCCTGATGATATGCTATGATAAGGCATTCTGGTAATAGACTGGAATAATAAAAACACTTTTTTTTTTCTTTCTTAGAGAGAGCCACACTCCATTAGCAAAGATGTTGAGAGCTTATTCCTTACTACAGCTGGTCCTTTCAGGCATTTATCTAACAATATCATCAGTTCTTGGATGACATTCCCTTCAGTCAAGCTACGTGCTTGCCTTTCTAAATTTAAAGCTTGCTCCGTGAACGCAGTCTCTGGTAGGAATCCATCAATCGGCAAGTTTGTTAAAGGTGTGATGTTATCGGCAGTTCAGTTTCATGATTTTCCACGTGCTGCAGTACTGTACCAGAAAAGCAAAGCAGCAGGGGAAGCGTGCATGTTAGGGAGGATAATAGCATAGCAGAAAGCTTCCTGATTTTCAAACAAGTGGGAATTCCTTCTGATAACATGGGATTACAGTGGATTTGCAACCGGGACATTGGGTTTTACTAAGTTGGTGTATCAAAGCTTTTTCTCCCCATTGTCAGCTGCTTGAGTGATGTTTGCCTGCTCCATTTCAGGTGAGAGGTTGGAAGTTGGTGTAGGACATTGCCTGCCAAATCTTGTAAAGTGACAGTGACTGCAAGGCAGGGGGCTAAATGAAGGGGACTATATGCACACTCTTTCTGTATTGTGGAGTGGAGAGGGGCTCTGTGGGGAGAGCAGAGACCTGGGAGGCACAGCATGTGTATGCAGGATCCTGCTCCTAGATTCATGCTGCTGTGTTTGGGGATGTACCTATAGCATGAGGCCTCATATTATAGCACAGACTGTTTATATTTGTGTGGCATAGTGCTCTGAGGTACTCATCCGCCATCGTCCAGAAGGGATATGTGGCTAGAGAGGACCCAGTCCTCCACCCAATCTGCCTAGGATTTATGGTGAGATCTTCACCATCAACTCTGTACAAGGAGCTCCCTGAGCCTTTTTGTTCCCTGTTTCCCAGGACAGAAGTCCTTTATATTCCATTGCTTAACGCTGAAAAATTAAACTAAATGAACAATACAAAACTAAACTACAAAATGACATTATTGCTAAGTTGTGCCTTTAATTTCAGAGCTGCATGCTGTGGTAGACTGTGACTGCTTTTTTGTCCAAAAACTTAGATTTAGGAGGCTAAATAGCGAGTATGTGTCCAGGGGAGCAAGGAGCTGGAGGTCAGTGGCATTGATGTCACATTCACTTTGCCTCTATAAGAGGATTAATTAAGCTTCACACAGGCAGAAAAGTGAAGGACTGAAATGGTGAATGAAACCAGAATGAAAGGCAATTGCACATTTTCTCATGTTTGCTGCAAATCCAACTGAGTGAAAGACGGGCCATGTTCTCTCCCCTTTGAACCTAAGAACAGCTGTAGTGAGTCAGGCCAGAGATTTGCCTGTTCCAATGTCTCGTGCATGATATGGGCTAATAGCAGAGCCCTGGCTAAAAATTTTAAATACTAGACAAGCATACAGTCTTGTTTCTCTGAGTGTACCCTTCCAGCCTCTGGCAATCTGCAGCTAGAGCTTTCTTCAGTCAGAGATTGTATCCACATCTCCGTGCTGAAGAGTTTTTCATGGAGTTTTGCAGAGCTCAAAGTCACTTCATTCACAGAGCTGTCTGTGCTCTTGAGGATGGGATGCGAAAAGGCTGTAGAAATACAAATGACCAGTCCACCAAGAGCTCGTACTTCCCAACCCTGTGTTGTGGAAATGAGTTTCACTTCTTTGGTGTTACTCATGACCCTCACTTCTTCAGTGTTACAGATGCAAGAATAGAATTGGGCCTTTTCAGTATATTGTATATTGTTTAACAGGCAATGCCTGTGCACACAGCAAAACCTTTAGATTTAGCTTATGCTGTTTTTCATCAGAAGCTGTTAGCCTCCACCTGTTAACCATAAATTTTTTTCAGAAACTAAATTAAAATTAAAAACTCTTGAGTACTGCATATGAAGCCTGTAATTGGTATGAAATGAGGATGAAGTGCACTTTGCATCACTTCCTAAATGGCAGCTTCTAGTACTTCTCCTGACCACAGATTCAATGGAAGCAAAAATCTGCAAAGGAAACAACACTTCGTAGGAGTATCCAGGGTATTGGGTATGCACGTTCAAGACTTCCTACCAGAAGTATATCTGCTTAGTTCATCTACCCTTTCTAAAGGGAGGGACTCTAACCAATTTTGATGGGATAGTCAAATAATTCCATCAAGCCAAATACAAGGAGGAGCAACATTTTATATTCCTTAATTATGCAAACTTTCCTTTTGGCCGCATGTTTTACATAATTCTGCATGTGTCCAGAAAAAAACCCCAGATAATCCTACATATGCCCCAAAGCCCCCCGGCTCTGATATGGGTCTTTTCCAGTTCATAAACTCTTCAGGTGACTTAGTCTTAGGGGACTACTTGTACACTGTCATTATTATGGTACAGGAGCTCACTGTGCTTGTACACTTGCCAAATTCTGAGATTTCCTTTCAAATCAGATTGTCTGATTAGATACCATTGAAAATCCTCAGCCTCTGTATTAGCATTAGCTCTGTTCAGGTTTGAAATATAATTTGGTCCTTTATAGAAAAGCAGAATTTTCAGAAGAAATGTAATGCTATGATATAATGATTTAGACTCACTGTTTTGGTAAAACATAAAAAATTGGCAGTATTCTTTCTTTGGTAATCCTTTCTCGGAAAAACTAAGCTTCTTAATAAATCTCAGTAGTCATGGATGGAAATCCACCAACTGCAACAGTGTTTATTGACCTTTCCAAAGTGTTAGATTTAATTAGACTTTCATTAGTAAAACTGTACATAAATTAGTCAAGTCAGCTGTTTTCCATGTTTGCACTGATGAGGTTCTCAGCTTCTTTTAGCCTTGACTGCTTCTTCGCTTTAAAGGATATGTTTGCACTTCAGTCTGCAGTGTGTTGTGGAAATACCTGAGCTGACTCAGATACTGGGATCAGTTTAATTGCAGTGGCCTGGAGATGAGCAGAGGGCTTACCCTGCTTCTTGGCAGGCTTGTCTGCAGTTTGACTATGTCCAGCATTTGAGCAAGCTCATTTAAAGCCAGCTTAGCCATCTCTGCACTACACTACAGTTGTAGTGCAGGTGTGCACCTCAGAGGTTTAGCGGTGCTTGATCCTTAGCTCATATGCTTATTCAGTTAGCCTGCTGAGGGAGCATCTTGCACCAAAGGAAATATGAGTGGGGTCTTCATTATATACTTTTCTGCTTTATTCCATGCTTTCAGTGTCATACCAAAAGCAGCTGTAGTCAGGCCCAGGAGGGCGTCTGGTTTTCTCCAGCTATATTATTAGAGCAGTGCAGCTACGGAAACATGACTACAACATTTAGGAAGTCTTTGTCTATCCAGTTTCAGTCTTACAGTGGACATGTATCTTTCCACATAAAGGGGAGTACGGTGTGGGAATCAGAGAAAAAAATCTGATGTCACACCGAACACAGGTATTCAAACCCTTAGTTGCATTGACATTTTTCTTATAAACACTTACCTATCAAAGTGCTTACGGTGCCTTTTCAGGATATTTTTTTCCCTTAGTAACACTGTCTGATGCTGTAAGAATACCTTTCCATATTTAAAAATACTTGCCATAGTCATATGCCCGTGCACTCAAATACATACAAATTAGTATTTCCACAATGGTTTTTTTAATTCTAGTTATGCAAACACATAGTGTACAAAGGGCTACCAAATTTTATAGAGTACTCAAAATAAAATGTTTCTGTTAAATTATTTCTATTATCAACACAGAACTACAGTGCTTTGACAGACATTTTCTTGCTACTGAAAATCTTTATGTGTGCATGTTGGAGGGGGTGTATATAAAAGTACTCATTAATGTATATAGTGCTCAGAATGGTAATGTAGAAGTCCATTTGACACCTCTTTCCCCAGAAGACCGTATTCTGAAAAGTGCTGGGATATAAGTTCGAAAATCCTCAGAAGTTCCTCACCGCAACTTGTCACAAGTCAACTATGCGAATGTGTACGTACAGCATAGAGCGCTGTGAGCCATTCAGCCTCCCTAGATGCTCTTTGCACATTGTGAAACACTCATTTAGATTTTCCTAGCTTTTTTCTTGGAGGTTTTGATTAGTGAATTAATTAAATCTGTTGGTATTTGGAATATTTTTCAGACTGGAGGTTAGGAAAAACTCCATTAGGAGGGTACTGTATCTCTGGAATAGGTTACCCAGAGAGGTGCTGAAATCTCCTTCCTTGAAACTTTTCAAGACTTGACTAGACAAAGCCATGGCTCTGGTGAAATACTGCCTTCCTTTCCACTGGCATTTTCTATTTTCTTATGCAAAATACTTTGCTTTTCCCTTGATGTCTAATCATCTGCATTACACAGACTAGAGAACTTTACCAGGATTTCCTGGCGAAAGCTGTCTTGTAGTCAACTGACAGTGTACACTGTAAGGAAGCAATTCAATCTTGCTTTAAGGACTTTGGGTGGTAGTGCATGCGCCAGTAATGTGGAGGGTCGACCCAAGAGATAACTATCCTTACAGCTGCTAATTTGCAATTTGTTACATGATATTTTTCCGGTTTCAACTTTTGTGCATTTGTTTCTCCAGTATCTGATATAATCTTTCTCTACAATTTTTACAATTGGAATTAAGACATTGTTTAGTACATTTAATTCCATTAATTTCTTATTATAAGAATCTTAACTTTTTTATCATATGATTTTAAAGTGGGTACAGGATCCAGGGCTCTGTTATGATCTGTGTTGATGCAGGCCTGCAGAAGGATAGTTAAGGGACATTGTTTCTGTCTACTGCTCTGGTATGAAGCAGTAGAGCAGAATTCTTGAAAAAGCATATATATATATATATATATGTATGCATTTTAAATAGCTGTAGCCTCAGCAGGGACTTCAGGGTACATTCTTCAGAAAAATCATCAGTTTAGTTAATTTTCTACTACTCAGATTGAGCAAGGTTAAACTGTACTCCTCAGCTATTGACATTCCCTTTTAGACTGAAAATTCTTCATAGCAGAGAGCATGACTCTTGTTTACTTATAAAATCACTTGCTGCACTTTCAGGTGCTATGAGATAGATAACAAGAAGTGCAGTTTGCAGAGGAAAATCCTCAAAACAATTCAGAAAACTATTATTCATTATTATAGATTAGTAAAAGTATGCAAGAAAAGTAACAGTAGAGAAAACATTTCAGAATGATAAACAGATTTTTTTAATTCCCTGTTTGCTCAACCAGTTCAGAGGGGGGAATCTTTTTTGTGGTATTTCTTAATCTGCCTGAACCAAAATGTATGTAAACATAATTCCTGATGTGATTCAAATGATATTCCCAAATATTACTATTGTGAGGACTACCATGGCCACATCTGAAGACTGATACAGCTGCACAGTAGATTCATCCCCAAATTTCTAAAGCTAGCCTTGAGTTTGTTGAGGGTATCTCACACATTTGTTCACCTAACACCAAGGCTAAGGTGCAGGTCAAAACCAAGGCTACAATACTGGAATCTTTTAAGATCCCACAAGCCACAACAAACACTTAGACTGACAGGAATCAGCTGTGCCATGACAAATACTGTAATGCTGAGGGGGTAAGGATGAATCCACACATGGATATGATACCTCGGTGGGGGGTGGGAATTACACACTAGTTTTCAGAAGATCCCAATGTTGTGTTGCTGTACCATAATGAAATAATGAAAGCTTGATGTAATGCTTTTGATTAGTTTTTTCATTGGTTAAGTGTGCTGTCATTTGATACCCTGATGGAGAGATTTTTGGAGGGGAGGGGTTGAGCCCTGTGAAACCTCAAAGTACTTTCTTTCCATTGTGGGCAGCTCAGTTAAACTCTTATTAAACTCAGCTTTTTCTAATTTTGTAATTCACCTCCAGACATTTGCTTTTGCTCCAAACACAATATTAGCTGTAGATGTTTGTCTGTGTTTGTGGTGTGGGTTGTTTCATTGCTTGTTGTTGTCTGGATTATCCTTTTCTACTGTCAGGTATCAATTAAATATTTGAGCCTTCTTTGGCTATAAAATAGCTTGCTAATCATCAGACTAATGCTCTTGAATTCAGGAATTAATTGAGATTTAGTGGTGAAAAAAAATATATTTAGGTACCTTGGAAGTAACATGTTCGTATTATAACTTTTGTTTACATACAATGATCCATAAGCTGGATAAGTTTTCTGGCACTGAAGACAAACTTCGTTGAAGTGAATTCACTTCAGTATTATTTCTTAATACGCCAGAATTTGCTTCCCTTTTCCTGGAAAAAACACTTTTCAAGTTAGTTGCTCGAAATGTATCAAGTGACGAACTGCAGATAGCAAACTGAGCATTTGTTTGAGTTCATGCTTATTACAGCAGTGTTCTGGAAAGTGTTTGTGCTTAGGCTTTTAATAAACTCCCTCTAGAGATCAATTACCATGATTTGTCTAGTTACTATGGATAAGAGGTTTTGGGGGCTTGTTGTTGTTGTTGAAATGTTTTGTTAAACTGAAAGAGTCTTGAATGCTTTTATTTAGGCAGAATAAAAAGAGAATGGGAAGCAGAACACAGTATCTCTAAGGAAAAGTAATAATTGAAATAGGCTTAGTAAAAGAACTCTGCAACTTTACCAGGTCTTGTAGGACAATTTTGCCTGTGTGTTTTAGGCTTGTTCACAGGTAGCCCAGAATGTAGGTCAGCGGGAGGAGAAGTGTAAGAAGGAGGATAAGCACTGATAAGTTAATAATCTTGACAAAGTTTTCTCACTATAAGGTTTCCATATAATCAAAACCAGTTTAGCATTTGAGGAAAAGCACCATGAAATGGAGTAATGGAATTAGCTTTTATGTTTTTCCAGGAACCTAAACCACATTTCCTGTCACAACTGTATATTATTAATACAAGGCATCTGCTAAATCAGAGTTGCCCTAAAATGTGCACAAATATCATACGTCTGGTTTAAATAATTTATTTTTTGACATTTGCGGTGAAAAACTAAAGCAAGATGCTGCCTCAACCCATCGTAAAAAAGAGTATGATTTGGAATACAGCAAGTTTTCAGCATGGTCTCACAGACAGATAATATAATTTTGTTAATTTAGCAGCCAGGACTGTTACTGCCTGTATTTTTATGTCTTGCTTCCCTTTCATTTTGTATTCTGCGGTTGCAGCAATTAGTTTCCAGTCACAGAGGGAAATGAGCAGCTATCTTGAAACTCACTCACTTTCCCAGCCCCCTGTCCTTTAGAATGGGGAGTAGGAAGTTGTTTGTTTTCTGATTTTTGGGGTGGTGTGTTGGGGGTGAGACATAAGCCATTTTTTCTCACGTCGTAACCAGCCTCCAGAGGCTTAAGGCAAAGGGCCCAAAATCTGATAATGAAATGGGATCATCTCAGGAATATAATTTCCTAGGGGACTAATGCTCTACCCAGATATTTTTCCACATTAATACCCCCCCTGAAAAAAATCTATTACTGCATTTCCTTATAGATTACTTCAACATATACCAAGGACGACAGAGGCTTCTTTGGGAGCAAGACAAGCCTGGAAGTCTGGCACTGAGTCCTGGACTGTGAATCAGGACAACGAGACTCAGAAATTCCTGTGTAGCTTCCCCAGCCCTTTCCCAAAGGCCTGCGTGGAAGGGCTCTGGACAGTGTCACAGGTATCCGTGTCTGTGTGCTGTTCATGTCACGTTATGCTCATCAGTATGCTGAACAGTGGGAGAGAGTATCTGAACCCCCACTTGATTGCACTAGATTACTTACCAGAGGTCTCGAAGACCAGCATAAACTTTGGCCAAATGTAGCTGTAAGCCGAGATAACGTGGGAGGCCTGACGTGGAGATCAGTTCCCTTGCAGAGCTGATCGGCTGGTTTTCCAGCCCTCTCCAATTCGTTTTATGCTGATGCCAACCGCGTCTTCTTCCCCTCATGCCCATGGTGCCAGTGACACTTGACCACCTTAACGTTGGTCTTTGCTCTGTCCCTTCTCCTGAACAGCTCCACCTGTTCCCACAGATTGTGCCCTGAAAAATTCCCCTCAGCACTTTAAAGGATTTGCTCTTAACGAAAAACGAAAGCATACTGAACAGAGTGAGGAGCCTCTCTTCTGCTTTTTTCATTATTGTAACTGCGTCTTTTTTCATCCGTGGTCTGTTGGGATCTCTTGGCCGTTATGTCTAATTTAGGGATTCTGAGACTAAAGGACAGAAGTGTTAGCTAGTTCATGTCTGTAGTGCTGTGCAAGTTTATACCAGCTGAGCATCCGAATTTGTGTGTGCTAAAAACCCTTTTGCAGACTAATCAAGTGACATTTCACAGACGGAGGGAGTAACTCGCCTATCCAGCTGTACAGCTGGTTTGAGCCCTGAATGTTTTGGCTGTAAAATAACAATGATATCCAGAACCCAATAGTGAAAGGAGGATTTTTATAACCTATTTCTTAGAAGCAGATGGGAGGATCTGAAAGCCAAGCTGGGTGTTTTAAGGTTCGCACATCTACCACGATAAAGATTTTGCAATTAGAGTTAATTAATAATTTCCTTGGTTGGTGAACCAAAACCAAATCCTGCTCACCCAGTTCAGGTTGTGAAAAGAGAAAATATTGTTTGGAGTTTACTCTCCAGTGGGACTAATTATTCTCTATGTTTCACCCATCACATTATAATCCTCTTCAGATAAAAGAAAGAATAAATATTCTCATTAAATTCTGAAACAGGCATTTTTTTTTTTCTGACAAGTTGCTCTTCCTTTTAGGAGGCTAATATCCGATGACGGAAATCGTAAGAATAAATAAAAAAGCTTTGTAGAGAATGATTTACTTAAAATTACACTGTCAAAGAGCTTTTCATAATAATTAAAAAAAATTCACAATGTTTGTGATGCAAACACTATTGAAACTGCAATCTGCTTACTCACCTGGTGGTATTTGCATGTTCTTACTTAATGAACACACTCTGTGTTTTGTTATTGTAAGGCTGCCTGGGAGAGCTGGGCTGATAGCATTGACTCTTTCCTCAAAGACAGAAGTCTCAATTGAGCAAATCGGTCCTATTCAGCAAACTACTTCAGCATGCTCTCAAGTTCCATTAATTTGAATGATTTTCTGACCTGGAGACTAAAGGGTCCCTAGTAGCCACACAAGGCTTTTGCTCTCATTCTTTGCAGTAGGACCAGATGTTTTGGGTACAGTGTGCGTGTCGGGGTGAAACTGAATGGGAATGCTTTCCTCGGTAGCTGTGTACCCACACAGTTCGGATTTCCCTGTGAGAGCAGTGTGTGTTGATATCCACGGGAGAATGGACTGCTGTGGGTGAACAAGAGTTACCTTTTACAGAGGACAGAGAGCAGTTTAACACCTTTAAAATCAACTTGTTCTGGTGCTATGCCAATCCAAAAGTGAACTCCCTTAAGAAGGCAGACGTGGTCAAATGAGGCTCCTGTGTACTGTTATGAACCTGGACTTTTTCTCTCAAAGAGTAATTTCATCATTCCTGGAAGCCCATCATATAAGTGTGCCTGATGAAACACACCTCTTGGCTGCCAGCTGAAGAAATACCTTTTCCTTAGTTAAGAAGTGTCCGTCCAAATGAAGAAAAGCAGCTCCACACTTAGCAGATCTATTTATATATATGAAACAGTGTAATTTGGACCTGTATAATGTCATACCTGAACATGTGAAAAAAACTTCCCTCTCATACCTAGGAAAAACTTGACTTAGCTGGGAAGTAATTAATCTGGAGAAGTATAGTCTGAAGTAGGGAATGGTTATGTACTTCTCCAGGCCTGTTTGCCTGTCAAAGTGTTACTGAGGGGCAGAAAATGTCCCAGAGAAGATCATTTCCAGTTTTGGTGGTACTGTGCTTGTAGGCTTATACCAGTTATAGGAGGGCAACTGTAAGACAATGGCGCTTGTACCAGTTTGACTGAAGGCCCCTGAACAACATGTCAATATTTTAACGTGCTTCCCTGCCCCGCTGCCGCTGGCTCCTGCTATCTGCTCTCCCTCAGCTGCAGGTCTTCTCAGTAGCTCGTTCTACTCCGAGTCTCGGAGTTTGTCTCTGTGGGTACCAGGTCTGGATCCATGGACTGCTGCCATGTCCTCTGTGAGATGTTCTGTGTTACAGCTAGTGTTATCCATCAAAACTGGAATCATTGCTTTTCCTTTTGATCTACATCCTTTTTCAGGCTGACTTCCTCTCAGTCTAATTTTCTAATACAGCTACTATCCAGTGTAAGTAAGGCATTAAAGACACTTTGGCACTTTGAGATTCTCTGATTCAGACACTTGAATCGCTACATGGCCAATAAATGCTGTCAGCCAACTCCTAAAACAATGTTAGAAAAGAACTGCATTGCCCTGGGAAAGTGGCATTACCCTGTCCTAATTATTAAAACTACACTGCACCTATTCTGTGTGCTGTTAACAAAAAAATATGCTGCGGGCCATACCAAAGAAATATGTATCCCACAGCTAAGTCCACATGATTTTTTTTTTTAACTCACAAGTTCAGGCATGGTTTTCAAGCATGATGAATAGAGAACAATGTCCTGTTTGTGTGGGTGTGTGCACTGTCAAGCAGGCAAGGTTTAAGTGGCTGCAGATTTTTGAATGGGAATCAAAAAAGGTCATTTGGAAATGGACAACATTTGCTCTTGCACAGTTTGTGACTAAACATCTGGGATTCACAGAGGATACTAGAAAAAGGTATTAGTAGTAAACAAGATTTTGCTGGTTTCTTCCACAGAAAGAGCAATACCAAGAATAAAAATGGCAACAGAATAGAAAATGATCAAAATTTGTGCTGTGTGCACTTAAGCTGCTTTTAACAATTATGTTGTTCTTTCTTTCTTTTTTTTTTTTTCCTCTCAGAGCCTCAAAAACTGACTAGTTCTAATGAAAAAGAAAAGACGCTGATGTTATACAGCAGTGGAAAACAAACCAATTTGTTGAAAATTACTGTTGAAAAGTATTCTTTGCTAATAGGTCACATTTATTCTCTTGAAACATTGTGCAAATTTTTAAATTCTTCTGAGGCTGTAGTAAATGTTTTTCATCTTTACAATAATGTTTTGAGGAATCACAGATAGCAGGCATCTCAGAAGGGGAACATAAGTACCCTCCCGAAGCAGTTTTTACCATAATATCATACTTCTCTACCTATTTTCTCCCCTCTTCAGGAAATAAAAAAAAAATTACTTGCTTTCAAGGCATAACAACTTAGCAATTTCTTCATTTATGTCCTTCAAGAAGGTATATATCATACTTACAGTTGTTTCATCTTCCTCTTTTCTGTTGATTCTCCCAGTTTCAGAAAATGGACATAAATGAGAGTAGCTATTGATGTGAGGAATATGGATGCATTATTTTAACATATTCATTCCCTGTAAACATTCATTAGTTAAAAAGGAACTCTTTTCTCAAAGCACTTCCCAGCACATTCTTAAAACACAATTATCTAAATAGACTACTCCAGGAGCAGGCATCACCCAGGCATTAATAACCCAGTAGCTGAAGGCTTGTTGGCTTTCTTACCAAAGCCGTTCTCCCAGCTTCTCTCAGTTTGGGAAAGCAAATGTGTTTTGCAGCATGCCCTGAAGGATGATAAAGTCAGACTATTATTGGCAATAGTTAGTCTTTAGAGGGGAAGCATGAAGTATTGTTCTGAGCACAAGACAAAACCTGAAGCTCCCAGTCCCGGCTCTGACTGATTCTCTCTGAGGCTTTGGGTAAATCACTTGATCTCTTCACCTCAGTTTCTTTATCTGTAAAATAGTGATAACATCACTTTGTTTTGCTGAGTAATTTTACAAGATGTTGGAAAGTTAATGCTTGGAAAACACTTTGATGATAAGAAGTGCATTTTAAGTGTGAGATTTAATACAAACAGCTCATAAGAATGGTGTTCTGCACTCTGTTATAAAGTAATCGGGACAGATTAAATGCTTAAGTCATACCGCGGGACCTACAACTGCGTTTTTAGAGCAATACACAATAGCATTTCCTTATAAAAAGCTATAGGAAGTGGAAACCAAAAATGCTCCCCACTGTTTCCTTGTGGTGAGAATGTTGCAAGAGAAATGGTGAAGAGAGATATTGTTCAGAATACTTTACTCAAAATGTCCACAGAGTGTTTCAGCTGAAAACAAACTGAAAACTCAGTGGAGAGTGGTACTGGGCATGCAGTTGCCTCTGAGTGTAGGTCAGCAACAGTCCTGCAGCAAATGTGTCTTTCTTTTGTGTTGCAAAGGAGCCATAGATCAGGTGGCAGCAAGTCTGGAGCAGAACAAAGCAGACCATGTGAGTAACAAAAAATATCATTAGAAGGCAGAGTCTTCTCAAAGACAACACTTTAAAACAAAAAGCAATTTCAACTATGAGTGGAATGGAAGACCTTTATTTTTTAGCCTTGTTCTCTATTCAGGCTGCAACTCTGAATGATGAGGCTAGCTGAGCCAGGTCTATTGTCTGACCCTTCCTCTAGAAGCTCCCTTCTGGAGAAAAGGCTGTGAACAGCTAGGTAAATGATGGGCTAATTCCAAAGAAGGACCGGCATCTAAACCAGAAATTGGGTAAACTGGAGGTACTTAACTGAACGCTGCCACTTAAAACCACTTATGGCCAGTGGTGCTGAAATGCTCTAACATTTCCCTGTTTGACTCAAAATATCTTCGGGCACCTAGAGCTCTGCTTTATTTCTTGTGCAGACTCCCTGTGTCCCAGGGAGTGCTGTGAAAACTTGTTGGTCATGTCTGAGTTCAGTGACAGTCCGTCTGTCCTCCCCAAGGGCTGCTAGGAGTATGTTTGCCCCAGCAGCCAGAGCAGGTCCCGCTCTCCACAACATCAAGGCAGCCATCACCACTTTCTACTTAAAATATAAATGGTTAGGCCCCTTTGGCACAATGTAAAGCTCAGAGCAAACCTCAGGATGCGAGAGTGACAGATCTTGTATTCTCTTCAGCCTCGGAGTTTCCACCTGTCTCCATAACAGAAGCGAGCTCATGAAAAACAATGTGGTAGGGAAAGAGAGCTCTCCACTTTTCCATGGAAGGGCTATCACCTGACAAAAAAAGAACGCAGGATACCTGGGACCAGAAAGAGAAAAAAGTGCAAGTGTGGTGCTGTACCTAGTATCTGGGACACTCATGAGGGAAAGGATTTTTCTGGGTTTCGGTCTTCCATACAATTGTCTTTGTATTTTGCACTAAATCTCCATTGACTCAACTGTGTAAATCACTGTCCAGAGATGATGGCTCTCAATTGCCTCCTCCAGGCAGCCTAGAGGATGATCTGTCTTGCAGGGCTTGCATTGTTTGGATGGGCTGGTCCTTACTCAGTTCATTTTCCATGTCAACGTACTGTTTTAAAAAGGTGAAATCCTCCTCTCGTTTTCCAGTAAAAAACTATCAACTCAGACTAAATGAGGCAGGAAGATTATGGCAGTTCCTGGTAGATGTGAAGTTTGAAACCTGTTCCAAACCTACAGTAGTCAATGAAGACGTTGTGGACTGAAAGCCCCACCTTGTCCTGAGGCAGCAATTTGACGTATTTGCAAATCATGTTGCAGTTATAAGCCACAGTTGGCAATGACCCACTTTTTCATTGTACACAGTGTTACTCAGTTGATTTGTGCTAGTTGCAGAGCAAAGTTTTGGCATTTCAAATAGCTGTAAATATTTATGAGTTAAATGCAATTTTTGCTAATATTTTAGCACTGTTATATGAAGAGATTATCGGCAAAAGGTGAGCTGTTGCTGGCATTTTGCACAGGCACCAAGAGAGCTTCTGAATTCTTTTTCCTATTGAAAGGCATAATCTCAAGAACAATCTAAAAAAATGCTTCAAGTATGACAGAGCACTTCTTGTCATTTATATACATTTATGGCCTGTTACATAAATACAGAAGCAAAACAGAAGATGTCTGCATCCTAAAGTCATTTTTTTTATGACTTGGAAGCCCATCCTGGAGTACTTCCCTCTCTTCATGGAAAGGTGAAACATAAAATGGAGACAAATTAGGGGGAAGTCAATGCACAAAGCAAGAAAGCTTCTCAGAGAAAACATACAGAAGCATTTGTTTCCTGAAATATCCTTAGAGGAAGGCTCCTCCTGAAAAGCAATATAATATTACATTAGTTCTTAAGCTGTCATCCATGTACTCAGGTAGGAAAGCAGCTGTAAGCTTTTTATTTACAACACAATGTGGAGGCAGGTGCAGACTGGTCTCAGTGTGCCTTTGTGTAAAGGGAATGGGACCCTGCAGCCATAAGGCCACAAATGCACCAGGTAGTCAAGGAGCATGCATAACTGTGGCCACAAATATAATTGCATTGACTTGAGTATTCAGTGATTTTTTAATATCTGTATTGTGGTAGAGCTTAGAAGGAACATTTGGCAATTAAGGCATCATCCACTAGGCCCCACACACTCATGGAACAAAATGACAGTCCCTGAAGAGAGGGCAGCCTGAATAACAAGGGAAATACTGGCATTGCTCATGACATTAAGATGTAGCAAAATCTGTTCATAAAAGATATCAGAATGTATCCAATCCACTTAGAAATGTTTGTAAGAAATAACATTTCTACCAGAAAGTTGATGTAAAAGACTGAGGTCTATATCTTTGCCTGATTGCTATGAGGGAGAAGTTTCTGAGTCCGCTGCCGGTTCTGTCTGAACAGCTGGCTACTTGATAGGGCTGCACTGGATCCATTTGTGATGTTGTGAAGAGTCAGCTCCACTGAGTCCTCTTAGTTTCACAGACCTTTAAAAGACAAAAGAAAAATATTCTGTCAAATAGAAATAATCAACCTGGAATGTATTTCCACTCTTTCACAAGGATATGGCAAACAATAGGAAGTAAGGGATAAATCAGTAAAATACAGGTGGTTGTGGTAGCTGAAATGATCCTTTACTGGCTGTTCATATAGTGGAGAGATGGAGAGTTTAGAAAATTTGCTCAGTAGGCAGTGAGAGAGGCCATTCTGTCTGAATATTTTTTGTCAATTATCATATAGAAATCTGAGATGTATTTTTTTGCTACATTTATTCCATTCACTGAACTGATTGAAAAGGCAGTGTTTTCAGGAATATAGCTATGGATTAAATACAGATATGTACAGATAGGAGTAATTTCTTATGCCACTGAAAAAGATGTGTATAATGTGCTGTAATAGAATGAGATTGGCATCTGATTTACAACCTCAGTATAACTAAATTTAAACCACCTTTTGGATCACTTACATTTTGTCAGCTACTTCCCCTGTTGGAGGTCAGGTGGGAGTCTTGCATTGTTTGAAATAATGTAAATTATAATTGAGTAAACTGGCTGTGATCTTGCCTTTTTTCTGAATTTCATTCCACTATTACTTAAACATGGTAAGAAAAGTAATAGGTGAAGTAGGGATTTTTTTAAAGAGTCCCTTCTCTCATGTTTGGACTGGACCATCCATTATGCCCAAGGAGGACTGAGATACTGAAATACTGAGGTGTTTAAATACTCCAGGAGTGGATTATCCACTTCCTTGCTAGGAATCACGAGAGGTTTCAATGTGATGGCTAAGGTATGTAGAAGTTGACTCACCATCCACTTAAGTCCCATCATTTCACACTTAAAGCTAGGCAACTTCCAAGGAGTATTGTGGGAGAAAGAAACAAACCTTTGTGTTTAATAGCTGACTACTTAGAAACTAAGACTCAAGCATGACTAACTGAGACTCAGACATGATCAAGGTAGCACAGTTGAACCTCACCCCAGCTACAGTAGCCGTACACAAGTGGACTCTATATCCACAGTGAGAACAAGGCTGTATGACTTCGCTTATGATACTGATTTCATTGGAGGGAAGAATGGGTAATCAGTAAAGAAATCCATCAAAAGACTCTGACCAGGAGCCATGGTTTTCAGGGTGTTAGTTAAGCAAAGCAGGTAGTGTATTGATGAGGAAGCCTCCGAGATGTTCAGCACGAATCCAGCAGTGAGCTGCTTAGTTACAATACTGTATTAATTTACTATATTTTTTCCAAAAGTAATTTCATGCATCCCCAGTCAGAAGCATGATGGTATCTTTCCAGCCTCAGAGCATGAAACAAGTTCTCAAAGATGCAAGGGATTCATTAAAAGGAAGCCAGGAAAAATTATTATATCTGCATGCACAGATATACTGACTTTGCAATTGCATGGATCTCTTTATAAACAATGTCTACATAGATACGGCTAAAGGTGATGGGGAAAAAAACTGCTTGGCACTTCACAAAGAGCCATTTTCAGGGTTGGGGGTCAGAGGAGAGAGGAACCTGTAAAGATGGGGCTATCTGCAATTCTGACCAACTTAGTGTAATGTTCGCTTTCCATTAAGCCAGGCCAAACAAGATGAAAAGGGTAAAATTGCATGTTGTCTCCCTAGAGGTCATAACTCCATGCCTGAGATCTCTGGAGGGAGGGTTCATGTTAACCTCCTTGTGTCATATTTAACTTGGCTATTGGAAGACTCACTTGGCTCTCTTTGTAAATACCACACCTTTTATATTTCTGACTCTCCCCATTTTAATACTTGCTACATGGAGATTCCTTGTCATACTTGTGATTTCTTCTAAATATACATGCTTCATCCTCCTGTCTGCTGCTGAACTTCTAATCTACAGACTCTCAGTGGGCGCTGATCGTGACCCGTCATTCAGATGTTGCACACAGGGGACATTACTGTGTGATTTCCAGACGGTGAATGAAAGCAAGAGGCTTGGTTCAATGCTGTGAGCTATCAGCCTGTGAGGGAAAGCTCTAGGGCACTGCTTGTAATTCTCAGGGGGACTTTATATTCAGAAAAGCAGTGAGAAGCCCTATCCTTTAGCCTGCCTGAGGACTCTGCTGCTGGATTTGTAAAAACTCATTTTGACTTCTTAACCACACGTGAACCAAATGACAAGTTGAAAAAAAAAGGGTTTCCTCAAAAACGCAAACTTTGGTTTACTTTCCCAGCTGCAAAATGCCTCAGTTTCCCACCTCATTGCCTTTTACACCCCATCCTGCCTCGTCCCTGTGGCCACAACAAGGCCCTAGAAATGAAGAGTTCTGTAATGAACTCACCTCAGAAGAACTTGCACAGAAAGGCAATAGTAAGGGCCCTTCTAAAAGGCCTCCTGCTACCTTGGTCCTCCTTGATTCTGGAATCATTTACTTAAGTTTCTGATGATCACATCTATAGCTGATCACATAAGAAAGGGAGAGTCTCACCAAACAGCATTTGAACATTACAATCAAAACCCAACAGTTCCAACTCAGGTGCTATACCAGCTTCAGAATAGAGAGAAATAAAAAAAGGGGACATGAACATCTGCTAGAGACAGACTCTCTTCTAGTGATGCTTGAACTGACCTGCAAGAGGCTGGCACTGCACCCTCCACTGTTCATCAAGGCCATGGTGGGGACTGAATGCCCTCCTGCTGGCTCCCAGTAGTGAGGATGGACATGGACCTCTTTGGCAGGTTGTTGCCTCTGCACTCTGTAGCCAATCCAGTGGTAAGAGTGGTACAAACCTTCATGCAGAAGTGATGCTCCGAATTTGTTCCAGAGAAACACCTCTATCTTCACAAATCATCGTTCTGCCCAAGGTGGATTGCTTTTTTCGGCCTTGGAGAAACCTGCCGCATGTGTACACAGCATCACACCACCTTCTTCCCAAAGGGCAGATGCCTTGAAGAGGCTGCCAGGCCTGTGCAGCTGCTGGGACACAGGGCAAGAGATGTTTAAAACTTTACCTCCTTGCTGATCAAATGAGAAGTGGGGCTTTCTGCTGCTGCTTTTCTAGAGTCTTTGCTCTCAGGTTCCTCCGCTGCCTGTCAGTGACTATAGCAGCAGCAGAACTCGCTTTTTATTTGTGCCATCTAAAACGGTGAGGGCTGCATTGGTGTCGATGCATTGGTGTTCGTGCCAGCTACGTTCAGCAGCTTAGTTTACAGCTAGTCTTGCAAAGTCATTCACTGAGACTCTTGTCACATTCTACTATATAAAATCCTTTGAATGGGGGGGGGGGGGGAATCATCTAATGTAGAAGTCCAGGCAGTGAGATCTTCCAGCTGGGACCGTTGTTGGAGTTTGTCAGTGTTCCTGCTCCATGGGCTTGGCAGTGACCTTTGTGGAAGGGTAGCTGTTCACCTGGTCACAGAGCATACGTGGGCTCCTGGACGTCACCACAGAGCTAATGACAAAGATGTCCTTTTCACTGTAACCTGATGTAAAAGCTGTTACTTGTTATACCTCTTCCCTTTCTGAAGCTGCAGTACCGCTCCTGCGTGCATACTGCTTGTGTTATGCAGCCATCTAGAGGGCCTGCTGCCTGTACCGACTTCACACTGTTGACCAGGAAACAGAGAAGTGCAGGAAAATGCAAGCTCTGCTGGCCCCTAGCGGCCATAAGTCGGCTGCAGTGCTGTGGGAATGTTTTTACAAATTCAGTACTGCTGTTCTGGTGCTGTTATGCAGGTGTTGTCATTTTTTCTTTAGTGGGGGGAAAGGTACTGATGAACCTGCTGAGGGCAAAAATTAGGGAACTGTCAGCAGAGAAGAGGATCTGGGTATCATAGAGGAGAATGTACCTGACCTTGAGATTTTACAGCAGTTCCACAAAGCAAATGCAAATACCAATTTCAGTATCAAATGCAATATCTTACATCTAGGGGCTATCAAAATCGACACTGTAAACTGAAGGTGAGTTATTCCCTGGCAAAGAGAGGCAGAAGGAAAAACTGGAGGTAAAAGGCAAAATAATTAGGTGAAGGGAAGGTGGCTCTGACGGACAGATGTGATTCTTGGAGACACCAGGAGCTGCGTGTCTGGTTCAAATAGGGAAGACGACCCCTTGTACTGATGAGACTTCACCTGGAGAATCAGACACAAGCCTGGCCTTCAAAGATCAGGAAACAGGAATCTGAATATGCAAAGAAGGCCTCAAGGTGATCAGGGGAACTAAAATACCGTTTTATAAGAGGAACTTAAAGATCCAGCAAGACAACATCCGAAAGTATATGAAATGTTTCCTCTATTAAAAAATGACATCCCTGGTGTCAATAACGGAGAGGGATAAAAATCACATGGTGCAAGATCAGGTGAGCATGAATTGCCCAAACCTTTTGGGCTGGAAAGTGAATGTGTTCTTAACGCTAAGAGAAGGGAGGTTCGTTAGCCGAGTCTGAAGTGCCGGGAGGAGGGAACCCTTGCTAAAACGCAGGTTGATCCATGAGGCGGCTGTCAGCACCAGCACTTCCAGCCCCACGTTCCGGCTTTGGTGGTGCTCTACAGACCCGCTAATTTCTCAGGGTGTGTTGCGATGACTGTAAAAACGGTGTCCCTGCATTAGCGTACCTTGCACTCCAGCAGTGGGGAAAAAGTCGGTGAGAGGCTGTTGCGGACAGCCTTTTGGTCCGAGTACAATCCTTCATTTTTTACTTCAGCGTTAATTTATGCGACATCTCTCGGCACAACTTCCCAGAGGCCGGTACGTGGCGGAAGGCGCCTGTTTCCACCCTTGCTGGCGGCACCTGCCTGCCTCCCAGCGCCATGCCCTGGCTTGTCCCAGCTCCTGTGCAACGCTGACGCTGGCTCGCTCTTCCCAGGACGCCTTCACACGAGGGGTGCTCTCCTGTGATCCCTCAGCCGTGAGGACGCCCGCATCCGCAGGCAGGCTGCCGGAAACGCTGCGGAAACGCAGGCCCCAACGGCGGCCCCTTACCCAGGCGGCTCACGCGCGGGTTACGAGCCAGCTGACAGCTCCTCGGCAGGCTTAAGCAGACCCGCATCGCACGTCCCGTGCCCCGGGACAACGGCGTTTCTCAGTGAGCGGGCCCCGCCGCAGCTCCCCCAGCCGCAGGCGGGAGCGGGGCCTGCCCGAGCCCCCTCCCCGCGGAGGGGCGGGCGGCGCCTCAGGGGGCTGAGGCGGGAGGGCTGCGGCGCCGCCCGGCGGCCGGGAGAGGGCGCGCAGGGGCGGGAGCTCCGCCCCGCTCCCGCCGTCCCTCCGCGGCGGGGCGGCCGCAGCCCGTGAGGAGCGGGCCGGGCCGGGCCGTGCGTGGAGCTGCCCCTCGCCGGGGCCCCGCCTGCCCGCTGCGGGGCTGGAGCCTCGGCTCGGTCCGCCTGGGGCCGCGGTGGCGGCTCCCGCTGCCGGTGGCGAAGCCCTCCGCAGGTGAGGGGGGCAGCGGGGTCCGCCCTCAGCCCCGGGTAGGCGAGAGCAGCCGGGCGCCGGCCCTGGCCGTAGTCCTGTCCCACGGGCCCCGCCGGGCCTGGGCCCCGCCGAGCCCGAGCCCCCGCGGCCTCCGCAGCCCCCGCGGCCCGGCAGCGCACGCCTGCCCTCCGGGCAGCCGCGGCGGAGCCCGGCCGCCTCCTGGAGCCGAGCCGAGCCCGCCCCGCCGCAGGGCCCCGGCGGCGCTCGGTGCCCCGGTGCGGGGCGTCCCGCTGCTCGGCGCCCGACCGTCTTCCGCGGGGAAACCTCTCCCGTTCTCCCTCCGCGCAGGGAGGCGGCCGGCGGGGGAGCAGCTCCCGGGCCGATGCTGCTGCCGGCGTGGGAGATGCGCCTCTACGTGCTCCTCGCCGTGGGCTCTCACCTCTACGCTTTCTATGAAGCGCACCGAGTGTCTCGAAGTAAGTCTGCGCCGTGGGTGGGTGTGCTTGCTCCTGCAGGGCTTCCCGTCCGTGGCTGGTGAGGCTGCTCAGCTCGGGTTGTCCTCTCTGGGTTGGTTTCTACTTTGCCCCTCTGCAAGGAGCGCCTCTGCTCTTCCTGGCTGCAAACCAGCCCTGTGCGAGGAAGCAGTAGCTGGGCTCCAGCTGGGCAGAGAGCTTTGTCCCAAGGCTTTTCTGTCTCGAGTGCTGGGAAGGCCTGCGGCGATGGTGTCCTGGCACTTGGCTGTCAGGGAAGAGACAAGGGAGACCTCTGAAACTCAGCTACTCGGGTGAGGGAAGTTCAGGAAAGTTGGGTGTCACCTGGGGATTTTCCTGGCTAGTCACCTGCAGCCCCTTGGAGGTGGATGGTGCAGAAGCAGCTGTGCCTCCTGATGGTGCTTGCTGGGGACTGAACCTGGCGAGGCCCCAGGGCAGGTGGCTGCTGCCCAGCCCAGAGCTCTGGGGCTCAGTTGCTGAGTTGTGGGCTCTAGAGCAACGGCTGGGCTGTATAGCTTTGGGGTCTGTTTGTTTCCAAACACATGCCTGTGCCTTGTGTAACATCTTGGTATCTGCTACGGTGGCTTGATTTTGGTTCAGTGGGCCTGTGTAGTGCAGAGGAGTTTTAAACAATTTAAATGCAATTTGTAGATGAAAAGAAGCTGTGTTCTAGCATATCAGTATTTTCAGGGAAATGAAGGTGGTATTATCTAATAAAACTATAGCTAGTTAGAGAGGCTTGTTAAGGAAATGCATATTGCATCTTGTTAGGCTTTAATCAGCAAGGTGTTCTACATTAATGAGTTGAGCTGGCTCTCTGAAGTGCTTAAGGGAAGAACAAGAGTGCCAGAAAGGCACTTGCAGGGCAGCAAGGAAAGTGCTGGGTAAGTGGGTAAAGGGCTCTGCACCCACATGTACAGCATGCCTTCTTGCAGAGACGGCAAAAGGCTGCATAGGAACGGGCTCTGGAGGCAGCCTCTCTGAGCGGCTTTGCCCTGCTCTGGCTGTACTGGTTGCTGTCAGGTCTGTGTGTCCCTTCTGCCCTGGTGGGAGAAACCAGGCAGTCCTGAAAGAGAGGAAATGAGGATTGGAGCAGGTCCTGTGTGGTAGAAGGTTGGTTGCTGTCTGCTACTGCCCGTGTTGCAAGGGGGGATCAAAGCATAGGTTCTGGGCAATTCAGCAGCTTTGCCTTTGCTGTGGGGCAGAGCCGTGGCCTGGTCGGGCAGCTCATCTGGAGTGGTGACATGCCCTTCCCTGACTCCGAGTATCCCCATTGGCAGAGGCAACATGAGAACATGCGTTGCTCTTGAGTAGCAGAGGCTGTGTCTCTGACTCTCCCTGCTCTGGCTGCTGTGTCCTTAGCAAAGGTTTGTTGTTTTCTGCAGAGTATGAAGCTGCGATGGACAGAAGGTTTGGGCTGGAACCAGGGACTCTCTTGAAGGGCCTCAAAAAGGTAGGATCTGTGACTGATACCAGCATGTTTTATTTTGGGGTAATAATGCTAACATCATGCCCTTTGCTCACCTGAGCTTCTGATTTAGCTTCAGAGGTTTGTACTAACTTTGCAGATTTGGATATTCATAGTTAATTTTAGCCTCATTCCTTCTAATGAGGAAGAAGGATGTGCCAGGTGTGTCTAGATCTAAGGATCATAACCAAAGTTTTGTTTCTCTTCTTGATCCTGGCCTAAGTGCTCCTCCTTTGTTACATCACTTAATAACCTTCTGTTTTACGGTTTGGCCTTAAAAACTATGATCACCCTTGACGTTTCCTGTAGCCTTTTTCCTCTTTTTCCTGTCACTGGATGGTTTGGATAAGGCTTAACATCAGTGAATATGCGTTTCCCTCTTGGCTGGCCTGTAGGCCAGCATAGAGGAGAACAGGTTTTTGAGGCATAAGGGCTTAAAGAAACATGGTTGGTCTTAAAAAAAACTAATAAGAAAACTAGCACACTTCTACCCCAAACAAAAAACCAAGCAGCCCTCCCCCACCCCTCCTTGCTTGCTTTTGACCTCGCATCCTTTTGAAGAAGTACAACTGATGCATGCAATAATGCAACTCGTATTGACAGTGATTTACACAAGACCAGGAATGCATGCTTGTGGAAGTATTTTGGTGTTTAGGCCCACCATCACTGCTGGTAAGGGGCTCTTGACATGTGCTTTCAGGAAAGCCATAAAGCAGTTGTGGAGATGAACTTTTAGTGGGGCTGTGTATGGGACATGAGATTACCAGCTGATCCCTCTTACGTAATTTAGATAAACTCTATGTCACAGGAATCTCTAGCTGACCTCACTTCAAGTGATCCCACCTAGGCTTTGTTGAAAGAGGGAGTGAAATTTCTCTTCCAGCAAGGTGCCTTTTCACCCAAGCTCTCAGTTTTCCAAAGCAGAGCAGAGTTGCTTTCTGGATCCCTCAGGAGAGGTGAGGGTCATGTGCAGGGAAGGCAGTGCTCTGCTTCTATATTGTCTTTCTTAAAATGGTAATAGAAATTGAAAAAAGAAAAATTCCTGGCTAAACTTTGCGTGACTTAAGGATAGTCCAAAACTGTTTTGTATTTTTCTTTTTCAAGAAAAAAACCCCTAAAATTAAAAGGATTAGGGCAAGCAGAGGTGTGAATTTCTTGGGTTTGAAGAGATGGTCAGGAACAGTAGTAGTAGACTAATTTTTTGCTTCCTGATGGGGAGCCAAAGCAAGGATGTGTGGGATGGGGAAGCCCCTGAGAAGTGGGACCCTTTTCCCAGGCTACATCTCTGTAGTCACCAGCCTGTTCCCCCTGTCCCAGGGTGGGAGGTGTGTGCATACTGGTGCCTCTCTGCCTGCTTTGTGGTTAGAAAGCTCCTGTGGTGTTTGTGGGGAAAGGCAGCAATCGCTGCTTGGCCAGGTTCAGTGCTAGCAAGGGACCTAGGAGTCATGATGCCATCTAAAGCTCTTTTTGTGAATTTCACACCATTGGAAGTCAGAAGGGAGCTGTCAGAGCTCACTGCTGTAAGTGGTCAGACTGCATTGCTGAAACAAGAGATTCCCCAGCTGTCAAGTTCTGTGGTGTTTGGTAGTGGAGCTAGTGTGTTATGGAGATGTTTCCTTGTCTAGTAAGAACATGCTTTTTTGGCCAGATACACATACTGACCGGTTCCCTTGATGCTCCAGGACCCCATGGACTTTGAGTGGAGCTACTGGATTGAATGGGGAAGGGAACGTATACTGTGGCTTCTGGCTGGTCACCTGCTGGTATCACAAGTGTCCAGGCTTTTGGTGGAGAAGGTATGTATAGTTTTTTTTCACAGCAGGAATTTTCTGTGGGTTTGTTTACTCTGGGCATGGAAAACTTGGCACTGAGGCTACTGAGTGTGGGGAAATACCATTCTGTGGGATGAGTTGTGTGAGTGTGTCTGTAACTATGCACAGGTGAGAGCGAGTAGGTAGGCTGCCTTAGGTCTGTGTGTGGAGGCTTCAGCCTCCAACCCTTGAAAGCCTGTGTTTTGTTGTGAACCACTAACCAGTGTCATTTGACCTTTACACAAAAGGGTGTAGTTATTCCCTTCTAAGACTGAAATGATGACTGCTTGGGTTTTGACATGATTGCATGATTATGGGAAAAGACTGGCATGTGGTATCACACCTGCTAGTTTGGAGAAGGGAAGGAGGAAGTTATGTTCTCCCCCAGATCAGGGAGGCTCTGGATTTCACACATGCTGCTACAGAAACCCCTTCTGTCTTTATGGCTATAGTTGGATTTCCCTGTGTGTTCTTAACCTTGTTGTTGGTGTTATTTTCTACTATAGACCCTGTGTAGGACAACATAGATATTGAGTGCTTTTTTGCTTTAGAAATAATCAAACTAAAAATTTTTCATTTTTTATTTTTCTAACAGTATAAACCATGGTGCTTGATGGTTTATGGAATGGCTGCCTGCTGGTTATTACTGGGAATCAAGGGCTTTGCTGTCATTTTGTTACATGCAACTATTTCATTTGCTGTGGCTCAGTTTCAGCTGTCACTCCTGACATGGTTGTGCTCCCTTCTTCTGCTATCCACTTTACGCATACCAGCTGTGGAAGAAGCCAAGGTAATGTGAGAAGCACTAATAAAGCATCAAATTAATTATGGTGGTGTTATTATGGTAGCTGTCTTTTTCACAGAGTACTGTCCCTTCAGTTGATACAAGTAGAGGTTGGCTTGAAAAACCTTAGGCAGTAGAGCTGCAGTGACTCAAGCTGGAGTTTCTCCAGTTAGAAAAGACATATTTCTCAATCATGCTGGCTGGTGCCTTGAGATGAAAGTATGTGCCTTAATGTATAAGTGATATTCAGTAGAGCTGGAGTATGATAATACTTTGCTAGTGCTCTAGTAAACACATTTCTTGTTCTTTGGAGCTGTAATCATACCAATTTAAAGTGCTGGTTTTTGGGTTCATATCCAGGAGTTGCTTAGTCAAGCCTGTCCATACCTTATTGGTAACTGCAGGCTTCTGTGTGGAAAGGGATACTGTTTCTCCAACACTTTGATTTGTACCAAACAAGTTGCTTGCTCACAACTGGTTGGTGCAGGCTCAGTTTTGCTCTTTCTCTAATGGCTTTTGCTGGGCGGTACAGATTTTTAGAGAAACCGCTGCCCAGTTTTGAGGAAATGTCCTTGTTGCATTTACTTGGACTAAAGGGAAAAGCTGGGCATGTGTTAAAAGGCTTGTTGCCCTGATGTTCAGGGGAAGGGCAGAGGGGAGATAAGCAGGTAGGGGCTCTTCATGTAGTGTAGACAGACTTGTGTCTTGCTGAGAGGAGGAAAGGGTCCACTGCAATACAGATGTAATCAGCCAACTTCATTTGCTGATGTTTCCAAGTTGTTTGTGATGTGTTTTTGTTGTTGGAAATGGGTGTGCCAGGGAGTGTCAAAAACTTGATAAAGGCCCAGTAGCATCTTTCCAGGCTTAGGCTTTCTCAGGACTGATTGATACTCCTCAGATCTGAACTGCAGCCTTGGCTTCAGCCCTAGTAGTCCTTCAGCTGTCAGTAGGGTTGCCAGCTGGTTTCAATATTGCATTACTGGACCAAACCTGAGAGAGGTAATGGCATTCCTGTAAGAAAAGCTCTCCTGCTGTCACAGTTCTCTGCAACAATGAAATCAAGCTGTTGTCTCTTTATGCTGATTGTGGTAGCTCTGGAGGCCCGTTCTCCATCAACAGCCAGTGCTTGTTGTTCATGCATTAAGTACTGCTGTTCATTCAGATGCTTGTCCCAGCTGCTGTTAGCTGTAGTTTCTTCCTGCTGCTGGTGACCCTGAAAGTTAGGATCTGGGTGGACATCGCTGTCCCACCATATAGAAAACACAGCGTTGCACCAATGTGACCTAGTTTTGTTTTGTCTTGCAGAGAAAGTGGTACGACAGTGAAAATGAGTATTATCTGCTGCTCTTCACTGTGTCTGTCCGCTGCCTCTTCTGCACTAGCTTCAGCCTGGAGTACTGCTGGCATGGACCTGCCCAGAAGTCATCCCACTCATTCCTGTGGATGCTGGCATATGTGTTTTATTATCCCACATTCCACAATGGGCCCCTTATGAACTTTGATGAATTCAGTAAGCAGGTAACAGTGTTTTTAAGATCATGCAGCTACAGGTTTTCGGTGCATCTGTGCCTCAGGTGAATTGAGTGAAGAGCTATTGAAGTGGATGGTGATCTCTTTTCATCTGCCAAATCTAGATACAAACCTGTACTTTGAGGAATAGATTAAATATGATAGGTTGATTATTTTTTCCTCATCTTGAGATATTTTAATACCAATCATGAGAAAATGGTAAGTAGGCAATTTCATCCAGTTTTCTTTGAGATGCTCTTTTAATGGTGTTTTTCATGAGATAGTTCACAGGTAAGCCTGAGTTTCTATTTGTTTCCTAGCTACCTACTTGAACAAAGATTGATTCTGATGAGACCTTCAAACAGAAGGTGGTCCTAATGTTAGGCTGTATCTATTGTCATCTTCTCTATAAGTGTTGAAGTATGCTGCCTGCAAAAGGGAGGGCTGTAGGTGGAAACCAGTCTTCGGTATTCATGCTTGTATACCAGCCATGGCATAATACTGAACTCTGATAAGGCTGGTAATAGACACTGAGAAGGTATTAACTCAAAATACATTGTCAAAATAAGTCTTTATATCTAGTGCTTGGGTGGAGAGATGTTGATTAGACTCCAATGTTAGAGAAGGTGGAAAAACCAAATAGTTTTTGAAGGCTAGATGATTAATATTCTCTATCAGACTCTCATCTCTCTTTCCTTCTGAAATAAATTTTTCCCCCAATGAGACACTTCAGTGGTGGGCAACCCTGGAGAAAAGGATTTTTCATTCATGCATGTTTTGACTTCAGTAAAAGCATCTATAACTGATTCCATAATATTTTTCCCTCCTTGCTGGTGATTTGAAGGGTTTCAATTTTTACTTAGTCCTTGGAGATTAAGAGTGGTTTGGGTGTCTAAAGCTATCTTCCACATAATTTTGAAAATATCAAATAATGTTATTGGAATGTGAAGACTGGACAATTTTGAGTATAGCATTGGGAATTTGATGTCCTGGATATCAACTTTAAGACAAACATTCTTCCCCAAGTTGTTCTACTTTACAGGATGTTTTTCTGCCATCAGATTCATCCCTTCAGTCAGGGAGCCAGTGACACATGTCGTTATGTTTGGAGAGTATTCATAATTTTAGCGTGTAGCTGCTGGACTGGATTTTTGTTTTACGTTCCTCCATCAGGCGGGATAAAGTAATATTTTCAGCAGCAGCTGGCTATTAACTCAAACATATTTCGGAGTCGCAGAAAACTGCTGGTTAGTATTGGGAATTCCTGAAGATCCCAGCTTCCCCTCATGTTGGTGTGAAAACAGCTGATTTACTTGGAACACTTTTCGTCAGACTTAACCAAGCTGAGCAGCTCCTTGAATGCGATAGACTTACCTAACTTACTGCATGTTTTTTCTAGTGCCTTTCAGGCTGCTTTTCAAGCCTGCTTCTACATGACAGGGGAAAACTCCAGATTTCCATGCTTTATTGCTTTCCTTATTTTCTTGCACACTTGAGTAAAAAGTGAAATCACCACCTGTGATGTCTATAGCTAACATCATTGGGATAAAGTAGATGAGTGGACATTTCAAACCATGAAACTGCTGTTTCAGGTTATGTACAGAAGCCTAGGAGTTGCTTGCTTCTGTTTTTATTTGGAAGCTTTTTGTTGAAGCTGCAGTAAATAGACTGGGCTTTATGAAAGTGAAAACAGATTCTGGTGGACCCCTGAGTGACAAGTCCTATGCTCATTTGTCTTCGGTAGCTTTGGAAGATGCAAGGCTGAATGTTGTTATCCTGGGCTGGATGTTATAGGAAAAGTCCACATAGACTTGCATAGAAACAGAGGTAACTTATTTTTTTACTGTTTATTGTTTTGTAGCTTCTGAAATGTGTTAAATTCCACATATACTCCTGTACCCCTAGCAGAGGGAGATTTTTTCAAGGAATGTTTCAGAAGACATATGAGACTCCAAGTTGAGAATAGCTAGGTAGGAAAAATTGTGTGGGGGTCTTGCATTGAAACTGAGCTCACCTGATACGGCCCAGCAAAGACTTGTGCAAAGACCACCTGTATTCTTGGTGTAAGGTTGTGTGAGGGGGGAAAGGAAGATTGAGAATGGGATGCCTGTATTTGCAGTAGGTTCTCATTTAAATATGCACAGACCTGTTTGGTTAAAGCCATAAAGAAGATGGAACAAACTGAACAACCTTAATGTTTCTTGTTGGTGTTTGAAGTGCACTGTCAGAGCTCTTACTGAGCAGAGGATATTGCCTTGACAGATTGGAGAAGGGTTTTGAAGTCAGCAGTGCCCAGCAGTTGGTTCAAAGTGCACAATACAAAGAGTGTGTTTATTCCTGCTATTAGAAAAGATGACCTGCAGAACCCCTTAACTGAAGCTGAGACTGAGACCAGGGTTCCTCCTGAGCATGCTGGAAAGCAGAAGTCCTGGAGGTGGAGACAAACTGCTGTATGGCCTGAAGAGTGTAGTGCCAATGCTGCCAACTGGCATTCATTGCCAGGCAAAAATGAGACTGACACACTTCATCAATGGACTTGTTGAATTTCTGGGTTGAAGCAGGGCATAGCAGTTCTAGCCATGGGTTTGAAGTCCTGTTGTGCAAATTGCTGGAATTGAATGGTAGTCTCCAAGCTTTCATCTAGGTGGTACAAACGAACTGTCAAAATGAGTGTGCTGCTTCATTTGTAAGTGAACAGAGCTAACTGCATGTGAGCTGTACTGTGTGCTTGCAATTATGAGGGGGTTTTGTCCATGCAGACATGTTGGTTGCTTATCTTGTATGTGCATTTTTGGTGGCCAGTTAGAGACTGGAGAAGGAAATGTTGCACACATAGTGATAGATGTACAAAACGTGGCTAAATTTTTTAGGCAATTTTGTTTGTTATTTGATCATATTCTCTTTTACTGCAGAAGCAAGGTAAAATAATAGTGTATCAGTGTTTACTATAGTAAGCAGTGTAAGTGTTTAGGGCATCTTGAAGCCTGTCAACTGCAAGCCTTGTTATCTGATATTTAACTCGAGCTTAACTGCCATTTGCTCAGTATGCCACATAGGTCTTGCTGACTTTGGCAGTGCTACAGGAGAAAGATGAAGAACTGTGCTCAAGTAGTCAATCCTATCCAGCTGGTAGAAGTTGGAGGTATTTTAAGATCAAGCAGTCATTGTGTTTGGTAGAGCTGCTGCTTGGAAAACCTCCTTAATACTATAGTTCATTAAACTTTTTTGTTATCTCTAGAGGTTGATCAAGTTACAGGAATTAGATAAAGTGTCTCTCGTGTCTGGATTGTGTTCAGGTCAACAGCGCTTGGCCTTTTCTGCAACAGTTTGGTGCACTGTATGTTCATGTTTGGCTTCTTGCTGATTACTACTGCTTACTGAGATTGAGAATGGAGAAACCAGTCTCCCTCGAGTATGTCAGGATTTTCCAAATGGTGTAGTCCAAATGGTCCCCTTAGTAATAGTAATGAATAGCAAATGAAACTTAGTTTTCAGGATGAGTATTTGAATAAAAGTCAATTATGTGCCAAATAACTTCTTTGGATTTCTTCTTTAGATGAGGAGACAAGAAGCCTTCAGTTTGAAGACCAATCTCAGCATCTTAATTGTGGGCATAATACGTATTTTCTTTTGGTGGTGCCTGGCTGAGCTGATGATTCACCTCATGTATATTCATGCTCTCTACAGCAGTGCTCCACCTTTGGAAGCTGCATCATACTGGGCCTTGGGTGAGTACAGAAACAATAGCAGAAATCTTCCTTCTCCCCGCACTTCAAGAACCCCAGTCTACTTCTCTTTTATGTCCATCTGTAGGTACTTATGAATAGCACATTTTGGCCAGTCACTGTCAGAAAGGTGGTCTACAGACTTTTAATATAACATGTAGATACTCTGAGAAGCTTACAGTTGAACTTATTGAGCTGCTTCCTAAATTAAAAAATATTCTGTACTTTTTCCAATCTAAAGTGTGTGTCTAAACTTTGGTCTATTTTTTTGCCCCCCCCCAATCATAGAAGTGGACACTTAAAATGAGTTTGTGGAGGGATGTAGGAGGGAAGATGTTAAGAATTAGTTTCTCATCCTTTAATAATCTCCATCTTTTTGTTTCTAGTTCGTATTCATGTTGAAAGGTAAAGTGACAGTACTCATGGAGAGCAGGGAGAAGGAATTGTAAACAAGGTGGCCTGAAAGTAGCAGTCAGTGCCTCTCAGCTCTGCGTTCCTGCTTGCCTTCCCCCTCTTCTGCTCCTTCCCGGCTCCCTGGTATTTCATTGAAGTAGGTCTAACTGCGGGGGGAGAAATGAGCACAGATGAATGTAGCATAAAATGTCAAGAGCTTTGGGTGCTGGTATGTAGCTAGACGTAGGCTAACCCATGAGCCACTGATGTATGTGGTTTGATTTTTTTTTTCCCACTGTCCTGCTATGTGTATCACCAGGTAAGAGGAATGAAAGTGGAGAAACCCCAGGCCTTAAAATTGGCTTCTGAAAAAGTATTGGTGATTGCTGAATTGAAGGATATGCTTCTTACTGTACCAGCAAGTAACACGAATAGATACACACACTGGTATGATCCTGTCAGGCATTCATTGGAGAGCATGTATGATGAGCAGTGTGTGTGTTGGGAGGACACTTGTGTATTGGACTCTGGTCAGTAGGGGGCAATGTGTGTGCTCTGTCTCTGTATGTGTGTGTATATATGTGCATAAATACACACTTAATACATATTTCAATATATAATTCTTTAATATATTAAAACCAGCAAGAGCAGATGGAGAGCAGAAAGTGAGAGGTTTGCCCCCATAGTTCATTCTGCCCCTCCTCACTGTTTAGGAAGCGGGTTCTGAGTTTGTCTCCTGTTCTAAATGTCAGTTCATTGACAAATTAAATCTGTTACCTTGTGGTGTTGTCTGTATGTCTGAAAAAAAAAGCTGGCCACTGGATAAGGCAGGCATGGCTATAGAATTGGGGACGAAATACTCTAGCTTTGGTGTTACTGGCAGATTCCCCCATCCCTTCAAGACTACCAATGTTGATTTTTAAAAATCAAGAGTGGGGGAAAAAGTTACTTTCCAGACAATAGGTAGATAGACTGTATAGCACTTGATTTCATCAGATAAATATATCCTAAGAATTAAAATACACTTTGAACAGATGATTAGAAAAAAGCTAAAATGCCTCAAAGCAATAGGTGGTGAAAGGCAGAGTTAAGCAAGTTTGGATTCTAAAGTTGCCTGATTAAAATATGATCATTTGAATGGAAACAAGTCTGCTGCTTTTGAGAGGTGTGTTCAAAGTGTAACCCTACTCTTGATGAGCTTTGTCTTTGTAGTAATGAAAGCAGCTGTTTAAAATATTGTAGTACAAATGAGATTTTTGAGGCAGAAGTTTGTCACTTAATGTTTTATCACAATGATTATACAGGTTTCCCTAGGCTCAAACCAGTGACAGGCCACTGTTGTGACTTGATTCAGGGAATCACTGATACACGAATAAGGGTACTGGTAATATTTTTCTATTGATCCTTCCCGGATCCTTATGGATCTTTCCATGCTTCTATGTCGGTTCTTGTACTGAGTCAAACACTCACCTCCATTATTTTGCATTCTGTGTTATTAAAACCAGTTATATCAGATAACTGAGTCTTGAGACCAAGGAAGCAGCTTGCTCTTGACTCAGGAGGATCAACCACATGGTATATTAGCCTTTCTGCATTGCTGGGTTTTTTGTTCATTTTGTTTCCTATTTAACTACAGCAGCTTCAAAGCAGCATGGAGCATCTATTTAGATCATGTCTGGCTGCCCCCATAGCCTGGTAAACTTAGGGGAAAGGCTGTGAGGCTGTTGCAGTCAGCTGTATTTAGGGAGATTATAACTGCTCCTCCCTTTTTCTTCAGGGACAACTTTGAATGATGGGCAATAAATGCCAGCAGTGCAGGTAAAGACAACAGTGCTATGAGATTTTGCTCTTGGCATCTTCAGGGTAGTGATGATGGTTAGTCTACACCTCAGAAGTGTGAAGCTATGTTGAGTTCTGCATACAACCATCAGTACTCTCCTGGTCACCCCTGTTTTCCTGGATTACTCCTCTCGCTATGTTTCACAACTTGTGCCTGGTGGCTGCCAGTAGAAGCAGTTTATGTGCTTGCCCTGTGGATCACTGAGCTATGGAAGTACCTAGTCAGCAACCTGCTCTGAGAGAGGGCAGGTTGCATCCTTTGTGCATCAATCCTTTAATGAGTAGGACTGTAAGTGTCTTGTTGCACTATGGCCCCTGGATTTTGGGGGGTTCAAATGAAAAATGGTTGGAGTCCTAGCTGGAGGGTCCTGTGAAGAACGGCATCTTTCTTAAAACTATTCTTCATGTTGTTTAGAAGAACTTCTCTACTCAAAGAGGAGATGGACATTCATTATTTAAGCTCTTCAGCTAGACAGTACAAAATCTATTGTTTAATTCCATTTTTCTATGTTGAATGTTTTTAGCTGGATTTCTGTCTATGACGTGAGAAAAAGCTGGTTACATCCACATCTTCAGTGGACTAAATACAACAGGAACATATTATGGATATGTTTTCAGGGTATCCCCTCCCCTGCTTAATACTACAACCCCCATGTGCCACACAGGTGTCAATTTCTTCTACTACATATTCCTCCTCACATTTAAATTGTTTACTTTAGCATTCTGCACATACTTCTTTAAACTTGCATGCTTATATCTCGGCAAGCTGTGGTTGTGGTACTGGAGACCAAATGCCATATGCATTAACAAAAAGCTGCATCATATGGGCCTGAAAGAAGTGTAATTTCATGTTGAGTGCACAGTTGTATTCTGTTTCCTCAGTCGCCTGTGTTTGGTAGCAAGAATAACCTCCAAGAGGAAATGTCATTCTCTGGTATGGAGGAGGAGGTAAGAGCTAGCTTTGGGTAGAGTTGCTCTTAAATATTCAAATATTAACTCTTTTGGGAAACTTTAGGTATAAATGATTTCCAGTCATCACCCATAGCTCCAGCCGCCACAGAGACTTCATTCTTCTGTGTTTAGGGCAGTGGGAATCTTGTTCCCTGTCTGGATGTTGGGGAAGGCATTTGACCGTACCCTCCGCATAGTATGAGAACACAGAATCCATGTGAAATCTTGCACTTGTTTCTTCAGTGAGTCTTGTGCTGGCCTGCATATTCCTTCAATGTGATGGGCTACAGTAACACCCAACCCTCCCAGCAGAAGATATTACTGCTCTCCAAGACCCACCAGGCATGGTGAGCACCTAACAGCACAGTAGTAAGAGTTGCTTATGGGCCGGGTTTTGCTGCTCTCCTCTGAATGGCTCACTTCTCAGAACTGCTTATCCCAATACCCCTGTCTTCACAGCAAACCTTGGCTTCAAATCCTTCTCAGCAATGCAGTTTTTCTGTAGTAGGAATTATATGAAAATCCAGGTGATAGCAAGCAATATGGTTTTCCAGTGGCCACATATTAGGTCCCACATCAGGAATAGAATGAAGAATAGGATGGGACTGTATCCATAGGGTGTGGTTTTTCTTAACTGTGTGTATGTATGGCCCCTCAGTTTGTAGGAGGGATGTTAATGTCTGGACACAGAATTGATTTAAAGATGTCAGCTGAGCAGCACAGTATTGTTATTGATCCCAGGAAGCCATTGTTTGGAGAATGAGAGCATTTTCTAGAATTCACAAATCATTGTGTCTATATTCACAAATGTTTGTGTCTATGAATAGTTAGCTATTGGCATATTGAACAATATCAGGGCATTTGTGCTTATTTAACTCTGAGCACCAAATGCGGTGTTTATAGTAATTCCCTGTTTTTGTGTCAGTGCTGCCTCTCATTCTGGTAGCATTGGTTGGATTGTCTGAAAGAATTGGGTGCTTTCAGAATTAATGACACAGCCGGGAGACCTGAATTCCATGGTAATGGAAACACTAGTAATTCATCCTTCTCAGTTTTTTAAAGTTAATTGGGATTAATTTGCTGCCTTGACATTTTACACTGTAAAATGAAATTTGCAGGCACAGGCGATAAAAGCCACTATGGATTCCAGTAATCCAGTATCCTGGTGAACTGCAGCATACCAGAATAGCCACACTGGGCCAGATCAGAGGCTCATCTGCTCTAGTGAGTAATGTTTGGATGTGGTGTGTAATGAAGCCCGGGAAAAAGAAATAAAAAATAAAGGGCAGGTAGATTGGTGCTCCTTTCCAACATAAGTTCTTCAGGCTTCTGTAGCTGAATGACAAATTCACTGACTTAGATAGCAACAGGGAGCTCAACAGCACTAGTTGAAAGATCTTAAATTGAAATAAGTGATTTAGTTTTTTCTTCACTATGACCACATAGAATATCAGTGGTAAAACTCACTCTGGTGGGGTACATTCTGTTATATAGAAACTGGAATGGATGTTGAGTGTTGTTAATTCAGTTGTGTTAAGTCTGTTCTGAAAATGCAGAGGTTAAAAAAAAAAACCACTGCTTATATTTTCCTTAGGAGGCTTCCCATTTAGCCTGGTGATTCAGCACCATTTTCTCATCTTTACTTTTCTGAACAGAGCTTCATGTCAGTCTCACAGGGTATAGGGAATGAAGAAAGCCAGAATTCTGCATGAAAATGTATTTTCTAATACAATTGTTGCACTGGATTAATCCAGGTTACTAATAGATCTTGTAATTGTGGAAATACATTTGACTAGGAATATGTACATATGTGCTTTGTCAGAGGTGTGTGTTTGATGTAGAGATGTACATCTGAGATTTATGCATGTGTGATACAATGTCGTGAGCGTTCTGTGGCTTTAATGTCTTGGTCTTAACCATGTGCCATTCGGTTGTTCTAGTAAAGCATGCACAAGTTAGTGTCAATTAGCTATGATTGTTTTAATTATTAACTAGGCTGTAGTACTCCAAAAGGGTATTTATTTTCATATGAGCAGCATGTAAGTCATTCTAGAATATGATCTGTTCAAAGGTGGAGCCACCTGGTTTAATTTGTAATTGGTGATTTCATGTTTTGATTTGTTAAAAGAGAAGTTACATAAGTTCCTCTTTGAAAGTGAGACCTAGAGTAGTCCATGTAAGTTGGATGTAGGGTGCTGGTTCTTTTTCTAATAAACCCATAGATAGGAAATAGATTTGAGTTCATTTTAAGAAGCATGCGGTGTTCTGCTATTGAAATTAGGGTGTTTGTGCATCTGTCTAAATGGCAATGAAGTACTAACAGAGTAATCTGAGATTTTTTTTCCTGTCCTGCAAGGTAATGATAAGGGGAATCTGATAAAATATTTAGCAGCATCTTGATGTCTGTTTTGAAAACTGGAAATACCACCATCAATCAGAAAGCTTAGTAAGATTTTATTCTCTAAAACATTGGGTAGTTCACTGCTTTCTATAAAGAAGTGTGTGTGTGTGGGAAGTTAAATTTTTTATAAGCTTTCCTGCAGGCTAAACTTCCAGATAGTAGTGGCAATTAACCTACTTTTATGACTACTTTTTTTACTCATGTATGTTGTGGTTTAATGCCAGCCAGCAACTGAGCACCACACAGCTGCTTGCTTGCTCCTCTGCAGTGGGATGGGGGAGAGAATCAGAAAGGTAAAAGTGAGAAAACTTGTGGGTTGAGATAAAGACAGTTTAATAGATAAAGCAAAAACTGCGTGCGCAAGCAAAGCAAAAGAAGGAATTCATTCACTGCTTCCCATCGGCAGGCAGGTGTTCAGCCATCTCCAGGAAAGCAGGGCTCCATCATCTGTAATGGTTACTTGGGAACACAAATGCTATCACTCTAAATACCCTGTCCTCCCCCTCCCCTTCTTTTTTCACCTGGCTTTACATGCTAAGCATGATGCCATATGGTGTAGAATATCCCTTGGGTCAGTTTGGGTCAGCTCTCCCAGCTGTGTCCCCTCACAGCTTCTTGTGCACCCCCAGCCTACTCACTGGTGGGGTGGGGTGAAAGGCAGAAAAGGCCTTGACTCTGTGTAACCACTGCTCAGCAATAATGAAAACATCTGTTACCAACACTGTTTCCAGCACAAATCCAAAGCATAGCCCCATACTAGTCACATTTGAAGAAAATTAACTCTATCCCAGCTAAAACCTGGGATATAAAACAGTGTGGTAACTGTTGATTTTTTTAGAGTTCTTTCCTGCAAGTATTTACTAATGAAAATAATGCCTGCTGTAGATGTTATTTTGGGAGTATTCAAGGTAGGTGGCTTTAAGGCATGTGTATCCTTGAAAAAACTTCTGGTTTTCTTTAACTGGGAAGATCTGTCTATGCCTTGACCAGAAGTCCCTTGGCAGCTGTATTTAGTCTTGGTTAAGTAACTTCACTTTGGGCTCTTTATGTCCATTCAACTTCATCTAAAAAGAAGCATTTAGCCTCCAGGGCAAATATTATGGTGTGTGCTTTCCTGCCACTGCTCCATATATTTTAGGATTTTTCTTCCTTCTTGTGTGCTACTAGAAGGCTGGGATGTGAAGCTGGGCTGCATTAGTCCCTGTAGTACTTTTTTATTATTTCATCATTCCTTTTGATTTTGTGAGCCAGTACCTTCAAAGCATGCCAAGCAGCAGTGAAAAACACTGCTCAGCAATGTAAGCCAAATTATCAATTGCATTTTCTGTTCAAGTGAGAAATTGGGGTGCTTCATGTTTCTCACATAATGCTCTTTTTCAATGGCTAGAGACAGGAATAACAGAATTGAATTGTCACTTTTGCATTAATTCGGGTCTGTGTAGGAGGTACGAGTGGATGGACAGGACAGCACAGCATCATGTATGTGGGATTGCTGGCAACGGCCGCAGAGCTCTGCTTACTTGGCAGCTTGTGCTGAGTTGACTTGGCGCTGTGGTAGTTGTGTTCATATGAAAGCTTCCCCAGCATGAAGTGTAGCCTCCTGCTGTGGTCTGTACCAAACTAAGAAGGCCATAGCAGATCCAGTCTTGGAGCTCTTGTCAGGGAGGAGTGTCCTGCTGTGAAGAAAATACTGTAGCCCAGTGTGTAAGGCTTGTCAATAACTGCGCTCTTATTGCTTGATTAATGGAGCTGGAAACTCCTGATGCATCTTACGATTGTTGGCATTATTGCTGAGATACATCTGTAGTGTATCTATCTGCTCCAGTGCAGAGCCATATTCTTTCATGGAGATTAATTGGAGGGAATCCCTGTGTAACTTTTTATTTTTCTGTAGAAGAGGCATGTAAAAAAATAAGAGGCTAAACGGACTCCTAAAGCCTGATTATTTTCAACTTGATGATATGGCTCCAAATTCTGAGCTGTTTTAAATGTCTGTTTCCTATTGCTATTCCTGTTGTGCTGTGTGTCAGTAACCCTTTTGAAATATGACTGTATATTGATCTCTATGTATTTTCTAGTTGCACCTGCCCTGGTACTTGACAGAAACAAGCATCTACAATCATTAATGCCATAGGGTCAATGTAGCTGCAAAAAGGGTAAATTTGTGCTGTGTGCTCATAATAATTGCCTGCTAAGTTATAATTCTTGACCATGAGTTTTGGTGATGGTTTATGGACAGAGAAATGCCAAGTGTGGTTTCTAATACCTGGATCCAAATCTTTTGTCACTTACAAAAATGTTATGTTTGATAACTTCTGTCAAAAATATCAGGCAGAGTTTTGAGAATATGAAAACAGCAACAACAAAAAATCCTGTGAATATTCTAAATTTTAATTATGCTTGAAACAAAGTTTTGTGAAACTTATGAAATGCAGTTTTGCAGTAAATTTAAGGAAGATAAATATTTGAAGGTCTATAATGCGTTTTTAAAGTATAGGAAAACTTAAAATGTTTTAAGGATTGCAAGATGATAAATTGAAAATACCAATTTGAATAAAAGTTAATTTAATCTGGGACTTCAGACAGCTTGGCTGCTGAAGTGCATGGGTTTAAGACTGTATGGGTACTTGATATTTTTTGTCCTTTAACACATTTAAGTGTTTAAAAAAAAACAAACCTTGACTCTGAGTTCTTTGAATTAATTTATTCTGGGGAAAAGATAGCAATTTTGCAATGCTTTTTCCATTAGGTGTCTTTTTAATATAAACTTGTTATAGCTTGTTTCCAATTTAAGGTAATGCTCATGTGAGTTCTTTCTAAGCTTTAAATCAAACACTAGAGAACAAATTATGTGATATTGTTAATGAATTTGAGAAATTTAACACTGACCTTAAATTTCTTTATTTCATGTTTTTAAATCAGGTGAAGCAGTGTACTTCTGGCTGCTTTGTGCTATAATGGAGCAAATGCAAAGCGGCTGTGTCTCAGGTGCACAAGAAGGTTTAAAGCCTGTGTCTGTTGCCAGTGCAGCCCAGCTGTTGTGCGGCTGTGATTCTTGCCCTTAGTTTTCCATGTGTGGCCAGAACTCTCACACAGCTGGGATGAATTGAAGACAAATGAGAACTTCATGTATTTTGATAGGGACCTTCACATTGCTGGTACTGTGAGTCTTAGAATTACCACATGCAGAGTAGCTAGTGTGTGCCAGGTAACAATTGGTGATGTGATGTCTACATTTATTTAACATGCCAGTGCTGTTGAGCTGTCTGCTAGTTAACAGTAATGACAGCTTAGATGTATGTTATTACAGATGGTGAAAATGCTTTTTTTCCCCCTGAAACTTGCATATTATAACTATATATCTGAGAACTGAGTCTTTCATCGTTGTATTTAAAATCAAATGTATTGATTTTCAGGTCTCGAGAGTTGGTAGTCTGTCTGTAAATCTCTTTCCATCATGCGCAGCCAAAGGATTTTGAATTTTACCAGTGCACAGACAGCTGCAATCTTCATAATCGGTTTGTGTGGGTGTCAGCATTCAGCTCTCCAATGAAATTTGTCAGAAAAGAAATGAGAAACTGAATGAGATGGGAATTACAGAAGAAAGTTGGCTGTATAGATGCTTTAGCAGTAATCTAATGTGTAGCTAATTGGCTAGTATCCAAATTGTGCTTCTGATTGTTTGTTTTCCTCTGGGGATGAATGTTACTGAATACTAGATGACTGCTTCCCTGAAGGAAAATACCATAAGCTTCATGTCTATGTATTTTGTTCTAACATCAATTTTTGTCATGTATGGCCCAACTGTTTCTTATATCATGCACGTTGATCATGATACTAAAACTAAAAAAGTTGGATTGTAGCAGCAAAATGCTTGCCATGTGTAGGCCAGCAGAAGTTTTGCAACTTATATTACTAGTGCCAGAATTTCACTCTAGGTTGTTATATATTAGATGAATTTTTAATCCATAGTATAGTCATTAGTCAGCAGAATGCAAAAGGAATGTTGTGCCAAAAAAAGGGCAGATTATTTAGATGCTTGTGGACTTGTACTGCTGGAGTCAGACTGAAAACTTTGTCTCCAAGGAAGGTCTGCTGGAAGGTTTTAAAATTGCATTAAATATCTAGAGTACTCCAGTCAAATAACGGAGTTAGCTATTATCAGTGAGGGAAAGCAAAACACTAGAAAGGAAGGAGATGTAACAATTGCATTTTATATTTTTTTAGTCTTCCAAATTGTAATAATTTTACTTTCCCTCCTTTGGGATTAGATTTTATTTATGTCAGCTGTCAGTCAGATGGAAAAGTTTGCCACAGTCAGTGGAACTTCTAGGACTGAACTCTCACCAGTGTCTAAAGGTGTTGGCCTCTGCTTTTTACTGGATTTTTTTCTTATGAGTATTGGTCAAATACCATTTTATTCAGCAGAAAGCATTTAGAATATTAATATGAATAATCTTGCTTTATTTTTAATGCATTCTAAGATTGTTACTCGCATGACTACTAACTCTGACAATAGCCAGTATGATTTTCATCTCACACCTGTGCAAGATGCTGCATTTTGTGCCATACCCCAGGGTTAAGTTGTGAGCAAACACACTGCCAAAATTTTTCCTTTGGAAATCCAGCAGCTAAAACACCTTAAGGAGGCCTTTGTCCTGTGGGTTTAAAAGCTGAAATATGCCTTTAGCATTATGCCAAGTGGAGTTCTAGTCTTCTATGCCTCGGCTGCAGCAGGAGGGATCTTGTAGGGGGGTGTTTTGGTGGACACAAATAATCGGACAGTAGTACATGGAATGTTTGTGGACCTGTCAGGATAAGCTGCAAAGATAACCGTTGTTTATACCTGATCTGGAAGAACAAGTGAAGAGTGGTGGTTTGCAGTTTTTTTGCAAAGATAGAATTTATTGTTCCTGTAGTAAATATTCATCACTTGTATCAGCATGTTTTCATTTCTAGCACAACATAAGTCAGTATTTGTTTTTCATAGCAGTCAATACCCACAGTCCAAAGATTTTTTTGAAGGTGGAACTACAGATGCTTACTTATGCCTTCATATTGGAACGATGGCACTATTCTGTGTGTATGTGTCTAAAGTCATAATTGCATGTGCTTGTGTCCTATAGCTGTTGCAAAAGTAGGTATTGTATATCCCATCAACTGATGCTGCTCGCTTTAGTTCTTTGAATAATGGCTGTTTGGAAGTAATCAGTATTAACAGGTTTTAAAAGTATTTCAGGACTTGCTTAAGGTCTGATTTCTTACTTTTTTCTTTTAGGTGGCCTGGCTTTAGCTCAAGTACTGTTTTTTTATGTGAAATACCTGGTTCTGTATGGTGTTCCTGCCCTCCTCCTTCAAATGGATGGACTCAAACCTCCAGCTCTGCCTTGCTGTGTGAGCCTGATGCACAGTTTCACTAAAATGTGGAGGTTAGTCATTATTGCTTTTCAGACAGTTTATTACTGATACATGGCAGTCAGTGTATGAGAGCATGGATGTGTGTGGTCATGGTCACATGCATGTTTGCTTTCATGTCATTGTGCTTTTTCTCTCACCCCCATGATTCATCTTTAGCACTTTCTAAATGAACTTCAATTTGATTACTTTTTTCACACTGCAGAGGGTAGGGGCAAGCATTCCTTTCAGCACTTTCATCCTCTTAATTTTTAGGATTAGATTCAGCCTACTTAGCTTCACTAACATAGTAATTATTTTTCCAGATATCTGTTAAATGGTTCATTTTGCAGTCTTGGTTTAAACACCACATTTCAGCTAGATGTTCTTCCAGAGAAGGAAAAGAAATGCTTGATTAATCACCCTATGAGGAAAGCTGTAGTTATAACATTTTAATATGTGGAGTCATGCAGTAGAGAAAGTCTCTAACACATTAAAAATACTATGAAAAATGGTAATTGTTTATAATGTAGGATAAATTTCTGGATCCCCTTTTGTTTTTAAAGAGTTTCAGCCTGATATTTAGCAAAAAAGTATCAGTTTTGAATCTTATGGTTGCTTTGAATCAGTGTTCACTGAAGTATTTTCCCTGAAAACTGTCTCCCAGGTGGATTCTGCTTGCTGTTTAGCCTGTGTGTAACAGCGGATTCACTTGACTTCTCCCCTCCCTTGTTTTCCTCTGCACTATCTTGAGTTCCTCTGGTCTGTGGGATGCTGTGCCCCAGACTTCTAGAAACATTGCCTAAAATGATTTAGACTTGTCAACTTTTTAGTGTAGAGACTTCTCTTGTGTTGTGTTAGTGCAGAGCATAGCACAACGGTGCTTACCTTGTTTGGTTTCCAACTGCTTTGTGATATGAATAAAGCTTTTTCATTTTAGTCATAAAAACAGTGGGCCTGCGATTATCAGAGCTTTATTGGATGAGATTTTAATTTTGTTTTCAGCTGGAAGCTAGTTGTAACAAGAAGGCTTTATAGTTTATAATATTTGGCAACTGTAGATATGTAGCATTCAAAGAAATATAGAAAACAGATGAACTTTTAAAAATTATTTGAGCTACTAGCAAATGCCTTGGTTTAAATTTTCTTTCAGAGTTTGAACTGAACTTATGACCTAGACAGTTAATATAGAAATCTGTGGTTTTTACCAGGCACTCTCCTGGGAGCAGCATCTCTTGGCCTGCTGGCCCTTGCAAGCAGAGTTGCAAACAGCAGTGGTTTTTTTCCTCCTCTCCCAGTTATTCCAGGGAATCTGTATATTGCTCTGGAGGTGCCAAATGAAACTGAACTTCAGCACAAATCCTAATGATGCTGCTGTGTCAGGTAGTTGTAACAGACCACAAAAAGGTTCTTTGTGCCTGCAAAGGTGTGGTGTATCACAGCAAAAATATTTGGTATTCTTTAAAAAATTCATAACACTTGGAAGAAAATTGAAACTAGTGTCTAAGCAGAAAGCTTAGTTTTTTCTGGAAGGAAAAAATGTCAACTGCTGATATTTAGCATTTGCCTAAGTATTTCATTCATATAGGTATGAAGCATTCACTGCCAGAGATAGTTTTTCTATCTCATAGATGGGATTTGTTTGCTTTGAAAGTTGAAAAAATCAGTTAATGTACAGCTGACTTGATTTCTTGTGCTCAAAGCCGTGTGGATAGTAGAATTTCCTATGGCTGCTAATGAACTCTCAATTATCTAAAATCTCACATACCTTCCCCTCTGAATCCCTGAATTATGATGCCCTTATGCCTTTACAGTTAAACTCTTCTATCACTACTACCCAGAGACCTTGCAGTCTTTTTGTGTTTTGGTATGTTATATAGGAATGTCAGTGTTAGAAGTTGGAATAGCCTTTGTTTCTAAATGGTATGACTGAACAGGACAAAAAGTGTGGAAATGGTGGGTTTAGCATAAAAACTAGCAAAAAAATGGTGAAAGTAAATAGCTTGTGTTGGGAAGCCTTAAAGGGCTAAATACTTTTTTGTAGTTTGTGGATACGTGGACTTTTTAAGTGAATGTTCCTAACAACTTGATCAGAGTGGGTCAAATTTAAATGTTAGTAACACAGTACCTAGTTTTAAGCTGTTAGAGTGAGGAGATTTGTACCAGGCTGTTTTCATAAAATGGTAGCCTGCTAAAGCTTATTAAAGGCTCCTAGGGCCAGGTTGGGAAATGGAGTAGAGTGGAATGAGCCAGATGACGTGGAGTGCACCACTGTTACGTGCTGGCTGGCACTGGTGAGGCTGCTCAGAAAAAAGTGCTTGTGTATGCTTGGCTTGCTCTTACCCTTCTCACTGGTGTCTGCTTTAGGGTACTTTCAGGATATTATGCTAGCTAGGCTTTCGGAAGACCCAGTATTGATATTTTTGTCTCAAAGCTATTAGGAGTGCAGATTTTGAAGAAGAGTAGGTAGCCTGAAGAGAAAGACAACATGAATGTCACAACATAAGGAATGCAAATATGCTACTAAGGAGTCTTCCACCACCACCTGGTGTCCTTTGAGCATAAAAACAAAGCTTTTGATCAGATACATCCAGACCAATGTCACTTACAATCAGTATGTGCTGACATAATTCACTATGATACAGCAGGTGGAAGAGCTTTCAATCAGGAAGATAAGAAAGATACCACAGTGTGTCTAAAATTTCTCTAGAACTGAAAAGCAAAGCAGGTATCAGAAAAACAAATTGGGTACTCTGCCTCCCTACTTATCATACTAAACAATAAACCAGTTGTGTCCATTCAAACTAAAAATAAAAGGCTTTAATTAAAAAGGAGTTATCAACTTTATAGTAGATTCTGCCTAATTTGCATTTTATTTAATCAAGACAATCTCTTGAGTCAAAAAATTAGCACTCTTGTTTACTGTCTCAGGACAAATACAGGTGTTGAATGTGTTACTGAGGTTTCATTTTACCAGGTTATCATTATCTTGCTAAATATGCAGCTGCATAGCTAATAAATGCATGATAAATTTATTACTATTCAAAAGCTTGATTATAGCTGTGAAGAGGAATTTCTGAGCTCCTGATTTCTAGATAGGGCAGCGAATTTTTAATGTCTGCTTTATCTTAAGTCATGAGGAATTAAAACTTGTTTTTAACCTTGGTAACAAAAAACAAGTTAATGAATTGTGTGAGAGCAACCAATGTTGCTGGAAACTTGTAAGTGCTTTTAAAGAATTCGTCAAAACTGATGTCTGCCATACAACTTCTCAGGCAGGGGGGCAAACTGTATAATGCAACTGGAAAAATTGTGAAACTTGCAACTTAGTTCAATATGGAAAAATATCCTAGTGGAGGAGTAGGGGTGTGGAAACTGCAGAAACAATAGGTAGCACGTCACTAAATCCTGTATCAGTTTTGACATATTGGTAAATGACTTTGGCAATGTATTCCACAGAAACTTGTCAGTTTGTAAATTAGGAAAACATTTAGTGCAGATGCTGTTCATGGAAAAAATCATGCTTCCATTTTTGTTTCCATACTGTGTTACTGAGTGTGGAGTGTTATTCTGCAAAGATGTTGGCCACATTGATCAGACGTGTTTTGACATGCTATGGGAACAGCATGGCATAAGAAACCAGTTATCTCTGGTCGTAGACTGATCTAAAATGTGCAGAAGCACAACTCCTCTGCCGTTCCACCTTAAAATTTGCACATTCCCCAGTGTCATATCCCAAAATAATTTGGAGACAAGTGTGTTGGGGACAAATTGTCCTAAAACTTTATGCATGTTTAATATAGGTTAGCAAGGGTAGAGGTTCTTCAGGAAGGCAGTAAGAAGTAGTATTTGAAAGGTAGATTTCACAGGAAACAGAATTTTATCCAGAATACAGAAAACAGAGTTGAAGAAATGCTGACAGATAAAAATAAAACAATGTAATGATGGAGAAAGATCTGGCCGTTTTCAATTACCATGCCCTAAGTTCTAGATTCCACCTTGTATTTAACACCCTGAATCTTGACCAGACCAGAGTCTGACATAAGTCAACCCCCTCCCATTTTCTTTTATGTTAATGGGTGGACTAGGAGGACTATCATTTGCATGTACAGACACACATACACACTTCTATATGAACACATGTTAAGTTTATCCCACAGATGCTTTGGTGACATCCAGAAATGGTGTCTGGGTATTTGAAAGAAACTGTCTGCAATTCAGTCTGGTTTACCTGCCTCGTAACTGCAAAAGCATAGCTTGCCTCATATGAGAAAAGCGGTCTGTATGCAAGGTCTCAGTGAATTGCTCCAAATTATGGATTAGAATTTTGCTGTAGGCTAATAACATTCTCTGTTATAACCATGCCATAGAAAATGGATCTACAAATGAAAATATAATCTCATCTGCATCTTGTTTCTTCCTCGTCCTGATACTTTTTGTCTGTGTTCACTGTTGTGCTTGAAACCTTTCCCCCCTCTGGAAACAGTTCCTTGTGTATGTCTATCAGAAAGGGCCATACAAGATATTTTCCCTTTCTTTCAGATTCTTTTTTTGGAAAAGACAGGCCTGGCACTGATGTTATGTGTGAGTGCGAGCACAAGAGATCACTGTGACCACATGCAGTAATTTTGGAATGATGAATAGCAAGCAAAAACTTACCATCTCTTATTTCTGGCTTAAACACTTGATAGTATTTATATCTAATTGCCTATTCTTAGTTTGTGGTGAGGACTGGAATAGATTTTCAAACAAGGAGAATGGATTTTTCTGACTGGTGGGGGGAAAGAAGTAATTAAGTCCATTTTCACCTGTGCCTCTCATGGTCTCAGCCCAGTTTATCATGTATTTCCCTTCTTTGGGCTTCTGATTTTTGTATTGGAATAAATCAGTTTGGGAGTTAACTTATTTAATATATCAAGGTAAGTAAGCTGCTGAAAGACTTTCTGTTACAAGATATCGTTAAGGAAATTTAAATAAGGTCAGAAATGGTGTTTCTGTCAATGCTTGATTTGGGAAGCTTGCCTCCTCAAATTCCCAAGTAGCCAATGTCTGGCACAAGTTAACAAAAACATAATTGTCCAACTGTAACTGTGCTACAGCCATGTGTAGTCAGGATGACATCCCTGCCTCTGGGCTCAGAAGAAGGTGCCCCTACAAGTTTAGGGGCTTGTACACTAACAAACTCGTGTGGAAGGCTCTTGCTTTCTGTTTAAGTATTGTAGCGCTCTTTTGCTGTAGTGTTTCTGGATAAGTTGACAGATGGTCTGAAATTTGAGATTGCAGATTTTCTCCCTAAATTTCTCCTTCCTATGAGTTTAGTTCTCTGATTATATGCTAGTGATAACAGCAAATTGCTGTTGTGCAACCTGTCATTTGGAGGTAATTACAGGGGAAAAAGGAAGGATGCTAAATGATGGGTTGTAAACTCCTACCCATGGCAGGTATCCTCAGGAGTCAGTTAAGGTACAAATCCTTGAAAAATCTGCATGAGGGAAGGAGAGGCAGGCAGTGGAAGGGAACTCTGTGTCTCCATGGCAGTGTGAAGAAGGGATTCAGCACAAATCATCCGGAGCCTGGTAGAAATTTGAATGGCACATCCAGATCTGTGGCTCAGACCTGCTGCCCACCTTGCTGTGGAAGGGGTTGCAGTGGCAGCAACAGCTGCTTCCCAAGGCTGCAGGAGGACCTCTGCTGGGGTTTTGTGCCTGGGAGAAGATGCTCTCTGGGGGTTAGAGCAGGGATGCTGGGCCAAGCCTACTTGTGCTATGAACAGAGAATCTCATTTTAAGGGCTATAAATGCCCTAGCAGTCAGCTTCAAGAGGATCAGGTGTTTTAAGGTGATTTGTTTTGTATCTATCCTATAGTTCTAGACAGCTATGTTTCTGAAAGCTCCCTACTCCATGGCTCTGATGGGACTTACCCAGCAGCTGGAACTGAGAGACAAGAAAATGAAGGACAGGCTTATGCATATTTCCCTTTCCTCTGGAGATTAGGAGTGTCACTTGTGGTATATTTCCAGCCTTTGATATTTTCAAAGAAAAAGCTGTCCAGTGTTCTAGACAGTGTATCGGGTAAAACAGAAATGTCTCTTAATGATCTAGCTTCTCACTGGTTTTAATCTTAAATGGTAGTGCTGCAGCATTTCTATTTAAAAATCAAAAGGTACCTTTTCCCCACCCTATATTTTTAGAGATGATCTCTTAAATATGAAAAAAGATTATTTAAAACGATAGTTGGATTAAATAGAATTACACCCACAGTATTGAAATGGTCTAGTGCTCATGAATAAGGGAAAAATTGTATTGAAATCTTAAGAACAGAAGAAATCAATACTGCCAAAGTGTGCAGAAGTCCAAATACATCAATGCCCATAAGCCACATAAAGACTTCTTTTGTTAACTTTAACAACCTGAAGTCATGAGATCTGGTTTGTGTGTCCTGTCTGGACAAGTACACTGAATCAGATCCCAAATCAGTAGTAAAAACAGCATGCATAAGAACAGTGTTGTCATGTAAAGCTTGCATTTGCATGTATTCGTATATGATGTAGTTTAAAAAGCTTAAAGAATATTAGTTTTCTTTCTTGAAGCTTTTTACATGGTCTTAGAAGATGCTGGGTGAGTCTCAAAGGAAAGGGCTCTTTTTTCTTTCTGTTGGTATGTAAGGACTAGGGTTGAATGTAAGACAGGTCTCGCTGTACATCCTTGCTACCTACCACCCCTGTGGTAGTTCTAAGCAGTATGCTCCTGTGTGAAATACACAGCTACTGTGTGGAGTAACAGCTAGAGTCAGGGAGGTCTTTTGAAGAAGAAATTCTTCCTTAGGCTATGGAGTTATATGTAACTTTTAAATGGTACACCTGCTTGCCAATATCAGAATACCTAAGCTGCTTGCCCAGAAGTTGAGCATTTAATTGCAGAATTAGTGCACGTTTTTTAGTAGTGGAATAACTTGTTTCTAAGTTGAAAAATAACACTTCCTGATTTACTTACTTGTTGTATTTTTCATTAAATGTTGTGATGCTTAAAACTGAGCTTTGATCTATGGCACATTATTTTTTGCTAACGTGTCACCTGAGTATAAGAAAGACGCTTTAGTTCTGGACTGGTTAGTCATTCTGTCACTGATAGAGACAAAAGATTTAACTGCTTTTGACGTCAGCCAAATTAGTGCATGCTACAGTTCTTATCTACTGTACAGCTCAATTTGCTGGTTATATTAAAACTTTAAAAGGCTCCTTAAATCTCTTCAGTAGACGGGGGAAAAAAATCTATTATTTGTCTCTTTGGAGTGTAAAAAGAGGCAATAATGAAGCACCCTAATCCTTCTTGGGTCTAAATTGCATAATTACTGGAGATTTATTTGCATATTGACTGCTTTGCTACTGTAATTTGAAATTGCTGGGCTTTTTCTAACAAACAAGCTAAGCTCACCTACTGCTGATCACCCGTGAAGCCCATTCTTCATGGTATTTGGCATGAGCTCTGCCTAGATACGAACTGTTACTGCTGCTCACATTTGGCAAACAGCACTCTGCCTGCTCACAACCACTGTAGAAAATGAGTAATGGCTGCTAATAAACTTTGTTGTTCTGTTTGCAGTAAGGAGAGGGATCTCATAGTAATTGGACAATCACACTGCATTGAAAGAGTCTTACTCGAGGAAAACTGAAGAACTTACCCTATGGGAGTTTGCCACTAATGGGCATTAGGTTTCATCCACTTTCTATGAGCTACCACAGGCTTTTGAAGAATCAGGGAAGGTATAAAATTAAAGTAATATTTTTTCTGAAGGGTTCTAGGAGAGAGTAACAGAATACAAATGCAACTTGCTCTTTTTAAGAAAGTGTCTGCTGAACTGTATGTCCAAGATCCAATGCGGCAGATATGTGACAAACAGAACTAATTTCTTGTCTTAAAGCCTAAGCAGGCAGACCTGTGTTCACAGAACCAATCTGTAGGCTGGAGGCCACTAGCAGTTTGTGAAGCCTTTGTGGTCCATAAAGATGTTTCTCCTTGTGGCTATCTTATTGTAAGATTATTTTTGCTATGTAGGTCTCCAGCCTGAGCTCCCAGCTAATAACTGAAACTCCACAGATGAAGCTTTGGGACTTAGTGACATGTTCTACTCAGATGAAGGTGTCTCTAAAAATGTATGCTAAAGTTAGACTTTATCCTGCCTTATACAGGCTGTCTAGTGTCAGTCCAGTTATTTCTGCTTCTGTTGAAATCAGTGATGGTTTTGCTGCTGGTTTTGACTGGGTCAGGATTTCATTGTGGATTTCCACTGTTCTCATAGGTACAGGAAGCCCTAGCTTCTCCCTGCGATGCTATGCAGGAAATACTTTGGAAGTAAAATGTTTAGGGTTTGCTCTGTTCAACCTTAAAGAAATCACCTATTTACAAAGTATTCTTTTTGTGAAATAAGGTGAATGGCTGTGTTGGTGCTGAAGAGCTCTGCAGCACTGAGCAGGAACTCCGGATGGAGGCATCCGGCACAGGCTGAATGCAGTGGCAGCTTTGGTTATTCTAATAATGCAGGAAACAAACAGGCAGCTTGGTACTGTTGAATCATTCCAGGAAGAAAGAGAACAGAAATTCAAAGTGTTTTATCTAAGCATGAAGTGTTAAAATTCCAGTATGTCCTTAAGCAAGTGTCAGAGAATATGATAAAGATATCTTCATGTATATACAAGTCCTGCTTATTATTACTGTAACAAGAAATTGCTTGTCAAAGGCATGATATAAAAGCATTTGACAGTCTTCATATTTTTTCTTTCAAATAACAGATTTTTCTTTTTTACTCTTAGCTGCATTTTTGCATTGAGATGAAAAAAAGCTGCTGCTACTACTAGTTTGCTGCATTGCAGATGGTTAAAACTTAAAATCAAAGCTCGCAAACAAAAGACAGCTCATTGAAGTTTGAGATCTAGGCTTAAGCAGGTTCTTAAGATACTGATGTTTAAAAGCACATTGAATTCACTTAAACAGGAATTGTCTCATTGGGTTGAGCCAGGGTTTGCTTCATTGTATGTTTCATGGTAAGAAGGGAGATGTTTTGTTTTTGCATAGGAGATAATAGAATTTGTTATTGTTTATCTTGAAGATAAGAGCTCTTTATATGTATTTGTTCTTGATTCCAATACCGTATCAGTGGGCAGACTGTAAAATCTGTATGTGGGTGGAATTCACAAAGTGTCTTGCACTAATTGAAAGGCTGAAGTGAAAAATGAGAGCTCCAAGAACATACTTGTATGTGGCAAAAGAGTCCCCAGAATATGAAGCAATACGACTTTCAAGGCTCAGTCTCCAAAAGTATATTTCACAGTTTGGGTAATAGATAAATCCAGACGGGGTTGTTGTATTGGATTGGATCTCATTTTTCATCATGCATCTTAATTTTAAAAACTAACAACACTAAACAGTCTGGGCTTTTTAGATTAGTATTTTCAGTTTGCTTGCTATATTTATTTCTACTGTAAAACATCTTCAGTGACAATTTAATTGTTTTGCTATTTTAAGTTGAGCATCTGCTTTTTAAATACTGTATCCTAGCATGGTGGTAGTTACATTATTTAGGAAGAAGCGTGCTGACTGTCACTAAAGAGACAAGCTTTGCTATGAAGGTGTAGGTTTCAAGTAGACTTGCAGAAAACAACATCTGAATCCATGCAAACTATAGACAGGCAAAAGTGTCTTCTAAAAATATGGATGGCTTTACCAGATCTTTATTTAATAGTGAAGATGATGATGAATCAATTGCTAGCAGTCACTACTTGAAAAATACTTGGTAGGCATACCCCCCTCTAGGGGATTTGCTTTAGCAAAGTTTTATAGTTCATTGGCACATTAAATTATAGCACTTAAACCTGCCTATAGACTTTGCTATCTGCTTTCCCTCTAGTAATCTTATTCTTCAGACAAGACTTTAAAATGTGTTTCAGACTTATATTGCACACTTGTAATTATTTGTAATTTGGAAGCTTTCATCTTTGAGGGATTGCTGGGGGGGAGGTTGCCACAGGTGGCATTGGAAGAAAGTTGAGGAGAAATAGGAGGATCCAGAGAAGTAGTTTAGAACTGCTGAATGGTGGGGCATCTGACGGGAATTCTCTGGTTTACAAAGTCTTTTGGGCATCCCTGCCCTAAGACATTGCTTGAGAAAGAGGGGCGAGGAAGCAACTTAAGAGCATTTTGTCAGTGAAAGCAGCTGTCATTCAATGACCTCTCGGTCTCCGGTGCAAAATGTTCTGGTGTGGGAGAGACTCTTAGCAGCTCACCAGCAAAATGCCAGATTTATTTGCAAAGACTGCTAATGGAAGTGCTGGTCTTGCAAACACTGTTCTATGGTTAAATAGGATGGTCTACTCTGAGGATATGTGAATGAGTTAGACTTTCTAATGCCAAGTTTAGCCATGTTTTTAAAAGGAAGGGCCGAGAACTGTCGTTGAAACATTGCAGCAACTACAATGCTTCTTTTAAGAGGTGGTGAATACCCACAGGGTGGAGAGTACTGAAGCTATAATAAATAACCCACTTGTTGGATTTCATCACCACCATAAATGGCAACTAGTCTAACTGATTTGAAGAGATTTAAGTGCAATTATTATATTGTTTGCTCCAGTGAAATGTGGGGCAGTGCTGCTGCTTGAGCTCCTTTCCTGCTTATAGAAATTACGCTATTCCAGTCTGTGTTCAAAAGTGTTCATGTTCCAGCAGCAACACAGCTGTTTTTAAGGTGTCTGGGATATTTCGGTCTACAATTCTATACAGTCTCTGGGTACACAGTATCACATTTACTTGTCTCCATCTACATTACTGATTTTGAAGTCTTTACAAATGGCAAAATATCAACCTAGATCAACTCCCTTGAAGGTAGAGCCCAACTGGAGTCATGCTACTATCTACTTTTCAGAGTGGTGATGTACCGTCTGCTTAAAGTGGGCACCTTTGCTGAAGCGCATGGTTAGTCAAATGCTTCCCAGATTACGCTACACGTTGCCTGATTTGTTGTGCTTTGTCTTCAGGAATAGACTGCAGCCCAGCAGTCCTGGGGAAGAACTGACACAAAACAAAGCTGTGCTGGTTTCTCCTCAGCACATGGTTTAAAAATACGGATATACAAAATCATGGTTTGGCAACTCAAATTATCGCAATTAGTTTCATTAAAAAATGGTTCTGGTAATGAGCTTAACTTTAAATTGATTCATATGATCCAGACATGTGCTCAGCACTTATGGTTTTTTTATGTTGTAAATCATTGGGAGTGAGGTCTCACAATCAAACCTTGTTGTGAGATGGGGGTCCTTTAGCCATCATACTGGAATTGTGAATTGTTGTCCCCAACACAACTAATGAGTAGCTGTTTTCATCTAGGTGAGCGTGGGGTCAGGTCCTTAAATAACATAGGCTGGAATAACATTGAATTTAAAAGTTGTATACTGAAGGCTCACACAACTCCTCTGTTGAGGAACCAGAGTTTAGACCTCAGTTAAAGGAAGGCACAGCTTTGTGGAAAGTGGGACCATAAACAATCCATTGGATAACATGTGCTTATACGGAGTGCTGACCAGGGTGGGCATTTGGATGGTGATGCTCAGGAAATGAGTCTGTCACTGCATGTCAATCTGTAGCTCCACCGGGAGCCACCCTGCCTGCTGAGCTGTGCTGAGCTCAGGGCATGTGGCCAGGAAAGCGTGAACTACCTCCTAGGAGAAGGTTCTGACCAGTTTTTGATTCTGATTCATATCAGTATGCACCAGCCTGCAATAGGCAGATAGAGTTGAAGAACCATGCACTACAGCACTCAAGTGGCAAGCACAGGATTTCAAAATAAGGTATAGCTATAAGGAAATGGGACAAATGGAAACCTCAGAGCGAGTTCAAAGTACACATACAGATGAAAATACAGGGGAAACAGATGACTGACTTATCTGATACCCTAAGTTAGAAATTTGTCAGAGGTTTGCTCATTTGGCTTTCAGATATATATATGCCTTTTTGCATCTTTAGGGACAAAAAGAGGGTTTTTGTACTTTTTTTTCATCTGGGAATCATCAGGATTGTGATTTCGGTGCATGTGCTATTGCTACTGATTGTGGTTCATGCCAGCCTGTTTCTGCCTTTTCGTATCTTTCCTGTGTAAGAGGACTTTTCCCCCTCCCCCTGCATCAGCTTTGTGCTGAATGCAAATTTGGAGGCAGCTTGTTGCGTTATGTCTGCAATGAGTAACATGATTATGAAATGGAGGTAAAATATATCTCCTTCATTGTTCCACTGAGTCAAGATTTTGCCCTCTTCAAAGACTACTATTACTATTTTGATAAACTAGGTTTTACCCGTTATTTCTCAAAGTTAAAATACTATATTGCTACTGACATTTAGGTAGTATAGATAATTTAACTGGCAAATCTTTTTTACTTATATTGCTATGGATATCCTTTCTATTGTTATTTTAGATTTTAATTAAAACCTTTATTTCAGAGAATTGTGCTCATTACAGGATTTCAAAAAGCATTTGTGAAACTTATGTAACTGAGGCACCCTAAATTGAAAGGGCTACCAGATAAACCCTGTATTTAGCAGAGAAGCTCAAGATTGAACAAGCTGTATGAAGCTGACTATAATTATGTTGCAATATCAAGTAAAGATGGGTGTGCTTTATAGACAGTAGATAATCATGTCCATGTGTAATTCTGAGTTAATTGTGGGGGGCACCCTGTCATGGCTGATAGGTCGATTCCTACAATGTTGAAGGGATCACTGAAATTTTTAATACAAATGCAGCGTGATTACTTTTTTCTCTCTTTTTTGGAAGAAAAAGTTGTTGAAATGAAGTTGCTTATTCCACCCCCAAGTTGCAGTCTGAAGATGGCTATACAAACCCTCTTTATTCCCTGTTAACTTTTCTACCTGAGAATGAAGGGATTAATTATATCTACCACATCTGCTATTTCACTGTATTTTCACATCACTTGTAGACTTAAATGCAGTATGTATTTAAATGTGAACATGCAGAACGGTTGAAAGTGTCTGTGGTAGCATCTTGTCAAAACCACCTCCCCTAATCCTAGCTTTTCAGTATTTTTGCCTCGCACAATATCTCTATTCATTATCCCCGGTGCTTAAAAGTGTAGGTACCCAATATCCATAGCCTTAAGTAATGGAACTATTTCTTCCATTTACAGCTTAAAATTGTTTGGCCTTGTTGTTCTTGCTTTTTGGAACTAATCAATGATACTGTCCTGAGGTGTCTCTAAGATCTAGGTGCACACACTGATGCTACTGTACATTCTCATAATTCTGTTGGTCATAGTGTAGCTACATCTTTAAATGACTGTTTACGCTGTTGAGAATTCAGGATGTTAGGTAGTCAGTTGAAATGTATCAGTACAGCATCAAACTGAGAAATAATGGGGCCTGTCTGTCTATGCTGAGTTATACCTAGTGAGGCTCTGATCTTTCTTCCTCCTTTTCATTCTAATAAATTGGTTCTGTGCATGTTCATTTTTAATACTTACTGAATGTTTTGTGGAAATATTTTAATAGCTAAAGTGCATGTGGAATAAAGGTATAAATCTTTTTTAATAGCAAGTACATTATGTTTTGGAAGGAGTGAAAAATGAGAGAAAAGATGGCATGTAAGTCCACAGCAAACTGTCTCATTTTCCCTCCTTGTCTGAACCTACTCTGCCTCAGCTTCATCTGCCTCAGCCTCCTTCAGCTCTGGTATTTCAAGTTAGCAGGACCATTCAGTTTCCATGCTCGTTGTAGGCCAAGTCCTTTGGCTTTTGGTTCCATGTCAAAAGCAGTGATATTTTTATGCTCTACATCCCTGTCCACAAGAAGCTCAGTTGTTGTATCCCTTCAGAGACGACAGTGGATTTGGTCATTGACATCAGAGAATAGCTAGGAGAACTTGAAAAGGTGAGCTTGGCTGAAGATGTGTGAGATGGCTGTTTAGCATATAGCTGTTCCCTGGAACCGTACAAGTTTCCTCTTCTCCCCGTCCCAGCAGAAACATACTGAAGTGCTTGGTCCTAGGAAGAAAAGATTTTCAGAGCTATAAATACAGACTGTGGGCAGCTCTGATACAGAACTGTCTGTACAACACAGAATATTTTAGTCAAGAGGGGGAGCCAAATTACAGTATGTGTCCAGGCAGGATGAATGCAGAAAGATAACTGCATATACTTCATGCAGTATAATTACACAGTAATGTAACAAATAATGTAAAATGGGGAATGATTTTAGGAAAGGAATGTGAAAATATAGGTTTAATGATGACCATGTGCATCTTCTGGCAGAATATTTTTTCCTGTTGCAAGGCAGCTTTTAAGTGAGAAATTTGCTCCCCTCCTCTCTACCCTGCTGAACCAGTGGCCTTTCCCCTCCCTGTTAATTCCTAGAATTTCTACAGCTGATAATGTCTGCTGTTATCAGGATGCCATTAACCATCTGACTTTTGCTGTTTCAGGTAGAAGGCAGCACACTGCAAGTGATACTGTTAAAATAAAACCATGTTGTACTCAAATGACCAATTAAGGTTTTTTGGAACAGGATGCTCAAGAGCTTATTATATGCCAAAATGTTTTCTGTGTACAGAATGTAAGCCCATTTCAGAGCAAGTCCATCGCTGGAAATAAGACATTTGCATTTTCCAGTTGTGCTGTTATGCACATAGTTAATCTGGGATTGTATTGATAGTCCCATAAAATGGCACATACTTCAGATGTTAGATAAATGTCTTGAATCAGCAGATACCTTCCTGGAGTGTCAACAATTTGCTAGTACATTGCTCATGAGCTTGATTCTCCTGAGCTGGCTGAGGGATGGAGGAAACGGAAAAGGGAGAGAAACACTGGCACTAACTGCCAATGTATGTTATTAGTGCTGAAGTTTTCAGGCATGGTTCTTGTAATTTAGTGTGATCTAACTTTTACTTACTGTAAAAAAATCCTCAGTCATTTTCCCCACCAGATCTGAGCGGAACACACTTGCATGACCCACTTGGTATATTCTGTGTATCTGAAGGTGATATAAGGGGGTTCTTTGATTATTCTGTATCATGGAGAGAATTCACAGATATCCCTTGCATTTTAGTGCAGAACAGAAAAGGGGAAAGAAAGGATTCCACAGTTTTGCATAGAGGATCTACCTGCATATGACGGGAAACATGGAGACTCACTGGTCATCAGGATGCTTAAAAAATTACTTCCAGTAACAGAATATACACAATCTATGCTTTATGTAGGGGTTACAGTACTCTGTTACTGCTTTATTGAAGAAATAATCAAGGAATTTGTGAGCTTTTTAACATGCATCTAAATCTTTCCATATGATGATAGACTTAAATGTCACATATCACAAAAGGGAAATTGTATATTACACTTTTGCTTCTGTTTTATCAATTCCAGTAATTTTATATTTATCTTTGGTGGTATTGTTGATTGTTTTAAAATAGTGTTTGTACAATACCCAACAGAGTAGTATTTTTTTATTAATTAAAATATGGTGAATCTTTTTTCTTACAGAAGTTTTGATGTTGGGCTACATCGTTTTCTGGTCAGGTAAGCAAATACTTTGAACTGCAATTCCGTATTAAAAAGCATTTCTGTTATAGGTAGAGATGGCCATGTGAACTCAATACAATACTAAATATTTTGTATGGCAGGGTTTCTCTTTTGTCTTCCATTTATATATTAGTTTGAGAAACTTCAACTGCTTGGCTTGGATATCTACCCAATGTCACTCTCTAAGGAACCTCTTCAGGTGTCTTTCAGGAAGACCTTGACTTGGGAATTTCAGTGGCAGTGTTCCACTCATTCCTGAAGAAATATTAATTTTTCTTGTACTGAAGAAAAACTTTTTAAGTGTTTTCCACTGGTAACTCAAGTACCTTCATACCTTCTAATAAGGCTTGAATTTTATAGAAAATTATAGAAACATGGAATGGGTTGGGTTGGAAGGGACCTTAATAGTCATCTAGTTCCGAACCCCCTGCTATGGGCAGGGACACCTTCCAATAGACCAGCTTGCTCAAAGCCCTGTTCAGCCTGGCCTTGAACACTTCCAGGGTTGGGGCATCCACAGCATCTCTGGGCAACCTGTTCCAGTGCCTCACCACTCTCCTTTTATGGAAAGGCATTATTTTGTTAGGCTGGTGCCATGATAATGTTCCTATTAATATTTATTTTGAAGCTTCTCTGGTTCTTTAAACTGACGTACTTCAAATACATGTATAGTTAAGAAAAATTTAAAATCAAACATTACTTATAGTCATGAATGTGACTGGAGTGGAGTTTTATTTTCTCAATAGAAAACTTGATTGATTTTGATGCACAGGATAGACTGTTCTGAAGATAAGGAAAGTGGAATAATTGTGTGTGTTTGACATTTAGAGGAATGCAGTGATTAAAGCAGGGCACTTCCACAAGAAAAGGGAGGTTAATGCATTTGAATGCTACACTGAGGAACTGGTTTTGCTGTTTGGAGTTCTGTGTGAGCAAAGTCACAGGTGTTCACTAAGAATGTGTTTGCATTCATTTTTAATAACATACCTATCACAATCTACTGATCTTTACAAAAAAGTGCAATGCGTATCATGAAAGATGAAGTTTGCCATGGTCTTCAGGCCCTTAGAGAATTCATTCTATCAGTTATTTCATCCCACTAAAATGTTGCAATATCCATCTGTGAAGAACTTTACCTTGGAAGAATGAACCCAGTATGTGAGCCAGAGCATGCTGTTTGGGTCCCACTGTAAGGATCAGGTGATGTTAGGCTTCCCTTGATTTGGCCTTGCTACTGAGCTCATTATTTAGGCTACTTTGTTGTATGTCTTGGATAAAGACTCTGTTAAGCCTTCACACTCATGAGTCCTTGTGGCCTCAATGCAGAGGTTTTTTTGGCACTGATTCACAGACTCCCAGAACTCTAACAGGTTGATTGCTTTTTGCTCCTTTGGTCACTCACTTGAAGTGTGTATTTTCTAATGTTTTCAGAACCCTGCTAATTGCTCTTGGCTGTAGCTAGTAAAAGAAGCGTACAGCTCCAGACAGAATGATAAATGCCTAGAAGTATTTCTCTGTCTTAGGCTCAGCATCACTTGAAAGTGTTCTTCTCACTTTGTCCTCTGAAGTATGAGATACCCCTTTCAGATTCAGCTTCTCTAGATTTATCAGTACTGTGGCTAAATCCAGGAAAAAATGGTTATTCTCTGTCCAAGGTCTGGGTGCTGATTGGACAATAATATGAAGGGTATATCTTAAAGGGAAGAATAGTGGGTAGCATCATGTTGAATATCATGCTTTTTTGGTTTAAACACAAAAACCATGAAAGATATTAGATCACACAAAGCCTATGTCACAGGGAAAATCAGGTTTGTTTTAAGACTGCACAGGCAAACCCCCATCCTGACATCTCATAACCTTTGAGCAGTAGGCTTTAACATTAGGGTAATTTTACGTGTTTTTCTGCATGTAACATGACAGCTTTTAACAGTTCTCTTCACTGAAGCCATAGCATCAATATTGCTGAAGATATGTATTTCAGTGTGTAGATAGTTTTTAGACTACTGAATGTATTTAAGTTTGGTATCAGTTGTACAAAATTAGTCACATCTATATTTTGACAGCAGATTGATTTTTTTAAGTACTCATAATATAATTATTTATAATATAAGAAATAATTTACAAATATGCTACTGTTGTAAAGGGAATATAGCACACAAGAAGGTCTCCTGGGAATGCAGACAACTACTTAACCAAGAATAGAATCATGGTAAGCATTGATATACTAAATTTGAGCCCCTGGTAATACTTCTGCCACAAAATATGCTTTCACTTGCTTCATACAAAGAATGTAATAGGATGTTACTCTCTTATACTGCACTGTTTTACATCCTATGAAGATGCAGTATTGGAGTTGTATACTCGTGCAATCCCTGGACTGCAAATAGCCATTGAATTTGAGTTAAATGTTGTCTTTGGCTAATGTGTCATTTTTTTCAAAGCCAACTGTGGGTTCTATGTAGTGTAGTGTTCTGACCTTACACAGCTTTAATACTTAATTCTCAGTCTGTCACATACCCCTGTTAACAACTTGAGCAGTCATCAGATACTTTCTCTGTAACTGTACTGTTAAGGAGGAAATATTGTTCCTTTCTGTTTTAGCAGTATGAGTTTTGCTTGGGTTTCCTTAACTAAAAAAAAATTCCTTTGTTTAGTAGATGACTTTTTGGACTAGGAAACAGAGGCCTTGGTGTTACATCTCTGGTGTTGGTCTGCCATGTGACCTTTAGAAAGTTATCGCCTTTGGTTTTGCCTGTTCAGAAAGTCTCTGCCCCCAAGAACTGACAGATCTTCTCCTATGTTCATATAGTATCTGTCATAATGATCCTCATCACAGTTTGGGTTTCTGTGTGAAATAAAACAGTGGGGGGGGAAAACCCAAACAAACCAGAGTTGCAGGAAGTGTTGAAGAATCTATGAATTGAGATTTGAAATGTTCAAGAGAGACTATATTGTTTTAAATATAAGGATGTCACCCCACAGTGGGACAGGGAACCGACACTTCCAAATATAAAATGCAGGGCCAACAAAACTAAAAATAGTCTCAACTAAAAGGACTATCTGTGCCTAATTACTTATTAAAATGATGCTTGAAGGGGCTAGGACTGTACATAGCCTGGCATACACAGTCAATGGGTTGCCCAAGTGAAGCACGACACAAAATAGGACAGCGAATTACAGCTACACAGCTGCTTCTGTGTTCTTAGCAAAAAATAAAAATATTTTTGTCCATCTAGCTGTGGCTTGAACTATACTTCTAATATGGTTTTTAAGATAGCTCTGAAAGGTTTAAAAATCCCATCTTTTAAAAGGTTTTATTGAAAAGTGTATATTATACTGAAATGGCTAGTTATGTGGTGTTTACTGGCTTGGGCTGAAGTGGATCATAGGACTAGATTTCTAATCACTTTATTTGCATGCTGAAATATGGTGGCATCATGGAACTACTACTTCTGGAATTAAAGTGCAATTGAGTATGTTGGGGTCTGGGCCTTGAATGCTTGTTAGCTATACCATAGTGTTTTTGAAGTGGGTATCCTGGAAATTCATGGGGGAAAGATCAGTAAGTTTTTGATGAAAATTGGGTTTTGATACTACCCATTAAAAATGTATTGCCATACTTGGAAGGTCATTTGCCCACTGTTTTCACACAATGATGTAAAAGATGGTATTTGTTACTTTTAGGATCAGCTAAACTATTTAAATGCCAAAGGTACTGGACAAACATAGTAATACTTTTTCATTGTGGCTACAAGAAAAACAGTTGTTTCTCCTAAATCTTAAGCCTTCTCAGAATGGAGCAATGGGTGTATCTTCAGAGTTCAAAATGCATAAAAAGAGCCTTTGGGGTAGCAGTTTAGAGGGGAAAGAGCAAGAGAGAGGCAGTCTGGTGCTGTTTCCTCAGTGAAGCTATTTTATCTGGGCGTTTCATCTAGTGCTGAGAACAGGGCATTGGATGAAATAAAATTGTGAACATATGAGAATATTTACTGTCCTAATGCCAAACAGTGCTTCTGTTAAGGCAACACTGAGGGCAGTGAAGAATGACAGTTCCTGGAGGCATGATCCTTTTGAAAAAATCTCCACCCTTTCAGTGGCACTGCTGTGCCTTTGAAAAAGTATGAATCATGCTTATTCCAGTACAGATCTGGCTTTGAAAAGAGCTGCAGGACCACGCCCCGCAATGTCTCTCAAAGGTGTCCATCTGTTAGCAGTGCTCACAGCTCACCCCATGATTTGCAATGACTTTAACTTGTTTAGGGTTGCAGGTTATTTAGGTTTAGCTTATTACCTGGTGCAAAGGTTGTCCAAATAAAAAACTTGAAAATCATCCCCTTTTCTAGTTCTTTTAGGTGAAGCAAGGCATAGTTTAGCTCTGGGATCAAAATTTAGTACGTGTTGCCACCTCTATTGATTTTTAGTTAGAAATGGGGCACCTCCATGTAGGGGCAGAATAGTACCATGGCAAAAGAGGGATTCTGGTTCTAAATAAGGTACACTCATGAAAGAAGACAAGGAAAAGCTTGTTCATCAGCTGGCTCAACTCCTGTTTTTGTTCTCTGTGGAATCCCATAGGACCCCACATATTTCCATGCTACCCAAAAGAATAACAGAATAATGATGTTAATGAATTATCTGATAACTGGTTTGTTAAGTAAATTTTTAAAAAGTCAGGTTCTTTCCTTGTTATTCTACTCTGTTCAGAAAGGTACTACTGAGATCAGCTCCTGTGAGGTCAAACTTTTTCTAAAGTGCAGACATTTCCCCCCAAAAGACATCACAACTGCTTGAGATGGTGACAAGTCACTATCGAAGTGTAACCCCTCGGGGAAGTGTAGACTCACTGAAAAGCTCAACAATATTCAAGCCATCTGAAGGTGAAGAGATCTTTGTCCCTGCTTAAAAAAAACCAAGCATTTTTGCTATCGCTGTTTCTGTTAAAAACAAACAAAACCCCCAAAAAGCCAATCCAACCAAAAAACCCAACAACAAAAAAACAGCACTTCTGAGCTTTCCCCTTCTCTCTAATGCACCCAGGTCTTGGTCTCTTTTGCTTTGTATTGCATCCATCCTCTAACTCCATTGCTAGGAAACAGTAGAGGTGATTCTGGGCTCCAACAGCTAGACACACAGTTTCCCTGCTGGGGTGCCACATGGGATGCAGCATAACACATGGCCCTCTTGGGAGCCAAATACCGGTGCTAATGCTCTACAGTCTCTCTGCTGCTGCTTTAAATGTGGCTGCCTATGAAATACTACTGATGTTCTAATATACTGTAGCTGTGCTAGGCAGCATGGTAATAAAGAGATTCCACTTTTCTTGCAAAGCATGGATAGAGGTATTTGGATAACCATCTCTGCCTTTGAAAGTGCTAGGTGTGAAGTCCCACAACAATGCATCCCTTCTCCTCTGCTCTATCAAGAAGTTTGTCTTTTTGGTTTGCTCTGTGTCCTGGTCACCTTGTCATCCTTACTGCATGCACAACAATCATAGAATCATAGAATAGTTTGGGTTGGAAGTGATCTTTAAAAGTCATCTAGTCCAACCCCCCTGCAATGAGCAGGAACATCTTCAACTAGATCAAGTTGCTCAGAGCCCTGTCCAGCCTGACCATGAATGTCTCTAGGGATGGGGCATCTACCACCTTTTTGGGCAACCTGTGCTAGTGTTTCACCACCCTCATTGTAAAAAAATCTTACTTATAACTAGTCTAAATCTACTTTTTAGTTTAAAACCATTGCCCCGTGTCCTATTATAACCGGCCCTGCCAAAAAGTCTGTCCCCATCTTTCTTATAAGCCCCGTTTAAATACTGAAAGGCTGCAATCAGGTCTCCCCAGAGCCTTCTCTTTTCCAGGCTGAACAACTCCAACTCTCACGACAATGTCTGCCCAAACTGTCTTCTGGAGCAAATCAAATAATTTCCTCAAGAACAAAAATCTGAGTGTGGTTCGGGGGATCGTTCCCATCGCAGATTCTTTCCAATAGGTGATGTGGGTACAAGTACACCAACTTTGTCTTCCTGTACCCTATGCAGTCCCCTGGTATTTCCCCAATAGCTTTTACCCTTGGGACCTCTCTTCTCTTTTCAGGCCGTGCTTTTAGTCAGCATGTAACTTTAGGTCTTTTGCCATAAAAAATGGCAGTAGTGCTGCCCTCGCCTTCCTTCAGACACCTTGAGAAAAACACGGTGCCCTCAGGGGCAATTTCTGCGTTGTGTGGATTTGGCCAATTATCCCAAATGAGGTTAATCCTAACCAATTTTGCCAAATCTTTGTACTACTTTGCCTGGGAGTTCTGGATGACTGGTTGGAGCAGATGCATTTGATTTCTGTATGTACCCTGTGTGTCTATGGGAGACCCACTGAATAAGCAATACTCTGTTTAGTGTTACCTGCAGTATGTCTATGACAATTTTATGTGTCTATTTCATTTTTCTCACTTGGATCAGTGCTGGCACAAAGGTGCTGTCTTGATTAAGCAGCAATATGCCTGGATGAAGGAAAACAGTTTGTATCTATCTGTAATCATCAAAGTAACATACAGGGTAAAAACTGCCAAAGATGCAAGTGACACACTGCATCATTCCACTTAAATCTACTGATATGCTTCCTGGGGAAGGGTCCAGTGATGCTGGTACTTTGTCACATGCAGGTGGGACCACTGTGTGTAGGATACATGCAACTGCTATACTTGCATTCTCTTTTGGGTCCTCTCTGCCTCCAATCTCTAGCCTTTAAAACCAAGTGAGGACTAGTAGGGCATGAGGCTCTAGCAAGTATTTGCCAGTATTGACTCCCTTGGATCACTGCTCTTCTGGAGCAGTGCAGATAAAGCCAGTGGAAGTAGCAGAAGCAAGCAGTGTTTTCAGTCAAGGGTGTCCAGCTCTGAAACTTCCAAGCTTCCAGCACAAACTAACACAGAAACAGGCTGTTTCTAAGTAACATTACAAAAACACCCTGTTGGACAAAAAAGCCCCACTGTAACAACATCTCCTTAGCCAGGGAGATAAGAAGAACAAAAGGTGATTCTTGCTATCTTTTGTATGTCTTGTGATGTAGATATGATGTGCTGGAGACAGCCTTTGTAGAGACTTGTTTGAAATGTTGTGATTAAGTTAGCACATTGAAAACCCAAGTATGTAGTCTTGTTGCTAATAAAAGCAATTGTAGTAATCACTAGATGTGATTGAATGGCTTTGTCTAATTTATAGGTAATTTTAACCTTAAAGTGTTTATTACTGTGAAGAGGTAGTGGTGTTAGCTTAGGAAATATTTCTTATTTAAATTTACTTTCAATATGGGGCCTTAGGGTTTCTGCAAAAATTGTTTTAAAGTTCTGAAATACAAAAGAGAACAGCAATCAATCTATTCGTAGGGACCCCTGCATGGAGGAGCTGAAAGATACAGCTCTTTTTATAAAATATTGCAGTTACATCCAGCTGCATCGCAGACTCCCGTGAGCTCTGCTTTCAGACAGACATGCTGGAAGTTCTGCAATGTTTGCTGGTGTTGGCAATTTTGAAGGGGTCAGTGCTGGTCTAATTGTGTTCCTGTTAAAAGCAGTCATAACACTAAGTGATATTAAAAAAAAATTTAACTGGACAGTGCTTGGAAGCTTTTAAAATGTTCCCAACTATAAGATCCAGCCTTACCACCATTAAAGTCCACAGCTAAACTCCTGGGGGTTGCGGTGGGAGGCTCCGTGAATGTTCTGCTGTGTGTGTACTGGGTGTAAGTATGAACTGTACAAGTGCCCATGATGTACAAAATCAGTTGGGGTGTCTTGCTTAGAGTGGGACAATGTCCAAAAAATCTCAAGCTTGTTTTAAAAAACAAACAAACAAAACAAAACCACCAAACAAAAACCAAAACAAAAAAAAAACACACACACAAAACCGCCCCCAAAACAAAACCTAACAAACCCAAGAAACTTGATCAGACAGTAATAAAGAATGATGCTAAATTGCTTCAGAGCAACTGCAGTCTCTCAAACACCTTCTCAGAATTAAACCTTTTTTTTAATAGAGCAAACAATCTGTTGTTAAATAATGAATTAGCATCGAATGTGTTGCAAAAATAAGGCTGGGTTTTGTATAAACAAAACCGAATCTTTATGTAAATGTTATGTAAATATGACATTTAACTTAAACTGTTGGAGTGGGGAAGTTGGGATTAACAAGGTACAGATCTCATCATGTTTATGCATTGCGACTGTGAATTAAAACAGTTTGTTATTTTTGTTGCAGGGTGTTTGAGTTACTATCTATGAGCAAGAAATCCATCGTTTGTGGAATGTGAAGTATTTTGAGATTCAGTTCAGGCCGCTTTTAAATAACTTTACTGAGTAGTTTCATGGAGCGGGATCAAAGGTTGTATTTCAATATAAGGAACAAATTATGTGCCCAGCAGTCTTGAACCACCTGAGACTGTAAGGATTCTGAATTTATTCTTTGTCAAGTTCAGGAAATTATATCATGGGAATGTTTTTGTCCCTGACTCTGACTATAAGGGCCAGAATTTGTCTGGAGTTTACATGTGATTTCAGTCTGAGGGACTTTGCATCTTTTACAACTGAAGCAATCTGTATTTCAGAGTCACAAAACTGAATATATAAAAAATGTTATTTATATTAAAAATATTATTTATGTAATATTTCCTATTCCATCAAGCACTTGTAGTTAAAGCTAAACATGTGTAAAGGTTTCATATGACCTAGAGTATAAAATTACAGATTTCTGCTTAACTTTGTTTTCTTTTTGATTAGTTCTTTCGTCTTTCTCACTTTTAATGTTGTCTTTTTTCTTTTTCTTCCATGCGTTGTGGTCCATCTTTGTACTTTGGCATGCTAAGAGACATGATTGCAATTTCCAAATAGTAGGATACGGTTGGTATGAACTTCAGTCTCAAAGTTATTTCATGTTTTATGTCTTAGATGTGTTTCCTGAAAGCCACGTGCTATTTTTGCATGATAGTATATTGGAATTGTTAAGATATAGACCAGTGCTGGGAGGAAAATGGGGGGGTGGGGGGGGAGAGGATTCTTTTATACTCCCAGCTTCTGGTAAATTAGTTGTATGCAGCACAGCTGCCGTAAATTACATCTTAGCCAACACCTGATTCAGACTAAACCCCTGTAATCTGAATCGCTGCTGCCCTGAGGCTCCCTTTCATCCTCCCCCTTAAAAAGCAGCGTGTTGTGACCCTCCCGCCCAGTTTTCCCTGCCCCGTGCGGCAGAACTAAATCCTGAAATTACGACGGCTTTATTTCTGGCTGCCTGCTAATTCGGTACCGGAGCGAGCCCCGCCGGCCGGGCTCCCCGGCGAGCGCTGCTTCCGAAGGGGCGCTCGCGTTTCCCGCCCGCGCCGCCGGTCTCGGCCGGAGCCGCCGCGGGGCGCCGCCAGGGGGCGCCCTTGGCCCGCCCCGCGCGAGGGGCCGGCGCGCGGGCAGGGCGGGCCGCCCTTCGTCCTTCGGCCCGTGTGCCGCGCTTGCACCTCGCCGGGCTTGGGAGCGGCTCCAGCTTCGCCTGTTCGAGCTGCGCTTCCCCTGTAACGCCTTCCTCTGCGTGGCAAGTGTTGCAGGGAATGACCTGGACGTCCGTAAGGCTGCCTCCAGGAGTTTTGGAAGACGGTCCCATTCGAAGAAACGTGCGTCCCAGAAGATGCGCTCTATTATGTCACCGCCTCTGCTTTTGTGCCTTCTCTTCCTGAAAGTACCAGTTCAGACAGTAGGTAGTTCGTATAACGTATGAGATTCCAGGAACAGCAGCTCTGAATAACCTGTCTGGGTTAACACAGTGGAATACAGAATGACTCCCTTCGTCCCCGCGGGCAGGAAAGCTTGCATGTGTTTCTTCTCCTTGGCTATTTTATTGCGTGGAGTGTTCTGGGGACTGGAGTGTTCTGGGGACTGAAGTGTTCAGAATCCTCTGCTGAAGATCATGGCTCTTTGGCTCATCTTTGTGCTCTGGTCAGCTTGCTTGACTTTGCCTGGGTCCATAGTGTTTTTGAGGTGGTTGTGATATAGCATGTCAAAACAATAACCCCTTAACTTTAATCTGAAGTTATATGTTACAAGGTTTCCTCAGATCATCATATCTGGGTGGCGTGTTATCAGATGTGTTACCGAAGTACATAGTATTACTGCTTATTTTAGGGCTGTGCAGCAGCATGTAGCCGTTTCAATCAGATCGATACCCCAGTAACCTGTGGTGTTAGTGTGTAGTCTGCTTTCAGTCCTTGTCCCTCCACGCTCCACCAAGAACTTGGGTCTAGGTTCTCTGAATAGTGCAGCAGAGTTTATAGAGTTAAGGAAGTATGTGAGTTTTAATATCTACCTTAAAGTAAGGTGCAAAGAGTGGGCATGAGAAACAAATCTAAAAGAGGGGAGGAAAGGATGAAGGCAGGAGGCTTGATAACTCATACCTAGTTACCCACAGATCAGGTGATTTGAGGGTTTTAGTGTGGAGGTGAAAATACTTTGAGACACCTGAGTGGTGGCATTAGACCTTGATATCTGTGTATCCGTCTGCAGCAGTATTGATTTCAGTATTAAAGCCTGAGTAGAGGACTTGACTGCAGTTACTTACAGCACTGATGCCAACGTTAGCGTGTTTAGAGCTGTAAGCAGGATACCTGGGAGATGGTAGAGTTAAAAAGTGCTGCTTATGTAGGATGGGAGGCGTTTTAGTGAATGTCAAGCTGAATAAGATACTGTATTGAAAGCCATATTCTCTCTGGATTGATGCCTAAGTGGCGTGTGGAATTGCTGAGTGCAAATCACAGGCCACCGGTGTTATGGAAGGCTCTGGGATCTGCCTGTGTATATGGATGCTGTCCTGGCTGACTGGTGGTACTGCGATGTAGAGTGCAATCCTAGCTTCACTGTGGTCTATGGGAATTCAATGAGATCCGAATTTTACCCTGAAGATCTCCATGTTTTTTCTTTTCGTAGCTGAAGCAGGATAATGAGCAATCCTTTGTAAAATGCTTTGAGATCTATGGATTAAGAATGCTATATAAAAGCTCAACGTCGATATTTAGTATAAGCTCTTTATGTAACACCAAGAACAGATGTGTGGTGGGTTGACCCTGGCTGGACACCAGGTGCCCACTAAAGCTGCTCTGTCACTCCTCCTCCTCAACTGGACAGGGGAGAAAAAAATATAACAAAAGGCTCGTGGATTGTGATAAGGGCAGGGAGAGATCATTCACTAGTTACCATCGCGGGCAAAACAGACTCGACTTGGGGAAATTAGCTTAATTTATTACCAATCAAATCAGAGTAGGGTAATGAGAAATAAAACCAAATCCTAAAAACACCTTCCCCCCATCCCTCCCTTCTTCCCAGGCTCAACTTCACTCCTGATTTTCTCTACCTCCTTCCCGTCCCCAGTGGTGCAGGGGGACAGGGAATGGGGGTTGTGGTCAGTTCATCACATGTTGTTTCTGCTGCTCCTTCCTCCTCACAGGGAGGACTCCTCACACACTTTGCCTGCTCCAGACAAGGGGTCCCTCCCACGGAAGACAGTCTTCCACAAACTTCTCCAACGTGGGTCCTTCCCACGGGCTGCAGTTCTTCCTAAACTGCTCCAGCGTGGGTCCCTTCCACAGGGTGCAGTCCTTCAGGAACAGACTGCTCCAGCGTGGGTCCCCCATGGGGTCACAAGTCCTGCCAGCAAACCTCCTCCAGCGTGGGCTCCTCTTCCTCCACAGGGCCACAGGTCCTGCCAGGAGCCTGCTCCAGCGCGGGCTTCCCAGGGGGTCACAGCCTCCTTCGGGCACATCCACCTGCTCTGGTGTGGGGTCCTCCACGGGCTGCAGGTGGATATATGCTCCACTGCTAACCCCCATGGGCTGCAGTGGGGCTCACCGTGGTCTTCACCACGGGCTGCAGGGGAATCTCTGCTCTGGTGCGTGGAGCACCTCCTCTCCCTCCTTCTTCACTGACCTTGGTGTCTGCAGGGCTGTTCCTCTCAAATATTCTCACTCTTCTCCAGCTGCAGTTGCACAGTATTTTTATCTTTCCCCCCTGCAATATGTTATCCCAGAGGTGCTACCACTCTCTCTGATGGGCTCAGCCTTGGCCAGCGGCGGGTCTGTCTTGGAGCCGGCTGGCATTGGCTCTGTCAGACACCGGGGAGGCTTCTAGGAGCTTCTCACAGAAGCCAGCCCTGTAGCCCCCTCCCTGCTACCAAAACCTTGCCACACAAACCCAATACAAGATGATAAAACAGGACAGGAAGTGACTGTTGGATTTGGAATCATTCTATCACAGATATAAATTAGGATTTAAAAAAAAGGAAATAATGTTATTTTTTTGCACTCTGTATGTGCACCCAAGTAAATGCAATTAAGAGGATTATAAATGTAAATAGGGAACTGTAGTAAAATGTGATCTTTTAAGCAGCTAAGGCAAAATCAATAAAGCATGTATAAACTATGTCAGTTAACATCTTTGTAAATATATGTTGTTTATGATATGCAGTTTAAGGGGAAACACTCCTTCCCTGGCTCCTAAAGAAATTAGGCCATGTGAATCAAAATCTCATGCAGACTTCCATCTTAAAGGTCACAAGTAAATAATTGGGTAGAACTCATATTTTTGAAGGAATGAGGGGGTCAAAACATCCAGACTTCTATTTATCTACTGTCTGAAATAAGAGAGTAAATTAACATGCTGTAGGCTTCTTAGTATAACCCAAAAATGTAATTGCAGTACCTCCATGCAGTGCTGAAGAACGAGCATAAGGTCATGGTGACCAAAGGATAATACTCTTTATCAGCTGTCATACAGTTCTTGTTTGCTTTCTCCTGGAGAAGATTTAGCGTTTTCTTGCATGCAACATAGCCAGACACTTGAAAAGTAACTCCACTTTCCAGCCAGCCTCTGCTGTTCTGTTCTATGTGAATAGCAAAATGCAGTTTGCTTGCCTGAGTTACGTGATGTTCCCCCAAACTTAAAAAGCATTAAATAAAGCAGATTTCCGCCTTGACCGATGTAAAGAGAATCAGCATGTGTAAGTAATAAGTATTGCTCTATTATTTTTTGCGAATTTTGATATTATGTAATGAACTTTATCTTCTTTAGCTGTAAGGATAATGGTATTCCATGTACTAGTGCTTTTCAGAGACAGTTCTGGTAGATTTAGAGATTATTTCAAAATGTATCTAGCATCTTGGTACAATGAATTGCTTTTCAAATCTGGATTAGACTATTGCTCTGGAAGTATTAAATATTAGACATTTACAGGTTGCTAGTGAGGTAGAGTAGTTTTAAATACTGACCTTAATTTTTTGACCAGTGATAAGGAGCTAAAAGATATCTTTTCGGTGTGGATGGAAAAGGGGAGCCAAAACAGGCCATGAGTTGCTCAGGTACTTTCTCATTTGAATGTCCTCAGAACGTAGCAACAACTCAGGAGCAAATCTTGTTCAAGCGTTACCTAAGTAGAGTTGATCCTGCCATGGAGGAGAGATTAGCTGACCTCTGCAGGATTCACAGATTGTCTAAAAGAATAATAAATGTGTTCATTGATAGCAATTTTTGCAAACACACAGCAGTAGTGAATTGCAGAAGTTTGTCTGTAGGATGGTAGACAAGCTGATAATGTTCAAGCTGCACAACAGTTTCCAGAACACTTTTTGGCTAGGACACAGCAGGAGAAACATTGCTTCTTAAAAAAATATGTCTGTCTTGGTCTCTGTATGCTACTTAAATAGACTGTAGTGTACTACTTGAGTCACCATCTCTGGAGGTATTTAAAAGACTTGTAGACATGGCGCTTAGGGATGTGGTTTAGTGGTGGACTTGGCAGCGTTAGGTTAATGTTTGGACTTGGTGATCTTAGGGGCTTTTCCAACCTAAATGATTCTATGATTCTACATATCACCTTGTACTGATATCGGTACTGCAGGACTGCTGTCAGTATTGGAGTTAGCTACCTTGGGTTTATTTGTGCTTCATTGCTGCATGATGACTAAGCATACAGGACCTAAGGTTATGTGCTGCCTCCAAATTGAATGAAGTCAATATCCAAATACCAAGGGCTCCAAAATATCTCTAGACTTTCCTGCACTGGGGACTCTGTATAGAACTTCTCGGTTTTCGAGTGCAAGTCTGGAGTCTTCCCAGTCCTAGTAGTATCACAGAGTTACTTGTCATTCCTCCCCCAGACAATAAGAAGCCTAGCTAAGATAAGAGTTTTCAGGAAATCAAAATCGGAGAATACCTGATTTAGATGACATTTTTGCTGAAAAGTGCTGTTATACAGAATTAACCTTTCATTTAGGGCAATGACTCAAGATAAGAGGAACTTCTTTTGCATTAGAAATAAATGATTAAAACTGCAGCTGTTGAAATGGTCAGAGCTTGAGAGCAGCCTTTGGTGGTCAGTTTTAGCTGACAGCCAAGCAAGAGCTTTGACTTATGAGACATCTGCAATTTTATCATTGGTCTCAAGGTGAGGGATCATCTTTTACTGAAAATAAATATTGGTAAATGAAATATTGGTAAATGAACTTGAGTCAAGGGCTTCCTCTGTGCATGTTCAGTAAGGGTTTGCCCTATATAACGTACTTGACAGCACCAGCAACTAGTAGATGGCAGTGTGGTTTTTAGAGCTTCATCGAACAGTCAGCTGTTGAAACAGACATGACATATGGTGGGAGCTTTCTGTAATGTAGATATTAATAAATATTTCATTTCTTCTTGTTTATAGTGTCTTGTAGTTTTTAAACTATGTAAACAGCAAAATGGGAATGGTTAACAAAGTAACCATGGAAACCTGCTTTATCCTCTTTCTCCCCCTCTCTCTGTGGAAATGTTTTTTGATGGTATTTATGATTTCTTTCCCCCGCTGTGATTTGAACTGGACCAACAAAATAACCCATAAAATTTGTATTTTAAGTTGTTGGTTATCTAGTCAAGACCAATATTTGTACGATCAGTGTAAAGAGAGAGTTTGCATTCATACTCTTTATTTGGGGTAGCACCACAAGAATAAAGTGGTACCAAATAACTGTATGTAACACTAGTAGCAAGCCATGACTGGACAAAATACATTTCTGCATTTCTGAAGAATGGGGTCTTCGAATTTGCAGTGACTTTTTTCATTGTGAAATACTGGGTGAAGAAAACAGATAAACAATCATTTGAGGGTTTTTTATTGATATTTCAAGTATATGAGTGCTAACTTGCATAAGATCAAAGCATCATTAGACATTATTGTAACTTTTGGGGGGGGAATTCTTAAACTGGAGACAGTGCCTCCATTTTGAAGAAATGAAGGTCACCTGAAGTCTTGTTTAATTCCTCAGATTTTGGGAGACCTTCCTTTGGGGAACCTGGTAGGTTAGAGCGAAAGTTAACTACAAGTATAAGAGCAACCGTGTGGGATTAGAGCAGAGTTTACCCTGGCCAAGCGCTCTTGTCTTTGCTAGCAGTCAGCAGTGAGCACCTAGCAAGGAGGTTCAAGCCTTGTTTATAAACTGTCTTCAGAAATTTGTGGTTCATGAACTTTTGGAGTCAGGAGTGGCATCTTCATGTGTGATGGTTTGTAGCATGTGCTGCCTTTTGGACTTTATGGGTTTAGATTGGAATTACCGCTGTGTTGGTGAAATGCCCTCTGAGGACGGGGCTACCTGCAGTGCTTTGTTCTTTTTGAACTCTCAGAGCAGGAGCAGCACTCTCTTGGCACTTGGAGTCACTTAGCAGTTTTTAAATGGGAGAGTGTTGCTTACTTTTTGGATCATATAGCCTATTGTCAAAATACAGGCAGGTTTCATAGAGCTGATCATCCCTGACTCTACAGAACTGACAAAAAGGAATGTGAAAGGAAATAATGTTTTATGTTTAGAAACCATTAGGCTTTAGCCTTACAAGTGTTGGAAGAAAGAAGACCAATATTAGGTATCATTTACCTTTCTAATTAATCCCTTGCAAAATAACAATTGCAAATACAAAATACATATTTTACGTAATCTGAGACAATTTTAAAAAATACCTAATTATGTTAAACTTTGACAGGCCTTCAGATTCATATTTTAATTCTGGACTATCATTTCAAGATGATTGTAAGTTGGCATGATAGTAATTAAGCTTAAACTCAGCGGAGAGGGTTAGCAGTCTTTAATTTTTGTCATATGAACAATTGACTTAAGTAATATAAAACCAAATTTTATTTCTTGGATTAACTTAGTTTGAGTGATTAGATACAATGAGACATCTATTACCTGAATGCTTTTATTGTCCCTTGACTTCCATAATTCGGAGTTGGAGAATAACTTCTTTGTGGTCCTCCAGTGGTTTGGAGCGTGACTCTTCGTTATAGTACTGGTTGTGCTGCATTTGGTCTGGTTTTAAGAATGTCTGTTGTCAGGATTTCCATCACTTTTTGTCCCTGCTTTTATGGGCAACAGTTCTAGTTCATTGAGATATCCACCTTTGCAAGATTTTCCCTGTCTTCCCTGACTCCTGATTCCAGAACTGAAGATTTGTTGATGTTTTGAACTGTCTGATCAGAGCTTTGCATGACTAAAGAGTAGTAGTTAAGGAACAAAAGTTATAATGAATAATTTTGCAATTTCTTATTCATGGTTTTGCCTCAGTTTTTGGTTTGTGGTGCTACAGGGCTTTCTGTCTTATGCAGGTTTCCAGTTGCCTGCAGGAGTTGTTGTAACAGGTAGGAATTAAGCCCTGGCTTCAAGTAAAGAAACTGTATATAGAAGCCATCAATATTTCCCTTCTGTATAAAAAAATAGCCTTGATAGGGACAAAGTTTTGAATACTCCAGGCAGAAATTGCTCCTGCAGGCCAATCTTCTGTTATTTGTACTCTCCTGTAGATGTGATATCAAAGCCAATCTTCTGTTATTTGTACTCTCCTGTAGATGTGATATCAAGCTCTTTCTTCTGTTTTTTGATTCTCAGAAATTAATAGCGGCAAGTTAGTATAGCTATAACTAAGTGAAAAGTTGTGATTGAATTGCCTGTGGTTGAATTTCTGGGCACAACCTGTGAAGAAGAGTTACAGCATATGACAACAAAACTGCAGATGTGGTACAGTGATATATAGATTGCTCAAAGTAGACGTGGTCTTGTTTGCTTAATGTTACCAAGTTAAAAGATATATCGATGCTAGGAGGCAAGTAGCTGTATTACAGAACGTTAACCTTCATTGCTTTTTGGACAGTGCTTAGAGAAGGGTGTGCAGTGTGCAGGCATAGTGCTCAAAAGTGTGTTTCAAAAAGTGTCTAGTACCCTACATGCCCTTACTTCCTTTTAAATTATTTTGTGCCTCACATTGCTGTTTTAATTTTTTTTTCCTCCTCTTCTGTTGAACTGAGTAAAGATGAAAACTTGATCAAACAAGGAGCAGAGAGACAAGGTTTTATGAAGTGCTGTCAAGTGCACAGACCAAATCAACAGGGAAAGCCTGAAATTATTTTTCTCAAATTTCTTTCACCTTAAGCATGGCTTATAACAAAAGGCTCAGAAAGCAATATTCAGGCAGAAATGTCTCGCTTCAGCTGATGCTGTCTCTGAAGAGTTCAGAAGTAAATTACAAAAATAATGACTGCTTTCATTAAGATGTTTCAGCTGTGGAAGCAAATGTGTTGGAGTTACATGCTTTTGCTAGAGCTGTAGATGCACAAATCATTTTTAGGATCAGACTGACAAATCATTTAATCACAGAAAGCTGACATATCTTTGTGCTGATTATGATCAGTGTCTCGGAGGCACCATGCATCTTGACTGGGTGATGATCATTGCACTGAAGTAGCATAGAACCTCTAGAACCTGTGCAGAGCAGTCACAGCATGCTGACTCCTCTCACGTATTCTACGGGAATCTCTTGAGGGCAGTACTTAGGAAACGTATTGTTATGACTTATTTTGTAGATATAAATATTTGTCATCAGTCCACAGAATTGCTGACATTTTATGTCAGCTTATAGCAAGAAGAATACTTTTTTTGAAGTGTAGTAACATGTGAATAACTGTGCCTATATGTGAGTTAATGTTAGGCCACTTTCCACAGGAGTGAAGTTTTATTTTTCTCCTTATTATTAAACAACAAAGTTATTAATGCCATGATGTTGGGTCAATGTTTTGTGCTTTGTTGTTTGTGTCCTCATAACGTACAGCTTCAGACCTTGAAAATACATATAATTTTTTTCAAAAAGATTCTCATGTTTGTGTTGAGATCAACAGACCTCTTATTCTGTTTCTATATGTTTTATAGAAATAAAGATTTTTGTTTCTCTCTGAAGAACAATGTGATTTCAGGTCCTGATGCTGCCTCCAAGAACTGCTGATGCAAAAGTCTGCCCAGAGGTGCATGTAGTAGGTCCTAGTTTTGTCAGAAGGATCCTTTAAAAATAAATCAGCAATCAAAATGTCCCATAGTTCAGACTCGTAAGGCCTCAGAAGACTAACAGTGAAATTAGTACTTTCACGTCTTATACGCTTCCTTTTGATGTCCAGGTTCAGTTAGGAACGCCTTGCTGATCTATGCAGGCCTCTTGCTGCCTTTGCTTGATTTCTTATTTGTCAGGATGGACCTTTCTTGAGCTTGGAGGAGGTGATCCATAAATATCAACCAGCTTTACTGGACCCCCGCTTCTCTCCAGAGCATTATCCCATGGGGTTCTTTTAAACAGATCCCTGAAGAGGATGGTGTCTGCTTTCCTGAAGTCCAAGGCTGTGGTCCTGCTTTCTGCCCTGCTCCCTCCTTTCAGGATCCTGAAGCCCATTATCTCATGGTTACTGCAGCCAAGGCTGCCTCTTTTCTTTCCTGTCCCTGGCCAGTTCTTCATTGTTTGTAAGTATGAAGTCCAGCGGAGCACCTTTCCTTGCTGGTTCCTTGATGGTCTGTGTTGGGAAATTGTAATCAATGTACTCCAGAAGTCTGCTAGATTACTTGAGGGCTGCTGTGTTGTCCTTCTAGCAGATATCGGGGTGGTTGAAGTCCCCCATGAGGACCAGGGTCTGTGAACGTGAGGGTTATTCTGGTTGTTTGAAGAAGGCCTTATCTCCGTCTTTGTGATTAGGAGGTCTGTTGCAGATACCCAGTATGGTGACACCCATCCCCAGGCAGAGCTCCATGCACTCCAGCTGCTCTCTCACATGTTGGGCAAGTCCCCCTCCTGGCCTTCCCATCCTGTCCTTCCTGAAGAGCCTGTATCCGTCCGTCACAGCACTCCAGTCATGTAACTGCACAGAGACTTCTAGCTGCTCCTGTTTGTTCCCCATGCTGCCTACATTAGCATAGGGGCATCTCGGAGAGCCACCCAAGCATGCTGAGCCCCGAGAGCAGGCTTAAGAGCTTTCCCCAAAAGACTGTTCCACATTGTTATTGTTGTCTTTTGAACAAAACGTACTGTAAAGTATATAGAGATGTACTTTAGTAGTCCTGAAACAAATTACGGAAGTGTTTTAAGCCAATATCCTTTGTTGGACATGTCTATTTTTCCTACATTTTTATTTGTTTTTAATTTATGGTCAACATTGAAGGGGTATGGGGTTCTTTTTCTGCGTAATCAATTTAGTACTAGCCCTTACGAAATTATGTTAACAAAGAAAGCTCCCAAATGACTCCATTTAGATGTATATTGGATGATGAACACAGCTTCCTCTGTTTTGTTGGTTTATCTTGGTTGTAATTTTCAGAGCAGTGTGATTTTTTTTTGAAAGATGTCTAATTAACAAACATTTTTTTTAATATAGAGAAACAAAAGGAAGCTCTAAAGAGAGCTGGTTTATTTGAATTCTTTTATATGTAATAAAACAGTTTGCGATCTGTCTATATTAATTTATTCTGGGTGTAATATCATTCCATCTGTGCTTTTTTGAGTTGTTGCTACTAAACAAAAAGGTATTGATGAAATATTTATATATGAGCATCTGGCAACCAGTTGTGCAGTGCACAGTTCTGCCAACTTCATGAGAAGTCTCAGGTCAGGAAAGCTATTAGTGGCAGCCTGCAAGGAGGGGAGCACTGACACTGCACACAATGATCTTCCAGTCCTGATAAGAATGGATAATACATGTTGTCAATCACTAGACTTAGAAAATGGGGGAACAGTAAGGGAGAACAAATAGAGGACAGTAGCACAGTTTTACCTGTTGTCTTATATGTAGCACTGGCAATGTAGTTGTGTTGGAAAATGCTCCTGTATTTTCAATAACTTCATGATTATTGATTATTTGTAGTTTTTCATCTTTGTAGTAGCACACCTATCTCACAACTGATGTAACTGGAATCAGGATTGAGCCCATTGTTTTGAAAATCACTGTTTACCACACATGGGAACATAGGTATTGTTTCTCCTTGTTTCTGCAGATTTACTTGTACGTGCACAGTGTACAGCGCAGTCCCAGCTCTGCTGAAATGCCCAAATGTAGGGGAAGATACTGTTTAGTGACTGTAACTCTTTCCTAAATACTATTAGTACTTTATTGATTTAATCTGAAATGTAAAGCCATGCTGTTTAGATTTCTCAAATCAGAGGGGGAAAAAAAATAAAATCTGTTCCTACGACGTAAGTTGTCTGAGACAAAACTTTGTCTCTCTGTGGTGTATTTGCTTGTTTCTCTTTGCTTTTTTTATATGTAACATAATAAGATACTGGAAAGTGAAGATAAGAGTGTCAACTAATTCCATGTGACTGAAGGCACTTTATAATTTCATCGTACTCCTTCACTGATTTGAGGTAAATGACGATAGAGGAGGTTTTTTCCTCTATTGCCGTGGGTCAAGGAGGAGAAGGAAATGGGACTGTTCGTTATTTCTGTTGCGTACACAGATGCCTCATAAGACATGATCTAAAGGCAGTTGGTGCTTCCAAGAGCAGTGGGCCTTGATTCCTCTTCACTTTACAAAAACTGTAGCCACAAAATGTACAAATAGGCTGAAAATTGCTGTAGTTTGCTTTTGGTAGTGTCTCCTACCCATGCTGCCAAAGGGTAAATCATAACACTGGGCACTGAAGAAGCAATTCCTCTGTATTCAGGGGAAGAGTGAAATGATGGGGAGTAGGAAGACGCGTGGATTCAGTTCTGACAGCGCAGCAGGCTGGGCTTCTTGGCGGCAGATGGCATTAAAATGTCAGAGCATTAAAATATGCATGTCAGGAATAGGATTGGGCATGTAAGAGGTAATTATTCCACAGAAAAGTGATATTTCTATGAAACAGATTCTGAGAGGATTTAGGATGGTTGCTACTGTAATTAGCTATTTTAGGCTTATTGCCCTGTCTTTTAGCCCTGGCAGGAGACTGCCACAACCACTTTAGTTAACAGACTCTCAATTATTTAAATAAAGGCAGAAATGAATGAATCTTTCAATTCTGCCTTACTCATCTGGGAAAAGAAAACCTTCTTTGCTTGGAAAAGGTCTCCAGAAAGTCTCTCCCCAAGTTACTCAAATGCTCTGAAATAGATTCCTATTGATCATTTTAGGTAAGAGTATTCTTCCTCAGCTGATGTCCAGCATCTTTGCACCATTTGCTGTTATAGCAGGACCATCTATTTTCCTGGTCCTTAGAGATAAAAACCCCACTTCCTAAGAATGTTATTCATATATTTTGCTGTTAGTATTTTGCTAACATCTAGATTCTGCAATCCTGGTAAATCATACAGGCTGGCTGATAAAGCACTATATTAAGAGAAATGTGTTGCTTTTATCTTATAAAAACAACAGATAAGCACTGTGTGCTGAGTCCTAGCTGTCTGTGTTCCTGGATGCATTATTTACATATTACCCAAACTGATGGACTTACTGAATGTTGTAGTAATAGATGTCTCTGTAAAGGTAAAAGTACTCTGTAATATGTTGCCTATAGGTGCAATATCTGCTTTACTTAGTTGTTTATAGATGTTCTTTTTTTCTAGCACAGCACACCAAAGGCCATGACTTTGCATCTGAATTTGAAACAGGTTTTTGGCTGTGAATCCTCATCTCACATAGGTGATATGGGACAGTTTTGTGTCGGGAACACTTGGCTTTGGTGTCCATTTTTCAGCAGTCTGGCTATTAAAAAATTCTGTTGATCCATCCTCCTGGTGCTTAATTCATCCTATGTATTATGATGACTCTTTAGGCCATCTTGTGTGTCTCCTCCCTAAACCCTTGTTTTGAGCCAGAATTCCTGTATGACGAGGCCAGTGCACTGGTCTGTGTAACTATCTTCTGGACAAAGAAACACGAAAGGCTGATGGAGTCTCCTTGTCCTTACATTCCCAGCTACTGCGGATGCTCCAGGAGAATTGTATGGGATTTATAAGCTGATTCAGGAATTTTTCTACAGCCAGGTCTTGTATTACTTGGTTATCTTTAGTATTAGGATCTCAATCCATTAATTACTTGTAACATTGGTCATTTAAAATCTCTCATTGTATCCTAAAGAAGGTAGTTTCTATGCAGATTACTGCATTAGCCTATGTTACTTTAACTCAGTTGTCATACTAGTCACTTTTGCTATGAACTGTATACATAACTGAAGCTGAGGGTGAAACTTTCATTATCTTTCAGTTCCTTTGCAGTTGTTTGTCTTAAACTGTCTGGGAATTCCTCCAGTGACCAATTTTCCTTTGGTCATCTGTGCACCCTCTCCTTGTTTGCCTAGCGCTTGCACAAAAAGGGCAGTTCAATCACTACAATGCAGCAACCACTGTGAGAAAAGGTGAGGAAATTGGTACCATGATCTTTGACTGCTCCCTAGATAATTACACTGAATTCAAGCTCAGGTTGCTCTGGCTTGGTCTGTGAAGTTTTTAGGGTATATATCAAAGATTGTGATGAAGGTTATCTATCTGTATCTATCTTTAAGGTGAAGGAAGTTTTATATGTGACTGTTTGTGGAACACATATGTAAATTTGGTGTTTTATTCTTCCCTTTCTTAGACTTCTCCAAAACATTGCATATGTGTACTGTAAATGAAGATACCTGTTAAGTACCTTACCCTGGGTTTAGGAATTGTAGGTTCAATATCCTACTTTTTGATGTGTTTATATAAAACAAATATCTGAAATTCTTAACCTTGAAATAGGTAGGCTATTTTCACTTAAACACTTACTAGTTACATAAAATTTCATCCCAATCATATTTTTCTGGTACAACATGAAAATTTTCTAACGTCTTATTTGCAGTGTGTACATCTAATGAATAGAATTGTAGAAAATGAAATGCAGTAGGTTTTGATTGTGGAAAAAAATAGCATTATGCCACGTTTACAAGATACATGGTAGAGAATTCTAGACAGCCAGACATTATCATCTTATGGCTCCTTGCTGTCAGTCCCAAATTTTGCCTGAGATTTTGTAAAGCTTTTGAGTCTTTTTGCTTAAAAAATGAAAACTGTTCATGAAAATTACCAGAAATTGCTGAAAATTATGTTTTTGTATCATTGCAGCTGAGCTGACTTTTCTGTTGCAGTGCGATCTCTCTTCAAGTTGTTTCTGTAGCTTGTGTTCTCCTGGTAGCCGCTCGCTCTCTGCCTTTTCAATCAATTTTAATTCTTTAGCATAACCTTTTCCATTCAGTGCATTTAAGGGTTTGGAGTTTTGGGGGTGATGGGTAAATTTATTTTGTCTCTTTTAAAAACATCTATTCATGTTATCTCTGCCTTTCGCTTTTTCTTATTCTCAGTCAGCTGGGTTTTTTCTAGCCTTTTTAATTTCTACCACTCTTAACTTTTGGTTTTGCCCCTTCAGCTAGCCTGCTTAGTGCTGTGGTGCCCTTATCTAGCCACTCAGAATAGCTCTTGATGATGATGATGATAAAAATCAACAGTAGCAAAGATGACCAGTAATTCCAGCTGATTACAGTATCTGCTGCCTGTCAATCAGCCTTACTGTGCATTCTCCCCAGTCTGCTTTCTCACTTTCCAAAACCATCTCGTTAACTCCCATGTAGGTTGCTGAAACACATGTAGCACTGATGGACAATGTGCATGGCTTTGTTTGCTCTTCTGGAAATGTTTGTTGTGTCCCTGCATTTCTGTGACATTCTATGAGAAGTGTTCCTCTGTCCTGATGAACATTTCAAGGTTTCTCTAAAAATAATCTGTGTTGAGCAATGTATATACATCCAACGCATATGGAAATGCTGTAAATGTAAACTAGGCTCCATATGGTTCATGCAGGTTGTTTACTGTTACTCAGTGCAGCGGCTTGTTTGGGTGGGATAATGGGGGCAAGATCTGCTCATTTTGTGGTGTTTCACATATTTCTCTCCCTCTTCTCCCTGCCTCCAGGGTATGTGTTTTAGATCCAGTTACAAATTATGAACAATTGACTTTACCCCTGTTAGGGTGACTTTGAGGATGGTTCTTATTATCCCTGCAACAGATTGATTTAGGTTGTTTACAACCTTCTTGTCATTGTTTTTTTTTTTTCCCCCGGTGACATAATATGTTTGTAGGCTGTCATTATGCAATGTTTCATATCTATAGATGGCATCCTTATTTTCATACATAGTTACAGAAGTATAATGGGTAATATAATAAGCAATTTCCTCCTTTGGTGCAGTCAACCACTAGCTCATACAACTCAAATGTCAGGGGAGGACAGGACAGGATTTGGAACTGGATTCTAGGGCAACACTGTTTGATTTCATATAGGTTTTTTTTTTTTTAACTGATTGCTTTTTATACTGTGCAGATAGTCTCTAGCTTAGCTATCTTCAGTGGCACAATGCAGTGTGCCCTTGAAATGGTATTGCTACGTTCAGAGAGTGCCCTGTCTTTTGTAACTCTCCTTGCTGAGAAACTCCTGTTGTTCCTAGTGCCACAGTCTGGTGATGTACGTGGAACGGACCAGTTGGCACTGAATATTCTAGTGCATTTTTTCACACCTGTGGGCTGCTACTAACACATGAAAGCTAATCTGCATTCTCTATACTCTTGCTCTGCTAAGTGCTAATCAAGTTCAAGGTCTGAGCTATGTGGGGCTGAGAGAACCAAAAGATTTCATTGTAAAGATCTGGGAGGCAGACCAGGGTCAGCAACCCTGATCTTCAAAGGTAATGAGGCCTTCTACCTGCAGGTTAAAGACGATCTTTTCAGGAGTTTATTCTGTCTGGTAATATAGCCCATGGTTTTGTAGTGAGCACCTAACCAAACTAAGGGCCATGGTATCACCTTTTAGTCCATGGGCAGAGCAGTGTTCTCAAACCTTGCTTCCTTCATTTCCAAATGTCTTTGAAAATGTATGCACAGTCTCCTTTCAGGCCAAACTGCTATGCTATATTCCATATGCTATGGTTTTCCCTTTGTGGTGAGTGAATAAACCACAGCATATGGTGGGTTTAAGGTTTGGGAGGGGAGAGTGTTGGGTTGGTTGTTTTGTTTTTCGTACAGAACCAGAATGCATTCAGATACTGTAGCGATGGGGATAGGATACATGTGTTTATAGAACAAGCAAGAATGTGGTTTGACAAGCACCGACTGTTTCAAATGAAATACGTAACATTTACCAGCGCCTGAAAATAACTTTGGAACAAACAGAGATCTCTGGAATATTGTTTTGAATAGATATACTATCCTGGATCACATATGACATGCAGAGAATAAACAGTATGTTAAGATGACATTCAATGTAACTTTCTTGTCTGAGTGAGATAAGTAGAAAGAATGGAATCTGCATTTTTAACCATTACAGTTATGACAAATCTTCTTTTCTTTACCTTTTATCTGACTTAATATGGCTTCCTGTATATCTGTTTCATGCAGACAATGTATGGGAAGCTTCACGGGACCCTATTGAGAGAATGTGAACCAGCTGAACCCTATTAGATCAGATTGCATATTTTAAAGGTATTTTCCTATGCATTTTAAAAGTGATTGCAATATGATAATTTTTCCACCTTAAAAGCATCTCTCCCTGCCCAAGTACACAGGAGGAAATATATTTTTAGAAAAGTAATGAGAAACTTAGTAAAAATAATCTTTAGCATCAGACACATCAGTGTGGAACTCATATGTAAGCTGAAGGGTCTGTAGCTGTGTTCTTTCTGTATGTTCTTTCACCCATGAAGAGATACATATTCATACATTGATAATAATGACACTTTATATTTAAATCACTTTATAATTTCCAGGTGCTGCACAGATTTTTAATTAGTGTCTCACCTTGCTTCCAGTAAGCTCATTCTCACTGAGTCAGAACACATTATTCCTCAGTATGCAATGTTTCAGCATAATCAACTTTCAGCTTGCAAACAATCTAAAATCTGTTCTTTCTAGTGTACAAGCAGTTCTTAAGACTTATACATGGCAAGGTCACTTGCATTTGAATAATTATGATATAATTTGAAAACATAATTACCATCTGGGCAGTAAAACCATTTCCATCATTATCAGTCAAATGGCAGATTTCTACGATACACTTAATTTCTGTCTCTCATTCCTTCTTCAGCTCTGCTTTAATTTTCATAAATTGAGTCTTGTATTTTAGTTGTATAGGAAGAAAAAGATGCTGAAAAGGAACAAAAAGCATGGTGGGTTTTTTTTTCCCTTCTGCAGTTCATTTCCACATAGACTTCTTTCTGTGATCTTTTCTCCACTTCTGCAAACCTCCTGATGAAAACAAGAAGTAGGGTGCTTGCAAATGGTGCCAGCACAGTTAGATAGATCCTTACCTGTGTTCGCTTGGAAGCATACGTGCTCAATCACTTAGTTATTAGATGAAGCTGATCTCAATGCAGTGTAGTAGGGGTTAAAACTTCGGGTCTATATGAAATAGTTTGGGGAGTTTGTTATGTTTTATCTGTTGCTAATGTCGGACTTATGAAAACTTAAGAAAGCCTAGAATTTGAAGGTGAACATGACAAGCAATTATTTTCCTATTATAATAGAGCTCTTGGTCATGTTTGACAACTTGAATTTTTTTGCATACTTGATCATCTCTTGCCAGTAGCAAATGTAAATGAGAGATACTAATTCATGCCTACCTTTGGACTGGTCAAGTGCTGTCAGTAAAACCTTCTCTTCTTTCCTCTTGGCTCTTTGTGTCTCTCACACATGCATGCAAAAATCCACGTGGAGTTAGCTGAACGATAGCTAGGGGAGTGCAGGCCTTGCTCTGCTCCTTCGTGCTCTAATAAGGCCAGTACAGTGTTACCTGGCAGTAAGCTATTAAGTGTTCCTCAGAAATGGAACCAGGATAGCATTGTAAAATCCTGCCCAGGACTTACTGGTTTCCTGCCAAAGCATGAGATATGGTGAGTGTTGAGCCAGGGACGCTGGATATTGTGTTGAGGATGATAGAGCTGCACCGTGCAAGTTACGATATGGTCCTTTTTGAGAGACAGAGATGGGATAGCTGAATACTTTGCACTAAGTGCTGGGTCAGTCTGTGTGATTTAGATTTGGTGACTGGTAATCCTAAGGGAGTTTGGTTTTTGAGAGAATCCTCTAGGCATAGTAACTAAGAGACAAATTTGCAGCATGAAAAATGTTGGAAATAATACTATGTGTGTGCAGTCCAGGAGCCTGTGGGAAACAGAAAAAGTGGCGAGTGTTACTACTCATTTGTAAAGAGGGTGAATATATAAATGGAAAGCTTCTTGGATCAGTTTAAAAGGTTTGGGTTCTACATGTTGTTTAAGTACATACCTGATGTTAAGCATGTACATACTGCCCCAATTAAGCAAGACAGGTCTATGCCTAACGTGGGATCAGTAGAGTTTAAATACGCCATTGCTACGTAATTACATCACTTACCTTGTCTTGTTCATTCGCATAATGGCTTTCAGAGCCAGTAACAGCAGAACTGTGTTTGTACTATAATGATTTTTTCTGAACTAGCAAAATGTTAAATCTAAGTCATGTTATCAGCTGGAAAATTCTGAAACATGGACTGGACAGGCTTGTATTACATGTCAAACACTCTGTACAGGCTGCTGCCTGATGTTGGATGCTGTCTGCAGCCAGTCTTCCTCAGTCTGACATGGCTGTGTGGTATCATTGATCCTTGCAGGATTATGGACAGAAAGGATAAGATACTTGGATTCAGAAAAAGGTTCTTTGCCGCTTTATTTCTTGCTATAAGGAATGTGGAAAGACACTTTCTTAATTACTGAATCTCAATGACTAGACTAGAATTGGTACTGAAATAATGCCGAAATGTTGATTTTTAGTATTGCATTTCAATGTTAACTAAAACAGGGCTGGAGTGGATCAGTTGCTGTTAATAGATTACACAGTGAACAGGTGATGCAGTCCGTTTCTTTATCTTTTTTGCACCCAGTGCAAAAACCCTAAGAAGCAGGAATCAAGCCTGAATGGATTAAGACTTATCTGCCTCTTTTCCAGCAGACTAACATAAAATAAGCAATATATTTGTGTCATACTGCCAACCAGGCTCTTTCCTGCAATGGTCTGTCTGAGTGGTGTTAGAGTTTGTCAAGCACCAGTGGTTGGTACTTTTGTTTTCCTTATCTCTCTCTTTCTTGAATAGTGGACTCAGCCCATACTTCCTTTGTTTTTGAAGCATACAAAAAGGATTTGATACAGGTTTTGTTCACAAAACCAAAAATTGATCATAAAGACATTTTCTTGATAATCTTACCTTTCCAAAATTCTACGTTAAATGGAACAGCATGGTGTTTTTTTCTATTGCTCCTTTCCTTTAGAAAGTGAAAAAGCATAGCAAAGGTGGCTGAAGGTAGAAGATGGAGAATGCCGTTGCTATTGATTTAAACTTTACCTACTCAGCAAAACAAGAGCCATAGGAATCACAGCTAGGCTTCCTTCACAGAATGTACTCCTATTTAATATTGACCTCTATTAACAAGGTTAAAAATGCTGTGTTGTAACTAAGATCAGTTTTTCTTGCCCAGATACGGCTAGCAAAGAAAAATATCTATCCTGTGCAAAGATCTTGTTGATCACAGGGGTTATCATTGTTAAGAAATGTGTATTTCAGAACTAAAATTAGGTATAAAATTCAATTTACAATTTAAATTTTGCCTGTACTCACTTTTGTCCACTCTTTGTTCTTGTTACATTAGGGGCTAGAAATCGTCTCCTGTTCTGAATGGCAGCAGCCCTGCCTAAAATCCTCAACCTTCTGCCAGCAGTGGATGCTTTAAAGGTTTTAACACCAGCTGTTACAGTTGGCTTTATGCTGTCCCCTATAGCTTAAAGGCATGTTGGAGCTTTCTTAAATGAGTCTGTGATTGCATCCTTTGACTTCCAACCTTACTGCTTTCTCATCATGCCAGGCAGCAGAAGAGCCATTACCTATTGGGATCTCAGGAGCAATGCCAGCAGCTTGTGCTTTCTGGCTCAGAGGAGAGGTGATGAGGGAGCGAGGGAGCAATGGCTGTCTGAGAGGGATTACCTCAGGAGGCTGTGTCATGTGCTCAGCTTATCTCATAAAGGCACAGAAAAGAGTCTGAGATATAGAGAACAGCATCTGTTTGTTTGTTCTTTAAATAAAATTCGAGCTTTACACTGACACCTCACAGCTTAGTTGCAAAGTTAGTACTGTGCATGTGCTCAGGAAAGGATTTAACTGGCAGGCTTGATGTTAAGGACTGCAGTTTAGTTTGCACTATATTTTCTTGATGGCTTCTCTACCTTATGGAGATAATTACTTCTCAATCAATATGCAAGTAAAAATATCAGTAGATCATGGAAGCATAGTAAGAGTTCTCATACAGGAATGCTTAGAAGATTGAAACTGGACAGCCAGGTCATAATTATGTATGACTATTCTGCCCAGCATATAAGACAAGAAAATCATTGTATCTTTCATGTGGTATCAGGTTTTTATAATAAAGAATTTTTAATGTAGGGAACATTGTTTTTAACATTAAAATGGAAATCTTTTAATGCATATACTCCGGAAATTGAACAAACTGAAATAACATTTAAATTGGAAAAAATATCTGTCAAGTTCACTCTGCTAAATCCAATCTCCAGACTGAGTTAGTGGTGAAAGAATTTTTGTCTTTCTGCTCTGCTAAATGTATGCTCTGCTTAATGAACCCCACCCCTGCATCCACAAAACCCACAAAATGCGCAAGCATCCTGCTGAAGCATTTGTGTGAATACATGCAGAAAAAGAAATAGAAGCACACTATTATTCAATACTTTTTTCTCTTGAAATAACAATGAGTTGTAGCATCATCTCTGTAACTATGGAAAGGTCAAGAAATCTTTCTGATTCTGCTGTCCTCAAATTTTGAAGAGGTTTTGATTTGACTAATTTTAGGGATTGAGCAGAGGAAGCTTAGTGCAACAGGTACTTGGCATTGAAAACCAGCACAGAACCCAGATCCCTATCCGTCTGAAACTGATGAAGAGAATCTTGCTGGCAATATAAGAAAATATGGTCTGGCCTTTTCTCTTAGGAGCAAATAAACTGATCTTAGTTATCACTGTCCAAGAAATCCCGTGCTTGTCTTGGTAATATTTTGGTGTATATGCATCAGCGGAACACTTGCATTTTCCGGTTGTCTTAGGAATAACCTAGGAATCTGAACTAATGGTTGGTGTATCTGGTGAAGTGTTCATAGCCATCAATCATCATTCATATTTTTCAGTCAGCAGTTTCAGCCTGTTACTGTCTCTGTGCTAGTTAATCGGCTCTAAACTTTCACATTACTGTATTTAATTTCTTTTCAACAGTGTTAAAGTGTACAGGATAGAATGGAGACTGAGGCAGTCATAGAAGAATTATCTTTTAGGACAGATGGTAATGGAGTGTGCTGCTGTCGTGGGACTGGGGGCTCTTTAGGTTATAGAAAAAGGTGAGAAGCACAAATGAGGAAGGCTAGCATCACTAATAATCAAATGGGTGAGCAAGTAGGAAATGAGAAGGTATCATTTTATGGCCATTCAACTCCACATTAATTCTCACTGAGCATCAGTAAACAGTACTGTAGAGGTGGATCATCATTACCAATCTCTGCAGTGGTGCTGTTAAACAAAACATTTGCAATGTAAACGGAGGATGTTCCAGGACATTGTCAACACACTTGACTCCAGACAATTATATTTGACTTTTTGGTATGCGTGAATTCTGTCCATATGTATGTATGAGCTCGTAATTGCGAATCATGAGTTTTAGGTGAAAGCTGGGGGAGAATGGGAGACTCCTCCTTCTCCTCCTTAACCTAGCTGAGCATTTCTAGGCTACTTCAGGGCAAACAGTCAAATCACTGGTGGGGGTGCACCTGAAATTCAGGCTCTTTTTCATTGCCTCTTAGCTTTTGGTCTCAGCCAGGAGTTGATGGATGCCTAGTAGCCACGTAAATGCTGTACCCCCGCATCCTTCCTTGTGAAGTAATCCATCTGTGAAAGGGAAAGTGCTCCTGGATGCAGGGGTCTGTCTCAGCTTAGAGGCAGAAAACACTGGACAATGTTGTTCTGCTTGTAGCTCTCCAGGTCGAGTGATAACCTGTGTGAGTGGTGATTTGTGACAGGGAGAAGGCATTTTCTAGTCAGGGACCAGTCTCTGCAAGATGGTGGAAAATCAACAGCTGAGAGCAGTTGAGGCTGGAGTCAAGGACAAGTGTTCCACCTCTATCCAGTGTCACCCATAGTTTGTGGGTGTCTGATACTCTTGCAGGTGTGGAGTTTACAGCTCTGTGAGGTACTCACACCTTGTTGCTGGGGGGTATGAATTATTAAATACTGAAGCACTTCAAATGCTTCATTCAGTATTTGGTGATTGGTTTCAAAGCTAAACCATAGCTATCCTACCATGATGTTCTTTATGTTACCGTTTAGACTTTAACTGACAGATTTGGTTTTAGTTGAGGTTTTTCGGGGAAAACATGCTAGTTTGGTGTTGCTGTTTCTATTTAACTCTTTGAAACTATGTGCTATTTCTTAGCTAGTTAGCCCCAAGTACTAAGGGTGATGTAAGCACAAGCTCTACTGTTTCATAGTCTGTTCCCAAGTACCACCAGGAATTTGTTAGGCAGTTCCCAAGCTGGGTGAGGTTTTCTTACTCCTGTTTGGTTCTCCCCACTTTTGAAGGAAGGAGTTTGTTTGCTTTTTACAGTCTCTTGAAGTCTCAAGAAGCAGAAAACAGAAAGAACAATCACTGGTGACCCAATGTGTAAACCAGATGCTTCCCTGAATACCTTTCAGAGAATTTCATGAAGGCACACCTACTGGAATGCTGCTGACAGTCTTAATGGTCTTTAATCTGTTTTCTACCTTTTCTGGCCTACATTTGTACTTCCCAGCTAAAACCAATTTTGTTGATTCATCATCTTGGGGCTTTTTGTGAAGATCATTGCAGAGAAGTCATTCTTTTATCAATCAGTATTTGTTCTCTCTTTCTAACAAACAGACTACCCTTAGACAACTGGACAGATATACAGCTAAGTGTTGTAGGAGGGTGAGAAGATTTGTGGTACATTTTCTGCTTACCTTTCTGTGATACCATAACTGATGTTTTTTCCCGGCAGGCTTTTACTGTTCCTTTTTCCTTGAGCATGCACCTTTTCCCCCTGCCCCCATTTCTTTCCCCTTCTTACATATATATTTAAATTTATGGCTGTAGTCACAGCATTTCTTACTCAAGTAATACCTTTGAATGGTGATAATTTGTTGCTGTATGTTTAAAACTTACTGGTTTGTTTAGCTCTGGTCCCCTGTTGCTACTGACTTCACAGGAACTGACATTTCCCACTTCAGTTTTTATCTAGATTGAACCATGTTCCTGACTGGTGTTAGGAGAGCGTGTCTATGCTTTCTTTACAAATGAGAAAAAAATGAAATCGTTGTTACTTAAGGGTGCTGCTTCAAGAAAAGTAAATATTTTGCTTCACTCTGCTTAATTAAATTCGATATCCATTCTCACTTATATAAAAATTAGTCAGCATTGATTTGGGCTGATAAATAGGGATTGTACTCTACATCAGAGGGGTTTTAACTCTGCTGGTGTGTGAAGGGTTTTTGACACAGGCCAGAGAGTGTATAAAAGTTCTTTATTGTGGAAGGTACTGTATATTCTTAATTTAAGTCAACCCAGCTTTGCCTAGACATCTCAGTGCCTTGGCTGTATTTTATAAATAGTCTTTTTCCAGAACCGTGGACAGTATTTTCTAAGAAATGCGAACTCAGGAGAGCTGAGTGAATTACTCAGCTTGGAATAATATCAGAAGTCTAACTCTTTAAATTGTGCACATGCAACTTGGAGGAATACATAATGGTACTCAGTATTTAAGCAGATCTATTAATATTCATTGTTTCCTGCAATATTTAAGCAATGTCTCTTCTATATTCCTGCTTTTCATTAATTACATGCCTTCACTTTGTTTCAGAGATGCATTTGAAGTACATTTTGTTGACGTTGGCTTATAATCTGAAGGTTGTAACGCTTACCGAGTCTTCAGTGACTTTGGAACTTCGAATCTCAAACACTGTTCTGGTCTCCCAAAAATTTTTATTTCTGATGTACCCGGTGAAAGTCTTCTGATGCCTTGGTTTCTGCTTGTCTATAGAACTATACAGCCCAGTGAGGCAAAGGTATTGCATGGTTTGGTGAAACTGCTGTGTGGTCTGTGGATACTAACGAAGCCCTTTAACATGCATGTGTACAAAGGGGTATATAAATGTAAAAGAATCATCAAGCTCTCCACAAAGGGGTCTGTGAAGATTAAACAATCTTTTCTGTTACCTAGCAAATTACAGGGGGCTGTTTAATTTTATCACCTTGTCTCTAAGCAAAAATATTTTAATAAGGAAAATAATACGGGTTCTATTGTTGTGACTACATTTCATGCACTTCTTTGGCAGCAGCGCACTGGAAAAGGTAGCTGTTAAGCGCATGGTGATGAGTGTATTTTAAACATCTGAATCCACAGATGTGGAGGGATCTACATTTTGTCTGATGTACCTGGCATACTAAGATTAGGAGGATGGCTAAAT